>CM028133.1:1130231875-1131447500 GCA_016271365.2 Neoceratodus forsteri | reverse complement strand
TCTTGAACCCTCTGGCAATAAATTCCAACATTCTGTTTACCTTGGCTGCTGCCTTTCTACACTTCGTAGCTTGCTTAAGGTCACTGATGATGGCTATCCTCAAGTCCTTTTCCTTCTCTTTTATGTTTTAGGACAAAACGTTTTACAAAGATCACAATTTTTAAAATCCTGGTGAGGACCCAGGTACCATAGACCAAGCTTATGGCAGTCTGCCCCTGCTAGGAGCTCCAAGCAATCAGTATTGTTTGTAAAAACCTGTTGGTCCTGTTCTTTTCTTCTTAGGTCTATCAATCATGCCAAATGCTGGAGAACAAAAGCAGTAATTATCATCAGTTCCCAAATTTAAAACGGAGTGAAAATACATCAACAGCATGTTAAAAAAAGGCTTATAAATGTAGAAATGCAGTCCTGTTCCTCGGAAAGCAGCGTACACCTGTGATAGGGCCATGCTTTGATGTGAGGGCTTGGCCCAGTGGGCATTTTCACGAAGTTGTTTAATTTCTTTAACTTACAGTTGGTGAGATATACAGATATTATCTGGTTGATCCTGCCTCCCTCCCTCCGCTGGCATTTTGAACTGCTAAGGCGCAAACACAAACTCCGCAGCTGTCCCAGGATGCTGTACAAGATGGGGAGCAGCCGCGCTGGCGTCCATAGATGTCCTGTGTAATGGAGCTATGATAGCTCGGTTTGCCACCCAACGGTATACCAAGGCCAGATCTCAGTATAGAACCGGGACATGTATTTTGGAAACCAGAGCTGTTAATAGCTCTAGTTACACAGGATATCTATGCACTCCTGCAGCTGTTCCCCATCTGTCATCCTGCAACAGTCATGGAGGCTGTAGGTGTGCTGAGCAGTTCAAAATACTGGTGGGAGGGAGGCAGGATCAACCAGATTTTATATATATCTCACAAACCAAGTTAAAAAATGAAACCTCTTCATGAAAATGCTAATCAGGCCATGCCTCACACCAAAGCATTGCCTGATTACAGGTGAACATTTCCTTTAAAAGTGGAAACGCTAAATATTTTTACCTCATTAACAGAAAACAGTTAATTTCCGTCAAAAGCGAAGCAAGCGTAAATAGAAAAAAATAGCTAAAGTAACAAGAAAAGTTGTTATCTAATGATTTAAATATAATGCCAAAAATAGCAGTTCCCCATTTGCAGGAACCACGCAAAGCGGCAGCCTTCACGGTTTCTGGAAACTGATCAGAACTACAGAAACTGCTAAATTTAATGACAAAAATAAAAACACACTACGCATGAGTACTGAGAAATAACTAAACCAACAATACAAGTAACAGCTGGCCCAGTGGCACTGAGGGTTGAGGCAATGGGCTACACCTCGCCTGCGCCCGGCGACCCAGGACCGAGGAGCCAGGGCGCTGTGGGCCCGGCAGGAGGATAGTGATTGAGCATCCGCCAACTGCTCTCTCTCCCGGGGTGGCGCAGGAAGGCCACTCTTGGAGCGACCTCTGGCAGTGGCTGAAGGGTCGCCAGAGTAGCGGCGCATAATGCCTGGGGCGGAGCCACAGCACTATGTTGCCATGCAGGCCGGGCTCCTGGGGTTAAAACACAAGTAGAAAACCTTCCACTTGTCAGTGAGATGACTGTGGCCCAGGGACTTCGCACACATCCCAATGGCCAATAGCGTGCCTTGGATCTTCCTCCAGGCTGACCCAAGACACCAAGGTAGACACTTCATACTTAGGAGGCTTCACCAAGGAGGGTGAATCAGCCCAGGAAATGGTACGGGGTTGAGCCTGCCTGGGATCATTCGGGAGGAGATCAAGGGGAAATGCGAGGGTTCAGGCTGGGAGTATGGCAGACTCCATGTGGGCACTCCTGAAGGATGCCTGAAGAATGGATGCAGAAATAAAGTTAGAAAAAAAAAAATACTACTACTAGTAATAAAAGTAACAGTAAAGTAAAAGAACAGCCAGAAGAGTGGAGCTGTTTTTCAGGGCAACTGCTTTCTTCAGTGAAGAAACAAATCTGACGTTAAGATCCGGGTGGGGGGGAAGCAAGATCACAGGACAGAGTTTGAACTTCATTCTAATTCTAAGATTCCATAATTAGCATAAATTCTATCACTGGGGCATCTCTATCCTGTGGAATGAATGAATTTTGTGAAGATACACTAATGGGATTCCTAGGCATAGAATCTTTGTGTTCTGCGCCAGTGCTGTCACCTTTTCTCATACAGTTAGCAATCTGCACTAGCGCCTTCACCATTCCTATAGGGTTAGTAATTTGTAACCTGTGTTCTGCATTAGTGCCATCACCTTTCTTGTAGGGTTAGTAATCTGTACTTGTGTTCTGCACTAGTGGAGTTAGTGGTTAGTGGAGTGGAGGAGGCTGGAGGGGGTGTGGAGTTGATTTGGGTAACGCTGCAACAAGGGGAGGGAAGAAACTGAAGATAGGGGTGGTATACAGGCCCTGTGCAATAGAGGAGGCTCTGGAGGATAAGCTGGTGGAGATCATCAAGGCTTAATGTGACCTTGGAAGGGGAAGGGTGGTTGTCATGGGTGATCTTAATATGCCGGGGGCGGACTGGGACACCATGACATCCTCTGTAGCCAGGGAACAGAGACTGATGGATGTCTTTCAGGATGCTTTCCTGGTCCAGCAGGTGGAGGAACCTACTAGAGAGGGGTGGATATTGGACGTTGTACTAGCAGACAGTGAACAAATTAGAGGACTGGAGGTGTGCAGTCCACTGGCAGGTGGAGACCATGCCACGGTTTTGGTTCCTGCTGTATTTGGTGGGGAAGAGAGGAAAACTGCACTCATACAATAGTGGTTGATTTCAGGGAGCAGACTTTGTGGGTATGGGTAGATTCTAAATGAGAGGTTGGACATGATTGGACCGGATATGGATGATGGATGATGGAAGATTGTGGGAGATCATTAAAGAAGAGGTACAGAAGGCTACTAGGTCCTGTACTAAAATAAGGCGTAGGCATGGTAGAACCAGCAAGCCATGTTGGTGGACCAGGGAGGTGCAGGAGGCGGTGAGGGGGAAAAAGGCTGCCTACGACATTTCAGACGCTCTAGGGGAATAAGGAACAGAGGAGTATGAACCATTGGCCAGGAAGCCACCAGAGTGGTGAGGGGCGCCAAGGCAGGGATGGGGAAACCTGGCTAGGGATATCCGGGGATCATGAGCTACATAAGAGAGAAGAGAAAAAAAAAAGAGGACACTGATCAACAGATGACCAAAGGATGGCAGACAAGGGTGAGGTAGTACTGGTTCGTTTCTTGTTTTTTCATCTGAGAAATATCGCCAGGATTAAGCCCTTATTACGGCTCTGGACCTCCCTACTTTGGTACATGCCTTAGTCACTTCTAGGCTAGACTACTGTAATGCCCTCTATCTAGGGTCTCTGGAGACTTGCAGCTAGCTAGTGCAGCAGCTGCTGCCAGTTTTTGACTGGACAAAGTAAGTTCAGTCATATTATCCGCATTGCCGAATTGCACTGGCTGCCTGTCAGGTGGAAGTATTGTTCAAGGTGGGTTTTCTCACCATAAGACCCTACATGGGCAGGGCCCTGGTTACCTTTCTGATCTCCTGGTACCGCCCACCTCTATCCATGATCTCCGCCTCCTCCATTAGTGGCCTCCTCAAAGTCCCGAGAGCAAGACTGAAATCAGCTGGGGATCGACAAGCTTGGAGTTGCTGCTCCAGTTCTCTGGAACTCGCTGCCGTTGGAAGTGAGAGGCGCCCCTACTATAGAGGCTTTTAAGAGCCGTCTGAAGACCTTTTTATTTATGCAGGCTTTTGGAAATTCAATTATTATGTATGTTATTTTAAGGAATGTATACGGTATGACACACTGTACAGTTTTGTGCAGCACCCAGAGCCTTTGGGATTGGGCGTCTTTTTAAATAAAATTGACATTGGTTGGAGACTTCAATATTCCAGACGTGGACTGGAGCATCCCAGCAGCAGCATCAACTAGGAGCAGATTTATCCTGGACTCCCTTCAGGGTGCCTTCCTCAAGCAACTGGTCATGGAACCAACTCGCAGAAGGCAATACTGGACTGTGCTCACAAACAGGGACAGTGTGATCGGGTAACAGTAGGGAGCACCTGGGAACAGTGACCACCAGTCACTGTGGTTTGAAATCACAGAAAGAGCAGAACCAAACCACACAAAAACACGCATCGTGGATTTTAGGGGGGCAGACTTTGGGAAAATGGGGAGATACTTGAAAGAGACATTAAGGGGAATGGGGCAGGAATCAGGGGTTGAGGAACAGTGGGCAGTATTTAAAATGGGGATTACAAGAGCAACAGAGTTATGTATTAAGCAGGTTATCAAGAGGAAAAGGAAGAGGAGACCATTATGGTTTTCCAAAGAGGTAGCAAAGAAAGTGAAAGCCAAAAAGATTGCATTCAGGCAATACAAAAGACACAGGCAGAAGGGGATAGGGAGAAGCACCAGGAGAAGCAAAGGGAGGCAGGGAGGTCAGTAAGGGAAGCCAAAGCTCAGACAGAAGAACACATTGCAAAAAATCAGTGGGTAGAGGGGACAAAACCTTTTACAGGTACATAAGTGAAAAAAGAAAGGCAAAGGGAGGGATAGTGAGACTGAAGGGGGAGGATGGAGGCTGTGTGGAGGATGACAAGAGTAAAGCTGACATATTGAACAGGTATTTCTGCTCAGTCTTTACTGAGGAAGAGGAGGGTAATGGGTCTGAAGGGAGTACAAGGGGTGAGAATGGTGCAGAAATGGACACAAGTCCCTTTACGAAAGGGTCCTGAAGGAATTGGAAGTAATAGAGTTGATAAAGCAATGGGGCCAGATGGGGTGCATCCCAGGGTCCTTAAAGAACCAGAGAGGCGTGGCTGAACTTTCTGGCTGTCCTGTTTAGCCGGATCACTGGAAACAGGGGAGGTACCCAAAGACTGGAGGACAGCAGATGTAGTCCCTTATACAAAGTGGGAACAAAGAGGAAGCGGGGAACTACAGACCAGTCAGACTCACCGGTAGTGGGGAACATCGTGGAAGCACTACTGAAGGAGAGACTGGTGGAACATCTGGTTGTCAATGGACTACAGGACCCAAGGCAGCATGGTTTCACGGGAGGTCATGTCAGACCAACTTCATTTAATTTTTTGACTGGGTGACTAGGAGGTGGATCAGGGAGGGCAGTGGACATGGCCTATCTGGACTTCAGCAAGGCTTGACATTGTGCCACATAGAAGACTATTGCACAAACTGGGGAATATGGGTGTGGGCAGGACAGTAGTGTGGTGGGTAGGTAACTGGCTGGGTGGCAGGACACAGAGGGTGGTGGTAAATGGCTGTCACTCCACAGAGGAAGAGTGACCAGTGGGGTGACCACAGGAATCAGTGCTGGGACAGTCCTATTCAATATCTTCATCAGTGACATTGCTATGGGACCTAGAAGGCAGAATTTCACTGTTAGCTGATGACACAAAGCTCTGTAATAGAGTAGACACACCAGAGGTGTAGACAGAATGAGAAGGACCTGCAGAAACTTGAAGAATGGTCAGGGGTTGGCAGTTGAAATTCAATGCAAGGAAGTGCAAGATAATGCATATAGGGCACAAAACCCTGGCACAATATATCAGTTGGGGGTGAGGATACAGCATGTACCAAGCAGGGAAGGGATCTTGGGGTTATCATCTCTGTGACCTCAAGGCAGGGAAACAGTGTGACAAGGCAACAGGTAAAGCAAATAGGATGCTGGGATGCATAGGCAGGGCATCACCAGCAGGAAAAGGAGGTCATCATTCCACTATACAAGACACTAGTGAGGCCCACCTGGAGTACACTGTACAGATCTGGAGACCTTACCTCGTAAGGACACAGACAGGATAGAGAAGGTTCAGAGGAGGCAACAAAGATGGTGCATGGATTGCATCACAAGTCCTCTGAGGACAGGTTGAGAAGGAACTGAACATGTACTCCCTGGAAGAAAGGAAGGAGAAAGGGGATATGATAGACATACAAGTATCCTACAGGGAGTAACAGGGTGCAGGAAGAAAAAATTACTCACTTTAGTAATGTTTCTTCTAATGGAGTCTTGCTATATTCTGACATATGCAGTGAGTCCCAACCTTCGAACTGCCCCGGAGATGAGAGAGTCAACTTTCCATGCCAGGCATGGAACGCCCAGCTCGAGCTCGGCTGAGACTCTCTGTTGTTCTTCAAACCCAAACCGTCAGATCTTTACGAGCTAAACTCACTAAGGTCCTGTGTGGAAGCTGTAAACCTACACTAGCCAACTGGCTACTAAACTAAAACACATTTTTGGTCCCAACACAAAGACTCAAGTCAGGAGACCCAAAATGAAAACTCAACACCCACTCACCCCAAAAAGAATGGTGAAAAAAAGGTGCACCTAAGTGCCAACACTGCACTGCCCACCCACATCCCAAAACACAGAGGTTCTGAGAGGGCAGGCGGGGGTCAGAATATAGCAAGACTCCATTAGAAGAAACAACATTACTAAGGTGAGTAATTTTTTCTTCAAACAACACATGAAGTCTTGCATATATTCAACATATGTCTGAACTACACAGCAGTACCTCCATGGAGGAGGACAGAACCTACTTAGGAAATAGGCTCTGAAGCACAGCTGTGAATCGAGCATCACTCCTAGCCTGGATGTCCAGGAGTAATGCTTGGTAAAAGTGTGTACTGTTTTCCAGGTAGCTGCTTGACATATCTCTAGAATAGGGATGTCCCTGGCAGCAGCCAGAGAAGCAGCTGTACCTCTGGTAGAGTGAGCCCTCAGGCCTGAGGGAGGAACCTTACCCAGTTTTTCAGAGCAAAATTGGATACAAGAGACAATCCACCTGGCAATGGATCTTTTAGTGGCAGGTTTCCCTTTACCAACCTCGCCATAAGTGAGGAACAGTTGGAGGAATCAAACCTGTGACCCTTGGTACACTCTATGTAGTAACTAAGGGCTCTTTTTCATCTAAACTGTGCAGTCTCCTCTCGCAAAGGAGGAATGGTCAGTGAAGTACACTGGAAGAGACAGATTGATTAAGCTGGAAATCTGAAACCACCTTAGGCAAGAACTTCCTGTTAGTCCTGAGGACCACCTTATCTCTATGAAAGGAGATAAAATCAGGCTTCACTGACAAAGCTTGTAACTCACTTATGCGTCTGGCAGAAGTGATGGCTACCAGAAACAGTCTTCCAAATCAAGTACTTAAGCTCTGCTGAAGATAAAAGCTCAAAAGGGGGTTGCATAAGCTGAGCAATGCAAACATTGAGGTCCCAGGCAGGGGCAGGGTCCCTGAAAGGAGGGTTGGTGTGAAGCAATCCCTTGAAAAACTTGGAGAAAACAGGGTGAGCTGAGAGAGAAGAGGGCTTACCTGCTGAAATGAAAGCAGACACAGCCACCAGATGCACTTTCAGTGTAGCTGGTCTCAGCCTAAGCTATTTAAGTGAACCATTTAATCAAGGACTGTGGGCAGATCAGCAGATTCTGGGAAATATACTTCCAGAGCACCATATGGAAAATGTTTTCCATTTAGAATTATAAGTAGCCCTGGTGAAAGGTGTTCTAGAAGCCTTCAGGATATTCATTACACCTTGGGAGAGGTGTAAATCAGCAAACTCTAACTCTTCAAGAGCCAGGCCTTGAGATTGAGAGATTTGAGGTTTGGGTACCAAACCCTCCCCTGAGCACAGGTTAACAGGTTGTAATTCCTGGGAAGACACAGGGGAAGATGGACTGCTAAGGACAGTAGGAGTGGATACCAGGGCTGTCTGGCCCAGTCTGGAGCAATCAGCGGATCATCTTGCAGGGTTGAGATCAGACTTTGACTAGCACTTTGAACAGGAGAGGGAAGGGAGGAAAAGCATAGAGAAACTTCCTTCATATGATTGAACTAAGGCATCCAGGGGACTGAGCCCAACACTGGGGCCTGCAGCAAAAAGGGAAGTTGGTGATTGTCTGGGGCTGCAAAAGATCCATCTCTTGGGGTGTCACATCTGGAAAAAAATCACTTCCAAAACCAGGGGATCCAGTGACCATTTGTGATGGCCCTGGGAAATCCTGCTGAGAGCATCTGCCACAACATTGTCCTTTCCTGAGAGGTGAACTGCCATGAGGGAGGTGTTCAGGGAGTAAGCCAGAGACCACAACTTCATTGCTTCGGTGCACAAGGCCGTAGACCGAGTGCCTCCTTGCTTGTTGATGTACCACATTGTGGTGGTGGTGTCTGTTCTGACCTGTAAAACTTTGTTCTGAACAGATTTGGAAAAAGCTTGAAGTGCTAGAAATACTGCTCTGAGTTCCAACAGATTGATATGGAGCAGAGATTCCTGAGGGGACCACAACTCCTGGGTGGTGAGGTCACCCATGTGAGCCCCCCACCCCAAGAGGGAGGCATCTGTAGTAAGGATTAAAGAGTGAGACTGAGTGACAAAGGGACCCCCCTGTCTCAGATTGTTCTGATCCTGCCACCACTGTAGGGCCTGGATCAGGGTTCAAGTTACTGGGATCAGTTTGGTCAGAGGGTCCTTCCTTTGAGACCAAAAGGCTCTCAAATGGAACTGAATGGCCCTCATCTGAAATCTTGTTCCCTGCACTACTGCTGTAGAAGCAGTCATGTGCCCCAGGAGCTGTAGAAAATGCCTTGCTGGTCGAGACACCTGCAGGGTGAATGAGGAGGCCAGAGAGACCAGAGTCCTTGCCCTGTCCAGGGGAAGGAAGGCTCTGGCCTTCTGTGTCTAGCTCTGCGCCTATGAAGGTGAGGAGCTGGAAAGGCTCTAGAACTGACTTTGAAAGATTTAGAAGGAAACCCAAAGTAGTGAGCAGTTGCTAAGTTATCTGTAAGTGTAACTTGACTTGGTCTGGGGACTGGCCTACTATGAGCCAGTCGTCCGGGTAAGGGAAGATAGAAATTTTCTGCCTTCTTAGAGAAGCAACTACTACTGCCAGGCATTTTATGAATATCCTTGGAGCAGAGGTGAGGCCAAAGGGCATTGCTCTGAGCTGGTAATGGCCTGAGGGCAGCTCGAACCGGAGGTACTTTCGATGGGAGCTTCTGATAAGAATATGGAAGTAGGCATCCTTGAGGTCCAGGGACACTAGCCAGTCCCCTGGCCTTAGAGAGGGTAGAATAATTCCCAGAGTCACCATTTTGAATTTTGGTTTTAAAAGGTGCTAGTTTAAGCATCTGAAATCCAGAATGGGACGCCATTCTCCTGTCTTTTTTGGGGTAAGTAAGTACCTGGAACACAATTCTTTGCCCTAGTGTAGGGGTGGAACCCTTTCTACAGTTCTGAGAGCTAGGAGGGAAGAGACCTCTGCCTCCAAGGCAAGTGCCTCTAATGGATTTGCAGGTGGAAAGGATCTGGTTCTCATCTTTGGAAACTTTTTGAAGCTGAGAACCAGTCCCTGGCTTACTACTTCCAGGACCCATTTGTCTGATGTCAGAGACTCCCAGTCCTTGACAAAGTAAGCCAGCCTGCCCCCTACAGGTAGCTGAGAATCGGCCCTGGCAATCCCATCAGGGTGCCTGCTTGGCAGGGGCTTTAGGCTGAGGGGTGGAAGCAGGTCTGCTTACACCCAGTCTGCCTCTCCCTCTAAAGAACCCCCTCTGTGCATAAGCTGAAGAGGATGCCTGGGCTTGGTAAAAAGGCCTATGAAAAGGCCTGCCCCTGCGAGGCTGCCGTTGGGGAGTGACCTGCCTTTCCTTGGCCTGTGCACTCCTATAGGTGGTCCTATATTCATCCATTTTCTTCATGTAATTGTCTGTTTGCTCCCCAAATAGAGAGTTGCCCACAACAGGGAAATCTATGGCCTTAGTGTGGGTATCCTGTGACAGGCTAGTACATCTGAGCCAAGCCATTCTTCGGAGTGCCACAGATGTAGCCATGACTCTTGATGACACACCATTTGAGTCCACTGCAGCATGGAATTGCACCTTGGATGCCTCAATACCATCAGCAGCCACCTGCTCCAGCTCCTTGGCAAGCTGGCCAGGGACCGGTTTTGCTAAAGCCATGACAGTGTCACATCTGGATTTCTGATATCTAGCCACATAAGCCATATAATTTGCCTGTCCGAGCCCCAAGGATGCTGCCATGTACTGTTTCTTTGCCATGGCATTAATCCTCCTGGAGTCCGTCTGGGGGTGTGCGAAGCCAAGGGAATATTTGCCTTGTCACAGGCTGCAGCCTGCACTACCCCAACATGGCTGCACCAGGGTTTTAAATAATTGATTAGCAGTTTTTTTCTTGGGACTATACTAACTGTACAGAAAAGTATTTCTATAGATTTTCTTTAAGTGCTGTATTTGTTAAACATAGTGAGGCAAGAGCTATGCATTTTCAATAAAGATTTAGCACTTTTGTGAGCAAAACGCTAATCGATTTTAGAGTTAAATAAATCCCTGCTGCACTGTTGTGTAAGGAACTCCATACCAGAGCCTGACAATGTGTACCTCTTGTCCATTCTCTTATCCACAGGAGGTATAGTGTGAGGAGTTTTTAGAATTTTAAATGTATGTTTCCCAAAAGATTTATGCAAGGGAATAGACAGCCTCCTAGACTCTGGGATATCCATCATTTCTACAAAGTCAGGCTCCTCTTCCTCCACAGCTTTCTCCATAGGGAGCTGGAGGGTTTCAGCCACTTTTTTATAAAACATAAAATGAGAAGGTGACTCAGAAAGCCTAGGAGGAGGCACTCCTGAAGGTCTGTCTGAGTAGATGTCCGGGTCAATGGGCACATCCAGACTTTCAAATCCACATTCACTCTCCTCATACTCCTCTTCCCCCTCCTCCGGTTCATAATATTCCTCTAAATCATACTCTTGAACCGGTGGAACCAGCCGAACCGAGCGCCTACCTGACGGTGCCGGTTCGGTCGGAACCAGGGAAAGCAACTGGACAATCTTGATCGCTTTGGCTATTTCTTAAGCAGTTGGAGAGGAAAGTTTTGGCTCCACACCAGCTGATTTTCTAGTCCTTTTTGCTGGAACTGACTCCTCAGAGTCGGATCTCCTTTTGCCCGAAGAAGTCTCACCCTGGTCAGACGGCACTCCTTCTGGTTCGGTTTGAACCGAACCGGGCTGGCCATCCGGTTCAGCTGACTTTTTGGCCTCCCTTTCCCTGAGCCTACCAACTCTTTTCCAGGGTAGCTGCAGGAAAATGTTTACAAATCTGGCAGTCTGCATTGAGGTGGTCAAACCCCAGACAGTAAACACAGGTGGTGTGGGGATCAGCCTTGGCAAAGACTTCCCCACACACACTACAGTGCTGAAACCCAGTGGGCCCAGTTTTTCTTTTGGGTTTCTCAGACATAGTGCCAGTCCTATCCAAACTTACCCTTTTATGGCAATCCGCCAGGCAAGACCCTCTTATCGGTTCCCAACCGCGTCACGGGTCGTGGAAAAAAAACGTAATTTTTTTTTTTTTTATTTTTTTTTAAGAACCGATAACTGGTAACCACACTCTAAAAGTACAATTTAAGATTTTTTAAACAACTTGATCGGTTCAAACCGAACCGATGAACCGTTTACAAGTTCCACATAGAACAGAGAAAATATAACCTATCTAGTACTCACAAATACCACAGACAGAGACTGAACCGACAGGTTACGGCTTAATTTTGGTCGAAAACCGAGAAAACGGCACTTTAACCGACAAATTGAACCGAGCAGAAGGAGAAATCTCCGGAGCGACTGTTCAGTGAGGTGGAGTAAAGAATCTGACTGAGTTTGAAGAACAAAAGACAGACTCTCAACCGAGCTAGAGCTCAGCGTTCCATGCCTGGCATGGAAAGCTAACTCATCTCCAGGGCAGTTCAAAGGTTGGGACTCACTGCATACATCAGAATATAGCAAGACTTCATGTTGTTTGAATACACTATTTTTAAGCGAAAAAGATGTTCCAGGACTAGAGGGCATGGGATGAAGTTGGAGGGAGAACGATTCAGAGAAAACGTGAGGAAGAATTTCTTCACAGAACGGGTGGTGGACAAGTGGAACACCCTGCCAGAGGAAGTGGTGGGGGCTGAAACAATCACGGGATTTAAGAATGCATGAGATAGACATAAAGGAACTCTGGAGGTCAGGGGTAAGGGGAAACAGACTTCTTGGAAAACAAACTGAACTTACAAGCTCAAATGAGCAGACTGGGTGGGCCATAGGCCCTTATCTGCTGACACTGTTTATGTGTCTATGTAACAGGATTAAGATTGTGGGGGGATGGGCTCAGTAAGTGGGGAACAGGCAGAGGTGCTAAACGAGTACTTTGCCTCAATATTTGCAGTGGGTGACAAGGGATCCCTACAGCCTGATGGGAGAGATGAGGAGTCAGTAAAAGCGAGAGGTCAGTCTCAGTCAGAGACCATAGGATGGCATGAGACTAGGGCACAGGCTAGACCAGCCCAAGAAGGTGTAAGAGGGTTGCATGGGGGTGGGAGAGAGAAATCACCGTGGATGATAGGGTGAGGGGCCCTTGAATCTGAAAACTGATAAGGTGCCGGGGCGGATGGAATGCATCTGAGGGTTATGAAGGAATTGGCGGATGTGCTGGCAGCCCACTGGCTACACTCTTAACATCTCTCTGCAGATGGGATGGGTGCCACAGGACTGGAGGGTGGCTTATATGTACCTGTACATGGGGGGGTGTCTGGGGAGGATGGGGAACTATAGGCCGGTCAGTCCAAGCGTCTGTAGTGAGCAAAGTAATAGAGGGCTTTATCAAGGAGAGGCTTGGGAGGCAGTTGGAAGGTTAGGACGCCAGGATGATAAACAGCATGGCTTTGTCCCAGGGAGATCGTGTCAGACCAGCCTTGTAGAGTTTTATGATTGGGTGATGGGGGCCTTGGATAGACATAGGCTGATGGATGTCCTATACCTAGATTTCAGCAAGGCGTTTGATTCAGTACCTCACAATGGACTGACAGCAAAAATGAGGGAGACAGGGGTGGGTGGACAGGAGCTAAAATGAGTTGAAAATTGGCTTTCTGGGCATTTACAAAGGGTAATGGTGGGTGGAATAATATCCTCCTCCAGGAAGGTAATCAGTGGAGTCCCTCAAGGTTCAGTATTGGCCACTCTTGTTCAATGCCTACGTCTCGGATATAGGGAGAGGGGTTAGGAATGGATTGAATCTCTTTGTGGATGATTCAAAATTGGGAGCACTGGTGGATAGTGAGGAAGCGAGGGACAGTCCGGGGGGGGGTCTAGATACCCTGGAGGGATGGTCAAGGAGGTGGGGACTGAAATTTAATGCCGGGAAATGTAAGGTACTTCATTTGGGGGTCAATAACTCGGGCCATGTATACACCTGGGGGGGGGTCACACTGCAAGCAACATTGAGAGAAAGGGATTTAGGGGTGGTGGTAGACATTAAAATTAATAATTCTGAAAATTGTAGAAAAATTGCAGCCAAGGCAAACAGGATATTGGGTTGCATAGCCAGGGGAATTATGTCCAGAAGCAGGGAAGTGATCCTCCTTCTATATAATGCCTTGGTCAGGCTGCAGCTTGAGTACTGTGCACAGTTCTGGAGACCTCATCTGATGAAGGACATAGCGCTGCTAGAGAGGGTCCAGAGGAGAGCAACCAGGATGATTCAGGGCACGGAGGGGAGGCCTTATGAGGAGAAACTGGAAGAGCTTGGGCTTTACTCACTGGAGGAGAGGAGGGATAGGGGAGACATGATAGAGGTTTTCGAGTATGTAAACGGATTAATTAGGAGTGGAACCAGTAAGTTGTTTAGGCTGAAGGGGGAAGTGACCAGGGACCATGGGTGGAAGTTGCGGGGGGGGGAACGTAGGAGGCATTTTGTCACTGAGAGGGTGGTGGAGCCGTGGAATGCACTTCCCAGGAGGCTGGTGGAGGAGGGCACAGTGTAAGGACTCAAGAAGGGGTGGGATAGGTTCAAGGGGAAACTGAATCTAGAGAAGACACTCTTGAGGGCTGGTGGGGTGGTGAGGCGGGCAGCCATTAGGTTGTTGGCTTCGAGCAGACAAGACAGACCATTTGGCCTATTCTGCTGGCTTTTAGTATGTTAGTGCTGTCACCGTTCTTGTAGAGTTAGTAATCTGTATTTGTGCTGTGCACTTGTGGCATCACTATTCTTGTAGGGTTAGTAAAAGTACTTGTGTTCTGCACTACTGCCATTACCATTCTCATAGGGTTAGTAACCTGTACTTGTGTTCTGCACAAGTGCCATCAACTTTCTTGTAGGGTTAGTAATCTGTACATGTGTTCTGCACTTGTGCTGTCACCGTTCTTGTAAGGTTAGTAATCTGTACTTGCACCCTGCACAACTGCCATTACCTTTCTTGCAAGGTTAATAATCAGTACTTGTGTCCTGCACTAGTTCAGTCACCGTTCTTGTAGGACTAGTAATCTGTACTTGTGTTCTGCACTAGTATCACTGCTCTTGTAGGGTTAGTAATTAGTACTTGTGTTCTGTACTAATGCAGTCACCATTCTTGTAGGGTTAGTAATCTGTACTTGTGTTCTGCACTACTGCCAGCACCGCTCTTGTACAGTTAGTAATCTGCCCTTATGCTCTGCATTAGTGCAATCACTGTTCTGGTAGGGTTAGTAATATTTCCTTGTGTTCTGCGCCAGTGCCGCCATCATTCTTGTACAGTTAGTAATCTGTAACCTGTGTCTGCACTAATGTCATCACCGTTCTGTAGGGTCAGTAATCTGTAACCTGTGTCTGCACTAGTGCTATCACCATTCTTGTAGGGTTAGTAATCTGTATTCATGTTCTGCACTAGTACCATCACCAGTCTTGTACACTTAGTAATCTCTACACATGTTCTGCAGTACTGCCGTCACTGTTCCTGTACGGTTAGTAATCTGTAGTTGTGTTAATCACTAGCGTCGTTCTTGTACTGCCATCAGCATTCTTGAACTGTTCGTAATGTGTTCTGCACTAATGGCATTACTATTCTTGTACGATTAGCAATCTACATTTGTGTTCTGCACTAAGGCCATAACTGTCCTTGTATGGTTAGTAATCTTGTATGCTTTAATTCTGGCACTTGTGTATTGCATGGAGCTATAAACTAGACTTTGGTTTACTCTGCTGTAGCAAAGGACACCCCGTGAAAACCAGATACTGTATATCATGGGCCCATCTTTCCATTTGACGGAGATTTCATAAGGGATACCACATGACAGGGTGTACGATTATAAAGGAATAATGTACACCTTGGTGGTGGTTAGACACAAGGCACAGCAGAGTGCCGCAACCATCCAAGAAGTGAATTACGCCTTTATAAACCCACACCCTGGAGTGCTTTATCCCACTTACAAAATGGAATTTATTTGTTAAAAAAGATGTCATAGCTGGTCCGGTCAGTGGTAGAGCTACCACCTGTGATGCCATCAAGGGTCATCAGATGCTGGCCAGGGGAGGGAGGACTGAGTGTCCCACAGACAGCTCTCCTGCCTTGGTGGGACCCTTCTTGCCACATGACAGCTAGCTGGCAAGGACCAGGAAGTAGAACTGACAAAAGCAGCAGAAAGGGCCAGAATGTCAGGGGATGCTGGTACACAAGCGCGTCAATGTGAGAGTGCACATGCATCACTGTGCGCAACAGTCAGGGTGGAAAACACTGGAGAAAATGCCCTGGTCCAATCCAGCATCCCCTGCAACCATCACATGACCAATATGGCAGGACTTCCACAACCATGTATGGTCCTGGAAGAGTGGTGGATAACTTGCAATCCCACAAGGGCTGGAGGTGCCATAGGGACCAGAGGATGTAGGAGCACAAAACAATGAAAATATCTTTATTTATATATGTATTCATGGCAAAAAAAACTCTGTTTAATGCATCAGTTAGGGTTGTTCCACAGCGACAAAAGCATGGAAATTCGATGTTAGGGTCACCACTCCTTGCACCCCACACCCACCCTGCCCCACCAACAGGCATCAGGGTGTGCGTTAGATCGTCGGGTCCTCTCACCCCATTCCATGTGTAAACAAGCTGAGATGGTGCAGTATAGGTGGTGCCAGTATAATGTGTGTATATATCTATATACAGCATACAAACACATACAAATATAAAGATTAACATGTTATAGTGGCACAGCAGCACCGCTATTGTTAGGGTTGAGCAGGGGTTTCTATGTTAAACTTCAAATTTTGTACTTTAATAGCTTCACAACCATTCAACAGATTTGCACAAAATTTTGCATGAGCAGTCTCAGCGGGTAGATCTCTTAACATGCCAAGTTTCATTCCTGTTGGAAGTGCGGATTCAGAGATGCAGACAGCAAAAAGTGAAATTTTTTTTTTCTTTTTTTTTGTCATTGCCTAGCGCCCAGACCATTTGGAATTTCAGTCTGAAGTTTACAGGGTGCAAAGGGCCTGGCCCACAGTGGTGCCTTTCGTTGGGTTTGGTGAAAAAAAATATATATTAATCCATTCCAAAGTTATTACATTTTAAAATTTTGGTTCTAAGCATGCACAGTACAGGCTTCTGGATAGCTACCTGGAACAAAAAAAAGAATGTAGTCTGTACGAAAAAGGATGCTTTTTCGTATGTGGGTAATCCTTTTTCATGAGGAAAAAAGAAATCCCCTTTCATATGACTGCCATCTTGTTTCCATTTTTTTTTTCCTCAAAAAACAAAAATGTTTTCAAAACCCACAAAAATAACAGGGGATCGCCTGGCAGACTGGCGACCCAGGTTCCACCGAACCCGGGACATCAGCAGCGGAGACCAGCAGAAAGGGTTTAGGGTGTCCTAGAACTTCTCCCGGGGGCAGGCTCACACTGGGCTGTGGAGGACTCCTGGCCACAACGCCACTGCGGAATGGCTGACCATACGCCAGCTGTGCGGCCAGCCAGGAGATCGCTGCATGTGACCACTGTGGGTGCAAGATGGGAGAAAGCAGAAAGCCGACACCAGACCAACTGAATGGCAGCAGCAGGTCCCCTCATGCCACGAAGCCCCTGGCGTGTGGCCAGAGCCCGATCCTGCTGTGTGTGCCCAGACTGGTAATGAAGCTGCTCTCCCCTACTGTGGGCCCCAGGAGGGGACTCCCTGGCGAAGGATCGTCCAGGATGACCAGAACACAGCAGATGGGGACAGTAGATGGCGAGAGAGGCGGACCTACGCAGCGTAGGACCACCCTGGCAGCCCAAAGGAGAGGTTGATTGGGGGCATTGGAGGAGCAAAAAAATAAACATCACGCACACACACACCAACATATACATCTTCCTAATCGGGACCCTGTTAAATTGATTATGCACTTATTTCTTGGAAAAGTGACCATAAAGTGTTTTCTTCTTTCCATTTTAAAAATCCTTTTTCGTGACTCAACTTCCTGTTTTCGTACAGCCACACGGAAAAAGGAATTCATCGATATGAAAAAAGGATCCCTTCATGCGAAAAAAATTATCAGAAAAATAACTAAGTCCAAATTCTTTTTTCATATGAAGGAAATGCTTTTTCGTATGGTTTCTTCGTTCATACAAAAAAAAGGATGCCCTCATGCGTAAAAAGATTTTGGAGTTTGGCGGTCTGCATCAGTCACCCCCCCAACCCCGTCCTTTTTTGCATGAAGGAATCCTTTTTCGTAAGGCTCCTTCATTTCATATAAAAAGGATCCCTTCATAAGAGGCTACAAAGGAAAGAAATCAGATTTATTTCAGTGCAGTAACTGCCCATTGCTGCTTTTATTGCTTCTTTAACTGCTTATTGATTATTTCTCTTGGTAGCAGGTTGATTTTTTTTTTTTTTTTACTTTAAGAGGCTAACGGGGAATTGTTTTGGGGCTGCTGAAAATTTTAAACCTATTTTGGTGTGCTTTCTTGCCCTGCCACAGCCTCGGGAGAAGAGATTGCAGCCCCACTAGCTCTAGCCCCCCCGCACGCCGCCGAAGATCTGCCAAGGAGCCCACAGGACCCATTTCAAACAGCCTCCACTCACCGCCGAGAACCCAAGCAGTCACCACCTGAACCAGCTCACTGCTACTACAGCTGCAACACAACTGAGAGTCCTCATCGATCAGCTCACTGCTTCCAGCAGCAAAAAGAAGTCACTGATCCAGGACCTTATGCTCTGCTCCATGCCACCGAGCTAAGTCTACCATGCTGCTGCCCAAAGGTGGGCTTCTTCTTTTTCCTCTTACTGTGGCCATTTTACTGAGGGACCCTGCCCTTCATTCTGCCCCAGCCAGCCAATCAGACACGACCAGGACTCTGGCACCAACTTTTAAACACTTGGGCCACCAATATAAGAAGGACCCCTGCGCAGCTTACTAAACCAGCCCAGCCGCAGCATCAGGAGAGAGATGCTAGCTCCCGCTGCTTTCCTTCCCTCCGCACTGAACGCCACTGAAGATCGGCCAAGGAGCCAACAGGACCCCTGTTTCAGTAGCCCCAGCTCGCCACAGAGAAACCAAGTACCCACCACCTTAACCGGCTCCTTACTACCACAACTGCAACACAACTGAGAGTCCTCACTGATTGGCTCACTGCTTCCAGTGGTGAAAAGAACTCACCAATCCAGGACCTTCTGCTCCGCTCCACGCCACCGCCACAGAGCTGAGTCAACCACACTGCTGATCAAAGGTGGGTTTCTTCTTTTTCTTCCTACTGCGACCATTTTACTGAGAGGCCCTGCCCTTTGTTCTGCCCCAGCCAGCCAATCAGGCAAGGTCATGACTCTGGTGCCAACTTTAAACACTTGGTCCCACCACTATAAGTAGGACCCCCGCGCTGCTCACTAAACCAGCCCTGCTGAAGCACCAGGGGAAAGAGATAGCAGCCCAGCTAGCTCCCCCTGCCCCCCCCTGCACCTGACGCCACTGAAGACCAGCCAAGGAGCCCACGGGACCAGTGTTTCAACAGCCCCCACTCGTAGCCAAGAACCCAAGCGGCCACCACCTGAACTGGCTCCCTGCTACTATAGCTGCAGCACAACTGAGAGTTCTCAACGATCAGCTCACTGTTTCCAGCGGCCAAAAGAACTCACTGATCCAGGACCATCTGCTCCATGCCACCGCCACATAGCTGAGTCAACCATGCTGCTGCCCAAGGTGTTTTTTCCTGCCCGCCTCCCAGCTCTCACCTCTGTTGAATACGAGGTAAGGTGAAAACACCGACAGCAGGGGAAGGAGACAGGATGGTTTCAGGAAGTACAGAACCCAAGAACTTGGTGCTCCCTCTCTTCTTTGCAGTATACGTCCTCTGAAGGTACTATAATGGCTACCCAATAATCTGTGACTCACAATCCCTGGTGCATCTAGGGGATCAACCTGTCAACGATCTGTTACCCTACACAATGCCTCCCGCTGACTGAAACTTTTGACAGCCTGAAATCTTGTGCAATCCAAGATCAAAGGGCAGCCTAGCTAGTTTGTGAAAAGCTCCTCAAAAAAAGTCTACAGCTAGGCATTTTCTACCTGTCAACCATATCTTATAGTTAGACATATTCTACCTGTCATAGCCATAGCCAGCGTTTGCTAAGAACTGCAAAGCTAGTGATCTGCATAATCCACTGAAGTCTTAGCCCACTTAATCATATTGGTTCTTGAGCAGCTGTTTATTGGCCCCTGTGGCAAAGCCCACTGTCCCACCTTGAAGGCCTGTCTCGAACAACCACCAAGTTAGACTAGGAATAGTACATTGTTAACACGGATACAATCCCTCACTGTCTAAGTCCGCTCCTGCAAAGCTGTACCTAAGGAACATCCTGTTTACAGCCTCATCCTCAGGTATCCCTGCCCCTGAGGCTGATCCAGCTATTACAATGTTAGGAGGTCCCCAGTGCCATCTGTCTCCCTCCCCCAAGAAGGGCTTCCACAGGCAACTGCCTCTCAGAGTTACGATCCTTTTTTCCCCCCTCTACCTTTGTATGTTCATAGGGGTGGACAACCTGCTGACAAACTGGATGCCTCTACTCGCCCAAGGACCCACCAGTCCTCCAGCGCCCAGTCATCCAACACCTAGAGTCAGCCAAGGTAACAGATGTAACATGGGTACTCCATGGGCTAACTCGAAAGTGAACCTGCTACCTAATGTTCCATGCCTCCAAAACTAAGGGAAGTACTGGACCTACTCCTCATGTTCCCATGGGCAGTGAATCTAGTCTCTCTTATCCTGCTCCTCCCGGTGGGTGCTATCCAGCCCAATCCGGGCCCCCTGTAGCTAATCTTGCTATCGGCTCCCCTCAGGACCCAAAACTGGCTTTCTCCCATGGGCCTAAGACTAGCCCACATGAACATCTGTAGCTTGCACCCTAAAATACTAGGATCTGCAGCCTATGCATTAGGTAGGAAATGAGCAGACTAGGTGGGCCAAGCGGTCCTTATCTGCTGTCAAATTCTAGGTTTCTAGTTGCACAGCTGGGTTGATATTTACAAACCCGATGTGCTCATAGTTTTGGAAACCTGGTTAAAGCCCCATATCTTAACTCACGAGTCCAATCTGCCAAGATATAATGCCTTCAGGCAAGACAGAGAGAAAAAAAGGGGTTATGGTCCTCATATATACCAAGGACTCCCTTGATGCAGTCATTGCCTCACTGCCCCCCGCTGACTGTCCCAGCAGCGAATCATTATTTGTTAAGGCTACCCTGGGTCAGGCAAAGTCCCTTCTGATAAGCTGTCTATACAATCCACCAAATGTGGCCTCCCAGGCACTTGAGATGCTTATCAGGGCACTTGCTGACCACATCTCCTCCAAAACAATAATCCTAGGTGACAGCAACCTGAACTGGGCCCCTGACACAGAACAGGCTCTAAAGGCGTTTCTCCTGGATGCCCGACTAACGCAAATCACTGTGCCCACAACACAATGAAAAAACTGGAAACCATACCACCCTTGATGGGGCCTGGTACCCAATACCCACAACGTCCAGGTGGCTGGGACACTTGCAGATGCCCTGCGCGACCACTCCCCAATCTTCTGCATATGGAAGAATTGGCCCAAAATCCCACCTAGATCTAGCACAGCCAGAAACTTCTCCAAATTCTCCCCAGAGGCCTTTCAAAGGCACCTCTCTAGCCTTGACTGGAGCCCAATCAAGCTTCTCCCTACCACTGATGAAGCCCTGGACTACGTCCAGAATGCCTTCACCTCTGCAGCCAACTTACATGCCCCTCTTAGGAAGCTAAGAGTGCAAGGGCACTGCCCCAAGTGGATTACCCTTGAACTTAAATCCCTGATGATACGTGATAAGGCCTGGCATAAACACAAGACCTCTTTCCACCCCTCTGACTGAATTGGCTACAGAACATTACGGAACCAATGTAAGAAAGTGGCAAAAGAAAACATTACTTACCATAGTAATCTTGTTTTTTGTAAGGGATTCTTACTGTATTCTGACCTATGCAGTATTGTCCTCCCATAGTACTGCCCTGGAGCTAAAATGGTTAATAGAACCTATGCTAATCATGGAACGCTAGGCTCATGCTCGGTTTTCAAACCACTGTCTCTGGTAAACAAACATTCTACAACTGTCATTCTTACGGAGCGTGAATACTAACAACCTATGTATACCAACTTTAACAATTAACTAAATAAATGACAACCAACAATCCCCTTCAGTTGAAAATGTGGGCTACACTAAGACTTAAGTCACCAAGCCCAACAAAAGAACCACTCGTGGGTTTACCACAGCATGGACAGTTGTGCTGCACTGCCCATAGGTTCTAGCAGGGGAGGTAGGTTGGGAGCTCAGAATACAGTAAGATTCCCTTAGAAGAAACAAGATTACTATGGTAAGTAATGTTTTCTTCAAACCTCAGAAAATCTTACTGTATTCTGACATATGCAGACTACCGAAGCAGTATCTTTGGAGGAGGGTAGAGAACCTCTTTAGGAAACAGGTTCTGCAGTACTGCTGTGCCAAACCTGGCATCACCTCTGGCCTGGTTATCCAGGCTGTAGTGCTTGGTAAAGGTGTGAACTGTTTTCCATGTAGCTGCTTTACTGATTTCCAACAAAAGGAACATCTCCTGCAGCTGCTATAGAAGCAGCTATACCCCCGTAGAGTGAACCCTAAGACCTACATGGATTCCTTACCTACTTCGCTGTAGCAGAACTGCATACAACCAACCATCCAGCAGGCAACAGACCTCTCTGAGGCAGGCTCACCCCTTTCCTACTACTCCATAGGTCAGGAAAAGCAGAGTGCTCACCTGCCTGTGACCGTTATGTGTGACCCAAGTAGTAGCTTATAGCTCACTTGACATCTAGACTGTGCAGTCTACATTCCCCTGAACTAGAGTGGTCAGTGAAATACGACTGGCAAAGTAATGAACTGATTTAGGTATAACTCCAAAACCACCTTAGGCAGAAAGTTTGTTAATCTTGAGGACTGTCTTGTCCCTATGAACGGATATGTAAGTAACTCAGTGGACAATGCCTGGAACTCACTGATCCTCCCAGCTGAGGTGATGGCTACCAGGAACACCGTTTTCCATGCTGCATACCTAAGCGCTGCTGAAGACCTGGGCTCAAATAATGGTTTCATAGCCAGCGCATATATTGAGGTCCCATGCCAAGGTGTGCCCCTGTGAGGGAATGCAAATGCATGAGACCCTTGACGAACTTGCTAAACACTTGATTAACTGCCAGTGAAAACCCCTTACCAGCTGAGAAGTAAACAGCGACAGCTGGTAATTGTACTTTGAGGGTGAAAGGCCTAAGGCCGAGAGAAAGAAGGTGTGCCATATATTGCAGGTTGACTGACAAACTGGCCTGGCAGCAGTCTATCTCTTTCTTGCACCACATGGAAAAGCCACTTCCATTTAGAGGTGCAAGACTTTCTGGTAGAAGGGTTTTCTAGAAACCCTCAGAACCTCCAGTACCCCTACAGAAATGTGCAAGTCCGAATACTCTAAATCATCAAGAGCCAAGCCCTGAGCCTGAGAGACCGGATATTAGGGTAAATGACCCTGTCCTGCAGGGAGGTCAATTGGTTGTACTTCCTAGACAGAGAGATTGGCCTGGAAATTGGCAAGATCAGCAGTAGAAAAATACCATGGCCTTCTGGCTGAATCAGGAGCAATGAGGATAACTGTTGCTGAGTTAACACTGAGCTTGTTCAGCACTCTGAGCAACAGGGAAAGTGGAGGAAAGGCATACAGTAACTTCCCTGTTCAATGCAAGAGCAGCACATCCAAAGGGACGGTGTGCCCTGCAAGAGGTCTGCAACAGAATTGTGGTAGCTGGTGATTGTTCAAGGTTGCGAAGAAGTCCACCTCTGGGGTGCCCCACCTTCCGTTCACCACTTGTACTCATGGTGTTTTTAGTTGATCCTGCTGAGAGCATCTGCCAGGACATTGTCCTTCCCTGGGAGGTGGACTGCTGAGAGGGAGATGTCCAGGGAGTGAGTTAAGACTCCACACTTTCACGGCCTCTGTGCGCAGTAGGGAGGACTTTGTGCCCCCTTGGTTGTTTATGTAGTATATTGTGGTTGTATTGTATGTCTTATCCTGACCTAAACCACCTTGCCTTGAAGCACTGGAGTGAAGGACTAAATGCCCAGCTAAGTTGCCCTAAGCTCCAGCAGGCTTTATGTGAAGCAGCCTGTGCTCCCCTAGGATGGAAGCATAGGGTGTTAAGACTGCTGCTGATGGCAGCTGCAGGAAAGGTACACCCTCCCTGAGATTGTCGTCTTCCTGCCACCAATGCAAAGCTTGCAGCAGGATTCTTGTGACTGGGACCATCTTTGACAGGAATCTCTTTTGGGACCAGTGAGACCTGAGGTGGAACTAAATTTCTCCTCTGGAATTTTGATTTTGACACTGTTGCTGCAACCATGTGCCCCAGCAACTGTAGAAAGATGCCCTCACTGGTCTGAAGTATGCAGCTGGAATGAGCCTGCAAGCTGCACCATGCTATCTACCATTCCACATGGGACGAAGGCCCTTTCTCTCAGTTCGTCCAGTCTTTGCCCCTATAGATTCCAGGTGCTAAACTGGTATTAGCATTTTTTTTTTTTTTTTTATTTGCCAGGAGACCCAGCACACACAGGGTACCTTAGATGGTGATCAGTGCACCTCTACCTGCAGAGGAGAATGGCCTGCCATCCACCAGTCATCTGGGTATGGGGAGGCTATGACCCCCCTGCCTCCTTAGGTGCGCTTCTACCAATGCTATGCACTTGGTGGGCACCCCAGGAGCAGAGATAAGGCCAAAAGAAATGGTTCTGAACTATGTGGGATGAAGTGCCCTTTAAGGCCAGAGATGTAGACCCAATCCCCCTTTATGAGTGTAATAAAGGATTGTAGCTAGAGTGACCATTCTTACTTTGACTTTGTTAAATGCCTGTTTAAATGTCTGGGATCCCATAAGGGTCACCACCCTCTCCAACAGGGTTACTTCTGATAGACTGTCAGGTCTGAAAACCCTGCCCTCAGTTTGGCAGGATCTTGAACCTGAGGGCAAGCACCTGGCTCATCTGTCATGGTACTTCTGGGCGTTACTGCTTCCTCCTTTGCAGGAGCACTCCTACAAGCTACCTTGTACCCATCCATGTTCTCCATGTAAGCCTCTGTTTGTTCACCAAAGGGAATGTGGATACAGAAAAATCCAATGCCTTTTGGCTGGCCTGGGATGAATTAGTTGTCCCTAGCCAGGCCCATCTCCTCAGAGACACTGAAGCTGCCATTTGCCTGGCTGCAATATCATTGCATCGACTGCATACAGAGGCCTCTAAGCAATCTCTGAAACTGCATTCCAGAGAGGTTTTATTTATTTAATATCTGGAGACATAGGCCATGTGACTGGCCTATCTAATGGACGAAGAGGCACCCAAGTGAGATTTCTTGTGCAAAGAATCCATCTCTTGGAGTCTTTATACGGTGGGTGTGATGCCAGGGGAATTCCTGCCTTATCACAAGCCGCAGCTTGCACCACCTCTCCATGGCTGGGGTGCTCTGCTCCAGACTCAGCCACCCAGTATTTCCTATCCAGCCCCTTGTTCACTGGGGGAATGGAAGTGGAATTTTATAAAATTCTAGAATCCTGTCTCTTCAGAGACTTGGGGATGGGCAGCACCAGTCTCTGTTACTGGCACATCCATCCTGTCCATACAGTCCGGCCCCTCTACCTCCTCTGTACTGAGTGGAGGGGTCCAGTGTCTGTGATTTATGAAGGCAAAGTGAGAGGAAAAAAATCTCAGCTCCCTTTTCAGGGGAGTCAGGATGTTGATGATCAGGGCATACACCAGGTACAAATTCACCATGTACACCACAGCAACCATTCAAATGAACCAGGAACCGAGAAGGAACCCAGGTCCTGAACAGAGGACTGTGAACCTGGCCGCTGAACCGGAACCGTGGTACCGGCTGCAGCACCTCTAAAATTTGTATAGCATTTGCTATTCATTTGCGGTTGGAACCGATGGTTTTGTATGTTGCGGTTCCTGAACCGAGTGTTTTTCCTTTCTCTTTTTCCTAGTAGAACTTACCGGTTCAGCAGCAGTGTCTGCAGTTCTTTTCTTTAAATCAGGAAACCATCATCCTAGTTAGAGGGTTGTAACAGGTTCCTTCGGTTTCTACATATGAGAGGAGGAACTTTTGTCCACAGCTGGGTTAGCAGCCTTATTGAACCTTTTTGTACGGTCGGTTAAAATGCCTATTAAGCACTGACTGAGGAAATACTTACCCCCCTTCCTCTTTTCTCAGCAGAACTTATCGGTTCAGTGGCAGTGTCTGCATTCTTTTTAAATCGGGGAACCATCACCCTGGTTAGAGGGTTGAAAAGCCAGTTCCTTCCCATATTTAACCTTTTTCCTACAGTCTGTTAAAATGCCTATTAAGCGCAGACTCAGGGATACTACATGATTTTACAGCTGTTATAATCTGCCTTCAGGTGGTTAGACCCTAGGCTAAAACAGAATAAGTGAGGATCTGCTTTCAAACAGTTCCCCCACACTCTGTACAAAGCTGAAAACCTATTGGTCCGGTTCTTTTCTTGGGTTAGTGACAAAAAAAAATCCTCAAGAAAGGGTTCTGTGAGAATCAGAAACTCACACTAATGGATAAGGTTTAAACCTTATTTACTTTATATTTTTACTTTGTGATTGGTTTAGCAACCGCTAGAGAACCAAGATTTACCCCAGTTTCCCTCAAATAAACAAATAAAGCAACCGTCCCAGAGAAAGAATAAAATACAGGAATTTACTTTAAAATTATAAATAAATAAAAGTCTGGTTCCCTCCCGGTTAAAAGAACCGGAAAGAAACCAGAAAATTATCGGAATAACACTAAATCTAAACTAGCTTACTTGTAAACACAAGGACAGTGCTTTAAAAATTGACAGACATAAAATTTACTTCAAAAAAGAGAAAAATAAAATCTTCAAGAAAGATGAAGGACAGCTCTCTAAGGCTTCAATACTGTTCAAGCGGAGTAAAGAATCTGACAGTCGTAGAATGTTTACCAGGGACAGTGGTTTGAAAACTGAGCATGAGCCTAGCATTCCATGATTAGCATAAGTTCTATTAACCAGTTCAGCTCTGAGGCAGTACTTTGAGATAATACTGCATGTGTCAGAATACAGTAAGATTTCCTGGGGTTTGAAAGGGAATATGTCAAGTCCCTTCAGCAGACTAACTTAAATGACCCAAGGGCCTTCTGGTCCCAAATAAATGGTCTGCTGAAAGGTAACAGCAACCCCTTCCCCAGAACCAATCACTTATGGGGCAATACACCAGTGACTCCCAGGCAGCGAATGCTTTTAATAGGTTCTTCCAGATCTAGAAAAGTTCAAAGCTGCCCCTCCCCAGGTCCACGGGTCCTGACAGACAAGACACCCAGGATGTACTCCCTCTGCTGAAGTCTATAAAGGTCAAAGGCTCAGCAGACCCAGACAGCCTTGACCCCAGACTCCAGAGATCAGCCACCCAATCCAAAGCACTGCCAGTAACATGGCTCATCGACAGGTCCCTTCTTAAAGGTCGTTCCTGCCAAGTGGAAGCAAGCCTGTGTGGTATCTATCCACAAGGCAGGCCCCAAGAACCAGTGGGAAATTACAGGCCTATCTCCCTGCTGTGCATCTTATCCAAAGTCAGGAGAGGGTTGTCTATGGCCAGCTCCGTGACTACATGGAGGCAAATCACCTGCTGACCAACACCCAACATGGCTTTAGGCAAAAGCATGGTACAGATACCGCTCTCAAATTCTCCACAGATGCCCTCACGGCACTTGACAATGATGTCCCCGCTGGGGCTGTATTTATTGATCTGACCAAGCCCTTCGATCTGGTGGATCATGATCTACTAGTGGATAAACTAAAGTGCCTTGGTTTAGATCAACACTCCCTAACCTGGTTTGCGAGTTACCTGTCCAACCACACCAGCAGGTAAAGTGGAAAGGGACCATATCGAAACAACTTCCTGTCAAGGAGGGGGAGCTCCAGGGGTCAATCCTGGGCCCTCTCCTGTTCTCACTATTCATAAACCACCTCAGTAGAAA
Source organism: Neoceratodus forsteri (assembly GCA_016271365.2). NCBI lineage: Eukaryota > Metazoa > Chordata > Ceratodontiformes > Ceratodontidae > Neoceratodus > Neoceratodus forsteri. Next base: position 1,131,420,078 of record CM028133.1, on the reverse strand, counting down.
CTGTGGGGAAAGCTCAGTAGTCCAGTACGAAGACGGTGCAGTGCTTTACAGAACCACACCTAGCGTAGACGACCTACGCGGACAGCTGCAACAAAACTTTCTGTCCTTGGAGAAGTGGCTTCTGGTAAACAGGCTGCTCCTCAACACCACGAAAACAAAAGCCATCACATTTGATTCAAAGAGTTCTGAAGCCCCGACCAAAGCCCTCTACTGCCCGTTGTTTCCTCATCAGGCTCGGCTATCAAAGTAGGAAGTCAATTCAAATACCTGGGCCTGAAACCCCATGTGGACATGATCACCAGAGCAATACATCAGAAGCTGGGGGTTCTATATAGGATAAGCCCCAAATGATCCTAGAGACCAGAATAACTAACTTATAGTATCCTACTCCCCAACCTAACATATGCTGCCCCAGTTCTTCATTCACTTCCAAAAACAGGAGCTTAGTAGGATGCAGGCACTATATACCAAGATAGCCGGATTCGTCTCCAAGTCACACCCAAGGCGGCACCACTGTGAGATATTGGCCTCCCTGAACTGGCTGTCCCTGATCCACTGGCTTCAGTACTCACTGTTGTGTCAAGCATTCAAACTATTGCAAGACCCCCACCAGACAGTGTTGTCGGCCTGCTTATACCTAAGAGAACAGGTAGAGTGCTTTAGACCTCTGACAGGAACTTACTGGAAGTGCCCAGGTTAAAGACAGCTGCTGGCAGCAAATCCTTTTCCCCCTCAGCACCTATGCTCTGGAATATGATCCCTGCTACCCTGCAGGCCTCCAGCTCCCTGGGATCCTTCCGTTACAGGCTCCAAGAGCACCCGCTTGAAATCAGCAACTACACCTGCACTTAACCAGTGCTCAGTCTGAGCCAACACAAGGTTGACCGATGAGTGGCTACCACATGGCGCAAAATACATGGGCGGCATCAAGCTTACACTTATCATTGTTATCCTTACAGTTAATGTGCCCTGTACTAATCTACCCATTGTAAGTTGTCTAGTCAGTACGTACCTTTGTGGGTTTTTTTTTTTTTTTTTTTAATACTTGCTATTTTTCTACTTCTCCACTCCACAGTTGGCCCTTTCTTCGGGGCTCCAATGCGTCCTGCGTCAAGAGGACCAGAGAGTTCTTGGATCACATGGGTGCTCCGCTTCAAAAAAATCACTCTAGAGACCCAGATAACCCCTCCCAGTGGGGTGGAGTCTCCCATTCCCCTCCATAATTCAGTGGGAGCTTGCACCTTGAGCCCTCCTCCCTGGATTCTCCCCAACTGCCGACACAGGGACTCGTCTACAGGTGCAGCTGTGGGGTGTTTAGTTTTTCTGGTCCTGCCCCCTATGGACATTAGCGCACATGGAGGACCAATGAATCGAAATGTGCAGAGACAGCACCTTCGCTCCTGTCCTCGGCCAGCCCATCTCTCTTTCTTGTCCTGCCTCCTCTACTGCACCTGCCACCCAAGAGTGTTCAGGTGGTGGCTGTATTCAGCGAGGGAGGCTGCCCCCTCCCGGAGGAGGTGGCCCGATAGGCGCTCAATCCTCCTCCCCCCAGCCAGCATACGACCCTGACTCGCTACCAAACCCTGGGTCACTGATGCCGCAAGCAGTAGCGCTACTGCTGCACAGATGGGCCGGCGACCATGTACCTTTGTTTTAAGCTGTCTACCAATGTATGTCTGTATGATCTCCTGTACTGTTGCCGCTGTACTCTTATCCAGTTTATCACCAAGCATATTGTTCCTCTCTCAAATAATTGTACCTGTACTAACCCCTGGTCACCCCTGAAAAAGGAATCTTTAGGACCCAGTGGGCCTACCTGATTAACAAAACTGAAATAAATACATTTAAGTAAAGCTGTTATTTCTTTGAATTAGTAATCTATTTCTTCTAATTTCAAACCTATTTTGGTGTGATTTAAGTGGGGCTGTTATTTCCTGGCTTTTTACTTGCTGCAAATATTCTGCCCACCTTCACTGTTAAGCGCCTGTTAAATCTGATTGACAGCGTCAAGCACAAGGAACAGCAGGAGCTGTGGAGAAGGAGGGGCATAAGGGGTAAAGTCCACCCTCGGCACAACAAGTTGCTGTAACATAAGAAGTTACAGTCGACTAGGGGCTACCATAATGTAAATTACAAAACTGATAACGGTAAAAATACTCCCCAAAAAAAAAAAAAAAAAAAAAAACACAAACACAGGGACCTAGAAGAGGGCTACATGTTTTGAGGGGAGAACTAGAAACAGACAACCAGTGTAATAACTAAGACAAACAGTGCAATAGTGTCATTACACAAATAGCATAATAGCTATGTAAGTGCAGAATAATGTGGGGAGTGGTGCAATGCAGTGGATGCGGGGCAGCTGTATTCAGGCAGACCTTCTGGATGCTGAGGTGCTGCCCTATCTGCAGGCATCTGTCTGGACTGTAGGACGAGGTAGCCAGACTCAAAGCGGAGGTAAACTGGATCAAGAGTACCTTCGCCCCCATCCAGAGACCACCCAGTCCAATACCACTGCCTCAAAGGATGCCAAGAATGAGAAGCACTTGGACAACGGTGGTCTCGGGGAGGGTAAGGACAGTCAGGCAGAGGTACATTCCAAATCCTATTCCACTCCAGAACTCATACCGCACTGGCAAATGGGGACAACCAGACAGATACCCGGAGAAGTGGAAGGGAAGGATGTGGAGGTCAACCAAGGAGGTGACCTCAGAGGAGAGAGGAAGCAAATCCTGGTGGGGGAACTCTATTGTACAGGGGTTCGAGCTAGGAACAAGCGAGGGGGAAGACAGGGAGGTGAGGTGCCTACCAGGTGCCACAGTATGGAGGGATGGGAGGAAGATACTGGGGATCGTCAAGAAGGCAAGACGGGAGGGACAGTAGGATGTCATTATCCACCTAGGAACTAATGACCTGGCAAACGGGGAGCCTAAAGAAGTTCAGAAAGAGTTAAGAAAATTGGGGAGGGGTCTCAAGCAAGTAGCTACTGTCGTCATCTTCTCGGAAGTACTACCTGTGAGAGGAATGGAGCAGCACGGGACTTTAACACATGGTTGAAGAACTGGTGCTGCGAGGAAGGGTTTGGATTCACTGGTGACTAGGGACCACCTGGAGGGATAGGGGCTTGTTCAAGCCAGACAGCCTGCATCCATCCTGGAGAGAAATCCAAGCACTCAATGAAAAGTTTAAATGCTACATGGAAAAGCATTTAAACTAGCCAAGGGGGGTGGCAGGTCAGCAAGGAGGGTACCTAACTGCCCACCCCCCACTGTTAGCAGCGGAACCAGAGAATAGAAGAAGGAAATATCACTACAAAGCAGAGTGCAAAAGATAGAGATAGGCCCCCCCAAGGGTAGATAGGCAGAAAAAGGACAAAATACAATGGAAGGGCAGACAGCAAGGAGAACCAGGGATAAAGGACAACCAGGGAGGGGACTGGAGTAGAAAAGCAAAACAGACCAGGGAGGTCACATCATGGAAAGCCATGTGTGCTAATGCCAGGAGCCTTAGCAACAAGATGGAGGATCTGGAGGCTGCCACAGCGCAGTCGGACCTGGACACCGTGGCCATCACAGAGACCTGGTATAATGCTAACCATGACTGGGAGATGACCATACCCAGTAACAACATATTCAGAAGAGACAGGGCAGGCACGAAGGGAAGAGGAGTGGCAGTTTATGTGAAAGATGGCATAAAGGCCGCAGAGATCCAGGAGGAACAAAATGGAGGGGGGGGATAATGTGGTTTAAACTGGAAAGGAATATGGGGTCAGCCATCCGCACAGGGTGGTCTACAGACCACCAGCTCAGGAGGAAGAGACAGACATGGAGTTAATGCTACGATGGCGGAAAAGGAGGAGGTGGTGCTGGTTGGAGACTTCAATATTCCAGATAAGGAATGGAGCCTCCCAGCAGCAGCATCAACTAGGAGCAGATTTATCCTGGACTCCCTTCAGGGTGCTTTCCTTAAGAAACTGGTCATGGAACCAACTCGGCAGAAGTAGCAATACTGGACCTTGTATTCACAAACGGGGACAGTGTGATGGGGTAACAGTGGGGGAGCACCTGGGGAACAGTGACCACTGGTCACTGTGGTGGTTTGAAATCACAGAAGGAGCAGAACCAAACCGCACAAAAACACGTATCCTAGATTTTAGGAGGGCAGACTTTGGGAAAATGGGAACAAGCTTGAAAGAGACACCAATAGGAATGGGGATGGAATCGGGGGTGGAGGAACAGTGGGCAATATTTAAAACAGGGATTACTAGAGCAACACAATTATGCATTAAGCAGGTTAGCAAGGGGAAAAGGAAGAGGCCACTATGGTTTTCCAAGGAGGTAGCGGAAAAGTGAAAGCCAAAGGATTGCATTCAGGTAATACAAAAGACAGGCAGAAGGGGATATGGGGAAGTACCAAGAGGCAGGGGCGTCAGTAAGGGAAGCCAAAGCTCAGACAGAAGAGTGCATCGCAAAATCAGTGATTAGAGGGAACAAAACCTTTTACAGGTACATAAGTGAAAAAAGAAGGACGAAGGAAGGGATAGTGAGACTAAAGGAGGGAGGACGGGGGGCAGCATGGATGATGACAACAGTAAAGCTGACATACTGAGCAGATATTTCTGCTCAGTCTTTACTGAGAAGGGGAGGGTAACAGGCCTGAAGGGAGTACAAGGGGTGGGAAGGGCACGGAAATGGACACAAGTCCCTTTACACAGGAAAGGGTCCTAAAGGAACTGGAAGGCATATGAGTCGATAAAGCAATGGAGTCGGATGGGGTGCACCCCAGGGTCCTAAAGGAACTAAAAGAGGTGGTGACTGAACCTCTGGAAATCCTGTTTAGCCAATCACTGGAAGCGGGGGAGGTACCCAAAGACTGGAGGACAGCTGATGTCATCCCCTTATACAAAAGCAGGAACAAAGAGGAAGCGGGAAACTACAGACCAGTCAGCCTGACCTCAGAAGTGGGGAAGATCATGGAAGCACTACTGAAGGAGAGATTTGTGGAACCTCAGGTTGCCAGTCACAGACTACAGGACCCAAAGCAGCATGGTTTTACCGGGAGGAGGTCATGCCAGACCAATCTCATTGAATTTTTCAACTGGGTGACAAGGGAGGTGAATCAGGGGAGGGCAGAGGACATGGCCTATCTGGACTTCAGCAAGGCCTCCGACACTGTGCCACATAAAAGGCTGTTAAACTGGAGAATATGGGAGTGGGCAGGAAAGTAGTGCGGTGGGTGGGTAATTGGCTGGGTGGCAGGACACAGAGGGTGGTGGTAAATGGCTGTCACTCCACAGAGGGAAGAGTGACCAGTGGGGTGCCACAGGATCAGTGCTGGGACCAGTCCTATTCAACATCTTCATCAGTGACATTGCGCAGGACCTAGAAGGCAGAATTTCTTTGTTTGCTAATGACACAAAGCTCTGTAACAGAGTGGACAAGCCAGAGTGCTGAAAGAATGAGGAACTTCGGAGGGACCTGCAGAAGCTAGAAGAATGGTCAAGGGTTTGGCAGAAAAGTGCAAAATAATGCACATGGGGCATAAAAACCCTGCAACAACATATCAGTTCGGGGATGAGTATATAGCATGCACCAAGCAGGAAAGGGACCATGAGGTTATCTCTGATGACCTCAAGGTAGGGAAACAGTGCAACAAGCGACAAGGTGGCAGGTAAAGCAAATAGGATGCTGGGATGCATAGGCAGTGGCATCAACAGCAGGAAAAGGGAGGTCATAATTCTACTATACAAGACACTAGTGAGGTCCCACCTGGAGTACAGTGTCCAGTTCTGGAGACCTTACCTACGTAAGGGCAGAGTGGAGAAGGTTCAGAGGAGGGCAGCAAAGATGGTACAGAGATTGCATCACATGTCCTATGAGGGCAGGCTGAAGGACTTGAATATGTACTCCCCAGATGAGAGACGGGAGAGAGGAAATATGATAGAAACATACAAGTACCTTATGGGGAGGAACAGGGTGCAACAAAACACTATTTTCCAGTGAAAAAGATGTTCCAGGACTAGAAGGCATTGGATGAAGTTGGTTGGAGGGAGGGAGATTCAGGGGAAATGTGAGGAAATATTTCTTCACAGATAGAGTGGGTGACAAGTGGAACACCCTGCCTGATGAAAGTGGTGGGGGCTGAAACAATACCAGGATTTAAGAATGCAGCAGGGGTAAGGGTCAACAGACTTCTAGAAAAACTTAAGTGATCTTGTGAGCTCAAATGGGAAGACTGGGTGGGCCATAGGCTCTTATCTGCCAACAGTATCTGTTCATATGAAAAAAGATTTTGGATTTAGCTTTTTTACCACACTTCAACAAGCCATAACTCCCTCAATATTTAAAGGACAATCTATAAAAACAAAGGTCTTAATGAGTACTACAAGAATAACACATAATATCAAAAAATTTAACATGAAAATTCCCATATGATTACATTAAAAGTTGAACAAGCTATGCAGCCAAGCAAATAAATTGCTTTTTTGGCAGAAATTCAAGCGCAGAGCCCAGAAGGCCATGTGCTTCTATGCAGGGATGGAAGTACAGGACCCAAAGGGCCCTACACTTTCACTGGGAAATGAATATATTCACACAGGTCCTGAATGAGGAGACAATTATACTAGCTCCAAAAGTCAGAAATTAAATTGATAAAACTTTGTTAATGCACCAGTTAGGGTTAAAGTGGCAAAAGTAGGAAATGTGGTGTTGGGGCTCCCAACCCTATACCCCACCCTGCAGGCAGCAACCAGAAAAACATTACTGTTTCACGTCTTCAGAGTCTTCGCAAATCAGGCGTGGGGTGTTCTTTGGGTTGTCAGCTCTAATACTCACCACATTTTCATATACTCTCACACATCTCAGCTTACTGATAGAATGAGGTAAGTGTTAAGGTTGACAACCCCAAGGTACACCCCATGCCAGATTTGCAAACACTCAGGAGAGGTGAAACCTTAATGGTGTTTTTTGTTGCCGTCTTCAGGGTGGGGGTGGGGTGCCAGGGTTGGGAACCCTAACACATTTCCCCACTTCTGTCGCTTTAATCCTAACTGGTGCATTAACTAAGTTTTTTGTAATGATATATATCTATATAGATCCGTATACGGGTTCAGGTGAGGTGTGCGGTTTTCAGAAAATATGGTCATGCGACATTTCGACAAATTACGTTCTCAGACGTGCAACCTATGTAAAGTGCTTTCAGTTCAAAGGTGTCTAATCTGAGAATATAATAAAGTTACATGATTTTCATGGCCCATTTTATAAAAATAACTAAATCAGGCCCTGAAAAAGGTAGCGGTCACAGTACTCCAAAATGTATATACACAATACCCCTTCACTCTAAAACCCCTGCTCTACCTCATCTTCTGTAGGTAAAAGTAGTCCTGCCAAGCTCTGAAGGAAAGTGTAGGCTACAGCACCCCTACCAGGCACTACAGCCCTGAGATCCCAATCTGCAGTCCAGATCCATACTGAACACTCCACTCACCCTGAAAACTGCAGTTCCAACCTCATCTTCCATGTGGTAGGGTAAAAAGTGGTCCTGCCGAGCATTGGAAGGAAAGTGTAGGCTATAGCACCCCTACCAGGCAATGCAGCCCTGGGTTCCCAACCTACAGACCAAATTCACATTGAACCCTTCCCTCACCCTAAAAACCTCAGCTCCTCCCTCATCTCCTGTGGGGTATAGTAAAAAATGGTCCTGCCAGGCACCAGAGAGTGTGGGTTATAGCAGCCCTGCAGACTAAACCCTTGCTGAGTGGCAGAAATCCTGAAGACATTATCCTTCAGTGCTTCTGCTCCTAGCAGACTGAAGTTAGCAGAGTCACAACTACATTGAAGTGCAGAAAATTAAGAATTTGCAGAAGGCAGTCCATTTGCTAAGAGAAAAGTAACGCTGCAGAGTAGCGGTCTGTCTACCACATCTAAGACAGACTGTAAAAGACTGAGGAAGTATGGGAAGAAGTGCATCCTAAGATATTTCTCAGACTGCCACAATGTTTCCCAGCTAGCAGAGGTGGACAACCTCTACCAACCAAATGCCTATAGAAGTCGAGACACAAGAGAGAAATGGAATTATATGTAGGAAAATTACTAATACATATTACTGCACATAAATCAGTAAACATTAGTGGGGATCCGAAGGAGCGCCAGGTGGAGGGCATCGACATGGATCTTAAGAGTTCCTCAAGCAACACCATCAAAATGTGGGAAGCTTTGGAACAGCACTTACATAAAGGCAGGCACATGCATCTCAGACAGTATGAAATACTAAACATGTATTGCACATCCTATAACTTTTGTATGGGTAAGCTAGAAGATCCCACATGCATGAGGTGGGGAAGCAGAAGGTTCTCTGCTATACATCCTGACCAACGGAATGTAAACAAGCCAAACCACTGTGTGAGAGCATTTGAACCACGCTGAACTCTCTCCTAGGACTGAATGATACCTTTATGGCTATGGTATGCTTACTAGGGCTATTAATAGACAAGCTTGTGGGATCCAGAAGAATTACTTGGCCATGGCCTCTATGGTGGCCAGGAAAATTATATTAAGACACTGGTTGGACAAAGCAGCACCACTGTATCAGGAGTGACACAGAGACGTTCTGTGTAGAAAAGATTAGCCAGTGTCAATGATAGGCCGAAAGTCTTCAAGAAAAGATCGGAACCTCTACTAACTATGCTGATAGCGCAGTACCTGAACAACTCAACTGAGGTGTAGAAGAATGACAGAGGAAGTGTACCCAAGGTTTTGATATAAATCAAATGAAATTCTGACTTGTCAGTGTAACCTTTATATGTAATTGTCACAATCTGCACTGTATTATTTCCTTGTGCGTGTTTTTTTTTTTTATATTTTTATTATCTTATCTCTGTAAAGTGTTTCAGCTGAAGGGGAAGGCTTGGTGAAAGCTAAAAGTTACATTCCATTGTAGCCCATGCCTGGGGGCATTCGCTAAAAGAAGAATTAGGCAATCCAGTTCCTGACCTATAAAGGGTTTTTATTCGGGGGTTAAACGTCAAAGGGCGGAGTCCCTTTCATAATAAAAAGACATGTTTTGAAGGTAAACAGTCCATGGCTGAATGAGGCTGAACCACACTGACTGCCAGACGGGAAACAAAAGGACCCAGAATCCAATTCACATAACCAAGCTAGAAATATCAAATCCAATTTAAAATTCTGTTCTCAAATAGTGTGGTCCCAAGAGTTCAAAGGACTGATCTAGGATGTGATGTCAGAGAGACATGCAGGATGATGAAATGCACTTAGGACAGCCAGTTGAAGGCATTTCTGGTGTGTGTTAACTCTAAGAGCTCTGTTATATCTTTGAACTTTCAACAAACATCACGTGTTCAAGTCTGCTGTAACTCACCAAGTTCTCAGTTGGTGGTAAGCTTCTTCTACTCAGGACTTAGAAAACTGTGAGTTAGAATTTTCCTGTGTGAAAAATGCAGCAAATTATTTCAACAGTCACCAATCTTAACCAAAAGATGGACACTTACTAATAGAATCACAGTGGTGGAAACCACTATGGACCGTTGAAAGACAAAATGATGGACATCAAAAAACAAGTTGCAGCATCGACTAGTTCCTCAGCTATGGTGGTTAAAGACGAAGCCTAGCAGAGAACTAGGTGAAACATAAGGTTTTGTACCGCTTTTGCTGCCCTCTGGGGCTCTTGTCACCTTTTGTCCTGATGGCCATCTGAAATACAAATTTCACATCTCAACAGTGACCGTTTCCATGCGTGCTTATTTTGTCCGGGCAGTGGGTGCTACACACTCCCTCTCTCTGGTTAAGGAAGCGCAGCATTTCCGAGCGAGACTCAAAACTCTTGAGAATCAGATCAGGGCAGCAAATGTGAAAGTGCTGGACTTACCTGAAGGCTGAAGGAGACCATCCTAAAATGTTTATTACAGAATGGCTGGCTGATAAACTTCTCCAGGAAGGGACCGGAGGCCTTCTACATCAAAAAGCCTACCACATTACATCACAAAGGAGAATGGAGGCTGACAGCCCACCGCACTCTCCTGGCAGTCACAGCAGGAATTAGGAATGCGATCGAATCCTATCCCTGGCACAGAGGAATGGCCCACTCTCTCATGAAGGCCAGACGATACATCTCTTCACGGATCTCAGTTATGCAACAAGGTTGCGAAGGAAATAATTTGATGGAGTCCGCCGTACATTAAAAGATCTGGGCATCCCCCACTCCATCATTTTCCCTGCGAGCCTCAGAATTGTGCACCAGAGCAAGGTATAGGCGTTCTCAGACTCTGTGGAAGCAGACAAATGGGCAGACAAGGTACAGACTACACGGACAAGGCCAGGTCCAGACGACAAGGACAACGATGAAGACTTTATGGAGTGACGACTTTTGCCAATACTGATCTAACTGTGTACTTGCTCAGTAGTGCCTAACCAATATATTTAACAGTGCAGTGCAGTTGTATATGTACTGTGTGTTCTCATGTTTGAGGATTGTTCATGCACAGAATTTATTTGAATGTTATCTGTTTTTTCCTTCCATAATGTAGGATGTGCTACTTAGGCATCTCGGCTTGAGACTGGTGATAATGTGTCATTAATTGCTCTGGGGATTTTTCTACCTTGTACCTGGGAGATTTAATCATTTAAAAGTTTTGAAAAAGGGTCATAGGAAATGAGCTGGGGTATATCTTTCAGGAATATAGCTTAAAGCAGAAGTGCAATGCACTGTTTTTTACGCTTTACATTTCAGTACTCAAGCCACGAATGGTCCATTAAAAACAAACAAAAAAAAAAACTTGTTTAGTGACTTTTTCATACCTTATAGGTTCGACTCACCTTTCAATCAGCACAAACCCTTGCCAGGACAGTCATTTGTAAACAGAATGCATCATAGTTATAATAGGTGCTAACATGTTTACCACAATGCAATTCTGTTTGCCCATAATGCAAAGGTGCGTTTATGTTGTAGTGCCGTACGCGTTCACAGAGATAGCCGACAGTGACCATGTAAAAGTATGTTAGCTTCAGTAGCATGGTCAAGCAGCAGCTCAGAAAAAGAAAACAGCGAAATCCTTTGTTCAGATACAATTAAAACATATATCTCTATATCACTAAAGAAACACGCAGTCAAGGCTCAGCTCAAAATGCGAGGTACACATTCACTAGAAGTAAATGCAGAAAACAAAAAACTGAAGTCCGCAAACCAACAGAATCATCTCTGTACCTTCACTTCAGAGTGTAAACAGCAGTTGAACCAATAGTTTGTTTCACTTTTATCGTTATTTTCAATGCATTCCACAGTATACCACTCCTTTAAAATCAGTCAGTCAGTGCCAGCCCGGTGGCACTGAGGGCTGAGGCGCTGGAAGCCACACCGTGACTATGCCGGCGACCCAGGTTCAGGAGAGAACTTGAGCCACGGGGGGGGGGGGGGACAGTCTGGAGCGTCCGACGACAGCTCGCCTTCTCCGGGGGAAGGAAGGTTCTTCAACCTGGCAAACAGCAACCCCTGGTGGAGGCTGGGGGCGTGACGGCAAGCTGGGGTCCCAGGGGCTCAACTGGTTGAGGGCGTAGGTCAATGACCAATCAGCCACAGGGACTACTCCTTCGAAGGAAGGATGGGGAGGGACGTCGCTGACGTCGGCGCTCGCACCTTGACGTATGGGCCCGCAACGTCCCACAGAAAAGCGGAACCACCCCCACTGGAGCCGGGATGATGGAGCGCCGAGCCTGGGGTCTTGATGTGCCGGTGCCTGCCTGCAGCCTCTGGACCCTGATACATGCAAGATTCGGGGGTCCGCCCCTACCCTGGGGGTATCCGAGGCAGGACGGAGGGACCAGGACTAGCAGGTAAGGCACTGGCAGAGACAGGCTTGATTGGTGACTCCCGATGGTGCGGCTCCAGTGGGGACGGCAGGCAGGGATAAATAGAAATTACCAAAAAAAAAAAAAAAAAATTAGTCAGCTAGCTGGTCCGAAAGAATACAATCATGTACATGTTGCAGCACTACCCTTTCCACAAACCATCATTTTGTATCAGTGCCTCGGCTCAGCAATGCTTTCACTGCAGTGTTGAGTCGAGGCACTAATACAAAATGACGGCTTGTGGAAAGGGTAGTGCTGTTACACAGGATTTATTCTTTCAGACCCACAAGCCAAATGTCTGATTTTAAAGGGAGCGGTCTTCAGTTTCATAATATACAATTAGTTTATTATCTAGTATTTTTATGCCTCTCATACCCACGTATGTTGTAAACTACAGTACTGGCAACCAGTACAGACTCTGGGCTCAGTTTAAGGCTAAGAAACATTGCTAAATAGCAGTAGTACAGGAAAAGTCATGGCATGTGGATTCAATGGTGAAAAAGATTTCCCCCCCCACACACACACACACACACACAATGCATACTGTTTCAACTAGCCATTCACACATTTCAGACCGTTAAATATAGGAACATCTCCTGTGTAAAAAAAAAAAAAAAATTCACATTTCCTGCTGAGATCTCTGGGTCGAGCACGCACTACCCACAGCAACAGTGCATCAATGAATTGTGGGAGGTTTATACCCAAAAACAAACATGGCTGATCATAATTTACACGAATTAAAAAAGAAGTTCTAAAAAATATATTCAACAATCATTTCATAATGAATGCATCTGAAAAATGAAACCGGATGGGATACTGACTCCAACAAGCAAGTTACAGATTACACAATGGGGTAAATCCAAATCCCCAATCCCGGAAATGTGATTGGTTGGCTGGCACCTTTGCCAGCGTGATAAATCCTCCAGTATACCCACTGGAAAAGGTGTCAGCCGCCAATCTGACACTTCTGTAACTCTCCTTGAAATCACTCTGTGCATGCCAACCCCCTATCTGGCATAACTCTTACTGCTCGGTCTGCCACATTCGAAACATCAAAGCGACCGGCCGCCTGAAAATCCACCATAGTAACTGCCGGTTCATTCAAATTAAAAGAGAAAAAAAACCCTCATCAACACATATTGTCCTAACTTTTTTTTGTTTTTTAAAAATCACCTCAATGACCGACTCCCTCGCTGAGTTCATTTCTCCATCGCCGCTCGCCCCTCGTCTGCTTTACTCAGCAACTCCACACTTCAAACTGGCGAAAAAGGCAGGCAGCAAAACATCCAACAAAAACAAATGTTAACATTGTTTCCCGACCCAGAAGTGCAAGAGGCCAGGGAAGGCTATCATACATCATGGCAGCACTGTACGCTGCCTAAAGTGATTCCCCACATACAGGAGAAAATGAGCCAGTACTCGACACGCTCCTGCGCATGTGCAGTACAAGCACTATTTGTTCTCGTGGAGCAACAAACTTAGCAAAAATAACTTTAAATACCTATGTTAAAAAAAATGTGTCCAATTATAAACAGATAAAAAAGGACACATTGTATAACAGCAATATACCATGACGGAGTGGGTATATAGGTGGATTTACCACTTCTGGTGCGGTTAAGTCACTCGGCTGTGCCTCATGACCGAACCACACCAGGCGTGGTAAATCCACCCATATACTCACTTCCTGGAGAGGTACATTGCTTAAATAACCTACATTTCTGACCAATGTTCGTTGTACTGCTGCTTTAAGTTATACATTTCATTACCTACAGATGTATGGAAGTGTACCACACAAGTCTGAAGAATTCAGGAAACGTGCATGGCCTTACGTTCCCCCTAGTGGGGTAGTTCATGAATGGACATTATAGTGGACGCATAGCCATGCTGCTCATGGCCTTCAACGTAGAAACATTTTTTGATCTTCAGATATTCTTTAAACGATGTTTAGCTATTCCCCCCCGATGTTGTATCATAAATATGAGGGATGTATATAATTTTCAATTTCTATCTGTGATTAAGGGGCTTGTAGCGCCATTGTTTATGTATTTACCTGGACTGTCTTATACGCAAATGAAATTGACTGTCATCAATGAAAAACTAATAAAATAAAGTACAAAAAAGATTTTTCCTGTGTGATCTGTCATTTTTAAAAATCTTTATTTTTATCTCTGTAGAAATGATGCATTTCCCATAGGCTTTAGTGTAGGTTATCTTTTATAACGTATACAAATATTGTGGAGTATTAAATATTAATTTACATAGTTCTTGCTTTCTGTGACAGAGTCATTTCAGGTACAGATAACCAAAGGTAAACTGGCAAGGCTATGATCCATCTCCGAAGAGGCAGGCTACAGTTACCGTATCTAAAACAAAGGTGTTCTCAGCTGTAACAAAAGCAGTGGGCAGTTTGCCCTTTAGTAAGGAGCACTGTATTGTGTGTAAGCAGTGGCTCTGGTGGGATTTGGCCCTAGAGATGAACTCCAATTGGGAGGGGATTGTTGAACCAGGAAAGGCACCAAACCAAAGCTTATTTCAGGTGTGACCTGAAAGGCACAAGGAAGTCAAGTGACTTGCTCAGGGTCACACAGTGTGCAAGTGAGGGCTGTCGGATTGAAACCCAGGTCTCCAGGTTTGCAACTCAGAGCTCTAAACCACTGCCCTATACCGCCTCCTGCAAGTGAGGCTGCAGTGAGTGGGGGCAGCATACTAAGGCAACACTCTCAGGCATCTGAGGGGTTGTAAAACTGATAACAGCTGTAGACAGAGTTCTGGGCGACAACAAGTCTGTGACAGTAATAATGACTGCACTCACTGGGGAACTGGATTACTTGTCTGGGTCTCCAATTGTAACATCCACTGTAACGTCATGTATGTCACCGATGTTGTTTTTCATTAACTATTTTATTACTATTCACAAACATATTACAAAATTAATAAGTTCTTACATAACGAGTGAAGTAAAAAGTTATACATGGACTGTAGATATTAAATACAAGAATAGTTTCATATCATATTATTTAAGAAACAAACATTTCTGTTAAAGTTTTGTACTATGGTATTGTCTTCTAGTTTACAAACCTTTTTCTACACTTGATTTACAATCTGATGAACATTTGATAATACTGAATTATCTGCAAAGTACAATCACCTGTATTTTAATATAAAATTTTTGCAAAGTATAGTAAGCTAAAAAAAAATATTTCGGGAAGCTTAAAGGGTTCTTGAAGGGGGCTGCTGGTTGGAGGTGTTCGAGAGAAGAGGCAGCATTGGTTGTTGACTGTCAGAGTCTGAGAAGAAGGCCCTTCTGCTAAAATAGTTTCATTATTAGCATTTTAGCTGCCCCAGCCGCTCTTAAGAGACGAGAGGGCAAGAACAGGGGTGAAGAGGGGTATATAAAGTGTGGTGTCTGGAGAAGAAAGTGAGTGTACTTATGGAGGACTGTGTACCAGTCGCTTTATTTGCCTTGACCGCTCTTGAAGAACAGAAGGCAGAACGGGTGAAGAGGGGTGCACGGTGTGAAAAGACTAAAGAAGAAAGTGAATGCACTTATGGAGGAGTGTGTATTAGTGGTTGTATCTGCCTCAGCCACTCTTACAGACTACAGGGTAAGGGGGGGGAGGGGTGTATAATGTGTGGGGGCTGGAGAAGAAAGTGAGTGCACTTACGGAGGAGTGTGTACCTGTGGGTAGTGAGTCCAACTGGATCAGATTCAACAGAGCATACTCTGCAAGAAGCCATTTGGACACATGAGCACGTGAGGGAGGGGAGCTCGGAGCTCGCTGAGCAGTTACAATTTGGTGGGAAGATATCCATGATATTTAAGTTGGTTAACAGGATCCTACAGGAGACAGGTCCCAGCTGTGTAGCTACCCTGAGGAGGGGCTGGGCTTGTGCATTTCGTAAGTTTAACCACAATGAATAACAGACATACTCTTACTCTTAAAACTCTAAAAACTGAAGGTGGACAAAGCAATGGGGCCTGATGGGATTCATCCCAGAATTCTAAAAGAACTAAGGGTAGAACTAGTGACACCACTGACTACCCTCTTTAACAAAATCATGGGAGGATGGGGTGGTACCCGAGGATTGGAGGAGGGCAGATGCGATTCCCCTTCACAAAAGTGGGAGCAAGGCAGAAGCAGGAAACTACAGACCTGTTAGTTTAACCTCAGTGGTAGGGAAAATGATGGAATCACTTCTGAAGGAAAGAATTGTCGAGTACCTAGAGGCCAGAGGGGCCCAGGACCCAAGGCAGCATGGATTCACAGCGGGAAGGTCATGTCAGATGAATGACAGATTTCTTTGACTGGGTGACCAAAGTAGTAGATCAGGGAGGGGCTGTGAACATGGCCTACCTAGACTTTAGCAAGGCATTTGGCAGACCCACACAAAAGATTAATATACAAGTTAGCCAGCCTGGGAGTGGGTCCCAAGGTGATAGCCTGGGTAAAGAATTGGCTGGAGAACAGGACACAGAGAGTAATAGTAAATGGAGTCCACTCTGAAGAAAGGGGGATTACTAGTGGGGTACTGCATTGTTCAGTATTAGGACCGGTCCTCTTCAATGTCTTTATAAGCGACACTGCAGAGGAACTGGAAGGAAAAGTAAAGTATGTCTCTTCGCAGATGACACAAAGATCTGCGACAGAGTTGATGCGCAAGGTGGGGTGGAAAGGATGAGAAGGGACTTGGCAAGGTTAGAGGAAAGGTCACATGTATGTCAGCTTAGATTCAATGCTAAAAAGTGCAAGGTAATGCACCTGGGAAACAAAAACCCAGGGGAAGAGTGCACAATTGGGGGTGGTGAGATACTACCAACAAAAATGGAAAGGGACCTGGGGGTAGTCGTATCAGATGACTTAAAGGTGGGCAAGCAATGTGAGAGGGCAGTAAGGAGGGCTGGGGGGATAATGGAATGCATAGGGAGAGCAAGCAGTAGAAAACAGGAAGTTGTTATCCTCTGTACAGACAGCTGGTGAGACCCCATCTGAGTACTGCATGCAGTTCTGGAGACCCAATCTCCAGGACAAAGACAGGATGGAAACTGTCCAGAGGAGGGCAACTAAAATGGTGCAGGGTCTGCACGGGAAGACATAGAAGAGTCTAAAGGAGCTTAATATGTATAGCCTCGAGGAAAGGAGGAGAGGGGACATGACAGAAACTTTCAAGTACCTCAAGGGAATCAACAAAGTCCAAGAGGGTAGCATCTTTCAAAAAAGAAAAAAAAAAAAAAAAAAAAAAAAAAAAGAGGTGTGCAAGAACAAGGGGGCACAATTTTAAGATGGGGGGGCGGCTCAGAGGTAATATAAGGAAGTATTTTTTCACAGAGAGGGTTGTGGATGCATGGAAGGGCCTTCCGAGAGGTTGTGGAGTCAAAAAACAGTGGCTGAATTCAAGCATGCATGGGACAGTCATGAGGCAATTTAGGGGGCGGGTAGAAAGAAGTAGGCTGCTAGTTAACTAGGATCTGCAGCTCATCCATTAGGTAGGGAAATGGGCAGACTGGGTGGGGCAAGCGGTCCTTATCCGCCATCAAATTCTATGTTTCTATACACGTCCACCAATCTTGCACAAACCCATCTTATCCTTGCACATACGTACACAGGCGCACACACACACACAGGCGCACACACACACACACACACACACACACACACACACACACTGGTGTCAGCACCGTACTTTCCTTCTCGTCTCTCACCTGCATGGAGTTACAGAGGTACCTGGTCTCGTACTCCTCGTTCATGGTGATCGCCCCCTTAATGTTCTCCTCCTCCGACAGCTGCAAAACACAGAATGGGCACTTACTGAAACCCGGCTCGCATAACCCAGACTCCTGCTAGCTCCAGGAATTAAGAAACAATACAGTGGGTGCACATGTTTGCCCCCCACCAGCTGTACCATTCAATATTTCAGTTTATTCTTATTTTTTAGTGTTGACTGGGTAAGGAGGGTTAGACAATTACTGCCTATTTTCAGCCTCAGCCCTGGAAGGAGGAGAGAATACAGATGCAAACCAAGTGAAAATGATCTGGCTCGAGCTGCTGGCTGCATTTTACTGAATGAGAAATTTTGCCAGGACACTGGGGAAATTCCTCTACTCTGCGTGAGAAGTTCCATGGGATTGTTACTGTCCACCTGAACAACCACCAAAAAAGATAGATAGGACCTCAGTTCAAGGTCTCATCTGAAGGGTGGCACGTTCTGACAGTACAGCATCCCCTAGTACTACACTAGAGTGCTGTGCTTATTTTTATGGTATGAGCCCAATCCTAGTGCATGACTACAACTCAGGACCTTCTGTCCATGAGGCGGATGTGTTACCTACTCAGCCATGCTGACACCTACTCTCCTATCATATGCTAAAGGGTTTTCCTTTAACCCACCAGTAGAGTTCTGCCCCCTCCATTCTCAGTCCCTAAAACTAGTACAAAGTGGTCACTGTGATAGTGCCCACTTTGTGACCCCAATCACCTTCCTCCATGCACCTACAAAATGTCATTGCAGGTGCTTGGGAAAGGAGGCAAGGACCACTACGTAAATGGCCCACAGCAGGGAACACTTATACGCCACTGTGCCTGCTGCCTGGCCCTCTTGCCTGTATTGCAGTCCACCGGGGAATACTTGGATCAGACCTCAGCAGGGGGAACTGCTGGACCAACAGGGTAGTTTTTGGGGGGAGTGTTCAAAATTTTTTTTAGCAGGGGAAAGGCACACTGAGCTGAAGCTCATTTCAAGGTGCATCCAGAAAACAGAGCAGGGTTCATTCTAAAACATTTTTAAAACAGGACAATGTCCCACAGGTCCCAAAAATAGGGACATGTCTCAAAATGATGGGACAAACAATTCATGTAGTTTGTTGTGTCGACTCACGTAAGTGCCCTTTTTTTTTTTTAAATCTTAAAAGTTTTTCTTCATTAGAAAATGATATGCATAGCAGGCACTGCTGAGCAGCAGCTATGAGAGGCACAGCTGCTCATAATAAGCTGGCTTTATACAGACAAGTAGCAGTGTACAGACTTCGGAGTGAGTTTTTTCCCTGGCGAGCACTGAACTGCACTCTGCCTCTGGCCACAGTTTTGTTTAATACTGTTACACAGGCAGCACATTAGGCCAGTTCAGTTTTCTTTCAAATCCTCTTTAGACTGTAAGCAGCTACAGCATGGCTTGATCAAAAGAAACCGACTAACATAACTTTGACTTCAAATCCAAATGGTTTAAACCCTAAGCCTTTTTCCCCACCAATAACCACCTTGCTGTAGTATTCAAGTATGGGAGAGGTCAGGTTGTAAGGACAGCCAATTGAAAACTACAGCCTCCTTAGACTAGTGTATCTGTTGCTTCAGACAGGTCAGGAGACAACTGAAAAACACCAGAAAAGCAACTCCACCTCCTGAGTGAAGAAAAAAAATTATATATGTGTGTATGTATGTATATTTTATATACATATATATTTTGCCAGGGTCTGAGACAGTTAGTGTATCTCATCATATATTTTTCTTCAAATCTGCTGCAGCCTGTTGCTCTCATGCCATCTATTAAAAGAAAATACAGTCTTGATTACTGCTTGCACAGAAATAGTACTAGCGCCAGCCAGAATAGTGTGGTTAGTAGCTACTAAACAATGCAAAACACAATTTGCAGTCCTCAGTACCTGCCAAGATGCACAAATCTGTGAACTTGACTTATGGCCCATTTTAACTGCTCATCACTGATGCTGAAACTAGAGTAAATACAAAGGACATCTACACTCTCCGAAAACTTCCTCTGAAGTGCATTCTCATTTTACTTGCACATTTGTTGACAGTGATCATGTGTGATACAGAAACACACACGTGTGATTCACTGTCACCAGCGCTGTGCAAGTATTAAGTGGATAGGATGGTTCACTTGTCAGATTTGTGCCAGTAAACCCTCCAACTCCCCTGCCAAGTTACTTACCCACCCCTTGTACCTGGCGTTTGCTCTCCTTGGTGCCGATGAGCTGATTGCTGCTTCTCCGGCTCCCTGTTCCTCAGGATAGCGACCCCTTAGCTCGTTCGATCAGATCCTACAGTGTAACCCAAAGTCTGCCTGCCTGCCCAGCCAAACACAACAAGCATCTTCCCAGAAACAGCCAAAGTCACATGAGCTAGTAAGCCAATGAGCTTTTCAGAAATTGGCGAACACCTGCATGCACTGCACTTAGCGCGCCTTGCGGTAAATCACTGGTCCCATTCACAAAAAAAAAAAAAAAAAAAGGGCATCAATTCAGAAAAAAGCACGCCAATTCCGCAATCCAGCGCTGAAAAACAAACCCTGAGAGAGAGGCTACATGACTTCCTCACGGTCACCCAACATATAAGTGGAGGTTATGGATCTCAAACCCAGGTCAGCTGGGTCTCCAGGTTCACAGCTCAGTTGCTCTAACCAGTAGGTTATACTGCACTTAGTTACAGGTGGGGCTGGAGAAGAGACCACTGGCCCACCAAGAATTGCATATATGTTAAGTGTTGGAAGGGGAACGACTGGACCATCAGGGTCCATTACAATGAGGGAGATGAAGGAAGAAACTTCTCGGGTGAGCATCTGGCACTGGAAATATAGCACAACACTGCACATTACAACATACACCAGGTTATATTCTTACGTGCTACACTGCGCTGTGTTAACATATGAACTACTGATCTGCAAGTTAAACAAAGAAACTACACCGCTGCACATTACAACATACACCTGGTGACACTGTTACACGCTATACTGTGCTACGTTAACATACAAACTACTGATCTGCACTGTAACACTCAGAGAAACAAAGAAACTACAGCACTGCACATTGTGACGTAGACAGCCAGCTCTGAGCGCCGTATCAATTTTTTTTATGACAAAAAAAAATATGTGATGGGAAGGTCAGTTTAAGGAAACTACTGTCTTACTGGGACTGACACATCAAGACCCCCCAGGGACAGGTTCAAAGGACAGGACATAGCTAAACTGCAGATATCTGGGGCGCAATTACCTTGTCAATTTGCTTTCATCCCAGGAAATAAGATTAGTCATTCATAATTCCCTCAGGGAAAATCCTTCAACTTGCAATAGTTGTCAGGAAGAACTTGAGAGGAGGGTGTCAGAGAAGCCAGAATGGACATTGAAAGAGGTTGATGTCTGGGCCAGGAGGACCCAGGCAATTTGGAAGGTCAATATACATTCCCGGGAACCCTTGAATTACATCAGAGAGACCTCTGAGGCGTAGATTCCAAGGTCCAGACGAAACTAAAGAGGCAAATACACTTGCTTTGAATATAGTGACTTAGATCAAAGGAACTTTTGAGATATACGTGCAGCAGAGCACAAACCGGTTTGGTCTGGTTAACCTGAGGGAGGAAAGGCAGTGAGAGCACCTATTATGTTTTAAATATTTTATTTGGACATCCTGTGAGATAAAATATAGATGTTGTTACACCAAGGCGGAGTTATGTGACCTCAGAGAAGGACGGCTCAGAACTGTGTTTAATTGCTGAGAGAACACTGACAGACACAAGACAATATTTCTGACAGAAGAGAGGCCATCAAAGCACAGAAAGAATAAGCATATACTAGATTAGACCAGTCTGAATGTATGTATCGTAGGAACTGCACTTTTACCCATTTGTTTTAAGGCTGTATGTGTTGGGATATATTGGTTCTGTAATTACTGTTCTGTTCTGACATTTTAAAGTAAAGATATGTTTTACAAGGGAAACTGCCTGGAGTGCCTTGACATTTTTTTATTTAAGTAGAGCTTAGAGTGGTATAAGTAACACTGTGTATGAGCTTATGGTATACCAAACTGGGAAATGGATAGAGTTCTCTAAAGTCTTGCATAGAGTTCTAAGGGTTCATTTGAAAGACCTGGCTGGGTGCCCGTAGGCAAAGATATCTGGCCCTCCAAAGACAGAATTATCTGAGCCTGATAACTGGGTACGCTAACAAGAGGTTATCAGTTTGAATCCTTCCAGAGCTTGAGACTAAGGTGACTTGAACCCACAAAACAGACAAGAGGGTTACCTTGTTCTGTTCACTGTACACAAATCATACGCTCAGAGGTTGGCACTTTGGGAGTAGAGGACTGACCGGCTGAGCGAGTTGGAGACACACATTACAATATACACCCGGTGACACTGTTGCACGCTACACTGTGCTGAAGTTAACATATGGACTACTGATCTGCACTGCAACACACTCACGGAAACATAGGAATTACAGCACTGCACATACCCCTGGTTACACTGCTACATGCTACACTGTGCTGAGTTAACACATGCAATAGGGAATTTGCATTGCAACACTCAGAGAAACACAGAAAACTGCTGACAGAAGAAGGCCTTACAGACTAGTCTGCCCCATGAGGTTGTACTTGCCCCCCAGGGCAGTGGTGCAGAACCCTCCCACCTACTGAGTGTATAGCCTTTGAATCTGAAAGTTGTGGGTGGCAGTGTAATAGTGCATGTGCCACTTAGAATCAGGCCCCCAGTCTTTCATGCCTGTCATCAAGAATGTGTCCTTTGATGCATATCTCATGTAATTCTGTGACTGACAACGGTGGCAGCAGAGGGTAGGTAGGGACTGACTCTAGCCAGGTGTATGCTGCAGGCAAAGACTGAATCTAGCCACTACATGTGTACTTTGAACTGTATCTTGTATGTAATTCTGTGACGGACAACGAAGGGCATTAGCTGAATAATCTTTGATTCCTAGTAATTTTGGACTATACCGACAGAAAGGACTTTGGGTTCCTCTTGTCCAACCCTCCTGCCATACAGTAATAACTAACCCGATTTTTGTACTTGAAGTCAGTGATGCCGTATCAGTCGGGAAAATCCGGTACACACTTTTGCCTCAAAAGCTTGTGTAAAATTCTTCAGTTACAGTAGTCGAATAAAAGGCATTACCACAAAAGTGTACCCAGTTTGTGTCCTGATAAATCCTTGCTCAACTACCAGAATGTTGATCCTGCTCATACTGTGTTACACTCTATGCCATTCTCCTTCCGAAATGTTTAGTCCAGCTCTGAAAGCCTGAACCTAACTAGTTTCCACAACCTTACCAGTAAGGCCATTCCCGTTATCCACCCTCTGCGTGAAGTAATGCTTTCTGTATTTCCCCATATCCCCACCCTCCATCTGAATGCATGCTTTCTAGTTCTGCTAACTCAACTATGTGTCCACCCCCAAACCGAAATAAGAGGAGACACTTTGCTCCTACTTAAACGCTTAATCCTTGCACACCCTGCTTCTTCCAACAGGAGCTGATCGAAGCAGAATGTCAAATTTCCTCCGTGTGTCACACCAACTGCTTATCAGATCCTACAATGCAGCAAATTAGAATCTGTCAGCAGAAATGTAACACTAGGGAGGTCTGGAACCGCTGCTCCTCACAGAATATATACTTTTAGCAATCTTAAATACTGTTGTTGATCTGGCAGTAAATAAATAATTTTCTCAGCAATCTGAACTATCAGAGCATAGTAATGGGTAATCCAAAAAGGAAAAGGGTTTCAGGATGCAGCAAAAGTAAAAGTGAGTCAGGACCGCCTGCCACGAGGTCGCGCCAGGCTGCATGGCCACGGAAGAGGCGACAAAGCGGAGAAGAAGCGCTACATTCTCTGGGCATCAAAATTAACTAGTTGATCCTTACCGTGTCTTAACTCTCTGACAAATTCAACTCCTTAACAACCAGAGTTACCACCATAGAGTCAGACATTACAACAATGAAAACTGAGGTCTCAGACTCCCGCAAAAGTTCGGAGGTAGCCCTAGGCACAACGACACTAGTGAAAGAGAATACTCACTTCAAGTCCAGGCTCGGAACCCTGGAGAAAAAAAATAAATAAATCAGGCTAGGGTGGCTAATCTCCACATCATGGCCATGCCTGAAAGGAGCGAGGTGGACCATCTTATACTATTTTTATTGGACTGGTTGGAACAACAGTTGGGACCAGCATTTAAAGAAAAGGGAATCACTATTCAAAAAGCCGACAGGGTTACTACAAGAGGTCGACAGATTAATCTAGACGCTCCAAGAGCCACAGCTGCTATTCTGGATGGGGTGGGCTCCCGAGATTCCATCCTGGCATTGGTGACAACGAAGGACTTTGCTACAGGATGGCTCTCAGGTCCGGTTCTACCCAGATTTAAGTTATGCCACCAAGCAAAATAAATGAAGAGATTCAATGTGCTTAGAGCCATTCTTCGAGAGGCAGAGATACCATATAGTGTGCTTTTCCAGCACATCTGAGGATACTCAACGAAGGGAAGGTCTACATTTTCACTGACCCAGCGGAGGCCCTTAAGTGGGCACAGAAACATGCTTTATCAGCAAGGCGCAGAACCATTTCTGAGCAATCAGACCAGGATGCCATTGAGGAAGAGGAAACCTGAATTAATCAATCACTGAAGGGACAGGTATCTGGCAGACTTGTGGCTAAATTGATCTTTTAGACACAGCTTAATGGACCTAATGAGGGGTCTTTTGCCACAAATAAACATGCTTACTCTGTGGGGATCTAGTAAGATAAGAGCTAGGACACTCTGCAGTAATGTTTTCTGATACCTGTGTTGATCTATGCTCAAGTTGAGTTTTGGAGAAGTTATACGTTTCAAGTTGTAGATGGTGATTAAGTGGAAATTGTAACCTCTGAACAATACCTCTATAGCTGTTTTAGCTAGTAACCAGTTATACATTGCCAGAGATTCAGACATTAGTTCAAAGAGAGCGGTTGGTACAAACATTTATGGTGGGTGTTACCTATAACGTACCTAATTTATTAATGCATGTTTTTTCCTTTTTCCTCGCTCTCCGGGGGGAAGTGTTTGTACACCATATAGACAAACAGATCGATTTAATGTACCATGCAGCTCATGGGCTTAAACAACATCTTTAAAAATAAGGGATTATTTACTGATCAAGTTGTTTTATTGGAAGCCTCCTAGAGATGTATCAAACTGAAACAGTACAAAGCGTTTCTTTACAATATGTGTATTAAGAAGGGTGGCGCCTTTCTGTGGTATTTCCTTTATAATGCATCCTCATATACTGTTACCGGATATTTTATGATTATATGTCTACTGTAAACCAATAAACATGGAGCTTTTGTTTTGCTTTGTTTTTTAAAATCACTAATTTATTTATCCTCCTGTGCAGCACGACCCAATATCTAGCTACCGCCTTCCAGCGCCCCCTAGGCAGCCCACAGGCTCACTCACATACCGGACTGGTGCTACCACCGTACCCATGGAGTGGATGCCCCCATACCTCCACGCCCGCAGTGTGATTCCATGTCAGGAATCACAAGGCAGAGTTAAATGCGGCTATCAAGCTGCTCAGTCACCTGGTCCATTTTCCTCCTTCCTCTGCCCCCTGAAGTGCAGATGTGCAATAGCGTCAGAATCAAACGTGCTGACATCTGCCGCACTCTGGCCCTAGTACACCACTCCTTGCAGTGCCTCGATCTCCATCGGGGCCACTGCAAAGCAATGGAAGCCCCAATCCCTCCCCAGGGATAGGAGAGCAGTCCTCCGGGCACTCAATCCTCTCCCTTCCCTGCCAACCCTCGACAACCCAGGCGCGTTCTCGAACCCGGGTCGCCTGCACAGCGTGAAGTGCGGCGTCCAATGCATCAACCCTCAGCGTCACTGGGCCAGCAAATAAAGTTAAAAAAAAAAAAAGAAATGTAACACTAGGCCCACTCAGTCTGCTATCGTACCACTGCAGACCCGGACTGGCCTTCCGGGAACCTTCCTCTTTCCCACTTCTATACTAATATGCCCCCCCGTATCCATACAACAAACTCTGGTCGCTGGTGTCGCAAGCAGTAGCACTACCGCTGTACTGACAGGTCAGCATCCTAAAGTGATTCTGATCCCTTAAAAATGACTAACTAAAAAATGTGGTTTGGCTAAAAGAGTTTGAAAGATAGTGGCCAAACTTGCCACCAGCTCCCAAACTGATCTATTCCACTCTGGATATGATCTCTGTTTTCCATACTCCATGGGTATAGATAAAACTGAAGACAGATGTTGGATCTGGTGTCCACTGGCAGGTCAGGGGAAATCCCCTAAAGTTCGGAGGTGACAAACTCAGCAACGGCACCGTTTGTAAAGCAGTTCTTCTCCTTTAGGGTAGTAAACCTATGGAACAAACAACCAGTGGAGACTCTGGGTATAAAGACAGTACAGGCCCTCAAGGTAAGCCTGGACACATTTCTGCTTACCAAAGGAATCACTGGATACCCTGGGTAGTAGGGTGGGTAAGGAATCACTGGGAACCCTGAGTTGTGGAGTGAGTAGGGAATTGCTGGATACCCTGGCTAGTAGAGTGGATAAGGAATCACTGGGTACCCTGGGTAGCAGAGTGGATAGGGAACCACTGGATACCCTGGGCAATAAGGTGGGTAGGGCATCACTGGATATCCTGGACAGTAGGGTGGGTAGGGAATCACTGGGTACCCTGGTTAGTGCAGTGGGTAGGGAATTGCTGGATACCCAGGGTAGTTGAGAGGGTAGGGATTCACTGGGTACCCTGGGTAGTAGGGTGGGTAAGGAAATCACTGGATACCCTGGTTAGCAGGGTGGGTAGAGAATCACTGGATACCGCGGGTAGTAGAGTGGGTAAGGAATCACTGGATACCCTGGGTAGCAGAGTGGGTAAGGAATCACTGGGTGCCCTGGGTAGTGGAGCAGGCAGGGAATCACTGGATAGCCTGGGTAGTGGAGTGGGTAGGGAATCACTGGGTTACCCTGGGTAGTGGAGTGGATAGGGAATCATTGGGTAGCTAGAGCAGTAGAGTGAGTAGGGAATCATTGGGAACCCTGGGTAGCAGAGTGGTAGGGAATCACTGGGTACTCTGGGTAGCAAATTGGGTAGGGAATCACTGGGTACCCTGGATAGTAGTGTAGGTAGGGAATCACAGGTTACCCTGGGTAGGAGTGTGTGTAGGGAATCACTGCATACCCGGTGTAGTAAAGTGGATAAGGAATTACTGGATACCCTTTGTAGTATAGTGGACAGGGAACCCCTTTCAATTACTACATTTCCACAGCACAATTATTCACACCTGCTTATAAACAGGGAGGAGGACATAATGAACCCAGAGTCCCTTCCAATCTGAAATTATTATGACACAGAGAGGGTGAACATAATGGATCTAAAGACCCTTCAGACTTTAAATTACTATGCTGTTATGATGTGGAGGAAGGAGGACATAAAGAACCTAGAGTCCCTTCCGGCCTTAAATTAGTATGTTTCTAAGGCAGAGGGCCCTAACATGAAGGGCTTAGAGTTCCTTCTGACTTTAAATTATTGCATTATTTTTTTTGTGCTGCACTTTTTATCTCCTGCTGACAGACCAGCCCTACCCCAGGCCCAGCCCGTCATTCATCGACCCCAGGACTTACACTACCGGATAACAGCCTAGCTTGCCCTGCAGGGTGGGGCCTTTGGGAGAGGGCCCTTCCTCCCACTGGACAATGGGATGTGGTTTCCAAGGGTGTTACTGGTCAGTGGTGCAGGACCTACGGCGCGAGGCAGGTGGTATTCTGCTTGGCCCAAGTTTTTCTGTTTTCAGTCCCTGGGAGGCAGGATATGCAGTGACGTCAGGGGCGTGCACATTAACATCTGCCTTGCCTCCCTGTAGATACTAGTGCCAGCTGTGAGATCCCTGGTCTCCTACCCTCTCCCCCAGAGAGCAGTCTGTGGGACGCTCAATCGCCCCCTTATGGTCCTCTGACGCCTAGGTCACTTCCAAACCAGGACTATCAGCGTTGGAAGCAGCAGCACTACCGCTGCACCAGCAGGTTGGAAATTACTGCTCTGTTATTATGTGGGGGACAAAAAAAAAAAATAGTGATAGAATCCCTTCTGACCATTAATTACTATGCTACTATGACAGATTAGACATGATAGACCTAGAGTCTCTTCCGACTTTAATTATACTACGTTACCATGATGATAGTGCAAGGGACAGACAAGATGGACCTGGAGTCCTTCACCGCTCAGGGTTTCCCACTCTCTGAAAATATAGGGCAGTGGCAATGGTGATCGGGTCAAATGGTGTGTTGTTTTTCAGGACCTCCTATATGCACTGTACACGTGCATAAGTAGCTTTTAAGTAACAGTGTGCTGGTATTAAATGGGTAGTACTGCAATAAAGGATATCAGTAAGAGACAATTTTGGAGGATTTTATAAAAAAAATGGATAAAAATATAGGGTGGTGGTAAAAAATATAGAGCGGTGGTAAAAAAATATAGGGTGGTGGCCCACCGCCCTAAAACAATGAATGGGGAACACTGCACCCTGCACCATCACCTTACTATTAAGAAAAGTGGTGGGTAGCCGGCCCGGTGGTGTAGAGAGTCAAAGTGCTGGAAGCCACACCTTGTGTCACGCCAGCGACCCAGGTTTGGGAGCGGACTCGGGCTGTCAGGGGAGGAGAGGATCAAGTGTCCGGAGGACTGCTCTCCCTCCAAGGGAGGAACCAGGGTTTCCCCACCTGCTGTGACCTCCAGTGGAGATTGGGGGGGCACTGCATCAGGTGGGGACACAAAGTAGGGGGAGGCAGTGGCAGACATCTGCGGGAGGGGGGCGGTCCCATTCCCTCACCGCACCGTTAATGCACATCCGCCGTCTCGGGGGCAACCACAGAAAAATCCCCAAGTCCAGGGAAAGGCAACGTCAGCCTGCAATGCCCCGCCGCCACACACCCAATGCTGGACTTGTCTCTCCAGCTCTCCCGATCCTCGCCTTGCCCTGGTCCAGCATACTAGATTTCAGGTAGAGCACCAGGGCCGGTCGGTGGCCCCGCCCCCGGGGGTTCAGAGCCAGACGAGGTGGGGAACGTCTGTCCCCGATTTCCCAGAGAGCGAGTACCAGGCAGGTGGTAGAGCAGCAAGGGCACCAGGGCCTGCCTGAGAGAGTTCCTGGGTTCCAGTGCAGAAACAAAGTTCACAAAAAAGAAAGGAAGAAGGCGGTGGGGATGATGAACCTAGAGTCCCTCCCAACCGTCAATTACTATCTTACTATGACTGTAGAACGGGGGTGGACTTGAGAGTCCCTTCCAATCTTAAATGACCATGTTACTACTGCAGGAGAGTGGAGGGGGTGGACATAATGGACCTCGAGTCCCTTAGAGCCTTAGACTGCATTACACTGGACGGAGTGCAGGAGGTGAGGGGAATACCGTTTAGGTACTGTCATTCAGGTAAGACATTAAACTGGACCGACTCCTTTCTGTCATTCTGGTGCCAGACCCACTGCACTTATTGTAACAGTAGAAGATCCCCCCAATGTCAACTCAACTCTCACCGTCAATAAAACAAGTCCATAATACCCCCCAAAAAAAACACACCTGGAAATTGCAATTACCTATGGTGCCCTTCAGGTCATAAATTACACACAAATGAATCAGATCACATATAAGCCACCACCAGGTCCCACCTGTAAAGATAGCTTGATCTGTTTTTACTTGGTCAAAATTACAAATAAATAAATTTAAAAATAAAAGTTCTTGACATGTCGGAGGTTAGAAACTCCATGCCTCATTACTGGGTTTGGAAGTGCTCGCTCATGCTATTAGTGCAGGGGTGTCATTTGGGGGGCAGGGGTTGCAGTGGAGATGAAAACTAGGATTTCTTAGTAACCCTACAAGCTCCAAAAAAAAAAAAAAAAAAAAAAAATTTTCACCATCTCCAACAAAAGTGTAAAAAGGTTTTGCTCCTCAGTCATCTTTCTCCATAAATACTACAGGAGAGTTCCGCCACCTAAACTTATTGTACAGTAAAGTATTCTCATTATTGATTATAGGGATGTGGGTTACAGACTAGTGCTGCTCCCTCCACCTCCTTAACTAGACTAGATACTCTTCCACTCCTCCTGGCGCTTTGCCCTGGACTGCACCCCAATACTCTATATCACTAAATCGCTCCCCTCCTTAGAGGGCAGACGGAGTTCCCACTGAGCCACTTTCGTGGCAAAATACTGGGCTCATTCCCTACCTATCCTCTTCTCTCAAGACTCTCACCCTGTCTCCTGGACTTCCTCAGCATGTCAGGCTGCCTTTTCCTAAAGGTTTCCAACTCTTTGGAACTCCCTCCCGCCCTTCCTCTCATGCTTGCTCAGCCCTTACTAAAAAACATTTCATCACCCCCTGCACCTATTTCTAACATCCCTGGCACCCCCCTCTGGTCTCACTGATCCGGTGTTCTCCCTACAATTGGACCGAAAAATAATGGTAGAAATTAAACTGTACTCGCTCTGTTACAATGTACACATTTGTATCTGTATTTAACTAATATTTAATGTATATATTTATGCTGTAGCTCTACAGTATCGATGCTCCTATTCTGTATGGTACTTGTATACCCTGGGAGTCTAGAAACGAGCACTTGCTGCTCAGTACGTTCTTCCTGGTAAAACTTTCAATAAGTAAAATTACTTTTCCAACCTAAAAATCTAGATGTGAAAGTCCCCCCAAAAAAAATTTCCAACTTAATCACGGTTTCCAATGCTTTGATTATACACAACTTGGCAGACTGAGACCTTTTAGGTTGTACCTCATGTCCTTTTGTGCAACTGCGGCTTTGCCACGGAATGTTCTTGTAACGGGACACCAGAGCCCTGCTCCCCACACGGGCCCTTGCCCACTCCTAACTGACGTGAGCCATTATTTACCTGCTTGGTCATTGATCGGAAAGGCAGGGCTCCTAGAACGATAGTCTGATCTATTCTGTCAAACCATCTCCTCCCCGAGACCTTCTCGAGCAGCACGTTATAGGCCAGACTGGGATAAAACAAGATCCTGGCTGTCAGCCCTGCCATAGTAACGGATCCCAGTTCCAGCCCACACTGCCCGCCTCCCCGGGAGCAGCGCCGCGTGACCACATCCTGCGTGCGACCACCCACTGAGAGACTGCTCGCTACTGGCAGTGCTTCCCGCTAAAGGGCCGCGCATCCGTGGGCGCCATGTTTGGTACTGGCAACTCCTAAAAAAGCCTGCGCCATCGATCATAGAGACGTGCCAGAATAATAACAACAGGAGCGGAGAAATGCAGCGCGTCACTGACGGGTAGCTCCAGCGCGCAACGGCAGGTTTAGTGAACTGTGGCCACAGAACTAGAAAGAGAGACTTTCTTTGTCTATAGATCTGTGGTTGTGGCTGTCAGTGATGCCGCTTCGTAAAGGCAGTAGAGTAAAGTAGAAGAGTCCGAGTTGGACGGGGTGCAGATACGTCACGCGGCCGCGCCACCGCCATCTTATGGCTGTCAGGAGCCGCTCGCGCTGGTTTTTTTTGCCCTCAGTGTCGTCCTGAGAGCCCCTTATGCGAGACAGGGCGTTGCTGGCCATGACTACCTTGTACTTTGCGGAATTTCTTACAAAAAGATAAATCTTAATGGTTTACCTATGTCCAGCCTTTTATCGGGCTGGCCGGAAAAAAAATACGTTTAGTCTTAAAGTGATTTTTTTTTTTTCTGGCCAGCCCGATAAAATGCTGGACAATCACATTCACATAGGCAAATCACTGAGATTTTAAATTTCTGTCAGGTGCGTTCAGGACCGGCTAGGAGACGTCTGAATGGGGGGCGAGTGGTCATCCTACGGCCTTATAGTGTATGGTGGAACGCTGTTCCGCATGGAAATCCATGCCTGGAACAGCGTTGTTGTCCTTCACTCGGTGCGTCATGATCTTGTTGTGCTGCACCCAGTGCGTCACCGGTGCAGCACAACAAGATCGAACACATTCGCGCATGCGCAATAGAGCGGCGCGCACGGCAACACGGAAGGCGGCACTTTGGCGGCAGACACAGAAGTAAGCTCCCCGAGTGTTCACGAGTGGTATTTATGGTTGCCCATACACTATAAAAGATTGTGTATGAGCAACCATACACAAACAAGGCAGTTTTGCGATCTTGAGGTTTCCGTGGTAACGGACCTCTCGAGCTACGCTCTCGAGGTCTCAGGTTACCACGGAAACCTCTCGATCGCAACTGCCTCGTTGTGTATGCGTCACACCTAGGGTGTGTCAGAGCACACGGCCACAGGTAGAGTGCTTCTGCCATCCTAGATGTGACGTTATTCAGTGATGACGGCACACCCTGGAGTGCCTTATTGCGATTATAATATAGCTATACAAAATCTGACAAGACTTGAATGATTAAGCAATAGACATAAACAAGTCAGAGGTTAACTGCAAGTAATTTAGACAGAGAAAATAGTCCCTTTAAGAGCTTTACTGCATTCTTCCAAATTGCTGACACTGACTTTTTTTTTATAGCAGATTTTATTAATTTGAGCTTAGGAATTTTTTTTATACTCCTGCCTTCAGCTCATTTTTCACTTTGTAGAATTGAACACAATAATTAGTCCTGTTTAGTGTCCCTATAGAGATCAATCGTGCTGTGGTAGAGGCAACCATATAGTCATTTTCCGTTTTTTTTTTTTTATATAACAGGAGTGAAGGCAGTCCTAACAAACAGAAACAAAAACAAGTAATAAGGCATAACGGTATGAATTGTGGTTCGATAGTGGCACACCTTGGATGTGGCATCAGGCATCGCTGAGTGCCTTCACTTCAGCCACCCAAGAAGTGTCATTACCCCACCACAATAAACACCCTGGAGTGTCTTACTGTGATTATAAAATGGGTCCAGGATGTTTTTGTCTGTGTTGGGGGGAGAGGAGGAGAAGAAATGCACTAAATCAAAAATGAACATTTTATGTCTTTTTCAAATACCCCCAGCACATTCCGGCACTGACATGCCATCTCAGGTTTAATTATTATGTACAGCAAAATTCATGTATTTTTAATGAGCTC
The DNA here is from genome assembly GCA_016271365.2 of Neoceratodus forsteri. Classification (NCBI taxonomy): domain Eukaryota; kingdom Metazoa; phylum Chordata; order Ceratodontiformes; family Ceratodontidae; genus Neoceratodus; species Neoceratodus forsteri. Next base: position 1,131,387,398 of record CM028133.1, on the reverse strand, counting down.
TTAAATCTTCTAGTTTCCCCCAGCCCACCCCCTTTTACCCATTCCCTCGCCTTTCTTTATTTTTCTTTCTTTATAATATTCCCTCCTTTTTCTCACTTGTTTTCTGTCTTGCCGACATTTAAGAGATGGAATGTTTACTACAGATAGAATGCAATAATTCAAACCTCTGCTCATTTCTGCTGGCAGAATGTTTACTCCCACTAGCACACAACAGAAGGCCTTGGAGGGAACTAGGGCTTTTGTTTTATCTGTAACAACTTAAACACAGATTTCCTTAGTAAGCAAGTGAGGACAGGAGGGCGATTTTTCATGGTCAGCAAAGAAACACCATCAATTACAATTCTAAGTACTGTAGTACTTCATTTTTTAAGTAATGTATGTTTGTGTAACGAGTATTATGAGGGCAAATAAATTTATAAACATAAGTATTAAATGTTAAGACAAGTTTTATTTTTAGGGCCTAGTTGAAGGTTTTAGCGAGTATAGGTGACGGCCACATTTGTGATGGCAGTCAGAAATGGTTGGTACTATTTATTTTTTTGTGAGGAGGCTATTGGGCCTTCTTCCAGTGTTGTCGTCATGGGATATCAGCACTGGGTTCCAAGCTCCTCAGCCAATCAGATTACTGGATTTTTTTTATAGCTATATTATAATTACATTTATAAAATGGGTTAGTAAAAATGTCAGCTCCCATTGGTTGCATTTCTCTGTGCAGCTGTTGATTAATCCCCAGTATACACCACAGTTTCTGTGATGGGGGGGAGCCAGCAGTATCAGTGGGCATAACTGTGCTCGTTACATTTCTCTCGTCCCCAAAGTGAACGGCAGTCATTTGTAATTGTGGGGACGTGAGAGATCCCTATCACCTGCTGTTTAAACTGTTCTGTGTAAACTACTGTATAAAATCAGAGACATACAGTAATTGGAAAACACAGTCCTCGATCGTGATCAGTACCCCATGTCTCCCCGAGACAGAGTGAGTCGGAGTACTGTATTTTCCACCGCCCAGCGGAACTCTGCCTTCCCACGGCTTCCCCGTCTCTCCACTCCAGCAGGTCTCTCCGTGAGTGTACGTGACAATGCTGCAATCTCAAAAATCAGTTGTCCCTGTCCAACCTGTGCCACAAATGCTGCCTGAGACCTAGAGACACGGCAGACAGAGGGGGATAGAGAGAGAGATACAGTCACCACCCCCGCTCCCCGATTCTGTCTTGTGGTGCCATTGTGGAAGATGGATTTCCTGGGTGGTGTTGGTCAGTTGTGCTACCCCGTCCGCAACATACTCGTTGAGCAGCTCCCACTGTGGCACAATGAAGGTGAGAGCAGCTGTGTGTTCCTTGTGTTGCGTGTGTTTGGCTGCCAGTTTGTTTTTGTCTGCATGCTGTATAGTGATTGGAAATCAGTGAAGCCTGGTTGTTTTAAGAGGAAGAAACGCACTTAACGCTACCTCCCACCCAGTGGGACTGCGTCTTCCCGTATCTTCCCCGTTTCTGCACTCCAGCAGTTCTCTCCATGAGTGTCTGACAGTGCTGCCATTGTCCCCAACTTGTGCCATAAATGCTACCAAGATGGGTTCTCTGAGTGTTGTTGGTCCACGACAGAGTAGCTCCCTCTGTGGCATGATGAAGGTGAGAGAGATGTTCCACAGCTGTGTCAGAGATCTGTCTCCTGCGTTGCGTGTGTGTGGTTGCTAGTTTGTGCACTGCATAGTGATCGGTGAAGCAGATTCATTAAAAACAAAGTTCAAATAAACCTATCTGTAGATAGCTCCTGGTGCCAACTAATGAAGAAATCAACTGACATACACTTTAGCAAGTATAGCAAGAACAAGTTAACTGGCCCTTTGACTTGTTCATGCTATACTCCCTGAAGTGGTAAAGTGGTTGTCAATTGATTTCTTCATTAGTTGGCACCGGAGCAAACTACCGATTAGTTTATCGCAAGAGAAAATTAAACAAGGTATGCCCAAAGGTAAATTAAAATTCTATATTTTAATTTCCTTGTGAGGAACAGCATTCTAGAGAGGACGGGATACAAAATGTTATGGGGAGGGGAAGAGGATACCACTGAAACAAAACATTGCAATGTGTTTACTTTGTAAGGAAATCTCGTTCAGATTTCACTTCCGCATTCCAGTGCCGGATGTAAGGAACTACTTTCTGTGTGGAGTGGGACCAGTACAAATCATTAAATTTAAACCAATTTTTAAGACTTTGGTGCTGTTTATTTTATTTTTCTGGTCTGTTATTTCATAAGTGCACTAACACATGACTGGCCATGGGTGTACTAGGCACTGACAACTCAACTCAGCTCATTCTCTATAAAAAAGTGCCTTTCCAAAACCAAGGTGCTTGTACAAAAGTAAATAATTAAAACACAGCAAAGATAAAACAAATAAAACCAGTCAACATAGCGGTATTAAAATCCATGTAAGCTAGGCTGTATGAATACGTTTGTAAGGCTGTTTTAAAATTTTGGACGGTCAGGCAGTCTTGCACCTGATGAGGTAGAGAATTCCACAGGGTCGGGGCCATAAAACTAAATAACCTGGCCCCAGATATCTTCAAACGGACCCTGGGAATCTCTAGCAATCCCTCATCGGTGGATCAGAGAGGGCAGAGGGGACAGTAGGGGTGAAGAAGATCTTGCAGGTAACTGGGTCCCTTGTCATGTAGGGCCTTATAGGTCAGCAAACTGACCTGGAAGGTGATCCGCCACTGTACTGGTAGCCAGTGCAGTCCACGGAGGACAAGCGTTATATGACTGGTCCAAGAAATACCAGTCAAAAGTTGGCCGCTGCATTCTGTACTAGCTGCAAGCGGCAGATATCAACCCCTGGTAGCCCTAAGTAAAGGGCATTGCTGTAGTCAAAGCAGGAGGTAACAAAGGCATGGACCAAAGTTGGAAGATCATCGGAGGGAACCAGGTGCTTCATCTGAGCGATATTCCTCAGATGGAAAACAAGGTTTAGACAACTGCCAACACCTGTGATTTAAGGGTCAGGCAGTCAAACATAATCCCCAGGTTCCGCACCCAGTCTGAGGTAGTTAGCTGAGCACCCCCAAGCCAAAGACCCGAAGGTGATCCTGCCAACAAACCCGCCTCCCGATAACCTGGGTCCACAAACACCTCAATTTTTTCAGGGTTTAACCCTCAGCCAGCTCACATTCATCCAGTCTGATCTCAGTGACAGTTATTAAAGACCGAGACAGCATCAACCTGGCCAGGCACAAAGGACATGTACAGCTGAGTATCATCTGCATAGCAGTGAAAACTCAAGCCGTACCACCTAATAATTGCTCCCAACGGCAGCATCTAGACCACAAACATGGACGCCAAGATGGAGCCCTGTGGCACCCCGCAGGATAGGGGGAGTGGTGCTGAGGAAAAAATTCCCCGACACCACCCTCAGAGTCCTACCCTCGAGGAAAGATCGTAACCATCTGAGGGCCATACCAGACAGTCCACAGATTAACCGTAGGTGCTCCAACAGCACACCATGGTCCACGGTGTCGTATGCCACAGAGAGATCTAAAAGGACCAAGATGGAATGGGTCTTTCGATCTCTCGCTATTTGGAGGTCATTTAATACCCGGACAAGGGCCGTCTCAGTACTATGTCTCTTCTTAAATCTGGACTGGAGAGAATCACAGACATTGTGGCTGGTCAAATGATCGTCCAGCTGTGACACAACCACCTTCTCATAACCTTGTCCACCAGGGGTCCAAACTATAGTTGGTCGATCGCAGCAACTGGACGACCATTACAGTGTCACCGCTTTTGGGCAGGTCAAAGTCAAACCACACAAACTGGGTGTCAGACATCTCCTGCAGACCACCACAGCTCCCATTTGGGAGAGTCAGAAGGAGATTGGACCAGATTGTGGCAACCTTATACGTGAAGAATCGAGCAAACTCCGTTCTTGTGAGAAGACATTTCCAGGCTGAAGACAGATTGGATAGGATAATCTGTCCATGGTCCAGAAGAGCTGAGCTGGTTGATTCTGCACAATAGCAATTTCCCTGGACAGGAATTCTGCCTTCTTATAGGTAATTGCTGATTGATAGACCTGATAGTGGTCCATCAAACTAAGTTTGTCACACTACAGGCCCGACTTCAGCCAACATCTCTCAAGCCTTTGTCCCACTCTCCTCAACTCCCTCAAGGTTTCATCAAACCAAGGAGACCTGGGGCAAAGAGTGAGGGGGTGAACACGAACAGGAGCAATGGAATCCAGGGCCCCCTACCACTGCCTTATTATAGGCAAGTATCAGGTCCCCAGGATCCATGCATTCACTCGGTAGAAACCGATAGGTCCAGCACTCCATCAGACCCTCCAGGAAACACTCCTCAAAGGGTGGTACCAGACCATCTCCGAGGGGCCAGTCTACTGGGGGGGGGGGGGCCAGGAAACTGAACCCAATGGTATGATGGTCAGACCACCGACTGGTTCCACCACCAAGTCGGGTATCTTCATCCCCAGGAGAAACACCAAGTCCAATGAATGACCACCTATATGAGTCGAGGAGGAAATAACCTTTGTGAAGCCCAGCAAGATCATTAGCTGGAGGAAGTCCTGACCAAACTATGAGGTTCATCGTCGACCCAGGCATTGAAATCCCCCAGGATCAGCCATCTGGAGGATCCCAATGTCAGGTCAACAAAGAAATCTGCGACTTCCCACAGCAAAACTTTCCCCATCACCTGGTGGACGGTAGATGAGAGGAATCCTGCACCCATCATCCTTGCCCATGATGCATTCAAAAGAGTTGGTGGTCCCAACTGGTACCTCCATCAGGTTCAGTTCTGATCTAAAACAGATGGCAACACCCCTGCCCCTACTATCCAACCTCGAATGGTGCATCACCGAGTACCCGTCTGGTATAGCTGAAGCTAAAACAGGGCCAGCACTTTCATCCAGCCAGGTCTCTGTGATGCACGCCAGGTCAGACGACCCAACAAGATCAGCTATTATAACAGTCTTGTTTTTAATGGACCTGGTGTTACATAACACCGTCCGGGTAGGATGAGTCACTGGTGAAGACCAAGCTACTTGTCTGCTACAAGCAGAATCCTTGGATATGGAAAATCAGGCAGAGAGGACCTCTCTCCTGAACCCATTTCACCCCAGGGTATCTTCTTGTCCCCACTGTCCCAATCCGCCCACTCCTTTCCATACCACCAGGCCCAGCCCCTCCTCCTCCTGACGATCCCCAGAGCCCGACACCATCTGTATACCTCTGGGGACAGTGGGGGACACCTAAAAGGGTGGAGGTCCCTAAACCTGGAGGGGGAATAATGCCTGACCATCCCAGCACCTTCCCAACACATCTTCGCACACTCAACAAGCACTCAAAATAAACTACCACACTAATACCACTAATTCACACCATACTTATACACCCAACCACTCAACTTTCCAATCATACACCCACACACCATACAAACTCAAAGAATATTCAGGGTAGGATATTCAGACTGCGCCAGGCTGTGACGCAAGCCTGGGCGTAGCGCAACTGGGATGTGCCAGGGCAGAGACAGGGTGATATTCAACAGTGCTGTGCCATGGCTCAGCACTGTTGTATATCGGCGTGGCCACCCACATGGCGCAGTGGCACTGCACCAGTGCAAGTGGCCAGAGAGGAGCAGGGGATGCGCTAGCGCAAGTGCCGTTGCGCTAGGCACATCAACTGCGATATTCAGCGGTGGGCATGCAACTGGGGCTACAGTGCATGCAAGGCACAAATGGGGCCATTTGCATGTCACTATGACACCATTTGCATGCAGGTGTGCTGATCCCTGGCAACCTGCGCCTGGCGCCCTGCCAGGCAGCAGCCGTCGGGGACCGATGCCCCCTGCCCTCACCAGCAACACACTCCAAACACCCGATCGCAGGTCATAAATAGTTAACTCCCTGGCGGTTAAGTGGACCTATCCCCTTGCCTGATCGCGGGCTGTAAATATGAAGAACCTCCCTGGTGGTCCAGTGGACCTATCGCCTTGCCCGATCAAGGGCTGTAATAATATATACACTCCCTGGTGGTCTAGCAGTACCTGTACCCCCTCCCAACCCGCCCTCATTCCCACCACCCGCTCCCCGGTCAGCGGCGGGCGGCAACACCCCACCTAAGCCTACGGCCACCCACTGGCGTACAGTACAGCAGATGCGCCCATTGATCCACAAGTGGGCCAATGAGCGTGCCGGCTGAACCATACTATACAGTCCCGATATGTGAATGGATCCATTCACCACCGGGACTGCTGTGACGATACGTTCTGCACGCCCATTGCCCGCGTGAACCAATAGGTAACTACAACCGTACTATGCACGAGTCGAATCGGCAGGTGGCTGGGCAGCTGCGGTGGGGTGCCTACCACCTGCTGACGGGGGTGAGGTGAGTGGAGTGGGTTGGGAGGGGATATGGGTACCGCTAGACCACCAGGGAATATCTAATATTACAGCCTGCGATCGGGCATGTGATGGGTCACTGGACCTCCAGGAAGAGTCCTGTATTTACAGCCGACCAGGCATGAGAAGCGCCGCACGCAGACGTGCTGCCAGAGCTGGTGGCCACCCACAGCTGGCAGCAGCAGTGTTGCACCCTGCATTACTTCAGCTCACGTGGGTGGCCAGCTGTTGCTCCATTATCATTTGGCTAACTGTATGCGGCGCGTAGCAGGGTTGCGCCTGCATATTCACTGCACATCCCGGGTTGAATATCGGATGTGCAGAATATGCATGGGCACGCCAACGACGTTGTGCACATAATTCGGTGCGCCCGCGCACCGGACGCAGCTACACACTTTCCCATTTTGAATATCGCCATTGAGTGCGATCAGTGGGCTGTGCATGGCACAACCCGCTTGAATATCCCACTCCTCAATACTTAATGGAAAAAATAACTACAATACAACAAATAAACATAAGATATAAAATAAACAGAGCAGGTAATGAAAACAGTGAGTTAATAAAAAAAAAAAAAAAAAAAAAGATTGCCACAGTTCTCTCCAACAAGTGATTTGCAGCCTCTGGGAGCTCTCACCCCACCAGAGAAATAAAAATTGTCTCCCCAAACCCCTCTCTCACATAGGTCAGGGATACATCAAATCAGTTTTTAAATTATTTGCAGCAATGCAGGGCACTGTCACTGCCCACCAGGCAAAGAACAGAAGAAGGGATAGCCTGACCGTGTGTCCAGCAACACTCTCATGGGCTGCAGAATTCAAAAAAAAGACCTCTGGACTTCCAAACAAGTTTTAATCCATTCCAAGCTGTTAAGAGTTCTTAGAGTTCCTCATGGTACCTTGCTGCACTCCAAGTCGCCAGACTGTCCTCCAAGAAGAACACCGCCAGGGAATCACAGTGCAACTATATCTCGGCGTGGGTCAGGCTCGGGCTGCACCCTTGTGCCTCACAACGCACCTGAGGCTGCATTAATCCCTGCCATACCAGTATGTGTCTGCGACACCAACACAGCAACCTACACCCCTGTCGATGTAATAGACAGTTTGCCGACAGGTCGCTGTGATAGTGCGCCTGACACAGGGGCACACTGTCTCCTGGTCCTGCACCCCTTCATCGAATCAACTCCGACTCTGAGTTGATAATCTATAGTGCGGGGGTAGAGCCCCCTACATGGGGGTTTCGGGAGGGGCGCAAAGCCCCCTGCTGAAAAAATGGACCGGGAGACCATCAGGGATTTATGTTGACTGCAACTTGCGGTAGACATAAATCCTGTCACTGTGATGCCGGTTGAGGAAAGTGTTGTCGAACTGGCATTGTAGAGCCTAGTATACCTACAGCCGGTTGTGGGCTATATCTAACTTCCAAGCAGGCAGCAGCTTTCAGTCCCAAGGAATGATCGACTACATCAGACAGATACCCTCCTCCCCTCCCTGTCTAGGGGTTTGATGGTTATAGTCTCTTGGAAAGGGGGAGGGCACCATCTCGACTGGCAGCAAAATAAAAGGGTTTCAACACAGTACCTTATTTTTTTAGAAGAATGGGATTCCACTGGTGACCGCTGGATTTCCATCGAGGTGCAGGCTGGATGGTAATGTTCCTCCCTTTATGACAGGTGGCACAGGATCACTTGGCATTCTGGACAACAGTTTCCAAACAGGAATAGGATGCAATCAAGCATTTGATTTTTTTTTATTTTTTTTATTATTATTATTATTTAGTTGTTTAACCAGGAGCAGCACACTAAGCTGAAAGCCTTTTTACAGGAGCAACCTGGGAGCACAGGGAAGTTAAGTGACTTGCTCAGGGTCACACAGTTTGCAAGTGGAAGTTGTGGGATTCAAACCCAGGTCTGTCTGCTGGATGTCACCAGATTTGCAGCTCAGAGCCTTAAACCACTGCACTATGCTACCTCCCAGAGTCCAGAAAGCTCAAGCTGACACAAAAACTCCATGGAGGGTGCTCAAAATCATTTGTTACAGTTCCACATTTTTCTACAGCCCAACGCCATGGCACAATCACTTGGGAGACCTGGATTTGAACCTGGACCCTATGCTACTCATCCCTCTCTGTACAAGCCAAAGGGGCTCCAGTTCTCTTTAGGACACACTTCATGTCCCCATTCTGGTCTCAGTTGCTATGCTACTGCCTAGTGCTCACAGCACTCTGCACAAGGCTAGCAACTACGATTAAGGGGTTTAGAGTTAGGAATGTCACATGAAGTCTCCACACTGTACTGTGGTAACTTTGGTTCGTTGCATTTTCAGGCTCTGTGTTCTTATTCCTATTCTACATCATATTGTATTAATCAACCATATATTGCGATGCAAATGTCCATGTGGTAGCTCATGTACTGTTGCACCCCTCTATGCCCCAACTGTTTTTCTGCATCTGTATTTATTTGGCTGTACTTTATATTTGCCTACTACTATCTGTATATTATAGGTACCTACTATTTGTTCATATTTGAACATGCAGTTGAACATTTCATGCAGTGTCAGTGGCTCAGTAGGTAGCACACTCGCCTCTGAGGCCGGGAGATCAGAGGGCTGTGGGTTCAGTTCCCACATCTGGCACTTGGGTTAATATCCCAGTACTGACACTGTAATGCAGCATGAGAGGGGTGCTGCATTTCTGAGGTGCCGTCTTTCGGATGAGACGTTAAACCGAGGTCCCATCTGCCTGGATTGGTGGTAGTTCAGGTGGATGTTAAAGATCCCATGGCACTTATCGAAAAGAGTAGGGGAATGTCCCCGGTGTCCTGGCCAAATTTCCCTCATTCACTAAAAATACCACCAACAGCTTAATCTGGTTCAAGGTCAGTTGGCATTCATCTGTATCCCCCTCCCCCGGGTCGTGCCTGAAAATAGGCAGGATTTGTCTAGTGCACTTACCCGGTCAACAAAAGCTAAATAAATAAAATAAATATTTGTATTAGCATACTAATGTACAATTTACTTGTGATTATTTAGTTGTATGCTCCACTGTCCCCTTCCCCCAGGACGCATCTGGAATCGAATGGTATCCCGCTCAGTACGCCTTCCTGGTAAAACTCTTAAATAAATAAAATAAATAAATAAAAGTTGAGGAATTCCCAACAGTGTGAGCAGGGTGCACTGTCCTCTAACTCTTGCGACTCCTTCCTCAGCGGGGGGTGGGGGGGTGGTTGCTGTTACATTTAGGGCTCATCCCCATCTTTTATGGCACCCATACCTGCCGATCCTCCAGTAGGGTTCGCACAGTGCAAGGCCAAACACTTCTGGTGGTATCAGCGGTCCTCATCCCATGTTAGTAACTCCTACCTCGAGTGGACACAGAAGATGCACAGGGGTCCCATCTGCCACCTGAAAACCCCACCGGAGACGTCACTGCCACCTTTGCCTCTCCATGGCAGCCACTCTTTCCCAGACAGAATTTGGAGCCGGACAAACTCCATGCGACATTCTTCTGGCTGCTGCTCCCTCCACATCCGCCACCCCACGGATGGATTGTGGGGTACCCGGGCTTCTCCTTTTGGGTCGGTGGGCAATCTCCCCACCCCAGCCCCGGGCCTCTCCAGCCCTGACTGGAGGCCCTACCCTCAAGCCTTGGAGCAGGCATGACCTGCCCCTCTCTTCAAATTCCCCTTAATCGCTTTCCCTTGTGCCAGTTGGCGCTTGAAAAAAAAACTCATGCACTGCTGAGGCCACAGCCCTGACCTAACAGTGCGCACACCTCCCGATGCCAGCAGGGCACCACTTTAGTAACCCCCCCCCCCCCAATTTCGGCACGGGGGTTACATTATTAATTTTAAAATATGTGATCACTCTTGCCAACCTGCAGCGCTGTTCCCATCATTGTACCCTGTAGCGGCATATGCTGCCCTATTTATGGTGTGGACATACCTTACAAGTGCTCTGCATAGTGCTACACATTTTACATGAATCTTAGTGAGAAAGAAATAATGTGACCTACTGAGAACTGAACCCAGCCCCCTCCAAAAGAAAAAAATACACCATCCTAGTGTTTTAATAACTAAGCCACAGGCTCACATGGTTGAACTGGACTCTTTCCGGAGTACGGACCCATTTCCTTTTTCTGGTATTGCAAATCTTGCAACTAGGAACAATCAGAATGACAACCAGATGCTTTTGGTGCAGTATTAGCCACTGCCAAGCAATTTAGATCACAAACTGCAGTGAGAAAGAAAGTGACCTACTGGGAATTGAACATCTGTTATCTTGATTGTTCCTAGTTGCAGGATTTGCAGTACCAGAGAAATGAGGTGTGTCTGATAAGAGTCGGGTCAAACCATGTGAGTTGGGGCAGTTGCACCTAACCAGCTAAGTGCAAAAAAGTTGCTGTGGCTAAAGGACTCCTGGGATAAGAAGAAAAAATTACTCACCACGGTAATCTTTCTTCCAAGGGGTCCTTTAGCACAAAAAAAACAAAAACCAAAAACTTTTCTTTATTCAGACTCCCTATCCTGCCTGCTAACTGGCACAATGCCGTACAACTGTCCTATGTGGGTGGTATGCCTGACCCTCCAGACCATCTTTTTGATGCCAGAACTCTACTCAAGGATTCAATTAAATTCTTCTCAGACGAGATTTATGCCTTAATTCACATTTCTGGAGAGACTACTTTTGATGCGAGTTTTAAAACAACTCATGGCTTGGAGAGATTCTAGTCGAAATACCATTCCTTGAAAAAGACTGCCTTCTGGACTCCCTTTCTTGCTATACCCCGTCCCCATCTTGTTTCGGAATGAGGGTCTGGATATGGCTGCTGTATTCTATTGGTTGAAACTCTGCCGTCCAGTCATGGCAGAATCTGAAGCAATCTTGGAGTTGTAGAGTATGTGGATAGGGGGCTGGAAAATGAAAGTGTTATTGAAGTCTACAGACTCAGGAGTTGTGCATCTCCCCAGCTCCTTTTTTTGGTCCATGACAATGGGGTTCTTTTCTTCCCAGGCCAGCCAAAGGCCTGCTGTAGGTGTGGAGATCCTACTCATTTAAGCAGTGCCTGTGATAGTGAAATGTAATGTTTGTGGGGAGCTGGGGCACCTCAGTTTGACCTGCCTTAATGAATGTAATTGCAATCTGTGTGATGAGTTGGGCCATACTTTTCAAAATTGTGTGTGGGCAATTCATAATCAGCGGCACCGTGATGATGGGGCAGACCAACAGTTTTGGATTACGTATGTACAAACAGGTGGCCACTAACAGATAAAACTGGAGCCAAACACAAAAATTCAGGAAAAGCACTCAGAACGGCTACCCAGTAATCGATATAAATATAATTCCAACGCTTGGAATATGTTAAAAACAGCTTTAATAAGATAGCTGAAGCAAGCAGCAATTTAAAAAGCCACAGACGTACGATTCACGTCGCAAAGACGCTTTTTCAATGTGATGTTTGGGCTCAGACAGAAAACAACATTATATAGTCTGTAATTCAATTACCACTACAATCACTGAGGTAATTAAAATAAATTACACACACTCAAAATCAATCAAAACAATAAATACAAAGCACGAGGTATCTGAATCCCTAGATATCTAACGTGAACACAAACTAATTAATCCATGTCACTTAGAAAAATACAGAGAGAAAATACATAGATACCAAAAGAAACCATAATATAACACTAATCAAATAGTAATACATTTTACTTGAGGTAGGGAATAATGCTGAACATCGCATTTAAGCCTCTCTCCCTATGGGCTCCAAACAAACACTGCCATTTACTTTCAGCACGTAAGATCTTATTGTTCAACCCCGACTACCTAATGAAACCTTTGAGACCTTGAAATTTAAACAAATGTCCACTTCCCCTATGAACCACATGTAGAGCTAACGCATTAGTGATGTCCTTATTAGCAATACTACGTATATGTTCAGCTATTCTGTTTTTAAACGCCCTTTGAGTTTTCCCAACATAAAAATCTCTACAAGAACATTGCGCCAGGTATATCACATTAACAGTAGAACAACTTATAAAGTCATGATTAAAATATTCCTTATTTGTGACAGGATGTTGAAATATCAGACCTGTATTTAAATAGACAAAAAATACAGTTACCACAACGAAAAGTCCCATTTGGTAAAGTTGTCTGTTTTTGATTCTTAGATAGTTCAAAAAGACTGCTAGTGACCATGTCCGCAATATTCTTGCCTCTTCTGTAAGTCATCCTAGGGAGAACTGTCACATGTTCAACCAATCTAGGTTCCAATGTTAAAATATTCCAGTGCTTCAGAAGAATATCTGAAATGACTGAACTTTGTGGTGTATAATCTGAAATTAAATTAATTCTCGTAAATTCCTTATGATCACCCTGATGCTGCTGAACATTATCACTTTTTTTTATGGAATAAAGATTCCCTCTCCATATGACTAATAATATTCTGGGACTTAGCAAGTAATGGTTTATTATAGTCCCTGCGTTCAAATTTATCCATAAGCAATTTAACATCTGAAACATATTGCTCATGTGAAGAAGTATTTCTTTTTAACCGCATCATTTGTCCCTTAGGAATATTGTCCGGAATATGTCTAGGATGACAACTGCTGTACAACAATAATGAATTTCTAGCTGTCTCTTTAGTAAATAATCTAGTCTCTAACCTGTTCTGTTCATTCTTAGTTTTGGATTACGCAAGCACAGAAGGCAAGAATCGGGAATAGACCTGGCCTGGCGCAACCGGTGCCACCACAAGAGTCACCTGCAGACGTTCCTGCCCTACCTCCTATTCCCACGGAGGACCCCCCCCAGGAACCTGTGCTACCCCCCCAACCCCAGCCGTCTACCCCTACTGCAGCTTTCGGGAGTGACTCCCCTGTACTATCAGAGATCCCCACAAAGGATTTTGTACAGAGTGGTTGCAGGCATTCAGCTAGGACTAGGTTGAAGCTGACCCCCCACCAACGCAACCAAAACTTCCACCATTAAACTCATCAATCAATGAGAGATATTACATATAGATTTCTCTTCAGTTGCCTCCTCACACCCTGAGGGGACCACCGATATGGTGGACGGAACTAGGGGTACTGGTTCACAGAAATGAAAAGCTAAATCTAAAATGAAAGGAATGGTTCCTGCTAGCAGGAAATGATGATCCCCTATTGGGTTTTCCTGGCTTTAGCTCCCACTTATTTTTTCATGATGAGTGACACCTTCTCCTGTTACACCATCAATGTTAACAGTATAAAGAGATTGGAGAAACGACACACTGCGTTCTCCTTTCTTAGACTTTTAAATCTTGGTTTAATCTTCCTACAGGATACCAGGTTTCACACCACTCATGAGATGCAGCAAGCCCAAAGAGACTGGCTTCTTGGGCCCTTCTTTTGGTCAATTGGACAGGACACCTGCTCTGGCATAGGTATTTTGGTGAGAATGCCAGCATTCAAACTCATCAAATTATATGACATTGCCCCGGGTAGAGCCCTTATCTTAGATGTTCTCATACAGAATGTGCCTTATTGTCTTATTAATCAGTATGCACCGCAATCCAAAACTGCCCGGATTGCTCTCCTTACACTTCTATACAGCCATACTTGCATACCTCCAGACACATTTTTGCTGATGATTTTAATTGTGGTCTTAGCTGACTAGACAAAAGTTCACATGCCAGGACACAAACTGTATTGTGACTCACAAGCCCTGTTAGAGATTGTATGTACATCCCTTTTATGGGATGCATACTTAAGAATATACAAAACAGCATACCCCTACATTGCAGAAAAGAGCTCAGACGACCAGAATTGACTACATTTTTCTATCTCGGAATCTTTCCGTTGAAGCTACTGGGGTCCAACCCCTAGCGTTCTCAGACCACAAAATGGTTTCTGTCACACTTGGTACACACCCACCCCTCTCTAAAGGTTCGGGTTGGTGGAAGTTTAACACAGACTTGGTAAAGGATGGGTGCTTCCTTGCAACATTTTTTGTTGGCCAGGAAATCTGTAATGTTTCGTTTTGAGGATCCTGTCGTGTGGTGGGAGGACACTAAGCCTGTCTTGATAACATTTTTAAAGCAGTATAGCCAGAATAAGTGTTGTGCCTCATATTTGACTTGCTTGCACCAACGCCACCATCTATACACCCTGTTAATAATATCCAGCACCACAGGACAAAATCTCACCCAACAAATCAGTATACTACAAAAAGAGAGGTTAAATCTTCATAAGCAGAAAACTACACAGCTCTATCACCAGCACCTCAACTCCCTATTCAAAGCCCATTTCCCTCTCACCTGCACATGCATCTAAATACATGTCCACCCAGGGCCAGTCCCTCCTGCACGACTAAACCAAGGTGTTGTTCCGATTGTGCTCAGTTAATATATGTGTACCTAACAGATTAATTGCCTTTGCTACTTCACTGTATTCCGCACAGTATTCTGTAATCTTGTGCTGTATTCTTTTGTATCTATACTGTTTCTAGTAGTTCTCTCCCCTGAAAATATTGTACTTGTATGTATACTGTATCATTATGAACTTCTCCCCTACCCTTACTCCAAGACTCATCTGGAATCGAGCAGTACTCTACTCAGTATGTCTTCCTGGTAAAATCTTTAAATACATAAACAAATAAAAATTTGGTACACAGGGAATATGAACACAGTTTGCCTCTTTGACCAGAACTATCATAGTGTGGGACAGAAAGACATGACCTGTCTTACTGATCATGCTGGAGTTCAACATTGTTCCCAGACTGCTATAATGCAGCTGGTCACTGAATTCTGCTTGACTTTATTCTCCCCCATACTGTCAGATACCGCCAAATACCAGGACTATTTTTCAGATATCCAGCTTCTGGTGGTTCCCCCTAGCATGGCCTCTACAGTATGCCGCTAGATTTCCCTCCCTGAAGTTCTGGAGGCAATCCGCTCTTTGAGAGCCCAAATTTACACCTGGTCCTGATTGCCTCCCTAACGAACCGTATAGAATTTTAGGGGACAAACTGACTATTGTCTTTAATGCTATGTTACACACATGCAGGATACCCTTAGATTTTAATAAAAGGAACATTGATCTACCTGCATGAAAAAGGAGATAAATCAGACCTACACAACTGGAGACCAATTTGCATGTTAAATACAGATTTCAAGCTCTTAACTAAAATCCTCATCAAACGGCTGATTCTTGTTGCAGAAACAGTCATTTCCTCTGCACAGTCCTGTTCCATTCCAAAGAGGAAAATACAGGATCATTTAATACTGCTACGTGAGATCATAGCCAGAGGACATGCTAGATCTCCCTTCATGGCTATGTGCTCTCCCTAAACCAAAGAAAGGCCTTTGATTCTCTCAACCGTGATTTTCTCTGGGCTGCTTTACAGCACTACAATGTACCTGCAACCATGATAAACTGGATAAAGTCTCTTTATAAGACAGCCTCCGTCGTCCCTGTTGTGAATGGCTGGAGGGGCCCTTTGATACCAATTAAGTGGGGGAGTGTGGCAGGGATGCCCCCCCCTCCAGAGTCCCTCCTTTATGTGTTCTTCATTGACCCCTTACTCCAGAAAATTAATGGACTACAGTCTATTATTCCAGTGCCTTGCCCGGATAACCTTGCTCAACACAAAGCTCTCGCATATGCTGACGATATGTGTTTAGTAGTAGCAGATGAGGCCTCTATCCATAGCTCTCTGGCTCTCTGCACCAGCTTTGGTAACCTTTCAGGGGCAGCGCTCAACCTAGACAAATGTGTGGGTTCCCCCTAGGAGATCTTTCTACATGTGTTACACATATAGGGCCTATTAAGCTCCAAAAAAGACCTTGTCACCATACTAGGTCTCAAATTTGGTCCCCCAGGGATGGAGATGTTAAATTGGGATGAGAAACTCGCTATTGGGAAGCAGAAACCGCTACAATGGAATAGAGGAAAACTGCGTAAGAAAAAAAGGGTCTTTCTGATCAAGACTTTAATTCCTATTTTTCTTTACCTCAGCTATGTATTCCCGGTTCCTAAGAAATTAGAAACACCTGTCCAGAGTCTTTTCTTTCCGATTCTTTGGGGCTGCCGACTTAACCCCCTTAAAAGGAATATTACCTATTTCAAAGTCAAGGATGGTGGTCTCTTTATGGTAAACCCCATTCTGTATTTTAATAGTATTTTCTTTATAGCCAGGCTGAAACCACTACTTGTTAATTCACAGAAGGGCTGGGAACCATGGCTGTACACTAGTTGTAGGGCTTGGTTTCGCCTGTGGGAGACTAACTTACTAATGTCGCTCAGGACTATGGCACCAACCACAGTCTATCTTAAAGAGACCTTTTAGACTTAAACAATGGAAGGTCATCATACAACTGATCATTTCTTCCTCACTTAAAGCTCTATGCAGACACCTTTTCAAACATGAAGTCTTGCTATATCATGACAATTGCAGTGAGTCCCCATCTTCAAACTGCTCCTGCTCTGGAGGTGAAATAGTTAACTTTCCATGCAGGCATGGAACTTAGAGTGCGAGCTCGGTTGAAAACTCTGTCTGTTGTTCTTCAAACACAAACTGTCAGATTCTTTACTCCGCCTCACTGAACAGTCGCTCCGGAGATTTCTCCTTCTGCTCAGTTCATTTTGTCGGTTTTAAAGTATTATTTTGTTGGTTTTTCAACCGAAATTAAACCGCAACCAGTCTGTTCCAGCTCTGTCTGTGGTAATGTAAGTAATAGGTTTTACATTTAGTTTTCTGTGTGGAACTTGTAATTCATTATCGGTTCGGTTTGAACCGATCAGGTTGTCTTTAAATCTACTAGTCCTTTTTTAGATTGCGGTTCCGGGGTTCTTATTGGTTCTAAAAAAAAAAAAAAACGGATTTCATTATGGTTTTTCCATTTAATTCGCGACACGGGTTAATCCGATAAGGGTGCCTTTGCTTTCTGCTGATTGCCATAAACGGACAAGTTGGTTAGGCTGGCATTATGTCTGAGAAACCCAAAAGAAAAACCGGACCCACTGGGTTTCAACACGTAGTGTTTGTGGGGAAGCTTTTGCTAAGGCTGACCCACACACCACGTGTCTATTGTCTGGGGTTTGACCACCTCAATTCAGACTGCCAGATTTGTCAGAATTTCCCTGCTGCCACCATAGATAAGAGAGTTGGTAGGCTCAGGGAAAGGGAGGCCAAAAATCCGCTGATCCGGATGGCCAGCCCGGTTCGGTACCAACCGACGGGAGAGAATGCCCTCTGACCGGGGTGATACTTCCGGGCAAGCGAAGAGCCGGTTCTGAGGAGCGGTTCCAGCAAAAGGACTAGAACGTCCAGCTAGCGTAGAGCCAAAGTTCTCTCCCCAACTGCTGAAGAAATAGCTAAAGCAATTCAAATTGTCCAGTCTCTTTTCCGGTTCCGACCGAACCGGCACCATCGAGGCGTTCGGTTGCGGCGGTTCCACTGGTTCAAGATTATGATTTTGAGGATTTTTATGAACCGGAGGAGGGGAAGAGGAATATGAGGAGAGAATATGGTTTTGAAGATCTGATGTGCCCATTGAACCGGACATCTCTCAGATAGACCCTTAGGGGTTTCTCCTCAAGGCTTTCTGAGTCCCCTTCTCATTTCTTGTTTTATAAAAAAGTTGCTGAAACTCTCCAGCTCCCTGTTGAGGAAGCTGTTGATGACCAAGAGGAGGCGGACTATGTAGAAATGATGGATATTCCAGAGTCTAGGAGACTGTCTATTCCTTTGCATAAATCTTTTCGGAAACAGACAGTAAAAGTTTTAAAAACTCCTCACACTATACCTCCTGTGGATAAAAGGATGGACAAGAGGTATACCTTATCAGGCTCCAACACTGATTTCCTCACTCAACAATGCAGCCATGTCGGGGTAGTGCAGGCTGCAGCCTGTGACAAGGCTAATGTTCCCCTAGCTTCACACCCCCCTGAGAAGGACTCCAGGAAGATTGATGTTATGGCAAAGAAACAGTACATGGCAGCATCTTTGGGACTCAGACAGGCAAATTATATGGCTTATGCTGCTAGGTACCAGAAATCCAGATGGGATACTGTGCTGGCCCTAGCAAAACAAGTCCTGACCAGCTTGCCAGGGAGCTGGAACAGGTGGCTATGGATGGTATTGAGGCATCCAAGGTGCAATTTCATGCTGCAGTGGACTCTAATGATGTTTCATCGAGAGTAATGGCTACATCTGTGGCACTTCGCAGGATGGCTTGGCTCAGATGTACTACCCTGTCTCAGGATACCCAGTCTAAGGCCATGGATTTTCCAGTTGTGGGCAATTCTCTGTTTGGGGAGCAAACAGAGAATTACATGAAGAAAATGGATGAATATAGGACCACCTATAGGAATGCACAGGCCAAGGAAAGGCAGGCCACTCCTCAAAAGCAGCTTCCTAGAGGCAGGGGCAGGCCTTTTCATAGGCCTTTTTACCAAACTCAAGCTTCCTCCTCCGCCTATGCTCAGAGGGGGTTCTTTAGAGGGAAAGGCAGACGGGGTACAAGCAGGCCTGCTTCCACCCCACAGCCCAAAGTCCCTGCCAAGCAGGCACCCTGATGGGGTTGCCAGGGCCGATTCTTCTCTACCTGTAGGGGGCAGGCTGGCTTACTTTGTCCTGGACTGGAAGTCTTTAACATCAGACAAGTGGGTCCTGGAAGTAGTCAAAAAATTTCCAAAGCTGAGAACCAGATCTTTTCCACCTGCAACTCCATCAGAGGCACTTGCCCTAGAGGCAGCGGTCTCTACCCTCCTGGCTCTCAGAGCCGTGGAAAGGGTTCCTCCCCTACACCAGGGCAAGGGTTAGTACTTCAGGTACTTCCTTACCCCAAAAGAGACAGGAGAATGGCGGCCCATCCTGGATCTCAGATACTTAAACAAGCACCTTTTAAAGCCAAAAGTTCAAAATGGTGACTCTGGGAATTATCCTTCCCTCTCTGAGGCCAGGGGACTGGCTAGCTTCCCTGGACCTCAAGGATGCCTACTTCCATATTCCCATCAGAAGCTCCCATCGAAAGTACCTCAGGTTCGAGCTGCCCTCAGGCCACTACCAGTTCAGAGCAATGCCCTTCGGCCTCACTTCTGCTCCAAGGGTATTCACCAAATGCCTGGCAGTAGCCATTGCCTACCTAAGAAGGCAAAAAGATTGCCATCTTTCCTTACCTGGACGATTGGCTCTTAGTAGGCCGGTCCCCAGACCAGGTCAATTTATATCTTCAGATAACACAGCAGCTGCTTACCTCTCTAGTTTCCTTCTGAATCTCTCAAAGTCAGTTCTAGAGCCTGTCCAGCTTCTTACCTTCATAGGCGCAGAACTGAACACACAGGAAGCCAGGGCCTTCCTTCCCCTGGACAGGGCAAAGACCCTGGTCTCCCTGGCCTCCTCATTCACCCTGCAGGTCTCCCGGCCAGCAAGGCATTTTCTGCAGGTCCTAGGACACATGGCTGCTTCCACAGCAGTTGTGCAGGGAGCAAGATTTCAGATGAGGGACATCCAGTTCCATTTGAGAGCTTTTTGGTCTCAAAGAAAGGATCCTCTTACCAAGTTGATCCCAGTAACTCGAACCCTGATCCAAGCCCTACAGTGGTGGCAGGATCAGAGCAACCTGAGACAAGGGGTTCCTTTTGTCACTCAGTCTCACTCTCTGATCCTTACTACAGATGCATCCCTCTTGGGCTGGGGAGCTCACATGGGCTACCTCACCACCCAGGGTCTGTGGTCTCCCCAGGAATCTCTGCTCCACATCAACCTGCTGAAGCTCAGAGCAGTTTTTCTAGCACTTCAAGCTTTTTCCAGATCTGTTCAGAACAAGATTATACAGGTCAGAACAGACAACACCACTACAATGTGGTACATCAACAAGCAAGGGGGCACTCTGTCTACGGCCTTGTGCATCGAAGTGATGAAGTTGTGGTCTCTGGCTTACTCCCTGAACACCTCCCAGGCAAGGACAATGTCCTGGCAGATGCTCTCAGCAGGATTTCCCAGGGCCATCATGAATGGTCACTGGATCCCCTTGTCTGGGGAGTAGTATTTGCCAGATGAGGCACCCCGCAGATCGATCTTTTGCAGCCCCAGACAATCACCAACTTCCTCTTTTTTGCTGCAGGCCCCAGTGTTAGGCTCACTCCCTGGATGCCTTAGCCCTCAGTTGGGAAGGGAAGTTCCTCTATGCCTTCCCTCCTTCTCTCCTGTTCAAAGTGCTAGTCAAAATCAGATCCCAATCCTGCAAAGTCATTCTGATAGCTCCAGATTGGGCCAGACAACGCTGGTATCCACTCCTACTGTCCTTAGCAGTCCATCCCCCCCGTGCCTTCCCAGGAATCACAATCTGTTAACCTGTGCCCAGGGATGGGTTTGGTATCCGAATCTCAAATCTCTCAATCTCAAGGCTTGGTTCTTGAAGAGTTAGAGTTTGCTGATTTACACCTTTCCCAAGGTGTAATGGATATATTGGAAGGCATCCTTGATGCCTTCACCAGGGCTACTTACAATTCCAAATGGAAAAGGTTTTCCATATGGTGCTCGGAAAAGCATATTTCCCCAGACTCTGCTGATCTACCCACAGTTCTGGATTATATGGTCCATCTGAATTCTTTGGGGCTGAGACCAGCTACCCTGAAGGTGCATTTGGCAGCTGTGTCCACTTTTATTTCAGCAGGTAAATCCTCTTCTGTTTCAGCTCATCCTGTATTTTCCAAGTTTTTTAAGGGATTGCTTCACACCAACCCTCCATTCAGGGATCCTGCCCCTGCCTGGGATCTTAATGTTTGCATTGCTCAGCTTATGCAACCCCCCTTCGAGCCCTTGTCTTCAGCTGAGCTCAAGTACTTGACTTGGAAAACTGTGTTTCTGGTAGCCATCACCTCTGCCAGCGGCATAGAAGTGAATTACAAGCGTTGTCAGTGGAGCAGGGGTTTATCTCCTTTCACAGAGATAAGGTGGTCCTCCGGACTAACAGAAAGTTCCTACCTAAGGTGGTTTCAGATTTCCACCTTAATCAATCTATTTCTCTTCCAGTGTACTTCACAGACCACTCCTCCTCTGGTGAGAGGAGGCTGCACAGCCTAGATGTGAAGACAGCCCTTAGTTATTACATAGAGCGTACCAAGGGTCATAGGTTTGACTCCCTCAAACTGTTCCTCACTTATGGCGAAGTTGGTAAAGGGAAGCCAGCCACTAAAAGATCCATTGCCAGGTGGATTGTCTCTTGTATCCAATTCTGCTATGAGAAGTTGGGTAAAGTTCCCCCCTCAGGCCTGAGGACTCACTCTACCAGAGGTACAGCTGCTTCTCTGGCTGCTGCCAGAGACATTCCTATTCTAGAAATATGTCAAGCAGCTACCTGGAAAACAGTTCACACTTTTACCAAGCACTACTCCCTGGACATCCAGGCTAGGAGTGATGCTCGGTTTGGCACAGCAGTGCTTCAGAGCCTATTCCCTAAGTAGGTTCTGTCCCTCCTCCATGGGGGTACTGCTGTGTAGTCTGCAATTGTCATAATATAGCAAGACTTCATGTTGTTTGAAGAAAAATTTACTCACCTTAGTAATGTTGTTTCTTCTAATGGAGTCTTGCTATATTATGACCTCCCTTCCTGCCCTTCTCAGAACCTCTGTTTTGGGATGTGGGTGGGCAGTACAGTGTTGGCACTTTTTTGATGCCCACCTTGTTGTTTTTCTACCCTCCTTTTTGGGTGAATTGGTGTTGTGTTTTTGCATTTTTGGGTCTCCTGACTTGAGTCTTTGTTTGAGGCCAAAAAATGAGTGTTTATGTTAGTAGCCAGTTGGCTAGTGTAGGTTTACGTCTTCCACACAGAGCCTTAGTGAGTTTTAGCTCGTAAAGATCTGACAGTTTGCGTTTGAAGAACAACAGACAGAGTTTTCAACCGAGCTCGAGCTCTAAGTTCCATGCCTGCATGGAAAGTTAACTATTTCACCTCCGGAGCAGGAGCAGTTCGAAGATGGGGACTCACTGCAATTGTGATAATATAGCAAGACTCCATTAGAAGAAACAACATTACTAAGGAGAGTCATTTTTTTCTTATCAACCCTCTGTGAAGTTCCGGAACCTTTTAAAAAATGTCCAACCCCCCCCCCATTTCAATCTCTACGGACCCTTTTGAAAACCTCTAGAATATTGCCCATATATGAGATTTCCATTGGTTATCCTGCCATGAAAAAAATGATTATTAAAGCCAATCACAAACAGGTACAAGAGAGGATACACAGTCATCTCCAGTGTATCGCCACTATTGAAACAATAGAACACCCATTTTTTCCAATGTTCCATTATTAAATCGTTTTGGGTATACTTGGCACAACAGTGGCAATAACCTCTCTTTGCATTGTTTGCCTGTCATAATGTAATGTATGGGCATTTTTCCTCCCCAACATTGGAATAAATGGAACCCGAGTACTTTGTGTCTCCTCCTTACAGTGGTTAAATGGAATATTTGGATGGCCAGATGTTTGTTTACCCTACAGCAAAAAGGACAGCACTTATGTTGAATCAATAGGGAAAATAGTGAAGGATTTGCAGGATAGATAGATGATTTTGAATGTAACCAGTTACCACACCCAGAAGTCTTGGCACTCTGGAAAGGACTTCCATGGATTACTAATACCGATGCTGCAATTATATAAATACTATGTAATGTTGCATTATGTGAACTGTGACCTTTTTTGCCTGTTCTCCCCCCCCTTTTTTTTTTTTTTATTTCCTCGCCTCTTTTGTATTGTAGTTGACTAATTGCTAGACCTTTTTGTATTAGGATGTACACCAATTTTTCTCAATAAATTTCCCCATCTATTTTAGAGAAGTGCCATGGGATCTTTAACAACCACCAGAACAGGCAGATGGAACCTCGGCTTAATGTCTCATCTGAAAGACGGCAGCACCTCCCTCAATCTGCGCTACAGTGTCAGTACTGGGATTTAACCCAAGTGCCTGATGTGGGGTTTTAGAAATTCAAATACTGATTGGTAGACAATGAAGCTTGCTCACTCAGTATATAATGTAAAAATATTTTATTTTTTCTTATTCTTGTTACACTTTGTATATTTTTCTTTTCATTCAAAAAAAAAATAGACACTGCGCAGTGCAGTGCACCATGTCAATTCAAATGTTCCAAGCAACAGCTCTTCATCAGTGAAGTGCACTGCATCTGTACCAAAACAAACAAATAAGAAAACTCATTTATTATATAGTAACTGAAAGTCTAGTATATCTGAATTAAAATGGCACATTATCTCGCCTATTACCCACTTGTCTGGTGTCTCCTACACACTATTTCTCCAAATATTGCTTAAATACATCCTCCTGTTACCTCAAAAGAAAAAAAAAAAAAAAGATATACATTTGTTTTTGTTCGGTTTTGAATTTATAAAACTGGCTTATCTATGCATTGTGAACATCTTTTACATCTGCTCCTAAATAAATCTATACCCATTATATTACACCAAGAATGAAAACTCAAGTGGGGATATTCAAAGCAGTTATGCATGGCGCAACTGAGTTGCACTGGCACAAGTATGGAAATGCACCAAGCAGCAATATTCTGCAGGAGCCAATGCGCAGCGCAAAGTCCCAGTGCACCAATGTGCAACCCTAATAAATGCATGCGCAAGAGCAGAGGGCATGCCCATGAATGTGCAGCGCACTGCGATATTCAACTACTGAACCAAGGTGCAAGTGCGGAGCAAGCCCCAGATGCGCCGAGCAGACTTGAACCTATAAATACAGGGCACAGGCACACCGACAGCAACAGCATATGCACCAGGAGTGAGGGAGAGAGTGTGGAACAGGACGGTGGAGGGATAAGACTGAGAAGAGCAAGGGAGACAGAGCCTGAGAGGAACAGGATGACCTGCACAGGCAGCCACAGGGGTGTGGGACAGAGGTGGCAGTGGAGAGTGTGCCTGGGGCAGAGTGAGTGAGAGGGAGAGGCAGTCAAGGTGCCATGCACTGCACCAGGGTGGCAGACAGCCCACAGCAGCCGACCGCCCAGGGGGAGACAGGACAGCAGGGGCCATGGCCAGTGCACCCTTTCTGATGGAGGCCGTATGGGTGTGAGGAGGCAGGAGGAACAGTGACGTGGCCGTGGAATGGCCTGTCAGCGGTATGCCTGGAACAGGTGGTACCGTGCCCACACCACCTTTGAGTACATCAGCAATATGGAGATTGTGGGCTGGTGTCATCTGAACTGGGCTATTCTGAGGCAGCTCTGTGAGCTGTGCAGTGAGGAGATGCAGGAACCCACTAGACTGAGCTATGCTACGTCAATGGAGACAAAGGTAACAGCTGTCATCTGCCCGCTCACCATGGGCACCTTCCAGAGACCAACAGGGGACACAACAGGCACAACCCAGCCACATCACGGCTCCTCACACAATTCCTCAATGCCCTGCTGCCACATGCTTCAAAATATATCCATTTCCCCAGCACACAGTCAGAGCGTACATAAACCATGCAGGACTTCCACAGGGTAGCACGCATGCCTGCCGTGATTGAGGCCATTGACTGCACCCACGTGGGCATCCGCATGCCGCCTGGTCCTGAGGGTGTGGCATGCGTAAACAGGAAGGGGGTCTCCAGTGTCAACTGCCTGGTGGTGTGCGATGCCAAGGGGTGCATCACCAATGTCTGTGCCACACAACCTGGGAGTGCATATGATGCATTTATCTGGCACAGCAGTGCACTGTGCCACAGGTTCAAGTGTGGGATATCCCCACAGGCCACCTAGTGGGCGAGTATGGAATGGGCAAGGGGCATGGGATGGGGGAAGACAGGGTGGATGTGGTGGCGAGGGCATCAGGGATAGGCAAGGGGCACAGCAACAGAGGACACAAAGCTAACCATGTCATTTTCCACACAGGTGACAGTGGATAGCCACTCAGGCCATGGCTGCTCACCCCCTACCAGTGCCCATTGTCCCCAGCAGAAGAACAGTACAACAAGGCACCTGCCAGCGCACGGATCATTGAGCGTGTGTTTGGGATGCTGAAGGCACGGTTGCATTGCCTAGACAGATCTGGCGGTGCCCTACAGTATAGCCCCTCGAAAGTCTGTGGCCTATTCCTGGCCTGTTGCATACTGCACAACATAGCCATTGACTGTGGGATAGCTGTCGAGGCTGAGGAGGGGGACAGTAGTGGGGACGACGAGGGCAATGGGCCAGAGGGAGGTGGGCAGCCCCCCCCGGCTGGAGGGACCCCCGGCTCCAGCACATGGCACACCAGCACAGGGACACCATCGTACAGGAGCACTATGGTGCAGGCAGGTAGGTTGCACCACACCCACACACTGGCCACACAGGCAGGGGCGTGAATGGCAATGGGCATGCACACACAATGGCTTGGAGCAGGGGTGGGGGGTGACAGTGCCACACACAGCAGCAAACAGCAGGGACCAGGACTAGACACACACACACACACACACACACACACACAGGCACCGACAAGTGGCAGAGATCAGATGCAGTGCACCGGTGCACAGGCACAACCGGTGCTGATCTGCTTTCATCACACGCATGCCACATGGGCCAGTGAGCGAGCAGGCATGAGCACAGGCAGTGTGCGGCGCAACACACAGGTGCCACACCTGTGGTATGCGCACACACACACACACACACACACACACACACACACACACACACACACACACACGCTGCCCATGCATGCACAGGGCAGCGGCACCTCAGGTCCGCCGTGCGGAGCCATGGCCGCCGAGGCCGATCGGCAGCCACAGGCTGCACATTGGCTATGGGGGTGTCTGCAATGGCCCCCCAGGGGTTGAACCATGGGACCATGACCAGGTCCGCACAGGTGTGTGTAGGTACCCAAACAGGCCCACCCCAGGCATGCCTGGGATGCCGACAGCAGAGCCTGGCACTGACAGGGAGGGTGTCACTTGATGCTGGGTCCATGGGGTGGACAGTGCATTATACGATGCCTGGTGGTGGCCAGCAGTGCAAGGCCATCCCTGATCAGTTGGCAATGCGATCCTGGGATGCGGTCATGTCCTCCTGCAAGTGCTGAATAGCCTCCAGGAGCTGTGAAGTGCCTCTCTCGCACTGCTCGGCCACCTGGCACACCTCCATGTGCAGTGCATGCACCCCAGCTACCAGCAGCACCTGTTGCTCCACGGAGGCCCGCAGCAATCGGGTGTGCTCTGACAATGGGTCGGCGCCCAGGGGAACCTGGGCAGGGTGCCGACCCACTGGTGGTGTACAACCACAATGCGCAGCCCCCCGCTCAGGTGAATGATGCAGTGGGGTCCGCATGTGGTTGGTCCCTGTCTGGCACCCCAGTGGTGGACACTGCATCTGGCTGCCCCCTGTCACTGCTGCCCCTCTGGTCCCTGTACGCTGCCCAGTGGCTGCACCACCACGACCACCACATGGCACTGCCATGGTGGTGCACACAGCAGCACCTGCAGTGGAGGCAGGCAGCTGTCCCACTGCTGGCAGGCCACTAGGCGTGCTGCCAGAGGTGGTACTTGGTATGGGTGTCTCCCCCACGACACCACCACTGCTGTCCAGGATCACTGTCATGTCATCAGTGTCAGACTCCGCCCTGATCTGTGTCTGTGTGCAGAGGACACCATGGCTGGCATCCTGCTGGGACACAACCAGGGCCTCGTCCAACCCCATGCCCAGGATATCCGGGTGGACAGCGGTGGTGTGATGCAGCTGATCAGGCCCCCAGATGCCCACGGAGGTGGATGGCTGGTCCTCTGGGGCTGGGTCTGCCTCCATGGCTGCTGCTGGTGCCCCTTTCACTGCATGCAGGCATGCTGGTGCTGAAAGAGAAAACAGAAGTTTCAGTGATGCATGTCCCCCAGCCCAACTCCCCATTGCTTGCTGTGTGTGCCCATCATATGTACCATGCAGTGATGGGCTTTCACCAGTCTGGAACCTGGCACACCCTCGACCATGCTATAATGCATGGTTGGCCACCACCAGCCTCTCCTGCGCCGTGAGCTGTGACACACTTGCAGGCCCCCTCCGGTGGCTGTCCAGGCTGCACGTATGACTGCCACCTTCTCCTTGATGCGGCATTTATCGGTGCCCACCTTCTTCCAGCACTCCTGCACACTCGCCACCACCTCCACCCAGGCCGCAGCCCTGGCCTGTAGCACCATTCAGCAGTGGCTCCCTGTCCAGGTAGGCCTCAAACAGGGCATCAGCCTCTGCCTTGGTGAAGCTGGGCCTGCATTTGCATGCAGGCCCACGCTCCTCAGCCTCATCGCGTTCCGACATTGAGCTACCTGTGGACATGGACATGTGTGTCAGCAGCAGCCTACACCATTCCCCCTGCTGTGCTGGCTGGGCTCAGTGGAATGCGCAACTTTCCTCACAAGGTTGCAATACCAGTCCATGGCCTGTGCCAATCCACGGCGCTTTTATAGCACAACACATGCAAATGAGCAGCTGCGCAACGGTAATGACATGTTAATTTCCACAGTGTGCCATGCATTGGTCGATGAGCTCATTAGCATGTGGTAGCTAAATATCACGGAATTACTTCTTGCGCAATGAGATTGCTCCAGAGCAAATCATGGCGCAATGCGCACACACGCACACTGCGCAGAACCGCAGTGCGCATGCACAGGACAGTGTGCTGCCATCTATTGCGCACTATGCACAGTAGGACCCGTGGCAGACAGTGTGTCATGGATGCTTTTGCGCACCATGCAGTGGCCAGTCCTTGCCCCTGCCCCTGGGTGACTCCCGTACCTGTGACCCTGTCAGACCACGTCCATTCCACGCATCTGTGTGATAGCATGTTACAGTGCATTTCCTCTCAGCCCGCGCATCTGGTGCATTGCACGTTCCACATGCGCTTCATGCCGCCATTTTGATCCGCAGTTCATACTGACCGATGATGGCGCAGCAACACCATGCATGGGCGACCAACTGGACATAGGTTGAGCTGACAAATCTAGTGGCCTGCGTCCTGCTATTACAGCAGCCCCGGGTGGCTGTGTGGCAGGCGATTGCTGCCGCTGTGTCACAGCGCACAGGGGTAGCCAGGAGTGGCGAACAGTATCGTCACCGATACAGGGACCTGCAGCAGAGGGACCTCCACCACCTCCGGCGGCTGGAGTGTGCGCCCGGCGTGGGGCTGTGCAACAGCCAGATGAGTAGGCCCATCATGCACATGCGTCCTGGTGCTCTACTGTGGTGCTGGCTATGCTGCCTGGCGTGTCCTGCAGGGTGGAGTGCTACCATCATGCGCAGTGCGCTGTGGCTTCATCCTCCGCCACTTGCATTGCTCTGTCACCCTGTGGGCCGTGTCAGGTGGGGGCTCGCCCTGTGCACAGGGATGGGGGTGGTGGGCAGCTGCTATGCTTGGTTACTGATGTGTATCTGTTTGTATTCCATTCCCAGGGCCTGAGGACGTGTGTCATGCGGCGCTGGCGGGTCACCAGGCTGCGGCTGCCCAGGGAGGAGGAGGAAGAGGATGAGCGGCACCACTGCCTGTGGGGCCACAGAGGGCAGGTAGGCACTTCCATAGTTCTGCTTACCATCAGTAGGGGGTGGCAGGGGCGTGGGTGTGGCGTGGCAGCCTGTACCATGGCAACTGTCTGTATGGCACTGTGGGTGGTGCCCGCCACTGTGGCGCATCCATCGGTCATGTGCGTCTGCTGCTGGTGGGGTGGGTGTGCACACGGCCACCACTGATATTGCTGTGGTACAGGCAGGGCACTATGCCATGTTGCAGTCGGATGGCCACTGTGCGGCATGGACCACCACTGAGCACTGATGTGGTGTGCTGCCTTGCCAGCAGGCATTGGCCCACAACCCTGTGGGTGGCCTGTATGGGCCCTCTAGGGGGGTGTTCCCCCTGCTCGGTCAGCGCTCTGGTTGGGCCGTGTTCCTTGGGATGTTGCACTGATCACCTGTTCTGTCCCTTGTCCTAGGTGTCCGTAGACATTCGTGGCTGCCACTGTACTGCAGGCTCCTTTAGCAGATAATTCTGGTCACCTCAATGACTATGGAGGCCGTCATCCAGATCCGGAGGCAGGTCATAGCTATCCGGAGGCAACTGCGACAGCAAGGGGTGGCTGGGCGTGGGCGCCACTAGCCCTATACTTTGTTCCCCTGTGTCCACTGCCATACCTCCCTCTCCAGTCCCCCATCCCATTGTACAGTCCCTGTTCCCTCACTATCCTACCGTTTCCCACCCCCTTGTATCTGTGCATAGTTTTTGTCAGTACATTTCTATTTTGCCTTACCTGCCTGTGTCTGTGTGTGCTTTGCAGCTGGCGTGAGGAGCCATGCTGCAGCGGCGTGGTGTGTGTCTGTGTGATGTGCCTGCATCAGTGTGGGGGTCATGCATTATGGTGTCCTATCCCTTAGTCGGTGGCTGTGCCTTGGGGTGGCCTTGGGGCGGCTGTCCGGGATGTGTGGCATGTGTGTGCTTGACAGCATGGTCCTGGGTGGGTGGGGGTACAGCTTGCGGGAGGGCTCTTCTATTGACCCTCCATTGGTCATTGGTGCCACCGCCTGCTTTGTGTGCCACAGGTATGTTCCGGAGTGGGGGCGTCTGGGTGCCTGTGTGTGCCCTGCTGGTGGTGACCACCTGTGGCCTGCCATTGTCCCCAGGTGTCATCCTCTGCCGTGGCCCACACCTTTACACTGCTGCTGTACTCCCACCATTGCCTGGGTCTAGTCTTTGTGCACCATGGTGCATGTTCAGTTGCGCCCTTGTGCATCTCTGGTTGCGATATGGGGCTGGTCTGGTTGCGCCTCGGCACATGTCTTGTTGCACCTCTGCGCAAGTCTGGTTGCACCATGGCACTTCTGTGTGATATTCAGCCATGTTGCGCTGGCGCATTTCACCATGCGTAATCTTTGAATATCACACTCATTGTGTCATGGCACATCAGAGTTGCACTGCACCGGACTTTGGTGCATTTCTGAATATCCACAGTGTACAAAATACTTTTAGTCCAGGGTTACCCCACTGTAAGTCATAAACATCTCCAAATTAATCCTCCTGCAGTTTTTAACTAAAACATTTCACTATATAAGTTTAAAGTCTATCAAAAACCGAGTTACAAATAGAGTAGGTACAAATGCCATTATGTGGCCCTTAGTAACACATACCTCGAATAAGCAGAGGCTGCAGCAATCTGTGTACGCTGTGAAATAATTAGAGAATATTTGAGAACTCCATCTTTTGCATGTTTTATGCACCATTTTTAAGTGTACCCCACTTCAGTAACATCACCAAAAGTTTGCATAAAAATTACATACATAAATCCATGTCCCAAAATGTATTGTTAATGAAGTGTAAGTTCAAAAGTAACATTCTCATCTGCTCACAAGTTTAAACAGACCTGTTTATACAGCGTGGCTCCATATGTGTAGGACTCTATTTAAGTTAATGAACAGGCTCTTCCAAGCCTAACTCTCTGTTTCTATCACATCAAATATTTAAACAGTTCATTCATCAGTAAACCAGCAAGTCACTAAATTCTTTTCAAAATCACTTACTTTGGTTTGAAAACGGTTCAGCAAAGGGAGAAACGGTGTGTACTGCTGCTCCCAACTGTATGTGCTCAGGGTAGTCAGAGTTCTACTCACTTTTATAAAGTCAGTTTGTACTTGCACTATCAAGAATCAGGCACACTGATAGGAGAGAGCAATTCACATGGCAAATCACTCTCACCACCTGTTAGCCTGACCTGCTGAGAGAGCAGCACCTAGCAAGTAACCACTGGGTCCTAAAGCCAGGCATCTCAATGGAGAATGTTCAAGTACTTTCATAAAAAGAATCGCTTATATTTTTATAACTTAAACAAATCTTTATGTATGTAAATGTGACAAACTAATCGTTCGTATTCCAGTATTAAGCTAGTAACCCTGAAGAACTAGGGATCCTGCAACGTCTGAGGGAATTAGTGTCCCACAGAAAATACAAAAAAAAACTACGAGGGCATGGATAACCAGGAGCCAGCAAACATTTTTTAAGCCACTGGCAGCACATAAAAAAATCCAAATAAAGAATTCTTTTATCAGTATTATGAACTCAGATTCAACACCTTGTGCAATCTGAACAGAAATAAAACCAGAAGTTAGAAGTGCATATGATGTATAGTATATGACGAGCAAACCTACTGGAAAGTCAAAAAGGTCATTAGCATATAAATACCTAAAAAAGTTTTTGTATTGTTTCTGGTAGTAGACCCATGTCTAAGGGAGTTTGAATGATAGGTTAGCAGTGTATCATACTATTAACATTTAAGAATACATTCAAACCCACTGAAATGTCAAAAAGTTCATGAGCATGTAAGTACCTAAAAAAAAAAAAAAAAGGTTTTTGTACTGTTCCTGGTAATAGACCCTTGTTGAAGGGAGTTTGAATGCTAGATTACCAATCTATTATACTATTAAGGTTTGAAAATACATTCAAACCCATCAGAAGGTCAAAAAAGGTCATGAGCATATGAGTACCTCAAAAAGTTTTTTGTTCTATTCCTGGTAATAGACCTATGTCTAAGGGAGTTTAAATGATAGATAACCAATCTAGCATACTATTGAGGTTTTAAAAATACATTCAAACCCATTGGAAGGTCAAAAAAGGCCATGAGCATATCAGTACCTAAAAAAAAGGTTTTTGTTCTATTTCTGATAATGGATCCATATCTAAGGGATTTTAAATGATAGGTTACCAGTCTATCATATCATTTAATCCGCACCTAGGATTGGTATCCTTAAATTTGTCTATGTAGAAGGCTTCTCTAGTTAAAATAAACATTCTTAAATCACCACCCCTGGAATTTGGAACCACTTTTTCCAAACCAAAAAAACCTAAGTTGTGGCAATGTATGTCTAGCTTCTTCAAAATCTCTCGCAACTGGGGAGGTGATAGCCTTCCTTCTTATATCAGATTCATGCTCACCAATCCTAATTTGCAAAGCTCTTTCTGTCTTTCCAAAGTAAATTTTGTCACACAGACATTTAATAATGTAAATAACTCCTTCAGTGGAACAATTAAAAAAATCTTGTATCTGAATGTTTTCATTCATGGCTAAATTTCTGATAACTTTAGTCCTATAGGTATTATGACAATGGGTGCAATGTCCACAAGGAAAGTTTCCTCGTAAATCAAGTGCAGATATAAAGTGTTGTGGACGTGTATCAGGAACTGCATGCACCGTTTTGGAAAAAATATTAGTTAATGTTCTGTTACTCTTAGCTACAACTAGAGGCTAAGTTTTAAAAATGTGTGCCCCAATTCAGTGGTTTGTAACATCTTCCAATGTCTAGTAATCACTTGTTTAATTGCTCCAAAATTATCTGAAAATGTCACTGTGCATACAGTCTTTCTGTTTGTCTCCCTATTCTCAGTTCTTTCCCTTGATGTATCCAATAACTGGCTACGGCTCCTATCTTTTATTTTTTCTGTAGCTCCCATTAGAACATCCTGCTTGTAACCTCTCTCCCTAAATCTCTCACACATATCTTCCTGTGCTAACATACATTCCCCAGGGTCACTACAAGTGCGTTTAGCCCTAATAAGTTGCCCATATGGTATAGAGTGTATTAGATGCCTTGGATGGAAACTGTCCGCTCTTAATAAAGAATTCCTATCTGTTGGCTTCCTGTATATTTTCGTGGCCAGCTTACCATTTGATTTATAAATCAATAAATCCAGGAAAGCTCTAGATTCATGACTTTCTTGCACTGTAAACATTAAATTTCCAGTCCTAGTATTCAAATATTCATTGAATCTCATAAGTTCAGCAACTGTTCCCATCCAGATACAGAAAATATCGTTAATAAAGCGATGAAAAGACTGAATGTGTGTAAGAAATTCATTTTCCTCAGTAAATATACATTTGGCTTCAAAGTCACTCATATAGAGATTAGTGTACGATGGGGCCATGGTTGACCCCCTCGCTGTTCCCCGATCTGTAAAAAAAAAGTTTTGTTCGAATTTGAAAAAGTTTTGTGTCAACACTAACTCTGCTATCTTGATTAATAAACTGTTCAGTGGTTTATTCTCAGTTCTTTGTTCTACAAGCACAACACTCAAAATGTCACAACCTTCCTTGTGGGGAAAAGATGTACAGGGGTCCTTAAGATCCCAGGTAACCAATACACACCTTGAACTATCTAAATCAGATTCATTCTCCCTTTCTATAAGCTGCTTCACGTCTGTAGAATCCTTAATATAACATCTAGTCTGTTCCACAAATGGTCTAATGTGAAAATCAATATAAACAGAAAGGGTTTTAGAAATTCACCCATGGGAACCCAGAGTCACTAAAGCTTGATGTTCTCTTACTATGAACTATCACACATTTTGTATTCACTCTCCCCTACTGTCTAGAAGTAAATTTGTGTGAAAATGATCCATCTCTCCTTTAAAAACAGCTCATGTCCTTGTCTACAGGCTGGTTTGTTTACATATTCATTTTGTTTTGTCAGACACCTCTCTGGGGCTGTCCCACTGGACTTCTGTAACACCTCCTGCCTGAAATCTTGCACCCATTTCTGGCTTTTCCTTTACCCTACCTCTCTGCAGCATGAAACCTAATTTCCAGTCACTCCACCTTCCCAGGTCGACTCCCCTTTCTTGACTTTTTATTCACACATATGTTTCCCTTGTAGAGCACATGTGAATAAGTATTCCTACCAGGTTTGGTAAAATCTGGATAAATAAGAGCTTGGCAGCACTTCTTAGTAAAAAAGTTTACTTTTTGTTTTGCAGTTTAAAATGGCTCCTCCGTTTTTAAGGCTAGCTATGTTTTTACAATGCTGTATTTTTGTGTTTAATCATATAACTATCCATGTCCCTTGGACCATTTACTAGCCCCTTCCCTTGGCTTTTGATTTTGAGTATAATTAATCATATTAAGGAAAATGGATTATCAGACATAACTCGGCATGCATTCTGTAAAGGTGGGTCATGCCTCACAAATCTCCTGCAGTTTTTGAGCCAGTGAGTGCAGCTCTTGACAAGGGAGTGCTGCCAGATGTGCTCTTTTTAGATTACTCAAAGGCGTTCGATACTGTCTTGCGTAGAATTTCAGTTGAACATCTTATTAAAATCAAACTACATCCCAATATAAAAAACTGGATTATTTCCTGGCGGGAGAACAGAACACAGCGGGCGGTGATAAGGGGATATGAATCAGCCATAGGACGGGTGACAAGTGGAGTGCCGCAGGGATCAGTCTTGGGACCCACTCTTTTTAATATACTTGTTTCATCCATGCAAACAGACAGTACTGCATGGATGTGCAAGTATGCAGATGATTGCAAGATAGGTGCAATTGTAACAGATTTGAAATCTAAAGTGTCGTTTCAGGAAAATATTAATCAACTTGACAACTGGGCCAAACAAAACCATATGAAATTTAATAAAAAATGTAAGATCATGCATCTTGGCCACAATAATCCCAATTTTGCATACACACTAAATTGCCACCTGTTCCAGACAATAATCAATCAAAAGGATCTAGGAACACCTCGAATCACGCCGGCAACCCGGGTTCAGGAACGGACTCGGGTCGCTGGAGGCTGGCAGGGAAGGAGGAGAGGACTGAGCATCCGAAGGACTGCTCGCCTTTCCTCTCCTGGGGTGGGTTGGGGAAAGTGCTTCACCCTGCAGTGGCCCCCGGTGGAGACCGGAGGCACTACAAGGAGGGTCGCAATGAGGGCTCTCCACAAAAATATGAAAGATGGCACGTCTCCGACCGGATGACAGTAGCCCCACCTCCCCGCACCTCTCTGCCATGAAGCATCCAGGGCTGCAGTATCCACACTCTGCCCAGAAGCAAGAGAGTGCTTAGGCACTCTATACTCCCCTCCCCATCCGCCTTCTCCGGGGCAGGGGGGCCCCCCTTGGCGAAGGGATACGCCGGGTCAGCGGAGTGTTGGAGCAGCAGGATGGTAGGTCGGTAGAAGAGGCAACGGCAGGACTGGCTGCCCAAAGGAGTGGATGGAATGTGCCTGGTAGGCAGGGATAAAATAATATGTAAAAAAAAAAAAAAAAAAAAGTACATAGGAATTTATGCCACTAATGACCTGTCCTTTCAATACACACACACGAGATATAAGGTCAAACAAGGTCATAAAATTCTGGGATGCATACTCTGGAGTATTAACGGCAGGGAACCAGATGTTATTATTCCACTGTATAGAAGCTTGGTAAGACTGCACTTGGAATACTGCTCCCAGTTTAGCTCACCACAAACAATAATGGGTGAAAGCATCACAGAGAAAGTACAGAGGAAAGCAACCAAAAAAATGTAAAAACACGAATAACCTGGCCAGCCTGCTGGCTTAGAGGCATGGCTGGCATCTGTAATGCCGACGACCTGGGTTCAGGAACGGATCCGGGAGTCGGAGGGCCGGCGGGGGTGGGGGTAGGATGGAGCATCCGCTGGACTGCTCTCCTATTCTGGAGGAAGGTGGAGTAGAGTGTCCTATGCACTACAGACCCCCAGTGGAGGACAGGGGTACCACAGCAGTCAGCGCCAGCATGCATGGGGGGGGGCGGACGCAGGCTGTCATTGCACGTCCCCGCCCCAAAGGGAACAACAGCAGTAAATGCTGTCCCCTGCTAATGAGCCGGCTCTGGTGCCTCCCCTCTGGCCACATTAGTTCCACCACCTTCAGCCCCACTCGAGGTGGGGCATCCCCAAGTATAAGGAGGAAGGTTGCCGGAGCCTGGCGAGCCCGTTTGTGGGGCTAGGGGATCCCAGCAAAAAAATAAAAACATGAATAACCTTAACTACCACAAAAGATGACATAAACTTGGGCTGTATTCTATGAAATATAGAAGGATAAGAGGAGTTCTCTGTCTAGCATATAGAGCAAAAAATGATCCTTTCCTAAAGGAGACTATAGGTATAGTAAGCCACACTAAAATGAAACAGACTAGAGCACATGATTATCTGCGGAAAGGGGAAAAGAATAAAACGGGAAGGGAAATGGTTCTCACAGAGAATAATAAAAAAGTGGAATGCATTGCCACAGCATATACTTAAAAGTGAAACCATTGCTACATTTAAAAACAGATTGGATACATTTATGGGCACCCAAAATTATGAATACCACCCTTAAGAACTTTAGGGTGTCAAGTTCCTAATGGGCAAAATGCTACTGAACTTGTAACAAACTATGAACCTATGATTGTGAAATTAATTTTTGAATGAGTTTTTGTTGTGTGTTTCATTGTGCTGCATTTGGTTTCTGCAGCATCTCTCCTGCCATTCTAAAATGGCGCCTGGCTTCAGTAACACTTCTGTAACTGGGACTCTCCCATTCCTTACTCTGTGCCCTTTTATTTCATTTACTGATTCAAATAATTGCAGCCAGTCCCTAAAACATTTTCCTGGCGCTTGTCACCTGTCAGCTAAGGTATTTTTATATCAAATATCTGGCCTCCTTGCCAGCGAGAGGAGCACTGTACCACGACTCGCTCTCTCAAAGAACTCTGCTTCAGCAGGCCTTAGCCTGCTCCGCGACCGCTGTCGCGGTACTCTCCAGCTGCTCAGGGCTGCTATGAGGGGATCCTTTTAACATAATAGTACTTCTCCTGTGGTGCCAACGCTCAGCTCTCATTCACATATACTTCCATTGCTCGGAGCATCTTAATACCTCGCTACTTCCACTCTGCATTAGAGGAGTACCACTGGCTGAGGTGAAGCCCTGACCATTGCACAGACTGGGGCTTCACCTCAGAGATCCCCCTGTAGACACCTTATTAAATCATGTGTTTTATTTTTTTTTACCTGATCACTCATTAAGACTCTCCCATCCTCCAGTGCAGCTGTCATGTTGAAATATGGCTCGGCTCACCTGTGGGGTCATGCTGGAAACACCACGATATTGTGACGGGGCGTTTCCGCTCCCTGTTCTTTACCCATATGTACGGAGATTTTAAAATATTGGTATTTCCCATACCCAGTGCTGTTTTGGCAGAATTTGCCTAAATGCCATATCTGTGCCTGCCATAGACATGGGAAATGCCAATATTTTAAAGCAGGGAAACCCCAGCCCAAACCATCTAATGAACATGCCCATGGGTAGCATGTACACCGCAAATAGCACTGGCGATAGGAACAAGCCCTGGGGTATGCTGCAGGACAGAACCACCAGGCTCCAGGAATAATTTCGTAGGACCACCCTCTGGGTTGTGTCCTGGAGAAGGGGCTCTAAGCAGTGGATCACAATGCTGGTGAGTCCAGCGGACTCCCTGAACCAGTCCGAAAGTACGACACGGTCCATGGTATTAAGTGGCTCAGAGAGATCAAGGAGGACGAGAATCGAGTGCTGTCCCCTATCCCTCACCCTGAACAGGTCATTGAGCACCCTGACCAGGGCTGTCTCCGTACTGTGCCTGGCTCTGAAGCCTGACTGCAATGAGTCATAGATGTTAGCGGTCTCCACATGTTCCTCGAGCTGCAGAGCAACCACTTTCTTAATAACCTTCCCTTAAAAGGGAAGATTAGAGACTGGATGATAATTTGCCAAAACGTGGGTCCAAAGATGTTTTTTTCAGCAGGGGCTTTACCAGAGGACACTTAAGTGCCACTGGAACCAGTCCCTCCTGCACAGAACACTGGACAGTTTCAGCAAACACTGGGCCCAATTGGTTAACACAACTGACTGAAAGTTGCATCGGGCCCGGGTCCAGATTACAGAAAGTCAGCTGCAACGCTGAGTTAACCTGGCTGACCTCTTCCACTGTTAGTGGCTAAAATTCTTCCCAAGAACACCTAATGCACTCTTTGCTCAAAAGCAGAACACAGCTGGGTGCATAAGACCCTGTTGGAGTAATACTAAAGCTACCAACAGTCCCTATTTTCCCAGGACAGTCCCTATTTTAGGCAGCATGTCCCAGTGTCCCCACAAATTTAGCAAAATATTACTTTTGTTCTGGTTTTTGCTTATGTGTCCCAGTTTTGTCCCTTTTTTTTTTTGCTGACTACTAATCTGTGTGACAGTTATTTCAGCACCACTGTGGCGCTACTTGCGCTGGACAGCAGTTTGCAACTTCAACCCTTGTGCCTGTGTTTTCCGCAAGCACGTCAGTGGGAGCACAGAAAAGCATGTTCCTTCCTGTTAGATTAGACTGGGTAGTGGTCCAAACAAGCGCATGTGAATGTCTGCCTGTCAGTAGCTGAGAGGGACTCCAGACAGAGAAGAGACCAGCAGCAAACTAAGGTACCCGAACCTGATCAGCTATAGGGAAGTGTGTGAAAACAATCTAGTGTGGCGGTGGGAGTCACTGAAGTGAAGTTTGCTCAGCAAATGAGGTGAGTGTAAGCGGGTTGGATGGGACTGTCAGGAGGAGCAATACATGCAGCTCGAATGTCTGATCACAATTTAACGCAGGTTTGCTTCTAATGAACTTTCTGTACATCATCATTTGGAACTTGCTGCAGCAGAATGATGTATTGTTTTAATCTGGATGTTTGCTACTGATGTTACTGTGGGACAGCATGGCCAGAGCAAACAGCAAAATGTAATTGACTGTGTGCAGCGCTGTTTGCAGCCATGGGAGTGACACGGGGGAGGGGGAGGGGTCATGGTCAGGATGGACCGTCCCAGTTTTAGGCCTTAGGAAATTGGTAGCTTTAAGTAATACCAGCCCCAATGGAGGACACCCTATCTGAGAAGAACCACGCAAACTCCTAGCATTTCACAAGTGTAATTTCTCTCACAGGCTCCAGACGGGCTAGGTGGAGCAGCCTGTGTACAGTTCGAAAGAGCTGAGCTGGTCAGTTCCTCCTAGCAGCCATCTCTCTAGACAGAAATTCTGCCTTCTTCTGAGAGACTGTCTTCTGATATTCCTTACAATGGGAAATCAGAACTAGTTTGTCAGTATTTACACGTTAGGCACCACATACAGTCCACAGGCACCCTTTATCAAATTAGGAAATATGATGCCAGTCTGCAGTCTTTTTTTAATCACACTATTACCCTTAAGGAAAAATTCCGCTGCCTCTCTATACTTTACACTCTGTTTTCACATTTGGATGCCCCCCCCTTTGCTGGAGGTTGTAAGGATAAAATGGGAACAAGAAAGTGGTACCCAGATTACTCCAGATCATTGGTTGTGGTGACTTAGCTTAGGTTGTCAGGTCACTTTGCCGCCTTCCTGGCGAGAATGTCATTGGAAAATACTAGTTAGATTTTTTTAGAACTCCAGTAGTCACTAAGCACTTTCACTCCAGTCACACGAACCTCTGTTGGCGCAACTGTGGTGATGCCCAGGGGACTCATTACCACATATTTTGAGCCTGTCCTAAACTTCTGCAGTTTTGGCATGCTATCCACACTGAAATTGAACAACTAATGGGGCTAACCTTCCCACTGGCATTTACAGAATTGATACTGGGCTTCCTGGCTTTGCTGTCTTACTATAGTAATATCCGAACATTGGGCCAAATTTTGAGGGTGGCAGCGCATAAATGTATCACCTCTAATTGGCTACCCCCACGACCTCCCTCACTAGTACAATGGAGGTCAAAGGTGAGGGAACTAGAAAGAGTGGAGAGAATGACCAGTATTGTTCGGTTACAACACAACAAATTTTGGAAATATGACAGCCTTGTCATTTGTCAGAGACGACTGACGTATACTAACCATAGTGTAGAGAAGGATCCTGTAGCAGACTCTTCATCACTATTAGTCACACTGAAGACTACCACTAGCATTTATTGTTTTGTGGTGGGGACAGGGAAGTGCACCATGCTTACTTTGGTTTGGTATTGTTAGATATCTGATTTTACTTATATAATTGCTCTTTAACATTGTAGTTACTTGTACTCCATGGCCTAGCTATTCAAAGGGGTTGCACCTGGCACAACTGAGTTCCACCAGCGCAACCCCAGAACTGCACCTTGGGGCAATATTCAAAAGTGAGAATTGCGCAGCGCATTTCCTGGTGCTCCAGGGCGCAAAGATAATGTACGCGGCACATCTTCGAGGGGCATGCCCATGCATATGCAGCACATCCCGACATTCAGCCCGGGCTGTGCGGTGCATCTGCTTACACAACCCAGAGATGTGCTGCATACCTGGACTCAAAGTTGAGCCCCGTAAAAAAACGGCTCCAGTGCCCTCCACCCACAGGTGTGCTGCTGTATTGCAGTGCGCAACACAGCAGCCACCAGCTTCCCCTCCCGTACATCTGATCGCCGTATTGTATGTCATTTAAAAGCCTTGGTGGTCCAATGGTACCCACCTCCCTGCCCGTACCTCCGATCACTCATAAATCTGATCCAGAATTCCCTGGTAGTCTAGTGGTACCCCCCACCCTGTCGGTAACCCCAATCGCCCATAATGTTAACTAAAACAATTCCCTGGTGGTCCAGTGGCACCCTAACCCCCCCACACCCATACAGGACCCTGAGCCCACCCAGCTCCCTCCCGGTCATCAGCAGGCAGCAAACCTACCCGCATACCTCCACAACTGTCCACCAAATGACGGCTTACTGTAGCAGCTACAAGCCCATTGGACCACACTGTGGACCAATGGGCTTGCAGTGCATACTGTAATA
Organism: Neoceratodus forsteri; assembly: GCA_016271365.2. NCBI lineage: Eukaryota > Metazoa > Chordata > Ceratodontiformes > Ceratodontidae > Neoceratodus > Neoceratodus forsteri. The sequence continues at coordinate 1,131,346,460 of CM028133.1, read as the reverse complement.
CTCATTCACAAATATGATTTACGAGCAATCGGAGATACGGGCAAGGAGGGTACCACTGGACCACCAGGGCAATATATATATATCACAACGGCCAATAGGTGGTATGGGATGGGGAGGGGGTACTACTGCTGTCCCTGGTACAGGGACCGCATGCTGTACAAGGTGCTAGGCACATTTCGCTGACCTGCTCTGCACAACGCATGCAAATGAGGCCATAATGACATGCCAATGATCCCATTTGTGCCTTGCATGCGTTAGGGCCCCATTTGCATATTGGTGTCTGAATATCAGGAATTTGCACACAGCGTAACTCTGATGTGCTGGCGCATGTCCCATCCCTGGTATTCTGACCTGTCTGGGGGGATGCATCAGCGCATTGTATTTGCGCAGTACGCATTATGTGATATATTCGGAAGATATGCGCCATGCCACATCTCTTGTTAAAATATCCCTTAGTTGCTGCAGTGCAACTCAGTTGCACTATGCTACCACTTGCACCAGTGCAAGGCGCATTTCTGAATATCGAGCCCCATTTGTATACTTATCATGGTTATCAGCTTATTCCTTTGTAGGACACAACAGGGCTTCTGTATGACATCTTTAATATGGAATTGTCTCATCATCTAGTGCTCGGGTAGTTCAGAAAGTCATACTAGCCTTGCTTCTCTCTACAGACTTCTGTTGATGCTTCCTGTTACTTTAGTAACTGCACAGAAGACAGACTAGATTATAGGTTTATTCTTGTTTGCAATCCTGAGTCAGGTGATTTTACTGTGACACTAGTGTGGTATGCTGCACTGAACAAAGTTTATTTTTATTAGGTTGACCTTTTGTTTATTTTTGTCCCATAACCTCATGTATAGTTCAATATGGAACATGTACATGTGGTGTAGAACCAGTTTTATAAAAGTCTATCAAGTAAAAAAAAAAAAAAAGAACTAGTTTGTCCTCCTTGGGCTTAGACTTCCACCAGCAATGCTCCAACTCTCCTACCCTGGCTTTAAGTGCCCTCAGCTCGCTATCGAACCATGAAGAGCTGAGATGAGATACCAGGGGGTGTGCCAGGACTGGCACTAGAAGGTTGAGAACCCCAGTAATGACCCAGTTATAGGCCAGCACTGAAGCCTCTATGTGTGCTGCCAACATTTCCAAGGTGTCCGGCAATGACGTCAGTCCTTCAGGTCCTAACCCTCTCAAAGGTCGGTACTGAAAGCAGGAACCTGATGAGACAGTGATCCAACCAGCGGACCAGATCAATCTCAAGGTTATTCACTGTGAGCAGGGAGAATAGCTGGTTCAGTGCATGGCCACAGAGATGAGTCGCAGTGGTAACAACTTAGAAACAAAGACTTTGATGGCAGATAAGGACCGCTTGGCCCACCTAATCTGCCCATTTCCCTACCTATTGGATAAGCTGCAGTTCCTAGTTAGCCAACAGCCTACTTCCTCTTACCCCCCACTATAATTGCCTTACGTCTGTCCCATGCATTCTTGAATTCCCCCACTGTTTTTGACCCCACAACCTCTTCAGTAAGGCTCTTCCTGCATCCACCACTCTCTCCATGAAAAAATACTTTGTCATGTTGCCCCTGAGCCGTCTCCCCTCTATCTTCAAATTGTGCCCCCTGGTTCTTGTACATCTCTTTTTCTGAAAGATGCTACCCTCTTGGACTTTGTTGATTCCCTTAGGTACTTAAAAGTTTTTACCATGTCCCCCTTCCTCTTCTCCTCAAGGGTATTTTATTTATTTATTATTTATTTATTAACTTCTCGGATTGATACCGTTCTAAGAGCTCGTTTACAGAGGTTCCACGTCATATGAGTACAGCATACAAACATTGTAAGAGTTACTGTTACAAACTGCAACAAAGAAGGACAAAAGTTTCAAATTCTTTATGTTTTAAGATAAGGTAAACTTAAAGTGCAAACGTTAACATGGGTAAGAGGAGACTTGGAAAGTGTGGAGTATAAAGGAAGAGGAAAAAGTGGTAAGATAGGCAGGTATTGGTTAATAAGATAGCTGCAGGGAAAAATCAGAGATGTTAGAGGTGGTAGAGGAGGGATAAGGGGGAGCAGTCCAAGAGGGCCTTGTCAGTGTATAGGAGAAATTCAGGACTGGCCCAAGTAGGTAGGCAAGGAAAGGGTAGATAGGGGTGAGCGTAGGAGATTGGTCTTAAGGGGGGTAGTTGGCTTAAACCATAAGGAAGTAGGGGGGTATGGAAGGGGGGAGGGAAGGAGATGTCAGGGAGAATAGGAAAGGAAGAAACTGTGACTAAGTGCTGCTGTAGATAGTCCCGGGAAAGGGAGTATGGAAGTTGGGTGTTACAGTTGCACAAACTGGTAGCGGCAAGATGAGCTCGAAGCTTAGATTTGAAAGGGCCAAGTTTTGGTTCGGATTGCAAGTTAGCATTAAGAGAGTTAAGCCATTTAGGGGCCCTGAAGGCAAATGACCATTGTCCTAGTGATGTTCAGCTGAAGGGGACTAGTAGTGTGTTATTGCAAGCACCTCCAGTTTGCCTGTGGTGAGAGGGTAAGCAAAGGAGGTTCTGTATCCCTGGTGGTGTAAGGCCAATGGTGGCCTTCTTTCCAAGATGGCAGACCTGGTACTGGATCCTGTTCTCTGGTATACATATTAAGCTCTTTTAGTCTCTCTTCATATGGCTTCTGGTGCAGACACTGTACCTTTTTAGTTGCCCTCCTCTGGACTGCCTCCATCCTGTCTATGTGCTTGAGGATATGAGGTCTCCAGAACTCCATGCAGCACTCCAGATGGGGTCTCACCAACTGTCTGTACAGAGGGATAACAACTTCCTGTTTTCTACTAGTGATGCCTCTCCCTATGCATCCCAATATCCCCCAGCCCTCCTTACTGCCTTCTCACACTGCTTGCCTACCTTAAGGTCATGTGATATGACTACCTCAGGTCCCTTTCCATTTTTGTTGTTGTTTCTACCTTCCCCCCCCCCCATACTCGTCCCCTGGGTTTTTGTTGCCCAGGTGCATTACTTTGCACTTCTTTGCATTGAATCTAAGCTGCCATACTTTTGATCATTCCTCCAACCTTGCCAAGTCCCTTCTCATCCTTTCCACACCCCTGTGTATCAACCCTGTTGCAGATCTTTGTGTCGTCTGCAAAGAAGCATACTTTTCCTTCCAGCCCCTCCGCAATGTCACTTATAAAGACATTAAAGAGTACCGGTCTCAGTACTGAACCTTGCGGTATCCCACCAGTAACCCCCCTTTCTTCAGAGTGTAGTCTGTTTACTATTACCCTCTGTGTCTTGTTGTCCGGACAATTTGTTACACAGGCTACCACCCTGAGACCCACTCCCAGGCTAGCTAACTTGTTTATTAATCTTTTGTGTGGGACTGTGTCAAATGCCTTGCTAAAGTCTAAGTAGGCCATATCCACAGCCCTTCCCTGGTCTACTACTTTGGTCACCCAGTCAAAGAAATCTATTAGATTTGTCTGACATGACCTTCCTGCTGTGAATCCATGCTGCCTTGGGTCCTGTGCCCTGCTGGCCTCTAAGTACTCAACAAGTCTTTCTTTCGGAAGTGATTCCATCATTTTCCCTACCACTGAGGTCAAACTAACAGGTCTGTAGTTTCCTGCCTCTGCCTTGCTCCCACTTTTGAGAAGGGAAATCACATCCACCCTCCTCCAGTCCTCAGGCACCACACCATCCTCCCATGATCTGTTAAAAAGGGTAGTCTGTGGCATCACTAGGGCTCCCCTTAGTTCTTTTAGAATGCTGGGGTGAATCCTGTCAGGCCCCACTGCTTTGTCAACCTTGAGTTTTAGCAATTCTTTCAAGTCCCTTTCTTCTGTGAATGGACTGGTATCAACCCCCTCGTCCACAGTGCTTTTATTGTTTGGTTTAGGTACCTCACCCTCTTATTCTTTAGTGAATACTGAGCCAAAGTATTTGTTCAGTATCTCTGCCTTTCCACAGTCACCCTCTGCCCACCTCCCTCCCCCCCTTATTAAGCTTCATTATCCCTCCCTTGGTCTTTCTTCGCGCCCTAATGTACCTATAAAAGGTTTTATCCCCCTTCTTAACTGAGTTGGCTATCTTTTCTTGGTTTGCGCCTTCGCTATTCTGACTGCCTTCCCCGCTTGCTTCTGCTATAACTTATACAGTTCTCTGTCTTGCTCCTTCTGTGATTCCTTATACTTCCTGAATGTTATCTTTTTCTTCCTAACCTTCCCTGCCACCTCTTTTGAGAACCATAGTGTTTTTTTACTTCGTTTTGTTTTATTTGCTTCACACGAAGGCTTGTTGCCTCTGTGATGGCAGTTTTGATTTTTCCGCATTGTTCTTCCACCCCTCCTTCCTGCCCATTTGCTAGTGCATTCCATAGGCACTCACCCATTTTGCCAAAATCAGCCGTCCTAAAGTCCAGTACTCTCGCTTTTGTATGCTTGACTCTACAGCTGTGTTTATCGTGAACCACACTGTTTTGTGGTCACTTGTTCCCAGATGGCTACCCACTTCTAAATCTTAGATCTTTTCTCCATCCCCATTCGACAGTACCAGGTCTAAGATTGCTTTCTCCCGAGTAGGTTCGAACACTAGCTGTCTGAGACATGCCCCCTGTAGGGCATATAGAATGACCCTGCTGTTGGAAGTGGCTGCAGCAAATGTGCTCCAGTTAACATCTGGCATATTCAGGTCCCCCATCAACAATATCTCCCCTTTTTCTGCCATTCTAAGGATGCTTTCTATCATTTCCTTGTCCGTTTCCTCCCCCTGAGATGGGGGTCTGTATACAACCCCGTGCAGATTGTGGTGCCATTTTCTGTCTCCAAGGTGACCCACAGTGCCTCTTCTCCACTCCGTTTTACCCTTTAGTTCCATTGATTTGATCCCTTCCCTTATGTAGAGAGCTACTCCTCCTCTTTTACCCTCCCTGTCTGTCTAGTAGATTGTGTAACCTGGTATGTCGACATCCCAGTCATGGTTCTCCATGTACCATGTTTCTGTCACTGCCACGATATCCAGGTGTCCCTTTTCCATCAAGGTCACTAGTTCAAGAAGCTTGTTACCCAGACTATAGGCATTGGTACTCATCACCCTCCATTTTTTGATGTCCTTATCCCTTTTAGACCCATCCCTGTCCTTACTGCCTTTTTCTCCATTTACCCCTGTCCTGCACCCTATCAACCTCTCTGCCTTGGTGTTTGCCTTACTAACTACCCTGCTTTGTGGGGGGAGGCTGGGAATTCCCTGCTTCTTATCAGTGCCTTCCCCTTGGCTAGTTTAAAAGCTTGCCAATGAAGCGTTTAAACCTATCACCTAGAAGCCTGGTTCCCCTCCCAGACAGATGCAGACTGTTGTGCCAGTATAGGCCTGTATCCCTCCAGGTGGGTCCCCAGTCCCCAATGAAACCAAAGCCCTGTGCTCTGCACTAGTTATTCAACCATTCATTGAATCACATGGTGAGGAGTACCCTAGCCTCACCAGTGCCATAGGCAGCACCTCAGAGAAGGTTACCATGTGTGATGTTTGTCTAAGGCCCCTTCCCAACTCCACAAACTCCTGCACTGCTCTGATCCCATGCCCAGCAAGGTCATTTGTCCCTAGGTGGACAATGACATCCAGCTTCCTCTCCAGTGCAGCTGCTCCCGTGATCCTGAGGATTCGCTTCCTGTCCATCCAAGCCATGGCGCAGGGCAGGCACTTTACCTCCTTTTCCCTCCCTCCCCCAGTTCTACCCCTCTAACAACTGATTCCCCCACTGGGAGCCATTTCCTTCCCCTGTGGTGTCCCGTGCCACCCTCCTGTGGGTCTCCCTTGTGCTAGGCCCAGAGTATCCATAGTCTGGTGGAAATCTTTATCAAAGTAAGAACCCTCATCGTCAACCTAGGCATTGAAGACACCCAGTATAAGCCACCTAGGCAACTCCAAAACCAGGTCTGCGATGAGGGGTGCAGTTTCTTGCAGAAACTTCCCCTCGTGACATGGAGGCTGGTAAATGGGGAGAATTCTGCAGCCCGCACCTGGACCACCACACACGGCCACACACTCAAACGACACAGCATCCCCCACTGGGTGTGTCATCAGGTTCAGTTAAGTTATGAAACAGATGGCCACCTCCCTTTCATCCCTCCTCGGGCAGTGCACTACAGAGAAACCGTCTGAGACTGATGTCTCCAGGACTGGATCAACGTTGTGCCCCAGCTAGGTCTCAGTGTTGCATACCAGATCGACAGAGGAAATAAGATCTGCCATAATTGCAGTCTTATTCCTCATCGATCTGGCATTGCATAGCACTGCCCAAAGTGGACAGAACAATCCAGCAGACCCATTGCCTACCTGCCCATTCAGTCTGGCAGGAACCCTGGTTATGGAAACCAGAAAGGAGGGACACATTCTCTGGTCCTTTCCTGACCCCAGGGCATCTCCCAGTCCGAACAATCCCAGTAGGAACCATTCTCTTAACACTTCCCCCTATGGATTTTCCTTCTTCTCCTCTGCACAAAACCCTCCTCCCTGAACTGGTGGTATACTTCAGCTGGCAGCGGTGGGAGGGGGTCGAAGGGGCATAGATCTTGAAGTTGAGAAGGGGAGTACTGTAAGGGGCCAAAACATCACATCTACTGGACCCACCATAAAAATCCCCCCCCCACACACACACACACACAATGCCTTCCCAAAAACTCCAACCCCTACCAAGACGCTTGATGCGCAGGTGTCGGCCATCATCAAGAGTGGATTTTACCATCTCAGAAACATCACACAAATCTGAGCCTTGATCCTGCCTGAGGATCTGACCCCGTTGGTGCATGTGTTCATCACTTTCAGGCTGGACTACTGTAATGCCCTGTATCTAGGGTTATCTGGAGGCAACCTCCACAGGCTGCAGCTGGTGCAGAACGCAGCAGCAAGATTGTTGACCAGGTTGAGACAAGGTGAGCATATTACCTCGGTCCTCTGCAGACTGCACTGGCTGCTGGTTAGGTGGAGGACTGTCTTCAAGGTGGGGTTCCTGACCTACAAGACCCTAACGAAAGGGGACCTGTCTGTCTGCAAGATCTCCTTGTCCCTTACCGTCCACCCTGGGCACTCCGTTCTGCTGGGGGACGCCTCCTTAGAGTTCCCAGAGTTAGGCTGCAGCATTCTGGGGATAGGGTGTTTTCAGAGGTGGCACCTACTCTCTGAAACTCCCTTCCTGGTTATCTAAGGGAGACCCCCTCGGTAGAAGCCTTTAAAAAGGGGTTAAAGACATACCTGTTCCAGCAGGCTTTCACTGACTGATGTATTGGTTTTATGGGATGGAGAGAAATTTAAAATTTGTTTTAATGATAAATTGCTGCTTATCTGTATTATTGTTGCCGATTTGCATTGTACAGCGCCCAGAGTACATGGAATTGGACACTTTATAAATAAAATATCTATCTATCACCCCCCCACTCCTTTTATGAATAAAGCTGAGTCCCAGTTCTTTCGGGGACTCAGACAATCAGGAGAATCTGTATGGTCTAAAATCAGCTCCGTAAGTACAGTACAGAAGTAAGTGCGGCAGGCCAGAGCTGAATCCTGAAAACATATTGGCTGAGCACCCCGAAGCAGTTCGAAAACCCAGGAACGCAATATAATAGTTTCAAGCAGTTCCAGTAAAACAGGTCGGGCAATGAAGGTCCTGCTCACACTACAGCACGGTAATAGAAAACGTTCTTTAAAAGGGTTAATTACTGTGGCCCTTTCCCAGGTGCCACGAAGGAGGACCAGCACAAAAACCTGGTACCTCACAATGAAGGTATGCTGACCCATAGAAACATAGAAATTGTCAGCAGATAAGGACCACTAGGCCCATCCAGTCTACCCATAAGCCCTACACTAGTTTGTGGCCTCTGACCTACCTGATCAATGGTTTTACACCCCTCCTTCCTGCCTCTAAGGTTCCCTTATGCCTGTCCCAGGAATGTTTAAATCCTTCTACTATGCTTGCTCCCACCACCTCCTATGGCAGACTATTCCATGTGTCCACCACCTTTTCCATGAAAAAAAAAATGTCCTCACATTTCCCATAGCCTGTCTCCCCTTCCAAGTTCACATCATGCACCCTTGTTCTTGTACTTCTCCTATATTGGAAGATGCTCCCCCCCCACTCCTTGTTTATGCCCTTAAGGTACTTGAATGTTTCTTTTTTTTTTTTTTTTTTTTTTTTTTTATATTTTCCACTCTTTCTCCCAGAGAGTCCTCTGTCGGACTTCAGCCCTGGTCATGGCTCCTGGGACTTCCACCTGCCATCTATTGCCACACTATCTCCCCAGTTACCCCCTGCTTGCCCCACGGAGGGCATGGCCACGGCACCAGACCCCCATATCCGAGCCACGGGACAGTATCTGGTTGGGGAGTATGGCGATGGCAGGCTAATCGAAGCCCGCAGGAGGGCTTCACAGAGACAGAGGACTCCCCCCCTCCTGTTCCTTTTTCCTTTTTTCTTGGAGGCGGGGACTTGCATCCGCCCCGCCTCCCTGTGTATCGAGCGTTGGTGGCGTGAGTGACTCCTGGCCTCTGCCAGGAATCCTCCTTGTGCCGGACACTACCCTCCCCCCCCCGGAGAAGGAGAGCCGTCCATGGGACACTCCATCCTTCTTCCCCGGCCGGCCCGCCGACGTCCCAGGTCCGTTCCCAAACCCGGGTCGCTGGCGTCGCAAGTGGAAATCCAACTGCTGCACCGGCAGAAGGTACTTGAATGTTTATATCATGTCCCCCCGATCCCTCCTGTCCTTCAGCAAGTACTTACAGTATTGAGGTCCTTTAATCTCTCCTCCTACGTTTTCTGGTGCAAACTCCGTACCAGCTTAGTTACCCTTCTCTGGACCGCCTCCACCCTATCAATGTCCTTATGAAGGTGCGGCCTCCAGAACTGCACACAGTACTCTAAGTAAGGTCTCACCAGCGTTTTATACAATGGCATCACTATCTCCCACCTTCTGCTAGTCATGCCTCTGCCTATACACCCTAGCATGCCACTGGCCCTCCCTGCAGCCTTAGTACTCTGCTTAGACACCTTTACGTCCATCACTGCCCCCCTTCCCTTGGTGGAAGACTCCAGGAGTTTCTTGCAAGATGGGCTCAAACAATGTCAGATGCCTAGGATCTGGAAATCCTTCAACTGGCTATGCCATATAATTTGTAATGGTTACCTCAAGGGGACATTTTCTGCTGTCCCCGGTTTCAAAGCAAGTGACAAAATGCCAGGTGATGTCGGACACTCTGGCCCATCTCATTCAAATCAGGGGCCATTGTGCCGGTTCCTCCAAACAAAGGTCAAGGGTTCTATTCCATTTGTTTCATAGTTCCCAAGAAGTCCGGGGGTTTCAGGCCTATTCTGGATCTGAAGCATCTGAACAAGTTTGTTCACCACAAAACATTCAAGATGGAGTCTCTGAGGTTGATAACCCAGGTTGTTCAGCCAGGGTAATTCTTAGCCTTAATAGACCTGATGGATGCTTACCTTCACATCCCCATCCATCCCACCAGAAGTACCTCAGATTCATAATACTAGGTCAACATTTCCAGTACAAGACACTTCCGTTTGGCCTTGCAACAGCCCCTCGAGTTTTCTTAAAAGTGTTGACAGTTCTGGTGGCTCAACTACCTGGTTGGTGACTGAAAGGAGGGACATCATGTCTACCCTTATCTAGATGACCTGCTAACTCAGGCACTGACCCTGCATCTAGCAAGGAGGTCGGTACTCAGGACCCTGGAGATCCTGGAATCACATGGCTGGATAGTGAACAGGGAGAAGAAGAGCTCCCTCAAACCATCTCAGTCCTTGGAGCACCTGGGAGCAGTCTTCGACACTAAAGTAGGGAAGGTGTTTCTGTCACCCTCCCAGGAAGAGACTTTGTTGTCCGAGATACAGTGGCTCAGGAATCAGTCCTTGGCATCAACCCACAGTCTGCTGCAGATTCTTAGCCTCATGGTGGCAGCAATAGACTTAGTTCCATGAGCCTGCTTCCACATGCAGCCCCTTCAGACGGGGTTGCTGATGGCCTGGGACCAGTCATCAGCAGACTATCAAGCCAGGATCCTCCTCACCCCTCAGTTTCATCACTCCCTGAGTTGGTGGCTGAATGTGCAGAATCTCAACAAGGGGGTTCCATTGGGATTGCTGCCAGAGGTGATTCTCACAACAGATGCAAGTCTGCAATGGTGGGGAGCAGTCCTGGACCAACTTCCCAGCCAAGGGATTTGGTCAGTATAGGAACAGCATCTCCAAATAAATGTCTTGGAGATGTGGACATTTCACTTCATTCAGCTTAGGTTTCAGTCTGTATTGAAGAACACCACAGTAAAAGTGTGGTCAGACAATGCTGTCACAGTGGCATACATAAACATCCAGGGAGACACAAAAAGCAGAGAAATGCTTCAGGAGGCCTCCGATTTCCTGAGCTGGGCAGAGGAAAATCTTCTTTCTCTGTCGGCAGTACATCTTGCCGGGGAATTGAACATTAAGGTGGACTGGCTAAGTCGCAAACATGTTCACCCCGGAGAGTGGCAGTTGAACCTGGAAGTATTCAAACTCCTAAGCAATCGGTTCGTGCAACCGCAGATTGTTCTGTTTTGATTCAGGCCACAATGCGCAGACCCTAAAGTGACCACGGCTGTCCACGTGAATCAGGAAATTTGCCTTACATCCTTTTGCCCATACCTTCTCACGCCAGAGAGAAGGAGTTGCACAAACTGGATCTGTGGCAGGCAGTTAGGATCTACCTTAAACGAACAGCTGAGTTTCGTAAGTCAGATAATCTATTTTTCCTTTTTGAGGCAGCCAAACAAGGACAGCCCACCTAGCTAGGTGAGTGTGGGCCTGCGTTGCTAAGGTCTATGTTGCAAAAAAGGAAAGGCCACCGGCTCTCACCAAGACTCACTCCACCAAGGCGATGGCAACTTCCTGGGCAGAGAGCGGTGAAGCCACAGTATTTGAACTATGCAAGGCAGCTACGTGGTCTTCCGTCCACACTTTCACAAAACATTACAAATTGGATGTTCAGAGTTCTTCTGGCACAGCTTTTGATCACAGAGTGTTACGGGCAGCAGTTCGCAAGTAACTTTTTTTTGCTCCCCCTGCCCCCAGGCTGGCCACTCCTTCGAGCCTTCTAGGCCCCCCCACCTGACACCCTAGCCCCCAGCCCCCACCTCACATTACAGTCAACACCCCAGGGTAACCCAGCATAACCCTTCGCCGGATGGGTCCCTCTCCTTTGAGGGGGAAGGCACCGGTGGGGCAGCCAGCACACTCTTCAGCTGGCCCTGGGTGCTGCTGCTGAGGTGGGTATGGCTGGCTACAGGGCTTCTGTGTCGGCGGGGGCCAGCAGCCATCATCTGGTCAGCCAAGGACCTGCTTTTCCTCCCAGTTTTTCTCTCCTGGGGCGTGGTGTGCCACAGACATCTAGGCAGATGCCAACGTCCACTCCCCCCAGTCAACAGATCCCAATGCACTACCATGCTCCCAGCCTCCACCAGGAGTCAGCAGGCACCGAGCTGCATCCCCACCCTCCCCCTGGTAGAAGGCGAGCAGTCTCAGATGCTTGAGCCTTCTCCCCCCAGCCAGCCCTCGCTGGCATCGCAAGTGGAAATCCAACCACTGCACCAACGGGCCAGCTTCACAAGTAATTCTGATGCATCTGGCATATGGGATAAAATTCTCCCCACTCCCGGTTTTATCTGGGTACTGCTTCTTAGAACCCAGTTGTTTTTGATTACCCATTGACAATGTGGAGCGCTACAGAAAGAAGAAAACTTCATACTTACTGTGCTCTGTGCTGGGGCCGGTGTTGTTCAATGTCTTCATCAATGACATTGGGAATGGCATTAAAGGCAAAATGTGCCTATTCACAGATGACACCAAGCTCTGTGGGAGAGTGGACACAGCTGAAGGGATACAGGACCTTCAGGAAGATCTGGAAAAGTTGGGGAGGTGGTCCAGGATCTGGCAACTTGGCTTCAATGCCAAGAAATGCAAAGTTATGCATATTGGAGCCACGAATCCCAGGACAGAGTATTACCTGGGTGGAGTCTGAGTATCTGCATCAGAGGAGGAGAAGGACCTGGAAGTGATGATCACTAGTGACCTGAAGCACTCCACGCAGTGTAAGAAAGCAGCAGCAAAGGCAAACAAGATGCTGGGATGCATAGCTAGGGGGATCAGCAGTAGGAGAGAGGAGGTTATACTGCCCTTGTACAGGTTACTGGTAAGGCCACAGCTAGAGTATGGAGTTCAGTACTGGTGCCCACACATCAAAAAGGACATTAACCTGCTGGAGAAGGTACAGAGGAGGGCTACAAAGATGATAGCTGGTCAGCAGGGCAAGGCATACAAGGAGAGGTTGAGGGCACTGAACATGTACTCCCTGGAAGAAAGGAGAGAGAGAGGAGACGTGATTGGGACATTCAAGTACTTGAAAGGGATAAATAAGGTTGATAAGGAGAGTCTCTTTAAGCTGAGTGGCAACCATATCACAAGGGGGCACAGTCTTAAGCTGGAGGGTGGGAGGTTTAGGAGGGAGGTCAGGAAGCACTTCTTCGCAGAGAGGGTGATGGACACTTGGAATGCGCTGCCGGAAGAGATCATCTTGTTAAAGACAGTGGGCAGCTTTAAGAGGGGCTGGGATAGGCATGGGGGAAGGTAAGAATCATGGGTAGGGAGGATGGGAGGAGTGGGAACGGAGGGCAGGGACATTAGCTCAAGCTGTGGACCCTGCAATATGAACAGACTTGACAGACCACATGGCTTTCTTCTGCTGGCTTCTTCATATGTTAATATGTATGTTTGTAATATCCTTTTCTGTTAGCTCCAACATTGTCAATGGGGCCCGTCCAGGAGCTTGGCTCCTGAGGGGGAATATTATCTGGTATGCTAGGAGAGAGGTCTATTTTCATAAAATCCCCTACTTGGATCTCTCTCTCTATTCTGCTGCACTGCACTCTGATATGTATGTTTATAGACTGATCAGTCAGTTCTCTGCAACCACAGGTTAACAGGTTGCATTAGTTTCTTAAGGTGTGTTTTCCTGTTGCAGGTTAGTTCTCTGCACTTAGTTTAAAAAAACAAAAACAGGATATGCCTCATTGTGTGTTAGCTTCAGTTTCACAGATTGGTGACTGTTACGAAGCTTGTTTGCTGTTACATGTTTTTTTTTATACCGGAAGAACCAAATACTCTAGGTCTTTTTGGGTCCATGAAGTACAATCCCTTCCCTGAATGCTTGCTAGGAAGGTAAGACAGCTTTTATTTCAGCATTGGCAATGTGTACACAGGTAATTGTTTATAATATATACAAATGTGTAGCTCTTGTGGCACTGCAAGGTTAGTAGTGATTGAGGAGTTGCTGCTGCATGGAATCCTCATGTGCCCAACATTCTAAAGCTTGGGCTGTGCCATTCCCTTGGTAGGGGTGCACTACACCCAGTTGTTTTTAATTACCCATTGACAATGTTCGAGCTATCAGAAAAGGAAATTACGGTAACTATGAAGTTAATTTTTTCTTTCTTCATAAGAAAGATCGCTAGCCCCGTGCACATATTTAGTTACTTTTTGTTGTATTTTCTCCATAAGTGCAATATCCTTTTTTTTTTTAATAGGGACACCAAAGTTGTGAAGAGTAGTCTAAAAGGGGGTGAATATATGCTCTATATAAAGGCAGAAGAACCAGTTCATCTCTAGATTTAATATTACACTTTATAGACCACCAGACCTCGTTTGCTTTAAAGATATTTCCAGATATTTGTTTATCAAAAGAGAAATTATTGGTTATAATGATCCCCAAATCTTTTTCAAGTTCAGATTTATTTAGTTGATGGCCATTTAGAAGATAATTATATTCTGGATTTTGGGGGCCTAAATGCATAACACTGCATTTATGGATGTTAAAGGACAACCCCCAATATTTGGACCAAGATGTTAATTTATCCCAATTTTTTTGAAGTTTGCCATTTTCTTCTTGATTTCTACAAGTTCCACCGATTTTACAATCATCTGCATACTTAAAAGGGAACTGTCATCAACAGGATTTCTTAATGCCTGAAAGTCCATAAACAGCTAATTTGAGTGCGCCATTGTGTTTATCTGTGAGTCGTTGCAGTCCAGAGTTATTCATATGTTGTAGTAGTAGTAGTAGTAAAAATTTTTATTCAATTGACAAGCAAGAGAATAGGAAACTCAACTGAGACAAGCTCATTTCCAGTGAGGTCCTTAATACATACGTTCATATTAACATCATCATAAAAAAATATATCACAAAATAACATACAACAATACTTAAAATAACACCACAATAAATAAATTACAATAACACTAACATTCATACAAATAAACTACATATACATCACACACTTTCCCATTCATAAAGTGCAACTTTACAACATATTTGAAGCATAATATACACAATTACTCAACATTTAACCTTTTATCAGCTTCAGATTTGAGCCAACTTTTTATTTCTCCTAAATTAGGACTAGAGCTAATTGTCCTAAGATGGGTTGGCAATGAATTCCATATGTAGGGACCCAAATAGAAAAAATGTTCTCTACCCAAATCTGTTCTTCTTCTAGGCAAAACATATTCCATACCCTCCACAGAGCATAGACCTCCCCTAATTATCCTAACCTGAAATTCATCAGTAATATATTCTGGTACTTCACCCCTAACTGAGTTGACCATATATGTCAAGACATGGAATGTCCTTCTATCATGTGGACTCATCCAGTTCAAAGACTGATATAACTCTCTTCTATGGGTTCTCTTAGGCACATCCAAAATAAACCTAGCTATCTTATTAAAAAGAACGTCTATTTTAGCTAACTGGGTTAAAGTTGCCCCTATATAAATAATATCCCCATAATCCAACAGAGGAATCAATGTGGCCGTAGCTACTTGCTTCCTTACTCTAACATCCATGCAATTTCTAATTCTATAAAGTGCACCCAAACGACTACTAACTTTTTTAATTGTACAATCTATATGAAAAGTCCAACTCAATGATCTATCCAAATACATTCCTAAATATCTATAACACTGCACTTGTTCAAGAGCAATGTTATCCACAGTCACTATACTCAAACCCAACTCAGAATAGGTCTCTTTATTTTCCCTAGAAACAATAATACCTGAGATTTTTTTGAATTAAGGGCAAGTTTGGATTCACTATAGAATAGCTGAAGCTCATCAAATGCTTTTTGAAGAGTCAATTCTATCTGCATTATTGATAATCCCTTCACATAAATAATAGTGTCGTCTGCATACAGATGACATTGTACATCAGGATTAGTTAGAACAAAATTATTCATACATAAATTAAATAATATTGGACCCAAAATGGATCCTTGGGGTACCCCAGAAATTATCACCCTAAAACCAGATCCCCACCCATTTATTGAAACCATTTGTTTCCTACCAGTTAAGTAAGCATCCAACCACCCAATCACCTTCGACGAGACACCCAGAGCAGGTAGTCTGAACAGGAGGATGTCATGGTCCAGGGTATCAAATGCCCTAGATAGATCTACAAAAATTGCCCCCACCGACGTCCCCCCGTCCAAAGCACCCACAATATCCCCAGTAACCTTTAACAGAGCAGAAGTTGTGCCATGCATGGACCTGAAGCCAGACTGAAATTTTTTAATCAGCTTACTATTTTCCAGATAGGTCTGTAATTGTTTAGCTATCAGTTTTTCAAACACCTTAGCTACTATTGGTAGTAATGATATAGGCCTATAATTCTCCATCAAAGACCTAGATCCATTTTTAAAAACAGGAATAACTCTGGCCATTTTCCACATTTCAGGAATTTCCCCACATATAAGGGACACATTGAAAATATTAGTCAAAGGATATGAAATAACTGGGGCAGCATATTTCAATAGAATGTTGGGGATCTCATCTAACCCACCAGCCTTCCTAACATTAATCTTGAGTAATGCATTTTGTGTTCCTAATGGGGATATTAGTTCAAACTCAAACTCCTTGTCCCTTACTAGGACAGCTTCAGTAACTTTATTTTGAAAATTTGAGGGGAAGAGACTAGTCTTGCCTTGTAATAAGGCTTTTGTGCCCATGGTTGTGAAATGTTCATTAAAACCATCCACAACCTGTGGGCCCACAGGGACTTTAACCTTCCCAATTTCAAATTTCTCAGGGTAATCCAATTGTTGATCTCCTTTCACCTTTTTTAAAATTTACCAAAATTTCCTCGGATCATCAGTCAAATTAGAATTTAGTTCCCTGTTGTAATAATCATTTTTAACCCTCTTAAGTTCACAATTATAATAATTCCGCATCTGTTTATACTTCATCCAGTCACCATCAATTTTTGTAAATTTAGCCACCTTCCATGCCCTATCCCGCTGTTTCTTGATTTTAAATAGATAGGAATTATACCAGGGGGCATTATTAAACTTTATCTTCCTAATTTTGGGTGGAGCATGCCTATTACAAATTGTCAAGAAATCCTCCTGAAACATCATCCAGGCATCAGCAACTGTGGGGACTAGATCTAACCTTTCCCAATTGAATTCATCCAACTCTAACATAAAATTTATATAATCAAAATGTTTAAATGATCTATAGTGAACTGTTTTTACTGATTTCCTTGGTTTCTTTTGATTTCTAATACCATATATCACCTGGTGGTCCAAAAAGGAATCTGGAAGAACACCACTAGCAACAAACCTGTCTGGGTCCGTAGTAAATAATAAGTCCAATACTGTGGAGGAAAGTGGTTGTTTAGTATTGACTCTAGTTACCTCTGTAATTAACTGAGTCATGCCCAGAATATTACTCATCTCAACACTACTATTATTACTATCTACAGTTTTCCAATCTACATTTAAATCCTCAATTAACATAATCTCACATCCATTTAAATAATCTCCCAAAAAATCCTGCAGAACTTGGAACACCTCAGTGCTAGCTGTAAATCAGCCTGTAATTAAGGGCTGGGGGCAGCCATATGTTTTAGGCTCCTGACAGGAAATGATGTCACTGAGGATCTTGGTCCTCCGTTGACTGTAGGTTAAATAGAAAATTGTCCGTTTTATTAAGTGTGTTTTTAAGATGTTATTACAACACTTTCTACATTTATAATAATTTTTTGTATGTGCATTGAAACGAGTGAGTTATCACCTTTACATTTCAAACTGTTAGTAAAAATAATTCATCTTCAGGGTTGCTTTAACCTTTAGGCTATACTGCCAGCTGATCATCAAAAATGACACCTCTCAAGGCTGGCTCTGTGGTGCTAACAGGTATTGGGGCCCCATATCAGGATTTCTAAACCCTGTCTGTGTTCATGTCAGTACAGATTTCTGGGGCTGCCACAGCACCGACCTCTGTCTTATTCCATTCCCTCTCTTACAGCCTTTTCTCTTATAATTTTGGGTGTGAATTCCGGTCTACAAGATGCAAATGTGGATCCGTACCTACTGGCCTTGCATCATGGGGCCTTGAAATGTGAAGTTTTTGATTATCAGCTGGCAGTACAGCATAGAGGTTAAAGCAAAGAGCTGTGAACAAGCTTCATTCATCCAGCAGAATTGGTTTTGATTCCATCATGCTCTACTTGTGTATTGTGTGACCAGAGCAAATCACTTAACCTCCCTGTGTTCACAAAACACACCCAGGAACAAGCTGTAGCTGTGTGCCTTTCCTGGACAAAGACAGTAAAAACTATCTGAGCATGTGTTACGATTCTGAAACTATTATGCTGTTTCCATCCAGATTTGACTTGAAAAGAAAAAAATAGGACACCATTACTTGTTTATTAATTGCAAAAACACATACAGTAGCTGGACAACACAGTTAAAACATGCATAACCTGAAATGCATTATTAAAAGAGTATTATACTTCTTTTTGATAAAGTTAAAATTATAACAGTTTCTTACTGAAATACTTTGGATGGAATGTGATTTTCTACCATAAAGGAAAAAAATCAGTCTGGTTGATCCTGCCACCCATGCCCTTCAAGCATGTCTTACACTCTGCAGCTATGCCAACGTACCACAGATTTCCAGAATGCCATTCCCACTGTAATGTAAAAAAAGAAAGAAAAAAAAACAAAGGCAGAGACAGGCTGTGTGTGCGTGTGTGTGCGCGCATGGTGTGTGGCGTGTGTGGCATGTGTGTGGTGTGTGTGTGGCATATGTGTGTGTGTGTGTGTGTGTGTGTGTATCTGACAGAAGTGCTGCACTAACCAAATTGTGCTGAAAGAGAAAATAATTTTCACCATCAGTTACATAAAATAATATATGGGTGGGTGGGAGTAAAACCCAGAATTTTGCACACATCCTCGATGTGGGGTGTTTTTATAAACTACTCAGACTTTGCTATTGGGGTTAATGTAGCATCCCTCACCTCGGGTGTGTGTAAAATTTTGGTTATACACACACCCACACCCATATATTATTATATATTTTAATAATGCAGTTCAGATTATGCTTTTTAAACAATGTTGTCCATCCATGTGTTTTTGCAATTAATAAACAATTAATGGTGCCCTATTTTTTTCTTTTCAAGTCAAATCTGGATAGAAAGAGCATGATATTTTCAAAATCGTAACACATGCTCAGATTGTTTTTATTGTCTTTGTCCAGGAAAGACACACAGTGACAGCTTGTTTCTGTGTGTGTTTTGGGAGCACAGAGAGGTTAAGTTACTTACTCTGGTCACACAGTGTATAAGCAGAGCATGTTGGAATGAAACCCCATTCTACTGGATGAATGAACCTTGTTCAAAACTCTTTGCTTTAACCTCTAGGTTGCACTGCCAGCTGTTAAAAAAAAAATTACACATTTCAAGACTGGCCCCATGAAGCCAGGCTGGTATTTACGTAGCCACATTTGCATCTAGTAAACCTGAGTTCACACCCAAAATTGTAAGAGAAAAGGCTGTAAAAGAAGGAATGGAATAAGACAGAAGTTAGTGCTGTGGCAGCCCCAGAAATCTGCACTGACACGAACGCAGCCAGGTTTTAGAAATCCTGATATGGGGCCCCAATATCTGTTGGCACCACAGAGCCAGCCTTGAGATGTGCAGTTTTTGACAATCAGCTGGCAGTATAGCCTAGAGGTTAAAGCAATCCTAAAGGTGGATTATTTTTACTAACAGTTTGAAATGTAAGGGTGATAACTCACTAGTTTCAATGCACATACAAAACAATTATTATAAATGTAGAAAGTGTTGTAATAACACCTCAAAACACACTTAATAAAACACACAATTTCTTATTTAACCTACGTCAATGGAGGGCCAAGATCCTCGGTGACATCATTTCCTGTCATTTCCTGTCAGGAACCTAAAACATATGGCTGCCCCCAGCCCTTGACTACAGACTGATTTACATATGAACAATTCTGGACTACAAAGACTCGCAGATAAACACAACGGCTCACTGAAATTAGCTTTTTATGGTCTTTCAGACATTAAGAAACCCTGTTGATGACAGTTCTCCTTTAATGGTCCAGCTGTCTAAATTCAAGGAAAGATCAGCTAAAAACACTAAATTAATGGGTCCAGAATTGACCCTTGTGGGATGCCACTTGATATTGGCCTCCAATCGGAAGTATGTCCATCAATGATTACTCATTGTGTCCAATCTTCCTGCCAGCTTTGAACCCATTTAATGTGCCCGGGATGAATTTCCATGGATGTAAGCTTTTTTAAAAAGGGCCCAATAGGGAACTGAGTCAAAAGCCTCTTTGAAATCCCAAAAGACTATATCACAGGGTGTTCTATTATCTAAACTTTGACTAACATGTTCATGGAAACACAGAAGATTAGTTACACAAGAGCGGCCTTTTAAGAACCATGTTGATTTTCCATCAAAATTACCTAGTATTGATGTCAGCCTATCTTGGATAACTCCTTCCATTACTTTACATAGAACAGGAGTGAGACTAATGGGTTTGTAGTTATCCATGTCTCCCGTCTCCTTTTTTATACAGGAACACCACACTAGCTCTTCTCCAATCTGCTGGTATTTGGCCTGTCTGTATATGGAGAGTAAAGATTAACTGTAATGGTATTGTAAGATATTTATGCATAATTTCACCATATCAGTAGTATTTTCATCAGGTCCAGGTGAGGAACCAGATTAAAAAAAATTTAATTTGTTGTTAATTTCCTCATATTTGAAAGTCAGATCTGATGTGACTTCAATATTGATTGGGTTAAGAACTGAGGTATTTGCACCAAAAACTTTACAGAAATGGTTGTTCAGTAAATGAAATGTTTAAATGTATTTCCCTGATAGGCTAGTGGCCAACACCCCCGATCACCTTTCCAGACTTTTAAATGTATATCTCTGGTAGTTTAGTGGCCCCCTCACCCCCCAACCGATTGCTAACCTACCACCCACCCACCCACCTGCTGAGGACCCCTGCCCCACACCCCACTCTTACCTAGGGCTCTGCCCAGGACTTTAAGGGCCCCCACGTAAGACATGTTGTGGGCCCTACCTGATAACCAAAACGTCAGGGTAAATAACCATTCACACAGTACTTAATATTGTAAATAGGTTTTGTTGATATTACCTTACACTATCTACAGTAAAAACACACAGCAAATACTAAACAGCTGTGTTAAATATAATGGGTTCTGCAGTGGCACTCCCCTGGCCTTTGCTTCTTACACGTTGTACTCGGCTCACCCCTCTGCCCTGCCTCTCAACTTCAGTCTTCCTTGCTGCTTGCCTTTATTCCCCTTCCCCCGCTTTTCTCACCCTTCACTCCCATTCCCTTTCCACCCTCCCCTTCCCTCGCCTGCTTTCCTCCACCCCAGCTCTTGACCTACCATTTGACTATCCTGCAACAACCACTTAGGCATTTGACAAAGTCTAATTTCTGGACTGCATCTTATGTTGAACCATGTGTGTTTACAACTTGTTTCTAAGTGTTCTGTTTTTATCAGTGCTGTACTACACTTGATTCCCTCAATGTTGTCATGTATTTAACCTGTTGTACCTTGTTTGGCCTCTTGACATGGAACCTTTGTAAACTAATCGCTGGTTCAAAGGTATTTTGTTATCCTAGTTATCAATAAATAAAATACAGTTCTGGGTTTGAAAAGGTATTTTCAAGAATTAATATAGTTTGCTTTTAAGGAGGCAAACGTGTTTAATTGCATCTGAAAAGGGGAAAGGGAAAGGGGAAACTGTTTAACCAGGAAAGGCACACTAAGCCAAAGCTTGTTTCCAGGTGCGACCTGGGAGCACAAGGAAATTAAGTGACTTGCTCAAGATCACACGGTATGCAAGTGAGGACTGTGGGATTTAAACCCAAGTCTCCAGGTTTGCAGGTCAGAGCCCTAAACCACTGCGCTATGCTGCCTCCTAGAAGTCCACCTCACATGCCAGATTATTTTCAGTTGACAGTATTGCAAGGGCGAGCAGCTGCTCCTGACCCATTGTTGACCTCAGGTAGGTTTTAATAAGTTTGAGCTTACTAAAGCATCTTTCTGCAGCTGCAACAGAGACAGGTACAGTGCAATGTCAGTGCTTGGGACAGCTTGAGTCAGTGACGTTTGGCACAAGTATTGCACAATTTCATAAGGACGGCTTTCAACATCTGCTGGAAGTAGTGTAGCAAGAGTCACAGTATCAGTTTTCAAGTCATGCTGATCAAGATCACCCATGAAGCTGGCAAAACATTGATAGTGAAGTGCTAGGTTAGGTAGCTGACTCGCCTGTCTAATGTCTAGCAAAAAGCCCTCAGTGGCAGCCTCCTGCTTCATACATTCCTTTGGCGTTCTCCAAGATATACACGCCCCCAGGGTCACCCGGAGGGTGAGGGGAACAGCCACCTTCTGGCTGAATGGTGACTTACTTGCCCAGATGCGGGAGAGAGACAAATGCTGGGCAAGTACTAAGGGTTCCAAAGAAAGTGCTTGCCATGGGCATACCGTCGGGACTGGCGCATCTCCTCCCAAAACTGGACGCCATCCCCTACCAGCTCAGGTCACAGACCGCCGAGTTGTAAGATTCCCCTACTCGGACCCTTATGGGGATCGTGACTTTGCGCTTTGTGCCTAGGCTCTGGAACTCCATTCGGACTCTGTTGCTCTGCCCCTTCCATGGGACCTTTCGCTCCTCCCTGTGGTCCCACCTAAAACAAACGACAAGATGTGACTGATCCTAGTCTCTGTAATGTAATACTCTGCAGTCCACTATTGTCCACTCTGAGTCCATGATGGTCTATGAAATATGTATGCAGTGATTCTAATGTCTATCTATGTCCTGTAACAATTTGTACTATGTGTGGCAATATCTCTGCCCTTATACAAGCATTGTTATAGCTGTTTTTTACTGTATCATGCTGTTTCTCCCATGTTGCCATGTATGTATACTGTATGTTTTGTGCTCTCCTGGGTCGTTCCTGAAAATAGGCATACTACCTGTCTAGTGTACTTACCCGGTAAACAAAAGCTAAATAAATAAACAGTTACCTCAGTTTTGTAAAGTGTTCATTCATGCTGATTGACACAACATCTATAACTGTATTAAAAAATCACTTTGATTTGTTCGACTGAATTAGTCACAGGTTCATCTCTTGCATCTTCTCCTGGCATTTCTTTTTCTGGCACACTCACACTTCTGCAAGTCTTTATTTAAGTGTCCAGTGACTAAGCCAAATCCTTTGCTTCCTGCATCTTCTTTTCAAATCCACTGACACATGTATCATTGCTGTGAACATTCAGCGCTTCCAGGAGTACAATCGCATTTGACAAATCCAACATGGGGTCTTGCAGTGACTTGCTTACTCTGTTTATTTTTGTAAGAATATCAACCCAAACAGTAAGATTAAAAAGGAAAAAAACTGAACGTTTATACTATCCAGCCATGACTTGCATTCACTGCTTGTGACGGAGTCCAAACCTAGTCACTCGTACAGTTCAGTAAGTGCTGACATGATATCACCAAGGCCACGGTATATAGCCTTGACAGCATTTACCTGCGTCTCCCATCTTGTATCACTCAAAGGCTTTAAGGTGAGTCCCCTCACACGTTGGCAAAGCTAATTCCATCATTTGGTGCTGGCAGCAGAGTACAGGGCCTCTGGACAAGTCCAAAAAATTCTATACATCCTTGTTGCAATTTACAGTGTCTGCAACAGCCAAGTTCAGATTATGGTTGCAGCAGAGTATATACATGGGTGGCCTTTGAGTTTTGGAGTGACATACGTATCTGTACCCCTTGATGCTGCCCTGCCATGTTAGACCCCTTTATCATAGCCTTGGCCTCTACCGTCGTCCAGTTTTAGTACGTGAAATTTCAAGACTTCCAATGGCTGCTCAGTCTGGGCCTCACCTGTTGTGTTGCACCCATGTGAATTGCCAATTAAATGTTCTTTAATAGAGACTCCACTTTGATCTGTCTTTACATACCTCAAAAGGAATGTTAACAGTTCACTGTGAGAACTGTCAGGAGTGTAGTCCGGAAGAACAGTAATATTTTTTCCAGATACGTTTTTTCCTCCTCGTCTGGAGGAGTGACTCTTCAGCTCAGTCCCCAGCCACCTCTGTACCACCCCAGCCACCTACCAGGTCTACTTGGTTTCATCATAAGCTTCCCCCTCGTGGCAGGGCTAGGAAGGGAGGGAGGACCACATCCCCCCATTCAACACATCCAAGGCAGACCAGTATGGTGACTGGGCAGCAGTGCAGGCACAGAGTGACCGTGCTGGGCTTCATTAAACCCCTCCAATGCCATTTGCTTATTTTTCTCCCACCCCACTGCAGAGCATTGTACTCGTGCATGAAGGCCCATTCATCCGATGTGTCCCACCAGTTCCCTCCCATACGTGCCTCCTTAGTGCTGCTGTACCCCCAGACCTCCACCTGGGGGCAGCCTAGACAAGGCCAACATGCTACCCCTCCCCGGGACAGGAGAGCAGTCCCACAAATGCTTGCTCCTCTCCCTCCCTGGCCATTTCCTGATGACCTGAGTCCATTTCTGAACCCAGATCACTGGCGTAGGAACAGGTAAGGGACTAGACCCCCTCAGCCCTCTTCACTACTGGGCTGGTCAGTAACATTAATATCTGGCAAATTTGTTTCACTACTGCATCAGAAAGTAGATGAATCAATTCGTTCTGGAGTTTGTTGCTGAGATAATGAACATGTGGTCCATTTCCCACTCTGGATAAGTGATCTGCAAGTAGTGGTACAGCTTTTGCAAATAACTCCATGAGTCCCAATAAATTGCCATTGTCCTGAAACCCTAGGAAAGTAGTGGACCCGTGGAATGCCAGATTTCTTTCCACAAGAAAAAGAACACAATGCAGGAATCTTCTAAGGACTTCTTGCCATCATTTTGATTATTTTTGCAAGTTCTTGTTGGAGCTTGTGGTCTACTGTTTTCCCTCCCTTTATACACTGTTCACAGTCCACCCATGTTTGAAGATTATTTCTGTGATGTGGAGACACTTCTGGTTTTTCAGTTTCTTTGAAAGATTTTGCCAGTCTGAAAACCTGGCTATGAATTTGGTTTGATGTCTATTCCCAAAGAATGCACAACAAAAACAGTTCACAGCATCTTTTGTGGGCGAGCAGACCAAATACCTCCTGTTGATACTCTCTCCATTTGGAAGCTTCTGTTGATAATAGCCCACAGTGATTTTTTTTCCGTTTGTCTTGGGAAAGTCCCTTCCCGTACTCTCTGGAGTGTTTTGGCCAGGGCCCTTTTCCACTAGTATTAATGTAATACTGAAACGCTGAAAGTTTTATTGCACTATTGGTACAAATGAAAATTGAGCTGTGTGTAGTTTGATGAGGATAGTAAACACAAAAAATATATTTTAGTTGGGAAACTGAGCCCTGCAACGAAACCAGAAGCAGGAAGAGAGGTTGTAGTTTGTGAATAGAGCCAACGAACTACAAACTAGTTTATTTTAAGCAGTTTTAAGTTGTTTTAACTTTTGGCACTGAAAATCACTTGTCAATCCTTTAGGCAGACTTGTGGGCTAAAAATAACAACTTTTGCCATTTTTTACAAAACGAGGGGTCTCGGACTACTTCCGCTAGAAAACACTATAAAAATAGCCACTTCGGCGAGCGGAGTGATAAATGTAATACTGAAACGCTGAAAGTTTTATTGCACTATTGGTACAAATGAAAATTGAGCTGTGTGTAGTTTGATGAGGATAGTAAACACAAAAAATATATTTTAGTTGGGAAACTGAGCCCTGCAACGAAACCAGAAGCAGGAAGAGAGGTTGTAGTTCGTGAATAGAGCCAACGAACTACAAACTAGTTTATTTTAAGCAGTTTTAGTTGTTTTAACTTTGGCACTGAAAATCACTTGTCAATCCTTTAGAGCAGACTTGTGGGCTAAAAATAACAACTTTGCCGTTTTTACAAGCAGGGGTCTCGGACTACTTCCACTAGAAAACATTATAAAAATAGCCACTTGTAGATGGAGCGAGCCAAGTGGAGCTGGAGTCACGGAGATAAATCATCACAGGTTCGTTGTGTCCGCTGGGGACACTGGGAATCACTGGGGACAAGCTTTAGAAGCTCAGCAAAATGGGGAAGTGGTAAGTCGGGCCCAAATTTAAACATCTAATAGCTCCTTTACTACTTAATTACATAGAACAAATACAAAATAACAAAAATGGCCCATACAAGGCAAAAAAAATCAAAAGGAAAAAAATCATGCCGAGAATGCTTTATGTACATGGCTGATGACGCTAACATAGATTTTATGTGTGATAAATGTACTATAAATTTTGAATTGCAAAAGAAAGTACTTGAACTTGAGGCCAGAATACAGACCTACAAAGATATTTCTAAACTAGAAGAATATATAGATGAGGCTGCATGTGAAGTTAGTAGTAGACAAACACTGATCTTGAACAATTCAGTTCACCTAGATAGTACTAACGATAAAAATGAGACTAATGGGGTACCTCAGTCATTTATCACAGTAGATGTACTTAATAGATTTGAATGCCTTACCAAAGACGATTCTGTAAACACCAGAAATAAATCACCAAGTGAAAATAAAACATCTAACAATATAGAATGTGTACAGATACCAAAAGAGGTATCAAGTAGTAACATAACTCTGGATAACCCCACCTACTTCGCTGGAGAACAATTATCTGGTGAAAACAAACTGTTAGAAAGGGATATTTTGATAATAGGGGATTCAATTATCAGGGGTATAGACACCTATATATGCTATAAGAGTAACGAACACACTACAGTTAGTTCTTTACCTGGTGTCAAAGTACATGACATAGTTGGTATGATACATGTTTTTTTTGAAAATACAGTCAACCCCCCTAGTCATCTTTCATGTGGGGACCAATGACGTGGGCAAAACAAATTGGAACTCCATGAAAAGGGACTATAAGATCATAGCTGATGCAGTAAGGAACTATGGTGGGGAAATCATAATTTCTGGAATAACCCCAATGCAGGGTGACAAATCATTCAGGAACACAGAGATATCAATAATTAATGGTAAACTTAGACAATACTGTGTGGAAGAAGGGATTGGTTTTATGGACAATGAAAAAACCTTTAGTAGAGCTTCCTTATACAGAAATGATGGTGTCCAGCTAAATTACGCTGGAGTTAGGATTCTGGGAAAAAAGGTTCTGGAGGTTGTTAAATTCCATTTAAACTGGATAGGAAGGGGGGGACAGAAAACAAAAACTTAAACGATAACCCATCTTCCTTTGTAGATATTTCAGGGTGGAATGCTATTTTGATTAATGCACGAAGCTTACAGAACAAATTCGATGAGCTAACAATAATCCTACGCAGCAATAAAGTTCATATAGCCTTGGTCACTGAAACATGGTGGGATGAAAATGATGTATGGGACAAAGAAATTAATGGGTATAAACTCTTTTCTTATTGTAGAAAGTATAAAAAGGGGGGCAGATTGGCAATTTATATTCATAAAGATATCGATTCAGAATAACTAAAATGGGATGTAGGCAAAATTGAACTCCTTTGGGTTCAACTAACACCGAGTAATAGACCCAAAATTACATTAGGACTACTATATAGGCCACCATCTATGTCACGTGAAGACGATAGGATTTTATTGAACATTTTTGAGAAATTGGATCCAAATACTAGATTATTGATAACCGGAGATTTTAATTTACCAAATATTGATTGGGTAAAAGGCACGGGCACTTGTCCCCTAGAAAGGCAATATATTGATATAATAGATCATAGGGGTCTTGACCAGATGGTCCAGGAGAATACAAGGGGCAATAATATTCTCCATTTAATCCTTACTAATATGGGAGACACAGTAAATTCGGTGGCAGTTGGTGCCCCATTAGGTAGTAGTGACCATAATATTGTATCATTTAGTATAAAGGAAGTTGAAATTAAGAAACCCATGGGAGCTACTGTAAAATTAAACATGGGGAAAGCTGATTTCCATAATATGAAAATTAAATTGGAATGTTGGGATTGGAATTCTGATTTTGATAATAAACTCATTCAAAATATGTGGGACTCTCTCAAAGCTAAGGTGGAGGAACTAACTACAGAATTTGTCCCTGTAATTATCAAATACCCTATGGACAGAGCTATAAGACCTGCCTGGCTCACTACAAAAATTAAAAAGTTAATAAATAAAAAGAATAGACTATTTAAGAAGTTAAAAGATCTTAAAACCGCCAAATTACTCACTGAGTATAAGGATTGTCAAAAAAAATTAAAATTAATATAAGGAAGGCTAAAATCACACGAGTACAATCTTGCTAAGAGAGTGCGGGATAATAAAAAAGCCTTCTTCTCTTATATAAATAACCGGAGGAAGACTTCAAATAGTATAGGTCCCTTCACTATCGATGATGGATCCCCAGTTTCTAACCAACAAATGGCGAATATTCAAAACAAATACTTTTGTTTGGTTTATAACTCAAACAAAAATGATACATTTAACACAAAGCAAACTCTTGATCTAGAGATGATAAGATTGAACCCTGATAACATATTCAAACAGTTAGATGGACTTAACCCAAACAAATCCCCAGGCCCAGATGGTTTGCACCCTAAAATCTTAAAGGAATTGGCATGGGAACTGACCCATCCTTTCACACACATATTCCAAGTATCTTTAAATACCGGTTCTGTCCCTTATGACTGGAAGTTAGCAAATATAGTACAGATCTTAAAAAAGGGACCTTATACCCAACCAGAAAACTTTCGGCCCATAAGTCTGACATCAATACTGGGAAAACTTATGGAGAGTATAATTAAAGACATTCTAAAAGAACACTTGGAGGTACAGGATATGATGGATCCTATACAGCACGGGTTTGTGAAGAATAGATCATGTCAGACTAATTTACTGTCCTTTTATGAAAAAGTCAGTAGAGAACTGGACATTGGCAACCCTGTGGATGTGGTATTTCTCGACTTTGCTAAGGCCTTTGATAAACTGCCACATAAGGAATTATTGTTAGTGTTGGAAAATGCAAAACTTCCCATTAACATATGCAGATGGATTTCTGATTGGCTGTGGGATAGAAGACAGAGAGTGGTCATAAACGGGGAGTACTCTGACTGGGCCGCGGTGACCAGTGGTGTGCCTTAGGGATCAGTGTTGGGCCCCACTTTGTTTAACATATATATTTCCTCCCTGAAGATTAGCAACAATAATATATGGATGCAAAAATTTGCCGATGATTGCAGATTGGGTGTGGTCACAAATAAAGTTGAACACATAGTAGCTTTACAGTACACACTGGACTCAATACATGAATGGACAATCACAAATAAGTTAGGGCTAAACAAAACCAAATGTAAAGTCATGCACATGGGGAAAAATAACATTGAAGCAACTTATCAAATAGACAATATTACTCTAGGGGTTGAAACTGAGGAAAAAGATCTGGGAATTACAGTAACAAAAGACCTGAAATTTAGAGTGCACTGTAGAAACCAGTTGAGAAAGGCTAACCAGATTCTAAATTGCATACTTAAGTATATAGCATGTAGAGATAGGAATGTGATGATGCCTCTGTACGTTGCTTTGGTCAGGCCCCACCTGGAGTACTGTGCAAGGGTTTGGTCACCCTAAAACAAGGAGGATATATTAAATATTGAGGGAGTACAGAAAATATTTACTAAAAAAGTAAAAGGATTACAAAAAAAAATATTACAATAGACTGGTTAGTCTAAATCTGTATTCATTACATTATCGTAGAACAAGAGGAGATCTATGTTTCCTATACAAGAGTATGGAAGATGATAAGTTATTAAAAGAACTGGGGTTCATATATAAAATAGGGAGAACTAGTACAAGGAAACACAATAAACAATTGTACCAACAAACCTGGGAACATAACTTTCGGAAATATTGGTACAGTTTAAGAGTTGTGCGAACCTGGAATAACTTACCTAAGGAAACTGTAAATAGTATAACTATGAATTAATTTAAAAATGGGATCGATATGTTTTTTGGAGACAGTAAATTTTTATGTCAATAAAAATTGGAAGGCGAGCCTTATAGGATGGTATTGCTATCCTCGACTTGAATAAACCTATGAAACCTATGAAAGTACACTGATTATCTCGTATGTTCTTAGGCCATGTTCCATGGTTAGAATTGACAGCATTTTCTAGTCCTAAACCAAGATCAGGTAAATCTGGTGATTTTTCCAATTTTGTATATATTTGCTCATCTGTTTAGTCCACAGAGGCCCAATATTCAAACATTTGCACCGGCACGAACGGGTCTTTGCCAGTGCAAACCAGGATTTGGCCCAGATCGTCATGTTCAAAAGGGGCCTTTGCGTGAGCAAAGAGGGTTGGTGCCCCTGCAAAACATAATGTATGTGAGTGAGCAAGGGGAAAGGCGTGGCCATGAATAGCCACTCTGCCCCCATTCATTGGTTTTGTACTGCGCAAAAGAGTTTAGCATGGTCCTTTTGCACAGCACAAATACCACCAAACACAACCCCAACTTACTCGGTGCAACCATAGCAGCTGCCAGAGGTGCTGCTGCCACCTAGCTGGTTGTCCACTGGGGGAGCACACTCACCCCTTATGGTCAGTGGCACCCCACCCACTCCAATAGCCAGCCTGTACTTAAAATTAAGCATCCCTGGTGCTAGTGGTCTCCCCTACCTCCAATCGCTGGCCCATAACATAAAGAAAGCATCCCTGGTGCTAGTGGTCCCCCCTACCTCCAATCATTGGCCCATAACATAAAGAAAGCATCCCTGGTGCTAGTGGTCCCCTCGATTGCCATCCTCAACATAAAATACAGCATCCCTAGTGCTAGTGGTCCACACTCCCTCCAATCACCTGCCTGTATGAAAAATACAGTGTCCCTGCTGCTGGTGGTCCCCCCTTCCTCCAATCACCTGCCTGTACCAAAAATACAGCATCCCTAGTGCTAGTGGCCCCCCTGATTGCCATCCTGTACATAAAATACAGCATCCCTGGTGCTAGTGTTCCACCTCCCTATGATCGCCATCCTGTACATAAAATACAGCATCCCTGGTGCTAGTGGTCCCCCGATTGCCATCCTCTACGTAAAATACAGCATCCCTTGTGCTAGTGGTCCCCACTCCCTCTGATCGCTATCCTGTACGTAAAATACAGCATCCCTGGTGCTAGTGTTCCACCTCCCTATGATCACCATCCTGTACATAAAATACAGCATCCCTGGTGCTAGTGGTCCCCCCGATTGCCATCCTCTACGTAAAATACAGCATCCCTTGTGCTAGTGGTCCCCACTCCCTCTGATCGCTATCCTGTACATAAAATACAGCATCCCTGATGCTGGTGGTCCCCCCTCCCTCCAATCACCTGCCTGTACCTAAAATAAAGCATCCCTGGTGTTAGTAGCCCCCCCAATTGCCATCCTGTATGTAAAATACAGCATCCCTGGTGCTAGTGGTCCCCCTCTCTGTGATTGCTATCCTGTACATAAAATACAGCATCCCTGGTGCTAATGGCCCCCCTAGTTGCCAGCCCATAGGAAACTTGCCAACCCTCCCTAGCATCTAGTGCCCTCCTGCAGCACCAAACTCCCACCTCGTCACCTTAACAGTGTCCCTGGTGCCACGGGTGGGCATACAGCAACCAGTGCAGCCCTCCTCACACCTCCTTATCTGGCCGCTGTATGTCCAGGCAGGGAACACACATCTTATTTATAGGACAGAAGACATGCCCTGTCCTATGAGTTAGACACAAGCTCCCTGCCTGGACATATACAGCCGGCCAAGTCATATGCACACCCACATCACTGGGAATACTGGTAAGGTGATGGTGGGGTGGTTGCTTGGTGCAGGGGGGGGTCAAGAGATGCCAGGGAGGGTTGGCAAGTTTCCTATGGCCTGGTGATTGGAGTAAAGGGGGACCACTAGCACCAGGCATGCCATCTCTATACTACGGGCTAGCAATCAGGGGAACCACTAGCACCAGGTATGATTTCTCTATGTTACAGGCTGGTGATCGGTGGGGTGGACCACTAGCACCAGGGATGCCTTCTGTATGATACAGGCCAGCAATCAGAGGGAGGGGGGACCACCAGCACCAGGGATGCCTTCTCTATGATATGGGCCAGCAATCAGAGGGAGGGGGGACCACTAGCACCAGGCATGCCATCTCTATATTACGGGCTAGCAATCAGGGGAACCACTAGCACCAGGTATGATTTCTCTATGTTACAGGCTGGTGATCGGTGGGGTGGACCACTAGCACCAGGGATGCTTTCTCAATGTTATGGGCCAGCGATCAGAGGGAGGGGGACCACCAGCACCAGGGATGCTTTCTCAATGTTATGGGCCAGCGATCGAAGGGAGGGGGACCACTAGCACCAGGGATGCTTCATTTTAAGAACAAGCTGGCAATCAGCAGGAGGAGGGACCACTAGACACCAGGGATATCTATACAACTCTGGGCCCTGCCTCCCAATGCATGCAAATGAGCCCACAGTGGGCATTCAAGGGGCCCCTTAGTGCCTCGCATGCCCCATGGGCTTAAATGCATGGGTCCTTTTGAATAATGCAGATAGCACTCT
The DNA here is from genome assembly GCA_016271365.2 of Neoceratodus forsteri. Taxonomy (NCBI): domain Eukaryota; kingdom Metazoa; phylum Chordata; order Ceratodontiformes; family Ceratodontidae; genus Neoceratodus; species Neoceratodus forsteri. The sequence continues at coordinate 1,131,314,442 of CM028133.1, read as the reverse complement.
GTAGCCATCCACTCTGGCAGTGTACTTCGGGACCCATGTTGGGATAGTGCTAAATGGCTTAGCACTGTGCTGCCAGGGCCCTATATTCAGTCAAATAGTGCCAGTCGAATATAGCATCTTTGGGCTCCTGGGCAATCGCAAGGCACGGCACAACTTTTTGCACTCCACTTTGTGCTATTTTGAATGTCAGGCCCCAGACTTCAGTGTGTTTTCTTTGTCCTCTGGCATACAGGATGTTACAAGCAGGTTTGGGCCCTGATTTGCATCAACAGGGATAGTGCATGACTTTGGATTCTGATTGATGAGTACAGTGCTGTTGAAGCAAGGCAAGGACTGAAGTGGCACAGAGTATGCATCCAGTTTCCTGGTCTTCCTCCATAAACTTGCATTCTTCAGTTCCTCCAGAAACTTGCACCTCCTCTTCTGGGCACTACTCAAGTGTTGATAGACCATTTTCACTGTTCCCTCTGAATGCCCTAGTTCAAGACCAATGTGTGGATGAGATGGTAAGGGTGGATTCCAGGGACCACTACTTTTAGAGACAAAAGAAAAATTCTTAGGAAAAACATAATAGCCAAGGAACTACATCCTTGTGCAATGACTGGTCCTTTTTTGTAGAAATCAATTTTCTTTAAATTTGCGTGCAAAAATGGTTCGACGACACCGATTCGACAAAAATATGTTAACCCAACGTTACAGCAATGGCTGTACATTGACCACAATTGCAGTCAGCATTGTGTTGCCCAGAAAAGAAGTGTGTTGTAGTGGGGGGCATCCCCCATGTGGGGAGCTCTGCCACCCCATATTCTAAAATAACTAACACCAAGTTGGAGCTGTTTTGGGAAGGAGACACAGGTCCTGGAGAAGTCGTGCCAGGGTCCGTGCACCCATTACAGTGATTTGCTGTCCACCAAGGGAAAAATTACCTGGCTGAGAATATGATCAGAGCAGTGCAACAGGAGTTTGTGGAGTTGAGGAGGGGCCTTAGACAAGTAGCACACACAGTATCTTTCTTGGAAATGCTACCTGTCTATGGCATGGATGAGGCTAGGGTACTCCGCACCATGGGATTCAATGACTGGTTGAAAAACTGGTGCAGAGCTCAGGGATTTGGCTTCATTGGGGACTGGGGCTCCACCTGGAGTGATGCAAGCCTATACAGCCACGATGGTCTGCATCTATCCAGGAGGGGAACCAGGATACTAGGTGATAGGTTTAAATGCTTCATTGGCAAGCATTTAAACTAGCCAAAGGGGAGAGGCACTGAAAAGGAGAAGGGAAATCCTAGCCCCCCAAAAAATCAGGGTAGTTAGTGAGGTAAACACCAAGATAGAGCAGTCAATAGAGAAGGGCAGGGGTAAATGAAGAAAAAGACAAACGCAGTAAGGACAGAGATGGGACAAAAAGAAATAAAGCCATAAAAAATGGAGGGCAATGAGTACCAATGCCCGTAGTCTAGGTAAAAAGCTCCCCAAAATGGTGGCCTTGTTGGAAGAGGGATGCCTAGATATCATGGCAGTCACAGAAACATGATACACAAAGAACCATGACTGGGATGTCAACATACCAGGGTACACAGTGTACAGGAGGGACAGGGAGGGAATAAGAGAAGGAGGAGTAACTCTCCATGTAAGAGAAGGGATCAAAGCAACAGAACTAAAGGGTAAACAAGGAGGAGAGGAGGCACTGTGGGTCACCCTGAAGACTGGAAATGGCACCACAATCTGCACAGGGGTTGTATGCAGACCCCCATCTCAGGGGGAGGAAATGGACAAGGAAATGATAGAAGGCATCCTTGGGATGGCAGAGAAAGGGGAGATATTGCTGGTGGGGGACCTGAATATGCCAGATGTTAACTGGAGCACCTTTGCTGCAGCCACATCCAAGAGCAGGGCCATTCTCGATGCCCTACAGGGGGCATGCCTCAGAGGCTAGTTTTGGAACCCTCTCAGGAGCAAGCAATCTTAGACCTGGTACTCTCAAATGGGCATGGAGAGAGGATCTTTGAGCTTGAAGTGGGTAGCCATCTGGGAACAAGTGACCACCAAACAGTGTGGTTCACGATAAACTTAGCTGTAGAGTCAAGCCATACAAAAGTGAAGGTACTGGACTTCAGGAGGGCTGCTTTTGTCAAAATGAGAGAGTGCTTCAGAAATGGACTAGCAAACAGGCAAGAAGGTGGGGTGGGGCAACAATGGGGAAACATCAAAACCACCATCACAGAGGCAACAAGCCTTTGTGTGAAGCAAATGAACAAATCAAAATGAAAGAAAAAACACTATGGTTCTCAAAAGAAGTGGCGGGGAAGGTAAAGGAGAAAAAGATAGCATTCAGGAAGTATAAGGAAACACAGAAGGAGCAGGACAGAGAACTGTACTAGTTAAAGCAGAAGGAAGCAGGGAAGACAGTCAGAATAGCAAAGGCCCAAACCAAGGAAAAGATAGCCAACTCAGTTAAGAAGGGGGATAAAGCCTTTTATAGGTACATTAGGGAGCAAAGACAGACTAAGGCAGGGATACTGAGGCTGAATAAAGAGGAAGGTGGTTGGGCAGACAGCGACAGTAAAAAAGCAGGGATACTGAACGAATACTTCTGCTCAGTATTTACAATGGAAAAGCAGGGGGAGATACCTAATCCAGTCAATAGAAGCACTCTGGACAGGGGGGTTGATATTAGTCCTTTCACAGAAGATAGGGTTCTGAAAGAACTCTTAAAACTGAAGGTGGATAAAGCAATGGAGCCAGATGGGATTCACCACAGAATTCTAAAAGAACAAAGGTAAGAACTAGTAACACCATTGACTACCCTTTTTTAATAAATCATGGTAGGATGGTGTGGTACCTGAGGACTGGAGGAGGAAAAATGTGATTTCCCTTCACAAAAGTGGGAGCAAGACAGAGGCAGGAAACTACACGCCTGTCAGTTTGACCTCAGTGGTAGGGGAAAATGATGGAATCACTTCTGAAGGAAAGAATTGTTGAGTACCTAGAGGCCAGTGGGGAACAGGACCCAAGGCAGCATGGATTCACAGCAGGAAGGTCATGGCAGACAAATCTAATTGATTTCTTTGACTGGGTGACCAAAGTAGTAGACCAGGGAGGGGCTGTGGACATGGCCTACCTAGACTTTAGCAAGGCATTTGACTCAGTCCCGCACAAAAGATTAATAAACAAATTAACCAGCCTGGGAGTGTGTCCCAGGGTGACAGCCTGGGGAAAACGCTGGCTGGACAACAGGACATAGCAGGTAATAGTAAATGGAGTCCACAGTGAAGAAAGGGGGTTACTAGTGGGGCACTGCGAGGGTTCAGTACTGAAGCCATTTTTTTAATGTCTTTATAAGTGACATTGCAGAGGGATGGGAAGGAAGTATGTCTCTTTGCAGATGACACAAAGATCTGCAACAGGGTTGATAGCAAGGTGGGGTGGAAAGGATGAAAAGGGACTTGGCAAGGTTGGAAGAGTGGTCAAATGTATGGCAGCTTATTCAATGCAAAGAAGTGCAAAGTAATGCACCTGGAAAACAAAAACCCAAGGGAAGATTACACAATGGGGGAGGAGATACTGACAACAACAAAAATGGAAAGGGACCTGGGGTAGTCATATCAGATGACCTAAAGGTGGGCCAGCAATGTGAGAAGGCAGTAAGGAGGGCTGGGGGATACTGGGATACATAGGGAGAGGCATCACCAGTAGAAAACAGGAAGTTGCTGGCCCTCTGTACAGACAGTTGGTAAGACCATCTGAGTACACTGTGTACAGTTCTGGAGACCCCATCTCCACAAAGACATAGACAGGGTGGAGGATGTCCAGAGGAGGGCAGCAAAATGGTGCAGGGTCTGCACCAGAAGACATATGAAGAAAGACTAAAGGAGCTTAAGATGTATAGCCTCGAGGAAAGGAGGGAGAGGAGGACATGATAGAAACTTTCAAATACCTCAAGGGAATCAACAAAGTCCAAGAGGTAGCATCTTTCAGAAAAGATGTGCAAGAACAAGGGGGCACAATCTGAAGATAGAGGGGGTCGGCTCCAGAGGTAATGTGAGAAGTATTTCTTCACAGAGGTGGCTATAGATGCATGGAACAGGCCTTCCTGAGGAGGTCGTAGAGTCAAAAACAGTGGAGGAATTCAAGAATGCATGGGACAGACAAAAGGTAATTCTAGTGGGGGTAGGAGGAAGTAAGCTGTTGGTTAACTAGGATCTGCCGCTTATCTATTAGGTAGAGGAAATTTCAGACTAGGTGGGCCAAGTGGTCCTTATCTGCCATCAAATTCTATGTTTCTGTGTTTTCCAGTGTTGTTGCTGTTATGGTCTTTGGCATAACAGTTTCACTGTCAGAATGGCACACCTGCAAAAACATGCAGTTACTAAATCCAAGTAAAAAAAAAAATCTTGTGAATTTACAAAGCTCTTAAGAAAATGAAAGCTGTTGCACTGTTGCATATTATCAGGACTCCTTCAACAAAGAATGTCTCTATTCACAGAATTGTTTGGTGCTGAACAGAGACGGACTTGATACTACGTGCTTTCCCATCCTGTGGAGTAGGAGGGAGAAGCAGGGCAACAAAAAGCCTGAAAAAGTATTGAAAAGGTATGCTATCTAAGCCGTTGTGTGCTTTGTTGCCTTTTCAGTACAGCTTATTGTGCACCTCTGTTGGGCAGACGTACCGGTGTTTCGTTTTCTCTCCCCAGCTGTAGAAGGAATACCCATGGATGGTGCAGGAGATCCTTCCTGATTCCAAATTCACAGAGGGTCCCTGATGTGAAGCAGGACTACTCTGGGAGAGAGAAGCTGTTCAAAGCAGCAGTAGAGCACCGAGAAGACTCCTGACTAAAGAGAAAATATTTCAGTCACAAGCGAAGAAGACACAAGCTAAAAACTAGAAAAAAGACTGGCGTTAAAATCTGGATAAAGGGGAGGAATTTTATTTAATATTTTCCCTCTATCCCCTTTATACTCAGTGTATTATTTGACTTTTTATGTGCAGATCAACGAGTTGTCTTTTTTTTTTTTTAAGTTTTAGAAGTATTTTGTGTACGATTCAGGTGCTTTTATTGAATTTATTTATCTATTCATGTTGATTTTATTAGTGGACCCCTAACAGATTTTTTAGATATATATTCCCTGTTTCTTGTACTGCTCCTTTAACTAGTAATTTTCTACTAGTACTAGTTCATAAGTTCGTGAGTTGTATCAGAGCTTAAAAGACCATTGTGTCCATACTGCTCGCCATTAAATTCTTAATATCCTAAAATACTGTTACCTAACAGATATTTATCTAGGTTTATTTTAAAGGCCTGCATAGTGCTACTAGATACCACTTCCAGGGGCATTTCATTCCAGCTTGGCACAACCCTAACGCTAAACCAACACTTTCTTTTTGTAAACCTGTACTTTTCCATTTTTAGATGGAAAGGGTGTGCTCTAGTCTGACATAATTGTTCTCTTATTTTTAACCCCAGCGATTCCCTTAGTGTGATATCAGTAAGAGCCTTATAAACCAGACACGTCTCCTCGCAACCTCCTATACTCCAGTGCATACCGTCCATGTTTACTTAGACGGGTCAGATAGTCACATTCTTGATTTCCTTCAGTCATTCGTGTGGCCCTTTTCTGGACCCTCTCCAAAGCTACGCTCTGCTTTTTGTAGCCTGGGGACCAGAACTGTGCACAGTATTCCACATGTGGTCGCACCAAAGAACTGTGAAGTGGCAGAAAGACCTCGCTCCTCCTAGACTTAATATGTCTACCTATGCAGCTCAGTATGTTCCTCGCCTTGATTTCTTGATTGTTTTCTGACTGCACACCTTGATTTGTTTATCCTGCTCACCCGTTTACTTTCTGGGACTTGTGCACGATTGTGGCTATTTGTTAGTGCTGATTAGCCTTTGGTAGGTTGTGTCCACCTGAGCCCACTTGTCCTTAATTGATTTTTAGTTTGGTTCCTTAAAAGACTGTGTGTATGTCATTAGTTGACTGAGAGCCAGTTCCCATGTATTTAATTTGCCTGGTGCTCTTGTGTACTAGTACACTTGACGAACAGATCTGCTGTGAGCTCTGTCTTTGGCGTTCCTCAGTTTTTCTATTTATTGCCGTGCTCGGTTGCATGTATTTAGTTTTACTCCCCTATTTCTTCTACTCCTATATGTTCTACACTGATGTGCCATAATCCCGAGTGGGAAAAAGTGGGTATGTACTATGGAATAAAGTGAGCAGGACTGGATAGGAAAATGGTGAGGAAATCAGAGAAATGGCCTAAGTGCCTGCCTATAGTGCCTTTGAAAAAAAAATTGCCACATGCTTGGTCCAAGGAGTAGGAGACGGACAGCAGGGGCCTAAGCGTTTTTTGAGGTAGATTTACCTGCTTCGAGTGTAAGTCAGACTTTATCTTTTAATTGAATGTTGTGCTGTTGTACTGTTCTCATATAACTTTATCTGGAGTTGAAGTTTTGGAAGTTAGATTACCTGTTTCTATTGCAGCCTGTATTAAATTATTTGTTGAACAGACTCCTTAGGGTGATTTTGTGGCCAATTGTGACCGAGATTGTGGCAAATTCTCCCTTTGGTTTTCTCTTTAAAATACCTAAATATTCTAAAGGTTGCTATTTGTTTACATAATATATATTTAAGCAACATTATTACTGCATCATTACATTTAGCAATGGATTGTTTTAACGAATATGGGTTTACAGCTAATCAATAGAGTCTGATATAATAAAAAAGAAAAATAATAATAATAATAAGTTCTATGGTCTTACAGGCTTTAACTTTTTATCTTTTGACCCAGTGAGAGCCTTCAAAGGATGTGGGCTTGTTTGGATCCAGAAAAAGTATAAACAAAAAGATTTGAAAAAACTAAAGGGAGGGATACTGATTTTAATGAACAGCGAAACTGATTGCAAAGCGCACAGAGTAAAAAACAGAAAACTGGCTGAGTCCACTACAGGACTTGTGCGGATTTTGAACAGACACTAATCAGTAAACAAAAAAGACAGATTAACAGGCACATTGGGTACAGCTGATTTGGGAACAAGATACAAGCGGATAAACGAACAAGAATCAAAAACAAGAGTCAAGGAGAATCAAGAAAGGAGCAAAGGAAATTGCTCGTTTAAGAAATCTGTGATTTGCTCAGTGCCTAGAGTGTGCGAAGACAGTTTAGATACTACTCTAAGGGGGACTGCTGTCATAACTGGTGTCATATCTGTTCTTATACTTATTTAAAGTTTATGAAATATTTAGATGGTCATATTAAGACGTAATAACTTGGGAAAAATCTCTAGAATATATAAGAATTTTAATAGTGTGTGCTGTATGTGTGTGATGTAAGTACTGTAGTGCTGTAGGGACCTTGAGATTGGTGCCTTAGTAATTCCCTAACTTAAATTAACAAGATCACTTGGCAGTTACCCAGTCAAGTAGTAGCAGAGCAAATTAAATTAGGACTAAATAGCTGTAAATCATTACTGTATTCACAGCTTTTAAGTGAACAGTTTCCTTCCCTACACCTGTGACTACTATAAAATATTTTTTTTTTCTTTTGGGGGGATTGTTGGGGTTTGTTACCAGAATATTACATCTTAAGGAATAAGGAGCATAACAGTGAATACTAGATTACAAATACAAAGGAGTGTGAGATCCTCACCATTACAGGAACTCCCAGCAAGATCTAAAATTGCTTGTAGTAAACAAAGATCACTGACCATAAGCAAACCTGTGAATTAACCCTCAGCCCCTAAGTTTAAGATGGGTTCTGGTCCACTGCAAGAAAGCTCTAGTCCTGTAATTCTTTTAGATTCAGGAAATATTCAACCTGTACGACCCTATCATTAGTGGAAGAGATTAGTGATTCTGAGAATGGCACAAAACATATTTGTGTCTGTGGATTTGGAAAAATCTCCAGAATTGATTTTCTCATCCCCACCCAGTAGTGAGAGATACTATTTAAATAGTTGTAGCACAGGGGGAAGAGACTGTAAGGGGGAGAATACAGGATTGGAGAAGATTATGTCCGACTTGTAAAATACCATAGAAGGATTGAAACATTTAGAGAGACAAACTTCACAAATGGGAAACTGCATTTGTAATTTAAATATTGAATCGGAAACTGATAAATCTATAAGGAAACCACTATATAAGCCATATTTTTTCAGTGAAGATTTAATGAAATCCTTAAGCCATCAGCCTACTGCTAACATACTATTAATGGAGCAGTTATTAATTAACAAGAATATAGAACAAACAAGAGAAGATGTGGCCTGACTAGATATCAAAATTGAGCAATTAGTTAAAAGTTATGATAATTGGAGCAATTCACAACAGGATAACAGGAAGCAGAGCAAGACATCCCTGAGACTGACAACCAGAGACCTGATTTCAGTATGATTGTAATACTATTCCAATCCATAAAAATTAATAAAAAAAAGGAAATAAAAAAGAAATGGGAAAAACAAACACTCTAAAATGATAATAAAACTGAAAATGATGAAAAAGATTAAATCAGGAAAGGAAACGGTGGGGGGGATAGAAATAGCTAACAGTAGTATTGAGATAGGAAATAATGTTAGTCACAGAACCTGCCCCAGTAATGCCCTTGAGGAAAAAGCTATTGTTAGGAAAGAAGATCTAGTGATTCCTAGCAGAGAGGTTTTGAATTTTAACACCCTAACGTTACAACTGGAAATGCTGAAAACAGAAATAAAACACCTCAATCAGGAACTGGGAATACAAAGGTCTGAATTACATTTAATAGAGGAGAACCAAGAAATAGGAGTAACACCACAGAAAAAGGAGTCAGTGTTAGCAGAAACCGAAGAAAATATAACACAGCCTTTCATAAGATTCCTAGGTCCACAGAATTGGCTGAATAAAAATGTAGAATCACTGAATCTATTAATGAGAGAGCTTATTAAATCATCACTAGATATAGACCTTCTAGAAGATGACATAATAGATGTTAAACAAATTCCACTGAACTTTGCCAGTCTTGTGGAAGTATTCTTCACTTCAGCCAGAGTAGCTAATTATGTCTGGCTTAATAGCTTAAATGTTAAAAACGTGAACCTTTGTATTATCTTCCCCAATAGGCATATGTTTAATAAGTATAAAGAAGACTTAGGCTGGCCCAGTGGTGCTGAGGGTTGAGGCTCTTTATGCCACACTTCGTGCCACGCTGGCGACCCAGGTTCGTATGTGAGCCTGGGGTGTCTGGGATCAGCAGGGGTGGATAGGATTGAGCATCTGGAGGACTGCTCTTGTATCCCAGGGTGGGATCCAGGGTGCCACCATTCTGCAGTGGCCCCTGGTGATGACCGAGGGCACTGCTAGAGACAGTGCAACAAGTAGGGAGTGTGGCAGGCATATGCATGTAGGTGCCCGACATCATTGCACGCTGCACTCCCGGGGCGAAAACACAGAAATGGCAGCACAGAACACGGCAGCTTGATGGCTGCTATTCCCATCAACCAATGATCCTGGACAGTCGCGTGCCGATACTGGATCCTTGCCTGGTGTGGGGCAATGGGGGTGCCCCTCTCGAAGGTATACTGCATATGCCAGCTGGGCATGCAACTCTGGGGTCGGTGATGGAGGTGGAGCGTGGTTGGAATATGAGGAAGGTCAGTGGCTGCAGGTGAAAAATAGTGATATGATAGAAAAAAGAAGACTTAGTAGGGGTAAAGAAGACTGGATTTGTTAAGTCTTTTGGAATGAATGAAATAGAGTGAAAGTAATCAAATACCGACTGAAACTATTACTAGTTTTTAAAGACTATCTTGCAGATTCCATTGAAAATGGGGCATATGTTGTCAGTTAGTAGAGTGGGATGTGATAGTGAGACTGAATTTCTAATAAAGGTGAACAATTATTAGGAGAGAGCAAACAAAAGAACACATCTTAGATAGCATGGGTCTGTTTATGGTGGAATCTGAGGTATTGGGGACCACTGATACTAGACCATATGAGAGTTTATAGGCCAGACAGAGAAACATAATAACCTCAATACATATCAAACAATGGCAGGTTATTGTGCTTGACAGCTAAACATATCAGATAAGGCCACTAGTGCGGACTAGTTAGTTCACTTAGAGGGGCTTGTTAACAAGAGCCTCTCTATAACATAATGGAATGTGTCAGGGTTAAAGAATAAAATAGGTGATAAACATTGGATGGCCTTTACTGGAAAATTTGACGTGTTATTGTTCCAAGAAACCTGACAGGAGAGAGAGAAAAAATTCACCTAAATGGGTATGAAGCTTTTTATTCTCCAGGCAGAAGAAAGGAAAAATCAGGTAGATGTTCAGGAGGCATTGTATCATACTTTAAGGTTGGCACAAGCTGGCAGTATAGCCTAGAGGTTAGAGTAACGAGCTGTGAACGAGCTTGGTACATCCAGCAGACCAGACCTTGGTTTGAGTCTCACAACCTCCACTTGTATACTGTGTGACTCTGAGCACGTCACTTAACCGCCCAGTGCTCCCAGGTCACCCCTGAAAACAAGCAGTTGTGCCTAGAGGGCCTTACCTGGTTACCAAAGACTAAAAATTAAAAAGGTTGGCCCTATTAAGGCGGTGTCTTGTATAAAACAAGAAGAGTCCAATTTGACTAATTGTGTGGATACTGGAAATGTTAAATTCATCTGTATTAATTGCTACTGTCTCTCAGTAAATTTGAGGTTTTTCAGCAATTAATTTTGGACACAACTAGAGGGAATGTTTGATATTATTAAGGAAATATACCCGAAGGAATGAATATTAATTGGTGGTGACCTAAATGCCCATATTGGAGCCTTTGGTGGTTTGATGGACAACCCTCTTTATACCTACAATTATGTAGAGAATATAAAAATAAGGAAAACAAAAGACCAGGAAGTTAATGATTCAGGACAAAACCCGATAGAATTAATGAGAGCACACCATTTTTATCCACTAAATGGTAGGTTGCAAGGAGGTGCACAAGGAGAAGCGATGTACTTAAACTCCAGAGGGGCTTCAATTGTTGACCTAATATTATGGTCAGGGCCCCCCAATATCTGGGACAAGATACAGGTCACTAATCGTGCTGATAGTGACCGTTTCCCTGTAACTATATGGAGTAAACAATCTAACCATGAGGATGTAATTCCTGTTGAGAGACTCCCCTTCACTGAACTTAGAGCAAATAAAAGAATCATTTGGCATAATAATTCCCAGGAGAAGCTTGGAAATCTGATTCAGGACTCCATTGGAAATATGCCAGAAAACAAATTAAAGGGTGGGAGTAGTGAGGTGTTGAAGTAAAAATTGAGGTTAATATGTGATAGCAGTAAAGATAGGTTGTGGAGTTCAGTCAAATCAGGAACAAAAAATGATTTTAAGGAAGGATGGTTTGATATGGAGTGTAAAAGGGCAAAAGGTGTTATAAGGAAACAGAATAGAATATACTTGGCAAATCCCTCTAAACAAAAATTGGGCGAACTTAACCAATGTAAAAAAGGGTATAAAATCTTAATTAAAGGTAAAAAGAAGACACACCAACTAAAACTATGGGGCCAAATGATAGATGCAATGGAAAAGAAAGATTCAAAAAAATTCTGGATGTTAGTAGCCAAGGGCATGAACTATAGTAAAAATAATATTGATACATATATAACTGAAAGAACATTTTACAAATATTTTTGGGACTCTAACTTAGACAGGGTTTTAAATAATTGATTAGCAGTTTTTTTCTTGGGACAATGCTAACTGTACAGAAAGCATTTATATAGGTTTTCTACAAGTGTTATTTTTGTTAAACACAGTGAGACAAGTGCTATGCATTTTTACAATGTTTTAGAACTTTTATGAGCAAAACACTAATCAATTTTTAGAGTTAAATAAAACCCTGCTTAGATAATAACCTAGTGGGTTTACCCAGTTGGGCTCATCTTATGTACAGCTTAATTACGATGAGGTTTTGATGGAAATGATTACACTTAAATCCAAAAAGGCACCAGGTCCTGATGGAATCCATGCAGAAATATACCTGTCCTATCCACAATTATGGTGTAAATTTTTGACTCATTTTTATAATAGCTGTATAAAGGAGAATAATTTCCAGAGACTTGGAAAGGGGCAAACATTGTCCCAATCCATAAGAAAGGGCCCCTGTCAGATCCCATAATGTATCGCCCCGTAAGTCTCCTTGACATAAATCTGAAGATCCTATCTAAGACTTTACTACAGAGACTCATGCTAGAAATAGAAAGAACAGGAGGAATTTCTAAATACCAGATGGGTTTTCGAGAAAATTATTCAACATGTGATAATGTCTTTATACTAAGGCATCTTATGGAAAAATACACAATAATTAGGAAACAAACACTGTATGCAGTATTTATAGATTATTCTTTGGCATTTGATTCAATATCTAGAAGTAAACTATGGAAAATTCTACTGGATAAATCAATGAAAATTTAGTACATCTAATCATTAGCCTTTATTCTAATACCTGGGCTACAGTAAGGATTGGGACCGGTGGGGAAATTTCTACACCATTCTTGACCAATAAAGGGGTCCATCAAGGACGTGTGCTAGCTCCCATCTTACTCTCCCTTTATATAGATAATCTTTTAGCAGAGTTGAATAATTTCGATTCGGATTCACCAAAAATTATTAATAATACTTATGCAGCAACAGCTTATGCTGATGATATTGTCATCTTTTCCTTATCTAAAGCAGGGCACCAAAAGAAACTTGACCTTGTTCAAAAGGAATCGAATACCTTAGATCTGACTGTTAATATGAAAAAGACAAAGGTAGTAGTGTATGGGCAGAAATCTAAATCTTCAAAATATTGGTGTATAGGCCAAAACAAAATTGAAACTGTGGACTCATATACTTATTTAGGGATCCTCTTTCACAGAAATGGCAGCTGGAATGAATAGCTTACAGCTGTACAAGAAAAAGTTAAAAAAACAATGGTAGGTTTAGAGACCTTTAATTACAAATATGGAGGTAAAATTACAAATATGGAGGTAAAACAATAGAACCTGTGTTACAAGCCATTAAGGTTAAGTATAGGACTCGGGTCCTATATGGTACGGAAATATGGGAATCAAAAAATCTACAGAAAACATCCATATCAATATTCAAAATCTTAAAAGTAACAAGGTTAGGGAATTCCTGTCCTGCAGCATACTGTACATATGATCTGAGTTGGGACTGACTAATATTGCTGCATTTGCAGATAACAGGAAAATTAATTTCTGGTTAAGACTTCACACGATTTCTAAGGATTTGCCCTCTTATCATTGCTTGGTGGAAAAAAAGAAATGGAAAGATTTAGGTCTTAAAAGGAATCTCTGGTACGATTCACTGCTGAAAAATCTGGACATGTACAATCTTCCAGAGATGAAGAGATGGCAGGCTAAGGGAATTTCAATTAGTCCTAAGTATAAAAAATACATTACTAAAATGATTAGTACACATTGGAATAAAATGGATGAAGTGGCCATTAAGAATTTGGCATATTCTAAATGGTTCACAGGGAATAATGGCTTTGGCTTTAAGATTTATTTGAAAACTTTAGCAAGTTATGAGTTACGAAAAATTTCATAACTTATAAATTTGAACATTTCCTAAATAACGTCCTTCGCAAAGGTATAATATGTTAACTAAAGAACTGGAGGATTGTAGCTGTCCGGGGGGGGGGGGTAAAGAAAATTTACAACACGTGATGTGGATCTGTACCTGGTACCAGAATGAAAGATTGTACTGGCTTGGGCCATATATCAATCCACTATACAATATCGATATGGAAATGTTGACAACTATTTTGATACATACAACAAACGAAGAGACTATTACTAGAGTAGCAAAATTATTTTTAGCCATAGGCAAGATAAGAAAATGAACTATTGGGAATGAGTTAGGCCCGTTGTACTAATCAGAAGTTATTCAGTAACGTGTACAGTAAATCTCTGGCACTTTGTACTGTAGCATGTCTGGTGATACAGTCTCTTGTATTGTCTTTGAGTGGATTTTATAATTATTGTAACTTATCACTGTGTCTTTGTATACATTGTGAAAGCTAATTTGCCATACAATAAAATTGCTGATTGATTGAAATTTAAAGATCTTTAGGAGATTTTACAGGGTTCCATCGATGCAGTTTAGCTGGCCAGATAAACTTCTTTGTTTCTTAATAACCTTCCAGGAAGGCACTTGGAAGTGCTACTAGAGGCCTTGCTTCATCATTTAATATTTGGAACCAAATTTCAGCGTCTTTTTTCTCTTTTGTTATGTACTAGGATAATGCTAACACACATTTTGACTATAAACAGCACAGAACCACACAGAGAGGATTAGTTCATGGAAGTTTGCTTGCCGAGCAAGACTTCTCAGACATTTCATCATCTTTCAGGAGCCTCTTGTTGTGTTTAGTGTGAAAAAAAGTTTTGGATATCCATTACTGAAAACCACATTTAAAAACAAGCATTTGTCAATGCCGAATGCTGATTGCGTTGGTCCGTTGAGCTCGCTCAGTGGCCCTCTGTCAGTCGCTCGTTGTGTTTCTACCGGTGCTGCAGGCTGCTGTTTTGTACTGGGCTCTTGCGTGTGATGGCACCCTTTTCTGTCCACAAAGAAATCCGCAGCTGTCCCGACAGAGCTCCATTGAGATGGGTCACTGCCCCACTCTGACTCACTCATTCTGTTTCTCCTGGTGCTGCGGGATGGCCTTTTGTACTGGGCTTCTGCCTCTGTTGGTGGCTTTTTCTGCCCACAAAGAAATCTGCAGCAGTCCCGACACAGGTCCGTTGAGCTTCCTCACTCCCCCTCTGTCACTTGCTGGTTCTGTGTCTCCCGCTGCTGCAGGCTGCCCTTTTGAACTGGGCTCCTGCCTGCATTGGCGGCTTTTTCCACCCACAAAGAAATCTGTAGCAGTCCCGAGACAGCTCAGTTGAGCTTGCTCACGCCTCCTCTATCACTCACTTGTTCTGTCTCTGCCAGTGCTGCACGCTGCCCTTTTGTACTGGGCTCCTCCATGCATAGCTGCCTTCTTCTGCCCACAAAGAAATCTGCAGCAGTCATGATAGCGCTCCGTTGAGTTCGCTCACTCACTCCCCCTCTCTCACTCGTTCGTTCTGTTTCTCCCGCCGCTGCAGGCTGCCCATTTGTAATGGGCCCCTGCATGCATTGCTGCCTTTTTCTGCCCACAAAGAAATCCACAGCAGTCCCAATAGAGCTCTGGTGAGCTCACTCACTCCCCCCCCACTCGCTCGTTCTGTGCCTCCTGCTGCTGCAGGCTGTCCTTTTGTACTGGGTTCCTGCCTGCATTGGTGGCTTTTCCTGCCCAAAAAGAGATCTGCAGCAGTCCTGACACATCTCTGTTGAGGTCACTCACTCCCCCTCTGTCACTCGCTCGTTCTGTTCGTGCTGCAGGCTGGCCTTTTGTACTGGGCTCCTGCCTGGATTGCCGCCTTTTCCTGCCCACAAAGAAATCCGCAGCAGTCATGATAGAGCTCTGTTGAGTTCACTCACTCCCCCTGTCTCACTCACTCATTCTGTTTCTCCTGCTGCTGCTGGCTGTTCTTTTGTACTGGGCCCCTGCATGCATTGCTCCCTTTTCTGCCCACAAAGAAATCCACAGCAGTCCCAACAGAGCTCCGTTGAGGTCACTCACTCCCCCTGTCTCACTCATTCTGTATCTCCCACTGCTGCAGGCTGCCCTTTTGTACTGGGCTTCTGCTTGCGTTGGCAGCTTTTTCTGCCCACAAAGAAATCTGCAGCAGTCCTGACACAGGTCCATTGAGCTTGCTCACTCCCCCCTCTCACTCGCTCATTCCATTTCTGCCAGCACTGCAGACTGGCATTTTGTACTGGGCTCCTGCCTGCATTGCTGCCTTTTTCTGCCCACAAAGAAATCCACAGCAGTCACGATAGAGGTCCGTTGAACTCGCTCACTTGCTCATTGTGTTTCTCCTGGCACTGCAGGCTACCCTTCTGTACTGGGCTCCCGCCTG
This sequence comes from Neoceratodus forsteri, assembly GCA_016271365.2. Taxonomy (NCBI): domain Eukaryota; kingdom Metazoa; phylum Chordata; order Ceratodontiformes; family Ceratodontidae; genus Neoceratodus; species Neoceratodus forsteri. The sequence continues at coordinate 1,131,298,461 of CM028133.1, read as the reverse complement.
CGTTTGCACTTTTTCTGCCCACAAAGAAATCTGTACCTGTCCCGACAGCTCAGTTGAGGTCGCTCACTCCCCCATCTCACTTGCTCGTTCTGTTTCTCCCACCACTGCAGGCTGCCCTTTTGTACTGGACCCCTGCATGCATTGCTGCCTTTCTCTGCCCACAAAGAAATTCACAGCAGTCCCAACAGAGCTCTGTTGAGCTCACTCAGTCCCACTCCCTCACTCGCTCATTCTGTCTCTCCTGGTGCTGCAGGCTGCCCTTTTGTACTAGGCTCCTGCCTCTGTTGTTGCCTTTTTCTGCCCACAAACCAATCTGCAGCAGTCCCGACAGAGCTCTGTTGAGCTCGCTTATTCCCCGCTCTCACTCGCTCATCCCGTTTCTGCCGCCGCTCCAGGTTGCCGTTTTGTACCGGGCTCCTGCCTGCATTGCCGCCTTCTTCTGCCTACAAAGAAATCCGCAGCAGCCACGACAGAGCTCTGTTGAGCTCGCGCACTCCCTCTCTCTCTCTCACTCGCTCATTCTGTTTCTCCCACTGCTGCAGGCTGCCCTTTTGTACTGGGCCTCTGAGTGCATTGCTGCCTTTTTCTGCCCACAAAGAAATCTGCAGCAGTCCCGACACAGCTCTGTTGAGCTCGCTCACTCCCCCTCTCTCACTTGCTCATTCTGTTTCTGCCGGCGCTGCAGGCTGGCCTTTTGTACTGGGCTCCTGCCTGCATTGCCACCTTTTCCTGCCCACAAACAAATCCACAGCAGTCACGATAGGGCTCCATTGAGCTCGCTCACTCCCCCTCTCTCACTCACTCATTGTGTTTCTCCCAGCACTGCAGGCTGCCCTTTTGTACTGGGCTCCTGCCTGCATTGGCACCTTTTTCTGCCCACAAATAAATCCAGTGCTGTCCCGAGAGAGCTCCGTTGAGGTCGCTCACTCCCCCTGTCTTACGCATTCATTCTGTTTCTCCTGGCACTGCAAGCTGCCCTTTTGTACTGGGCTCCTGCCTCTGTTGGCACCTTTTCCTGCCCATGAAGAAATCTGCAGCAGTCCCGACAGAGACACTCACTCCTCTGTCACTCGCTCATTCTGTTTCTACCGGCGCTGCAGGCTGCCCTTTTGTATGGGGCTCCTGCATGCGTTGCCGCCCTTTTCTGCCCACAAAGAAATCCGCAGCAGTCACGATAGAGCTCCGTTGAGCTTGCTCACTCCCCCCTCTCAGTCATTTGTTCCGTTTCTTTTGCCGCTTCAGGCTGCCCTTTTGTACTGGGCCCCTGCATGCATTGCTGCCTTTTTCTGCCCACAAAGAAATCTGCAGCAGTCCCGACACAGCTCTGTTGAGCTCGCTCACTCCCCTCTCTCACTTGCTCATTCTGTTTCTGCCGGCGCTGCAGGCTGGCCTTTGTACTGGGCTCCTGCCTGCATTGCCACCTTTCCCTGCCCACAAACAAATCCACAGCAGTCACGATGAGGCTCCATTGAGCTCGCTCACCCCCTCTCTCACTCACTCATTGTGTTTCTCCCAGCACTGCAGGCTGCCCTTGTACTGGGCCCTGCCTGCATTGGCACCTTTTTCTGCCCACACAATAATCCAGTGCTGTCCCGAGAGAGCTCCGCTGAGGTCGCTCACCCCTGTCTTAAGCATTCATTCTGTTTCTCCTGGCACTGCAAGCTGCCCTTTTGTACTGGGCTCCCGCCTCTGTTGGCACCTTTTCCTGCCCATGAAGAAATCTGCAGCAGTCCCGACAGAGACACTCACTCCTCTGTCACTCGCTCATTCTTTTCTACCGGCGCTGCAGGCTGCCCTTTGTATGGGGTTCCATGCGCGTCGCCTCTTTCTGCCCACAAAGAAATCCGCAGTCACGATAGAGCCGCTGAGCTTGCTCACTCCCCTCTCAGTCATTTGTTCCGTTCTTTTGCCGCTTCAGGCTGCCCTTTTGTACTGGGCCCCTGCATGCATTGCTGCCTTTTTCTGCCCACAAAGAAATCCGCAGCAGTCCCAACAGAGCTCCGTTGAGCTCACTCACTCCCCCTCCTTACTCGCTCGTTCTGTGTCTCCCGGGGCTGCAGGCTGCCCTTTTGTACTGGGCTCCTGCCTGCATTGGTGCTTTTCCTGCCCACAAAGAAACCGCAGAAGTCCCGACAGAGCTCAGTTGAGCTCAGTCACCGCCCACCTGCTCGATCCTAATCTGTCCCAAACACTGATTTCTGACAGTGACTGCAGTATTCTGCGCTGAGCGCGAAAACACATTTCAGCCAGGATGTAAAAATGACAGCTGTACTGTTCATAGGAGGTGTGGAAAAATGCCAGTGTTGAAAATGTGGCGTGAAAATATTACTAATTTGCGAAGTTACAAGGGTGCGTGGAAACTGCACAATGCACGTTCGTAACACAGTCATGTTGTGGAGTTTCATCACAAAATTTTCAACATAGGCATTTTAGGACCTCTGCTCATGAACAGTGTCAGTGTCATTTTCTTAATGTGTCCTGAACACTGATTTCCCACAGCAACCACGCTATTGTGCGTCGGAAGAGCAAAAACACATTTGGGCCAGGACTGTTCATAAGGAGGTGTGGAAAAATGGCAATGTTGAAAATCTTAAGTAAAAATATTGCAAAGTTGCTAAGGTACGCGCATGCGTGGAAACTGCACAATGCATGTTCGTAGCACACTCATTTTATGGACTTTTGTCACCAAATTTTCAACATAGGCATTTTAGGGCCTCAGCTAATGAACCGTGTCACTTCATTTTCATAATGTGTCCTGAACATGGATTTCCCACAGCGACTGCGCCACTCTGCACCAGAAGTGCAAAAACACATTTCAGCTAGGATCTGAAAAATGACAGTTGTACTGTTCATAAGGAGGTGCAGAACAATGGTAATGTTGAAAATCTGGAGTGAAAATATTATAAATTCACGAACTTACGAGCGTACGTGCAAACTGCACAACGCACACTTGTTAACACAATCATTTTATGGAGTATTGGCACCAAATTATCAACATAGGCATTTTAGGATATCTGCTCATGAACAGTGTCACTGTCATTTTCGTAATCTGTCCCGAACACTGATTTCCCACAGTGACTGCGCTATTCTGCACTGGAAGTGTGAAAACACATTTTGCCAGGATGTGAAAAATGACAGCAGTACTGTCTACAAGAGGTGTGGAAAATGCCAATGTTGAAAATGTGCTTTGAAAATATTGGAAAATTTGTTGAAGTTACGGTGGCCAGTAACTGCAACGCAGACACCATAAAACAGTAATTTTTGGATTTTTCCACCAAATTTGCAACATAGGCTTTTGAGAGCCCACCTCATGAACAGCAGCACTGTTGTTTCATTAATTGGTCCCTAAAGGTGATTCCATGCAGTCACCACGAAATCACCTTCCGGGGCTCATTAACCCCATGACAGTGTCAGAATTTATGAGGAGGGGTCCCAAAAACCCCATGTTAAAAATTTGGTGCCAAAATTCCAAAAAATGACTGAGATATACATCAAAGTTGAAAAAAATCCTATTTATTCCATTATACAGCTTAGCGGCATTTCCTCAGTTCATGGTCGGCTTTGAAGAGTGCAGACGTGTTCCCAGTCCACCGAAGATCTGCCGTGCCAGACTCCGAGGTAAGTATGGGGTGAGGGGGGTGGGAGGCAGGGTGCGCAGTGGGTGGGCATGGGTTGTGGAGGGGGCAGGGAGATGGCGTAGGATCTTTTTTTTTTTTTTTACAGGTACAAGAATAAAACCATCGCAGGACTTTTTTCTTTCAGAACCATTTGGTATGTTAGGGTGGGCTCCAAGCGTGCCAACACAATATGTTTTTGGGGGGCAGCTGTAGCTGATGGGGATTGGGCACCACTGTCAGCACAAAAGAGGGGCACAAGAGCCGAGGGGATTGGGTACCCGCACAAGCCAACTGGGTGTTTGGGGGTTATGCTAATGGGAGTGGGCTTCCCCATCGGCAAATTAACCTTTGGGGAATTATGCCGACAGGAGTGGGCTCCCCATTGGCAACATTTGGCCGGGCATAATGCCGATGATTGGGCTCTGCCAGCAATGAAACTTTTTGGGGGACATAATGCCAAGGGGGATTGGGAACCCTCGGCACAGAAAGAATGGGGGTGGGGGACATGCTGACAGGGATGTCCCCTGCTATGTTGGATGGGAATTAAGGACAGCCCAGCAATGAGGGGTCGCCTCATTGCAGCCGATGATGTTCAATGACGAGGCGGCCCCTGATTGCAGCAGCTAAAACATTAGATAGTTGTGGCACACTGGCTGAACTAGTGTCAGCAGCAGTGTGCCACACCACTGGGGATAGCAGGCCAAGCCTTTAAAGGCTGTGGGAGCATTGGCCACAACAGTGCCGTGCCTCCACAACCTGCTTCTTGCAAAAGCTGCTGCAATGTGTTTCTTGCGCTTGCATGCAATCAACATAAAAATTACCAGTAGTTTAGTTCAGTTTAAAAAGGATATTGAAAATCTAAACATGACCTTGGAGCCACACAAGGAGAGGCCAATTAAGCAAACTAAAAATTCTAGCCAGCTCATCGGTACAGCGGTAGTACTACTGCTCACAACACCAATGACCCAAGTTTATTAGCTGACTCGTGGTCATTGGGGGCCAGCAGGGGGAAGGAGGAGGACTGAGCATCCCACAGGACATTTTCCTCCTCTGGGGAGGGAAGGTAGCCATTTCAGCTGCTGTACTGCCATATGGGTGACCACAGGTGGTAGTGTAGATCGGGGGATGCTGGGGGATGGGTGGGATGTTGACCAGATCTAGCTGTGCCGCCACTCTTCTGCATGTGCGCTTGACCCCTTGATCTCTCTCTCTGAGTGCCGATGTCCTTGGGCAGGGAGAAGAACATCAGAAAAGGGCCCCTGCATGCTAGGACGATGGAGCATTTAACACAGTCCCGGATCTCTCCTGCTTGTCCCACGGCAAAGGCTTCCCAACAGTACATGGAAGTTCAACGGGGACCCCCTCATCCCTGCCTGGGAGTTAAATCACGGCTCCATGGGGGAAGGCTGGTGCACCGAAGCACAGATAAGGAGGATGACAGCTGACTGGATGCCATGCCGACTCCTGAAGGAGTTGGCATGCAGCTGGCAGATGGATGAAAACATCAAATAAAAAAAAGGCAAAATAAAAATTTCCAAAATAGTCAACTTCCAGTGTCCAATTTCTATACTTTGGCAATAAAATCCTGGTTAATTTTTAAGCTGTGCTGTACCAATATGCAGACACATGCCCCCAGTGTGCTGTGACTTAATGCCGTTACCTGCAGCTGATTGAGCACCAAACAGAGTGAAACCATTTGCATTCTGGTCCAGTAGTACTGGCTTAAGCACCTGTGTCCTTGTTATTGTTTATTCTTTTCATTCTATACGCCTGTGTCCCTGTTATATTCACTTTTTCTGCTCAGTATAACTTATTTTTCTACCCCAAATCTCGAGCCTCTTATTTACTTTCTACCTCCTGTCTGGTGTCCTTTGACCCCCCCCCATCTCCAGTAGGGAGTCTGTCCTGCCACTGTTGCAGTCTCCAGCATCTAGCCACTCTGCCAGCTGCTGTTGTATTCTGATGATGGAAAGCAGGCAGGCTGGCAGCTAAAGGTCCCAGTGAACGCAGAACTGCATGAGTCCACTGGCTGGCATGGACGGCGTCACACTATACGTTTAGCACTTTTGCAGCAGTGACAGGAAACAAGCAGCAGGAGAAGATGAGAGTTCACTAGAGTAGCCCTCCACTCACCTTCCTGGACAAGCAACATTTTGTTGTTCTTTTTTTTGTTTGTTTGTTTGTCTTTTTTTTTTTTTTTTTAGCAAATCTCCATCCAAACACCAACCTTCCCATCCTCCTGGACCAACACAATGTTTTTACACAAGACCCCAACTCGGCTCAGACCCTACCACCCTCAACCCCTCTTCCCAAATCCAGAACAGACCTTACCACTCTCCACCCACCTTCCCAAACCTACACAATGTTTTTTTAAAAGTCCCCCACCTGGCATGGACATTGCCACCTTCACCCACCAAGGCAAGTACAATTTTTTTTTTCACAAGCGCCCCCCTTAGCACAGATCTTGGCATCCTCCTGGACAGACACTATCCTCAAGCCCTCAACCTGTCATGGATCTTCCCACCCTCCACCTACATTTTCGGACAAACACACATTTTTTTTTTAATGCAAACACACACACACACACACACACACACACACTCAGCACTGACCTTCCCACCCTCCTAGAGAGACACAGTTCTCTTTTTTTTACTCAAACCTCCAAGTTGACTCGGACACTCTCACCCTCCACCTACCTTCCCAGACAAGCAAGGCTTGTTTTAACAAGTCCCCAACCCAGCACGGACCCTCCCATCCTCCACCCACCCTCCTTCCCCAACCTGCAGGTTTTTTTAAAGAGACTTCCCAAGCTACTGACATGCACCACATGTTGTGGTGCCTTACCTCCATGAAATGCCATCTGTGTATAGCTTATTAAATTTTCTTCACTATTTTTAAAGAGGAAGGGATCATAATTTTACTCTCCCCGATCCGTCCACTTCCGGCTAATCGCAGCTCTGCTCCTGCGCTCCGGCATGATGGCGTGTGCCAGGAGAGCTGTGGGGATGCACCTCATTAAAATCAATGGGAGTCAGTTTTATGTACATTTTATGGACAAATATGTCCGGATAGAGAGCAATCAAGGACACTGCTCTCCATCTGGCCATATTTGTCCATAGAAATGTACATAAACCTGACTGCATTTATTTTATTGGGGAGCATCCCCACACTCTCCCTGGGCACACATCATCCTGAGTGCAGGGGTGGATCCATCAAACCAGGAAGTGGAAGGGATCTGGGAAGAGCAAAATTACAATCCCTTCCACTTGAAAAATAGTGAAGAAAAGTTAATTAGTTATACACAGATGGCATTTCGGTGAGGTAAGGCACCACAATATGTGGTGCAAGTCACAAACACATTAAGCTTGGGGGATATCTTTAACAAGTTCCCCACTTGGCATGGACCTTGCCACCCTCATGGAGAAACATTTTACTTTAAACACAAGTCCCCAGCTTGGTTTAGACCTACCACTCTCCATCCACCTTCCCAGACCTACAATTTTTTTTTGTTTGTTTTGTTTTGTTTTTTTGCAAGTTGCCCATCCGGCACAGACCTTGCCACCTTCCACCCATATTCACAGACAGGCACAACTTTTTTTTTGTTAAACAAGCCACCCACTCAGCACAAACCTTACTACCCTTGACCCACCTTCTCAGACCTACACAATTTTTTTTAAAACAAGTCCATCACCTGACACGGACTTTCAAACTCTCAACCCTCTTTCCCAGACCTAAAGTTTTTTTAAGCAGTTTCCTGTCTCAGCACGAACCTTCCCAGATCAGTACAGTATTTTCCCGGCTCAGCATCCTTCTTCTAAGACCAGTAAAATAAATGTTATAACCATGGTGCCCTCTTGAGTCAACCTTTCCTGGCTCCTACCCTTTCTCTTGGACCAGCATATGTTTTCTTACCAGGATGCCCACTTACCTCATCTGAAGGGACTCCATCTCACTTTCTTTTCTTTTGCATCAGGTCATTGGTCATCTCACAGCACCTCGGAAGCAGACAATGTCAAGAAAGTGAAAGCAGCAGCCGTCATCAGGGTAGCAAGGCACAAGCCATAAGGTGGATTTCACTTTCTCTTCTTACGTTGCCTCATTTCAGGAGTCCCTCAGTGTCTTCACTTCACCGACTCAGTAAGCAGCTCTAACCCCCCAACCCCATCTGCTTGTATTACCTTACCTAAGTAGACCTGGGGAAAGACAGAACATTATGTAAAAAGACAATAAAGTTTCAAAAAGCTCACAAAGTTTTAGCAGGCAAGCAAGTTCATGATTTGTTGGCTCATGTAATGCATCACGCATGCTTGAAAGAAGATTCTTCAAGCAAGCAAAGCACTTTTGCTTCAGGCCTAGCAGGTGGAGGTGCCACAGACCTAGACCACACTGGAGATGGAGACACGCCAGCAGGCACAAAGCAAAACACTAGCAGCATAATACTGTTTGCTGGCAGCTAGCCAGGCAGGGCCCTCTTGCTAATGTAGGCCTTCCTGTAATTATGGCCATTGTGCCCTCCCCAGTTCACAGTCCTGCCCCCACCCTCATTGCCACACACCCTCACTACCGGTACAGAGCAGCAGACAACCTCAGGGGCAGCACCTGCACTGGGAAGCACCAGTCTTGTTTCTGCTTCATTATCGTTCGTGCAAAGAGAACTCTGAGGAGTACATTCATTTTTGTGGAATCTATTCTGCTCCATATGTTCAATGGCAACTTATTCCACCTTTCTATGTGTAACCACCCAGTCTCCTGGGGTTACTTGAATCCCATCAGCGTCAGTGCTAGGTAGGGAAGGCAGCTGGTGAATAACTATTTAAATGGGGTTTTCACCTACTCACTCTCTTATTTACTTGGTCTCAGCTGAGATGAGAGACATGAGTCATTTAGAACTCTCGCAGCAGCATAAGCCACAGCAGCTGGCTGTGAGTGGGGAGTTTTAGAATCTTGGGTTAGTCTGTGAGACGAATTTTTGAGTTGGTAGTTGAAGTGTGAGGAGTGAGAGCTGCTGTGGGCTCTTAGAGGCGAGCCAGTTTTCTCATCCTAGTCCTGAAAGTCATCAGCCGGCCAATAGAAGTCGTAGAAACCATTGTCTACAGCAGGATCTCCTGATTTTCATTCCCGGAGGGATGACAAGGACTGCTTGAGAATGAATCCTAGGGGCAATACCCTATTTGATCCAGGACACTTTGAAGTTGCCTGTACGTTCTAACTCCATAGATCTGACTTTGTGCTTCCTGAGGAAAGTACCTGTGCTTTGGTGTTTCTCTGACTAAATGAGAAAAGGTACACCCATTCTGTTCTGAGACTTTTCTCAGTTTAAAGTTGGTTAACAATTGTGGGGTCCAGAGGCAGACTAATGCACATTGTTCAGGACTTTCATTTCTGCACTCCTGGAGTAGTGTGTTTCATATGCTGGATGTGAAAGTTCAATCCAAGATGCATTTCCTAAGTGTTTTTTAAGAAATTTATTGGTGTAACTCTGAAAGAATGGCTGGGCATGGATGCATAAGCGAAAGGTGGGCAGCACCCCCATCTGGAGTAACCAGTTCAACACTACAGGATCTGTAAGGGTGCCTGGTTATTCAGGGTATGTTGGCCAATGTCTGAAGAGAAGTTTACCCCTTGGTGTGGGTTGTGCTAGTAATAAGCCCCAGTGTGCTCAGTTGTGGGCAGTGCTACTAGAAGAAATGGTTCAGTGTGGCCAGTTGCCACCAGCAGATGTTTTAAAGTCCTCTGCCATATGGGAAGTGTGTGTACTCAGGTGTGGCCAGTGCCACTAGAAGAAATGTGTGTTCAGTTAAGGCCATTGCCACTGAAGAGAGCTCAGTGTCCTGTGAAATATGGGAATACATAAAGTTTCTGTCAGATATGTGCCCTGAACGTTTCATGTGCTTTGTGTGCAAATTGGAGCATTCGCTAGAGAAATTGTCCAGAAACTGTGGAGAAAATGGTCAAAATGGCACACCCACTGCTGGAATTGCAGCTGAGAAAAAAAAGTTACAGTTTGCAGCTTAAATTTGCTCCTGCTTGACGATCGCCATGAAAGAAGAGCAAGCCAGAGAGAGAGAGGTTCATTTGCATGCCATCAAGTGATTGGTGCAACTGCAATCATTCCTGCCCCTTGGCCAGCATCTATGCACTGCAGAGTGTTTGAGGAGGAGGAGAGAGAGAGAGGCGTGCGTGCTGGCCAGACCAAGATCAACCATTGAGGGGCTTGTGAACATTCTAATCTGTAGCCAACAGACTATTTCTGTGTAATTTCAGGCTCAACCCTTTGTCCGACTGATTGGAAAGTGAGCATGGCATACGTGGCTATGATCGGCTCGACTGCCAGCCCATTTCACCCCGGAGGCCTTCCCAGGATCGGCACCAGGCCAAAAATTTCCATCAGAGGAAGCCAGCTACTGAATTCAGTGAGTAAAACCAGTTAACTGTGCAACAAACTGTGTGTGATTATCAAGCCAGCTGAATCTGTGAGCGAGCAGTGTGATTGTTTTTGCAAAGAAGGACTGTGTGTTGTAACAGCAAGGCAACAAACAAAAATTCTGAGCATAGACTGTGAGCAGTGATAATGGTTTCAGCAATAGTAAATGTTTTTAAGCAAAAAGGGACTGGATTAGGGTGCAGCAGAACAGGCAATCCTGTACAAAGAAAGACTGTGGCTTGCAAGTGACTTTGAGCATGTGTAAATAGTTCTCTGAATTGATGCTGATCGCAAAGTCAAGTTTAAAATCGTATGCATGCGCTGAAAGATACCAGCAGAGCAATCGACTGCAGTTTTGAGTAAATTCAGTAGCCAGAAAAAGTCGGAAACACAGTTTTAGCCAGTGAACAAAGTTTGATGCATGAGAAAAGTTAGCGCCACCATTACAGGGTGGAGTCAGCAATGTAAACACAGCAGCAGGGAGCCATTTTGTGAGACAGTAAAGAGACTAGTGAGTAATTCAGTAACAACAAGTTTTTGTGTGCTTGCTTTCAGACATGGCTTCAGGAATTCCTCGATATCTGGATCATGCCTGAGCTATGATCACAGACAAGGTGGCAGCACTAAGAGAACTAGAGAGAACTTTCTATGGTGAAAGTTTGCTTCCAGATGTAGCAATCCCTAGCTATCCAGTGAGACACTGCATTGTGTGCCTCAAGGCTGGAAGGGATGTGTTTCTGATACCCCACTGTTCAGATTGCCTTGTGAAGTATGAGCAAGTATGAGCAGGGGTGCAGCGCCATAGAGGGAATCACAAATTTGTTTGGCCCCCATGTGGACCCGAGTAGGGGCTTCTGCATGTAGCAGCAAATAGCACCAGGTTGAACCTGTTGGGGAAAGTTCCACAGAGTGTGCCACAGAAGGAGAGAGAAAAATTGATGCTGATCCACTGCAAGGGAAGGAACAGAGAGGTGTCCAGGCCTGTGTCCCAGGTGGACAGTGCAACAGAATGATCCGTGGACCCATGGAAGCAGGGTCCAAGTTCTAGCCTAGTGGGGGAGGACAAACTGCAAGAGGCACTGAATTGGGAGATGTCTACTTCCACACCCAGTGTGAGGGAATGTCTCAGGAGTGAGGACATTTGCTCACTCTTGGGCTCAGATCATGAGTGAGGAAGAGGAGGATGAAGAAATGTATTTTCACGTTGAGGGCTCCAGTGAGTTGCCTCAAGCTCTTGCCTCAGAGGAGCCAGAGACAGAAGAAGAAGAAGAAGAAGGCTCCAGCAACCTGCCCACAGAGATGGTTGGGGACAAGTTCTTTCATTCTTTAAGTATGCAACACTGGCTCAACCAGGACTGGCTACCCCCAAGCCGGGCCACAGGTCACAGACTTGTGAAGAGTAGCAAGGAGGAGAGACTGATACGTAGGAGGGCTGACGCCATCTATGGGAAGTCCTTTCCCACCTTTCCTCACCAAGTCTGGGAGGAAATTGAACAGAACATGCAATCCTGGTTGTTGGAAGAGGCAAGCAAGAATTTGTACTCTGGCGCAGCAGAATGTGTCAGGGACAGTCATAAATGAGCGACTTAAATTCTAGAGAATGGGCAGGACTCTGTTTATGGATACTGTGTGAATCATGGATGGGGCTGGGAATGAGACATTCCACATCATCAACTCTGAATGCCCAGATGGGGTCATAGTCCCTGCCCCACACCCTGAGTGATACTACCCTTAATGGTGCCATTCCCTGTGAATATGCCCAGCATGCCTAGAGCATGCCTAATGAGCCCCAGTGTGCTCAGTTGTGGCCAGGGCCACTAGAAGAAATGGTTTGGTGTGGTCAGTTGCCACCAGCAGAAGTTTTAAAGTCCTATGCCATATGGGAAGTGTGTGTACTCAGCTGTGGCCAGTGCCCACTAGAAGAAATGTGTGTTCAGTTAAGGCCATTGCCACTGAAGAGAACTCAGTGTCATGTGAAATACGGGAATATGTAGAGTTTCTGTCAGATACAGTCATTTTGTTGTTCTGCAATTGCCCTGCACCATGCTATGTAAACCTTGGGGGTCCACCCTTACTTTAGAGAACATCTTTTGGAATAAAGTCACACTCTAGAACCCCAACCTGGTTTGGACATTCATGTTACTGCTTCCTGTGTGGAGTTACTGGGTACCCTTCCAGAAGTACAGATCTAGCATAGCTCTAGCAAAAGTTATCTCCTCAGGACCTGGGTTATTGGTCATAAGTATTGTTTTTGTACCTTCACCCCTTTTCTGACCTCTGAAGTGATGAGCCTGGTATACATTCCCAAAGTCCAATGTCGAAGTGGTTTGTGCTCAGTCAAGGGGTACCAGGGGTGCTAACTGTGTAAAGTAGCGGGGGGGAAGGGTTACACATACCTTTCGCTTTGTTCTCTTAGTAGTTTTAGGTTCTTTGATATGGTTAGTTTGTCACTCTTTCCTATTTGTATACCTAAGTAATCAATTTCTGACTTAACCCATTCTAGTTCAATTTTTTTCAATTCCTTTTAGACCAAAACAATTCAGAGCTAAAATTTGTGATTTATCGTAGTTTATTTTTAAATCTGAAAAAAGCACCAAATTCAGCTATTGCTTTAACTAATATTGGCACAGTTGTGACAGGACTGACTGTGGATAACAGCATTTCATCTGTATGTGCAAAAAGGTATTGATTTTATATATGCTGCTGTATTCATTTGTATGTTGTATGTTCTGTCTGATAGATCTGTTGTGAATGCAAGCACTCTGTGTAGTCTGTCTAAGCTCACATAGTGTGTCGTCTAGCTAAGAAGTTTAATTTCTGCATACTGCTCTATTACAGGTATCTGTTTATTTATTTTGCACGGTTGTTCCAATTCATAACTGTTTTGTTCATCTCTGCTGTTACTGTTGGTTTGAGAAGAGGTATGTTATCCTTGACAGTTGCTCCTGCTTAACTGTTTAATAGTGCATTTGTGTTTTGATTCTATATTGTCTATCTGGCTTTTTGCATTCCTATTGCTGTTCTTTCTGGGCCTGTTAACATCCTACGTCACTTACTTTTCCCATAACTGTTCTTACATATCTAATCTATTTTTCTGTCTTCAGTTTTATAGTCACTAGGCTGTTAACATCTCTTGTTTTTCGCATTCCTAATCTGTCTTCCTTCTTCTCTTCACAACCTGCTGTAATTTCCTCTTTCTCCTCTCTCACTGTTTCCTCATCTCTTCTCCTACTCTCCCTCCTCCTCAACTCCATCTTTCATTCACTTCCTGGCGCCCCTTTTGTCAGTTTCGTCCTGCTCCTTGGCTTCATCTAGAATCTCTTTGGCACCTTCTATGTCATCTCCCTTCCTATTCTTCCTCTTTTTCTTCCTCCCTTCCCCCCTCCTCCAAGCAACATAACTGTGCATTACAACTCTCTGTCAGCTTGCTACTTTTGTTAGCAGGTGACATTGAGATTAATCCTGATCCCAGTACACCTTCACCTTTGCAACTTTCTCCCAAAACTGGACCAGTTATCACCTATCACGCTTGACCTTTGGCTGGATGTTTTACTTATGTCTGAAACCTGGCTGTCCTCTAAGGTTCTGAATTTGGCTGTCACTATACCTGGCTATACCCTAGTCAGACATGATCGCTCTAAAAGGGGCGGAGGTGTTTCAGTTTACATATCGACTAGAATCCAGTGCACAACTGTTCTCACTCTATCCTCCCCCTCTTCCCATGAGGTGATCCTCCTTAAACTCTCCCTTCCCTTCTCTATTCCCATCTTTATTGCTGGCGTTTACTGCTGCCCTGGTGTATCCTCTGCTTCAGTTACTGAGCTTCTGTCCTCTACCTGTTCGAACTCTTCGAGTGGTGAGTTACTTATACTTGGTGAATTTAACATAAATTAGATTACCACCAATGCCAAAACATTTTCTTAAAATGAAAAGTCACTGCAGCTAACCCAGTGATTCCCTCCCAGTGGCCATTTTTGGTCGGGCTCAGCAATGGATGGTTCTGACGCCATATGGTATCTATGGGACCGAAGGAGTTAATTTCGGAACCCACACATTTAAATGTCAGATCCTTAAACCACTCTCTGATTGACTGGGTCCTCATTTCACATCCCCACTGTGTAGTAGATGCAGGTATCCTTCCTGATGCACTCAACAATCATCGTATGGTTTACTGTATGCATAAGCTACACTGTCCTAAAGTTCCCCCTAAATTTATATACCTCAGGTCTTTTAAGTCACTTGACTTGACCTCTCTCCTTGCTGATCTTTGGTCAATTGATTGGTCTCCCATCTCTACAGCCTGTAATACAAATTCTGCCCTCTATTACTGTCAGTCTAAATTCTTGGCAGTATGGGATAGTTATGCACCCCTGCGTAGAACCAGAGTGCGGGGTTCACATCTTCCCTGGATATCGGCTGAGGTACTTACTTGCCTCCGCTCCAGAGACCTTGCCTGGTGTACTTTTAAAATCACTGGCTCTCAATCCTCATTGGCCTACTACAGAAGCCTTCATAACGCCTGTACCAAAGCCATCACTCTTGCGAAGTCTGAGTATCTTGGTTCCACACTCCATAACAACATTAATAACCCCCCCAGTTTTTGGAAGGTTAGCCATTCCCTTTTCTCCCTTCAGACCCAGTCTCCCCTTCCCACTCTAAAGATTGGAGACTCCCTTATCTTTGACCCTTCTGCTTTTGCTAAGTCTTTTAATTCCTATTTTACTACCTGTGCCCTTTCTCTCATCTCTTCCTCTACCACCCCCCTTCCCTCTCATTGCCTTCTTCTCCTCCTTCATTTTTCTTTCTCTTCTATCACTTTTGCTGTTGCCCTAAAGGCCCTGCTGTCCCTAAATCTACTTAAGGGAGGTAGTCCTGATGGTTTTGACCCTAAACGTCTCCTTCACTCAGCACCTACCATTGCTCTTTCCATTACCTTACTTCTAAATCTCTCCTTCTCCTCTTCTACTGTTCCTGACATCTGGAAGTGGGCTATTGTCATCCCTATTCACAAAGGTGGTGATCCCACTTCTCTTGGTAACCTCTGTCCAATTTCACTCCTTCCTACCTTGGCTAAGTTACAGGAATGCATTGCTCTATATCAGCTTGCTTACTTTCTTGACAACTCCTCTTTTTTCACTCCCTTTCAGTCTGGTTTTAGGAAATTCCACTCCACTTCTACCTCCCTCCTTTGGCTCACTGGTTCCATATTTAGAGATATGGATATAGGACTGATGACTTTGCCATTTTGTTGATCTTGCTAAGGCTTTTGACACTGTAGTGCATCCTCCTACTGGACAAACTTAAAGTTGTGGGCCTTTCTGACTCTTCAGTCAGTTGGTTTTGTTCCTACTTTGAAGGCAGGTCTCAAGCTGTCCGGATAGGAAAATTCATTTCACCTTCACTTCCCATTAGCTCACATGTCCCTCAGGGATCTGTCCTGGGTCCTATTCTCTTTTTAGTATTCCTAAATGACCTACCCTTTGTCTGTTCATCTGCTTCTATTCATACGTATGCTGGTGAGTTCTTTTTGCATCTGGCTTCTCTCCCTGTGACCTTACCTCCTGACTTCAGCTGGATTTTGATAACATTTAGTGCTGGTTCAGGGATAACCAACTGTCTCTTAATGCCAAAAACAGTCTCAATGGCTTTTGGTACCCGTCAGAGGCTTGCCAAATTTACTTCTCCTCTACTATTTAATACCCTTGATGGTGCTAATATTGAAAATGTCTCCTCCTTAAGTACCCTGGGGTCTGTCTGGACTGGCATCTTGATTTCTCTGTGCACACTGATGCAATTCACCAAAAGCTTCATCCTAAGCTTGGTACTTTGTACAGGAATAAAGTGAGTATACCACTCCTGCCCACTGAGAAATTGTCCTAACAATTATCCTTCCTATTTTTTTTTCTTTTTATTAAGAGAGACACAGTACAGTATATTGTATACATGCACAGGGAAGTAATTTCGGCATAATAAATATACATAGCTGTAAATCACCATGATCCTGTGCTATTAAAAATGGGTGATCCTAATCTTGGCAAATAAATGCAGTGGGTCTAAGTACATTTCAAGGGAGGACTAATAGAGGCTGAGCTTGTGTTCAGTCTCACAGATGGTCATGGTCTGCTGACCCAAGTTTTATATTTTTTAATTTTAAAATATGAGTTTTCCCAATAAAATGATAAAAATTTCTCATGTTTGCTGTCCTTTCCCCACCCCTCAACTATTCGTTCCTACCTAAGGTACAAACTCTGGGTCATGTTGTGCCATATAGAGGGCTCATGGTTCCATTTTTCCCTAAAGGAGGTATGACTGTCATGCAGGGCAGCCGTTAGGCTCTCTAATTTGTATGTATCTAGTACGATTTGTCTCCAGTCGGAGATTGTGGGGATGGTAGTGGATATCCACCTCCTGGTTATGGCCTTTTTAGCAGTTTAAAGGTACATGGGTAGCAGAGAACAATGCCATGATGGTCTATGAGGAGGATAAATAGTTAGATTATCATCTCTGCCTTAAGGTCCAGTCACTCTCCCAGGCAGTCTCGCATCTCCTCTTGGAAAATGCACCAAAATGGTGTTAATTTTGGGCAGAGCCAGAAAACATGGCCCAAATCTGCTATGTTACAATTGCAGTTGTGCCAGCATCTGCCATATGACATTTGGAGATATTTGACTAGAACCACGGGGGAGCAAAAAAACCTGGAACGACATTTCTAAGCGAACTCCCCCCAAACATTTGATGAGGTTATTTTAATGGCCATAAGGGAGGAGAGCTGCCAGGATGAGAAAGGGATCTCGAGTTCCAAGTCTTTATTCCAGCTATCCAGCACTGAGCCTGAGGTGTCCCTAAATGTACCCTAAATATTTTATAAAGGTGGCCTTAATAGGTGTCCCGGAGTGACCAACAGTGTACTTCTCAGCAACACCCAGAGAGTTGCCAAAGGGTATGTAAGTTAGCAGATATCTCTCATTGTCATAAAATATCATTTTTAACTTGAAGACAATGGAAGGCATCTCTCAGGGAGATCATATTTCCTCAGAGAACTTCAAAAGATGCTATCCCAGAATTAGCTTGGAATTGGTAGAAATAATTTAGCCCAACTCTCCTCCACGAGGCAAAAGTCAAATCAGAAGTTATTGGTGGAAGTTATCATCCTCAGATATTAATGTAAAGTAAAATAAATATCTCTCTGAAGTCCCTTTTTTGTTTTATTTTGTACCAGAGTTTCAATATTTGGGCTATGTAAGGGGAGAAGTAACGAAGTGGGGGTCTCCGCCCCTTAGAGGCAAGAGCTATTTTTGCTGTGTTGTGTAGGTCATTTATGGAGAATTCTGTGTCTTTCCAGGGGGTCAGGGTGGATGGGATCAACCATGAGATCATTATTTTAAGGAAGGCAGCCATTGCGTAGAACTTCAAGTTGGGTAGGTTTACCCCTCCCTGGGCTGTAGAGAGCTGCATTAAAGAATATCTAACCTTGGGTCCCCCCTCCCCATATAAAGTTAGAGATTGATTTGTCCCAGGATGAAAAGTAGAAGGGGGAAGGGAAGACAGGGATATTTTGAAATAAGTATAGGAGACGTGAGAGAACATTCATGCAAGTTGTTTCTACCTTTTGAAAAAAGGTGAGATTAGTTTGCCCCATTTGGACAAGTCTGTTTGGATTTGAATAAATAGTGGTTCATAGCTAATTAACTCTAGGTGATCCATATTTACAGGGACATGGACACCAGATATTTAATTTTAGTACAGTGCCATTTTAAAGGATTGTTTTTTTTTCAAAATTTGGGATGGTGTAAAATGTAAGAGGAGAACTCTGGTTTTGGAAATGTTAAGTTTAAGATTAGCTATTTCCTCAAATTCCTGAAGGGATTACCAGATAGCTGGAATTGACTGTTCCGGGGAAAGAACAGTCAGAAGAACATCGTCAGCAAATAAGGAGACTTTGTAGGGTCTTTGCCCCAACGGGACCCCTTCAATTTGATTGTTCATTCTTAATGTAGTTGCTAAGGGCTCCATATATAGGGCAAATAGTAGAGGGGGGGCATCCTTCTCTTGTGCTTCATTGTAATTTGATTGGGGAGACAGGGTGCCATTGATACGGATTTAGGCTTTATGTTGAGAGTAAATATATTTTATCCATTTTAAAAAAGAGTAGGGAAATGAGAACTCTGGCAGGGTGTCCCATAGAAAATCCCACGACACTCTATCAAAAGCTTTCTTAGCATCAAGGCTTAAGAGGGCAGTTGGGATCTGTCTAGTATGGATATATTCTAATAATAACATAAGGCGACGTGTATTATCTGTGATGCTTCACTGTTTGATAAAGCCTGATTGGTCAGGGTGAATAAGTTTAGGAAGGAGAGTCTTGTTGCCCAGATGGCCATATAGATTTTATAGTCTGTGTTTAGTACAGAAATAGGGTGATAGGAAGCGGTGAGGGTAATGTCTTTTTCAGATTTGGGAAGTGGCAAGATAACTGCGTAATCCCATGGAGGGGGTTGGGTCTGCCAATTTGCTGACACTCTAAAGGTGGGAGAAGAATCGGTAGTAATTGCCCTATGAATTTCTTATACCATTCTGACACAAAGCCGTCCGGACCCAGACATTGTAATGGCTTTAATGTCTTTATCTGGTTCAAGACTTTCATTGCCCCTACAGGGGTTTCCAGGACCGTTTTTTGGGTTTCTGAAAGTTTAGGGAGAGATAGGCAGAACTAATATTTGGCACCATTTTTTGCCTAATTGACTGGGGAGGAAGCAGAATATGAAGATGGTAATATGAGAAAAAGGCTGCATGAATGTGTTCCTCTTTATATGTAGTATGGCTGGGATCTGGGTATTTTATTTTTAAAATTGTTGCTGCTTGTATTTGTGCTCCAAGTCTATGAGCTAAAAGCCTAGAACCTTTAGCACCCCCTTTATAATTGGATTGTTTTAAGTAATTTAAGGTTTGAAGGATTCTGTAGTCTAGTATTTTTTGGATCTCTTGTTTTGTTTCCCTTATTTTCCACTGTAATTCCTTATCTCCTTCTCTGTAGAGGAGTTGATAGGAATGAAGCTGGTCCACAAGAAACTTATATGAGGCATCTAGCTTTCTCTTTTTGCAGGAGGCATTAGCAAAAGTTTCACTCCTTAGTACTGCTTTTAATGTGTCCCATTGTATAGGGTCTGAGACATCTGAAGTAAGATTGTCTTGTATAGCCTGTGGAATATGTTTTCACATGTATTTTATATATTCTGGGTCACAAAGAGTTAAAGCACCAGAGTTTACATTTTTGGGGTTTCCCCAGGTCCATTTTTAATATTAGTGGGTGATGGTCCAACAGTAGGCGGGGACCTATAATTATGTCCTGACCAAAGTAGGTGTTACAAGTAGTAAAAAGTAATGCAGCCTGGATAAGACCAGATGTCGCCCCGAGTAATACGTGTAGCCAGGTGAGGAAGGGAATACTCTCCTCCACACATCCTCTATTCTTAAATGCACCAGGTTACCTTTCAGAAACCTTACCACATTAGAAGTTTTGTAAGCTTGAGGATTAGCGGAATCTAGGTGTGCGGCTAGGGCAATATTGAAATCACCTCCCATTATTAATATACCTTGCAGTATGTCCACCACTTTATGGATGAAAAAGCATAGTACAGGAAGTGCAGATTGTGGTGGTAAATGAGCATTAACTAAGGTCACTGTTTGAGAATAAGGGATCCCCCTTATTATTACAGATCTGCCTTGGGTGTCTTTATAATCTTTGAATTTCTAGAGGAGTGGAGGAAAGTGCTAAAATAGCATCCCTCTTCTGCGCCCACTCTAGTGAGAGGATGCAATAACTTGATATTGTTGCCCCCACTGTAGTTTCTGATGTTTCCCTTCAGATAAATGTGTTTCTTGTAAAAGATATGTCAGATGTTTGTTTTCCCAAATGTTGCATAAGGCGTGTTCGCTTAATGGGGTTGAGCAGACCATTTACATTCCGTGAGTATATCTTAACAGGATTAATCGCCATCCCAAGACACAGAAAAGAGTGGAAGAGGGAAGAGAGGAGGCCCCCCAGGAGGAGGAAGGAACAACCAGAGGACCGCAGAACAACACGTGTCCAGTTCACCCCATCCCGAAGAACCCAATGCAGCCAGCCAGAAAGGAAAGAAGAGATGCGGAACTCCAGAGTACCCCCAGTGGGTGAACCCCCCACCCCCTCCATTTAAATAAAAGATCTTTACAAACCTTTGTTTATCCAGTGTGACTCCATTGATTTTCATATTATCGAACAGTGAAAAGAGAGGAATAACAAATTCTGGCCAAAACATAGACCAATGATATAGCATTAAGTACTTCTATAAAGTAATCTAGTCCTCCCCCATCCCATTCAAGTATGTAATGAAAAAATAAAAAGGGTAAAAAAAAAAAACATAACCAGGCCAGAAATCTGACTGAGAGTATGGGCCAAGAACAGTCACCCTGTGTTCCTGTTAAATAACCATCAAATTCATAGGGAGTTAACTATATACAGAGGTACTTTCCTCTGATGAGGAAGAATGACTTTTCTTCCTCTGGTTATCCTGGGGCAGAGCCCTAATTATGAGCTCCAGCTCAGATTAGTGGGGTGTAAATCATAATTAATGGGTGTAAGCCCACTTAAGGGGAAAAATAACCCCTAAGAGGAACAGCGGCAAGCACCAGTGCTGATCTTTGTGAAGTGGTGCCAGAATTTTTATTTAGTTTTTGTTGACCGGGTAAGTGCACCAGACAAATCCTGCCTATTTTCAGGCATGACCCGGGGGAAGGGGATACAGATGAATGCCAACTGACCTTGAACCAGATTAAGCTGTTGGTGGTATGTTTAGTGAATGAGGGAAATTTGGCCAAAACTCCGGGAAATTCCCCACTCACCTGTGGGGACCCTTTGTCATCCTTGTCTCTGGCCAAGATGGCAGCTTCCATGGATCCCGGTGGAAGTGGTGGAGGTGAGATGGTCTCTGGAACTGAGGAGCTAGCCTCTTCCTTGGTTCCCTGTCTGTGTGAGGCTTCTTCCATTACTGAGTTGAAGGATGTGGATACTGCTTCTAAGAAACCTGCTTTTGATTTGCTTATGCCTGAGAAGGACGGCCCTATGGTTCCTACTGAGCAACGCCTGCTTGCATCTTCAGCTTGTGTGGATTCTGTGCAAACACA
Organism: Neoceratodus forsteri; assembly: GCA_016271365.2. Classification (NCBI taxonomy): domain Eukaryota; kingdom Metazoa; phylum Chordata; order Ceratodontiformes; family Ceratodontidae; genus Neoceratodus; species Neoceratodus forsteri. The sequence goes on along the minus strand of CM028133.1, from coordinate 1,131,277,257 downwards.
GTTATTTCAGCAGACCCTCTGCTGAGAGTGGAGTTCTCAGGTTGTCACCAGTTTCAATCCCGAGTGCATATTTGGTACCAAGAGCTTAACTCCAAATACAAGCTACAGAACGACAGATAAGTGTTTCTCCTTCTGAAATTATGTTATCCCTGAAGATTGATATTTTGTTCTCTCCTGTGTGGTAGAAAGTGGTGCTGGGTTAGCTACTTGTCCTGCTGAGGGGATTACGGTGCACCGGCTTCAGCAGCTGGGAAAGGTTCCTGTATGACATCTTGGGAACTGCCCGTAAACTTGGAGATGTTTCTATTGCTCCAGTTTTGACAAATGCTGTGCTACATGAAGAGGGTTATGAGCCAAACACAGTTTTAAGATCTGACTTGTCTCGGACTTCGCCTAGTCCTTCTACAAATGAGGTATTGATTGCTTCTAACTCCAGGCAACAACTTTCCAGGGAGAGTCCAGACTTTAACAAAAATGCATTGGTTATGGGACATACTGTGGCAGAAGCCCTACAAGCTGCTGGGTGGGTGAAATCTGATCCAAATCAGCTGTGGGTATCACCTTCTGATTAGAGCCTGCTCCTGCAGACCCTATGGAGTTTCCTCCTCCTGGAATTTACTAATTCCCGGTATTGTTTTTGCATCAGCAGGATCCAATTGAAAGCTCTCTCCTAATGATGCCTCTGAATAGTTACATGCCACTGTTATTCCATTGAATCAGTATCGGGCTTGTCTGGGCATGGCCGGAGTCGCCTGTTCCCCCACCACCACCACCATCCTATGGGTACAGCAGGGGCTCCTTCTGAAGATAGTCGATCCTCGTCCCGCAGAACATACGCTGGATTATTTCACACTCCCAGAATCTGCTAAATGATGAAATGCTGTACGAAAAAAGTATAAAGGGGGCTTAGAGGTGCATCCAGACAGAGTGCATGTAGGTTGTACACTTTTGAAGGAGAGCATGGGTTTCTCTGCTCATAGTATTTATGCATTTATACACACATCGGGTGACCCAAACTTTGATGTTAGCTTTAAAACAGCGGCAAGTTTGGAACTCTTTTGGGAATGCTATCAAGGAATTTGTAGTAACCCAGAATGGAAAGCTTTCAATATTATTCCTTTAACTAAACCTGCTTATAGGACAGTGACTGTTTTATTTAAAAATGAAGGTGTTGCAATATGGGATATCTTGTTTTGGTTGGACAAAGTGTTCTGTCTTAGGACTCCCAGATCCTATTATGGACTCAGAGGATATTTGGACTGGGGTGGAGGATTCGAACAACCTCAAATCAGAGGCATTATTCAACACCTACCTAGATGTTTCTACCTGGGAGAGATTGGGACTTTATTTTTGTTGGGCAGCCCAGATCCTGTTTCAGGTGTGGGGCCCATATTCACCTGAGCAATGCCTGTGACAAGATGAAATGCTCCCTTTGTGGAGGGATTGGCCATGTGGCATTTTGCCAAACTCGTGGTTTGTAACCTTTTGAAGACACTACTCACACTTCTAGGAACTGTCCTGGGCTTCCCATAATACAGGAGGAGATGAATCTACAGAGACCTTTGACGATGAACCTCAGAAGCCTGTAAGAGAAGCTTGCCCTACAAATTTATCATGCTCCAGGCTCCCTTCTCCTCTCCACATGAGGCCACTATTCAGCCTTCTAGTAGACCTTCACCTGCTATTACCCCAGTCAATCCGTTATCACAAATGGCAGTTTCCACAGAAGGCATGGCCCCAGAGGCAGTGGCAACCCTGTACTGCCCATTCCTGTTGAGAATGCAGAGTTGCACCTTCCCTCTGTTGCTGATCCAGGGCCTTCTAGGTTAAATCCCACTGTGCCACCCCTCGCTCTGTAGAATGGGAACTTCAGAAAACAGGTGAATGACATGCAGTGTATCCCAAAATGGGGAAAAAGGCTGCAGATGGGAGTGAGGTTGATCTCCCCATGTCCAATAGATTTCTTCCCTTACTAAACGAAAACAATGGGATGAGGTGGAAGATGATTCTGACTGCTCCTCATTGATTTCCTCTCAGACAGAACATATGACTGATTCTGAAAAGCAAAGGAGGGTAAGAAGAAGAGAGACGAAGAAGAAATCTGAACAATCAGGGTCCAAAAATTCAAACTCTACAGTTAATGCTATGATGAATACCCTTACTACCTGACCATGGAGTGGCACCTTTCATTGGGTTCCTTAAATGTTAATAGCATCAAGAACCATAAAAAGACTTGCCACTTTTTCTGTTATATCTAGTCATTTGCTTGACATTTGTTTAATTCAAGGCACCTGCTACATACTACAAGGGAGACCTCACGGCGCCAAAAGAGTGGTTAGGGTACTTCTTTCTGGTCCTTGGGTGATGAACCATGCTCAGGGGTGATTTTTAATTTTGAATCCAGACCTCCAAGTATCTCGTATTATTGACTTGGTCCCAGGACAGGCGTGCATCCTTGATGCTAGACTGGGGATACGTGATTTACGTATTAAAAATGTTTACAATTTTCAGACCAAGTTTCAACGGGTTGCCCTCTTACAGAAAGTTCTGCCTTTTTTGTACACTACTAGATCAGTGTTTTGGGAGGGTATTTTAATTGTATATTACCTTTGTCCGACAAAACAGGTAGAACACAAAAACTTTATTCAAATTCTAATTTCTTGCACAAAATGTGTACCCAGGCTAGACTCAAAGATTTGCTACTGAACTGGAGCATACTTTTTTTAAGAGCCACTTATCCACACGTATTGATTTCTGGCTTGCCTCCCATTGGGTCCCTGTGAGCACTTTTTCAGTTTCCCTGATAGAGACCTCAGATCATAGAATGATTAAAATGACTGTGGGTACTCCTGTAAATAAACCGAGCCCAAATCCAGTCTGGAGGATGAATACTACTCTTTTATCAAATACAGACACCTGGGATCTCATTTATAACGAGTTGGAGGCCAGGTTTTCCGCCTTTGATTTATATGATCATTCCCTTTATGGTGGCAAGACTCAAAACAGGATATTAAAAGTTTATGTAACTCAATGGCAAAAAAGGCTGCCACTTCTAAGTAGCTAACCTATCTGAAATTAAGAGATAGGCTACAGAGATAACTTTCTTGGGCTGTGGAGACTGGAGAGGACCTCACAGAGGACATTGCCCTGATTAAAACTGAGATGTGTAATTTTCAGTATGATCGGTCTCATTCTCTTTTTTTAGAACAAAAATATGGACCCAAGGGAAAGCACAAGTATGATTGTTGTGCTCAAAAAGTGGATTCTAAATATATGGCGACCTAGAGTTTAGCAAGGCATTTGACTCAGTCCCACACAAAAGATTAATATACAAGTTAGCCAGCCTGGGAGTGGGTCCCAAGATGATAGCCTGGGTAAAGAATTGGCTGGAGAATAGGACACAGAGGGTAATAGTAAATGGAGTCCACTCTGAAGAAAGGGCGGTTACTAGTGGGGTGCCGCAGGGTTCAGTATTAGGACCGGTCCTCTTCAATGTCTTTTGTAAGCGACATTGCAGAGGGACTGGAAGGAAAAGTATGTCTCTTTGCAGATGACACAAAGATCTGCAACAGAGTTGATGTACAAGGTGGGGTAGAAAGGATGAGAAGGGACTTGGCAAGGTTAGAGGAATGGTCAAATGTATGGCAGCTTAGATTTAATGCTAAGAAGTGCAAGGTAATGCACCTGGGAAACAAAAACCCAAGGGAAGAGTACACAATGGGGGGTGAGATACTAACAACAACAAAAATGGAAAGGGACCTGGGGTAGTCATATCAGATGACTTAAAAGTGGGCAAGCAATGTGAGAGGGCAGTAAGGAGGGCTGGGGGGATACTGGGATGCACAGGGAGAGGCATCACCAGTAGAAAACAGGAAGTTGTTATCCCTCTGTACAGACAGCTGGTGAGACCACATCTGAGTACTGTGTGCACCCTGGAGACCCAATCTCCGCAAAGACATAGACAGGATGGAAGCTGTCCAGAGGAGGGCAACTAAAATGGTGCAGGGTCTGCACCAGAAGACATATGAAGAGAGACTAAAGGAGCTTAATATGTATAGCCTCTAGGAAAGGAGGGAGAGGGGGGACATGATAGAAACTTTCAAGTACCTCAAGGGAATCAACAAAGTCCAAGAGGGTAGCATCTTTCAAAAAAAGAGGTGTGCAAGAACAAGGGGGCACAATTTGAAGATAGAGGGGGGGCAGCTCAGAGGTAATGTAAGGAAGTATTTTTTCACAGAGAGGGTTGTGAATGCATGGAACGGCCTTCCGGAGGAGGTTGTGGAGTCAAAAACAGTGGTGGAATTCAAGCATGCATGGGACAGCCATAAGGCAATTCTAGGGGGTTGGGGTAGAAAGGAGTAGGCTGCTGGTTAACTAGGATCTGCAGCTTTTCCATTAGGTAGGGAAATGGGCAGACTGGGTGGGCCAAGCGGTCCTTATCTGCCATCAAATTCTATGTTTCTATGTTAAGGACAGAGGCTGGTCAGATTGTAGATTCTGGTAGCGACATAAAAAGAGTGGTTCATCAGTTTGTAGAATTCTCTTTTTGTGACAATTCTCCCCCTATAGCTGGGATAGAGGAATTTCTTAGTATATTACAGATACCTGGTCTTTTAGAGGCAGATAAATCTCTACTGATCTCTCCCATCTCACAAAAAGAAGTTGAGGTTATTGGTGGATTACTGTCTGGATCTTCCCCTGGCCCAGATGGAATACCTGGGGAATTCTATAAAAAAGCTGCAGGCCTTTTATGCCCATATTTGGTAACTGTGTATAATGATATGTTATCAAGTTTGGTTCCTTTTCCTGCGACTTTGGCAGATAGCATTTTGATCTTCCTTTATAAAAAGGAGACAAATCGGATCTCAGAAATTGGAGGCCTATTAGCTTGCTAAATGTGGATTGGAAAATCCTGTGTAAAATATTGTGCAAACGCTTATCCTGGGTAGCTCAGGATATAATTTCATCTGACAGACTTGTGCCATCCTCATTGGAGAATGGGAGACATTACTAAACTCCTGAGGGAAGCTTTGATGAAACAAGTGGGTCTGGATATTTGATCTCCTTGGATCAAGTAAAAGCTTTTGATGAGGTCCTGCATGCTTACTTGTTTCGGGTACTACAACATTTTGGTATCCCTGTCACATTTATAGACTGGCTTAGAATTGTTTATAGACATGCCTCATCAAGGCCCTTGGCAAATGGAAGACTGGGGAAGTCTGTTCTGATCCGGCGAGATGTCAGGCAAGGCTGTCCCCTGAGTCCGCTTCTTTATGTTTTTTCTTTGGACCCTTTGTTGAGAAGATTGAATTTAGTAGCAGGGATCTCACCATTGGGGTTAGGTGATGGGATATTTCCAATCGCTTTTGCTTATGCAGATGACACTAATATACTAGTGGAGGATCAGGAGTCTGGGGAACAGGCCATGAGGGTGGTAGATTCTTCTCTAGTATCTCTGGATCATGGATTAATAAACATAAAAGTAAAGCGTAGGGCTCCATCTTTAGGTGCTGTTCCTCAGTCTATAGGGGGCATTGTTATAACCCTGCTGTCGATTAAAATTTTGGGTTATTGGTTTGGGGCACCTGATCCGGCATATTTTAATTGGGAAATTGTGTTAACTCAAGCAGAGGAGAAGGTTGCAAGATGGAAGAGTTTCCCATGACAAAAAAAAGGGTATATATGTATAAAACTTTTCTTTTGCCTTTATTTTTGAATATTAGTTATGTATATCTGCTGCCAAACAAATTGGAAGTTAAAATGTATAGTGTGGCATTTCAGTTATTGTGGGGCAGCCGGCTAAACTCCATTAAAAGAAATTGCACTTACTGGCCTATATGCGATGGTGGATTGAATATGGTTAATCCCGTGATTTTTTTTTTTTTTACTATCTTTCTTTACGCAAATTTTGTCCCCATTTTATTGAGGAGTCAAATATCTTGGGTGCCTTTGTTGAAAAATAGATGCTTTTATTTCTGGCAGAAATGGGAAACCCAACAATGGGGGATATTTTGGGGTATCCCACGGGCTTTTTCCCCTTACCTATTGGAAATATGTAAAAAGTCAAAAATTTTAACATCTCAACCTGACCTTTTACATACAACTAGGAAATTGGAATACCATAAATTGTTACAAGAGATTTGTTTTAAGGAACCTTGTCTAGTTTTACGGACTCAGTAGTTCTTGCTGCTGTTCTCCAACAAGTGACAGAAGCCAGACTTCCCCTAAGTATGGGTCTCTGTATGGTTTAGCTGCCATTCTAGGCTAAATGTCAGAGGTAATCATTTCATAAATGCATTCAAGACAGATCATGTTTGAGGGAGGATTGTGGTTTGGAGGTAGAAACAATGTTACATCTTTTTTTCAAATGCCCATATATTATTGATTTATGGCTTTTGTTGACCTGTTCCTGGAATATCCCTCATTTAAGGGTCATGGATTATAATACTTTGTTGTATGGACAATATGACTGCAATCTTTGGAGCCATTTCCATTCTGGTACGATTCGCATAATTATGGCACTGATTAAATGGGTCATTTGGCAAACCAGATGTCAATATGTGTTGCAACAAAACAGCTATCCTTGTTGGGCTTACAAAATAAAATAGAGCTAGAAATTAAAAAGGTATAGCTTAATCACTTGGGAACATTAGCAGCAGGCTGGTAAGGACAGAGGTCTGGGGTTATATTCTGTTTTAACTGAAATATTTGAATAGTTTTGTAAGTGAAATTAGTTCTATGTGTTAAAATTATTACCTTGAGTTAGAACTGTTACTTGGGCTGTGATATTGTAACTTTGGAGGCTTGGGAACAGTTGTTTGGCAGGGATAATTAGAGTGAAATTTAAATGTGTTGTTTGCCTGGTGTTAGGGGAGGGACATTAGCTGGAATTACCTTGTCTTTAACAGGAATTACCTTGGCCTTCATTGTTCACTTGGGAACATTAGCAGCAGGCTGGTAAGGACAGAGGTCTGGGGTTATATTCTGTTTTAACGGAAATATTTGAATAGTTTTGTAAGTGAAATTAGTTCTATGTGTTAACAATTATTACCTTGAGTTAGAACTGTTACTTGGGCTGTGATATTGTAACTTTGGAGGCTTAGGAACAGTTGTTTGGAAATGATAATTAGAGTGAAATTTAAATGTGTTGTTTGCCTGGGGGTTGGGATTGAAGGGCTGAGTATTTCTGTTTGGGACTGAAATTCGAAGCAACAGGAGCTGGGGCCTGTGACATCATATGGTACCTGATGTCTGCATACACACACACTGTTAGTGGGACTGAACACACACTGGACTGTATGTGTTTGTGAGACTTGGGAACTTTATTGGTGGGGTTAAATTGGGTTTGTAAATAACTGCAGTCAGTATAGAGAGAAACTGTATTCCAAGGAAAAGGGACTGAGAAAAGGGAGTGTGCCATTATAAACAGAGGGAGATAAACAGGGTGGCCATATTCCACCATGGCAGGCTTCTTCGAAGGGCTGTAGGCTGCACAGGCTGTGGGATGGCAATAATTCTAAATTGGGCTTGGAGAGAGGGAGGCTGCCCACTCTGTAGATAGCTATCTTGTATCAGGAGTGAAGTATATTGGTTAAGGAGTAAGCTGCGGGAGCTGGGGGGGGTGTCCAAGGATAAGGGGTGTGGATATGGGCAGCAGAAGGGTGGGGCTGAGGGGAGGCTGGGGCAATGCTCTGAAATTACAGGACGTTATGTTACAGCAAGCAGGAGGGGGGATATTAGGGACAGAGGACCCTTAGATAGGGATGTTGATGCAAAGGGGAAAGCGTACGGGGCGAACATTCTGAATACAAAGAGAGTGGAGGGGGAAGAGACAGGAGGGGCTGTTGTGCGGAAGCCTAAAACAGCAGACTGTGGGAAGGGAGCTCCTAAGGTGAACAGAGCAAGAGGGGAAGAAGAGGGCAGTTTAGAGGTGCAGTCAGGGGAAACTCAGGTTACTTGACGGAGGCTGACATAGAGTGTCACAATAAATTTGAGCTACTAAGCAACCTAGAGGGGGAGGAAGGGGTTGGTGGAAATGAGGAAACTTATACAGAGGCCAGAGGGAGGGAGTCGGATACCCATAGGGCATCACAGACCGGCTATGGAAAGGATAGAAACAGTCCCAGAGGGAGAAGGGGAAACATAAATGTTAAGCAAATGGGGGAGATGCAACATATTGCAGACATGAGGGAGAAGAGCATGATTGGAGAGAAACTGGGAGACAAGGAGGTGGGAGAGGAGCCCCCCTTCAGCAGGGGGTTAGTACCAAGGATGGGGCCCTAGCTAAAGGGGACCCACAGAGAGCCTCTGGAGGCAGGGGTACTATTACAAGGGAGAGGATGGCAGTGTGGGGGAAGAGAAACCATCAGGGCCAGGGTAATGGTTCGGATAAGAGAGGGTTACAGGGGACACCTATTCAGAGGGGGTTTGAGTTAGGTGGGCAAAATAGCGAGGGAGGCAGAAAGAGAAGGGTGACAAGGGGGTCTCTAATAAGGCAGGAAGACTCCCATGGAATTGAGATCATGAATAAAGGGGGGAAGAGGGGCTGAGAGGGCATAGTGGAGGTAACCATAAGGATGATGGCGGTGTTAAGGTTCTGTTATTGGGAGACTCGATGATTAGGGGTATCCAGTGGGAGGGACAGGGGGGTGGATGCCATAGCCAGGTGAAAGTAGTGAGTATCTCTGGGCTGACAGTGCACAGAGCAAAGTTCATGGTATGAAATGGTTAGGGATTGTGGAGGAAACTGGATTTCTGGTGCATTTGGGAACTAACGATCTAGAGGGAAATAGCATTTGGAAATCCAAGCAAGGTTCCAAGAACTTGCCAGAGTCTGTCGGATAATGGATGCAACATTTCTTTGGAGATATTGCCAGTACCAAAGGCCTCAGTGGAGAAAAATGAATACACAGAGGTAAATGACTGGCTCAGGAAGTGGGGTGAAGAGTGGGTTGGGGTGTTAGGGAACTGGAATGGAGTTTGGGAGGATAAGGGACTATATGCCAAGGACAGGCTTCATCTTGCCCCATTAGGGAAGGAAGTCCTTAAACAGGGATGGCTGACTACAATCAAGAAAGGTGGGGTTTAAACTTGTGAGGGGAGGATAAGGAGGGGCTGACCAGGAGCCTCTCCTCCAGATGAGGGAGTAGCCATCAAGCCCAATGGGGAGGGGAACCGGACAAGGGTGGAGGTTTCAGGAGGAGCAGAGGGAGGATGGAAGTATATGGAATCTGGGTGGGGTTCAGACAAAGAGGATCAGGGATAAGGGGTGGGGTTGGTGTTAGTAAATGCCAGGAGCTTGGGAAACAAGTTGCCAGAGTTCCAGGCCATGCTGTTCGAGGAGGTGGATGGCGCGCCACGGAGACGTGGCCAACAAAAACCATGACTGGGACCTAAACGTACTGGGGTACACTATGCTTAGGAAGGATAGAAAGGAGGGCAGAGGGGTGGAGTGGCTATGTTCATTAGAGATGACATAGAAATTGCTAGGAGAAGAAGCAGAGGGAAACGTGAAGGCTTTATGGGTCACTTACGATCCCCAGCAGGAGATAAGGTCAAGCTGGGTGTAGTATAGGCCCCTGGAATGAGTGATGTTCTAGAGGATGGTTTGCTGGACAACATCATTGCCCAGTGTGGACCAAAAGGGAAGGAGTGGTGTTGATGGGGACCTTAATATGCCAGGTACAAACTGGGGACCATGTCCTGTAAGGTGGCCAAGGAGCAGAGGCGCTGGATGGCTTCCAGGATGTTCTTAACACAGCATGTGATGGAGCCCACAAGGGAGGGGATGTCCTGGACGTGGTTCTGGCAGAGGGATCTGGTAAGGGACATGGTTGTACAGGACCCCCTGACTGGGAGCGACCACAATACTGTCTGGTTTCAAATAAGCATGGGGGGGGGGGTGAGATCTAGGACACTGGCAGTGGACTTCAGGGGGGCAGACTTTATGGGCATGGGAAATATTCTCAAGGATCACTTGAAGGGGATTACCTCAATGACAAGTGTGGAAAGGAGATGGAAGGTCATAAAATGGGGACTTCATGAAGCAGTCAGGATCTGCGCTAAGTTGAAACGTAAGGGAGCAAGGTCACATAAACCATGCTGGTGGTCCAGTGAGGTACAGGTAGCAGTCAGAGAAAGAAAGGCCTGCAAAAATATAAAACAACAAGAGGGGATAGGGATAAGGAAATGTACCATCTTGCATCTAGAAAAGTCACCCGTATGGTGAGGGGAGCAAAGTCCAGTGAGCAGCGGCTGGCACACAGGGAGCATATGGAAGGGAAAGGGGTCCTTCCAGTGCATTGGGGAGTGGAGAAAACTAAGGGCCATCTCAGCAGATTGAGATCAGAAGGAGGGTGGGTGGAAGAGGCGAGGGACCAGGCAGAGGTATTTAAGAGTACTTTGCCTCTGTGTTCACTAGGAGGGGGATATCTACAAAGCAAGGCATGAAGGGGATAGAAGGCAGTAAGTGGGATCAGGGAGCAACAGAAATGGAGCAAGAGGAGGGGAGGTACCCCAGGGTGTCACATCTGGGTAAGGATAAAAAGGCCAGTAAGGTGGAGGTGACGATGATGCTATCTCCGCCAAAAGGGTGTGGTTAGCCCTCAAGGCCCTAAAGAAAGACAGATCTCCTGGGCCAGATGGCATTCATCAGAGTACTATGGGAATTTGCAGACATACTGGCTGCCCTGGTGGAGCTCTTCAACAGGTCACTTGAGACAGGAGGGTACTTAGGGATTGTGTAGAGGCATGTGGTGCCAATCCATAAAGGGGGTCGACGAAGTACCAGGTAACTATAGACCCATCAGTTTGACCTCGGTGGTGGAAAATTAATGGAGAGTATACTAAAGGAACGATTGGGGGTGTACTTGGAAGAGGTGGGAGGTCTGCTAGTCGGCAACATGGGTTTGTGCCAGGTAGATCATGTCAAACCAACCTTGTGGAGTTCTACAATGGGTAACATCAGAACTGGACAGGGAAAGCCTGTGGATGTATTATTTTTGGACTTCAGCAAGGCTTGACTCTGTCCCCACAATGGTCTGGTGGAGAAACTGATGGGGTTAGGAGTAGGCCCTTGATGGTCAGATGGATTGAAAACTGGCTAGCTGGACGCACCCAAAGAGTAGTGGTCTGTGGGGAGCTCTCAACCCTAGAGAGGTTGGTAGTGGGCACCGCAGGGCTCGGGTCCTGGGTCTGGATCCTGTTTAATACATACATATCGGACATCAGGGAGGGTATAGGGTGTGAAATGAGCCTCTTCACGGATGACTCAAGATGGGAGCAGTAGTTGAGGAGAAGAGGGGAGGTTGGCCTGCAAGGGACCTGGACACCGTGGAGAGCTGGGCTCACATGGAGTGAATTCAATATCACCAAGTGCAAGGTGTTGCATCTTGGTCGGGAAACCCTAAACACAGGTACACCCTGGAAAGGGAGGCGCTGGAAGCCTCAATAGGGTAAAAAGACCTAGGGGTCATGGTGGATGCATGTATGAATAACTCTGAGCAGTGCAGGAGAGTGGCTAGCAAGGCAAACAGGATGTTGGATGCATCGTGGGGGATAACCTCTAGGAGCAAGGAAGTGATTCTTCCGCTGTACAATGGACTGGTTAGACCACACCTGAGTACTGTGTACAGTACTGGAGACCACACTGAAGAGGGACAACAGCTCCTGGAGAGGGTACAGAGGAGGGCAACAAAGATGATACAAGGGCTAGGGATTTGATGTATGAGGACAGACTTGAGAGCTCTGCCTGTTTTCATTGCAGGAGAGGAGAGACAGGGGACATGATTGAGGTCTTCAAGTACCTCAAGGGAATAAATAGGGTAAACATGGAGGGGATCTTTAGACTAAAGCAGGGAGGTATCACCAGAGGGCATGGTTTGAAGTTGGAAGGTGGAAGGGTGAGGGGGGAAAAGAGGAGGAGGTTTTTCACTGAGAGGGTGGTGGACCCTTGGAATGCACTGCCTGGCGAGCTGGTTCAGAGATCTACAGTGGAGGGCTTCAAGAGAGGGTGGGACAGACACAGAAAGTGGATGTATCAGATGATGGCCTGTCCCAGGGGTGTGGGTATGGATGATAGGGGTTTCTGGAGCACAAGGGATGGGAGGGCCTAGGCACCCAACTAAGGATCTAAGGTTCGAGCAGACTCGATAGACCGTAAGGCCTAATCTGCTGGCAAATAGTATGTTAGTATGTTAATGAAAGACGTAGCTTCCTAGACCTCTGATCGTGACAGGTGGAAAGGCTGGAATAACTCCTCCCTTTTTACAGGCTTTGTGAACCAGTAGTACCCTTGGGGTACCAAATGAACTAGTGGAATCCTTCCATCTCATGCTGGGAGGAGGGTATCTAATAAGATGGCTGTTTTGCTTTTTGTATGTTTAAACAGGAACATTTATGTCTGGAAGTTTTGAGTGCAAGGGTTTGTTTTGGGATTAGGGAATTGGTGTGGCGTTTTCGGGTTTCGGGTTTGTAGGGACTTGGTGAATTTGTATTTGCATTTGCATTGTTGTAATTATATGAGTTTTTTGTTATTTGTATTTTCCCTGTTGTTTTTGAAGCTTTCTCCAATAAAAATTCCCTATCCAATAGTAGGGAATTCTCTGGTCATCTTGTTCCAAGATGGCCACCCTTTGGAGCCTGGAGGTGGTGGAGAGCTTGTTAGGAAACAGGAGAGCTGGTCTGTTCCGACTTCACTAGAGGCTGCTACTTTTGCTTCTCTAGGCTTAGAAGTGTGGATTTACCTGTTGGTTCGTTTGATATGGCTATTGGTCCCTCTCACAATGTTACTGTCCCAGTGCCTTATGTTGTTGTTACCTACACGCCTTCACTTGAGGGTAAGCGTGCTACACTGCAGAAGGAAACTGATGACTTGTTAGCAAAGAAACAGAATTGCAGCGACTTCGCTCTAGCTGCTCCAAGCCGAATTGACGGAGGATTCTGGTTTTCAACGCGCCCACCTTGGATGTCTCGGCCTGCTCTGCTCAGCAGCAGGCTACTATCACTGTTAGTACTGTTCCAGGATTGCCACAGCAGGGGGGATCTTCGGAACCCGATTGCACGGCTGCCAGCTTGCATGAGCTGTCGGCTGAGTGCCATAAGTCTTGCGATAATGGTTTACATGATGGACCTCCTGAAAAGCAGAGCCGCAGACCAGGTATGGGTCGTTAGGCTCTAGTCCCACCTGCAGGATTATGGCAGCACTCTCCTACTGTACACACTGCTGTGCCTTCAAGAAGTACGCATGTTAGTGACAATGCACCTTTGGACATGTCTGCATGGTCTCCGGATAACGCTTTACAGGATGTCGGCTGGTGTCTTGAACCAGATGGGTCTTGGATGCCTGACCCACATGACTCAGATGTACAACGTTATCGCTCTGGCATTGCTTCATCGCATGTAGCTACCAACTAGCCTTCCAGGGATTCTAGGCCTACTAAACAAATTGCACCTACAGGTATGGGCTCCAACATCAATAGCGCTACTTCTGACTCTGTTGTTGATACATTGATCGACAAAATTATTGATGATGCTATATCTGACCCTACTGTTGATCATAAGTCTGACAAGATTATTGATGACACTGAGCAAAATGATGTACATATGGGTCCAGCTGAAGAGGTTCTGCAGGATCCCTCTTAGAGGGCTTGGCTCAACCCTATGTTTAAGCTTTCTGATCTTTTTCAAAACAAGGGTGAGCTGGCCCCACAGAGGAATGCTGTCTGGTTAATTTTTAAAGGAGGCTTGGAATCTCCTCCAGATAGGCTACATATAGCTAAACAGCTTCTGAAAGGTTCCATGCATTTTTTCTCTTCGGAAATTTATGTTTTAATACGTTTGGGTAATGGAAACTACGATATTAGTTTCAAGACTGTTTCCAGTCTAGATAGATTTTGGGCCCAGTATCAGTCCGTTAAGAACTCCCCTTTATGGCTCTCTTATTTGGCAATTCCTCTTACCAAACCTGCGGTCAAAGTCATTACGGTCATGTTCCGTAATGAGGGAGACCACATTGAGGATATTCTTTTTTGGCTGAAGCAACGGTGCGAGATCCTGGATAAACCCTCCCTGAACCTGGATAGTGAGCAAATCTGGAATGGGGGTTGGAAAGTGAAGGTCAAATTATTTACTACAAATAGGGTCCTGTTCATTTGCCCATTTCTTTCTTTTTAGGAAAAGATAGGGGTATTTTATTTTACATAGGCCAGCCAAATCGTGTTTTAAATGTGGGGCTCGCACTCATCTCAGTTCTGCCTGTGACACGCCTCGCTGAGGTCATTGCATGGATTACAGCCATGTCTCTGTGTGCTGTGTGAACCTTTTTAAATGTAATCTTTGTGAGCATACAGGGCATGGGTATGGTAAGTTTCTGTGGGCCTCCCACAATAGAGAAGACTGTCCCCCTCACGATGGTTTAATCAATAGGGCTCCGCAGCTTCAGGCTAAAATATCTATCTCGACAGCCCCCTTCTACTTCTGTGGTCCCTCCTCCCCCTTCCCCTCCCCGTTTGTCCTATTGTGTGCGTCACCCCTATGGATACTGCCTCCCCTGATGACAGTGTAATTCCCGAACCTAGTACAATTGCACACACCCAGATGGTTCTTCCTCTAATTCAGGATGTTGTCAGCACTGCAACCGACATGCCCCTCACTCCTATGTCAGAAGAGGGCGATTTAAGCCAACAGTGGTGAGGAGAGGGTCAGAAGAAGGGAAGCAGAGACAAAGGGGCCCATCCCAGGCCAGGAGGAACGATTGCCAGGGAAACCAGGTCAGGAGACAAAAGACAAATGGAAGGAGGAGATAGGGACTTGTGAGGGGAGGCGAAGAAGTGGCAAAAGTCATGGAATGGAAAGGAGAGAACAGGTTACTATGCAGAGAGAGGGAGCGGGCATTTGTGAAGGGCCTTCAGAAAATAGTTGTGCACTGCTAGAGAGGAAGAAGGTGGAGGAGGGAAATTATGAAATTAGAGGAGTAATTAATAAATGCCTGGACCAAACTGGAGCGGGGGAAGTTCTGCTGGGAGAATTGCAACAGGGGAAAAGGGGGAAATAATGTGCAGGAGGAAGAAGAGGAGCTGGAAATGAGAGAGGGAGATGAATGGAAGCAAGCAGGGAGTAAGAGGGGTGGAATCTTAGTGCTGGGGGACTCAATACTAAGAGGAGTCAGGTGGGGTAGCAAGGGGGAGAGGCATAGTCGGATTTGGGTGGAGGCCATGCCAGGAATGACAGCGGAAAGGGTGGGACAGTCTGTTCTGAAATATGCTAGAAGGGGTAGAGACAAGCCTCATTTAATTATACATCTTGAGACAAACAACCTGGCTGACAAGACAGTAGATATAGTCCAAAGGAGGTTTGAGGAACTAGCACAATTATGTGAGGGGGCAGGAAGATCAGTAACTTTTTCTGAGATACTTCCGGTGCCAAAGGCAAGCACAACAAGAAAGCTGAGAATAGAGGAATTTAACGGATGGCTAAAACCTGGTGTTGTGCTAAAGGGTATGGGCTGTTGGGGGGTGGGGAGGGAGCTGGGAGGACAGTAGTCTCTATGCCAAGGACAGACTACACTTGAGTGAGGAGGGAAAGAAAGTGTTGAAACAGAGGATGGAAGAGTATATAGAGGAAGTTGGGAATTTAAACTAGGAGTGGAGGGTGGCAGTTGGGGAAGAGATATGCAGAGACCACAGGTTGGGAAATCATATGAGCTTACCCCCCATAACAGTGACAAAGGACAAATGGCAAGTACTATTGATGATGCTAGGAAAGGAGGGCAGGATGGGAGGGGAAGGGTGGAAGGTGGTTACCCTTAATGCTAGGAGCCTTGGAAGGAAAACTGCAGAGTTACAGGTTCTCATGGCAGAGGGAGAGGTGGACATTGCAGCCATCACGGAAACATGGGCCACACAATATAATGACTGGGACCTGTCTGTACCAGGGTACAGGTTATTTCATAGGGACAGGGTGATTGGGAAAGGAGGGGGAGTGGCACTATATGTGAAGGAAGGACTGAAGTGTGTACGGGAGGAAGGGGAGGAGGGTAGTACGGAGTCACTTTGGGTGCAAATCCAGGATTCCAAGAATAGGATTCTTAGAATGGGAGTTGTGTACATGCCACCATCTCAGACAGAGGAGTTAGACAGGAACTAGCGGACAGATCAGGAGGACCTGCGAGAAGGGTAATGTGGTGATTGTGGGGACTTCAACATGCCAGGAGTGGACTGGAGCACCCCAACAACCAGGAACAGAAGGAGCAGCTACTGCTGGATGCCTTCCAGGACAGCTTCCTGCTGCAATGGTCAGTGAACCAACCAGGTTAGGGAATACCCTTGACCTTGTGCTGGCAAATGGGGACTTTGTGAGAGAACTTACAGTGGAGGAACCGCTGTCAGGAAGTGACCACCACTCAGTATGGCTCACACTGGATATGGGCAAGGAAGAGTGGAATCTGGCACAAGAGTGCTGGACTTCAGGAGGGCCGACTTTGGGAGGATGGGGGAAGTGGTAAAGGGTACCTGGCCAGAATTCAATCTAGTATGGATACTAACCAGAGGTGGGAGCTCATAAAGCTGGGGATAGTGGAGGCAACCAAACCTGCTGCAAAGCCCAGAGCAAGAAAGCTAGGGCTAAGAAACCGAGCTGGTTGAGCAAGGAGGTCATGGAAAAGGTAAGGAGGAAAAGAGCTGCCTTAGGAAGTACAAGAAAACAGGGAGGGGAGGACAGAGAGGAGTACTTGACAGAATCGAAGGAGGTGACAAGGGCAGTAAGGGGAGCCAAAGCATCTACGGAACTCAGGCTGGCACAAGGCATTAAGAAGGGGGAGAAGGACTTCTTTAAGTACATCAGGGAGAAAAGGAGCTGTAAGGACCACATAGTAAGGATTAGGAAGGAGGGGGGTTGGGTGGAAGCAGGGTACGATAAGCGGAAGCACTAAATGAGTACTTCTGCTCAGTATTTACTAAAGAGAAGAGGGGGGTGACACCCAAGGTGGGAGAAATGGCAGAAGCAGGTGGGGAAGTGGTGACAGATGGGGAAATCATGGAGGGCAGAGTTCAAGAGGGTTTGAAGGCACTGAGGGTGGACAAGCGCCAGGCCCAGATGGCATCCACCCCAGGGTACTGAAGGAGCTGGCAGAGGTCTTGCAGGACCTTGGCAGACCTATTTAATGCCTCACTACATTCAGGTGTGTACCTCAGGACTGAGGATGGTTTCATGTAGTGCCACCCACAAGAGTGGCCCCAAGGATGAACTGGGAAACTACAGACCAGTGAGCCTCACATCCATCATGGGTAAGCTGATGGAGACTACCTGAAGGAGAGGCTGGTGGCCCTCCCAGAGGACAAAGGACTACAGGACAGCAGACAGCATGGCTTTACTACGTGGCAGATCCTGCCAAACCAACCTGGTCGAGTTCTATGACTGGGTAACTAGGCAACTGGACAGGGGCCATGCAGTGGATGTCCTGTATCTGAACTTTAGTAATAGCATTCGACTCGGTGCCACATGGAAGGCTGAGAAGGAAGTTAGTAGGCACAGGGCGGTGGAAGCTGGTGAGATGGGTAGGAAACTGGCTGCAGGAAGGCAACAGAGGTGGTGGTGGGTGGGAGCTCTCACACCCAGGGCAGTGACGAGCGGTGTCCCACAGGGCTCAGTGTTGGGACCAGTGTTGTTTGGGATATTCATTGCAGACATATCATGGGACATCAAGAGCAAGATCAGTCTGTTTGCTTGATGATACCAAGGTTGGCACGGTGGTGGATGACCTAGGGGATGGCAGGGGTTGCAGGATGATCTGGCAAAGCTTGAACCTGGTCAGACACCTGGCAACTGGCTTTAATGCCAAAAAGTGCAAGGTGCTGCATTTTGGGAAGAAGAAACCAAGGAGGAGTTACCAGCTAGAGAAGTGCAGTTAGCCCAGACAGAGGGAGGAGAAGGATCTGGGTGTGCTCATTACAGGGTCAATGAACAACTCAGCACAATGTAGGAAGGCAGCTGCAAAGGCCAACAAAATGCTGGGTTGTATTGCAAGGGGTGTATCCTCGAGGAGGTGATTCTGCCACTGTATAGGTCATTATTTAGACCACACCTGGAGTACTGCGTGCAGTACTGGCGTCCGTATCTGAAGAGGGACATTAAGTTACTGGAGGGGGTGCAGCGCAGGGCGACAAAGATGATCAAGGGGCTGGGGGACTTATCATATGAGAGGAGGCTGAAGGAGTTGAACATGTACTCACTGGAGGAGAGGAGAGACAGGGTGACATGATTGAAACCTTTAAATACATGAAAGGAATAAATAAGACGGGTACAGAGGGGCTGTTCAAAGTAAGGAGGGAGGGCCACCAGGGCCATGATATGAGACTGGAGCGAGGAAGGTTCAGGAGGGAGATGAGGAGACACTTTTTTACAGAGAGGGTGGTGGCTGGGTGGAATGTGTTACCTGCAGAAGTGGAATGCAGTAGAATAGTGGACTGCTT
Source organism: Neoceratodus forsteri (assembly GCA_016271365.2). Classification (NCBI taxonomy): domain Eukaryota; kingdom Metazoa; phylum Chordata; order Ceratodontiformes; family Ceratodontidae; genus Neoceratodus; species Neoceratodus forsteri. The sequence continues at coordinate 1,131,258,790 of CM028133.1, read as the reverse complement.
TAAACGAAGATGGGACAGGACAAGGGGGAGGGTTAATGAAGGGAAGGGTGGAAGGGAGGGGCAGCTGCAGAATAAGGGGTGCTAGCTGCACATTCGAGCAGACTTGATAGACCTCTAGGCCTTTATCTGCTGGCAAATTTCAGTATGTTCGTGAACTCAGGAAGGCTCCTGCAAAAACGGAATCGCTCAGGGAAGGCACTTAGAAAGAATACTACGTCCAAACCTGTATCACAAGGCACTTCCAGTACAAGTGACTGGAAGGTTGGGAATACATTTTCAGCCTTAGTGGTAGACCAGTCTGATGATGAGTCTGGAGATGTGATCTCTGATTCTTCCTCTAAAACTTCTGTGGATGTCCCTTCGGACCTGGATGATGGTGGGGGATCTCAACATATTTCACAAAGGACTAGGCGAAGGAGATGTAGCACAACCCCATGATATGAAGTATGACTCCCCTTTTTGTTTATTTCCTTATGAGCTCCATTAGGATCTCCACGTTAAATGTGAACAGTATAAAGAATCGGACGAGAATGATTACTGTTTTAGGTTCCCTAATGCAAATCCATTCTGACATTATTTGTATCCAAGATACTAGGATTAAAACTACTTATGAAATGCAACAGGCCTCTAAAACCTGGACCAAGGGCCCTTCTTTTTGGTCTAATGGCCAGGATACTTGTGATGGGGTTGGGATTTTATTTAATAAACCTGGAATGAAAGTATCTCAGTTGGTTGATATTGATCCAGGACAAGCTTTGTTACTTGATTTTGTTTACAAAACTGAAAGGTTTCGGCTTATCTCCATTTACGCACCTCAAACCAAGGCCCTCCGTGCTGCTTTGTTTCGGTGAATTCAACCATTTTTGTATACTTCTAGGGTTGTTATTTGGGCCTAGATTTTAATTGTGGTCTGGGTAGAGCGGATAGGGGAGCCCAGACGGAAAAATTGCTTTGTGATTCAGTTGCCCTCAAACATATTATTTCCGGCGCTAAATTGAAAGATTCTTATCGGTGCCATGCACCTCTGGTGGTAACACTTATTTTAGAGGCCTTCTCTACCAGGATAGATTTCATTTTCTTTCTAGTATCTTGGATATTAGTTGGGAAACATTGGAAGCTTGGGAGTCTCGGATCATAGCTCCATTACTGTGCAATTAGATTGACATCTAGCTCCTCAGTGCAAGAAAAATTTGTGGCGCCTCAATAATTCCCTTTTAGTGGATGAATGTATTCAATGGGCTTGGAGACATGAATGGCAGGCGAGGCTCTCAGTTGTTGAATTTTATGAGTGCATAGCAACATGGTGGGAAGATACGAAAATATCTTGGAGAGATTTATTTCAGTCCTATTCTAGAACTAAAGCCTCTGGCACATACAATGCCTATTTGAGGTTAAGGGGGCAGTGGCAGAACTTGATTTCTCTCACTGAGATTCATAAAAGGGATTATGGGTCTCAGATAAAAGAATTGAAGTTGCAGTTGTTCCAACTTCAATACAATAGGGCACAATCCTTGGAGCAGGAGCTCCGCTTTGGGGTTTCCTTGTCTAGAGGTCATTGGACCCTTTTAAAGAATGTGCGAAGAGAGTGGACAACAGGACTTTGGCTTGATTTTTGATTCTCTGGGCAAGTGTGCTTACAGCTCCAGAGGATATTTTACAACAAGTTGACCAGTATTTTAGAAGTATGTTTGAAGTTGACTTTATCCCTTATCAGAAGATTTTTTTCAGGTCAGATCCCACAAATTTCTGATGCTAACAAGGCTCTTCTGGAGGTACTGATTACCAGCCAGGAAATTAAGTTGGCCATTCAGGGCTTAGGATGGACTCTGCTCCTGGTATGGATGGGCTGGGCATTGCCTTTATAAAACCTTTCAGGACAATTTAGCTCCTGCTTTAGAGGTGGTGTTTAATGGTTTACTTGCAGCAGGGATATTATCTACCTCATGTATCAGGCCTCTTTAATTCTCCTGTTTAAAAAAGGAACGGGAGGATCTTAAGAACTGAGACCTCTTAGCCTGTTGAGTACTGACCTTAAAATTCTTAGTAAAGTTTTGCTGAATAGGTTAGCTTCCATTGCAGATGAGGTTATCTCTCCCTGCTAGTCATGTGCAATACCTAATAGACATCAACATAATAATTTGATTTTGCTTCGGGAAATCTTTTTTCAGGCTAAATATTTTAATTTGTCTGGATTTGTTATAAGTATCGACCAGGAGAAGGCTTTTGATAAAATTTCTCATCACTTTTTATTTAAAGTTCTAAAAGCCTACGGTATTCCAGAGGTTTTTATTTCTTGGATACAAATAATGTACAGTAAGTCTTCCCTTACCCCAATATTAATGGATGGTTGGGGAGATTTCTGTTAGGAGAGGGATACACAGGGATGCCCCTCAGCCCGTTACTTTATGTTTTTGTAAGGATATACTTTTACATTGTATTGATCAGAATCCTCTGGTACGGGGTTACAATTCCATCCATCTTCCCCACAATTAAAGCTCTAGCATACGCTGATGATTTGGTTTTTGCGTCTGCACCAAGACACTCCAGAACAAGACCTGCTTGGACTTTTCACGCCTATTCCTCTTGGTCTGGATCCTTAATTAACAATTCCAGAAGTGTGGGTGTTTTCTCAGGTAATACTCACTCCTCGCAGTTTGTCCTTTGCAGGCATTCGATAATTAATGGTTGTATTAATATTTTAGGTGTGAGTTTTGGGGGGGATGATATGGCCATGAGAAATTGGGACATGGGTCTACAGAAAGCGAGCAGGTTGGTGAATTTTTGGAAAGGTCAGCAACTGTCGATAAAAAAGAGAGTCATTTTGATTAAATCTCTGTTGGTCCCTATTTTTTTGTATTTTAGTTATGTTTTCCCCTTCCACCCAATCCATTTTTACACCCTTATATAGTATATTCTTTCAGGCGTTATGGGGAAGTCGTCTAAACCCCATTAAAAGAGAGGTTACTTATAGACCCTTAAGGGAGGGAGGCCTTAACATGATACATCCCATCGCTTTTTTTGTAATGTTTTTTATGCTTACAGTTTTGGGGGTGCTTTAAAACTGGGAATTAAAATTTGGAAGGAGGCTGTTTTGCACTGGCTTTCCCCTTGCTTACCTGCTTGGACTATGGGAAACCCCTTTGGTCTTCGCTCCCTGAAAACTCTTCCAGAGGTTTGGAGGTTACATATTAAACAAGTGTTGAAATGGCAGATTACGGTTACTTTTCTTCAAGTTACATCTAGAAAAGAGAGTTATTCTCATATTCTCCTTTAAGATAGAAAAGAGGCCATCTTGCTTGCTGATTGTCCCTTAGAAGCCATCCAATTTAACTTAGGTATATTAAACTCTAAAAGGTTACCAGCTTTTGTTTGGGACACTGCCTGGCTTACGGTTCATGGGAAGTTACATGTTCAGGACAATAATAAGCACAAGCAGATAAATAATAGGTTTTGTTTAAGAGGTACATGTTTTAGGATCCTGGAACCTCAGGAACATCTTTTTTTAGAGTGTCACTTTGCCACAGTTTTTTGGCAATTTTTAGCTGGTGAATGGAGAGAACCATTATTTACATCATTATCTTACCCATCTCTTGTATATGGTATTCCCCTAAGGGGATGGGGGCCGTATCATAAAGAGATTCTTTTGATAGTGTTTGCTATTATATGGTACTATTTGTGGCAGGCCAGATGTGCATGGCTTATGCAACAAAAAGTGGTTTCTTCCTTTGATATTTTTCGAAATGTTGCTATTTCCCTTAATAAAGTATGGCAATCAGATTGTAAACAGTATTCTGACACAAGATGTAAGATGCTATGGCTTAACTGTGAATCTTGGTATAAGCCCCCTTAGGTTATCAGTATTTTTATTGCATCTGATTGTTTTTGTTCTTGATTCATTTTTTGTTCTGCTGCATATGTTTTTGTTTTCTGTTTGTAGTCCTTTTTCAATAAAAATTCCCCTACTCTTTTCGATAAGTGCCATGGGATCTTTAACATCCACCTGAACTACCACCAATCCAGGCAGATGGGGCCTCGGTTTAACGTCTCATCCAAAAGACGGCACATCAGAGAAGTGCAGCACCCCTCTCATGCTGCACTACAGTGTCAGTATTGGGATATTAACCCAAGTGCCAGATGGGAACTGAACCCACAGCCCTCTGATCTCCCGGCCTCAGAGGCGAAAAGTTACCACTGAGCCACTGACACTAAAGCTAAAATATCATCTGGGAAGCCCCCACACCCTCTTGTTAAGTCTCCCAGGGGTTAACGGAGGAGGCTCTTAGACCCGGAGAAGGACCAAGCTTGTAATAGGGGGTAATAAGATATGACCCCATTCGGGCTCCCTAAAGGGAACAGCCATCTCATCATATTCCCAACCCTCCCCATCTTTACAGGTCCACTAAAGCTTGAGATAGTTCTATTTTTTGGGGGTTCATTGATTCTGTAGGTAGCTTGATTTAGACCCTAGGGATAAGTCCAAAGAGGGTCATATTTAGATTCAGTGGGTCGGATAGTGTAGGAGCATGCCTCCATATTTAGTGGGAAGAAACTATAGCAGACCCTAAATTCTTAGGTCTGCTTAAAATTAAAGTGTAAAGACCAAATAGGGACTACCTCATGTGTATGACCTACACCCCTTGTATCATACCCCCCCCCGAGGGATAAATGAGGAGGTCTTATACTGACCAAAATATCAGCTGTCCCCTAGAAAATGCACTGGAGCAAAGAAGCTCAACGAACGTCCCCAAGCAAGTTCACATCTACAATGCCAATAATAAAATATATATATATATATATATATATATACACATAGGGCTAATAAGAAAATAATCCAAAGTTAGTAGATGGGGAGCTTTTGACTTATGCCCCTGTTTAAGGTTTCTCAGCATATAGGTTTAAGCAGTCAAACAGTGGAAGACAGAGACGATTGCTTGCAGGTGAGGCAAGAGGCATAGGAGAAGGTCCCAGAGTAGACGGGAAAGGAAGCCTCCACGGCAGCGTGGGGAGAACAAGCACCCCAAATTAGCAATCTACCCCCACCGGCCAGGAAAACTCCCGCCAGGATAGGTGGGGAGCCAACACCTTCAAGGTGCATATTACTTTTAAATTACATAAACGCTGGAGTGCTGGGCACTTCTCTCATCCCTATGCCACCAGGTCTGTGTTCTATCCCCCCCACCGAGCCCTCAGCCCCCACCTCTAACCTGGTAAATACAGAAGATTAAAGTAGAAGTCCTTTCAGGTCTGTAGAGTAGGATTGAGATATTGTCTCAACTTGTCTACGATTTCCATCAAGGAGAGTTCAGGATCCAGAGTACGTCTGGCAGAGTTCGGATTTGTGTTCACTGCATCCGCAGGATTCTGTGAAGCCAGTTTGTTGCCTTTTTCCTGATAGATTCCTCATGCAAGAAGGTTCACCTTCACCTCAGCTGCTGTGGAATAAACTGTACGGCCATTCTGGAAAATGATTACCAACTGGGTAAGGGGTACGGAATTTCAGTTTCTGGGCCCTAAGCTATAAAAGTATTGGCGACTATTCCCTGTGCATGCATTGTGTAGCAGGGGCATAATCACTATCAAAGATTAGTCTTTGATTGCGTACATAATTTTTTGCTTTTGCTATGCCTTAATCAGTAGTTATTCTTTTACATTATAGTTTAAGAAGCGCATCACGAAGGACCTGGGTCGAGTGTCGGGCCTTGTAGGTTTTGGGCCTAGAGCGCGGTGTGCTCGCTCTATGTTGATTTGGAAATCAGGGCTTAAATCTAGGATGAGCCGTAGAAGGTAGTCGGCAAAGGCAGAGGGATTGTGGCACTCTTTGTTCTCAGGAAGCTCGTAAACTCTAATATTTTTTATCTGACCCCCTATTTTTTGTATCTTCCTGACGGAGGGATATCTGGAGTTGTTCAGTAGCCAGAGATTTTAAAGCAGTTTCCAATGTGTCCGTGCAGTGAGTATTCTCTGTAATTTGTACATCTGCCTCATCCATCCTGCCCTGAAGCACCCCCAGGTCTGTTTGAAGGTCTTTGATCAATTTTCTCATCTCAGAACAAAAATCAGCAATGGCCTTGAGAATAGTGTCAGTCTGCGAACCATCGGTACGCTTCTTCCCCCTTTTGATTTCCTGCAGTCTGCTTGGGGAGGTAACTTAGATGGCAGGTCGATGTCTGGTAGGCCACCCTCATCTCCGTCTTCTAAATTGGTCAGTGGGTGTAAGCGATTCTTGGTTTGTCGGGCCATTCCCCAAGAAGAAAATTGTAGTTTTATGCCTCAAAAAGTTTGCAGTAGCAGGTTGTAGCAATAAAAGACAGTTTTCAGATTTGGGGGGAATTTAAAGTGGTGTGGCAGGAGAGCTTCCAGCGTGTGGTTTATTCCTTCATAGCTCCACCAGAAGTTGATCCTTCCTATTTTTGACTATGGTGATTTAGTCTTAGTAGTGCTCCTAAATCTTCCCTTGCCAGACTGGATCCCCTTTTCGTTCTTTCTGCCACTTTGCTTTAGATTGCCCTTCTCGTACTCACCTTGCTTTCTGTACTCAGCTCTTTCCCTCCTCTCTCTTGATGCTAGGCGCCTACCCATTGTGTCTCTTTTTATGCAAATTCTGGTTCAGTACTCTTCCGCTTATCTCAGATCCCTCTTTCCCTCCTACTTCTTCCCTACCCTCTCCATAACAATACTTTCCATCTCTCTCTTTGCCTTCTAGAAAATCTATTGTTGGCCAATCTGCTTTTCCTTACCGCTTTCCAAAACTTTGGTCCCCTTCCCTTTCCTATTCATTCTGCCTTTTCCCCTTCCTCACTAAAGTCTCTTCTATGTGACTTTTGTCATCCTATCTGCAACTGCTTGTGACTCTTCCTCTTTTTTTCCATTCTGTAGTCTGGCCTTCTTCTTACTGTTATTTTCTCTCTCTATATATATATATACATATATATATACATATGTATATATATATATATATATATATAGTATATTAGAGTGTGTGTTATGTTTTAGAAGCCTTCATTTACTATTCTACTTTTATATTTATGATTCTGCTTGTAAAGCTATATTATTGTATTTTACCTTATTATTTTTTTTTATTGTTAGCTATCTCCTACTGCCATCTCCCCAGGACACATCTGGAAATGAGCTGTTTTCAGCTCAGTATGTACTTCCTGGTTAAACTTCTAAATAAAGAAAGAAAGAAATATGCCCTAAAATATATATATATAATGATTAATCTTGACTCCTTCAAAACTCTTTGTTTTCTGTCAGTCTCCTTATTAAAGGCTCCAATGTTCCAATGAAAAGGAGCAGAGAAGAGGGACGTCCCTGCTTGTTGCCTCTTTTGATGTCCATGTATTGAGAAAGTACCCCATTTATTACCACAGCTGCCTTATGCTTAGTGTAGAGAAGCTTGATCCATCTGGAGAAGGTAGATGGAAGACCGTACGTATCCAAGAAGCCAAATAATAAAGACCAAGTAACCCCATCAGATGCCTTTTCTGGAAGGAGAGAAATAAGAGTCATAGGAGTTGTGTCTCTACTAGCTAAATTCAACACATGGAATATCTTTCTTCCATTATCTGCCGCATGTCTGTCTGCAATGAAGCCAGTTTGCTGTGGTCAGATAAGGTAACCTGATACATTTGGTAATCTATTTGCAATCATTTTGGCTAGCATTTTTATGTCTGAATGTATGAGTTACAGACCTAGAGTTTTTGTATTCATTTGTGCTTCTTCCTTTGCTACGGATTAGGGTAGTGATCCTTGATCCAAGGAGACTGGTGGCCTCCTTTTCTCCCATGCTTCATTGTACATATATCTAGCTTTATAGGTGCCAATTTTTTCTTTTTTTAAACTTTGTTTTTTTTTTTTTATCACCAAGCCTCAGGCAGGGATTTACTCCATATCGGACCACTCACAGTCCCCTCCCAACCTGCATCTGCCCAAGCTGCCCAGAATGGAGGCCCCGTCACTTACCCCTACGGTGGAGCTCCCGAAGGCGTGACTGAGATCCACCTTGATTCCACCTGAGACTTATGCTGGAGGCATCATTCGGATGGAGAGCAGGAGCTTCACGGTGCTGCTGAGTGTGGTTTTTTTCCATCTTGGGTGCCCTCTGGAGATGCGGACGCACGGTGTCAGTGTAGACACGTGGCACTCCCGCATGCCCTACAAACTCCTGCTGCTATCTCTGCCCTTCTCCGTCATCCTGACCTTCCACCTCTGTCGGGGTCACACTTCGCTGGGCTCCACCACCCACCTCCACTACTGAAGGAGGAGGGCAGTCCAATGGGCACTCATCCTACCTACCCCCTCCTCCCGCTGGCCCATTGGTACTCCGGGCTCATTCTTGAACCCAGGTCATCAGCGTCGTGTGCGGTAGTGCTACCATTGTGCCAGTGGGCCAGCTTAGGTGCCAGTTCCTGAAATACATTATCTTTAGACGTTTTCTGAACAGCCATCTGGTCCTGGAGCTTTCTTAAAGTTACGGCCCTCTATTGCAACTTTCATTTCTTGTATTGTAATTGTTTTTTTTTTTTACTTCAACTACATGTTCTTTTCTAACTTTTGGTAAAACAGCTACCGCACAAAATGTATCAAATAAGGCCATGGGATTATTGATACGTTCCTCTGAGTATAAATTTTTGTAGAATTCACTGACTAATTTATTTATATTATTTCTATTGAATTTCTGCTTGTTTGTTACAGGGTCTCTTATCCTAATGTTGTTTGCACTACCATTAGCATTTTTTTAAGTCTTTTAGAAAGAAGTCGTTAGGACTTTGCTCCTGTATCCGCATATCTATTTTTTGTTTCCTTAAACACTCTTCTGCTTCGTCTCTTATTAACTCATCATAGTCATTTTTAAGTTGCCATCGTTTCCATTTACTGTTTATCTGTTAACTCTTTTTCTAAATCCTTAAGAGCTTTCAACTTTTTATTTAGCTCTTGTTTCTGTTAACTTTTGCCACTATACCAATAAGAAAAAAAGGAGGGAGAGAGAGAGAGAGAATGCACTATCCACTGGTGTGCTACAAAAGTGGGACTCAACAGAAATGTTAAGATTGTGTAGGACTCTGTTGCATTACAGCCAGACATTGGGGATCAGACCTTGCTGACAACCACAGAAAAGGAAGGTATGTCATCGGACAAGGCTGAGCCTTTATACAACTTTCCTAACCTCCATTTCTCAATGTGAGACTGCCGTTAGGCTTTTACTGGAGTTTGAACCTATCACAGAGTTTTGCATGCCCGTGGCTACGTACTGCCAGGACGGTAACCAGTTAGAACAGCGCTACAATAATAGTGCAGGGGAAAAAGAGAGCGCGGTCTGGAGAGCGCTCCCTCAGACAGTGATAGGGGTTTAATAGTGCTATGCAGTAAGCACTCCCCAGGTCGCTGTCTGTAGTGCTAGGGAATAGCTAAAGGGCAGAGGAGTTCAGGAGGCTGGCTGAGCTGCCCGTGGCAGTGAGGACTAAGGCATGGAGCAATTTAGCAGAATGGTATCAGAGACCAGGGTTCTAATCCTGGTCTGCCTTTATTTCTTCATTGCTGGACTTGTTTTTTTTTTTTTTTTACAAAGGGCCTTGGAAACAGTATTCCACAGCCCCATACATTTATCTTTCCCATGATCCACACCCTCAGGCGAGAATCTTTAGATCGGGTGGTCTTGAGGCAGAACCCCTGCATGGGGGGAGTGAGGACAGAGCCCTCACATAAAAATACATTAAAACAGTGTATTTGGTGCTCACGTGGTGCAGTGGCATTCTGTCCTGCTACTGTGTGGAAGCACTGTCAATACAGCGCTGTAGTGGATGGCGCTGTTATTGACAGCACTGTTCTGACCCAGTGCCTGCAAGGAACACCCAATATAGGACACTGAACAGGTTTTTATTATTATCATAATTTAGTATGCTTATATGCCCTCTGCACTCAGCCGGCCCACACTGGCCCACCGCACCCACGTAGGCCCCATCACCTGCTTTCTTGGGGACTTAACCACAGCTCCATATTCCCCATGGATGAGCCACCATGGGAAGGGCTGCTGAGGTTAGCCCCAATTCTTCCCAGCAGAGTTGAGATTTGGTCCTGAAGCGGGAGGCTGGACAGTGCAGGACCTGCTGTGGGTGGCATCTTCCACGGGCGGGAATATTTGGTACTTTTTCTATTTATCAACCCACAGATGTTGGGAGGCCCTTGGCTGACACACTAAGATGCGTCAAGGCACCAATGCCCCCAGCCCTTGTTCGCTAGCTCCAGCTTGCTGTACCACCTATGGTCACCCAGATGGTAGCATCACAACGGAGTCCAGATACCCTCCCACCCCCAAGGAGGTGAGCATCTGATGGGACGCTCAACCATCACCCCCCCCAGCACTCTGATCTAGGTTTGTTCCCAAACCCAGGTCGTCAACATCGCGAGCAGAACTCTACCGATGTGTCGAGTGCACTGCTCTATGCTGAACTTCTTTAAAGTTTAAAGTAACGTTTCTGTTAGTTACATGAGGAAACAAGGCAGCTTTCTTCAGCAGTCAAGCGGAACGAGCAGAGGAGCTTTCACCTTTCTGTGTGGTATCTGCAGCTTTGAGTGTATTTAGCAGTTTCTCTTTCTTAGGCAAGCCAGTTTCTCCAGACTGACTTTCTTCTAGTCTTTTACACAGCACTCTGCCCTCTTGTCATTTCCTCTCAGCTACTTTCACTATTTCTTTTGGCAGTTATCTCAGCTGAAACAGTGAGCTCCCTCTATATATATACAGTATATACACATATCTCTTTCTCTCACAGTAGTTCTCTGGATTTCACTCTTACGTTTCTCTGTTCTGCATTTGACAGAGGGCTCTCGCTTCCTGTCTCTCAGTTTCAGCCCCCCTCCACGTGCAGCCTAGCCCTTTTTATCAGACTCCCGTGCACAGGTGGCGTGCATGCTCGCAGGCTGTCACTCCGACTCACAAAGGGAAGTCCTCGGGGTATGTGTCGCCTCTAGGCGAACTTGAAAGTGGCATCCCCTTGGACAAAGCATTTTTACCACCCCCCAGCCAGGCAGTCAACGCCCCCCAAACATTGTACAGGTCATTCCCTTTGTTCCCTTAAAGGTCCTGGAAAACTGTCTGCTCAAGCACATGACCCTCCCCTACCCCATTTGCCTGTATGCATCCCTGGCAGCTCCATTTCAATGGAGAGTTAACTTTGAATATAGTCAAAGTTGTTTGCCCAGCCTGGCCACACACATCCACCTGCTGCCACCACCCTGTTTGTCAACTCATTACTCTCTCATCCAGAGACTGTGCTGAAAATAGAAAATTCATGCAAATAAAGATGTCATTTGCTGTACGCTGCTAAAGTGCTGAAAATTGAAAATGAATTTACTGCATGCCACGGACAATTCAATAAGTGGCTATTACTTAAATTTGCAGTGTGTATAACAGTCAATAGATTTTTTTTTCAGTTAGGTATAGGTGCCTGGAAGAAGCCTGGATCTGTGATCATTTTTCTAACATTTTCTAAAACATCTTGATACTTAACTGGAGGATTTTGAGGGATGGGGGATGTGGATAACCTCGACTGATTAATAACAATCAGATTTGTCACGTTCAGTCGTCAAGGCCATCAGTGCCCCTGTGGTCAAGTACTGTACCCTGTCTTGCTCTTGGTCAGTCAGGTTGATGTTAATACGAGTCTGTACAGCAAGGTCAGTAACTCGCAGGAATGTGTTTACTGCATCAATCCAGGAGACGGCTCGGGTAGACATTTATTTATTTATTTGATTAGTTTTTGTTAACTACGTAGGTGCACTAGACAAGAAATGCCTATTTTCAGGCACGCCCAGGAAGGTTACAAAAGACAATTGAAATTCATAAAGCAGCAAAGGAAATAATACAAATTGCAGAAGAACCATAATGAGATACAAAAACTGTGTCCCAGTAGCAGTAACATCACAGAAGAGGTATAGTGAATACAAGCACAGTGAGTGTGACGCAGAATACAGAATGCGGCCCATACATTACACAAAAGGTTAAAGATAAACACAGCAGTGTGACAATCAAAAAACAAAGCATACAGGCTGGAAACATAACAATGCAATAATACCCCTACAGAACAGTGTCATGTACGAGAACATTTTTCTGTGGAACTTAAGAATTTGTGACATTCTTTCTTGAATGTAGGGTGGTACTGAGAGACCTGAAGGTAAAGAGAGCGGGAGTTCGAAGCTCTTGGAGCAAAGATGGCAAATGCCTGCTCCCCCATTTTAGAGGAGCACTTGGTATAGTCAGGAGTGACAGATCATTGGATTGCGGGGGGTAGGCCTAGTCTGAAGAAGTCAACAGAGCTGCCAGTGTTGTCGGTTTGTATAACCTAGTAATATTGTTGATAACATAGCCCGCATATATAGGCTTTAGAGGTCGGAGATAGCCAACCAAGACTGAGTATAGAGTACAGTACTGGGTCATCCAGCTAGCAGAAAAGCAAATTGATATATGTTGTTGTAAGAGATGCTCAGTTCGGATGGGTTGCATTTACTGGCCTGATAAAATGAGGTGAGCCCATAGGTAAGGCTTGGTAACAGGACTCCTGAGCTATTGCAGTCCTTGCAGCAGGAGTCAGCATATCCCATTCCGTAGCCAAGCCCAAGCTTAGAATTTACAGACTTCAGATGTTCAAAATGCAGACTAAAATCAGAGCAGGATCAAATGTAAGACCTAGATATTTAAAGGAGTCAACCACGGAGAGGGGAACCATCTAAAGAGTGGAGGGCTAAGCCAATGGTGCATGCCCTTTACTTATGTGTGAACCCAGGAAGCACAGCCTGGGTCTTATTAGGGTTTAAGTCAAGCCAATTTTGAACAAGCCAGGTCTGAACTCTACCAAAGTCAGCACTGAGCGGAATGTTAAAGTCAGCTAAACTCTTGGAGCTAGTGTATAGCACCATATCATCAGCATATAGTAGAGTTTTACAGAAAGATGGAGCATTGAGAACATTGTTAATGAAGATGGAAAGAAGCAATGGGCCCAATCACGGCTCCTTGAGAACACTAACTTTAACAGTGGTTATGACAAGGTTGGCCTGGTTAAGCTTTATAATTTGTTGCCTGTCACTAAGACAGCTAGAGAACCAGCTAATGGCAGTGGGGAAATTCCAGGGATGACGATTTGAATTTGAGTGGTTAACGAGGTTGAACTCTTTAGTGAGCTCAATGAACCTAGGTCACGTAAACATTCCCTTATCTGTGGCCATTTTAACATCATTAGTGAACTGGACAAGCGCCATGCGTAGTGCTGGGAGCCTGTCTGAAACCAAGCTGATTAGGGGACAGCAGGCTACGTCTTGAAGGTCAGCCATAACCTGGGAGGCCACCAGCTTCTCAAGCAGTTTACTAAGCACAGGCAGGATTGCAATAGGTCAGTAGTTCTCTATGCTTTTATGATTACCTTTTCCATTACTGGGATGACCTTAGCAACCTTCAACTGTTAGGAACAGTACTTGTAGAGAGGGACAAATTGAATAGTCTGGTAATCAGAGTGGCTAAAAGAGGGCAGTAATCGCAAGTAGCCCAGGCTATAGCCCATCAGAGCTAGCGCTTCCACAAGTGGAGATGGTTTATAGGAGTCGCAGCTCCTTACTGCGAGTGACAGCTTGGAGGTAAAACAGTAGTAAAGTAGGGCGACTAGGTGGTGAACTACAATCAGGAAAGCATAAGATTCTCAGACTTCGTTGGATCTGAGAAGTGGGCATTAAAAGCCTTGGCGACTATATCAGGGTCATTACAATTAATGCCATTTATTGTCATGTCAGTGAGTGATTTTTACCGTTACCCATGAGCCCCTTAATGTGGTTTCAGAAACTCCTGGAGTCACTAGCAGAGGCCTGCAGGAGCTCCATGCAGCATACACTTTCAGCCAAACAAATTCCTTTTTTACGGGCATTCCTCAAGGACTGATATTACAACCAATCAGAGTGCAGTAACATGGCTTTAAATTTATCCCGACACTTATCCCTAGCCTTCAGTAGGGTGAGCAGGTCATTATGAATCCACCTAGTGGCCTTCCCTCTCACTCTATGCCTGATGAGTGGAATGTGTTTATCCTGAAGGGATAGGCGTGTGGAGGCAAAGTAGGCAAGTGCTTCAACAACATCATTGGCAGTATATAGCGGGGAGCCATTTAATAGGTGAAGATCAGCAAGGATTACTAATTACATCAGCAAGAGTGGCAGCAGCAACAGTCCTATCCTTCCTATTAGACAGAACCCAATCAATGAGGGAGTGATTACCTCCATTGATAGACGGTCTAGTTGGGTCAGAGATAAGCTGAGAGAGGTAAATTTCATTTATTAGCAATTCAAAAGATTTAGGGTGGTATATTCAGAAATGCGCCAGGCAGGGGTGCAAGCCAGGCGCAGCTCAACTGGGCTGTGCCAGGGCATGGACCAGGTGAGATTCAGCGGTGCTGCGCCATGGCTCAGCACAGTTGAATATGGCACTTGGGGCACCTGCACGGCGCAGTGGCATTGCACCAGGCACAGTGGCACTGAGCCAGCGCAAGTGGCAGTTGAGGAGCAGGGGGCTGTGCCAGCGCAAGTGCAGCTGCGCTAGGTGCAGCAAGAGCAATATTCAGACGTGAACATGCAAATGAGGCCATTATGAATGCAAGGTACAAATGGGACCATTTGCATGTCATTATGGCCCCATTTGCATGCAGGTGCGCCAATCCCCAGCAACTTGCGCCTGGTGCCCTGCTAGGCTGCAGCCTTTAGGGACCAATGCCCCCTGCCCCTCAGCGGCAACGCGCCCCAATGCCCGATCACAGGCTTTGTAAATAAAGAGAATCCCTGGTGATCCAGTGGACCTGCTCCCCAGTCCAATCACGGGCGTAAATACAGTTAAATAATCCCTGGTGGTCCAGTGGACCTGCTCCCAAGCCCAATCACGGGCTTTGTAAATAAAATGAATCCCTGGTGGTCCAGTGGACCTGCTCCCAAGCCCAATCGTGGGCTTTGTAAAGAAAATGAATTCCTGGTGGTCCAGTGGACCTGCTTCCAAGCCCGATCGCAGGCTTACGATAATGAGAGAATGCCTGGTGGACGGTGGACCCGAACCCCAGCCTGACCGTGGGCTTCAGAAACTTAACATCCCTGGTGGTCAGCGGTCTCCCTCCACCCACCCACTCCAAACACGCCACCCTGCTCCCCTCGGTCAGTGGCGGCGGCAGCTCTCACCCGCCGACTGAGGGGTGTGCAGACCGTACTAGTACTACATAGTCCCAAAATGTGAATGGTTTCACCACCAGGGAGTCTTTTTGTTACAAAGCCCGTGATCGGGCTGGGGAGCAAGTCCACTGACCATCAGGGAGTCTTTAGTTACAAAGCCCACGATCGGGCTGGGGGGCACGACCACCAAGGATTATTACAGTTTACAAAACCCACGATCGGGCGCGGGCGGCATGCCTGGCCTGTGGCTCAGATAGGGTGGCCACCTACAGCAGGCGGCCGCCATGTTGCGCCTTGCAATATGGCAGCCTGTGGGTGGCCAGGACTTGCTCCTGCTTTCACAGGCGGATCTTTGCGCCCCCATGCAAGGTGGGTTTAGTGTCGCACATGCGCCGACATCCCGCTGAATAAAGGTTGTGCCGATACATGGGCACGAATTTCTGCACTTGCGCTGTATTATATTACTGGTGTGCCCCGCCAAGAACGAGATTTTACTATCGTGCCAGGGTGCATCCCTTTGAATATCCCACCCTTAGAGTTTTGACAAAGCCTTTCCAGATTAAAATGATCAAATAAAATGATTTCATTCCTCCCAGTAATGAAGCACAGGTAATCAATTAACTCTGATAGGCCAGCCCTACCACCCTTGGGAGGACTGTATACACAATGTGAATTTTCTTAGTAATCCTGAGGACTAGAAGACCTAGAAAAAAAGATGATTTGATTCGCTTTTATTGGATCAACATGGATGTTACAGAAGAAAACAGGTGCTTCATCAGGTGCAACATCTATGTTGGTCCAATAAAAGGTATCAAATCATCTTTTTTTCTGGCTTTTCTGCTACAAGGACCAATACAACAACAATAATATTTTTTCTAGGACTAGAAGGGAATGATGGGCTTCACAAGAGGAAGGAGAGTCACCAGGTAGGGCAGTCAGGTGTAGGTGATTCTTATAGTAAATGACTATGCCCCCACTCTGTTTGGTGAAGGAGTGATCAAGTCTGAGCAGCTTGTATCCTGCAAGGAAACACATATGTAACCCCCTTGTGGAGCTTACCTTATTTGCCCTCTGTTCTCCCGTTGCCTCCCGTTTGCCCTGTGTTGTTTCCCTTTCATGTACCATCACAGCCAGAGTTCTTGGTGCCCTGATGTGTGCCTGGAATATCCGTCCTGCCTCTGCTTCTCTTGCAGGCTCTGGATAGGGGCTGGAGGAGCAATTGCAGAGCCGCTGCCCATTCCACTGACACAAATGTGCTGCCAGCCGGCTCGCGCATGCGCGGTAGCAAGCTTCTATTTTCTTACTGCCGTAGCGGTAAATCGGCACCATTTTGTATGGTCCCAGTCCCCTGGTAAAGGCAGAACAGGGACTGGAGACCTGAACAAGGCCGCTGAGAGGCCCCAATTACTTTTAAATAAAGAACGCCAATCGCGCTATGTAATGGCTCATGAATATTAATGAGCTGCCTGTCTAGCACCTTGGGACTGTCTAGAGCGGCACTAGCAAAAGGCTGAGGACTGCAGATGTATTTTAAATAATGGAAGTGCTGAAGAGTGCACAAGGTCTACTTATGAACAGTGGGGCAATGAAGCAAATAATGTGTCTATTCTGGTTGACCAATTATTTAAAGTTTGGACTACTTGGAGACTGTGTTACTAGCAGCCACATTTCCAGCCTTGATCTTTGCAGCCAATTGGAAACCTAGAATTTAAGGCAGAGACTTTTGGGACTGTACCAAAACTTGGGGAAAAGGCAGGGACAAATGTTGGCACCTAAATGAGAAACCTATCAGGCATTGAGGGAGCCTAATGAGTATTAATTTTTCACAGAGATAAGTGAATCAGCCAGTCAGGAGCTGTGGAGAGCTCCCACAACCCCAGAGACTTTTCATTCTGGGCTTAGTTCCGTGGAAGTCCTTTCTCAGTAAGAAATGTGGCCACAAGAAATTGAAGTGGCTGGCCTGGGGGTTGCCAGGTACGTGTCCCCCAGGGCTGGCATTTGTCTTTCCACATTTGAAGGAAGTGTGGGGAAGGATTCTGATTTAACTTCAGCTGTGAGAGAGCTGCAAGAATTCTGCCTGCAATTGTGAGAGAGCTGCAAGAATGTTTCTACCTCAGCGGTGAGAGCGCTGTGAAGGTCTACAGTTTCAGCTAAGCCAAAGCTGCATGTCTAATCCTGAGTGAGTAAAAGCTACTTTGAGAGTTCAAGAAAGAAAGAGAGTGAGAGAGAGACCTGCTTGGGGCAAAGAAGCCACAAAATCTAAGAGGTGCTCAGTGTTTGTCTGCACTCTGCATCTGATCAGTGCCTAGTATAGAGTGGACATTGGTTTGCCAGAATGACCATGGATGGTCCTGTGTATGTGAAACACTTGATGTGACAGTTTAGTGTGCCTGCAGGGATGGAAGGAAAGTATTCTGAGGTCGGAGTTTTGCCAGAAGTTACCAGTGAGGACTGTAAGATGTTTTAATTGGAGCTGCAAACCGCCAGCTGGCCAAAAGGAACTGTGCTATGTGATCCGGCTTGTGAGAGGCCAGTATTTGAGCTTGTGAGAAGCTCCTGTGAACAGAATTTGCTAACAAGTAAAATGCCTATCTTGGTTGGGAGTCATGCCTTAAGTTTCGTCATCTATCGAGGTGAGGAGTCATGCCTTAAGCTCCTGTGTTGCCTTAGAAAGAGAAAGAGAATTTGCCCACCAACTGAGACTGTGCCAGAGTTTTGGTCTTCTCTAGCCCACAGGGATGCACCCACATTTGAACCTGTATGCTGTGATGTGAAAGGACCGTGTCCACCACGCTAGCAGAGTGGTTAAAGGTGCTGCGATAATGCAAAGCTACTGAATGCCAGAAAAGAGTTAAGAGACTGTTTTGGACCAGCTTGGGAGTCAGCCTGATAGTGTGCCAGCTACAGCACTGCCATATGCGTCTCCCCCAGAGAGGCATAGCCTAGACATAGGGGTCTGAGGCGTGCTGGCCCTGGTCCTAGTGCTGCATTTTTGTCCAGAATGTTCCAGAAAGTGACTTCGGCCTATAAAAAGAGGCACCTCCTAAGATGCTGAGAAATGTTCCAGCCTGCAAGCTGCAAGAGCCTTGTAAAGAAAAAGGGTTAGCACAAGCTTCTGCCTGCACTTCAGCTAAAGCTACCTGCACGAATTATATCTACCTCATATCTTCCTGAGAAAATCCTTTTGCACCTAAAATGCCTAACTTCAGAACTGCAGTATGCAGACTCAGCTCTGCAAATTTGAGGGGAACTCTAATCAAAGCTGTGTTTTCCAAATTCAGTATCTAAGGCTCGAGCTAACCAAGTGAGGGAGTCACCTGTTTATCAATCAATCAATCAATCAATCAATCAATCAAATCTTTATTTATTCAGGCGAACATCATTGAGCAAGGCTCATTTGCAAGATAGACCTGATAAGGTCAAGGTTCAATAATTGGTACATGTATAGGAAGATTTAAAACACGTATATACTTATATACAGTAATCAAGGTTCAATAATTGGTATATGTACATGAATAATTAAAACACTTATATACAGAAATCAAGAACAGAAATTGTTTAAACATAACAGGATATGGTAGGAACATATGAGATGCACTCTAGGTAAACCAGTATATACATATCAACATTGGCAGTAAACATGGCATACATTCAACATGATATACCAAGATTCCAAAGATCCAAGGGAAGTCAATGTGGACAAAGAGAAATAGTGATTGGATGACTGAAAGAGGTGGTCATAGACTGAGACAAGTGACATGGTAGGAAGGGTACACATGACTAGAGCAGGGGCTGGTGCTAGAACTGGGAGGTGAAAGGCAGTGATAAGGGCTAAGGTAGGAGCCTGGAGTTAATGGGGAAGATTATAGCCAGGGGTGAGGTATCTGTGGAGATGAATTCTAGGAAGTGAATTGCCATGATATGATGGCAGCCTGAGAGGGGAAGGAAAGAACTGCGAATAAACTAGAACTTGTGGAAGCAATTGCATTTTCAGGGAAGAGACTTAGGTATAGATGCTTGAAGGATGCTAAGGATACCAGTTGATCAGCTTTATCTACAGAGTTACAGTTTAAAATGTCCCAGGAATAAAGAATGCTAATCTGATTTTTTCCTTAAAGGCCACAACCCCTGCCAACCAGCTGCAACAGTATCAGACCTGCAACTTATAAATAGTACTGGGTACCCAGAGGTATAGAATTGCAGGGTTCTGTTATAGACTGGGACTGGTACCAGTTGGGGTAATCTGATGTTTAAAATCTAATGTAGCTAGCCAGACAG
The DNA here is from genome assembly GCA_016271365.2 of Neoceratodus forsteri. Lineage (NCBI taxonomy): Eukaryota > Metazoa > Chordata > Ceratodontiformes > Ceratodontidae > Neoceratodus > Neoceratodus forsteri. Next base: position 1,131,239,323 of record CM028133.1, on the reverse strand, counting down.
AAAATATCCTAAATCCATCAAAGGTCGGTGAGTGGCTCGAAAGAATTAATGTCTGAATTCAAAATGCAAAATGATTACTTGATGCCATGCCAAATCAATGCAATTGTTTGAACTCTTCATCCAATTATTCCGTCTCTAACTCTCACCCTTCAGAATACATTGTTGGTTAACCGTGTTTATAAATCTGGTGTCATGAGAGTATTATTAGTATGAGTCAATAATTCAGGAATATGTGTTGGGGTTGCTAACTGTAATCCATGTGTGGGATGATAATATGATTATGTGGGTGGGTGCAGCATCCCGGGGGTTGTGCCAGCTTTATATCAGACCCACTGAGAGTATACCCTGGGTGGAGGCACTGTGCAATAAATGTTATCTTGGAAAAGAACCAGTTTAATATCCAAAATGGTAACCCAGGCCCCTCAACCTGGTTAGTGGCCACCCAGGCAAGGGTAGTAGCCCATTGGGACATGGCATCCAGGTTACAAATAGAATGAGGGACCGAGATTTTGAGCCATGATTCAGTGACACCGAGTATATCTGGACTGTAACAAGTAACCCAGGTTTCTAATTTATGAAGGTTAGCCCTAAGGCTCCGAATATTAAACTGAGCTGCCTTGATTCCCTTAGTATTAAGCCATAGGGAGAGATTTGGGGGAACTTAATTGCAAGATGGGCCGGGACTGGACACAACGTCTCCTGACAGACTTAACAAAAAAGTTATGTGTAGTAGGTAGATAGGACTGTAGCCGGCCTAGTGGTGTGGAGGGGTGATACGTCCCTGCCTTACCTCCTGCCACGCCGGCGACCCGTGTTCACGGTGCGAGTTGGTCACAGGGTTGGCGGGAGGAGAGGATCAGTGTCAGGAGGACAGCCTCCTCTCCCGGAGAGGTGGGACTGGAGACCGTGCATGCCTGGCCCTAGCAGTGGCTGGAGGCTGGCACACTGGCTCCATTGACAGGGGCAGAGACAGAGCAGATGCCGGTGTACCATGTGGAGCGTCGCATGGGCCATTGACATCACCATGCCTGCTTACTCGGGGATGGGGAGAAAATGGAGGCCGAAAACCCCACTAACCATCGAGATGGTGCTGGCCCTCACAGGTGCCGCACCTGGCCAGCTGGCACCTCAATGCAAGAAGGTAAGTTCCAGTGGGCACGGGGTGGCGGAGGGCTGGGGGGGGGTGTGGTGGAAGGGGGCTGGTCAGTGGAAGGAGAAAAAGAAAGTAGCTTAAAAAAAAAAAGAGGACTGTAGCCTAGGGGTCAGGAAGTGGCCAATGAAAAGCATACTTAGGAGCCGAAGCATAAAAGACAAATGGTTGGCCTGGGTGGGGGCTGAGACAACCATTAGGTTACAGAATTGGAAGCCCTGGGATTGTCTGGCAGGGACCAAATACTGCTAATCAGGAGCAGGAACTGGGAAACCGGTAACGGTCATTAGGCTGACAAGAGTAAAACCAGTTAAAACAAATGATCTTAGGGACAACATTCTCACAGATCTGGAGCAGAGACTGAATCAAAAATGAAACACAGTTAATATTGTCACCAGGCTGTGAGGGAGACTATCCATGTATAATTGTATCCAGCAAATCAGTAATCCACAGAGAAGCACAAAAAATGGAACAATGACCCAGGGAGTAGAAAATACCTCAAAATTTAGCTAAAACCTGAACCTCCAGTGACGTCATGGCTAGCGTAGCAGCATAGAGAAGTAGCTTCCTACCTTCCCAAAGGTTCATTTCTCCTCCTGCAACCTAAACAACAGAAAATCAACCAAAATATCAATGGGTCAGGACAGATGGACTAGATACAGGTCCATTAAACTGAAACAAGATGTATCCTGCCTGCCCCTGACCGGGCGCCCTGCTGCCGAGGGGGAGGCGCGGCCGATTCTTCCTGCCCAAACAAGTCTGTTCCCTTCCCAGCCCCTGCAGGTAATTACCCGGGGCCGCTTCCCTGCCTTTGTACCAGAGTGCCTCTACTGCTGATTGGCTGAACACAGCTCGAGTGGCCAGTCAGCCCTGCCTGTGCTCCACATTTGAAAATTGGAGTGCTTTTTTTTTGTACTAAAAACCTACAACAGACTTTTCTGCTCTGTTTGACCTAGTTGTATTGTCTTTTTCGGGCTGGTTTTAGCAACTATCCGTTTGGTTTTATGTGTTGGAGTAGTCAGTGCATAAATTTAGGTAATTCACTGAAATGCTGTATATTAAATGAATTGCAAGGGCAGACAGTCAACTGGTAAATTGATAAATTACTAGAGCAGACAGTCTTTTGTTAATGGAATCTGTAAAAGCTGCTGTTAAAAGCCCTGCCTAACTAATCCCTGTGCCTTTTGTATTGTTAATTTGCCCTAGCTATTTCTCTCCCCCTGTCTGTCCCCCCTGCTGATTCTCATCTCCACCCACCCTCTACCTTTTGTCTGCTCACTTCTTTTAACCCCCAGCCTCCTCTGTTTTGTCCCCAGAATTATCCTGCCTGCCCCTGATCAGTCACCCTGCTGCCGAGGTCGAATCTTCCTGCCCAAAGAAGTCTGCTCCCCTCCGGCTCCTGCAGGTAATTACTAAGAGCCACTTCCCTACCTTGTACCTTTACTGCTGATTGGCTGAGCACAGTTCAAGTGGCCAGTGAGCCCCATCTTTGCTCCACATTTGAAAATTGAGCTTTTTTGTACTAAAAGCAGCGCTTTTTCTGCTCTATTTGACTTAGTTCTACTGTATTTTTGGCTCTGCCGCCCCCCACCCCTGACACTCTTTAAATGCTCTTCCCTGCTGTACATTCCCACTTTCCCCGGCCCCTACTTTGGTAGACACCTCTTAAAGAGACCCCAGCCTAACCCTTAGATATTCATTAGCACCTTCAACTAGCCTATTTACACAGTTAGTCATTATTAACTTCTATCTGCTTGTTCTGGTGCCGAGCTCCATGACTGGCCTGCTGTTTGCCACAGATCACTGTGCAAAAATTCTTGTGGTTGAACAGCAGTGCCTGTACTCCTACTTCTCGTCACACTCACTACCTGTTACCCCATCCTTAAACCTAGGTATGACCTTACTCCAGTGGTCTAAACGCTGGCTCCCTACTAACCAGTTATGAAGCGCTTGCTTGATCTTTTATTCCTCCCTCACCATCATACCCCCACGCTCGCTCCCTTCTACATGCCCTCTCCTCTCCTCTCCTCCACCTTGCTCTCTCTTTGCGCGATGTGGAATGCAGCCCAGGCACCACAAGCGTTCAGACTGATCATACTAACATTACCTGGGCTAAGCAAGGTGGCCTTAGAGTTGCACATTTGAATATATGCAGCTTGCCATTAAAGTTCACTGAGCCTGAGGCATGGGTGACCTTATACAAACCTAACATACTCGGTCTCTCTGAGACATGGCTAAAGTCGTACCATGATGATGCCTCATTTCCACTTCCTGGTTACTCACTACTTCGCCTGGACAGGCCAGGTAGAAAAAAGGCGGAGGTGTTGCACTATATGTGCAGGAGCATATCTCGCCTCCACCATTAACTATTCTACCCTAACTCCCAAGTGACTGGATCCTGGCTGAGTTAACCCTTGGGCATCTAAGAAACTGCATATAGGCTGTTGCTTCAACCCCCCACCGAGGCATGTCCAGGGCCTATCTAACTTTCTAGAGGTGTTTACTTCTGTCTCACCACAACGAGACACCATCTTTCTTGGTGACCTTAATCTAACCTGAATGGCAGTGCCTGAAACTGACTATGCAATGCTTTTGAAGTCCCACAACCTGGAGCAAGTCATCTCCTCCCCTACCAGGTATAACCACCACTCCCTAGACCATACCACTCTAGACTGGATTATGACTAACTGGGCCGATCTAGTTCTCCAGGCAGGCATAATGGCAGATTCAGCCAGTGACCACACCCCCACCTATATTGTATTGACCACAAGGTCCAGCTGCCCACCCCATAAACTCCTGTCCATCAGGAAGCCTAATAACCAAGACCATAATGCTGCCCTGGATGATGCCAAGAACATAAATTGGTCTAACCTGTACCCCCTTGAAAACGTCTCCTCTATGGTTACTTTCCTCACGGACATTCTTTGGAGACTACAAGATAAACACTTCCCCATCATCACCACCAGGAAGGTCAGAGGTGGCTGCACCAACTGGCTATCTAAAGAGCTGCTGGCACTTACGAAAGTTAGGGACTCCAAATGGAGGGCCTACAATTCCTCACCATCGCCACAACTCTGGAATTGCGTAACACTTGTAAAAAAGTAGCCAAGATGCTGAAATGTACTTATTTCACTAACCTGCAAAAAAGTTCCCTTAGGAACTCCTGCAACCTCTGGGCCTCTATTGGTTCCCTTATAAATCCCAAATCAAACAAGCGAATAATGCAACTCGCATCCCCCACTGGCCCAATTGATGACCCCACTAAGATCGCCGATATCTTTAACTCTCTGTGTTTACGGACCTAAGTGTGTACCTAAGTAAACTCCCTCCCCAGACTATCACAGGACATGATAGTGACGCCCACGGTGCCTACCCCAGCTCCTCGGAAAATGTCGCTTTCCCGCCCTCTTTTCTTTAGGACCATTAGTCATAATGTCACCACTAAGCTGTTGAAGGCACTTCCTAACAGAGGGAGCCTGGGCAGTGATGGGCTATACCCCTCCTTCCTGAAGATTATCTCCCCAGCTCTTGTCAGACCCCTAACCTACATATTCAACTTCGTCCTCACATCAGCAATGGTTCCTGACTCCTGGAAGCACACACTTGTCATGCCAATTTATAAAGCAGGCGATCCACTCGCTCCAGAGAACTACAGGCCCATCTTCCTCATGTATTACCAACTGTCAGAACACCTACAAAAATACAACCTCCTATGACCCCTACATCATGGTTTCCGCAAACACCATATTACCTCCTTGGCGATTTTCACCGATCATGTTCTCGGGAACATGGATACGGGCAAGGCAACAGGTGCGGTGTTTGTGGACTTGTCAAAGGCATTCGACCTAGTTGACCACAAGCTTCTCCACAATACCCTACTTCACTTTGGCTGCTACCCTAACACCGCTGGTTCTGCTGTTACCTTGCAAACGGGTCCCAGTCCACGCTAATAGGGAAAGACTCCTCTGCCTCACTACTCATTCACACTGGGGTTCCCCAAGGCTCCATCCTTGGCCCACTACTGTTCTCTAGCCTAAACTGTAATGCTCTATTATATGCAAATGACCTAGTTCTATACCACTGCGAAAAGTCCCTGCAATCCATCTCCTCCACCTTCACACTCAACTACAGCGCCGCACATAATTAGTACCTCTCTAGCAAACTACTTGTAAATGAGAAAAGCCATGCTCTTCGGCTCCAAACCATATATTGCCAAGGCCATGAAATCCAACACATCCCTCACTGTGCTCACACCAGCAGGCTTTCCCCTTGAAACTATCCCCACGTTTAAATATTTTGGGGTGACGCTTGAGCCCTCTCTTACCTTCAAAGAGCATAAAAATCTCATGGTGATGAAAAATCACCAGAAAATAGGTACTGCCTACCACCTTAAGCAATACCTGTCCTCTGAGGCTAACCTGGCAATTGCACAAGGTAACTTTCTGCCCCTACTGGACTACTGTTCCCCTATCTACTCTGCCATGTCCATTTCTCTTCACTCCTGCCTTAACACCACATATAATTCCATATGCCGCTTTGTCCTCCAAGCTCCCTATACTACGCACCACTGTGCACTGTCTCTAGGCTGGCTCCCTCTTCAAGGCCAATTTGACTATGCTATGGGTTGCCTAGTCAACAGCTTTCTCAAAAACTATCTGCAGTCCTCCTGTGCTTCATTCCTGGCTGAGAGGGCAGTCTCTAGGAATCTCAGAGTATCCTCTATTACCCCTCTGGAAGTCCCGCGTATCTCAACAAGTATGGGCAGTAATGCCTTCTCTGTCTCCGCCCCCTCCCTCCCTCTGGAACATCTCCCATCGTCCATTCATTCATCACCCTCCCACTTGTCTTTCAAAACAAATCTGAAAGCTGGCCCCACGGTGCAGCGGTTGGATTTCGCTTATGACGCCAAACCCAGGTTCGAGAATGGACCCGGGTCATGAAGGGCGGCCAGGGGAAAGGATTGAGCATCCTCTAGACTGCTCTCTTCTCCAGGAGGGAAGGGTAGTGCATGTTCGGTGCAGAAGAGACACCTGGTGGAGGCTGGGTTCATCACACTGCACCGACACCAGTTTCTCTCTGGGGTGGGGCAGGCTGGCTACGTCATTACGCGTCCGCCTCAGCTTAGGGGAAAATCCTGCTCCGGTTGTCTCCTTGAAGCCCTGCCCTGGGCTTCCTAGCCAGGCTCTCCCAACCAGTCACAGTTTCGCGGCACTGGTAAGCCCGACGGTGCTGTGATCCCACCCTCTGGGAGGCAAGCCAAGGGTGGCTGGGAGAGCTCCGGCAATCTAGGAGGTGGAAGTGTGAAGGGGCGCCATGACCAGTGCGGATGACATGATGGTCCAGAGCAGCCAAAAAGCACAGTAAAAAAAAAAAAAAATCTGAAAGACTGGCTCCTCACTGAGTCCACGTGTAACTTACAACCTCCAAGTACTACAGCCACCCTAGTTCCCGAGACAATGGATCCAAATTACAAATGCCCGTCCTTTCTTCATGATTTCTGTATTGTATTGTATCACTTTATATGAGTTAATTACCTTTGTGTTAGACAGATTATTTCCGTGTCTGGTATTTTGTGCTCCTGTAAAATTCACCGACTGCATTGCTTGTATTTTAGCACAGAACCCATTGTATCAAGTTCCTGACCTCATGTTGCAGTGTTGCTCTTTCATGTAACCACATGTATTTTGAACACTGTCTTATCTTCTCTGTATTGTATTTTACCCATGATATGTATTTTGTTGTTGACACTTGTGGTTCAGGTCGTGGCTGAAAATGGTCCATTGGATCAGTTCACTCACCCAGTTATCAAAAACATAAATAAAAAATAAAAACAGTGCTAGGATGAAGTTAGAGCCAGGGCAGGTAGTGATGACAGGAGCTGAAGCGTCTCCCCAGCTAGCTCCAAGGCTACAAACTATGATACTGATTCTGAGGGAGAAAAACTTACCAGAAATTGGTTTGAACTCCTAATGAGGGAGATTAAGGCATCCCAGAGAGATACTCAGTAGGAATTTAGGCACCTGAATGAATGGTTGGATGGGGTAGAACGAAAGATTGAGGAGGCACAAGAGAGAGTAGCGACAGTAGATGATGGCACACTGCAACTGAGAACTGCCGTGGATTCGCTGTTTCAGTACATGTAAGCCCTCCAGGAAAAGTGTACAGGTCTTGAAGCCAGATCCAGATGTGATAATCTCCATCTTACTGGCCTCCCAGAAGGGTCAGATGTTGGCCACTTGTGCGACTACCTCGCAGATCTCCTGAGAGATGTTCTAGTCCTCAGCCCTACCATGGACCTTAGAATCTAAAGGGCACATAGGACCCTAATGCATACACCTACAGATCCAAAAGTAGGGCCATGGCCATATTCATGAAATTCACCAGTTTCTGAATTAAAGAAGAAGGAGGATGGTGTGGTACCTGAGGACTGGAAGAGGCGGATGTGATTCCCCTTCACAAAGTGGGAGCAAGACAGGGCAGGAAACTACAGACCTGTCAGTTTGACCTCAGTGGTAGGGAAAATGATGGAATCACTTTTGAAGGAAAAGAATTGTTGAGTACCCAGAGGCCAGTGGGGCATGGGACCCAAGGCAGCATGGATTCACAGCAGGAAGGTCATGTCAGACGAATCTAATCGATTTCTTTGACTGGGTGACCAAAGTAGTAGACCAGGGAGGGGCTGTGGACATGGCCTACCTAGACTTTAGCAAGGCATTTATTTGACACAGTCCCACACAAAAGATTAATAAACAAATTAGCCAGCCTGGGAGTGGGTCCCAGGGTGGTAGCCTGGGTAAAACATTGGCTGGACAACAGGACACAGAGGGTAATAGTAAACGAGTCCACTCTGAAGAAAGGGCAGTTATTAGTGGGGGTACCGCAGGGTTCAGTGCTGGGTCTGGTCCTTTTTAACGTCTTTATAAATGACATTGCAGAGGTACTGGAGGAAAAGTATGCCTCTTTGCAGATGACACAAAGATCTGCAACAGGGTTGATGCACAAGAGGGGGTGGAAATGATTAGAAGGGACTTGGCAAGGTTGGAGGAATGGTCAGAAGTATGGCAGCTTAGATGCAATGCAAAGAAGTGCAAAGTAATGCACCTGGGACACAAAACCCCAGGGGAAGAGTACACAATGGAGGGAGGTAGTAACAACAACAAAAATGGAAAGGGACCTGGGGGTGGTCATATCAGATTACCTAAAGGTTAGCAAGCAATGTGAGAAGGCAGTAGGGATGGCTGGGGGGATACTGGGATGTATAGGGAGAGGCATCATCAGTAGAAAACAGGAAGTTGTTACCCCTCTGTACAGACAGCTGGTGAGACCCCATCTGGAGTACTATGTGCAGTTCTGGAAACCTTATCTCCGCAAGGACATAGACAGGATGGAGGCAGTCCAGAGGAGGGCAATTAAAATGGTGCAGGGTCTGCAACAGAAGCCATATGAAGAGAGACTAAAGGAGCTTAATATGTATACCCTTGAGGAAAGGAGAGAGAGGGGGACATGATAGAAACTTTCAAGTACCTCAAGGGAATCAACAAAGTCCAAGAGGGTAGGTAGCATCTTTCAGAAAAAGAGATGTGCAAGAACAAGGGGACACAATTTGAAGATAGAGGGGGGACGGCTCAGGGGCAATGTGAGGAAGTATTTTTTCACAGAGAGGGTGGTGGACGCATGGAACAGCCTTCCTGAGGAGATTGTGTGGTCAAAAATGGGTGAATTCAAGAATGCATGGGACAGACATAAGGCAATTCTTGTGGGGGGGTAGGAAGAAATAGGCTGTTGATTATAGAGAAATAGGCAGACTAGGTGGGCCAAGTGGTCCTTATCTGCCATCAAAGTCTATGTTTTCTATGTTTTTCTGTTGGCCTGGCAAGAAAAGGAAATGAAACGTAATGGAGTATGGCTGTTTCTGGATCATGATTACGCTCCCTCCCATGTCCAGCATTTGCACTAACAGTACATGGACATTATCCAAGCCCTCTGAAACCCACAGATAAAATTTCAAACACTATATCTGGCGTAGATAAGGATTTTCTAGGACAATGGCACACAAATTTATAACACCCCAATGGAAACGCAGCAAGCCCTTAAAGAAAGAGGTATACCTCTTCAAATGTGACCTTCTCTACAGAAAGCTTCAGCAGGCCAGTCACATGGAGAGTGGACAACAGTCTGTCACAATACCATGAAGTCAACCGGGCAAAATGTAGCACCCCATGTGATGAAAGAAATCAGATGCCTGTTACAGCAATTCCAAGAGCCGGCAGCTAAGAAAAGCTACAATGCACAGCAGAAAACTTGAACCCAACATACGAGCCCACAGTTAACTCAGCACCTCGCTGACTAAAGGAGAGATAAGAGGGAATAATTCCATATAAACATGATAAGACTTTAAGTGACTTCAGAATGGGAGGGCAGTTAAATACTGGCAGAACTTCAGACCACGGGGAGCAGTGACATTTGAAATGTGTACAATACACTTAAAAGGACACCTGACTTCGCTTGTTCCCCTCCCCCCAGTGCATAATACAGTGGTGTCATGACAATGTAAAATGGCTTCTGAAGAAATGTTAAAGAGCTGGTGACACGTTCAGGAGAACTAACAAGACCTAGTATTTAGGCACTGTCCCGCTTGTATTTTCCATTAGTGCTGTATTCTTCCTTACCATTATTTAGTAGTGAGGTCATTTGCATGAAAATAGGATCTTTGGAGTTCATTTATTTCTACTGCTTTCGCCCTACCTGAGGTCGTAGAGCACTGTTTATGACCTCACAGTTACATCCATGGCAACAGATGGTGATGTCACAACAGAGGATTATGACTTGAAGTAGGGAGTAAGCTATTGAGGTGGATGAACTCAAAATGAACTACAAGGGACAACAATCATATATTTATACACATTCCTTTAATAATAAATTATGGGGAGGAGAAATATATAAAATATAAATGGAATGTAAGCAGAATTGTACCTAATTATGTTTTTTAAACTTTTCTTTGAGGTGTCAGTAGCTCTTTAACTGCTTACTGGAAACATAGAATTTGACGGCAGATAAGGGCCACTTGGCCCATCCAGTCTGCCCATTTCTCCCTATCTATACTATTTCATCGGACCATTCCTGATCTACAGCTCTTTCTCCCTCCCCATCCTTTCAGTATGATTTCTTTGTGCTTATCCATGCATTCTTGAACCCCACCACTGTTTTGCCCTGCCACCTCTGCTGGAAGCTGTTCAGAATCCACCACTCTTTCTGTGAAGAAGTACTTCCTCACATCTCTCCTAAATCTAACCCCTTCCAGCTTCATAGCATGTCCCCATTTTCATGAGCACCTTTTCTTCTGAAAAATACTCCCTCCATCTTTATTGCCCCCATGAGATATTTAAGCTCCTATCATATCCCCCTCTCCTCCTCTGTTCCAGGGTGTACATATTGAGTTCCTTTAGTCTCTCCTCATGGGGCTTCTGATGCAGACCTTGCACCATTTTAGTTGCCCTCCTCTGGATCACCTCCACTCTGTGTCCTTCTGGAGATGTGATCTCCAGAACTGGACATAATAGGTGGGGTCTTACCAGCGATCTACACAGAGGCAACAATACCTCCCTCTTTCTGCTGGTGATACCCCTTCCTATGCACTCCAGCATCCCACTAGCCCTCCCTACTGCCTTGTCACACTGCCTGGCCACCTTTAAGTCATCCAATATGATTACCATTAGGTCTCTTTCCTGCTTGGTAGTCATCAATACCACTTCACCCATTTTGTAGTCCGCCCTGGGTTTTTGTGCCCTAACTGCATTGTTCTGCACTTTTTCACATTGAAACCCAGCTGCCATACCCTTGACTACTCCTCTAGTTTCCTCAGGTCTCTGCTCATCATTTCCACCCCACCCCCACCCTTTCTCCTGGTTTTCCATGTTTTGGACATAACCCATGTTATAAGTGCAATAACCACTCCATGAGTATGGTGTTGTGGGGATTGATCAACACCCAGGCATTGTGAGGACACTCGGCCTGCAACCTCATGCCTCACAATGCACTTGGGGTATTGATTAATCCCCAATAACACCATACCCTGTCATGGGTTATTGCTTACTTAACACCCGTCTGACTCAAAGCTTGTGAAGTTCTAATTAAAAACTATTCTCTAAAGAATTGTGCTTTAACGTGTCAGACTTTCTGTTTTTCTACTTGATTTATTAGATGGTGACACTGAACTTTCTTTATGAAACAAGTAATTAAAAAATTGTGCAAAATTATACCTAAAACGAGCACTCACTGTGAGGTAGGTTACTTAGTAAGATGACCATCTCCTTCAGCTGGGAATTCAGTAGTATATTGACAGCATTTAAAAAAAAGAAAGAAAAAAAAGAGCAGAAGCACATTTACTTTCTAAAACTAATAATTGACTGAAGTTGTAAGCAAACAGATCTGTGACTGTAACATGGGGTAATTAACAATGCAATATTGATTCTGACGTCATATAAACTCCTTAATGAATATTAGAGCTCACGTGGCAGTTTTAGGACACTCTGAGCCACTGAGGAGCTGGCACTTATGTGATGACTGCAAGATGAGGGAAAGGAAAGCAAAAGGGGAAATTGTTTAACCAGGAAAGGCACACTAAGCCGGAGCTTGTTTCTAGGTGCTATCTGGGAGCGCAAGGAAGTTAAGTGGCTTGCTCAGGGTCACACAGTGTGCAAGTGAGGGCTGATGGGATTCAAACCCAGGTCTCCAGGTTTGCAGCTCAGTGCCCTTACCCACTACGCTATACTTTTTCCTTTATCAGTTTGCGGGCATTTTCACTGGAGACAGTGTCATCCACTGCTTGGTCAAAAACAGTAGCCCGCCTGTGGAAAGTAAAATTAGGAACATTTTATTTAAATGCTCCCCAACCCCTCCAGTTTACAGTGCAGATTTCCTTTTTAAAAGTTCTGGGGAAGGAGGGGACATTCTGCAGATGTAATGTACATTTTTTGTTTGTTTTTACTGACCATCAATCCCATTAAGCTTGTTTGGGACAGTTGCACACTTTAAGGATTTATCTGTTACAGACTTGTATGCATTGACTGTAACAATGATAAAAAAAGGATTTTGTTTAAAAAAAAAAACTCATCAACATCTTCACTGTGTGCGGGATTAGTTCGCGCCACAATGCTGTGACAGCTCTTCTCCACAACCTGTCGGCAGTAATTGACCACTTAGAAAATAGTGCATCACAGCACAGTGGGAGTCCTGATTCAGATAGTGCTCAAACCCTTTTGTCCTTTGTGAAAAAGGAAAAGTGGTTCCTTACTTTTCAACAAGAACATCTATCTATTCTGGGAAGGATGTCCCAAGATTTTCAAAAACAGGGTCTATTTCTTATACAGTTGCAGCCCAGGGTACATAGCTGCATTTTTGAGCTCAACAAGCTGAAGACGACTGCAGGTCCTGCTGAGACGTAGCTATTAGAATATGCAAAGTATGATGTCAGTCTCCTTACTGCAGGTCCTACTGAGATGCAGCTATTAGAATATGTACAGTCAGATGTCAGTCTCCTCTCTGCAGGTCGTGCTGAGATGCAGCTATTAGAATATGTACAGTCAGATGTCAGTCTCCTCACTGCAAGTCCTGCTGAGATGCAGCTATTAGAATATGTACAGTCAGATGTCAGTCTCCTCACTGCAGGTCCTGCTGAGACGCAGCTATTAGAATATGTACAGTCAGATGTCAGTCTCCTCACTGCAGGTCCTGCTGAGACACAGCTATTAGAATATGTACAGTCAGATGTCAGTCTACTCACTGGTGGTGCTGCTGAGACACAGCTATGAGAATATGCACAGTCAGATGTCAGTCTCCTCACTGCAGGTCCTGCTGAGATGCAGCTATTAGAATATGTACAGTCAGATGTCAGTCTCCTCACTGCAGGACCTGCTGAGATGCAGCTATTAGAATATGCACAGTCAGATGTCAGTCTCCTCACTGGTGGTGCTGAGATGCAACTATTAGAATATGCACAGTCCGATGTCAGTCTCCTCACTGCAGGACCTGCTGAGAAGCAGCTATTAGAATATGCACAGTCAGATGTCAGTCTCCTCACTGCAGGACCTGCTGAGAAGCAACTATTAGAACATGCAGTCAGATGTCAGTCTCCTCACTGCAGGACCTGCTGAGAAGCAGCTATTAGAATATGCACAGATGTCAGTCTCCTCACTGGTGGTGCTGCTGAGATGCAACTATTAGAATATGCACAGTCCGATGTCAGTCTCCTCACTGGTGGTGCTGCTGAGATACAACTATTAGAATATGCACAGTCAGATGTCAGTCTCCTCACTGCAGGTCCTGCTGAGATGCAACTATTAGAATATGTGCAGTCAAATGTCAGTCTACTCACTGCAGGTCCTACTGAGATGCAGCTATTAGAATATGCACAGTCAGATGTCAGTCTCTCACTGGTGGTGCTGCTGAGACACAGCTATTAGAATATGCACAGTCAGATGGCAGTCTCCATACTGCAGGTCCTGCTGAGATGCAGCTATTAGAATATGCACAGTCAGATGTCAGTTTCCTCACTGCAGGTCTTGCTGAGACACAGCGATTGGAATGTGCACAGTCAGAGTCAGTGTACTCACTGCAGGTCCTGCTGAGACGCAGCTATTAGAATGTGCACAGTCAGATGTCAGTCTACTCACTGCAGGTCCTGCTGAGACACAGCTATTAGAATATGCCCAGTCAGACGTCAGTCTACTCACTGCAGGTCCTGCTGAGACGCAGCTATTAGAATATGCACAGTCCCCGGCATCCTGGGTTCAGGAACGGACTCGGGCACCAGGGGTCGGCAGGGGAAGGGGTAGGATGGAGCGTCCATAGGACTACTCTCCTCCTCTGGGGATGGGTTAGGGACGCATGGTCGCTCTTCAGTGGCCCCCGGTGGAGACAGGGAGCACAGCTGAGGGATCACATTACGGGGAACACCAGGAAAAACAGAAATACCACTCTGGGGACTGGCCAGATGGCGGCTGCCAGCCCCAGACACCTCTGAAGACTCCCAGGAAGCCACAGAAAGCCTCAGCAGTGTTCGTGACCCAGGAAAAATAGTGTGCTGGTCTCCTCCCGCCCGGTCGTTCCCCTTGGAAGGAGAGGGACCCACCGGTACAGGGTTACCAGGCTATCCCAAGGATGGCTGCAGATCTGAGTAAGGTGGCTTGGGAGATAGTAGGAGATGTCTGAGGGTCATGGCAGCCTCAAGGAGAGGCAGCTCCAGAGCATGACGGGGTATAAATAGAATTACAAAAAAAAGAATATGCACAGTCAGATGTCAGTCTCCTCACTGGTGGTGCTGCTGAGATGCAGCTATTAGAATATGCACAGTCAGATGTCAGTCTCCTCACTGGTGGTGCTGCTGAGACGCAGCTATTAAAATATGCACAGTCAGATGTCAGTCTCCTCACTGGTGGTGCTGCTGAGATACAGCTATTAGAATATGCACAGTCAGATGTCAGTCTCCTCACTGGCGGTGCTGCTGAGATGCAGCTATTAGAATACACAGTCAGAAGTCAGTCTACTCACTGCAGCTCCTGCTCACACACAGCTATTAAAATATGTACAGTCAGATGTCAGTCTCCTCACTGGTGGTACTGCTGAGATGCAGCTATTAGAATACGCACAGTCAGATGTCAGTCTACTCACTGCAGCTCCTGCTCAGACACAGCTATTAGAATATGTACAGTCAGATGTCAGTCTATTCACTGCAGCTCCTGCTCAGATACAGCTATTAGAATATGCACAGTCAGATGTCAGTCTCCTCACTGCAGGTCCTGCTGAGATGCAGCTATTAGAATATGCACAGTCAGATGTCAGTCTCCTCACTGGTGGTGCTGCTGACGCAGCTATTAGAATATGCACAGTCAGATGTCAGTCTCTCACTGCAGCTCCTGCTCAGACACAGCTATTAGAATATGCACAGTCAGATGTCAGTCTCCTCACTGGTGGTGCTGCTGAGATGCAGCTATTAGAATACGCACAGTCAGATGTCAGTCTACTCACTGCAGCTCCTGCTCAGACACAGCTATTAAAATATGTACAGTCAGATGTCAGTCTCCTCACTGGTGGTGCTGCTGAGGCGCAGCTATTAGAATATGCACAGTCAGATGTCAGTCTACTCACTGCAGCTCCTGCTCAGACACAGCTATTAGAATATGCACAGTCAGATGTCGGTCTCCTCACTGGTGGTGCTGCTGAGACGCAGCTATTAGAATATGCACAGTCAGATGGCAAGGCAAGGCAAAGCAAATTTTAAGAAGATGCCCATCCGTGGCTCTGGGTGCCGTCGTCAATCAAATAAAAACAGCACAACACAATAATAATCAATAAACACACTGCTCCAAACAAGTTAAAACAATTTGCTGCACAGTTTGCTTCATTCAGCTACAGCTACGTTTAAAATCTCTAAAACTAAAACAAACCTTAAAATTTCTTTTTTTTTTTTTTTTAAACAAGTATGAACTATAAAACATAGTCCGGGAATGCCTGATCGTACAAGAATGCCTTGAGGCGAGCCTTAAAAACCTCAACAGATGGGGCCACCCTAACAACTAAAGGAAGCGAATTCCACAGGACGGGGGCAGTGACACTAAATGCTCTGTCACCAGCAGTTCTTAGCCTCATCCTGGGAATTGCGAGGAGGCCCCTAGAAGAGGATCAGAGGGAGCGGACCGAGACAGCAGGCGTAAGAAGATCACTCAGGTAGCTAGGGCCCAGGCCGTGTAGGGCCTTAAAGGTGAGCAAACCCACCTTAAAGAGGACCCTCCACCTAACCGGCAGCCAGTGCAGTTGACGCAGCACCAGAGTAATATGACAGTATTTAGACTGTCCTGACAACAACCTCACGGCCGCATTCTGCACCAGCTGCAGTTGGCGCAGGGTACCCCTAGAGACCCCGAGATAGAGTGCATTACAGTAGTCAAGCCTGGACATCACGAAGGAATGCACCAAAGTGGGGAGGTCCAGTGGTGGAACTAAGGGCTTGATCCTGGCGATATTCCTCAGATGATAAAAGCTAGTATGGACAACGGAAGCCACCTGAAACTCAAGTGTCAAACTGCTGTCAAGAATAACAACCAGATCACACACCCTAGAGAGGCCTTCAATGGTATAGAGCCAAGGTAAAGTCCTGTCTCTGCACCATAGGCCAACCTATCACATCCTCTGTTCGACTCCACCAGCAGTACCTCCATCTTACTGGGGTTCAGTCTTAACCAGCTGGAGGCCATTCAGTCATTGATTTCCAGCAAGGCAGCTGTTAAGCACTTCTACTGCACAGGATGTTTCAGGGGCAAGAGAAAGTACAGCTGGGTATCATCCGCATAGCAGTGAAAACCCAAGCTGTACTTCCTAATGAGCTCTCCCAGGGGTAACATGTACACGGCAAACAGCATCGGTGACAAGACCGAACCCTGGGGAACTCCGCACAACAGGTGGTCGGGGAGGAGGAGAAATTCCCCTTCACTACCCTCTGCCTCCTGTTAGATAAAAAAGACTCAAACCAGCAGATGACAGAGCCGGTGAGTCCGCAGAATTCCCTTAGGCAGTCAAGTAACACTTGATGGTCCACTGTGTCAAATGCTGAAGACAGAGATCGAGGAGAACAAGAATTGTCCCCTTCCCTCGATCTCTAGCCCTAAGGAGGTCACTGTGCACCTGAACTAGTACAGTTTCTGTGCTATGCCTCGCATGGAACCCAGACTGGAGCAGTTCTTAAAGATTATGGGCCACGAGATGCTCCTCAAGCTGAAGCGCCACCACCTTCTCGACAATCTTGCCTAAAAATGGAAGATTGGAGATAGGACAGTAATTTGCCTTGACGTCAGGGTCCAACGATGTTTTTTCAGAAGGTCTCACCAATGCCTCCTTCGAGACATCAAAAAAACCCCTCTGACAAGGAACACTGGACAATCAGGGCAAACACCAGGCCAACAGAGTCAACACATCTTATTAAGAAACAAGTTGGCACTGGGACCAGTTCACAAAAGGTGTGCCGAAGCTTGGAGGAAATCTCAATGACCTCAGCCACCTCCACCAGTCTAAACTCACCCCAAACAGGCGGAGTGCTCTCCGGCTGCCTATGGCGACCACTGTCAGCCAGATTCTGGTCCACTGGCGGAACCCCCTGCCTGATGGCAGACACCCTCTCCGAGAAGAACCGAGCAAACTCATTGCACAATGCATTCGAAAAGGCTACCTTCAGCTGTAGACAGGAAGCATGAAGAAACCTGTCCACCGTCCGAAAGAGCACAGTTGGTCGGTTCCTCCTGGCAGCAATCTCCCCTGGACAGGAATTCTGCCTTCTTATGGTTGATTTTCCCCGGTATGTACCATAGTGCATAAGTAGGGCCAGTTTGTCTACCTCCAGGCCAGACTTCCGCCAGCAGTGCTCTAATCTCCAATCCAAGGTCTTCATCTCCTTGAGCTCCCCATCATACCAAGGGGACCTCAAGTGAGAAGACCTGGGTCATACACGGGGTGGTGTGAGGGAGTCAAACGCACCAGAAAGCACCTTATTATAGGTGTCCACTACTGCGAACACACCCCCACCGCATGCATTGTCCACACTAGATAAGTCAGCCCCGTCAAAAATTCCTCAGGGGTCAGCCCCCTCAAAGGGCAATAGCTGACCATCTCTGCAGGGGGAGGGCTACCAAGGGGGGCCCCAAATCGGAACTTCACCGTGCAATGATCGGACCAAACAACCCTATCAATGCTGAGACTATTTATCTCAAGCCCCAGTGAGAACACCAAATCAACATGTGGCCACCCTGATGAGTCATGGAAGAAACTCCCTGCACAAAGCCCAGAGATGACATCATCTGGAGGAAGTTATGACTAAGCTTGAGAGGATTCATCCTCGCCCAAACATTGAAGTCCTCCAGCACTAAACATCTGAGGGCCTCCAATGTTTCCCTGATGATGAAGTCGGCCACTTCCTGCAAGAAATATCCCGCCACTCCAGAAGGGCGGTAAATCAGGAGAACCAAGCAGCCTGTGCCCGACCCCACGAATGGCCACACACTCAAATGAATGTGGTGCTCTCACTGGGTGCAATTGAAGCCCAGCTCAGATCTAAAACAGATGGCAACCCCACCCCCCACCCTGCGTTCCACTCTGGGGCAGTGCACTCTGGTATACCGGACGGGATGGCAGCCTCTAAAACTGGGCTAGCATCATCACCAATCCAGGTCTCCGTAATGCAAGCCAGATCAGCCAAAGATGTCAGTCTCCTCACTGGTGGTGCTGCCGAGACACAGCTATTAGAATATGCACAGTTCAATGTCAGTCTCTTCACCCTGTGCCCTGTGGCACCTGCTCGTCACTGGCTTTGGAGTTGAGAGCTCCCATCCCACCACCACCCATTGCAGCCTACCACTCAGACAGCTTCTAATCCAGTGTGTCATTTTTGCCCCTACCCCTACACCAGTTAGCTTCCCCCCAAGCCACCCATGAGGCACCAAATCAAAGGCCTTGCTGAAGTCCAAGTAAAGAACATCCACTGCATGACCCTTATCCAGCTCACCTGTCACCCAGTCATAATATTGTATCAGGTTGGTTTGACAAGACCTCCCCGAAACAAACCCATACTGCCTCATATCCGGGAGGCCGTTGTCCTCCAGGTACGACACCAGTCTTTCCTTTAGTATCATTTCCATGAGTTTGCACACTATGGAGGTGAGACTTACCGGATGATAATTACCTGGTTCATCCCTTGGTCCGCTCTTATGTAACAGTACTACATGTGCCATCCTCCAGTCCAGTGGCACACATCCCGACTCCAGTGAGGTAATGTACAGATCTGCCAGCGGGTCAGCCAACAACTCCGTCATCTCTCAGCACCCTGGGGTGGATACCATCCGGCTCTGGTGCCTTGCCTACCCTCAGTGCCCTCAGTCCCTCTTGCACTCTACCTCCCTCAGTTCTTCCATCTGTCGCCTCCTCTCCCCCTGTCCCCACCTTCCAAGCCCATGGTGGTAGCAGTCCCCCCTTTTCTTCCATGAACACTGAGCAAAAGTATTCATTCAGTGCCTCTGCCTTTTCCTCCCTTTTCCGTCCACTCCCCACCTCTTTTTATCCTCACTATTGTCTCCTTGCGCTTCCTTTTCTCCCTGATGTATCTGAAAAAGTCTCCCCCCGTTAATTCCCTGTGGTAATCTCGGCTCCCTCTGGGCCTTGACTTCTCTCACTTTTCTGGTCACCTCCCTGGACTGTCTTACATACTCCTCCCTGTCCCCTTCCTTCCCCATCCTCCTATACCTCTGGTGCGCCTCTTGTTTTGTCCTCACCGCCTCCACTACCTCGCTGTTCAACAAGCACAGTTTCCTTGCTCTGCTCCTCTTACTCTGTGTCTTAGTGCAGGCTTCCATTGACCCTGTAATCTCCCATTTAATAATATCCCATTTCTGAATCAGAAGGAATGGAGGAGGAGAAGCTGAAGCGGATGGAGGAGATGGTGTGTTTGGGACGGGGCTGGACATATAGACAGTAGCAGCCACAGCCAACAGTCAAATGAGGATTCATTTTAAAAGGTGTACTTAACCCTCGCTTTAATTTAACTGAGTGTGTTGATCAGATAACAAACAGCAGCAGGTGACTGACTGTGTTCCTCCACCGAGTCCCAGACAGCCCACAGATCCACCTAGCCGTGTCATGTAAACAAAGTAAGACAAATAAAAGTCAACCCTCACCCCGAAAAAAAAAACGGACACAATGACAGAACCACCACATCTGGAAAATGTATTTATTTATTTGCTTTTGTTAACCAGGTAAGCACACTAGACAGCCATGTGCCTATTTTCAGGTGCGACCCGGAGAGTTACAGGTATCATACGTGTACATCAACAGTTACAGAATGGGTGCGACCCGGGAGAGTTGCCGAGTCAGACATCATACAATTAACAGATTACAGAATAGGGAAAAGTCCATAGGAGAGCCAGGCAGTACAAAGGTGGCTCAGTAAATTGTGAAAATACATGGGAGGAATACAGGTATAACATGGAAATAACTCAAAACGCGGATAGGTAGAGTACATGATTAGTCAGTTTGAGGAGACAAGAAGGTAACCTAACACAACAGGCGTTAGAGGCTAGCTCTAGAACAAGGTGGCAGCTATGCGTGAAGCAGTAGCGGTGACGGTGGTAAGTGCAAGCAGGGTGCTGCCAAGGCAGGGGGATGGACCAGGTTGCTGGGCGGAGCTGGGGAGAAAGTGCAGTAGGGCAGAGGTGGGAGAGTGGGAAGGAGGGAGGCCCCACCCAACCAGGGTGAGGGAGGGAGGGGGCAATGGAGTAGGATTATGAGGTGCAGGGGCAGGGGGCAGAAGGTTTCAGGAAATTCCAGAGGGAGGCTTTAAAGCTTGGAAGAGAGGAGGAGGCCCTGACTAGTTCTGGGAGCGAGTTCCAGAGTTTGGGGGCGTAAACGTGGAAGGACCGATCACCCGAAAGGGTGTGGGTCCTAGGAACGAGACGTTCTTGGGTTGTCCCAGGCCTGAGATGGTAGGATGGGGCCCTAGGGTTAAGGGAAGGGCAAGGCGGAGGGGGAACCAGAGCGGACAATGTTGCCAATGAAGTTACCTATTAGAAGGACCGGTGTTTCTCAGGGAGCCACTCTAGGCGGCTGTGAGGTCACACCGGTGGGTAAGGGAGGTGGAAGCGGTGGCAAACATTATTGTAGGCTGAGTCCCATTTTGATAGGCTAGTATTAGGACTGGGGCAAAAGTTACGAGGCCATAGCAGAGAGAGGGGAGGAGGACCCCGGGCGAGGGCTAGGTGGGCAGCAGGGGTGAGGCAGCTATTGGCTCGATAAGCTAGGCCAAGTTTGCAATTAGAGGCATTGCAGATGTTACGGATGTGCAGGGTGAGGTCCAGCTGCTGGTCGAGGGTGACACCTAGGTACTTGGTGGAGGTAACCATCTCGAGGGGAGAGCCATCAGCCCCGAGGATACGCAGGGGAGCAGGGCAGGATTTTATTTTGTTCGTGGACCCAAACAACATGGCTTGAGTTTTTTTGAGATTGAGGGTGAGCCTGTGGTCACCCAGCCAAGTATGTATGCGTTCAAAGTCGGAGTTAAGCTGGGAGTTAATAGTGGAGATGTCCCGTGAGCTGGCCAGGAGGACGAGGTCATCTGCGTAAAGGGTGGAGTGGGTATGGGTAGGGACGGAAGGTAGGTCATTGATAAATAGTGAGAATAGGGTCGGACCAAGGACGGACCCTTGAGGGACACCACAGAGGACAGGGGAAAGGTTGGAGGAAGTCCGATTGAAGTAGGTGTATTGCTGTCAGATGGAAAGATAGTTTTGGAACCAGGCGTGGGTAGAAGGGGAGAACCCAAGGGATAGAAGCGTAGAGCCGAGGAGGGAGTGGTTAACTCTGTCAAAGGCTTTGGACAGGTCGCGACGAAATGGCCCCAGTGAGATTGCCTAGGTCAGTGCCTGCCCTGATCAGGGAGGTGACAGTGGCAAGGGCAGTGGACGTGCTGTACCCTTTCCTCAAGCCGTGCTGGGCAGGAGAGAGTATATTATAGTCCAGGATGTATTGGGAGAGCTGGAAGGCAACGACTTTCTCAAGCAGTTTACTAGGGGCGGACAGAATGGCGATGGGGCGGTAGTTCAGAGGATCCTTAGGATTCCCCTGTTTTAAGATAGGAACAACTTTGGCCACTTTCCACAGGTCAGGTATGATCCCTGAGTTAATGGAGGAGTTGAATAGGTGCGAGATGGGCCTGGCAAGGAGATGGGCACCCAGCCTGAGGAGTTTCGTCTCAAGAGTGTCATGCCCTGCTCCGCTATGGGGGGAGAGGCCAGAGAGCAGCTTATGGGTCTCTATGGGAGTTACTAGCCTCAGTTGGAAGGGGGGCGGGATGGAGCCGGGAGGGGCGCCTGGGGGCAGGCAGAGGAGGGCAGGGGAGGGAGGAGGGCAGTTGGGAGAACAGGAGTTGAAGGCTTTAGCAAAGGTGTGGGGGTTATTACAGCTGATCCCACCAATGAGCAGGTCAGTGACCTGGGCTTTTGCCGATCCCCCAATGGCATTTTTAATATGTTGCCAGAAGCTCCTCGGGTTACGGCTGGAAGAGAGTAATTCAGTTTTGCAGAAATCGCTTTTAGCAGAGTGGATGGCTTTTTTACAGGTGTTTCTGAGGTGCCCATAAGCCATCAGGTCATGGTTGTTAAGGGAGGCCTTGTAGGATTCCCACTGTTTATCCCTGGCTTTCATAAGGGAGAGTAGGTCTCCATTTAGCCATTTAGTGACGGAGCCCCTCACCCTTCTCCTAGTGAGGGGGGCATGTTTGTTCTGAAGGGGGATTAGCTTGGCTAGAAATAAATCCAAAGCTCGTGAGGGGTCGGTGGAGCTGGTGACACCAGTCCAGTCGACAGCTAGAAGGTCATCCAGGAAGTCATGGGGATTAAATTTGGAATAGTCCCTCAGTTTGATGATTTTGCTAGGGATCTTAGGCGGGGAGAAGCCCCAGACACAGTAGATCGGGGAGTGATCAGAGATGGCATCTGGGAGAGTGCCTGAGGACAAGATATTGGCAGGCCTGTTCGACAGGAGCCAATCTATAAGGGTTCCCGAGTTACCCCTAGGGGAGAGCCGAGTGGGTTCGGTAATGACTTGGCCAAGAGTAAGGCCCGAAAGCAGAGGTTCGTACAACTTGCGGTTTGCCCCCAACCAGTTGAGGTTGAAGTCACCTAGCACGAGAGTTTCGTTGAGACCCACTTTATTGCTGATACAGTCGAGCAGGGAGGAGAGTCCAAGCAGCCCCTTCTTAGGTGGGTTGTAGGCACATATCAAGTGGATCTTCTTAGAATGACCCAGCAGGAGGAGAGCATGGAGGAACTCACAAGCAGGCAGGTCGGTAGGAGGATGGTCAATGAGGGAGAGGTTGAGGTGTGCTAGGTAATAGAGAAGCACCCCACCACTTCATCTTACCCGGCCTGTCACGTCGGAGGTGGTTGTAACCTGGTAGGAAGCACATGGCATCGGGTATATGGGGTTTGAGCCAGGTTTCAGAAAGGGCCAGAATGTCAGGTTTGTGGAGGGCAACCCAGGCGGTGAGCTCAGTTTGGTTGCGTAGAAGGCTCCGCACATTCAAGTGGGCGATCTTGAGCCCTTTCATGGAGAGCCAGGGAGAGGAGTTGGGGAGCAGAGAGGGGGGGTAGCGGATGCGGAGGGTGGGCCATATCCCCAAGGGAGGGTCCAGAGAGCAGCAGGGGAGTTTAGGCAGGGGAATAGGACAGTTCCTGTGGACAGGAGTGGGGTGTAAGAGAGCAGAAAAAGAGGGGCAGGAGGATTATTTGGAGAAAAAGACCGTACGGGATTCAGCAACTATGAATCAGTGCCTACCTCGCGCAGACGGCACAGGGAGCAGACCAAAGGGTGGTTAGGTAGGACAGGGAAAAAGAAAAGTGGGGTGAGATAGCTTAGGAAGGAATTGTAAGTGAGAGTTAGCTAGACTGAATATTGCGGCCACTAGTGGTCAAAGGATATAACCTGCAGATGGCAAACAAGGCTGATAGGTTATATCCTACCCCACGTGACTCACCACAGCCTATATAACAGAGAGCCGACCAAGGGTGGTGGTGGGGGTGGTGGGGAGCTGAACACTGGAGCTAGAGCTCCGAATTCCCTCACGGAGACTTCCCTGCACAGTTTAAATTTGGCGCCGAGGCCGCCACACCACCGGGGGGAGGGAGCAAGTCCAGGGGCTGCTTTGCTGCTGGGAAGGCAGATTCCATTGTTCAATTACCTGGCGCTTAGCGATGATCAGTCCTGCGGGCTTGCTGGGGGAGGGCTTTATTGTACAATTAAAACCTAACGTATGCTTATCCTTCAGGTGGGAAGGAACAGGAAATAATTTTTTCAATTTCTTATTGATCAACATGAACTGGTCATGTGATGTTCATTATCAGTATGACTCAGTTATATCCCGGCACGTCCTCCTGCTGAAGCTGCTCCACATTACTGTCTGATAGTTAGAGCTTCCCTTGCCCTGGTTTCTTCATTTAAATGGGATGGAAAGTGCAACTTGTGAATGATTTTCTGTTTGTAATTGCTCATGGTCTGATCTGCTGGTCCCTTCGGTGTCTCCATCAGCTCCCGGCAGCACTCCTCCTGCTGATGCTTCTCCTTTTACTTTCTCAAAGTTGTGCCTTCCCTTTCCCTGCTGTCTTGTTCGGATACAACTTTCCATGCAAACAATAACTCACATCAAGGTGTGCGGTTATTGGGGATTTATTAGCAGCCCAGGTGCGTTGTGAGTCACGAGACCACAGGCAGAGTGCCCTCACAGCACCGGATGTTGATTAATCCCCACAACCGCACACCCGGAGTAGGTTATTGCACTTATAACATGGGTCTTACAGGAAAAAAATAATGAACAGAAACTGTTTTATAACAGTTTAAATACAAGAAATGTGCATGTATCCTGCAGGGGTGTCAAATAGTCCCCAACAGGGACTGCATCTTTCAGTGATGTTATGAACACAGAAATGCAAGAAAACAGTATTAGCATGATTTCTCACACTTTGTGTTCATAACATACATGCCAACAGGTACACAAATAGTGTCTTGTAATCCCCCCAGCACACGGCAGTGCTTACAGCACAGGCACTGTCTCTTGCTCTCCCCCTGAAGTGCTTTACACCTGCACTCTCTCACCACTGCTCACTACCGAACTCAACTGAGCAGCAAAACAGAGAGAGAGAGAGAGAGAGAAAAACACATTTTTTTCTGCCCAATAGTGACTGGTGTGGAGGAGGGCTTGGTGCTGCCAGAAAGAGTGATTGTAACTCAATTGACAGACAGAAAGTGGAGGAACAGCCAACCCGCCAGAACAGTGGTTGGATTTCCACTTGCAACACTGGTGACCTGGGGTCAGGAACAGATCCAGGTCTTCGGACGGGGAGAAGGACTGACTGTCCTTAGGACTGCTCTCCTTCTCCAGGAGGGAGTGTGGTCTGTGATCGGGCAGGAACGACACCTGGCAGAGGCTGGGTCTGTCACTCTGCACAGACACATACGTAACTCTGGGGTGGGACAGACACAGGCCATCATTGCACATCCCTGCCCCAGCTTACAGGGGAAAAACTCTGCAGCCAGCCATCACAGTGAAGCCCTGCCCCAGGCTTGATTAACCTCCCAGCCAGCTCTTCCAACTAGTCCAGTATCGCAGCACTGGTGGTCCGAAATGCAGTGCCATGACTCAGCCCTCGAGGAGTAAGCTAGGGGTTGCAGCAGCACACTTGAAGAGTGGGGTTATTCTAGATGCTCTACAGGGGTTGCCTTAGACAACTAGTATTGGAGCCCACTCGAGAGGGAGCAATCTTAGACCTGGTTCTCTCAAATGGAGATGAAGAGAGGATCACAGATCTTTGGTAACCAAGTAAGGCCCACTAGGCACAAGTGCCTGTTTTCAGGGGTGACCTGGGAGCACTGGGAGGTTACGTGACTTGCTCAGAGTCACACAGTATGCAAGTGGAGGTTGTGAGAATTAAACTCTGGTTTAGTCTGCTGGATGTACCAAGCTCGTTCACACCTAGTTCCTCTAACCTCTAGGCTATACTGCCAGCCCAATAAATATAAAAAAAATATATATATATGTAAACCATATGCTTGTTTTAGAGATAGTTAAATGTCCTTTCATAGATATACATCTGCTATAAATCCTCATGTAACCCCTAGATGGCGCTATCCCGGGGGCTACTACCCCTGCCTGATTTGCCACTAACAGGTTGAGGGGCCTGGATCCGATGGCGGGTGCCTCCACCCAGAGGTCAGGGTTTGCAATAGTTAAACTAACTTGGTCACAGCCCTCTGGGACACTGCAACCTTTCTTCCCACTAGTGGCCCACACAATATATCAGAATTACCTTCATGGTATACACTTACCCCAGGACTGGTTCAGGCACTGGGACCTCCTGTAAAATAAGATACAGTGCAACAATCACAGTACAATACTTTAACATAGACAAATACCTCAGGCAGTATAACTTTGCTGAAACAAGCAGCTCTGATTTATTTAGGGGATATAACAAGGACGGGGAATCAGGTTAATTAGCTTATCACTTTACTCATTCTATTTATGGCTCTGTGCATTAGGCCTATCCTCACCAGTTACTGTCCCTGGGGTACCCAAGCCCTAGTGGCTAGTCCAAACCGTGGCAGCTGGTAGGGGCCCTTTCACAGAGAGAAAAAAAATTAGTTAAACAGTCAGCAGTACAGTAATTCCATTTGGGTTCAATGTGGCAATTCAACAGGGAGCGACCCTGAATTAGTACTCACGACCTCCAAACAAGATAGGGTCCTTCAATGTCAGCAGGGCTACTCTTGAGCTCCACGAGACTCCTCACACATTTATATGGCAAACTGCAACAGGCAAAAGTCCTTTAATGGCAGCAGGATTCACTCGAGCTACACAAGCCTCTTCACACATTTATACGGTAAACAGTAACAGGCAAAAGTCCTTTAATGGCAGCAGGATTCACTTGAGGTACACAAGCCTCTTCACACATTTATATGGTAAACAGAAAGTACTATACCAGGCAGGCTGCTTCTCTATCCCGATCGCAATTACTGCACAATACCCGGGAGAACACACAGCAGATTCAGTTCCTGACAGACCGAGTGCAATTCAGCAATTTCTCCAGTCTTCTACAGGGTGAGCCTGGTTTCTACTCTTCAGATATCCTTTGATTCTCTTCACAGGACAGATTCAGTCCTAACAAGCAGTTACATAAGCTGCAGACCGGAACTCTGGGCCTTACACACGTTTCCCGACTAAAACTGCACACCGAAAAAGCACAGGGCTCCTTCCCTCTTCACTGCCAGAGCTCAACTGAAACTCCAGCAGACAAAACCGGGCACTTCCTTTGAGTTCCTTCCAGTTCTTGGCTGGATTGGCTGTCACTCACAATAGACTGCTCCTGTTGGTCCAAAAAGGCGCCGAAGTCCAAACTACATCTCCCAGAGTCACTGCCCATACAATCCTCTTGTGGCCGGCTCAGATTACGAGTTCAAGTTCTGATTCGTCCAAGGCACCATTTTAGAGCTACCTTAACCCACACTGATTGGTCCAGTTCAGCAGTTCAAACTAGAATGGGAACTAGCAAACACAGTTCTGACTGCAAAGAAAGCAGGTTAGACAAACTGTATTTTCATTATTACTCTAAATGATTTCTGGCAAACAGTTACATCTTTCAGATAGGTTCCCTTTGCACTCTAGTGACTGCAAAATGGAGTGAACTGGCAGCAGCTCGAGTGGTACTCAAGCAGAGAAGCACACAGTCCCCCCATACAAACTAATTATGTCTGCAAGCAGACAGCTCTTAAAGAGAGACAGTACCAGAGGCTCTAAAAACACTCACTGATAAATGGCTTAAACGCCAAACACCATTCAGGCTTGGAGCATTCAAGCAAGCTCCTGGAAGTCTTTTGGGAACCCCCATTTGCAGGGGGGTTACACTCAGCTGCGCTGGTCTTGCCGTGGGAGGAGGTCAGGCTGAAATTCGGCCGCATCAGCGGTCATAGGAGCCAGGAAGTGAACCAGAGAGGCCGGCGTCGAGGAGAAACAAAGCAGGGAGAGAGATGAAAACACTGGGCTGCTTTGAACCAGAAAGGCTGGTGGCAAAGAGGAACAGAGCAGGGAGAGAGAGCTGTAATCACTTTGGGCTGGTTTTCAGTTCTGCCCAACCTCTCCAACCCCGGCCTCTATTAAATGCCGGAGTAGGGAGGAGCAATGTAAATCGAAGGTGAAACCGACATATGCAACAGGAGGAGGGAGTAGCCAAGGGACACAAAGGTCTGTTGGTGAAACTGGGAAGCTGGACGCTGAAGGTTATCTAGGGCAGCTGATTACATCTACAGGATTCTCTGGAACTCTGAACTGGCAAAGGAAAATACCCGTGTGAAGCTATAATTGCGAGACTGCCCTGGTCTATTCAGGGGAAGCTACACCAAGACTCTGGACCCATGGGATACAAATGGTGACTATAAACTAGTGCTTTTAGGTTTATTTTGGGTAGCGCTGTTAAAAGGGACTTGAATGATGACTATGATCTGGTGTTTTTGAATATCTGGGTGGGGCTGTTATTTTTTTTGTACTTCATATTTTATTGATTGTCCATAGTATCTCTTTACATAACAATACATAGTTCCATAGGGTAAGCTTTTCATTATTGGTTATACTTTCGTACCTTACAACACTTCTGTCGATAAGTTCATCAAATAGGTTATAGTTTGTTCAATAAGTTCTTGTTAAACTTAATAAAGTTATATATAAGTAGGCCATACCCCATTTACCCTCCTCTTCCCTCTTGTTGCTGACTAGGTTGCTCTTATCTGCTCTCTCTGACAAACTGGATAATAACCCTTGTCTATGATCTAGGCTGACTTGTCTAGTTACCCTAACTGGGAACAAAGCTGATAAATGGACTGTGTATTTAGATAATTAGTATAACAATCAAAACTAAACTCTGGCATCCTGATATTTCCTTCAGCATTTGACATATTTTTAAACATTGGCTCCTTATACAATTTTACTGTTCAAAAATCAAAAAGGCCATCATGACATAGTTCTTTTTCCTTAAGTGAAGTCCTAGGGCTTCAGGTTGAATGTCTGGGGCTCTCCCCATCCGATTCCAAGGCTTGCCAGGGGGACCAGACGGCCTCAAATATCTCCCTACCCTGTCTTAGATTATAGGTGATCTGTTCCATTGACTCCAACTGCCTCATTCTGACTTTCCAGTCCTCTGTTGTTGGAGGGTGAGGTGAAAGCCATCTCGAAGTGATCGCCTTCAGTGCTGCCACTCTCATAATCTGTGGTAGCAGCCTTTCCTGTCTAGGCCCTGTGACCAGGCAGGGAAGCCCCAGCACCATCTCCTCCCCTTTAAGAGGGATCTGTAGACCTGATACTCTTTGCATGTACCCGTGTACTTCTTTCCAAAAGTTGCTGATTTTGGGACAATCCCACATTATATGTGCTGGAGTTCCCCTTGCCCCACCACACCTCCAACATAGCTCAGAGCCCCCTGCTTTAAAGTGTTTTGTTTTGGAGGGCGTAAGAAAATATCTTAGAAGAACTTTTCAGTGGAATTCTCGCCAAGCAGGAGAACTTGCCACCTGCCAGCCTTTGGTTAGTCTATTCTCCCAGACTTGTTGCGAGATCGAGATCCCTAATTCTGTTTCCCATCTTTGCTTAAGTTTATCTAAGCCTGGGTTGTCTAGGTGAATCAGGATCTCATATAGCTGAGCAAGGGGATGTGGGATATTTCTGATCTTACTATTACAGTAAAAATACTCTTCTATGGGGGTCCTTTCTCTAATGATCTTTTGTAACCTGTTCTCAGAGGTGATATAGTGTCGGACCTGTAAATATCTAAAATCATCCTCCTGACGGAGATAGTATTTGTCCCTTAGGTAAGTAAAGGAGTGACAGTTGGCTCTCACAATACATTGAGAGAAGGTAGAAAGTCGATGTGCAGCCCAATATTGGAATCCTGCATCCTCCCTCGGGGGAGCAAATGAGGGTACAAATCTTATTAGGGAAAGAGGCCCAGGTCCCTCTGGAGTACCATGAGCCTTCTCAACTTTTTTAGAATCCAGAATGAATACAGAATCCATGGGTTAGTAATCTCTCTGGTCAAGGGTGTAGGCATATTGCCTGTGGGAACCGCCCAAAGGGCCCATCTGTGAACTGCGGCTTCTTCTAAGTGGTACCAACCAGAGTCCACCCGACGTTTTATCCAGGAGCACATTTGAGCTCCCTGGGCCACCAGGAAGTAATAGTAAAAATTCGGGAGAGTCAAGCCTCCCCTGCTCCTAGGGGCTTGTAACAGTTTTCTAGCTAGCCTAGGCCTTTTCCTGTTCCAGATAAAGTCCTGGACCTCTTTTTGCAAGTTAGCCCAGAATCGCCTAGGGAGCTGAATTGGAAGGGTTTGGAATAAAAACAGGAGCCTAGGTAAAATGTTCATTTTGAGAGTTTGTGATCTACCATACAATGACAGGGGGAGCAGACGCCACCTGGCTATATCAGCCTGTATATTCTGAAATAGTTTGGTGTAATTATTTTTATATAGGAGGGAAAGATCAATCGAAACATGTATACCTAAATATTTGACTGTGTTATTTTTGGCCCACGCAAAAGGGAAGGATGTTTTAAAATCTCTTGAGGGGGATCCACTGAGGATCAGTGTTTCAGATTTTTGAAGGTTGATTTTATAACCTGCTAATGCGCCGTATTCCACCAGTGAGTGAGTTAATGCTGGAGCGGAAGTTTCTGGGTGTGATAAAAGAAAAGAGAATCGCCTGCATACAGTGCGATTTTTAGGAGTCGCCTCAACCTCACACCCTGGATCAATGGATTAGATCTGATCTCTAGAGCGAGGGGCTCCAGAGACAGGGCAAAAAGGAGTGGAGAGAGGGGGCAGCCCTGCCTCGTACCCCTCTCCAGGGAAAATCTCTCTGAAAGGTGCCCATTCACCTTTACTCTGGCCTCTGGATTCTTGTATAGATTATTAATTGTATTGACAAACCTCTCCCCCAGGCCAAATCTTTTTAGGGTTTCACCCAAAAATACCCAGTCTACCCTGTCAAACGCTTTCTCAGCATCCATGCTAATCGCTAATTGAAGGTGTTTAGTATTTTTATGTGCTGAGATCACGTTTAACAGGCAACAAATGTTATCCTGAAGGACTCTCCCTGAGATAAAGCCGGTATGATCCCGATGCACTAGATAACCTATTACTTTCTGGAGCCGATTGGCTAGTATCCCAGTGAAGATTTTTAAATCCACTGGTAAAAGTGAAATTGGCCGGTAAGATCTACAATCCTCTGGATCCTTATCTGGTTTCAAAATCACAGAGATCTGAGCAAGGCTCCATGATTTAGGGGCCGCACCCTCTCCCCTCCACAACTCATTATATGTGTCTTGTAGTACCGGCAAAAGTGAATCTAAGAAGGTTTTATAAAATTCCGAAACGTAGCCATCCATCCCCAGAGCCTTGCCATTTTTCAGGTTTTTAATTTTTTGAGTTATTTCTGTTGCTGATATAGGGGCTTCAAAATCTTTCCTCTGTATCTCAGAGAGGGTGGGGAATTGGAGTTTGTTAAGAAATAGATGGGTCTTCCTTTCATGGTCTATGTCTTTATTTGTACTATATAGAGTAGAGTAAAATTTTTGAAATTGTGCAGTGATTAAAGGGGGGGACCAGGTTATATTATTAGAGTCTTGCATATTAAGTTTAGGTACCGCCCTGGAGGCCCTTTCTTTTCGTAGCTGCCAAGCTAATATTTTACCCACTTTGTTACCGTGTTCATAATACCTTTGTCTAGCATAGGCTAAGAGTCTCTCCGTCTGAAGATCTAGAATCTTGTTCAGTTTGGTTCGGGACCTAATTAGTTCAGTCGCACAGTTTCGGTCTAATGTCTCTTTGTGGATCCTTTCCAACTGGGATATTTTCGCCTCTAGTTCTACACGCTCTTTAATCTGAGCTTTCTTATGTTTAGCTGCAAAGGCAATCACTATACCCCTTAGATAACATTTTAACGCATCTCATCTAACTCCTGCCTCTGTATCCTCCCTTCGGTTTGTCTCTAGGTATTCCTTTATTGATCGCTGTGTAAGTTGTTTGAATTCTGTTAAATTCAATAGGCTAACGTTTAGACGCCAAACCGATTCTGGGGGTTTTGGGGGCAGAGACATCTCCAACGTGACTAGAGCATGATCTGAGATTGAAATAGACCCTATATTTGCTCTAAGCACAGAAGATAGAGCATCTGCAGAGACTAGCCAGCGATCAATGCGGGAGTATATCCTATATTTAGGAGAATAGTATGTGTAGTCCTTGTCTGAGGGGTGGACAAATCTCCATGCATCAACCAGAGAGAACTTTACTAAACCTAGCAGGACCTGTGGAATGAGACCCAATTCTATCGAGACCTAAATCAGTCACTGTATTAAAGTCCCCACCAATGAATATTAACTTGTCTCGATCTAAGGATATCTCAGTCAGCACTTTGGTCAGGAAGGACATCCTCTTTTGTTCGTCGTTAGGGGCATATATGTTTTAAAAAAATACATTTTCGGCCCTTGAACTTCCCTTCTATCTTCACAAATCTACCTCCAGGGTCTGTATGTACCTGCGAGATAGTGCAGGGGGTATCCCTTCTGATCAAGATTGCCGTACCCCACTTATTTGTTTGGTTAGCACATTCGGAGGCATACACCTCGCCTACCCAACCTCTCTTTAATTTGTTATGTTCCGCCTGATTCAAGTGAGTCTCTTGTAGAAATGCAAACTAACTCCCTGCCTTTGTATTTCCTTCAGAATTCTGGCTCTTAATCGGTCCACTTAAGCCCCGGACATTCCACGTAAATCAACTTAAGATCTGCCATCTAAAGTGATATATCCTACATAAAGGAACACTTTCTCTACAACTGGTATCAAGGAGCCTGTATAAACCATATACAAGATTAGTAGCATAGGTTTTAACTTGTAAACCAAACTTAACATATTTACAGAGCCTCCTACACAAATAGGGGCATCTAGACGGCTTCAAGGTGTCTGTATTCCAACTCCACACTTCAGGAGTAATCTATGACGTGTGGCAGGTGACTAAACTATCTCGGTCCCCTGTCAAGGAATCCTCACACTAAAAATCTGTGGGTTCCCCAACTGGGATGACTCCAGTCACCTGAGTGACTGTTGGACTATCCACCAGTACTTCCCGACATCTATTAATCTAGATGCTAAAGAACCAATGCCAGGGTGGGGGCAACTCTGATTAAGTTGGAACTCTGTCCCATACCACTCATAGGTGGGGCTCCAACCCTCATAACTGCTGGGTCGTTTAAGCGGATCCATGGGGGGTGAGGGGGGAGGGGGGCTCCCTCCAATGTAACCCCGACTTATATAAACTGTCACTTGCACCACGGTAGGTATCCCTACTTCTGTCGGTCCCTCCTGGCACCGTGAGGGATGGGGACCCACCTCAACCTCTGCGCCAAGTGTGATCGGCAGTGACATCCATCGTTTTCACCCTTCTCCTCCCAAAGAGGGGTAAAATCGTTTTATCTTGCGGTCCCTTTGTGGCCCCTCTGTGAGCTTAAGGTTATATCTAAAGACTATTGTAAACTTTGCTTTGATATTGATCCCTCCCCTATCTCCTGTCACCACCCACCTCCCACCGACACTCTCGTGCTCTGATGGGCTGTTCAACATTCATCCGTACCCGGTCATTCACTTAGGTGGCATGGGGCAGTAAGCCAAAGGGAAGGGGTTTGAGGTCACAAACCCTGACAGTACCCAGTTGGGTCGTTTACCTTATCCTTATTTGTCCCCTTC
This sequence comes from Neoceratodus forsteri, assembly GCA_016271365.2. Lineage (NCBI taxonomy): Eukaryota > Metazoa > Chordata > Ceratodontiformes > Ceratodontidae > Neoceratodus > Neoceratodus forsteri. The sequence goes on along the minus strand of CM028133.1, from coordinate 1,131,205,813 downwards.
CATAAGCACCTCCCCTTTCATAGAACCTGTTCTAAGAGTCAGTGTACATCCCCCCTCCTGGCTTGTAGAGGCTGTTGCCTCACACTTGTGATCCACCTGAATAAAACTCTGATTTTCCTTAAGACCATGCATGTAATGATGTAGGTTTTAAATGGAATTTTTTTTTTTAACCGTTACAACCCTTCTCATTGTACCCATATCAATCAGTAGCGGAAGGGATTGGAATGATTCCCTGAGTACTGATATTATATATCCAATTGGGATCGCTCAGATAGCCAAGCAACACAAATGGGTGTCATGTCAACTATCTAGTTCCGCCACTGTAGAGCCTCTTGACCAACAGGTTATCCTAAACTAGATAAAATAAACCACTAGAGGCTCGAGGGAGAAATACAGGCAAAATAAGATTGAAGGTGTATATGGACTCTCAGCCCAGAACCTCAAAGTCATCACGATTCATTTGGACTGTGGATCCCAGAAAGGGAACAGCAGTGAATTTGCTCAGGCTGCTTCACCCTTTACTAATGTTCATCCAATCGACTGCGAAGAAATGTCTTCCATCGGGACTTCTGTAGTTGAAGATTAAGTGGTGGAACCGCGCTTGGGGTCAGATCTGTTGCAAACATTGTCCCACCTCAAAATAATGTCTTCTGAGTGCTGAGTTCTAATTCCTTTCGTTCCCCTCCTTTGCCAAGATTTCTTTGCCACGGCTGTGCGATGGTCCGATGCGCCCTCTAGTGGAGTCACTATCCCTTTGTTTCTTAGCCCAACTGCAGGCCTCTGGTAGTTCTTGAAATCTTCGCCAGCCTTCAAGTGTGAGTACTTTTATCTTTGCTGGGTATTCAAGTTGTGCTGAAAACCTGCTTGTCTGATTGCTTTCACTACCTGAATGCTTTTGACGAGAGCCAGGGTCTGGGGGCATAATCCTGATCAAGATAAAGCTCAGTGTCTCAAAGATAATTTGCTTCTTTGCTTAGGCTGCCCTAATCACTTCTTCTTTATTCTAAAGTCTATAAAGGCCAGAATTATTGAGCGAGGTAGCTTTTGGATCTTCGGTTTGGGAACTAATGACCTGTGTGCGGATTATGCCCAGATCCTTATCTTTATCCAGGTCAAAGCAATTCTTTCAGTAAGCTTTCAATGAATTTAGGCATTGGGCCAGATTCTGTTTCTCCGTAGACCGTGTAATCTTATATTATTACATCTGTTTCTGTTCTCAAGGTCTTTCAGCTGTTGTTGGAGGAGTAATTCTCTATAGTGTAGATCTTTCAGGGCAGCATTATGCACATCAGAGACCTCAGTGTACTCCGTCATTGTATTCTCTAATTGCTCTGTTCAGCGAGTCAACTCTGCAATGCTTTCCCTGTCTTCCGACGCTTTCTGCTCATTTCTGGTTAAAGTATCACAAATTTGTTGTAATGTACTATAAAGCGTCTTTGAGATGATAGTTAAGTCTTCCTCCGTTGTCTTAGAAGAGGTGGTAGGTTGATCGATTAAGTCTGAGATCTCACGCGCAGCGCCGCCTGTGCCTGAAATGTTTTTAGCTGGAAATTTTAGCTTGGATACGTGTCCAAGAGAAATCTTTATGTTTTAGCTTTGGCTATGTTTAGCTGTCTGATCAAGGTTCCGGTATCGAGTAAGGTTTGAATTGTGAGTTAGATTCGTTTGGATCTTTTATTTCAGTTGGGGAGCTCTCTGTCTAAGCGTCCATCTCTCAGGCAACCGGAACCGGAAGTCGGGTGGGGCTGTTATGAGGGACTTGGATACTGCTTAGGGTGGGTGGGACTATCTGGAGGGGTGTGGTTGCTTGGGCAGGTGGAGGACAAATTGTTTGTAAACACTGACCTGCCCAGGTGAGGTATCAAGTCTTTACCCAGGATCTTTGGCATTGTTGTGGGGGTTGAAGCTGCCTGATCAGGTGGAGGTAACATGCATTGCCCACTAATTATATTGTTAATAAATTATTTGTGTTAGCCGGCATAGCTATGGAAAGGCAGCGCAGTTGGAGGGGTGGCCTCTTTGGTAGGATGGTTGGGTGTAGCGGATGTGGGTCAGCCATGGTTCTGAATTGGGCCTGGAGGATGGGAGGGTGCTTGGCGTGTAAACTACTCACACAGCTGAAGGAGGAGATAGGATGGTTGCGGTGGGAGCTGAGCAAGGGGGAGGGTAGGGGAGGAGGGGAGCGAAGGAGGAGGGTCACAATCAGCTGTGGAGGGAGGGGGTGCACAAAGGATTTGGCCTATGGTTTGAGAGTGTAGGGCCTTGGAGGAAGGAGGAATGAAGGAACAAGGGATGCAGCAGGATGGAGGGGCAATGGCACACCTCAGAGGGGAGTAGAGAAATCTGGACACAGGAGGGATAGGAAGGCGGGGAAGACAGTAGGACCAGGTAAAGGAAGGCAGATTCCTGAAACTCTGGGTCAGACCGCAAACAAGGCCTCTACCACCAGCAAAAGGGGCAGCACTGGAGCAGAGCAAGCAAACAGATTTGTGCCCCTCGACCCACTGGTGGAGGAGGTGCTGGAGGAGAGCGACTGTGAGGAACTACCAAAGGGAGAGGCAGGGGAGAGGAAGTTGGGAGACATCGGGAATGATCTCATGAGCATAGGCACACTGGATGGTATGGGAAAGGAACCCTTGGGGGCACACCAGCGTGAGGTACTAGTGCAACCTGGGCTCTGGGGAGGATGCAGTGAGGTTACCATGGTCAGAGAGGCAAAGGGCAGGCCAGCAGATGTTCAAGGGATGAGGCCCTTGAGGCCATAAATGGGATAGAGAGTAACATACAGAGATAAGGGTAGAAGAAGAAATTGGGGATGCACCTGGGGACACTTATAGAGGAAGTAAATGATTATTGCAGGTATTCTCTTTAACTATACCCATTAAAATAGCAGCTAGGTTGGCAATTAACTATTTTTTAATGTTGGTCTTCATGGCCTTTATAATAGCCACCAACTTTCTGGCTGTCCAGTGACCTCATGAACCCATCATCACCTCCCAAGTTCTCCATAGATTGCCTTCTTGAGGGATGTACTTGGATGGTGTGGGTTGTTGCAGCGGGGTGTGTAAGCTTGCATGGAGGGGACTGCACATGTACTGCAGGTTGTTAGGGTAGGCAATGCTTGAATGGGGGAAGGGCTACATATGCAGATGTTGTAGAATGGCAGGCGAGGCTTAACAAGCTGCTGCTGCTCAAATTGATGACTTGTCACTCCCAGCAAGTATGCTGGTCGACCAGTCATTATTTGTTTTAGATCAGATCAGAACCTGTTGCTGTTACACCTAAAGGTTTAATAAACCTGCTGTGGCATTTGTGTGTATGGGGGCAGAAAGCAGCATCTCACCCTGCTCCCCCTCCATTTGCCCTAGTGGATGGTTTGAGCGCCAAGGGTGCAGTGCAGCAGCAGAAATAGTTTGGGCAGCCATCAGGGAAAGATACAACTTGCAGCAAGTCAGGACTGTCACAGGACTCAATCCGTCTTTGGTACAGCAATAGCTCTCGGTTTCGGTGGCATGCCAGCCCCCACCCCAGCGAGACTGGCAAATCTGGGGAGATCCGATATCCAGAGAGAGAGAGAGAGAGAGAAGGCAAGAACTGGCATTCTAGAAAGAGGAGGAAATGTCCTTGGGTGATGGGTCGCATCTAAACATACTAACTATATCTTTTTGTATAAGTAAACTAAAAATTCTAGAACTCATAAGTGCTATGATGTTATACTGAAAATGGAAGGCCCATTCCCTGCAATGAATAGCAGGTACAAAGATGCATTTCTCTTGCCCATTAGCTAAGTTTAAGAGATAGTAACCAAAATTCAGCAAGAATTAGAGCAATAGTTAATAAAACCCCATTTATCCAAAACTCTGAGGGACATAAAAACTTTTGGATAAGTGGGGTTTCAGTTAAATAAGAGAGCATATTACAGTGTAGCGTAGCACACCACGCACAGACCAGTGAAAAGTGCCTTCCTCTCCATCCTCTAATCATCTTCCTGCCTCCTCAAGTGTTCATCCTTCCCAAGTCCTCTGATATCTGTCAGTTCTGTGTGTTCTGCCTCTTCCATTCCATTCCATCCTCCTGCTCATATCCCTCCCTGAGGAGGACTTTAGGATGGGGTTTCAAGATACAGAGGTGATGAGATTTCTGATGCATCCTCGTAATTTCCAGATAGGTAACCCTTGTGACATTTTTCAAATGCCAGTTGCAGAATATTGCTTGCTTACTGTAATTTTCATTAAGATGCTGCATGCTGTCACTTTTGTTTTTATATGTTTTATGTGAGCAATAACCCACTCCAGGGTGTGCTGTTATTGGATATTTATGCACACCCGGGTGCGTTGTTGTGACTGTTGTATTTTTCTGTAGCTTGTAAATGTTTCTTCCAATTTTATTTTCACTTTGGTTAAACAGAAGAAGCACTTTTGGTTTTTGTGAGATATTTTAGCTTTCTGTTACAATTTCAGGTTTCATCAGTTGCGTGGTATCACAGTACATGAGCAGATATTTGTTTAGGGGAAGCGAGGGCTACAGTTTTATTCACACAAGCACATAAAAGAAAGCTTAACAGGATGTTACTGAATGAATGCATCAGCAGTATTTGTCTGTATTTTGTCAAACTCTGTGTTGCAGGACACTTACTGATAACAGAGGAGAGCACCACCCAGGGAATATCACAGCTGCAACACACGGACAGGTCAGCAGGTCTGTCTGATGGGTCTGGCGCAGCGAGTGTCTCACCCCTTGTGCTCATGGGTGTAGTAAGGTTGCCACCTGTCAGGTTTTTTTACCTGGTAATCAGGTTTTCAGAGTCCCCATCAGGTAATCCAGTTTTGCTCAATGATAGTCAGGTTTTTGAGCCATTTTGAGTGCTCACATACCTTAGAAACAGATTTTGTCATACCATTCATTAATTCAGTTGCATTACCAGGTTACAAACAAGTTTTGTTATCAATATAGCCCTTTGGGCTTTGGAAGAAAGTGCAGGGCAGGAATCGCTAAACCCAGAGGGACAAGGAGAGACCATAGAGGAGATCAAGACAAGGCCAATTCTAAACAAATATTTCTGCTTGGTCTTCACAGTGGAAGGGAGGGGCAGGGACCACTGTTAAACAACATAGGCATGGGGTGGACACCAGTCTTTTTACAGAGGAGAGGTACAATAGAGCTTACAAGGCTAAAAGTGGATAAAGTCATGGGTCTGGATGGCATACATCCCTGGATCCTGAAAGAACTAAAAGGAGCTGGCAGCCCCACTGGCAGACCTGTTCACAGAGTCCCTAAATACTAGTGTAGTCCCCAAGGACTGGAGGAGGGCACATATGGTCCCTCTTCACAAGAGCAGCAGCAAAGAAGAGACAGGAAATCACAGGCCAGTAAATCTCATGTCAGTGGTGCGCAAGATCATGGAGACTCCTTAAAGAACGTATGTGGAACACCTGGAATCCACAGAGGCACAGGATCCACAGCAGCATGGATTCACGGCAGGAAGGTTCTGTCAAACAAATCTAATTGATTTCTTTGACTGGGTGACAAAGGCAGTGGGCCAGGGGAAGCGGTGGATGCCACCTACCTGGATTTCAGCAAGGCCTTTGATGCCATTCCACATAGAAGGTTGGTCAACAAGCTGGGTAGTCTGGGGTTGGGCCACAAAGGGTGAACTGGGTTAGTAACTGGCTGAGGACAGAAAGCAGAGGGTAATAGTAAATGGAACTTAGAGAAATGGAGGTGACCAGTGGAGTACCCCGGGTTCAGTTCTGGGGCCAGTCCTCTTCAATGTCGTCATCAGTGACATTGCAGAAGGGCTGGAGGGGAAGGGCTACCTGTTTGCAGATGACACCAAGACCTGCAACAGAGCTGACACACCAGAGGGTGTGGTAAGAATGAGAAATTACCAAGAGAAATTGGAAAGATGGTCTGAGGTATGGCAACTCTGATTTAATGCAAAGAAGTGCAAGATCATGCACGTGGGCGGTAGAAACCTGGGAGAGAGAGAGCTGCAAGATGGGTGGAAGCTGCTGGCAGTCACCAGGGAGGAAAGAGCTCTGGGGATCATTGTCACAGATGACCTGAAGGCCACCAAGCAGGCAACAAAGGCAGTTGAAGGTCATAAAGGGCACAAAGTAAGCAAATGAAAAACTTTAGGGTTTGGAGTCTCAGGAGTCTTGATGAATTGATGGTGTGGTGTTCTGTGACATTGTCAGTCTTAATGCCAGCCTTCTCCGCCGAGCAGCTAAAAGTATATGTAATCTCTAACCCTGCATGAAGAAAGCTACAACTGATTCTGTTGGTTACACGTGGCAAACCATACTTCACCTCAAAACAGTATATGCCTATGAGGGACTGGCTTAAACCTGCACCTTATGCATCATATCTGGCTATCTATCTATCTGTCTGTCTTTGTCTATCTAAAATAGATATGCAAAGGGGATCTGTGTGATAAATGATTTATTTAAACAAGTGCTGTTTAACCTCAAAATCTATGACACCAAAATTGCTACAGTATTTCTGTCTGCAGAAGTATAAACACCTCAGGGGCCTGCATATCTTCAACCACAGGTGTAAGACATACACATCAACTTCTAGCTTCAGATGGGCAGGCAGGCCCCTGTTACAAAGATGGAAGTACTGTTGTAACATGGGTATCGTGGTTTGAGCAGTAGATCTAGAAACTGTTCAAGGGTAGCAGGTTTAAAGATACAAAATTACAACAGTACATCTGTGTGCAAGAGCGCAGCCCAAGGAGGCTCTTCAGTGAGACATAGGGGAGGCAGTACAGCACAGTGGTTTAAGGCTCTGAGCTGCAAATCTGGTGACATCCAACAGACCAGACCTGGGTTTGAATCCCACAGCTTCCACTTGCATACTGTGTGACCCTGAGCAAGTCACTTAACTTCCCTATGGTCCCAGGTCACTCCTGTAAAAAAGGTTTTAGCTTAGTGTTCTACTCCTGGTTAAACAACTAAATAAACATACACACCGACTTCTGGTTTTAGAAGTGAGGCATGTGTGGGGCCTGCCAATACACAAATGGAAATACTGTTGCAATGTGTGTATCATGGTTTCAGCAGCAAATTAGAGATAGTACAAGGGGTACAATTTCCCTGAAGCACCTTGTTGAGCATCCTCCCTTCCTCTGAGTGAACTCCATTTACATATACAGGTTTTTAGTTCTGCAGCTGCAGATACAAAACCATGCAGTAGCAGATCAATCTGTCCAGCGAGGTAACCTGTGTAGCGTGCATGAGTACCTATGTATGCAGAGATGCAGGACCCATGGGGCCTTCTGTCTGCAAAACACACTCTATGACATACAGATACAGGTGTGGCCGCAGATACAAATCCAGAAAGGTAGCACATCAGAGCTACTGCATTTGTGTCACCTAGAAACAGTTGTATGTTGTTTCTCTTACCTGATGAGGGCTGTCTGTGGTTGCTTGTGTGCTCTTGTCCTTTTGCTGCTTGGGGGGATAGGGAGTTAGGGTTGGAAACCCTGATGCCACATTTCCCTACTTTTGTGGCGTTAACTTGAACTCTAACTGGTATGTTAATGCAGTTTTTTTTGAGAAAAAAATATATATATATATATATTACCAGGGGAACATTTTCTCCCATAGGAAACCCAGGTTATAATTCGCTGTTATAACCCGTGACATGCACCAGGTTCCCAATGCTCCACGCATGCGCTTGTGTCCGCTCTCTCCTCTCCACGTACAGGGCACCGGACACACTTCACCACAGGACGCCGCCAGTATCATTTGGCAGTAAGTTAATGGGAAAAAAAAAGAAAACTGCCTCTCAGCTGCTTGCTTTGCTCCCTCGGCTAACTTTAAAAAAGAAAAGAAAAAAGGTTTTGGCAGCTGCTTGGCCACAGACAGACTGCAGACTGCCACTTCATCCACACCGGACCATGGATCTTTATTTTATATAACTGCTGTGGCAAGAAAACAGTTCTCAGCAATTATATAAAAGAAAACATGGGGTGGAGGTGTGTGTAAAATCCTGTTAAACACACCATCCCATGCATTATATATATTTATACCACGGGGTGAGAGCTTTCTCAGTAAGATACCCTGTGTTATTTCCACTGCAGTGAGAATAAATCCTGAAGATGACATTTATCCATACTCTGCTGATGTCACCATAGTGAGAATAACTGCACTGCAGCTTGCACTTGAAAGGAAACCACTTCAGAAAACACTTTGTGCGGAATATTCAGACTGTGCCAGGCTGTGGCGCAAGTCTGGGCGCAGCGCAACTTGGATGGGCAGGGGCGTTGACAGGGTGATATTCAACGGAGCTGTGCCATGGCACAGCATTGTTGAAAATCACACCATGGCCACTCACAGTGCGCATGGCGCAGTGGCCAGAGTGGAGCAGGGGGATGCGTCAGCGTAAGTGCCATTGCGATAGGTGCAACCACCGCGATATTCAAAAGTGCATATGCAAATGGGGCCATAATGTATGCAAGGTGCAAATGGGCAATTTACATGTCATTATGGCCCCATTTGCATGCAGGTGCGCCGATCCCCGGCGACTTGCGCCTGGCGCCCTGCCAGGCTGCAGCCGTCGGGGACCGACAGCCCCTGCACAAGCGGCAACATGCTCTAATGCCCGATCACGGCATATGAAGTAAAAGTAATAGTCCTATATCCCTGGTGGGCCAGTGGACCGCTCACATCCTGATCGCGGGCGATGTAGTAAAAACACTGTAGTCCTATATCCCTGGTGGTCCAGTGGACTGCTCGCATCCCGATCGTGGGCATATGTAGTAGATATTAATAGTCCAATATTCCTGGTGGTCCAGTGGACCGCTCGCAGCCCTGATCACGGGCATATGTAGTAGATATTAATGTCAATATCCTGGTGGTCCAGTGGACCACTCCATGATCGTGAGTGTCAGTGAAACATAATAGCCACCAATCCAACCCTCGTGGTCTGGCAGTACCCCTCCCCACCCGCGCCACTGAGGCTGACCGCTCACTGCCCCCAGTCAGGCGGGCGGTAAGCTCTCACCCACTTTGCCGCCTCGCTGGCCATCACATGGTGGGACAGGCCACTCCATTGGTCTCATGTGAGCCACGGGTGTGCAGCTCGCATTATATTACATAGTCCAGATATGTGAATGGATCCATTCACATATCTGACTGTAGTACGGTATTTGGCTGCACACCCATTGGCTCACGCCAGGACCAATGGGCATACAGCCCTACCATACGGGTGTCGGACAGCGGGCAGCAGGGGTGGGAGCTGCCGCCTGCTGCTGACCGGGGGCGGGGGCTCAGTGGGCGGTGGGTACTGCTACACCACCAGGGTTGGATTGGTGTGGCATTATGTTTTACTGACACCCACGATCGGGCTGCAAGCAGTCCACTGGACCACCAGGGATACTGGACTATTATAATTCTACGTATGCCCGGGCATGGGGGGGCACCACCACTAAGGTGCAGCCGGAGCTCAGGTGGCCACCCACAGGTGGCAGCTGCCATGTTGCACCCTGCAATACGGCGGCTCACCTGTTGCTCTCCCCTTTTTTTTTTTGGGCTCACCTGTATGCAGCGTGAGTAGGGGGTTGTGCATGCATGGGCTCAGCACATCCCAGGCTGAATATCGGGGATATGCGAGTATGCATGGGCACGCCCATACATTACTGATGCGCTTCTGGCGATCGATTTGGTACTAGGCTCAATCCCCTTTCAATATCGTGTCAGGCACATCAGTGGGTTGCGCATGGTGCAACTGCAACACTTCTGAATATCCCGCCCCTTATCTTTTACCAGGAGAGAAACACACTAAGCTGAAAGCTTGTTTACAGGTACAGCCTGGAACACAAGAAAGTTAAGTGTCTTGCTCAGGATCACACAGTATGCAAGTGGGGACTGTGGGATTCAAACCCAGGTCTTCATGTTTGCAGCTCAGAATTTTAACAGAGCCTTAAACCACTGTGGTGTACTGCCTTCTCAAGCTTTCTCTTATCTCTTCCCACTGAAGCTGCAACTTGCTCAATTAGCTTTGCAAATGACTCTCACCAGTGTCCCACTGTGTTTCTGACTTTCCTAGCCCATTACTGTGCTGATCTCAGCTTCAAAATAACCTGAATTCTAAATCTCTTTACAAAGCACTTTCTGTTTCTCAGTGCTACCTGCAGCACTTTGTCTTTCTCAGTGAGCCTCTGACTCACTCAATTAGCTTTCAAAACACTGTCAGCTGTGTTTCTCACTCCCAGTCCATTCAAAACACACACACACACACTGACAGCACATACAGAATGAGCAGGAAACACACAGAATCAGAAAATTTTCCTAAAGCTCTCACCCCATGGTATAAATCACACATGATGGGCAGATCATGGGATATGGAAATATTCTCACCCTGCCTCGTGAACTGTGTATTTTCCACCGTGCCTCGGCACTCATGAGAATACACAACTCAATCTGCAAGAGTGAGAATATTTTCCATATCCCATGATCTGCCCATCATGTATCCTATATAAATATATAGATATATATATATTTAATGACATCGGCATGGGCCTCATTGTATCAGTTTATTGTATTACAAATGTGCCCAATATATGATTTATGGTTTGTATTAACTTGATATTGTTTAATAAAGAAAAGATTTTAAAAATTTAGCTCAAAAGTGAATGATCATGTCAACCTGTTATGCATGAGCAACGAATACAGCTTGAAACTGGCTGACACACTAGCAAAAAAGAGTAGTCTTGAGGAAACGCAGCGGAGCAGCTATGTATATATCACTAAACCGCAACACTAAACGTGTCCGTACAATAGGATTATCAGCTAGCATACCTCAGACAGCAGCAGCCCAGATAAGAAGCAGTATGTCAGCTATGCAGTTACTATAGCAGTCCCACTACAGTAATCAACAGTGAAGCAGAAGTATTTACGAGGAGAGTACCAAGAAAAGCAGGGTTCAGTCAGTGATAAGTAATGAGGTAACTTACAGCAGCTGTGAGGAAGAGACTGCAAGCTGGGATCCCTTGGTTTGTAAATGTATAGTTATATTGTTGGCATGATTACAGACAGCTACTTGGGTTTGCTAGAGAAGTTAGTAGTTTGGAACACAGGGGGTTGACTTGAGAAACCTTTTGACCTTTCACAATCTTGTTAACAGAACTGTGAGTAGGAAATCAGCCCAGGAACAGAACTGGTTGCACCTGTTAAGAAAACTGCCTTTGTGAAGCGTTATCCTGTGTATCTTTTTTTCATTGTTCTTGATAATTATAAAATGCTACTTGCAAATTTTATAACTGCTCCTGTTTTGCCTATGCTTACTGCCCTATGCCTGTACAACACTGCCCACATGCAGACACGGCCGCCTGATTGACCGGTGGGTACTGCTAGTCCTGGTGGAGGTGACCCATCACCCAGCATGTGCTCTTGCTGGCAACGGTAACATGGAAAGGCACCAAAAATCAGACACAGTTATGCATGCCTGATACAACAGCTACAAGACCTTCCTCCAGTTCTGGTGTCCCTTCCTGGGTCACAGTCTGCCCAGTGATGTTGCTGATCCTGCTGCATAAATCATGCACAAATTGCAAGACCTACAGTACCTATTACCGGTGCCACTGACGACAGTCTGCCCAGCCCGGTCTTAAACCTTACCCCCCCACCTCCACCCCACTCCAAAAGTAGTATTGTTGTATAATTTATTTTTTAACTTCATGTTTCTTACATTACAAAATAAGCAATTACATACAGTGAAACTCTTGTAAGACATCACACAACAGATGCATCCAATGCAAACAGGAGAGCATAGCCTATACGGTCTAACTTAAGGATGTGGGGAAATCCCAGAAAACAATCACTGACAAGAAAACACAAACTCACATAAGCAGCACCCTGCAACCCTTGGGGGTCTATCTGAAAATAACAGTTTCAAGTATGAGAAGATTCAACCATCAGTGCTGATGTGACCACACCTCCAAACACAGTCAGTCTGTAACAGGGGTAACATTTGGAGAAAAGTCAAACACAACTTGGAGCTTGAATATACTGGTGCAATTTAACTCTTAAAACTAATAGACAAATAATTAGGGGCCTCCTATTTTGGCACATGCGAAGTACGGAGCTGTGTCCGCACATGCGCACTACAGCACAGTGTCCAGGCCTGCAAGCTCCCGCTGCTTACTAATGAAGGTCTTTGTTCTGTTCCCCTATATAGGCCAGGACCACAGCAGCAGCAGCAGCAGTAGTAGTAGTAGTAGTAGTAGTAGTGAGGTCCACCAGAGCCCTTAAAGGTAACTATTCTCCTCCTGCAGCTGAACTCTGTGAGGAGTGTTAACCCATCCCACCTTCCCTCAATTTATTGTCCCTTCCCATGACATCACTTCCTACTACTATTTTTTTCTAAGTTCCCACTCTCCATTAGCAGGTTATACTCACCAACCACTAGAGGGTATTTTCCTGCTTGCTCTCTATTCACTTGAATTCCCACTTCCTTTCTTAACCCTTGAGCCCTTCTATCCACCTCTACAACTCCACTCCTTCATTCACATCCCTGCTTAGTCCCTATCACTGCTCCATACCCTATTCTTAACCTGGGCTACTACGCTGCTATTATACATTGCCCCCGCTGTCCACCTCCCAGCCCAACTTTCCATTCCCCCCGTGACCACCAGGAGTCACTATTTCACCCCTCCACCCAGCTTCAGACCTAGCCTACTCCAGCCCCCAAACGCCTGATTTCATTTTATCCTGGCCCAGACACTGCCTCAAGGATCTTGAACCTGGTACCCTGTGCACCAAAGTCCACAGCCCTACCACTACTCTAAAGCAGCAGTCACCCTCTTAGAAGCACAGCCGAGACCCTTATACAGTCTACCACTATTATAAATATAGGCATTATGCATACACATCCCTGTCTACAGCGCCTACTGGTGCTCACCTTCTCCAGCCTGATCAAAATCCAAGTTCTCAGTGGGCAGCACCCCAGGCCACCCTAACTTATCTCAACCCCCCACTCTTGCCTCATGCCCTAGGCCCCGCACCCACCTCCTGGCAGCCCTCCCAACCCCTCTGCCTACCCGGGCCCTCCCTGGACCCACCTCCTCACCGCCATTCCTACCCTTCATGCCCTACCCATTCCCTGTACCCCTACAGCCTCATCCTTATCTCAACATCCAGCTAAGGATACCTGTGGCTCCTGCCCCTGGTTAGAATTATTACTGCTACTGCTACTGTCTGAAATGTCCACCCCAACCCAGGCCCTACTGCCACCAGCCCAACCAAGACATTGTCCTCAGGACTCTGCATTGCCTCCCTGAATATCTGTAGCTTGCAGAAAAAATCTGCTGCACTCCAGTGCTGGGTCATTCTACACCAGCCTGACATCATTGCCCTTGTGGAGACCTGGCTTTCTAAATCCACTCCTGACTCCTTCATCTCACTCCCTGGGTACACCCTCTACCGGGAGGATCGAGTAGGCAAATGCAGGGGCGGCTGTGCTGTATTCATACGTGACACTATTGTTGGTCATGCACTCCCTGCCCCCAAGCTTGATAATGGTGTCCAGGCCCTCACCCTCAAACTCATTTCTGATCCCTCTAGGGGACCGCTCTACCTCACAGTCTCTTATGTTCCCCCAAGGAACTGGAACCTGGCAATCTCTTCTCTTACAGATTATCTCACCACCCTCCCCCACAAAGCAGAACAGGTCCTTGTTGGGGACCTCGGTGTCAATTGGCTTAGTCCCTCCACCTCCCAAGCAAGGGACACCTTTGCTGCCTTGGCCTGGCCCAACTAGTCTCCCAGCCAACTAGACTGAATCCCTCCAGTGGAACCAGCACCCTTCTGGATGTCATAGTCACCAACCGTCGTCGAAAAATCCAGGACATACAAATCCTCAATGACTGTTTATGTGACCACTCCCCTATCCTATTCCTCTGGTACACCTCTACCCCCAAACTAGTAGCCCAAACCACCCTCCATAGGCGCCTTTGCCCGGGTTACCTGAATAAACTCAAACAATTCCTCGCCCAGATCGACTGGTCCCCCATCAACCAGGCACCCAGCATTGACTCTGCCCTTGACCTTTTCACACAGACTTTTAACAAGGCCTGTGATCTCTATGCACCGCTTACCAGACTCTGCACCAAAAAGCAACATTCATCATGGGTCACCCCCAACCTACTCCAAAAACTCAGGGAAAGGGGTAACCTCTGGAACCTAGCCACTGAGACCGGCAGGACGGCAGACAGACAAGCCTATGATGCTGCATGGAAGAGGTGCACGTGGGCCATCCGTAAGGCCAAGGCTGCTCACTACCAGGCCACCCTCACCTCCTCATGGGGGTCTGCCCAAACCTTTTGAGACAATATTAAAAAACTGAATGGAAAATCTCACTCCCCTCCCCCATCCCAGCTTACTATTGACAGTTCTATTACCACTGACCCCCTTAGCATAGCTAGCTGCCTTAACACCTCCTTCATGGACCTTAGCTCTGTCCTTCCCAGTAATTTCTTCGACCCAGCTCCCAATTCACAGCCCCCTGTCCATCAATGTCCCTGGTTCTACTTGCGAAAAATATCTACCCATGAAGCCAGACCATTCCTTCTAAAAGCATTAGGCAGCAACAACCCAAGCAACGACTCCTTGGATCCCAAAATACTATGACTGGTCCTGGATGACATCCAAGCCCCACTTACGAGCTTACTAAACCGATCCCTCTGCCTGGGTCAATTTCCCAGCGTTTGGAAAATGGCTGTTGTCACACCTATTCATAAAGGTGGGGACAGGTCCACCCCAGCAACTATCGGCCAATTTCTATCCTTTCCCCACTCTCCAAAGTCATAGAAAAAGTGGTGGCTACACAGCTCACCGAGTATCTGACTAAATATGCTGTTCTGTGCCCAAAGCAGCATGGTTTCCGTGGCAGGCCATAGCACTGGTAACAGCCTTACTGAAATTCTCCAACTTTCTGCACTCCTCTCTTGACTCTGGCACCTTGCTGGAGCAGTGTTCATCGACCTCTCAAAGGCCTTTGACACTGTCTGCCATCCCTCCTACTTGACGCCCTGTACCATATCAGTTTCTACTGGTCCCTTGCCTGGTGCTCTAGCTACCTATCAGCCCATTCCCAGTACATCAGAATCAATGGGACACTCAGAGACCTGTCCAGTCCACCTGGTCCCCAGGGCTCCATCCTGGGCCCCCTACTTTTAGTCTCTACTTAAACACCCTGCCCAGTGCCTGCTCTGGCAAAATTTTTCTGTATACAGATGATGCCGTTCTTTATGCCTCTCACCAAAATTCTGCCTCCTCCAGGACTCTTCCAACACACCTTCAACTAAGCAGAAAGTTGGTTCAAGGATCACAGACTTGTCATTAATCTCAAAAGACCAAGTCGAGCTCTTCTCCCACCATCAAAACAAAGCAAGAAATAACCCTCCTTATCCTCCCGAGCACTCAACACATGCTCGAGCAAGTGCACACCTACAAATATCTTGGGATTACTTCGCCACTGCCCTCACTTTTCGCGCCCACATTAATGCCCTCATGTCTGCCACCAACACCCGGATTGGCCTCCTATACCACCATAGGGACTGCCTTCCACCCAATGCTTCCCGACTGGCCATCACATCCTCAGTACTGTCCCTAGTGGATTATGGCCTGCCAGTACATGGAGCCGCTGATTACACGGCACTCAATAAGATCCAATTCAATCTGAACAAGGCCTGTAGACTACTGACCAGTGCCCCCAGGCTCACCCACACCTGTCACCTCTATTCTACTGCTAATCTCCTCAACCTGGAAGAATGTCTCCACTACCAAACCTGCCTCCTAGCCAAGAAAAGTCTGCTCGGGCTCCCCTCCTCCCCCCGGGGTATCTGTCTCCCTCCAACATACCTCCCCCACAGTCTCCACCTGCAGCTCGGACAAGGCCACTCTACTGGTGCCCAGAACTAGGACTTCCCTAGCTCAGAGATCCTTTTGCTGCAGGACCTCTTCCTGGTTTAACACTCTTCCTGTAACCATCACTAACACTCCCAAAATTGCATCCTTCAAACTGCTCTTCGAACCACCTGTTCAACACCCTGCTGTTTCTGTCACTAACAGGCTGCTCGCATATCACTAAGTGCTCTTCAACAAAGTCCTCCAGACTGCCTCCTCCGCCCCTCCTCTCACCTGGTTTCCTTCATTCCCCCCCACCAGATATCTGTATTTATGTAACTACTGTTTTATGAAATGTACAAAATATATGTAACAGGGTCTGTATGCTACTGTGTAAAATCTGTGCAAATCTGTATGTCAACCTACTGTAATATCGTAACCCTGTTGTCCTCTCTGTGATGAGGTACCTTTGTAAATGAGCCTCTGCCTCAAAGGTTGCAAATCCGACTGTACAAATAAATAAACAAAACCAGTACCATAAGACAGACTTCATTCAGGCAAACAGACTGAATAACAATCAAGGACAGAGTAGAAAACTAACACATTTAAACTAATGTCCCACTGGGAAGCACCTTGCTAATAGAAACACAGATGTAAAAAGTACATGATGAGCGCTCCCCATTCAGGTGTCAGCTTCTGAGTCGGAATAGTGCTTAGCTCCAGCCGCTTCAAATTCATTGACAACAGCGGACACTTTTTACCCGCTCCAGATATCTGCATGCTGAAACGTATTCCCGCCATAATGAATTTGCAGGTGAGCAGGCATCAATAAAAAGTGGGCAATGCCTAGACTTCAAAGTTATGCCCTGACTACATCAAATTGTTTACGTTCAACTCTGGCAGAATAAGACAGGTCAGGAAAGAGATGAAGAGTCGCCCCATTAAAATTAAGAGAGTCCGTGGATCTTGCAGCTTGCAGGAGTTGGTCACAAATGGAAGCAGTGGTTGTCATCAACAGTACAGTCTGAGGTGCCGGCCTGGTGGCGCAGAGGGCTGACGCACTGGACGCCACTCCTTGCACCATGCTGGCGACCCAGGTTTGGGAACGGGCTTGGGTCACCTGATGTTGGTAGGGGAGAAGGGAGAGGAGCGGAGTTGCTGCTGGCAGGCAGCTTTCCACTCAAGAAGGATCTGGCAGGCCCTTGGTGCTTGGCTGCCACCCAGTGGAGGCTGGTGGTGGTGCCACCTCTGAGAGCCTGGGCGCAAGGCTGGGGAGGGCAGAAGGAGCTGTCATCTGAAGCTGCGGCACGCATGAGTGCCTCCACATCCATATGGAGCCGCCTCCATGGTCCTGGGAAGATAGAAGGTGAGAAAAGTGGAAAATTGGGGACACCACTATGCCCTGGGCTGGCTTAGGAGTTCTGCTCGGGATGCATAGCGCTGGTAAGTCCTGAACAACCTTGGGTCTGGCAGAGTGGCAGAGATTAGCAGTGTCTGCCATGGAGGATACAAATAGTTTAAAAAAAACAGTACAGTACAGTCTGAGGCAGGTCACCCTAGGTCCAGTTGTGCAAGGGAAATGTGATATGCCCTACAAAAATTGTTGCAAAGTGTCCAGATTGAGTCGTAAGGCTCCAGATAACCATGCCTGTAGAAATCCCAGAAGATCATCCCCTTGACACCCTTTGGGGAGTCCCACTAGGTGAATGTTAGAGGCCCTGTTTGCATTCTCTTGAGCCTCCAACTGATAATGCAACTGCATATTTTCTTGTACTAACTTGGTGGTACTAGCGATGGCTTGGGAGGCAATCTTTTCATCTGAAGCTGCACTTGTGGAAACAACCACTAATTTTGCATCCTGCTCTGCAAACCTTGTCAGGATGGATTCCACTTTAATATCAATCACCTGGATGGCAGTCTGTAAGGCTTTCCAAGGAGGATCCGACCCCACCAAGTGTGCTGGGCTAGATGTGGCCTGTGTTTCTGCAGGCGGTGGATTTTTGGGACAACTCCCTCCAGCTTTCTGTGAGCAGCCCATAGAACAATTTGGTATGGTACAATGCAGAAAACTATGATCTGCACAATGCTGTTGTCCGTTGCCAAATAAAAGATAAAAGTTTTAAGTTATAATAGAATAAAAGCTTTCAAAGTGCTGAGCAGCCCACAAATGCTTCTAATCAGCAGGCTTGTTAAGCAGTGCCCCAGTATTACTGTATAATTGAGGGGAACTGGATGGCTCAGTGGATTAGTAGTGGGTTAAGAGCCTTTCACCTCAGCCACCTGATGGCCATAGAAACAGAATTTGCCAGCAGATAACGACTGCTTGGCTCACCTAGTCTGACCATTTGTCCCTGCCTATAGAATCACTGCAGACCCTAATTGACCTCTGGCCCATTCATCCCCCCCCTTCCCTTAAGATGCCCTTATGCCTATCCCATGCATCCTTGAATCCCACCACTGTTTTCACCCCACCACCTGTGCTGGAAGACTGTTCCAGGAATCCACCACTGCTTCTGTGAAGCCTGTAACAATCAAACAAAGCCGCCTCATGGTTGGGTGTGTTCAGGAAAGAAACGAATCACACCAGCCAAAAACGCCAACACCACCCGCCACCCAAAACAGCAAAGCCAACACAACAAATGGTTTTCTCAAAGGGTTCAGATTTTATTCACAAAGAGCCAAAATATGTGCAAAAGGATCTCTTACCAAGTGGGGACAAACCCAGCAGGACCCCAAAACTCTGACCAGTTTACTCAAGGCATCATCTCACGTCTCTCCTGACTGTACCCCCTTCAGCTTATTATTCTGCCCCCTTGTCCTTGTCACCTTTCGTTTTTTAACTTTATACTTTTTGTTTTCAACTGAACCAGCAGAAACAAGGTTACATAGTCATAAGAGGCCTTCGCTTAGATTACAGAGACAGGTATCTCATCAGCACACATTACAGACAGTAAACATTGCCCCTTAATCTATACACCAAGGAGTGGGGAAATATACCAGCATTTACTAAGGAAAGAAAAACAGACGTTAATGTCAGCCAGGACAATGACTGTGATAGTATAGGTGTATATCATTATAAAGAGGTATAACCACAACTAGTTGCTGTTTAAACCATATTATACAATGTGGTAAAACCAATGTCCCAAATACTGCATCCTGATTGGTTGGCTGGCACAATTACCACTGTGATAAATCCTCCAGTGTACCCACTGGAAAAAGTGTCAGCCAACCTTATATCACGCTAATCCGGTTGCTTTCACTTCAAACGAAACTGCGGCGATTTGTCCTGTCGCCGCTTCGCTAAAACACGGCGGTAAATTGTTTACAAATGACATCCTTTCAAGTGTAGGGACGCCAGTGAGTTAGAAAATCATTAAAGAAACATTAAAGAAACAACATTTGCCATTGTATAATATAAATTTATCCCTCAGGGGTGTGGGTATACTGGAGGACTTAACACGACTTAATTGTGGTTCGGTCCACTGTCTCGCTCGTGGACCGAATCACACCAGCCGTGGTAAATTCTCTAGTGTACCCACACCCTGGAGGGATAAACTGCTTAAATAACTCATTAAGTTAGTTAACGTTTAAATGCCCCCACGTGGTCCCCGCAGACATGCTTCTAAATTAAAACTATGCCAAGGAAACAGCTTCCCCTTGATAGCTGAGTATATTAATAACAGTAAAACAGTAAAACAACTGAGCATTAAACAAAGAGGAAAACATAATGCTCCATCAGACGTAACTACCTCCAAAATGTAACATGTTATGGAGCTCAAAGGGTAACAATTATAAGCTTACCTGCAGTCAGGTAAGTGAACGTCCATGCCTGGATTCTAAGCACCACGAGGCGACCACCTGCTTAGATCTCCACTACGTGAGCCAGTTATTTCAACAGGGCAATGCTCAACAGTTCATCCATGCGTGTTTTCCAGTTTAAAGAAACATTAATTTCTGTATAATGAATTTTATACGCTCACAGACGATATTTTAGAGTGAGGCAAAAAGGAACTCTATCTGGCCCCGTACTGCAGTTACTCAGCCAAAATAAGTTATATTGCTGAAGTGAAAGCCCCTCAGTCCTCAATATCGGGTGGTGTAACCAAAGCCTCTGCACGGGATCCAAATTCTGCTGCAGTTTTCTCCCTCCATCGTCCTGCATCATGGGCATCTGAAAAGTGAAATTGTTTGCCCCCAAAGATGATGCGGAGACACGCTGGAAATCACAGTGAGTTCACAATGCCTGGCAATTGCAACTTTGCACACACAGCATTGAATTGCTTCCTTTTATTTCTTGTGGAGAAGGACACGTTTGGGTAGCTTTTGATGTCATGTGCCTCTGTGGTGAGCTGGTAAGCACTCCTTGCCACCAAAATGATCCTCTCCTTTTGATGTTCTCTATCTGACTGCCAAATGTTTACCTTTGCTATTTTACGTTTTTATTTGCCTCCCTTCTGCTGTACATCACTGATGTTTTTCTCTGAATTTCTGTAATACCTGTTTTTGCTTGTAAAATGTCCTTGTAACCTGTAACCTGTAACCTCCCAGGCTGCACCTGAAAATGGGCATATGTGTGTCTAGTGTGCTTACCTGGTTAACAAAACCTAAATAAATACATTGATTTCTTCATTGGCTACTTTTAGTAGTACCGTTCGTGGGGTATTGGCAGTGTTCTGTTCCCCCCATATTGATTCGATAGGTTTTCATAAAGGAAGTTACTTTTATATTTTGTAATGGTTGTATATTGGTTCTTAGCCTCTCAATAATAATAATAATAAACTTTATTTTTGTGGCGCCTTTCGAATACCAAGGCACCTAACAAATTTTAAATCACAAATCAGACATCAACAACATAAATCATATAAAATCAATAGTGTCATCATGCCATCAACCAATCACCAAATGCATGGTACCATAAAAAAGTTTTGAGGGCTTGCTTAAATCCCTCCACAGTCATGCACTTCTATAATCGATGAGGTAGAGAATTTCAGAAGGTTAGGGCCGCATACACAAATGCTCTGGCCCCAGAAGATTTCAAACACGCCTTTGGAATCTCTAGCAACCCCTTGTCGGCTGAGCAGAGCAATGGCCCAGGGCAGTAAGGAACCAGGAGCTCTTTCAGGGGATGTTGGGCATGTGAGCACTGACTGTCTAAATGAAAGCAAATGAAATTTATGTCGGGAGCTTGGACACACGTTCCAGAATTGCAGGAAAGTGGCACATGATACATCCAATCAGGCTGATGGCACTGAACCAAGGCTTATCATAGCTCTAGCTCAGAAAAACAAGGCAAGGAACGCAGACACCTCTACTAATGATAATCACGAAAGACCCAACCCAGGCCCAAGGCCCAGCAACTCTGACCCCTTCCCTACCTCACAGCCCATCGTAGTATCAGAACAACGCTCTAAAGAGGTTAAAAATAGTCTGACTGAGTGCAGAACTTCTGTAAGACTCCCCCCGCACCAGAGGGGACATCAGGCGAGAACATGCCCCCCTCCCCCTCCCATCCCATCCCTAACAGACGAGTAGGAGGGAGGGTTACAAGGCAGCAGATGAGAGAATCCCCAGGCCAGGGAGTACCAACACAAGGATCCATTTCTCTGAAAAACAAATTTGAAGTACTGCAGTCTGAGCAATCAGATGATGAATCAGATACCTCCTCAACTGAGTCATCTTTGCCAGAAGGCACAACAGATACCGAAGGGAAAGATACTCCTAGGGGACAGCAGAAAAGAAAAGCCAAAGTCAAACTTAAAAATACTGAGAAACAAAGTAGGAAGGGCAGCCACAAATAATAGCCATGACAGAACCTTTTTCCTGTCACACGATAAACGTGAACAGCACAAAAACGGTTAGCAAAAGACAGGCTGTCTTTTATTATTTGGCCCATCTACACTTTGGAATATTTTTCCTGCAGGATACCAGGCTACACACGCTGACTGAAATCCAACAAGCTTCTAAAGCGTGGTACCTGGGTCCCTCCTTCGGGTCCTTAGGATCAGAAACATGCTCAGGGCTGGGCATTGTGTTTAAACACCCGGAAGTGAAACTGTTAAAACTTTTTGACTTAGTTTCTGGAAGAGTCTTGATTAGTAGATGTTTTAGTGCAGAACGTTCCATATCGACTGATAAATCTATATATGCCCCCTAGACCAAAGCGCAAAGATGTGATATGTTTAAAATCATTCAGACATATTTACAGTCAACATTCACAATCGTATTCTCTTGGGACTTCAATTGTCCAATCAAAACTAAGAAAGGGAAACAATACTGTGACTCTAACCTCTTATCACAAATAGTTCGGAACTCTAAGCTTATAGATGCAATATACCATCTTACAAAATCAGAAACACCAACATTTCATAAAGGTACCTTAGGTACATGGATAGATTATATCTTCACGTCTGAACACATGAACATACATTCTGCTAATATAACAGTGACTGAATTCTCGGACCACTCTATTGTCTCTATACTAATAAAGTCAGACACTTCAGAAATAAAAGGCCCAGGCTTCTGGAAGCCGAACACTTCCCTCCTCTCTGACACAGACATTCACAGAAGCTCTCAAAATTTTCTCCTGACAGGAAGATCTGTTTTTATTTGTTTTGAAGACCCCATCATGTGGTGGGAAGATACAAAATTGGGCTTACAAACACTCTAAAAATTTCAGTAGATATAAAGCAAGAAAGTGGTATCTGACATATTTGCAGCAAAGGAAAATTTTACAAAAATTAGTGACTACATCATATGAAACAGGACAAAATCTGGATCCACAAATAACTAAATTAAAACAGGACATGAAGGCATTTCACAATAAAAAAACTGACACTCGAAATTATCGGCAGCAGTTTAGCACCACTGGCAAGATGGATGCTGTCTGCCCCTATGAATTTTAGTAATCACATACACAAAAGAAAAACAGTACCTCCTTTAGAGATGAAGTGGGTAAGGAATACACTGCTCAGAAAGACATACAAAAACTTGTAGTAGAATATACAAAAAACATGTATGACGGTCTAGCATTGGATAACTGAACTAGATAATTTCTTAGCAAATCTTAATATACCAGAGTTACAGGACATAGAAACACAGGAACTCATCTCACCCATTACAGTAACAGAAATTCTGCTGGCAGTCTCTTCCTTAGCAAGTAATAAAACCCCTGGGCCAGATGGCCTCCTGAACTAAATATTCAAGATCATTGGGCAAAGTTGCCGAGAAGAATTGGTTATAGTGTTTAACGCTATCTTAAACTCTAAAACAATCCCCTAAGAATGAATACAGGCATATTAATTTATCTATATAAGAAAGGAGATAAAAAAAGAGTTAAAAAACTGGAGGCCGATAACTCTTCTGAATTCAGACTTTAAAATGTTGAACAAAATACTTGTGAAAAGATTATCCAAAATAGCCGGAAAACTGACCTCTCCAGCCCAGACTTATGCTCTGCCTGAAAGACAAATTCAAAACCACCTGCTGCTATTAAAAGAGGTGGTGGAACAGGGGAAACTAGGTGCATTGGATGGGTACCTCATATCATAGCCCGATGATCTCAAGCAGGCGATGTTTGCACATGGTGGGCTCCTCTGCCCAGCAGCTCCCCCCCTCAACGATCTCAAACAGGCGACTGTTTGCACGCGGTGGGCTCCGCTGCCCAGGAGCTCCCCCCACGATGATCTCAAGGTAATTTTCTTTGTAAAACTTGGTGCCTTTTTCTTCCCGAAAGCGGCTGAGCCTAAAGTTTTATGTGAGGGAACTAGGGACTATACCTGCGCTCCAAAAGGATTTTGGATCTGCTTTACTCACTGCCCGAAGCGCTAGTTGCAAGAAACCTGGAGTGCCAGTTGTAATCTTTTTTGGGGCTGCTTCAGCGAACTGGTGGACGGGTGCTGATTAGACTGAATCTGTATTATTTAAAAGGTGTATTGCTGCTGTATGAAACATACCACTTGCTATCTTATTTCACTCCTGCAGCGATATTGTGGTCACCCAAACAGTACAGTCGCGTTATGCTACTTGAATCTCGCTTGCCTCATTGCTTATATTGCCCAGTAAATAGTTAAACTTTAAACCAAATCTGTACAATAGAAAGCCACATGTTACTCTGCTAGTTAGAATTAAAATCACTGCCTCTCACTGATGTCTGTGCCTTATCCTAACCTCATTTCTGCCCTGTCCTTTCCCCCACCCATCTTCTCATATTACCTTCCCCTGTTTCTCTCTTTGTCTTTCTTTGCCTCTTGCCCTATATAAGAAGCTGCTCACCCTCATTTTTCCTTTCTCCTCAGCAGGCGACTGTTTGCACGCGGTGGGCTCCTCTGCCCAGGAGCCCCCCGACGATCTCAAGGTAATTTTCTTTGTAAAACTTGGCGCCTTTTTCTTCCCGCAAGTGGCTGAGCCTAAAGCTTTACATTGAGGAACTAGGGACTGTACCTGCGCTCAAAGGATTTTGGATCTGCTTTGCTCGCTGCCCGAAGCACTAGTTGCAAGAAACCTGGAGCGCCAGTTGTAATCTTTTTGGGGCTGCTTCAGTGAACTGGTGGATGGTGTTGGTTTCCCCGCAGTCGCCTGCAACTGCTCCCACCCACCCCCCACCACACCCACCCTTGTCTGGCTCTAGCTTTATAGAGCAGAAAGATGCAAACCATGCCCAAAAAACGCCCAGTGGCAAATTAACTATCTCCTCACTTCACCATTTGCAGGTTATCAAAATTGGAAAGTTAGAGGGCGTTTAGAACGGCTGCTTATCTGGTTAAGTACTCCAGTTTCCCTGTTAACTCTTTTACAAACTATACAGCCCTGCCAAACACTCTCCCCTTACCCCTACCCCAAATGATCTTCATAAACAAGTTAAACATGGCAAATAGACACAGCATCACACTTCTGATGGTCACAATCATTTTCTCCTACCTTGTGTGGCTACCTATATTTTATCCCCTCCAACCATATACCATCATTTCACCAACCCTGATGACTTACCGCTATGCTTCACATACGCCATCTTTCTGGCTCCATGACTCCTCTCCACTACTCATCCCCATTATTTCATCTATAATCTATCCTACCACTAAATCCTCGCTACACCTCAAAATGCCTCCACCCTTCATCCAACATAAGTTATGGTACCTGGCACTCTTAGCTCTAATATTAGCCGGGATATAGAACTAAACCCAGGACCTCAAAGTAATCTATCTTGCCTTGATGCAACCTTGGAGCAATTCAAAGGCCTCCACATTGCACACAGGAACATTAGAGCCTTCTCCGTAACAAAACTGAACTTGAGGCATGGGTTGCCCTTTACCAGCCGGATATACTCTGCCTATCAGAAACCTGGTTAAAACCCGTCACCACTGATGCCCAATGTAAACTCCCCAACTACAATATCCTCAGACAGGACAGGCCATCAGCAAAGTGTGGAGGTGGTGTAGCCATTTTTTACAAACCTCATTTGGTGATAACCCTCAATAAACTGCCAACACTAATGACTTGCAAAGCAATCCATGCAACCTTACAATTAGGCTCTAAGAAACTACACTTAGTCTGTGCCTATAACCCTCTCACTGTTGGCTGCAGAGGTCTCGACAAACTCCTCTCCCAATTAAACAGCACTATCAGCCGTAATGAAGTCCTTATTCTGGGGGATTTCAGTCTAAACTGGGCAAGTAAATCTAACCAAACTGCACACACAATGATACAAGGTAACAACCTTCACCAGCTTATCACAGACCCTACAAGGGTCATGACTCCCCCACGGACTAGCACCCTCATTGACTGGGTTCTCACAAACCGCCCAGGCAGCATAATAAGTGCAGGCACCTTTGCAGATGCTATAAGTGATCATTCCCCTATTTTCTGCATCTGGCATGCTGCAAATAAACCATCACCTCCTCCCAAACTAATTACTTTCCGCAACATGGCCCATTTCAACCTCACCCAGTTTACCCATGATCTCTCCTTGACTGACTGGTCCCCCATCTACTCCTCCACAAATGCCCAGGCGGCACTCGACTACTTCATGGTTCACTTCAGCCTGCTTCAAGATACCCATGCCTCCCGTGTCACTCGTCGGATTCGCAGAACACAGACTAAATGACTAACAAAAGATCTGCTTATGCAATTAAGAGCCAGAGACAAACTATGGCACCACTTCAAAACAACAGAGTTACCTAATGACTACTACCAGTATCGATCTCAGAGAAACTTATGTAAAAGAAATATTCGCCTAGCAAAGAGCATTTTCTGCAGAGACCTGCTAACAAAGGCTGCTGGCAATGCCAAAAAATTCTGGTCTACCATAAAAACACTCCTTGGTGCCAATTCCAGGGCCCATACCAGTGACATGCTTCTAAATGGCATTCACTGCAATAACCCGGAGACCATAGCAAACTCCTTTAATCAGCATTTCTCAGATCTCACTAGCTACCCGACATCCTGCCAGGCAGCAAGTACCGCCTCAACCCAAACTAAACCTCAAATTAAGCATCCCCAATTTAGGTTCCGTGGCGTCACCAGGACAGAAGTACTAAATCTACTGCTCTCCACTTCCAAAAACACCAGCGTAGGGTCTGACGGTTTGGAACCTAGGCTTTTGAAAGCAGTCGCCCCGTTCATTGCCTCTCCCCTAGCCAAAATCTTCAATCTCTCCCTATGTCATGGCACAGTTCCTGACATCTGGAAAAATAGCCAAAGTTACTCCTATTCCCAAAAGGTGACCTCAAGGAAATCAAGAACTACCGCCCCATTGCTATTCTCTCAATGCTCAGTAAATTTCCTCGAAGCTAGTGGCCACCAACAACGGAATATCTACAGAAAACACAACCTTCTGTCTGGCTCACAGCATGGTTTCGAAAAGGCCACAGCACCACTACCGCTCTACTGAAATTTACAAATGACATCTATACCTCCATGGACTCGGGCCTCTTGACTGGTGCAATTTTCATTGATCTAACAAAGGCGTTTGACCTAGTAAACCATACCCTTCTTCTTGACAAACTATGCTCCCTAGGTTTCTCCTCTGATGTGGTAGCCTGGTTCAAGAGCTACTTATCTGACAGGAAACAGGCTGTAGTCTATAACTCTGCCATATCGGATTTTCTCCCTATACAAGTAGGAGTACCTCAAGGCTCCATACTTGGCCCCCTGCTTTTCTCAATTTTCATAAATGACTTACCTCTCACCGCACCAAACTGCTTGTCTCTGCTTTATGCTGATGACCTAGTTATCTACCACAATGCTAGGAAGCCCGACGACATAACCCTCTCTCTTGCCTCTGATTTCGCAGACATTCAGTCCTGGCTAACAAAGAATAAACTTGTTCTAAACACTTCAAAGACACACTCCATGCTCTTTGGCTCGCCTGCCAAACTTAGCATGAACCACCCTGCCATAGATATCCGAACAGCGGACGGCTCCCCTCTGATCAACACCACATCCTTTAAATGTCTAGGAGTCACATTGGATGAATCTCTTGACTTTGACCTGCATATAACCAATGTCTGTAAGTCTGTAAATGCCAAGCTAGGTAGTGCCTACAGAACTAGATATGCCCTCACCCCCTCAGCTAGACTAGCTGTGGCGCAAGGTTTCCTGCTCCCAGCTCTGGCCTACGGCTCAGTCATCTTCCAAACTGCCTCAAAATCCTCCCTTCATAAATGGGACACAACTTATAATAACATCTGCCGCTATGCCTCTGCATCTCCACGCTACAAACACCACTGCCAGCTCTATGCTGACCTCAAATGGCCCAGTCCCTCCACCCATCGACATCAGTCTCTTGGTGCTCAAATTGACCGCATCACCAGATCAGGTCTCCCCCTATCCCTTGCCTCTCTGCTGCATGCACAACCTCTCTCCTATGGACTAAGATCCACTGATAAAGCTCCTCTTCACATCCCTAGATGTAAAACAAATATTGGTGCACGAGGTTTCTCTCACGTGGCCCCAACATACTGGAACTCCCTACCTACTCAATCCATCAAACAACCTCCCATGCCTGCTTCAAAAACAGCACCGCGGAACATCTGCGTATAGCCAACCCCTGTACCTGCTTCAATCCCCCTTAAACCACCCACCAAGTCTAGGCACTTCTCATACCCCTTTCCCACCCATCCCACACCTCCCTTTTTCTCCATGTCCTCTCTCTCTGGTTTCAACCCTTCAAACACTCTTAAATCCCTTTACCCAGGCGTCCACCTCTCCTCCTGCTTCCACTTTTGCTCTTTCACCTACCTCAACCAGGCACTTAAACTGTCTCACAGCTTCAGACTTGCCTTTACTGTCCTGCTTAATGTATACCATCTCTTTAGCACCGCCTGTATTTTTTCAAAACTACCTGTTGCTCTACCTGTATATCTCAAAGTGTTTGAAATGCATTACCTGTATATCCAGTATTTTGTTGCTGTATTTACCTGTTGAACTTGTCTTACCCGTTCTATTGCTCTGTTTTCTGCATGTGCTGCATCCCATGCACCCCAATTGTATGTACTAAGTTTTGTTTAAATTGTTCTCTCCCGGGTCGTGCCTGAAAATAGGCATTGCCATGCCTAGCGCACCCACCTGGTTATCAAAAGCAAATAAATAAATAAATTAGATCAGGCTAAAGCCTTTGACAGGGTAAGTCATGATTATTTATAGAAAATATTAGCTCATTTTAAAATTCCCCGGGATATGACTGAATGGTTTAGAAGTATTTATAACACGACCATTGTAAGACCCCTTACACATGCATGGAAAGGTCCTCTAATTCACATAAAAAAAGGGGTTAGGCAAGGCTGTCCATTGAGCCCGGTCCTATATGACTTTTTTATTGACCCCCTACTGAGGAAAATCAACGCCTCAGCTGAGATACAGACAATTTCTTTAGGCCCTCAGGTACTTCCTTAGAAGATTTTAGCATACGCTGACAATATGAATGTGCTGACACAGAATGCGGAATCTATCCTAAAACTTTTAGAAATATGTAAACTATTTGGACATATATCGGGAGCTCTTCTCAATCTAGACAAATGTATCGGGCACAGACTAAATTACACCCTAAATTTCAAAGGACAGATAGGAGGTATTGAGATTACAGACGCACCCATAAAAATCTTAGGCATCTTTCTAGGAAATTTTGAGTTGGACACACTTAACTGGGAGAAAAAAATCTCTATAGGGAAGAACAAGGTATCGAACTGGAACAGGCGGAAATTTAGTAAAAAAAAAAAGAATCTACTTAATTGAGATCTGTCTAATCCTGATATTTTGTATATCAGTCACATCTCCCCACCCAAATTGCTGGAAACGACACTCTTGAGCATATTTTTTCAACTATGCTGGGAAGCAGATTAAACCCTTAAAGAGAAACATATTGTACCTCACAATCAAAAAGAAGGGCTTGAACATGACCAACCTGATTCTATTCTTTAATAGTTTTTTTATTCAGAATAACATAAGACCCCTAGTCACAGCAGGGCACGATGGCTGGGAATGGATTCTCAGATCTAAATGTGCGCACTGGTTAACAGCATGGGAAACATCTTCACTTAGAACCCTTAAGAAAACAATAACCATCCCAGAATATATTAGAAGTACCTTTTTTGCTACTAAAACGGTGGGATGTCACAAGAATACAGATACTGAACCTATCCAGGAAGCAACTATACTTTTACTTATTGGAAGTAACTTGCGCTGCAGAAATAGTATTTGAAAAATGCCCATTACGACACAGAGACACCCTAGTACTCTTCTTAAATAATAAAAGAATACCAGAACACCTCTGGGATTTTCATTGGCTAGCGAAAATAAACGTGAAAGCAAATCAAAAACATGAACCTCAACAGGAGAGGATCTGTGCACGACTGAAATGCATACAAACGGAAGAGATCAAAAACATGAACCTCAACAGGAGAGGATTTGTGCTCGACTGAAATGTATACTCATGGAAGAGACCATTGAGCACCTATTATTCCATTGTTCCTTTATCCCTGGGTTTTGGGATTTGGTGGCACACAGGTGGGGCACAAATATGTTTAAAACCATAACATAAGAAAATCTCATGTATGGAGCATTCAATAACTCTTGGAAGGAATAGAATGTAAGCACCTTGCAGGTACTAATGGTGGTTTTTAAATGGAACATTTGGTCTCTTAGATGTAATTTCACTCTCAACAGAATGAACGGAACTTAACCGAATTACTCAATAAAGTTACCTTAAACATGAAACAGTTATTTGAAAATGAACAGAAAAAATTTGAAAACAGCAAACTTTTGGAGCTCTGGAAAGGGCTCTCCTGGATTACAGACAATGACTTTCCTATAACTTAAAAAAAAATGGGAAAAAAAGAAGGGAGAAGAAATAGGTATATAAAGATGTGCCCTCCCCCGTATAGTTTGTTATTAACTCTTCACATGATGAATTATGCCAAATTCTATTATGAAGAATAATTTGCAAATAGAAAAAACAGAAAAAGGTTTAATTTTCTTTGAAGTTTATTGATGCTTTCCTTTCTATTTAATATTCCATATGTTGTATACTTCCTGTTTATTGTTAAATGTTTTATATTGAATGTACTGGAAATTTGTTTGTTCTTAATAAAAACTTCCCCTACTCTTATTGAGAAATGCCATGGGATCTTTAACGTCCACCTAAACAACCACCAATGGGACCTCGGTTTAATGTTTCATCTGAAAGATGGCAGCTCAGGAGTGCAGCACCCCCCTCTTGATGCACTACAGTGCCAGTATTGGGATTCATCCCACATTCCTGGTGTGGGGCTGGAACCTACCACCTTCCAATCTTACGGCCTCAGAGGCGAGTGTGCTACCTGCTGAGCCACTGACACTGCTATGCAGTGCACCCAGTATCCCACTAGCCCTCCCGACTACCTTGTCGCACTGCCTGGCCACCTTTAGGTCATCTGATATGATCATCCCCAGGTCTCTTTCCTGCTTGATGGCTGTCAGTACCACTCCTCCCATTTTGTATTCTGCCCTGGTCTTCTGTGCCAAGTGCCTTACTTTGTACTTTTTAACGTTGAAACCTAGTAACCATACTCTTGACCATTCCTTGAGTTTTCTCAGGTCTCTGCTTATTTTTTCCACACACCCCGGAGTGTCCACCCTATTGCTGATTTTGGTATCATCTGCAAAGAGGCTGACCTTCTCTTCCAAGTCATGTACAATGTCACATATAAATATATTAAAGAAGGGTGGTCCCATCAGTCACCCTCCCTTCCTCTGAGTGAACTCCATTTACCACCACCCCTTATTGCCTATCCCCTAACCAATTTTTCACCCAGTCTACCACCTCTGGACCCACTCCTAAGCTACCCAGCTTTCTTACTAGCCTCCTGTGTGGAACAGTGTCTAAAGCCTTATTGAAATCTAGGTAGGTCATGTCCACTGCTCTGCCCTGCTCTAATTCCCTAGTCACCCAGTCAAAGAAATCTATCGGATTCACTTGACATGACCTCTCCTCTGTGAATCTATGCTGCCTCAGATCTTATAACCCATTGGATTCAAGATATTCCACAGTCCTTTCCTTCCAACAGTGACTCCATTAACTTTCCCACCACCGAAGTCAGGCAGCCTAGCCTATACCTGCAGCAATGCAAGAAAACCCAGCACTCACCAACCATATTGAAAACTCTGCTCACAAAAGTCTTAAATGAAAGTGCCAAAGCTTTATTCCAGGTGCTTAAAAAACACACCTTGATACATTTCAGACAAAGTTCCTTTCTCAAAAGACGTGTCGCAATACAATACTGACCACATTTTATGCTGTCAAACGATGTCATAGGATCATAGAATCATAGGAAGATACAAGTCTGTGAGCCATAGGTCAATGTGACTCATCCAACAATTACTCCAGATATTTAAATTTCCTAGCACCCATGTACCTATCCAGTGCAGTTTTAAAGGTAAATAAAGAATTACTGTAAAACATCTCCTTAGGTAGTTTGTTCCAAACTACTACCACTCTCTGATTTAGCCACACTCCCCTTTTTGACATCCTACACAATTCCCCTTTTCGTTAAAGAGAATAGCACCTGCTCTCCCGTTCAGTTCCCCTGGTCTCCAGACCTACGTATTCCCACAGGTCATGGTCAGGAAAGGCCTCATAGATTAAACAAAGATACCCCCTCGTTCTCCTGGATGACAGGGGATATAGGTTCAGGTCCTGCAGCCTATCACCGTACCTCTTTGAGAGATTTCTGATCTTCTTGGTGGCTCTCCTCTGGGTCTTTTCTATAAATGTCACATTTTGTTTTGTGTCAGGTGCCCACGGTTGTACAGAATACATGGTGGGGATGAACCAACGACTTATACAAGGGTATGAAGATCTCTTTCTGTTCCTATTTTTAATATTCCTTAAAATGCACCCCAGGATCCTGTCGCACTGATTCACTGATTCACTGTATTGCTCATCTTACAGAGCCGCTGAATGCTGATATCACAGACAAGGTCACGTTGTTTACTTTAATCAGATGTGTCAATAAATCGTCACAGAAAACATACAAGCAAACAGTGGAAAAGTCTTGTTCCCTGGACTGTCTCCACTCTGTGGTTTGTTTTCCCCATAAGTTTTGGTTTAGACAATGTTGTGGAAACAGTGCAGCACAATCTCTTATTTTATGTATTATTGTATTGTTGGAAGTTTATTTTTTCTTGGTAATGTTAAAAAAACTTCTGAATAAAATTTAATTACAATAAAGACATACATTGATATACATAATTAAAAACGTTTTTGAAAATATTTCATGTATGTTTTCTTTGCATCATTTATGTATGCCTAGAGGAAGACTTCAGGTTGAAAACTGTTTATGGGTCGCCACTTGAGGAGTGAA
Source organism: Neoceratodus forsteri (assembly GCA_016271365.2). Lineage (NCBI taxonomy): Eukaryota > Metazoa > Chordata > Ceratodontiformes > Ceratodontidae > Neoceratodus > Neoceratodus forsteri. The sequence goes on along the minus strand of CM028133.1, from coordinate 1,131,173,130 downwards.
TCAATTCCTGGTGCTAACCTGGATCTGCAATAGAAATACAAGAAATCAGCGCCATATTCCTACACTATTTTAAACATGTAAATAATAGCTGAGGTACTGTATATAGTTTACATTGAATTCCAGCCCAGCTTTACTGTGTTCATTTTTTTTTTTAGCAATTATTTTACCAGGTGAGACACACTAAGCTGAAAGCTTGTTTGCAGGTGCAACCTGGGAGCACAAGAAAGTTAAGTGACTTGCTCAGGGTCACACAGTATGCACCTAGGGGGCTGTGGGATTCAAACCCAGGTCTCCAGATTTGCAGCTCAGAGTCTTAACCCACTGCACCATACTGCCTCCAATTATTTATTATGTAAGTTTATTTTCAGACTGGAATCTATTTTTTTAACTTGTAGTTTATTGAATGATGTAATATAACATTACAAGTAAATCCCAACAGGCAGGCAAATACAGGTAATACCTACATCAATAGGCTATAACTTAATTTTTACAGTAGTACAGAAATATAGCACCCCTATTGTTAGTTACATCACCTGGGGGAAAGCAAGTCATACCAATGGTTTACTTATCTAAACATTTCTACCAAAATCTCAACTTTTTAACCTTAGTCCAATAGTGACTGTTGCTGCCATGAGTAGGGATAACAAAACATTGAATATTACATAGCGTTCACCCTGTGATAGGGTGTAACATGCCACCCTCTAAACATCATGTTGTAGTGTATAAAATTTACACCCCTCCACATAGCCCCAGACATAACCCAGAAAAGAGAATAATAGATTAATATCAGACTTATTATGAACTCTTATCATAATCCTACTTAATAATCAGCTTTAACTGCTCCAATGTACTTTCAGTTGTGAACAAACTCTCTCTCCTATGCGACTAATTATACAGCATTTCAATCAGAACATTGTGACATGGGTATAAGCCTCATATGGTAGGACATTTCTAAAGGAGAAAGCAACAGCTACTTGCACCATATGGTGCCATTTTATCTCAAACCCCATTTTAAAAAAACAGAAATCTGCACCAAGACAATTTTCCCCAGCTTACTATTGTTTTATTTTGGGGAGGTTTGAATCTGAAAAGAGTCTTAGACTTTCCCTCTATAATGCCCCCATCCATCTCACCAAATAAACAGCTTTTAAGCAATAATTCAGTCCCCTCCAGAGTCTCAAGTTGCCTCACGTGCAACAAATTGCTTTTCTATGTTGTCCAACAATTTAGCCACTTCCAATTCATCTGAAAATTGGAAAGTCTTACTGCAGTAAATGATCCTTAAGCTGGCTGGCATCAGGAGCACATGATGTACCCCCAGGATCCAAAGGCACGCCCACACACCATTGAAACACTTGCGCCTCATCCTTGTGGCATAGCTTACATCTGGGAACAGGTGGATCCTACTATCCTGCTAGGTAATTGGACTTAGTGGTTTTGCTTGTCATAAAATGATATCCCGTTCTGTAGAGGATCTAAGTTTCACCATGATTATGCACAGTGTTCGGTCCCCAGTTACTGTTGTCAAGCGTCCACCACGAGGAGTGATCCTATATGCTTTTAGGATCTTGAAGTCCATGTCAATCTGTACCTGGATTTTTAACCATTCCTGCATGAAGCTGAGGATATGGTCTCCCTCAGACTGCTCCGGGAGGCCAAGAACTCGTATATTGCAGGCGCGAACAGAGTTTTCTACTGTTTCCAAGCATCTCCGAAGCAGGCCATTCTCCCTCGTGAGACCCAAAGCTACCACAAAGGCCTTGTCAGCATGTTTCTTATCCCCTTGCATTTCCTCAGCTAGAACTCCGACTTTCAGGTTCATCTGCTGAAGTTCAGTATTGTAGTCTTCCAACTTTTTATCTAGAATTTGGATAGATTTCAGTAAAGCTGCATTTGTCGACTGCCATCCTGGTTGTTCTTCAGAACCCAAGTTAGAGTCTTTACTGCCTCCCAATTTGATTTCCTTCAGTCGGGCCCCTTCTGCATTGGAGCAAGCTTGCTTACTACGGACCATTTTAGCTGGTTTCAGATACCTCTCGGGTCAACTTTGGTATCAATCGAGAGCTTGTCAATAGTTTGAGAAGCTGGTAGTTTTTATAAGTCTGTTTTCTATATTAAAATCGATAATTTTATCTCTTTCTTGTGTATGCCCCAGAGAGCTGCTGGAAGAGGTTGTTCTCAGCCCGGCCACTGGCCACGCCCCTCCCAGACTGGAATCTATTAATGTTATGTTGTTATATTTCTGTCCTTGTTTGCCTTTTTATATGTGTCAATAAAAAATTAAAGTTTAAAAAATATGTATATTTTAAACATGTAAATAATCATTTTATTTCTTCATCTATTTACTATTTCAATACCTATCGAACATCATTACTAAATGAGTTTTTCCTCAGTCATTGTTTTTACTTTATGTAAGGTAAAACATCAAATATTCAATTTATTCCTGGATATTTGCATGCCCTTAAGGTATAGATCCAGAATCCTTCCCTTCTTAAAAGCAAATGATCAAAATCACCCCTTTAGGTGTTTTTTTGCACACTTCATCTATTGCTATATAGGTAAAGCTATGTTCTCTCTCATTCCTCATACTTGCAATGTGTGCTACAGTTGCATATTTGAAGCCCGTTTTCATGGCTGTGGGCGGAGCCTACAGTAGTTTTCTTTCTCTGGCCTTCAAATGGCCAATCGTGGCACCTTCTGTTGAACTTTTGGAATTATCCTTCCAAAAGTCCAGCGGAGCTTGTACCATTCTACCTCAATCGGCCGCTACAGACTAACAGCTGCACTATTTTGGCTGTTACTTCCACATTTCAGGGCAAGAACTGCACATGTGTGCCTTGAGCTCATGCGCAGCTCCGCTGGTGCCACCATCTTGCGAATGCCATATTGCCATTCATCACAACTGCACATGCCTGAATGCTGCACATGCATGGTTGCCTTGCCCTTGCTGCCACCACCTTGGAGATCACACTCAGCGGCACTCACTCTCCGGAGCTCACAAGCTCACCACAGCCGTGTCGGCTCTGGCTAGAGTTTGTTTCTATAGTTCTGCAGTGCTCTCCCACTCTTCTTTTGAATCGCCTTTTAGTCTTGCCAAAGTAGAAGGCACTGCACTTACAGGCTGCAGTACAGATCACTCCACAGCTGCAGCAGGAAATAAACTGTCTAATCTCATATTTTCTGTTATTGTGAAGGTTAACAGAAATCGTGTCCATTGCTATTACTTTACAATAAATGCAAATTTTACATGTATAGCACCCCACATTTTTATTTTGAAGTCACGTAGTGTTCGTACTTAACCCCTGCCTGCTGTGGACTAATTTGTCCTTTAAGGATGTTGCCCTCCTGAAAGCGATCAGTGGAGGGCCTTGTGCAGTCTCAGTTAAACTAGGGTCCCCGCTTCAAGACATGCCAATTCCTTTTTATAATGCTCTCAACAAAAGATGCACGTGCAGAGTATGAAGTGACAAAATGAAATCGTACATTTTACATTGATTTGTCCTTATTTGTACTTATCAGCTCCTGTCCGTCACTCTTTTGTGCATGTATGCTGGCATGTTCCAGAACACGGTTACTGAAGCCCCGTTCCCCGAATCTTTCTGTTAACACCTCAGCTGCTCTATTATAGGTATCAGGTGTGCTACAGTTCTATTTCAATCTAAAATATTGTCCTTTGGGGATATTGCTAACTATATGCCTATGATGATAACTAGATGATAATAATAATGTATTACAATCAGAATGTTTTCTGTACACATCAGTACTGATTTTACCTTTGTTGTCTTTTTTTAATAGTCATGTCAAGGTAGTTTACCTCTTCTCGACTTGCCTGAAATGAAAATCTCAGATTTGGGTTAGTTGCATGTAAATACTCTTTAAACTCATCAAATTCAGCAAGACTACTTTTCCATATTATCAGTACATCATCAATAAAGTGGCACCAGCTGTCTAATTTGTCAAAAAATGGGATTTTTGTTAGACTGTCTAACAAATTCAGATTCCCACTTACCGACATATAGATTTGCCATGCTGGGGACAAAGGTCAACCTCATTGCAGTGCCCCTGGTCTGAGATAGACTCTGTCTAGAAAATAAGAACATTACATTTTAAAACAAATTCAGACAGTTTCACTAAAAACTCGGTGGTGCTGCATCAGAATCACGAGAGTCCGGGTAAAATGCAATACAATCCAAAGCTGCTTCCTGTGGAATATTTGTGTACAACGATTCAATGCCCATTGCAATTTAATATGCATCTTTCTGTATCTCAGTGTCATCCAGGACTTTTAAAATGTCACTAGTATCCTTGAGGTATGATCCTACATTTTCCACAAAGGGACGGATATAGAAATCTATGTACTGGGAGAGAGGTTCTGTTAGTGCCAGTATTGTACTGAGATATATCTTTGCAGAAAGGAACTTTGCCCAAAATGCATCAAGGTGTGTTTTTTAAGCACCTGGAATAAAACGTTGGCACTTTTGTTTCAGACGTTTGCGAGCAGTGTTTTCAGTATGGTTGATGAATGCTGGATTTTCTTGTAATGCGGCACAACTGTTATTTGATCCTAAAGCACCCCATCCTTGTACATACACCTTGTTGTGGCACACTGACCTATAAATGCCAGCCCTCCTCCCTGTTACCACTTTTGTGAAGTGGGATACATCCATCCTCCTTCAGTCCTTCAGAATCATTCCTGTTTCCAATGAACTGTTAAACAGGACTGTCAGAGGTGCAGCCCATACCTCCCTGAGCCTCTTCAATACCCTTGGATACACCCTATCTGACCCCATTGCTTTCAGATAAGCGAGTCCCTTCAGGACTTTCTCTTCTGAAAATGGACTAGTATCTACCTCCCTCCCTCCGGTACTCCTGTTTCTTCTTTGTGGCCTCTCTTCTTAACCTTCCTCTGTGAGCACTAATAAAAGTATTCGTTCAAGATGTCTGCCTTTATGTGGTCCCCCTCTGCACAGTCCCCCTTCCCTTCCATTTTTAACCTTACAATCCCATCAACAGCAAACTCGGGATGTCGGGTCGGGTGGCAGAGGGGCTGGGGTAGCACTGCCGTATGGCAGCACTCCCAGCCAGCAGACAGTGGTGGTCTGGTTTCACTGCTGTAGCGACCCCTGCAGTCAGCCAAGGGAGCTTATCTCCCCTGTAGGGCATCACTAAATATGTGCAAGGGTCCGTGAGTGGGGGTACACAACTTCCACTGGATGCCAAGAGGAGGGTGGGAAGGAGAAAACACAGAATACCCATGTCTCTCCACCTCTGAGCATGACTTTCCCTGGTGGTCACTGGTTCAAATCCAGCACAGGTCAGTGGTGGCAGAAAGCCATTTTCACCTGAGGGCTGTTCAGTGACCTATGTAAAGTAAGTTATGGTATCTCGATCCAGTCCCCAGTGGGCAGGTGTCCACATCACAAAACCACCAACACTGCCGGCCTGCCAGCGCAGAGGCAGGGTGCCCATCTGTGATAAGAATGACCTGGGTGTGGGAACGGATTCGGGACATTAGACAGCCAGCCAGAGGGAGAAGGACTGAGCATCCTATGGACTGCTCTCCTTCTCCGGGGAAGGGGCATAGTGTGCCTGACACACCACGGCTGTCTGTTAGAGGCTGGGGGTACCATTGTGCAGGCGCCATCACATGGGGGGGGCCGGGCGAACGCAGGACATCATTGCATATCCCTGCCCCAGGGATCTATCATTTCAAAAATTCTGCTGCCTTCCTCTATGAGGCTCCACGCTCCATCCCATCCGCTCCCAGCCCCGACAGCACAAGGATCAACGTGTGTCCACCAGCATGCTCCGGCTCTGTGGCCCCACCCTGGGGGGCAAGCCAGTGAGTTCCTCCAGTGGGGGATTCCTACCAGAGTCCCGACTTTATGTCCACAGGTCCCGGGGCCGACCGATGGCCCCACCCAGAGGAGGCAAGTCTGGGATCGGACCAATGCACAGGTAAGTTTGGGATGGTCGGGGCTCGGGGTGGCAGGTGCTGAGGCTTGGAAGGAACAGTGCATACAGCATAATAATAAATAGCAAAACCACCAACACAAGTGGTACTAATTGACACCCTTGTTGGCAGTCTCAAATGAGAGGCAAAGGGACTGAATGGCATGGAGTCCGAACTACCCTCTCTCCTACATGTATGTAGTTGCCCTCCAGGGCAGGATTGAGGCCTACCGGCAGAGCAGTGCGGGGAAGCTTGCACTGTGACTGTCTGTGCTGAACCTGTCATGTAGATAAGCAGAGGACTTCAGGTTCCAATGCTGTCAGGCCAGCTCCTTTCATTACCCAGCACACAGAAAAAAAATCTTAAAAAAAAAAATTTATATATCACTGTGAAATTGTGGTAACACAGTGAAAGCACAGTAAAGAAAGAGAAAAAAAATACAAAATGCTGCCACATCTTTTTGGCACCCCCTTTTAAATCAGCGCTCTAGGAGACCACCTAGTTCACCTATCCTTAAGACCAGTCTTGGACTTATACCTCTTACAAAGTTTCTTATAGGGTACAAACTCCACAAATATGGGGTTATGTGAGTGTGATGGGTGTATGGGATCTACTGTACAACCACCCTCACAGTACAACATTGTGAGAACGGGGGACTCAGCAGTCACTTCAGCATCTAGCTAAACTGTGTACTGGCCATACTGCTGGTGCCACTGAGTCACCGTCGATGTTAGTTTTTATTTCATTTTATGTATTAGGCTGGAAAAACATAGGGAGCCGATCAGCCCCTTCTTTCATATGTGTCCACTGTCAGACATTACAAACATCATAGAAGACAGACATAAACAAATTACTGCAGACAAATACTAAATGCAGGTGCAACATGAGTGTGAGAATAACAAATTACAAAAGGCATATTGTGATTATTTTACAAGAGGTAGCAGATAATTGTAAATTATTGTACCAAGTGGTGGCTCTACAGGCACGGGACCCCTGACCAAATGCAGTGTTTATAAACTGTACATTAAAGGATTGTTGGGTTTGAGATCTAGTACCCTGGGACAGATATTGCAAGAGGTGGAGAAGTCAGACTGAATGCTAAGAGGATAAAGGCTCATGCCTGCCTTAAGAAGAAAAACAGAAGCCTTATACTTGATTCTGTCCTACAAGAAAGGGTGGCCAGCCAAACCATACCATATAAAATGATGAGTTCTGTGTGGCTAATAAGTTTGACATCTACACAATGAATGTTATTATGCTGCCATAGTCTTAAGGGGGCCCAAGTTCATTAAATTCCTGGTTGGAGGTTGGTCATATCCATTGTTAGGAATAAAAAGCTTTAATCCTTTTATCACCAGGGATGTTTTTCACTCCTGTATCAGGTTGGTTTTGTTATTTTTGCACTGTATTATTGAACATTAAAATATCGTTATTTTCCCTTCATGGAAAACTAGGCAAGCTATGAATGTTTGTTTTTCATAAACAGACATCGACCTTTTTGTAGGTAGAAATGTTTTGCCAATATCTGGTCATGTGACCAGGAAACACTGCCAGAAAAAAATTGCTCTTTCTACTCTAAATGTTGCAGAAAATACTCCAGAAAACCTACTGTTTAACTGAAAGACGTGAAAAGTTATATGCTGCTGAACTTCTCTGTGCCTCTAGTATACACTACACACTACACACTACACACTACACACTACACACTATATAGTATACACTACACACTACACTACACACTATACACTACACATTACACACTATGCACTACACACTATACACTACACACTATACACTGTATACTATACACTATACACTACACAGTATACACTACACTACACACTATACACTACACATTACACACTATACACTACACACTATACACTATATACTATACACTACACATTATACACTATACACTATACACTACACACTATACACTACACACTATACACTATACACTACACACTACACACTACACACTATACACTATACACTACACACTACACACTACACACTACACACTACACACTACACACTACACACTACACACTAAACACTACACACTATATACTATACTATCCATCTTTCGGATGAGACGTTAAACCAAGGACCCATCTGCCTGTTCTGGTGGTAGTTCAGGTGGATGTTAAAGATCCCATGGCACTTCTTGAAAAGAGTAGGGAAGTTTTTATTGTAAATCACATAGTACATAATACACAATTTGAAATCAGGATGACATGACAAGAACATTAATAAAGTAAACATGAAATTAATAATATACAACAGTCTTTCTAAACAACACAAAAAAATGGAAAGCGATAGGGAGGATAAAGGAAAGGGGAAAACAAAAAGGGGGAGGGGAAGGGAAAGAATAAAACATAGAACATATATGAGTCTAATACCCTTACAAGAGAAAAAATAAATTATCAAGAGGGTTGCAATCACCCACGACATATGTACACCATCTGCTATAAAGAGTAGGAGAATTTCCCCGGTGCCCTGGCCAAATTTCCCCCCATTCACTAAAATACCACCAACAGCTTAATCTGGTTCAAGGTCAGTTGGCATTCATCTGTAGTCCCCTCCCCCGGGTCGTGTCTGGCAAGAATTTTGTCTAGTGCACTTACCCGGTCAACAAAATGAAATAAAAAAATTAATATTAATATTTTGCTCAGTGTTCACAGAAGAAAAGGGGGACTGCTACCACCATGGGCTGGGAGGGTGGGGACAGGGGGAGAGGGGCAACAGATGCAAGAATTGAGGCAAGTAGAGTCCTAGAAGGACTGAGGGCACTGAAGGTAGACAAGGCACCAGGGCCGGATGATATCTTTAGCTTTAGGTTACCCAAACTGTGGAATTCCCTGGCAGCCGATATTAGACACTCCACAAGTACTCCCCAGCTAAATGCCCTTCTCAATTCGCACTTCTCTACCACCTGCTCCTGCAATCCCCCTAACCCCCCCTCACTCCTGTACCTGCCCAGGTAATGAATCAAGCCTGTTCTCTCCACTGTTTCTGACCTACTCATAGTAAATCACTGTATACTGTACAATAAATGTGCCTACCCTCAATTTCCCATTTTATATTATGTATGTTACCCACTGCTGTTCTACTACTCCTTATGTATGTTTTCTGACTGACCATACCATGTTCCACTGTATTGTTTTGTGCAGATTGTATCATGTCCCCACTGTAACCCCGAAACCCCAGGGCGCATCTGGAATCGAGCAGTACTCTGCTCAGCATGCCTTCCTGGTAAATCTCTTAAATAAATAAATAAATAAATAAATAAATAAATAAATAAATAAATATCCACCCCAGGGTGCTGAGGGAGATGGCAGAGGTGTTGGCAGAGCTGCTGGCAGATCTGTACAGCACCTTACTGGAGTCGAGATGTGTGCCACTGGACTGGAGGATGGCACATGTAGTACACAAGAGCAGACCAAGGGATGAACCGGGTAATTATCACCCAGTAAGTCTCACCTCCATAGTGTGCAAACTCATGGAGACAATACTAAAGGAAAGACTGGTGTTATACCTGGAGGATAATGGCCTCCAGGATGTGAGGCAGCATGGGTTTGTTTCAGAGAAGTCTTGTCTAACCAATCTGATACAATATTATGACTGGGTGACAGGTGAGCTGGATAAGGGTCATGCGGTGGATGTTCTTTACTTGGACTTCAGCAAGGTCTTCGATTCTGTGCTTCATGGGCGGCTTGAGGGGAAGCTAACTGGTGTAGGGGTAGGGGCCAAATTGATGAACTGGATTACAAGCTGTCTGAGTGGGAGGCTGCAATGGGTGGTGGTAAGAGGGGAACTCTCAACTCCAAGGCCGGTGATGAGTTGGGTGCCACAGGGCTCTGTGTTGGGGCCAGTATTATTTGGGCTCTTCATATCAGACATTGCACATGGGGTGGTGAACAAGATTAGTCTGTTCACTGGCGACACCAAAATTGGAGCAGTGGTAGATGGAGGGGAGGGATGGAAGCAGCTGCAGGGGGACCTAAGCAAGCTAGAGGAGTGGTCAGAGAGGTGGCAGATGGGGTTCAATGCAAAGAAGTGTAAGGTTATGCACTTTGGGGTGAAGAACCCAAGGAGAGAATACTGGCTGGGAGGGGTTAAGCTGGGGATTACTGAGGAGGAGGAGAAGGACCTAGGAGTAATGATAATAGGGACCATGGACAACACTGCCCAGTGCAGGAGAGCAGCTGCAAAAGGGAACAAAATGCTGGGGTGCATAGCGAGGGTTTTTTCATCCAGGCAAAGAGAGGTGATCTTGGCCCTCTACAGGTTGCTGGTAAGGCCGCACTTAGAGTATTGTGTGCAGTTTTGGAGGCCACACCTAAAGCGTGATATCAGGATACTGGAAGGAGTGCAGAGGAGGGCAACAAAGATGATATGTGGAATGGAGGGAGAGACTATGACAGCAGGCTGAGAGACCTGAATATGTACACCCTGGAGGATAGAAGGGACGGGGACATGACAGAGACATTCAAATATCTGAGGTGAATCAATAAGGATGGGGTAGATGGGGTCTTTAAGTTAAGGAGGGAGGATCACCAGGGGCACGGGCTAAGAATAGAGGGGAAGATTTAGGAAGGAAATGAGGAGACACTATTTCACAGAGAGGGTGGTAGCAAAATGGAACGCCCTGCCAGAATGGGTGGTATCATGTAAATCTGTAAACAGTTTCAAAAGGACAAGGGACAGGGAACAGGGGAGAGTGAGGGTGGGGGAGGCAGTGGGATGACAAATGGGGGGGTAGGGCAGCTGCAAACTAGGGGTGCTAGCTGCACACTCGAGCAGACTTAGATAGACCGGGTGGTCTGTTTCTGCTGGCACATTCGTATGTTCATATCAAACCAGCTCAGCAGGGCTTCCAGATCTACAAGGATTGCTGTATTTTAGAGGGAAATTAGTCCCATAGACCTGCAGTGGTTATACAGAAAAACTGAGCAATTTGGCTTCCATAGGAAACAACGTAGTCTAAAGGAAAATCGAAGAATACTGCCCTGGAGTTACAGGAAAAAGACAAATTAATCTGCGAGAACTGACCCAGAGTACACATGTGAACATTTACCCAAAATAATTTTCACATTAAGTGATGAATTTCCAAGACTGATTTACGGTATGTTGTGTTATTCCTCTCACATTCCTTGTACTGATTTGTACACATATTTTCCAAAAATAATGGACAAAATGCTCAGTTTCCAAGCATCTATAAACCTAAATAACTAGAGGCAAATGCGCAGGATAATCCAAATAAATATATTATTACTGAGGGAAATTGTAAATACTGTAAGTACACATTCCTTTCCAGCTGTTATTGTCACAGTCTGCAGCTACAACGCTCTAAAAAATAACACAAATCAATGTATTTTGGAATTCTACAGAGTGTACCCATTCCAGAGGTACCTCACATGTGTACCTTTACCACAGAGGTCTGGCAAAACAAGACCATAAACCCACACAATACTACCATACCTTTAGTCTACAGGGGATACATTTGACAGAGGAAGCCACGACAGAGGAAGAGAAGGATCTGGGATCTGGGAGTGATCATAACGGGCTCAATGAATAACCAGCACAGTGTAGGAAGGTAACTCTAAAGGCCAACAGGATGCTGGGTTGTACTGCCAGGAGTATATCATCCAGGAAGGGGGGGGAGTTGATCCTGCCACTGTGTAGGTCACTGGTTAGGCCACTCCTGGAGTACTGCATGCAGTACTGGTGCCCATACCTGAAGAAGGACATTAGATTGCTGGAGGGGGTGCAGTGCAGGGCGGGCAACAAAGATGATCCAGGGGCTAGGGAACATACCCTAAGAGAGCAGGCTGAGGGAATTGAACATGTACTCCCTGGAGCAAAGGAGAGAAAGGGGAGATATGATTGAAACCGTCAAGTACTTGAAAGGCATAAAAAGACAGGCACAGAAGGGCTTTTCAAGTTAAGAGGGGGGGACACTCAAGGCCATGATCTGAGATTGGAGGGGAGGAAGGTTCAAGAGGGAAATAGAAGACACTTTTTTATGGAGAGGGTGGTGTCTGAGTCGAACACATTGCTTGTGGAAGTGGTATCCTGTAGAACAGTGGGCTGCTTCAAAAGGGGATGGGAAGGGGTAAGGGGGAGGGTCATTGAATGGGGGGAGGGGCAGCTGCAGTATGAGGGATGCAAGCTGCACAATCGAACAGACTTGATAGACCATAAGGTCTTTCTCTGCTAGCAATTTCGTATGTTCGCATGAGTCCATAATGGAAAATGCACAGCACTGATTCTCTGGCCTGTACAAACCCATTGCATCATGTTAACCTAGGAAAAGTATACAGTTTCTGAAACTGCACAAAATTATAGTTTTAAACAGGTGTAGCACTGCCCGATAACCAAATGTTTGCTACGTATTATCCTTCTTTACATTTGGGTGTAGCTATGAAAATTAATGGAAATTTGCATACTTTTCTCATTTTTGCAAACCAAATGTATGTAACATAGGCATCAGGTACATAAACTGTCCATATCTGGATTCTAGAGACAGAACCACTTACACTGGTAACACATTGATGTACCTTTACAACAGAGCTTTGGTAGAAATAAGTCTGAAACACATAGGGAGCGAAATACATTTAACAAGGGAGGCATTTGGGTCAATAATGAAAAATGCACAGCACTGATTCTCTGGCCCACAGAAACCCACAACATTAATTTATTTTTATTGACCAGGTAAGCAGACTAGACAAGAACATGCCTCTTTTCAGCTGTGACCCAGGAGACTACAAAGTACAGAAAGTGAGGTCACACATCATATAGTATTCTCCCCATCCCTGTGCTGGGATCTGTGCAACTTCCATAATCCCTTTGTCATGTGTGGCTTACCGCCAGTGCATGAAGGTGGAGATCATTAGGAGGCACGGAGGTGTGGCTGGACACTTGGGGAGAGTTGACAGGGGTGGGTGCTATTAGGATAGCGAAAATGAGGAGAGACCCTGGGACAAAATGGGGAGCTGAGGGAGCCAGATGTGTTTAATTCCCATATTCAGGGATCCCAGAAAACCGAGTGGGGATGTACAGTTTACTCGGATGGCCGTCACTGTGTGTCCTGTTCAGGGTTCACCCATGCCAGTGCACAGGCACTGCGGCAACATAGTTTAGGGTGTAGGAAATATCTCACCTGGAATTATCATGGGTGACACTTAGCCACCTGGCAATTGCTGCGGCAAAGCACCGTCCACCAAAACATGTAGGTTTAGCGGGGGTGCTTTGCCCCCCCAACCAACTCAGCTAAATATAACCCCCTCCGGGCTGGGCATGCCATGAAGGGGAGGTAAATGTTGGAGACACCCAACAGGGTGTGACTGTGGGATGATCTAAAGTCCAGATTGCCCCTGTCACTCACACCCTTGTTGCGGCGCCCACATTACGGCGCCCTAATCACAGCACTCTAACAACAGCACAGCCCTGTTCTGGCCATGCTATGCCATGCCGGATTAGTAAGCAATAAGACATGGCTGGGTGTTGGTAGTACTGAGATACACGTACACCCAGGGGTGTAGTGAGGCACAAGGCCACAGGCCAAGTGCATTCAGCCCTTGGGTGTTCAGGTATCTCAGTACTACCAACACTCAGCCATGTCTTATTGCACTTATAAAATAGGTTTTTATGTTTTAAACATTTGATATTTTCATTATAATTCAACAATTTTTTTCCATAGAGGTTTTTCTCCTCTCTGGCAGGCTGGGCAGCTGTATCAGCCTGTCCCGTGATCACCAGCTATCCCTATCTCCTTTCCATTGCCTAGGAAATAGTGAGCCATTAGCACTCTCGGGGTGGGCTTCATTAAGCCTAGCCTCTGTATTTCACACCAGTTTTCTTCCCTGGTGCCTGTGGACATGCAATGGATGTGATGTCCGGGCTCCACCTTGGCAGAGACGGCCCCAGCCCCCTGAACGTGGGTTCCTTTTCTCTTGTGTGATGACAAGCATATGTTACCATCCAGCTGTCTCTGGGTGGCAGACAAGCAGCGCACCACACTAGCCCCCCTCCACATGGAAGGAGAGCTGTCTTGGGACGCTCAGTCCTTCCTCTCCCTGACGGCCCCTGATCAACCCCCAAGCCTATTCCCTACCTCGATTTGCCGGTGTGACAGGAGGTAAGGTACCTAGTGTCTCAGCCCTCCGCACAGCTGGGCCATCTTATAATCCAAATTTTTAATGCCTGAAAGCTGAAATGAATGAGTGATGTTGTGCTAAAATAGTCCTTCTGCCTACTGGAACAATATTGAATTTACTACTCTGCAGTTAGGTCTTTTAACCTAATGGAGATTCCATACTTGTAGTTTTTAGAGGTCTGCTCCCTGCACACCTGCCAGCACGCTCACGCCCTGCACAATTACGTGGAGCAGCTACTGCAGTGGAGAAGAAATTGTTTTTCTTTTTTTAAAATTAACACTGTTGGGCTAGTTAGAGGATCTAGAGTTGTAACGTGCACCGTTACTCTAGCATCCGCTGCTGCCCCTTCCCCATCAGCTCATTTCACATAATGTGCCTTCCTATTGTCCATCTGCCTGCAAGCTTACTTGCTTCCTCTTGTTACAAGGAACAGTTGAAAAAGAGGATAACTTATTCCGGGGTAACATATTATGGCGGGTCATAGCAGGTTGCAAGAAATGCATTTAAAACACAGCTACTGGCTGTGAAGAAAAAAAAATAGCACTTTTCTTAAGAAGAATCAGGTGATCTGGAGTGGGAGAGTTGTGTGCGTTAGATTGGGAGAGGTCTGGTTTCCTCTGCCCACCCACAAGCACACTCTCGCTCACTCTAATAATTTCCTGATTTCCAGCTAAATTGGAGAGAGCTGTGTGTGTGTGTGAGAGAGAGAGAGTGAGGTATGGAATTTAAAAATAGTTTATGTGGCGTCTGCCTCACCCTGCACTACTGCCTGGCTGTCCACCCCTCACCACCGCCTGGCCTCCTGCGTACTCAACTCACTCAATCAAAATTGAGAAGTCTGACCCTGAAGATGGAGTGTTTTTGTGTCTGGTGATTTCTTATACAATGTCCGGGTTGAGGTTGCTGCTTGACTGGCCCCTGGAGGTGGCTGAGGTCTGGCACAGTGGACCCAAAATGTAGGGAGTGGATGCAAGGCAGACGCCGGGTGTGCTGCATGTGGAAGCATGCACGACTCAGCCATTGGCATCATTGCATGCCTTCTCTCCATGTTTGGGAATGAGAAAAGAAATAGGAAAAAGGAACCCCGACTGGCGGGATAATGCTGACCTCCTGCAGGCACTGCATCCAGCACCTTGTGAAGCAGAGGTGAGTTTGGTGCATGCCGGGGTATCAGGGCTGGGGAGACCGATGGAAGGGGAATGGTCAGGAGAGAAAGAAACTAACTAAAAAAAAAGGCAGTTACTTTTGAAGAGACCCTTGATCACCTCACATTTTTCACATATATGAGGTCGGAATGAACAGTTGAAAGGGCATTATTATAAAGGGCTGGGGAGGTTTGAACACTGCCATTTGCCTAAACAGAGTGACAGGCTCGAGATCAGATTATTGACTGCAAAAAATGGCTGCCAAATATTTTTAAAAAATTCTATGTTGTGTGCGATAAGGCTAAATGCCATGATGACCGTGGGTAGTACTGCAGTCATGCACAGTAAGGTGGCTGGCTCTAGCCAGTCAGTATACAAGGATTTCAATGCCCATTTTATAAATGAGGACTAAGACACCTATTATAGTGGATGTTATATCTGATTCCTCCAATGATTCGGCTTGCATTACAGAGACCTGGCTGGGTGACAATGCTGGTCCAGTTTTGGAGGCAGCTATCCCAGCTGGGTTCTCTGTAGTGCACTGCCTGTTGAACCTGGTAGTGCACCCACTGGTGAATTCCTACTCGTTTACATGAGTGACTGTGCATGTGGTCCAGGTGCAGGTTGCAGAATTCTTCTTATATACCAGTCTCCAGGGCGGGAGGGTGATTTTCTGTGGGAACCCGTGGACTTCGTCACTGACAGAGTGTTGGAGTTGCCAAGATGGCTTATTCTGGGTGATTTTAACGTTTGGATGGACAACAAACTCTAGTACTTTGGTCAAGATTTCCTCCGGGTTATGAAATTCCTGGGCCTCACGCAAGTGGTTACTTTTGCAACCCATCAATATGACCATGCCTTGGACTCTCAGTATTCGGGCTCCCGGAACCAATCCCAAGCCTCAATAGAACTGGCAAGATTAAAAGTCAACTGAGGCGATTCCTCACTCCCAGTGTTGCCTGTCACTGTTCTGACCCTTCTCCTTCTTTATGCTATGACAATGCTCCTACGAGCCACCTGTTCCCTCCTCACTTGCTGCCGCTTCCCATTTATCGTCTTCTTATTGACAAAGCAAACTGTGTGCTGCCTCAGTTGTACATGAAATGTTGTACCATTTACCCTGCATTGTAAACTTGCTTATTTGTTGTTGTTGAACTGAATCAATGTTATGTTCTTTGTACTTGACACTGGTTTGATAGTAGATTGCTCTATTGATGATGTGGAGCCTTTGTAAATGAGCTGTCTTAGCCCAGAGGTGATCATTCAAACAAACAAACAAATAAATAAATAAAAATTCTCTCTGAGGCTCGAGGTTGAGAGTCTCGAGACTGATTCAGTCAGTTGGCTGGATCACTGCACCATCAGGTTCTCTTTCAGAGCCCCACCTCCAATGTACCTCTCCCCTGTGGAGGTGGTCCACACCGTCCTTTATGAGTGCTTCAGCCTGAGGGACCCTTGGCACTGCAGACCTTAGATGTGCTGGCAGTATGTGCCATGGGACTGGAGGAAGTGGTAATGACTGTAATAGGGCTGTCAGGATGGCTTTCATTCTCGTGGCGCCGGCACATGTACACCCAGTGGTTTCATGCCTTGGTTTGCCATTGTATGACGGTGAGCTAAGGGAAATGAAAGCAAAGGCAAAGTGGTGGAGGTTGGAACATTGTTGAAGGTGGTCCAGGGTCTGAGAGACCAGAATGGCTTTGATTACTCACTAAGGTGAGTATCAAAGGTAATCACACAAAAGAAGGCATGGCTTCTGTCTAGGAAGATTTCTGCAGGGAGAAATAGATCAGCTCAGCTCTTTTGGACTGTAGACAGGCTTCTTCATCTGGCCAGTCTGGAGCCCCTAAGAGATTTTTCATCTGCAAAATGCAAGCAGTTCGCTCAATTCTTCTCAATCACGGTGTCCTCAGTTTAGGCTGGGCCCTCACCAAGTGAGTCATTGGGGAAGGGCCTAAGACAAGTAGCACACACAGTATCCTTCTCTGAGGTGCTGCCTGTCAATGGCATGAGTGAGGCGAGGGTACTTTGCACCATGCAGTTTAATGAATGGTTGAAAAAATGGTATGGAGCACAGGGGTTTGGCTTCATTGGGGTCTGGGGTTCCACCTGGAGGGACACCAGCCTATACTTGCAGAATGGTCTGCATCTGTCCAGGAAGGGAACAAGTCTTTTGAGCAATCAGTTTAAATGCTTCATTGGCAAGCTTTTAAACTAGTCAAGGGGCCAGGCACTGATAAGCAGCAGGAAAATCCCAGCCTCTCTCTACAAACAGGGTACTAAATGAGAAAAAGACCGAGGTAGAAAGTTCAGTGGGGGATGCTGCAAAAGAAGGTAAAGCCATCAAAAATGGAGAGCAATGAGTACCAATGCCCACAGTCTGAGTAACAAGCTTCCTAAATTAGTGGCCTTGATGGAGGAGGAACATCTGGATATCGTGGCAGTCACAGAAACATGGTACACACAAAACATGACTGGGACGTAAACATACCAGGATACACTATCTACAGGAGGGACAGGGAGGGTAAAAGAGGAGGAGGAGTAGCTCTTTACATAAGGGAAGGAATCAAAGCAACAGAACAAAAGGGAAAACAGGGAGGAGAAGAAGCACTGTGGGTAAATTTGGAGAACCAGCAATGGCACCTAATCCACACAGGGGTTGTACTGAACCCCTTCTCAGAGGAGGAAATGGACAAGGAAATGATAGAAAGAATACTTAGAATGGTGAAAAGGGAGATATTGCTAATGGGTGATCTGAATATGCCAGATGTTAACTGGAGTGCAGTTGCAGCAGCCACTTCAGAAGAGTGGGGTTATTCTAGATGCCGGTACAGGGGCATGCCTTGAGACAACTAGTATTGGAGCCCACCTCGAGGAGGGAGCAATCTTAGACCTGGTTCTCTTAAATGGAGATGAAGAGAGATCACAGATGTAGAAGTTGGTAGCCATCTGGGAACTAGCACCATCGAGCAGTATGGTTCACAATAAACAACACAGCAATAGAGTCAAGCATACAAAGGCAAAAGTAATGGACTTTAGGAGGCTGACTTTGCCAAAATGGGTGAGTGCCTAAGGAATGCACTTGCAAATGGGCAGGAAGGAGGGGTGGAAGAACAATGGGGAATAATAAAACTGCCATCACAGAGGTAACAAGCCTTTGTGTGAAGCAAATAAATGAAAAGAAACAATGTAAGAAACCACTATGGTTCTCAAAGGAAGTGGCAGTGAAGGTTCAAGAGAAAAAGAAAGCATTCAGGAAGTACAAGGAATCACAGAAGGAGCAGGACAGAGAACTGTATCAGTTAAAGCAAAAGGAAGCTGGGAAGGCAGTCAGAACAGCAAAGGCCCAAACTGAGGAAAAGATAGCCAACTCAGTTAAGAAAGGGGATAAAACCTTTTATAGGTACATCAGGGAGCGAAGGAAGACCAAGGGAGGGTTAGTGAGGCTTAATAAAGGGAGGGAGGATGGGCAGAGGGTGACGGTGAAAAGGCAAAGATACTAAACAAATATTTTTGCTTAGTATTTACAAAGGAAGAGGAGGTACCTAAAACAAACAGTGAAACACTCTGGATACAGAAGTTGATACCAGCCCATTTACAGAAGAAAGGGTTCTGAAAGAACTCTTAAAACTGAAGGTGGACAAAGCAATGGGGCCTGATGGGATTCAACCCAGAATTCTAAAAGAACTAAGGTGAGAACTAGTGACACCACTGACTACCCTCTTTAACAAATCATGGGAGGATGGAGTGGTACCCGAGGACTGGAGGAGGGCAGATGTGATTCCCTTCACAAAGAGTGGGACAAGGCAGAAGCAGGAAACTACAGACCTGTTAGTTTAACCTCAGTGGTAGGGAAAATGATGGAATCACTTCTGAAGGAAAGAATTGTTGAGTATCTAGAGGCCAGAGGGGCACAGGACCCAAGGCAGCATGGATTCAAAGCGGGAAGGTCATGCCAGACAAATCTGATAGATTTCTTTGAGTGGGTGACCAAAGTAGTAGATCAGGGAGGGGCTGTGGACATGGCCTACCTAGACTTTAGCAAGGCATCTGACACAGTCCCACACAAAAGATTAATATACAAGTTAGCCAGCCTGGGAGTGGGTCCCAAGATGACAGCCTGGGTAAAGGAATTGGCTGGAGAATGGGACACAGAGAGTAAAAGTAAATGGAGTCCACTCTGAAGAAAGGAGATTACTAGTGGGGTACCACAGGGTTCAGTATTAGGACTGGTCCTCTTCAATGTCTTTATAAGTGACATTGCAGAGGGACTGGAAGGAAAGTATGTCTCTTTGCAGATGGCACAAGATCTGCAACAGAGTTGATCACAAGTTGGGGTGGAAAGGTTGAAGGGACTTGGCAAGGTTAGAGGAATGGTCAAATGTATGGCAGCTTAGATTCAATGCTAAGAAGTGCAAGGTAACACACCAGGAAACAAAACCCAGGGAAGAGTACACAATGGGGGGTGAGATACTAACAACAGCAAAATGGAAAGGGACCTGGGGGAGTCATATCAGATGACCTAAAGGTGGCAAGCAATGTGAGAGGGCAGCAAGGAGGGCTGGAGGATACTGGGATGCATAGGAGAGGCATCACCAGTAGAAAACAGGAAGTTATTATCCCTCTGTACAGACAGCTGGTGAGACCTCATCTGGAGTACTGCATGCAGTTCTGGAGACCCAATCTCCGCAAAGACATAGACAGGATGGAAGCCGTCCAGAGGAGGCAACTAAAATGGTGCAGGGTCTGCACTGGAAGACATATGAGAGAGACTTAGGGAGCTAATATGTATAGCCTCGAGGAAAGGAGGAGAGGGGACATGATAGAAACTTTCAAGTACCTCAAGGAATCAACAAAGTCCAAGAGGTGGCATCTTTCAAAAAGAGGTATGCAAGAACAAGGGGCACAATTTGAAGATAGAGGCGGCTCAGAGGTAATTAAGAAGTATTTTTTCACAGAGAGGTTGTGGATGCATGGAACAGCCTTCTGGAGGAGGTTGTGGAGTCAAAAACAGTGGTGGAATTCAAGCATGCATGGGACAGTCATAAGGCAATTCTAAGGGGTGGGGGTAGGAAGAAGTAGGCTGCTGGTTAACTAGGATCTGCAGCTTATCCATTAGGTAAGGAAATGGGCAGACTGGGTGGGCCAAGCGGTCCTTATCTGCCATCAAAATCTATGTTTCTATGTTTCTATTACAGCCCAGCAGGGTTGAGCCGATGGGTCTAAGTTGCATTCATAGATTCATAGAAGTAGCTGTCAGATAAGAACTGCTTGGCCCACTTAGTTTGCCCATGAAAACCCACAAGCAGAATCCATCTACTGGGAGGCTCTTAAACCTGTCCCTCCCATTGCCATGGGGAGAGTTCAGACTAGTGAAATGGATGAGGTGAGTGGGGTGATCTCTGAGCTGCAGCCAGCCTTTTACGAACTGGATCCAGGCTCCACACATCTACTAATGAGCTGCATTGGGCAGCTGGGCCCGGTGTTTGCTAAGATTGTCCAGTGCTCCTTATCGGTGGGGGTGTTCCCCATTGCATCGAACGTAACTTTGGTGAAGCCCCTTCTGAAAAAGTTATCTCTGGACCTGGACATCCTGGCAAATTACCGACCAGTCTCTAACCTGCCCTTTTTTGGGTAACGGTACTAAGAAAGTGGTTGTGCTGCAGTTTGAGGCACACCTCATTGCCTTTGACATCTATGAGCCTCTCCAGTCTGGTTCTAGGTCCAGGCATAGCACAGAGACTGCACTGGTCAAGATGCATAATGACTAGCCCAGGGCAAGAGATAAAGGAGAGTGGTCAGTTCTCATGTTGCTTAAACTCACCTCAACTTTTGACACTGTAGACCATGAGCTGTTATTGGACCGGCTCTGAGAGTATGTAGGACTCACCAGCAAAGTCATCTACCAGTTTGAGTCCTATCTCAGAGGCAGGATAGGACACAGATGGTAGTGTTGAGAAGGCTTGATCCTTTAACCCATGTTGTTTGTGGTGTACATGCTGCCCCTGGGTGGGATCATTAGATAGTATGGACTTAGGTTTCACTTCTGTGCAGATGATATTCAGTTTTATCTGTCCTTGCAGAAAGATGGGAATGAGAGCAGAGGGGGTAAGGAGAGAAGGGAGAAAGGAAAATGGAGAGTTGATAGGGTGGTAGCAGAATCTGGAAGGCAATGTGTGCAAATGCACGAAGTCTGGGAAATAAAATCCCGGACTTTGAGGAGATTATGGCAGAGGCGGATCTGGACATTGTTGCCATTACCGAGTCATGGTGCAGTGAAAACCATGACTGGGATATAGCCATACCAGGCTATACTCTGTTCAGGAAGGATAGGATGGGAAAGAAAGGGGGAGAAGTGGCTCTTTATGCGAGGGATAGCATAACAGCAACAGAGATAGAGAGAATACAGGGAGGGGCAGAGGCACTGTGGGTCACCCTAGACAAAGATGGCAAATTAGGGGAAGATGCTGCTGGTAGGGGACTTCAATCTTCTGAATGAAGACTGGAGCATCCCAGCTACAGCTTCAGCTAGGAGCAGGGATATCCTGGACTTCCTGCACAAGCAACTAGTAAAGAGCCCACTCGTGGGGGGCAATACTGGATCTTGTACTCACCAATGGAGACAGTGATGCAGACGTCACAGTGGGTGGTCACCTGGGGAACAGTGATCACCATACAGTGTGGTTCAATATAAGCACTGTGGCAGAATTGAACAACACCAAGACGAGGGTCCTAGACTTCAGGAGGGCCGATTTTAAAAACAAGGGAGAATGCCTCAGGGATGCTCTGGTTGGGGGGGGGACTTGGGTGGAGTGGAGGAACAGTGGGCAAAACTAAAAGAGGGGATAGTGAAGGCAACAAACCCCTGCATCAGGCAAGTAAGCAAAAGCGAAAGGAAAGAGACCACTGTGGTTTTCAAAATAGGTAGCCAGGAAGGAAAGGGCAAAAAAGTTAGCATTCAGGAGGTGCAGTATAAGGAAATACAGATGGAGGAGGATAGGGAGGTGTATCAGGAAAAACAGAGGGAGGCAGGGAAAGCAATTAGAAGTGCAAAGGCACAAATGGAGGAGAAAATAGCCCTGGCAGTAGAGAAAGGGGACAAGACATTTCTCAGGTATGGAAGCAAAAAGAGAAAGACCAGAGGAGGGACAGTAAGGCTAAGGAGGGATGGGGAGGGGGTGGAGGAGGACCAGGAAAAAGCAGACATCCTGAACAAATACTTTTGTTCAGTGTTCACAGAGTAAGAGAAAAGCAAGGGACCACTGATAAGTGGCAGGAGCATCGAAGGAAGGGAGGTGGACACTAGTCCATTTACAGAGGACAGAGTCCAGAAGAAACCCATAAATCTGAAACTGGACAAGGCAATGGGGCCAGACAGGGTGCATCCAAAGATGTTGAGAGAGCTCAGAGAGGTGCTGGCTGCACCTCTGACTACCCTGTTCAATCACTCACTGGAGACGGGAGTGGTTCCAGAGGACTGGAGGAGGGAAGATGTAGTTCCACTTCACAAAAGTGGGAGCAGAGAATAGGATGGCAATTACAGGCCAGTCAGCCTGACTTTGGTGGTGGGGAAATTAATGGAATCACTACTGAAAGAAAGGATTGTGGAATATCTTGAATCCAGTGGCTTACAAGATCCAGGGCAGTATGGATTCATGGGGAGAGGTCATGGCAAACAAATCTAATAGAGTTTTTTAACTGGGCAGCCAGAGAATTAGATCAGGGTGAAGCGGTAGTTGTGCCCTACCTAGATTCCAGTAAGGCCTTTGACGTCGTTCCACATAGGAGACTCATAAACAAGTTGGCAGCCTAGGAGTGGGTCCAAAGGTGGTAAACTGGGTAAGAAATTGGTTAGGGGACAGGAGACAGAGGGTGGTGATAAATAGAGTTCACTCCAAGGAAGCGAGGGTGACCAGCAGGGTACCACAGGGATCAGTGCTGGGACCAGTACTCTTTAATGTATTTATTAGTGACATTGCAGAGGGGCTAGAAGGGAAGGTATGCCTTTTTTGCTGATGAGACTTAAAATCTTCAATAGGGTAGACACTCCAGGGGGTGGAAAAAATGATTAGAGATCTAAGAAAGCTAGGGAAGTGGTCAAGGGTGTGGCAGCTAAGTTTTAGCGCAAAGAAGTGCAAAATCATGCACTTGGGGCACAGAAACCCAGGGTCAGAGTACAGAATGGGGGAGGGTGTAGTATTAATGACCACCAAACAGAAAAGAGATCTGGGGATAATCATATCTGATGACCTAAACGTGAGCAGACAGTGTGACAAAGCAGTAGGGAGAGCTAGTGGAATGCTAGGGTGCATAGGGAGGGGTATCAACAGCAGAAGAATGGAGGGGGCAATACCACTGTATAAATCTTTGGTGAGACTTCACCTGGAGTATTCTATCTAGTTCTGGAGACCAGATCTCTGGAAGAACATAGACAGAGTAAAGGCAGTCCAGAGGAGGGCAACTAAAATGGTGCAGGGTCTGCATCAAAAGCCCTATGAGGGGAGACTAAAGGACCTCAATATGTACACCCTGGAAGAAAGGAGGGCAAGGGTGTAGACAGGCATACTCACTGTACACATTTGTGTACAGTTTTGTTGAGTGCCTGCCACAAGCCATAAGCCACTCTGTTAATATTGTCATTCTAATCTGTAGTATTTGGTTAGTGTAGGCCACTGAGGATTGTCAATACATGTATAACCTCTTTAGAGTAGAAGTCATCTGACAACAATCTGACTTGTTTGGAAGGGGGTGCCATTTGGAAAGGATGTGTACATTTTTTAATGGGGGGGTGTAACTGTTGGAGATTGTGTACAAAATGGAAATTTCTGGCTACACTCCTGAAGGAGGGAGAGGGGGGGATATGACAGAAACATTCAAATACCTCACAAGTAAAAATAAGGTTCAAGAAGGAAGCATTTTTCAGAATAAAAAGATGCTTAAGAACAAGGGGCACTGAGGGTTGAGATGCTGGACTCCACATTGGTGACCCGTGCTTTGGAGCAAGCTCAAGCTGCCAGGGGTCAGCAGGGGAGGGAGAGAATCGAGCATCCAAAGGACTGCTCTCCCCTCTCAGGGAGGGAGGGATGGCCGTCCCCCTCCTTGGCTGCCTCCTGGTGGAGGTAGGGTGGCAGCGCTAAGAGTCAGGGAGGCAAAAGAACATGGCGATGTGGCATGCACACCTCCATGCACGCACCCTCATGGCTGCGAGGGGGAGGAGCAAACAAAATGGAAAAGATGGCATCCATGGGCTCCGTGACCCTGCCTGCCAGCCGGCATCCTGCTCTGTCACTGCACCACTGGAGACCACGACTGGATTGTGTACTGGGTGGGAGGAGGACAGCCCTCCCCTTCTTGTCCCCACCATGGGGGGAATCTGTGGGGGTACTAGGGCGTTCAGTGGTACCGGGGGAGGGGTGGATGGACACAAGTGGCAAGGCAAAGGGAGTTAACTGGGTGCGGATGTCGGGGGGAGTGAAATAGAATATGAAAAAAAAAAAGAACAAGGGGACATGCTATGAAGCTGGTGGGGGTAGATGGTAGACTCTGGAGAGATGTAAGGAAGTACTTTTTCACAGAAAGAGTGGTGGATGCCTGGAACAGTCTCCCAGCGGAGGTGGTAGAGGTAAAAATGGTAACGGCTTCAAGAATGCATGGGATAGGTATAGGGAACCTTAGAGATAGGGAAAGGGGGGGGTTAAAGCTGGAGATCAAGTATTGCGGTATTACAGTAGGTAGGCAAAATGGACAGACTAGGTGGGCCAAGCAGTCCTTATCTGTCATCAGTTTCTATGTTTCTATGTTCTATGTTTCTATGTTTCTTTGCACCTGGTACACTGGGTGCAGTTGATGTGCTGAATAGATTCCTGCCAAGACCCAAGACTGGATGTCATCCAGCTACTATAGTTGAGACTTAACCCCAACAAAACTGAAGTACTGAAGATCACAGAGCCACCAAAGACCCACCATCCTAGAAGGGCAAGAGTAGCTCTCCGGCCCCCTCTAGCTGCTGGAGGTCTGCCTCTGAACAAGTAAGGGGTCTACTGAGAAATATAGGATATTCTTGTCTCAGAACAGGACAATCAGGAGCTCAAAGGGCACACAGGCAGAAAGTAAGGGGAGAGAGAAAAAAAAATACAGAGGAAAGAGTAAGGATTGCAAACAGTTAAGGGACCAGAAATAAGACATGATGGGAGTGGTGCAGTGCAGTGGCTGTGGAGCAGCAGTCTTCCGGGAGACGTTCTGGAGGATGCGGTGTTGTCCCATCTGCAGACACCACTCTGGGCTGAGGGAGGAGGTTGCTCATCTCCAGGCTGAGTTGGCCAGGATTTGCGGGACCTCCTCTTCCATCTAGGGACCACCAGTGCCACTGCCATTGCCTCAGAGGTTGCCAAAAAAGAGGAACAGTTGGACCACAGTGGGCTCAGGGAAGGTGAGGGTGGTGGAACAGAGGCACATCCCTCCAGCTGTCCATCTCTACAATTCCTATGCCATTCTGGCAAAGTGTGGTTCCTCTATGGAGGCACCTACAGTGGAGACCAAGGAGGATGCTGGGAACCTCCACAAAGGAGACCCACAGGAGGGTGGCAGGGGACCCCGCAGGGGAAGGAAACAACTCCTGGTGGAGTATTCCATTGTTAGGAAGGTAGAACTGGGGGAGGAAGGGGAGAGGGAAGTAAGGTGCCTGCCTGGTGCCATGGCTTGTAGGAACAGGGAGCGAATCCTCAGGATTGCCGGACCAGCTGCACAGGGGAGGGAGCTGGATGTCACTGTCCACCTAGGGACAAATGACCTAGCTAAGAAAGGGATCAGAGAAGTGCAGGAAGAGTTTGTGGAATTGGAGAGGGGCCTTAGACAAGTAGCATGCACGGTAACCTTCTCGGAAGTGCTGCCCATCTATGGCATAGGAGAGACTAGGGTGTTCTGCACCATGGGATTCAATCAGTGGTTGAAAGACTGATGTGGAGCTCAGGGATTTGGCTTCACTGGGGACAGGGGGTCCACCTGAAGTGATGCAAGCCTATACTGGCATGATGGGCTGCATCTGTCCAGGAGGGGAACCAGGATCCTAGGTGATAGGTTTAAATGCTTAATTGGCAAGCATTTAAACTAGCCAAGGGGAGAGGCACTGGAAAGGAGCAGGGAAATCCTATCCCCCAAAAAAAATCACGGTAGCAAGTGCGGTAAACACCAACATAGAGGTGTCGATAGGGAGAAGGGCAGGGGTAAATGGAGAAAGTGACAAAGGCAAGAAGGACAGGGATGGGGCAAAAGGGTAAGGCCATCAGTAAATGGAGGGTAATGAGTACCAATGCCTGTAGTCTGGGCAACAAGCTCCCTGAGCTGGTGGCCTAGATGGAAGAGGGATGCCTGGATATCGTAGCAGTCACAGAAACATGGTACACAGAGAACCATGACTGGGATGTTAACATACCAGGGTACATAACCTACAGGAGAGACAGGCAGGGGAGAAGAGGGGGAGGAGTAGCTCTCTATGTAAAGGAAGAGATAAAAGCAACTGAACAAAAGAGTAAACAGGGAGGAGAGGAGGCACTGTGGGTCACCTTGGAGACTGGAAAGGGCACCACTATCCACACAGGGGTTGTGTACAGACCCCCATGTCAGGGGGAAGGAATGGACAAGGATATGATAGAAGGCATTCTTAGAATGGCTGAGAAAGGAGAGATACTGTCAGTGGGTGACCTGAATATGCCAGATGTTAACTGGAGCACATTTGCTGCAGCCACATCCAAGAACAGGGCCATTCTCGATGCCCTACAGGTGGCAGGCCTCAGACAGCTAGTTTCGGAACCCACTCATGAGGGAGCAATCTTGAACCACCATGCTCTCAAGCGGGGCAGTGAGAGGATCTCAGATCTAGAAGTGGGTTTCCATCTGGGAACAAGTGACCATCAAACAGTGTGGTTCATGATAAACTCAGCTACAGAGTCAAGCCATACAAAAGTGAGGGTACTGGACTTTAGAAGGGCTGACTTTGGCAAGATGGGAGAGTCCCTTAGTAAAGCACTAGCAAACAGACTAGAAGGAGGTGTGGAGCAACAATGGGGAATCATCAAAACTGCCATCACAGAGGCAACAAGCCTTTGTGTGAAGCAAATAAACAAATCAAAATGAAAGAAAAAGCCACTATGGTTCTCAGAAGAGGTGGCTGTGAAAGTCAGGAAGAAAAAGATAGCATTCTGGAAGTATAAGGAAACACACAAAGAGCAGGACAAAGAGCTGTACCAGTTAAGGCAGAAGGAAGCAGGGAGGGAAGTCAGAACAGCAAAGGCCCAAACTGAGGAAAAGATAGCCAACTCAGTTAAGAAGGGGGCTAAAACCTTTTATAGGTACATCAGCGAGCGTAGAAAGACAAAGGGAGGGATAGTGAGGCTGAATAGAATGAACGGTGGGTGGGCAGGGGGGACAGTGAAAAAGTAGGGATACTGAATAAATATTTCTGCTTAGTATTCACGAAAGAGGAGGGGGAAGTGCCTAATCCAATTGCCAGAAGCACTCTTGATAGGGGGGTCGAGCCCAGTCCTTTCACAGAAGAAAGGGTTCTGCAAGAACTCCTAAAACTGAAGGTGGACAAAGCAATGGGGCCTGATGAAATTCACCCCAGAATTCTAAAATAATTAAGGGGGGAACTAGTGAAACCACTGGCAACTCTTTTTAATAAATCATGGGAGGATGGTGTGGTACCCGAGGACTGGAGGAAGGCAGATGTGATTCCCCTTCACAAAAGTGTGACCAAGACAGAGGCAGGAAACTACAAACCTGTCCGTCTTACCTCTGTGGTAGGAAAAGTGATGGAGTCACTTCTGAAGGAAAGAATTGTTGAGTACCTAGAGGCCAGTGGAGCACAGGACCCAAGGCAGCATAGATTCACTGCGGGAAGGTCTTGTCAGACAAATCTAATAGATTTCTTTGACTGGGTGATGAAAGTAGTAGACCAGGGAGGTGCTGTGGACATGCCTACCTAGATTTTAGCAAGGCATTTGACACAGTCCCACACAAAAGATTAATAGTCAAATTAACCAGCCTGGGAGTGGGTCCCAGGGTGGTAGCCTAGAGCAAAACATTGGTTGGACAATGGGACACAGAAGGTAATTGTAAATGAGTCCACTCTGAAGAAAGAGGGGTTACTAGTGGGGTACCATGAGGTTCAGTATTGGGTCCAGTCCTTTTAATGTCTTTATAAGTGACATTGCAGAGGACTGGAAGGAAAAGTATGCCTCTTTGCAGATGACACAAAGATCTGCAACAGGGTTGATACACAAGGAGGCGTGGAAAGGATGAGAAGGGACTTGGCAAGGTTGGAGGAATGGTCAGAGTATGGCAGCTAGGATTCAATGCAAAGAAGTGCAAAATAATGCACCTGGGAAACAAGAACCCAGGGAAGAATACACAATGGGGGTAGTAACAACAACAAAAAAGGAAAGGGACCTGGGGGTAATCATATTAGATTACCTAAAGGTGGGCAAGCAATGTGAGAAGGCAGTAGGGAGGGCTGGGGGTATACTGGGATGCATAGGGAGAGGCATCAGCAGCAGAAAACAGGAAGTTGTTATCCCTCTGTACAGACAGTTGGTGAGACCCCATCTGGAGGACTGTGCCCAGTTCTGGAGACCCCATCTCCGCAAGGACATAGACAGGATAGAGGCAGTCCAGAGGAGGGCAACTAAAATGGTGCAGGGTCTTCAAGAGAATCCGTATGAGGAGAGACTAAAGGAGCTTAACATGTATACCCTTGAGGAAAGAAGGGAGAGGGGGGACATGATAGAAACTTTTAAGTACCTCAGTGGAATCAACAAAGTCCAAGTGGGCAGCATCTTTCAGAAAAAGAAACATGCAAGAACAAGGGGACACAATTTAAAGATGGGGGAGTTGTTCAGGGGCAATGTAAGGAAGTATTATTTCACAGAGAGGGTAGTGGACACACGAAACAGCCTTGCTGAGGAGGTTGTGGGGTCTAAAACTGTGGGAGCATTCAAGAATGCATGGGACAGACATAAGGCAATTCTTGTGGGGGGTAGGAAGAAATAGGCTGTTGGTTAACTAGGATCTGCAGCCTATCCTGTAGATAGGGAAATAGGCAGACTAGATGGGCCAAGTGGTCCTTATCTGCCGTCAAAGTCTATGGTTCTATGTTACTGGTGGTTGTGCCAGGTCGGAAGGGAAGGAGTGGCAGCTATTATGAGGGAGACCAGGCTTTAGCTTGGTTCCCTGGGGTTTTGGTTGCTGAGAAGGTGAGAAATCTGGGCGTCATTCTGGATGAGCGGCTGACATTTGCGGCTCAGGTGTTGGTAATGGTCTGGAATGGTTTTTACCATCTACGGAACATTAGCCACATTAAATCCCTGCTGCATGCTGGCCTGCCGGCACAGCGGTAGAGTTACCGCCTGCTGTGATGACAACTGCAGTTTGGGACCAGACCTCAGACGTTGGAGGGTCGGCCCGGGGTGGGGAGGGAGGAGGCTGAGCATCCAGGGGACTGCTCGCCTCCTCCGGGGAAGGAGGGGATCTGGTACCTAGCACCTACCAACCTCTAGCACTGGCTGAGCAGCACAGCAGCTCGGGACCATGCTAGGTGCTTGTCAGGGCGGGGAACAGCGGACCCCGGCCCATTCGGGTCGGGAGTGCACCCGACTGTGCGCCAAGGTCATTGCACATCTGGCCTTGTTCTAGTGAGAGCGAGGGCGCACATAAGACAAACACACCTCTGTGCAAGCCCTGTGACACATGAGACCCTGGCAAGAGCTGGGACCCAGCCAATATAGGGGAGGTCCCCTTCGGCAGTGACTGAGGCCAAAAATACACACATAAACAAAAACAAAAATCCCCGTTGCATGCATTTGTGAGTTTGAGGCTTGACTTCTGCAGTGCTCTATACCTTGGGGTCAGTGAAGATACGTTACAGCACCTGCAGCTGGTGCAGAACGCAGCTGCTAGGCTGCTGACTGGCCTTTCGAGGTCATGCCAGGAAGTTAACTTCCTGGGTGCCAGCTGGCCCTCTACTTATTAAGCTGAAATGTGTTGCATAATTTAGGGCAAGGTTAAAGCTGGAATGGACTGCATATATAGCATAAGGGCTTCTATTGTGTATACCTCTTGTATTATATATTTTTTCTTTGTTGTTCTACATTTTATATCTCCTGTCTATGTAATTGCAAACTGTATGTGTATGTGCCTCAGGACCTCCTTGTGAATGAGCTTGCTCAACGGAGTCTTTTCTGCAATAAACTTGAATGGCCTGTCTCCCCAGTGCTGTGTGATCTGCAATGACTGCTGGTAAAGTGATGCATCTCCTTTTAACCCTTAGAAGACTGTGGACGTATATATACGTCCAGAATCTATATACGTTTACACAGATTCAATTCTCAAAGGGTTAAGCTGGCTTGCCAGTTTATAAGGCTCTACAGGGGTTGGGACCGGGTTACCTTACTGATTTACTGCACCCTTATGTGTCCTTACACCCTCTCTGCTCCACTAAGGAGGGCCTCCTTGTCATTTCCAGGTCCAGGTTAAAAACTTTGGGGAACCAGGCCTTTAAGGTGGCAAGTCTGGTCCTTTTGGAATTCTCTCCTGAGGGCCCTGAGGGAGCCCACCTCAGTGGAGACCTTTAAGAGGGATCGGAAGATCTTTTTGTTTGCAGAGGCATTTGGAGAGTGATTACTCCCTTTTTATGCTGACATTCTAGTGTTTATTTATTTATTTACTTGTTTATTTATCTGGTTTTCAGGTCTTTTGCAGTTTTTGAATATAAACTATTTAATTAGTGCCTGAATGTTAATTTAGCTATTTGTTTTATATATTTAAATTTGTTTATGCTTTCTGCTTGTGCACTTTTTGTAATGGTGCTCTGAGTGTCCAGGGAAGGGCATCAACTCTAAATAAAATCTACTACTGCTACTCCTATTAGCATACAAAATACCCTTTAAATGGAAAACAGGGAACTACAGATTAAGGTGAGACTAAACAAACGATAAGTTACAGGAAATAAAAACCAGTCAAGCAGAGAATACGTGTCCTGGGGTAGTTAAAAAATGAAAGCGTACTTCTAAAAGCATTGAGAGGCACAAAGTGTTAAATGCACAACGTGATCATATCAGACCAAGCAACCGTAACGAGGTACAGAAAACCAACAGTTTGGTGAAGTACAACCACAGGAGGAGTCAGCTTTGAGGTAGCCCCAGAGAGAGATCTTCTGAACAGTGGGTGGGAGGACATTACATTATGATAGGAAATGTGTACGTATTCTGAAACTGCACAAACTACCGGTAGTTCGTAATGACAGATACACATCACTGCTTCTCTTGCATGTAGAAACCTAGCACAGTACATTACCATAAGAGATAGATAGACAGATAGGTAGAAGGGTAGATAGATAGATAGATAGATAGACAGACAGACAGACAGACAGACAAAGGGGAAATTGTTTAACCAGGAAAGGCACACTAAGCCAGTTATTGTTTCCAGGTGCAACCTGGGAGCACAAGGAAGTTAAATGACTTCCTCAGGGTCACACAGTATGCAAGTGGGGCTGGTGGGATTCAAACCCAGGTCTACAGGTGTGCAGCTCAGTGCCCTTAACACCTACACTATACTGCCTCCAAGACAGACAGTCAGACAGATTTTTTTCTATGCAAATCAAAAGTTCTATGAGTGGGGAAATAAGAACAGCCCTGTTCTCACTAGACTAGTGTGGGGGAGGAGAAAACCAAATCTAACAGCAAGTTTTTGAAACAAGAAAGGGATGTTTACCAATCACTCCAAGGTGATTCAGAACAGTTCTGTAGAGTAGTGCTCGAAGCTTTATAGAGGGGGACTGTGAGGAGCATGAAGGAAATGCAGGGGCCTCCCTGCAGAAAATGAATTTTTCCCAAGCAAGCAGAAGACTAGGCGAGGGGACTGGGGAGGCAGATCTCTCTGGTTGTCATGCAGAAGGCAGCAGTGAGTTTTGTGGGGGTGGGGGGTGTGTGGGGCGCTGCAGGTTCAGATGGACTCTGATAGAATTTTACAGGGTAGTGGGAGACTCGGTCTGGAAACGTATGGACAGTATGTTTATGTCGGCCAAGGAGGAGGGACAGTTGCCAGCTACATGCAACCTGGCCACAGCCATCTTGATATAAAAGGTGAGTAAGGAACTGGCAGAGCGTTTGGCCTACAAGCCTGTCTCCCTCCTCAAATGTGACATCAGAATGTTGAAGAAAGGCCTAGCTACACAGCTATATATTGCCATCCACAGTAGCTAAGGAGCAAACGGGTTTAGTTAAAAATAGGTATTCAGAAAAATTCCCAGGGCTCATATTGAGGGGGGACATGAATTGTACCATGGACCTACTCCTGGATCATTTGGTGGGCAGGGGCTGGGGCTGGGGAGGCCACAAGACAGTGGCAGATGGGTGTGGCAGACCTTCACTTGGTGGCTGGGTGGCGCACAGCGAACCCAGGAGCGCAGGAGTACACATTTTACTCTAGCCCTCGTGGCACATGGTCACGCATTTACTACATCTATATGTCCCGGGACTGGTACACGAGAGTTCAGAATATTAAACACAGCCCCATTCATATCTCAGACCATGCAATGATCATTCTGGTGGCCACTCTGAGTGAACAAAGGGAGGGTCCACCCCCTGTGGAAGTTCCAATCCCCATATACTGTATATGTTGGGAGATAAAAAGTTTGGAGAATTTCTAAAGGACCAGTGAAAGTTATTCACTGGGGCTAATGTGGGCTCCCTCACCACTAAGGCTACAATTTGGGATCCCAGGAAGGCGTATATGAGAAGAATGATCATAAGTTATGTAGCCAGGGTTAAGAGACAGAGGCAGGAAAAAAGGGTGGAACTAGAGACCCGTTTAAAAGAGCTGGAGAGAAAAGTGGCAGGAGGAGACAAGGGAGAAGCTAGGGGCTTACTGGAGGTTACTAGGGAGACTCCGAATGCATTACTGAGGGGAGAAGCCAGGAAATCATGGATGTTCTGTAAAAACCAAATGTATGAATGGGGTAATAAACCCAGTCCATTTCTGGGCCGTTTGATGTGGGGAGGGAAATGCCCTATTTGGATCACTGGTATTCGGGAGAAGGGAGGCACCTTTCACAGGGGAAAGCAGAGAATTAAAGGGCGTTTTCAGTTTTTTTTTATGAGACATTATACAGGATGGAGTGTGGCAGGCGGCGTCTGGGCCTAGCTAGGGCCTTTTTGGGCTGACTGACACTCCCAAAAGTAATGAGAGAACAAGAGATAGCCTAAATCAGCCAATCAAGAGGGTCGAGGTGCTGTGGGCTATCCAGGGACTGAAAGTGGGTAAGACTAGTGGCCCAGATGGTTTCCCAGCAGAATACTATAAGGAGGGCATGGCAAATCAGTTAGCTGACCCACTATGTGAGGTTTTCAAGCAGCTGGAGGGGATGGAGGTTGAGCTCCCTGCCTCATGCTTTGATGCAGTAATATGCCTGATCCCTAAGCAGGGGAAGGACCCGACAGGGTGTGCATTATACAGGCTGATTTTTCCCCTGTTGAATTGTGACCTTAAAATACTGGCAAAGATCTTGGCCACCCGATTGGAGTAGATGCTTCCAGATCTCATTCACCCAGACCAGACTGGGTTTATAAAAGGGTGCCTCTCGTACCATAATGTTCACCGGCTGTTGAATGTAATGTGGAGCATGAACAGGTTGAAAGAAGATACATATATAATGTCTATGGATGCAGAAAAGGTGTTTGATCAAGTGGAGTGGGACTATCTATTTGAGGTGCTGACCCGGTTTGGTCTGGGTGACGCACATGTTGGATGGGTGCAGGTGATGTATAAGTCCCCCAGGGCTCAGGTACTGGTGAATGGTGCACTCTTGGGAAGATTAGACTTGGCCAGGGGTAAGCAGCAGGGGTGCCCACTCTCCCCCCTGTTATTTGCCCTGGCGCTGGAGCCACTGGCACTTGCAATCCGGCAATGCAGGGAGATTAGAGGGGTTGAGGGAGTGTCGGGCATGCAGCATAAAATCACCTTACATGCAGATGACATGCTGCTATTTGTAAGGAATCCAGAGTCATCAACTACCCCACTGTTAAATCTAACTGAACACTGCTCAATTCTCAGGCTAGACGATAAACCTGAATAAATCTGAATTAATAAGTTTCCTGGAGGAAGGAGTGGGGAGGGGAAGTGGGGCCTAAAGGTAGTGGGTCAGAGTTTTATATTGGGTGGGCAGATCATTGGGATCCTTGTATGAACTGAACTACACCACCATTATCAAAACGATTGAGGCTGACCTTCGCAGGTGGACCCCCCTGCCCATCTCTTGGATGGGTAGAGTTAACTTAATCAAAATGAATGTTCTCCTCAGGATTCTCTACATCATGCAAATGGTGCACATCGGGCTAACAAGAGGGGATATTAGTACACCAGAAGCGGCTTTCTCATCCTTTATATGGCAGGGAAAGTGCCCAAGAGCAAGCTTGCAGAGGCTGAAGGCAGGAACGGCCAGGGGAGGTCTGAATTTCCCAGACCTCCGGAATTATTTTCTGTCTATCCAATAGAGATATATTAGTGACTGGGTTCATCAGCCGAGGGTGGCTAGCTGGGTGGCTCTGGAGCAGGGTGGTTGTCAAGGTAAGGTTACAGCTTATCTGGATAAGAGAGGCCACAGGGCATACCAGGCATTGGGGGAACAGAATCCACTGATACTAGAGGTTCTGGATGGGTGGGGTCAACTAATGAAAGGTAGGAAGATAAAGGAACCAGAAACACTGTTGTTGCCGATAGCTAGAAACCCCTTTTTCTTGCCGGCTCTAGAAGGTCCAGAGTTCAGGGTTTGGGAGGAGAAGGGAATGCAGAGTGTTGGAGATCTATGCTTGGGAGGAGGGCTGTGCTTCTTTGCAGATTTGCAGCACTATCTGGGCCTAGAGAAGGGGCATCTGTTTAGATATTTTCAGGTGCGAGCCTATGTCACGGGTATGGGAAGTGGTGGGACTAGGACCCACGAGCTGGAAGAGATAGAGCATCTAATATATCAAGCCAAAAGGGACCCCAAAGGTTTCATCTGGAAGGCTGCATGGGAAGGGAAGCAATATGTTCCTGACCTTACCCTTAAAACTAAGGGGTTATGGGAAAGGGACATGGGGATACAGATAGGGGAACCAAATTGGAAGATGTTGCTCTCCGTGCACATGGGAATAGTGGTGTACAACAGATTCAAGGAGGCCTTTCATAAGTTTGTGCATAGACTCTACTGTCCACCCGTTACAGTGCACAAATTCCATCCGGAGATTTCCTCCATATGTGGCAGGCGTGAGAAGGAAGCGGGGATGTATTCCATTGTTTCTGGACATGTCCAATATTACAAAAGTTTTGGAAGGCGATAATATTAGAAGAGGGGAAGATGGCAGGAAGAACGTTTCAATTGGACCCATTATTATGCCTATTTGGTCTGGAAAGACTGGGAAGGGAGGAGTGGATCCCGCTTCCAAGGTGGGTTAGCATCATCCTAATATTGGCCAGGCACTGTATCCAAAACACTTGGGTCTCGAATGCAGCTCCCACAGTGCAGCAGTGGTGGACACTGTCTCTCCAGACCTTAGTATTAGAAAAGCTCATGCTGACAGTAAGGGGGAGGGATTCCTACATAGCTGGGCACCGTATCTGGCTAATTTAAGTCCAGCAGAGGCCCTAATACTGCAGGAAGGTCTGGAAGTCTAACACAGAGAAGACATTTTTGGACACCGGCAAGGGTGGGGGAGTCGCCTGCTAGGAGATTAGCCTCCCACCTGTTCAGGAGAAGGAAATAAACATCGGAAACAAAACGCACCCACTTAATACCCTTTTAATTGTAGAAAATGATTGTGTAACATCTTTTTTATAATACTGTGTACCTATGGATGAATTGTATGAAACACTGTTGGTTTTCTTTGTTTGTTATATGTTGTTGTTGTGTGATGTTTTACATAGATGTAAACCATAAAATTCTCAATAAACAGATTATGAAAAAAAAAAAAAAGGTATTCTACCATAATGTGAAGTGACTTTTAGGTGCGGTAGGAATGCTTAATGAGTGAACTTTATTATAATTTCCTTTTCAGTGACAACACACACAGTCTAACATTAACATACTGAGCAGACTAACATCTGTAACTACAGTATCTACTGTACATTCCTACGGTTATGTGAGGTGACTTTTGGGTGTGGTGGAATTGGCCTCTTAGAACCTGGAGAAAGTCTGTGTGCTCTCACTGGATACCAGGCACCCTTCTACCCACCCTATTCTATGGTTCACCTGTACTGTTCTCTATAAAAAATACTGAGATGCAGATGTAACCCCCTAAGTGGCGCTACCCTAAGGGCTACTACCCCTGCCTGCTGGGCAACCAGTAGGTTAAGGGGCCTGAGTTCTGAAATGGGTGCCTCCTCCCAGAGGTCAGGGTTAGTAGTGGTCGGACTAGCCTGAGCACGGCCCTCTGGGACACTGTAACCATACCCAGTTCCTGCTAGTGGCCCATACAGTACACAATAGTTACTTTCACAATACGCCTGATATGCTTTGTGAGTACCCACACAGTATGCACTTACCACCAGGGCTGGCTTCTTCAATTTGACCCTGGGGACCCCCTGTAAAACAAGATCAAGCAGAACAAACGGCAACAGTGCAATATTTTGGGCAGAAACAGGGCCCACAGACTGGTTGCAATGCAGAAAAAGTAGATCTGATTTATTCGAGGGGAATTGAACAAGGAAGGGGACAATCAGGTTAATTGGCTTAATATTTCTAGCAATCACTCAGTTGTGCATGCAGTAAGAGTCACTCACACAGTCACACTTCTGGGTACCCAGGGGAGGTGGAAGGGGCTAGCCAGGACCATTGCCTGGGGTAGGCTGGCGTTGCAGCTGGTTGGGGCCCTGTGATGGAAAACACAGCTTGCACAACACACTTTTGTAATCCAGAGCCAGATGGCTCAGTTCGTGACAGAAAGAAACAACACAACAAATCAGGTGGCACACTTAGATTAAAAGGTAGTTGCAGGGAACTACCCTGATAGTTACTCACGATACCCAAACTGGACACAGGAGGGACGAAAATTGAGACAGCAGATGAATTTTCTGGGTTGCCAGGAGAAGCAGGGCCCACACGATTCGCCGCAGTGTCGTTCCTGTTCAGGCGTGGAGCAAGGGCTTATCCCCGGGCAGGTCTCTGGTCGATGGCTCTCCACTGCGCAGCAGGGTAGGGTGATGGGGCCCTCGTGGCAAAGCTCAGCACCATGGAGATGCAGCAGATTCAGTCCGTTTCGGCAGGATATTGCTTCCTGCCAGCCGCACACAGTTTACCACGTGGGGAACCAACTCACAGTTCCCTCCTCGTTTACAGCACATTTATATGTAAGTGGAACTTACTGAACCAGGCACAGTACTCTCTGGCCTCGATTGCTATGGTCTCTGTGCCCCACAGAAACATCTAGGTGGGAAAAGATTTCAGGCAGGCTGATCGCATTCAGCGCAATCTTCGGTCCTCCTCAGGGAAAGCCTGATCACCCTTCAGCTACTCACTGGGTTCTCCAGACTCAGATTTAGTCCAATAATTACTCTCCCTCTCTCTCTCTCTCTCTCTCTCTCTCTCTCTCTCTCTCTCTTCTCAAACCATGAGCTGACTTGCAGACCTCTATTTAGGCCTTTGCACAGTTCTCCCTCTTGAAACTATGCAAAGCTTGCTTGGATATCATGAGCTGTTTCTCTCTCAACTCCCAGCTTAGATCTGGCTTGCCAGCAGACAGCTCATGGAATTACCCCCAGACCCAAACAGTTTGGTTGACCAGCACAACTGTCAATCACACAAGAGCACAAGAACAAACGGGGTTTCAATAGCAAAAGGTGCCAACAGTCCAAAACTAGAATTCCCACAGATTTGGGTCCATCCAGTCCCTATGAGCAGGCTCCATTTTAGAGTGCCCTATTACTGATTGGTCCAATTTGGCTGTTCGGGACCAAAATGGAGGAAATAATCAGAAGAGTCTTTGCTGCAAAGAAGGCAAGTTAGAACAAACTACATTATCATTATTGCTATAAAATATTTCCAACATATAGTTACATTCTTCAGCAGAGCTCCCTCTGCGCAACCAGCGATGGCAGAAACAAAGCAATTAGCCGGCAGCCCGGGCAGGACCCAAGCATGGAAACACTCAGTCCCCCTCCCAGACTAATTATTACTGCAAACAGGCAGCCATTAAAGCGACAGTACACGGAGGCCACACAGGCACTCACTGGCAATACATTTAAACGGCTATAGCGCCAAACACCAGCCAGGCAGCGAGCAATTAGGGGAGCTCATGGAAGACTTTTCGGGAACCCCCATTTGTAGGGAGTTACACAGAAGTTCAGAACCTTTTACCATAGAATCAGTAGATTCGCAGCATGTGCCCACTCCAGAGAACACCATTGTCTGGTCCTCCAAGCACTAAACTGGCCCACCCTGGAAGGCAAACTAAAATACCCCCCCTCTCTCTCTGCTTGGCATACAAGCTCAGACTGCCCAATGCCCCCTCCCCCCAAGTTTAGCCGAGGCGCTGTTAATGAAAACGAATAGTAGAACACTTAGGTCTTCTGGCAGAAAGCTCCTTATGATACCCAAAGTGAAAACTGCCCAAGGGTCTAAGGCTTTTTCCGCTTTCATTCCTTCCCTCTAGAATGCATCCCCAACAAATCCGTAGGAGTGCAACTCACTTGGGGGGTTTAAAAGGAAACTTAAGGTCCACCTGCTGGAGATTACCAATGTACTTGTAATCAGTGATGTCTCAACTGTGTACGGCTATATCCAATTAACTGTATCCATTGAATGGCTGAAACGTGAATGTACCCAATGTGTTATTAACAAAAGCTGTAAACTGTCTTTTGAACCCTAGTATGTGATTGTAAACTACTGTCTCTTATCTGTAAACGTTTCACTCTGTATATGTTGCACTATCTGTAATTAATTCTGGGTCGCCCCTGAAAAAAGGACTGTTACTGGACTCAGTGGGCCCTACCCGGTCAACAAAATTAAAATGAATAAATAAAGAAGGCCTTTGGCAGGGTCAAATGGAGATAACTGTTTTGGGCTTTGGAGGAATTCTGGCTGGGAGAATACTTTTTGGTTATGGGGAAACCCTGTACAAGAACTCAAGGGCTAACATCTTAGTGACTAGCGAGCTCATGGAGGACTTTGGGTTGGTTACAGTCACTAGGCAAGCATACCCTCTGTCCCAACTTCTTTTCACTTTGGCAATAGAACCACTAGCAGAGGCAATCTGTAGAGCTGAAGAGGTAAGGGGAATTTGAAGGGCATGGGGGAAGCAGCATGAACTCTTCCTATATGCAGACAACATGCTCCTGACTAGACTTGAATGCTCGGAATGTCTGGACAATGCATGTGCCATTTGCAGAAATGTAAAACAATCTCTATTGGCAGCATTGTACCTCCGCTGGAAGGTATCGTGTAATCAGTTTACCATCTACTGCTAACCGGTTCACTGGGGTTACCTTTATTTCCCAGTTCTGATTTGGTTCCGTTCCCTCCTACCTTAAATCTCCACTGTCCTCTCCCTTTCTTCCTCTTACACTCTCCGCAGCAATATCTTCCATTCCCTCTCTATTCCTTCTAGAAAATCTACTGTTGGTCAATCTGCTTTTATATATTGCTTTCCTAAACTTTGCTCCTCCCTTCCTGTCTATTCACTCTTCTTCTTCTTCTGCCCTCTCCTCCTCTTCCTCCTCCCAAAAGTCTCTTTATGACTGTTCTTCTCCTACGTGTAACTACCCTTGACTCTTTCTCCTATTGTATTCCTTCCCTCCACTATTTTTGCCCTAGACATGCTGTCACCCTCATCCCCTTCTAAACTTGTAAGAGTAGTTTCCCATGCCTAAAATAACTTATTTTTTATTTCCTGCGTGTATCTGTTTACTGATTTGCCTTATTTATGATTATGCTTCTTGGTGTTCTGTATTACTATTCATGACACCTATTTTTGTATTTTAATATTGCTATTACTGAATAGCCTTTTCCATGTTCCCCTCTCCCCCAGGACGCATCTGTAAATGAGCTGTTGGCAGCTCGGTATGTCTTTCTTGGTGAAACTTTTGAAATAAATAAACAATAAATTAATAAATCTGCTTGGTGATCTAGAATTGATCAGAAATGTGTCTCACCCTATTTTAAAATTAGGATTACCCACAAAAGGTTGGAAGGTATGTTTTATGGGATCTAATCTGAGCAGTCTACTAAGTTGGAGGTGCGTTTTGACAGATGCCTCAGTTGTTGTCTTTCTCTTAGGTAGGGGACATTTCTTAACTGGTGTGTGTGTATTAGGGCCTTGGGAGAGATGTCATGAGAGGAGCATAAATAGTTCTCTATTTCAAGTCAAAGTGGGGTATAACCCTGCTGTTCCTCTTCCCCCGTTCCTTACTATATTGCAGGTATTTATTGCTTTGCAGGGCTAAATAGTATAGGTAACATTCTAGAAGTTGCAGTCCACCTGCTCCCTTTGGGGCAGCCAATTTGTGATACACCCTTCTTGCCACTTTACCTTCCCATCTGAACTGCAGTATTGCTCTGTGGAGCTGTTTGAAGCAGACCATTGGGATAACCCAATTCATCATTTCCATGGAGCACGTGACTGGACAGGAGGTTCATTTTATTATATTAATTTCCCCCATAAGGTGACTGGGAGCTTTGAGCATCTCATAAGATCTTATTTAAGGTGATTTAATGGTTTATCCAGATTTTGAAGCTCCATTTCTTTTTTTTTTTTTTTTTATACTTTCTTCTTTTCACACCCCCTTCTCACCCCGGTGCTTCCTCACCTTCAGAAGTCTCCTATGGCCTTGTGCATCCCTGCTTGTCTGTCGGCATCGGGTGCAGTCATCCCTCCACGCTGCCTTGGTTTGACCCCCAGGCGGGTACAAGGCAGGACCCCCCCTTCCACTGCCCAGAGCAACTGTGATTTCATCGGGGATCCGTCATCCGTGCCGGCAGGGGCCCTGGGATCAGGGCCTGAAGCTCTGTCTACAGGGAGCACTGGAGGGTATTTTTCTTTTTTTGGCCATCCCCATAGGACGTTTGCATGCTAGGAAAGCCTAGGAGCAACACACGTCACAGTGTGCTAACGCTCCGGCTCCTGGCAGATGTCCTCTCTCCCTGCTACATGCAGTCCTCGCTGCACCACCACCCATGGTCACCCAGGTAGCGGTATCGCAGCGGGACCCGCATCCCACCCCACCCGGAGGAGGAGAGCAACCTCTGGGCGCTCGATCCTCCTCCCCCCGGCCGGCCCTCCAGTTCCCCGAGTCTGTTCCCGAACCCAGGTCACTGGCACCACAAGCGGTAACCCTACCGCTGCGCCGGCGGGCCGACCCTCCATTTCTTTTTGTGACTTGCTCAGATAAATACCTCGA
This sequence comes from Neoceratodus forsteri, assembly GCA_016271365.2. Taxonomy (NCBI): domain Eukaryota; kingdom Metazoa; phylum Chordata; order Ceratodontiformes; family Ceratodontidae; genus Neoceratodus; species Neoceratodus forsteri. The sequence goes on along the minus strand of CM028133.1, from coordinate 1,131,131,449 downwards.
TATTTCAGGTTGCCTGCTTTCTATGTTAGCTGTAGGTTCTCCATCTCCTATTTTTGTACCTTGTAGTTGAAGGGCATCACTTCTGTCTTTTCTGTACTGAGCCTGTAATTATAAATAGTACCAAACTTTCGTATAACCTCCACTGCAGCAGGCAGGGATGTCCCTCGGTGAGCAACGTGCCGTAAAATATATCTGCACATACAGATAACTCATACCGCTGAGGGTCCGTGGAAACACCTGGTATGATAAAAGCAGTCAACCATTACCTTTTATATCTGAAGTACTTTTCCATTTTCCTTTGTTTAATTAGAAGATTTTTTTTTTTATCTGAGGTTAGTAGGTGTGATGTGTAGGATAGCACTCTGCCTGACAGCTGACATATCTAGCTCTATTGCTCCGCATTACATCCTCAGCATTGTAACCTCACTGACTGTGACATCACTGCTGTTTAGGAACAAAGTAAAAATATTTCAGAAATAAAAAGTTACAACTGACTACTTCTTAAAATTTGCATCCTTTTCCTGTCTGTTTTGGTTTCACTAGTTCTTTAACAAGTAGAGAGAGGGGACAGCCCCATCTCGTTGCCTTAGATTAACCTTCGCAGATGTGCTCCTGTCTTATCTCAGCCTGAGATGTCAGTATTGCCAGTAACTGAGATCACTGAGGAGTTTGCCAGTTTCTCAAGGTACAAGAGCAACTCTGAGAAATCTAAACTGATGAAACGTTACAGGAGTAGCTTGGGGGGGAACACCAGCTGGTTGACATACAGGGTGGTCACCGCACACTTAACGATGCAGAAGTTAGGGTAGGCAGTCCCCGGCTTTGTTGTATGGCCTTAACTATACTCCTATACTAAACACAATTAAATGGCAGGGACTATCTATCTCGTGGGTGGGTAGAATACATTTAATTAAGGACATTTCTAGGATAATATTTAACTTTTTTGGGCTTCATAGCCCATTAGCTTACTGTTATGATAGTCATTCTAGGCAAAAATAATAATTTTTTTGAGTGTTTGGTAAAGGAGGGAAGGGATCCTGAATCAGGCTATACTGCTGGCCAGCCAATCCCTTCCACTTCCTGGTCTGTCTGCTTCGTCCCCACATGAAGATGTTTTATGACATCTAACCAGGGAGAGCGTGGGGCACACCCCGTTAAAACTGATGAGTAAGGTTTTTACAGTGTTTTTACAGATACAGTATTTAGTCAACCTTTGATAAAAATGAAAGCTACTGCTCAGCTAATAGGGCCCCTATTAGTTGAGCAGTGGCTTTCTTTTTAATCAAAGGTTGCTTAAATATCTTTATAAAATGGGTTTAAAAACTCCATCATCCTGATTGGCTACTACATCATCTGAGCCATGTCCTTATCAGATGATATAGTAGCCAACCAGCACCTCTTCAGCCATTCAAGACGCAGAACAGGAAATATAACTGTGCCAATGCCAGGGGAATTCGCTTGATCGCCACCCCACAAAACAGACCTCGCTTGCCGTCACTGACCTAGAGCACACACTTCCCCCCGCCCCCCAACACATATACAAAGACACAGAGCCAGTAAAAAACTACAATTTGGGAGCCACACTACTTCTACAAAAACATTTAAAATAAAACCTCACAGTACTCCGACTTGTCCGCAACAAGCCACAAGAAACCAAATACCTTTTACTTCTAGTTCTCACTCCTGGTGCTGTGCAGTCCACCTACAACAAGGTACCAGAGAGTATTACATGTACTTTAACTCTGCATTTTCGTCTACCCTCACTGTGACTTCATCTGGCAGCCCATAAAAACACAAAATCCCCTCACTACAAGAACACCACAGAAAAAAACCTGCGCTTTTAAAATACGCGAACCGGAAATTGCTCTGTATGGCAGCCGTCAAGGGACACGCTCGCTCACACTTAAGCAGACCGGCACCTACAATGAATAAATCAATAAATAAAAAGACTCAAATAAACTAAACAAATAAAACAATCATTCTGGCACATACAGAGCTGAAAGGACAAACACACACCACATCAGAAATTGATCTTTACGGCGCCTGCTAAAGCACACGATTGATCACACTCAAGGTATCTAATGATTACAACTAAAAAAAAGAAAGTAAAATAAAAACAAGTGTTTTTGTCTTGAGTCAGATACAAAGCTAATAGAAGAGAAACACCAATATCCTGTAGTGCCTACATGATATATATTGCCTGAAACTGTACACTGCACATGGGACTATTTTTCCATCTTCTACATGTTTATCACTTTTCTGTAATACTTCATTAAATAACTTTTTTTTTTTTACTAGGTCAGTTTACGAAGGTGGGAAACCCATTTTATAAGCACAATAACACACTCCAAGGTGTGATCTATCGCCTGATAAGAGCACGCCCAGTGGCACAAGGCACTCGGTGCAAGCACCTCATGCCTTAGTACATACACCCCTGGGCATGCTCTTATCAGGTGACAAATCACACCTCATCGTGTGTTATTGCTTGCGTAAAACATTGTGAAAACCTTACTCATAGGTGTCAACAGGGTGTGCCCCCACGCTCTCCCTGGTTAGACATCACGAAACATCTGCGTGTGGGGATGAAGTAGATAGACCAGGAAGTGGAACGGATTGGCTGGCCAGCAGTACAGCCTGATTCAGGATCCCTTCCATCCCTTACCAAACACTCGTAAGAATTATTATTTTTAGCCGGCCCGGTGGTGCTGAGGGTTGAGGCGCTGGACGCCACACCTCGCGCTACACCGGCGGCCCGGGTTCTGGAATGGACTCAGGTGGCCAGGGGTCGGTGGGGAGAGGGAGGATTGAGCATCCCAACAGATGCTCTCCTCCCTCAGGGGTGGGAAACCAAGAACGCATCTGCATTCTGCATCCCTTCCACAGTTGGTACAGAAACACCCGGCGTGGGAAGGGATGGCGTGACTCGATGCGGGCAGGGAGAGGACGTCGCATGCGTGAGAGGCCGCATGTGTCAGCATCGCCACCACTCGGGACGTACGTCCCAAACGCCGACGTCTCAGGGGGTGAGGGACCTAAGGGAGAAAACGGAAAAACCCCTCCGGCAGCCCTGGATGAAGGCCGCTCCAGTACCACCCAGGCCACCGACAAGGGACAGACCCCACTGTGCAAGGAGAAGAGGAGGAGGCACTCTAGGGGCAGATCCCAAGGTAGGTGACTCAGGGGACATGAGCGGAATGAAGGAGTGGGCTCTGGAGGTAGATAGGAGGATAAAAAGGAAAGTTAAAAAAAAAAAATTATTCTTTTTGCCTAGAAGGACTATCGCAATAATAAGGTAATGGACTATGAAGCCCTACACCTAATCTTAGAAATGTCCTTTAAAATGAATGTGATGCCCAGAGTCCTGTACCCAATACAAATGTTGTCAATGGGATGAAACAAGAGAGACTTGCAGGCACTTAAAACATGACTTAAAATGTGCTGCTCCAACTTCATTTGGAAAATTAGTTTTAGTAGGTTTAAGAACCCCATGAGAAAACGTAGACTGAAGTATCCAGATTTCTCTCTTTGCCTTCTAACAGCTCAGACCAGAATGACGACGGATTGAGTGCAAGGTGAAAAGAGCACATATTGGATATCACACAATCATAGAAATTGACGGCAGAAAAGGACCCTCTGGCCTATCAAGTCTGTCCCTCATCCACCCTTAATCCACCTTCCCCCCTCTTGGGGCTCCTCTCCATAACCCCATGTGCTTGTCCCATGCTCTCTTGAAACCAGACACAGTCTTGGCCCCACCACCTCCTCTGGCAGCCTGTTCCAGGATTCCACCACTCCCTCAGTGAAGAACCATCCCCTTACATTACCCCTTAAGTTCCCTCCCTGTAGTTTCAGGCTGTGCCTACCTTCCTGTGAAATAAATGTCCCACGTCTTCTTTATGGATCCCTTTGATGTACTTGGAGGTCTCTATTGTGTCCCCCTCTCTCTTCTAGTCTCCAATGTGTAGCGCCCCAGTTCCTTACATCTCTGTTCATAGGGCTTGTCATCCATCCCCAGCACCATCTTGGTCACTCTTCTCTGAACCCTTTCCACCAACTCTGTCCTTCTGGAGTTAAGGCCTCCAGAATTGGACACCATACTCAAGGTGCAGCCTTATTAAGGCTTGGTACAGCATTGTCAAGACCTCCTTTTTCCTGCTTGTTATTCCCCTGCTTATACTTGCCAGCATTCCATATGCCCTTCCCATGGCCCTGGTGCCCTGCTTCCCCCCACCCTTAGATCACTGGTGACTGTTATCCCTAGGTCCCTTTCTTTTTTAATTTTTATTATCTATTTTTGCCTCCTACTGCTCCCGTCGACTATCTGCTCCGGTCACGGACCCTTATTTGCCCCCAGCTCCGGATATCACCGCATCCCCTCGGTCATCCCTGGCTAACCTCCCAGAGAGCGGGGCTGCGGCTCCAACCCCCGATATCGGGCTGCGGAACTATGACTAGTCGGGGGATCAGCTCCGGAGGCTGATTAGGGCTCCCAGGGGCAGAGCACCATTAAGACGGCGAGGTTTGGGATTTTTATCCCCCCCCTTAAGCAGGATGGAAACGTGCAATGACAACCAGTGTCTGTCCCATCCTGACGTACTGTTGTGTGCCAGCGTATTGCGGCCACCCAGCCTCCGCTGGGTGCCCGGCTCCTTGTACTCCAGTGCTACCTGCCCTCCCCAGGGAAGGAGAGCTGTCCAAGGATGCTCAATCCTTCCCCTCCGGCTCACCTCCGGTGACCCGGGTCCATTCCGAACCCGGATCACCGGCGTTGCAAGCGGAAATCCAACCACTGTGCCGACGGGCCAGTCCCCAGGTCCCTTTCTTGATCTGTGATCCTGATTTCCTCCCCCCAATTGTGTAATCTAAATGCCGGTTCCTGCTGCCCATGTGCACCACTGCACACTTCTTGGTGTGGAATCATGGGTATCATAGACAGGGAATGGCTGGCTCACCATGCAGTGTCGTACTTAAACTCTGGCGCACTGAGAGCCTACTGGATTGATGACAAGGGCACTGAGTAAGGAAGGATTCTGCTGGAGGCCTTGGGAAGGTTGCATCACCATATGAGGAACCAGAAACAAGGTACGTTACTTGCTACTGTATGTGCTAATCTGGAGTTCCTACCCACACTGGAAGAGGCAGGGTTTCAGAAATGGGAAGAAGGAGGGATGAGATGTCTGGGAGGACCTCTACAATGCACAAGGCTTTAAGAGATTTCAGCAAATCATGGAAGAAGTAGGGGTGCCTACAGATTGACTCCAGTATTTCCAAATTAGGAACTAGGTCAAGCAGCAGGAGAGGCTGAACACCACTGAATCCTCACTATATGGTCTAGAAAATTGTCTCTTACAAGCCCAAGTGAACACCAAGGGTGCCCTGGTGAAGGTCTACCACTGCCTGAGGGAAAAATACCCTGCATCTATCCTTAAATGTCAAAACCCTGTGGGAACAAGATCTGGGATATCAAATCCTAGAGAAGGCTTGGAGGGAATTAAGCAAGTCCCACATGGGCCTTCTGGCCTGTAACCTATACATGGAAGCTCAGTACAAGTTCTTACACTGACTAGACCTACCACCAGACACAGTGAATTTAATGCAGATGTCTCGGCAATATGTGGGAGATGAAACAAAGAACGGGCCACACACATGCATTACTTTTGGGCATGCAGTGAAGGGAGAGCCTACTGCTCCACACTAGCTCAGCGCATCTCTTGAATTCTGAAAACCCAGGTAGAAAGGATGGAAAAAGCAAACAAATATGGAGTCAGAACCCTGCTTTGAGACCAGTGTACAACCCCCTCAAAAATGTTTTCCTGGGTCTGAAAGCTCTGAGCAATATTCAGCCAGTTAGCATGCATTAATGGAGCGTGCTAACTGACTGCATGTCAGGCCATGTTGGTGCAGCAATAAGTAGATATGTGCTGCGCTGACTTGGTTCAAGTCTGCATATGGCCCACAGCAGATAGTGCTGCCCAAAATGGCATTGTGCCAGGCTCCTGTGGGCCACATTCTGCCCAGGCATGCAAATGAGCTCATTGGGCATGCAAGGCACTAAGGGGCCATCTGTATGCCTATAATGGGCTCATTTGAATGGGAGCAGTGGATCCCTGGTGCCAGTGCAAGGCAGCAGTGGCAACACTTCCCTGGTGCCTAGTGAACTCCACTTCCCAACGGCGGGTCAAGACAGACTGGAAGTGCGAGAGACAACACCCAGGAGGTGGAGACCCTGATGAGGATGATCCACTGGATGAGTGGGCGATGGCTTCAGGCAGACTGGCTATGCAGAGAGGCAGAACACCAGTGCCAGGTGCTCGAGAGGTCCCTGCCAGAGAGTTTAGATAAAGAATCGGAGGAGGATTTTTTGTGGGCTCAGCTGGAGGAGGAGGACCCCCCTGACTGAGCAGGATATTCCGATGTTGCCTGTTGGAAGTCGGAAATGCAAGTAAGGAACTTGAATGTGAGACCCCAGGTAAGACTGTGCCTAGTGATGCTGTTCTGGGGTTGAAGACTCCAAGCAAGCAAGAAGAAGCCCAAGGGGCTGAAGGGACTTTTTCTTGTATTGATGCAGCTAAATCTATTAACAGTAATGACTGGGGTATACTGCAGGCTAAAGATGCTAATATTGCCAACATGCTACAGTATGTTAAGATCAAGAAGGTGGTACTTGTGTTTTCTTTTTTTGATGAAAAACCTACAAAGGAGGAGGTGGGTGGAAAATGGATTGGAACCTGTGTTGGGGTAACACCAACAGTGTCTACCCTCAGGTGTCTGTATCAGTATCAAGTGAAATGAATGAATCAAGAGACATAGTCGGTTTATGTAGAGGGGCTGAACCTAGGACTGGGCCCCCTGCTTAAAACAGACATGTCTGGTGGGGTTGAAGCAGATAATTACTCACTCCAGAGAAATTATTTCTATGGTACTGGACTTTACAGCCATCCAGATTTTTGGTTAAGAAATATGACGGACTTTCCGTAAAAGGAGTTGGGAAGGTACAAGTTATTCTGTTGAGCAATGTGTTAATGCTTTAGGGTAAAGAATGATGACATCCTCTGTGTTTATGATAGAATGTTTATCATTAATAGGGACCCTGAGACAGACCTTCTGAAGATGGATGGGTGGAAGCTCCATCCCTTCCTGGGACAGGAAGGTGGTAAGCAGTCTGTAATAACTGCTTCTCTCTGAAGGTGGGGGATATCTGATGGGGAGCTCCTGCCACTCTTCAGGACTGACCTTTTCTTAAATCTGTTACAACAGTTCTTCTATTTCTTAGTTTATTCTATCCTTTACAATTTCTAGTCCAAAAGGTTAGCCACCTAAGGGCACCCCCTTCCCTTTCTTGACTATGCTATAGTGTCCTCTTTAATTTTCCTTTTCCCTCTCAGGTCCTCATACAGGGAGGTTATTGTGGTGACGTCCAAGAGTATGTAAAACAGGTTGTGTTTATCGTTGTTGGATTTAGTATGTAATAGCACTATGTCATAATATACCTTATGTTTATGAAACCTGTAAATGTTGAAAATGCCATGGCACCAGGTGTTTTTGATAATGGTAAAAAGTACTAGGTGACTATTATAGAAATTAAGTTAGTTGTGCTATTTAAAATGCATGTAAATTGCTGTAAACTGAACAAATCTGAAATGTCATGGTGATTTGCATATATCCCATGATGCTTTGCATTATGGAAGTATGTATGATGTTGTATTTCTTTGAAACTTGATTTGTTTCCAATGCCCTTTGGAGTAACCCTTTTTTCATTGTTTCTGCACTGAGGTTCTTTGTTTTTAGCTTGTTTTTAATTTTTTTATTTTTGAGCCCCCACTACCCAAGCAAAATTGGGATGAAGAGTTTTCACTGAAAAGTGGTTAGATCGGAAATCAGTGTCAGTAGGTGCTGGCTAAGTGCAGAGAAAGGACATTCATAGTCTGCTGCTGCAAACTGATGTACTGAAGAAGGAATATGCCACTGCTGAAGGTTATTTGGTATATTTTGAATAAACATCACACAGAGATTTTGTGTTGAACTTGAAGTTTGGTGTCTGGTCCATCTGTTATCCCACAACCCCTCCATACTGAACTTGAATTATTTGCCCTTAAGTATCCTCCGCCTGCTAACCATTATGTTTACCCTCCATTCCTCCATTCCTATCCTCCTGTTTCTCATTTCTCCCTTACATGCCCCTACTCCCCAAGCTCAACCTAAAAAAACAAATACACCATTCCCCCCATTCTCCAAGCCCCTATCTCCATTCTGGCCATCACTCCTTCTCTTCCTTTAGCACTCAGGAACCACTTCACCCATACCCCTCCTGCTACTTTATCCTCCATCCCTAGCTTGGTTACTTGGTTGGACTGGACAAAAGAAGGCCGAAGCTAATAGAAATTGTCCCCCACTGCATTGTAGGTCATTGTTCCTAAATCCGGTTAACAGTTAGCCAATTATCTAAGCCTTTCTTAAAGGCATTGAAGGTGTCAAGATCTGTACGTTCTTGTGGAAGCCTGTTACAAACTCTAGGCGTTCTTACTGTGAAAAAGTTAAGTCTTTTATTGTTTTTTGCCTTACTAACCTCAAGTTGTTTGTTATGGAGTCAGGGCACTATTTTTCTCTGCGAGAAGGGTTTTTTTTTTAGTATGCTTTTTTTTTTGGTATGCCCTCTTACTGTCAGGATCCGTCCTGGTCACAGACCCCCAAGTCTCCACCTCTGTCGATTGCCTGCACTCCACATTCACCCCTGGCTTTCCCCCCAGAGGGTGGGGTCATGACACTGCCCACTTCAGTGCCCCGATACATATATCTGGTCAGGAGCTGGTGGCAGAGGCTGATTGAGATCAGGAGAGGACATCATGAAGATGGCCAGATATAGTGATTTTTCTCCCCGTGTAGGAAGGGGCGGGGACGTGCAATGACGATCCTGCATCAGCCACCCCAGTTCTACTTGCGTCACTGCAAGTGTAAACCTTCACTGGGTGTCGCTACAGCACCGATCACTCACCCACCCTCCCCTAGAAGGCCTGTTCCCAAACCCGGGTTACCGGTGTCGCGAGCCGAAATCCAACTGCTGCGCCGACGAGGCGGCCGCCTCTGCGAGAAAGTTAATCCACACTGTTGCATTAGCATAGATGAATGCTGAAGTTTAAAGAGAAACAGGAGATCACCTCTACATCTCCTTGTCTGCAGGGAGTGGAGGCCTGTGGCATGGAGTCTCTCAGCGTATTCTTTAGAAGCTAAATGTGGGACCATCTTGGTGGCCCGCCTCTGTATTTGCTCTATCCTTTCAATGTCTTTGATAAGGTAGGGACTCCACATGGGAGAACCATTATTGGAATAGGGTCTAATATGTTTCCTATATACTGGTATTAGATATTCTTCCGTCTTGGGAGATTAAGGTGCAGTTTATGCATTTAAGAAGTCCATTGCATAGTTTAGCAACTTTTGTATATTAATCTATGGAGGAAAGTTTAATATTAACTATTATGCCCAGATCTCTCTCCCTGTCTGAGGATTTCAGAGGGATATTGTTTACGGTATAGGTCAGTTTGGGGTTATTTGTGCCGAAGTGTAGGACAGTACATTCATCTATGTTGAATGACATACCATTGGAGTGGGCCCGTCATTCAATAACCTGTAAGTCATCTGCTAATGTAATCCAATTTGTAATACAATCAACTCTCCCCCCAGTTTAGTGGTGTCAGCGAATGTTGATAATATATTACAGGGGCCTATCTGCATGTCGCTGATAAATAAATAGAACAGAGGAGGCCCAGGACCGAGCCTTGTGGTACTCCACTACTCACAAATCCCTTGTCTGATTGTGTGTCACTTAATTTTACTTGATGGGATCTGTTGGATAGCCGGCTATTTAATTTGATTAGATGGAAGGAAAAACCAAGTGTGTTAAGTTTAGCAATGAGTTTGCCATTCGATACCCTGTCGAAGGCACGACTGTATTCTAGCAAGATTACATCCATGGAGGTTTGGGAATCAAGTCCTTGACTTATATGATTGTAAACAACTATATGATTAGAGGTACATGAATTACCTTACTTAATGACATGTTGGGACAAGTCCAAGACGTTATTAGTTGCCATTTCTTTTTCTAGTAGGGATTTAATTATTTTTCCCATTAATGTGTAAATGACCAAGGTCAGACTAATAGGGCGATAGTTCTCAATGTTTGATCGGGAAACTTTTTTGAAGATGGGAATAACTGTGGCCTTTTGCCAGTCCTGCGGTACCATACCTTGAGATAGTGACTTGTTGAAGATAATTGTCAGTGGGATAGCTAAAGCCTCGGATGTTTCTATTAAAAACCTGGAATTTAAACTACCAGGGCCCGGACGTATTTCTTTTTAATGTCTTTAGGACTTGAAAAGTAACTGATACAGTAATTATATGAGGGTTGGTTGTATATGCTAGGGTGTTAGAGAGTTTAAATACTTCTTTGTTGGAAAAGACAGAACAAAAATAGTTATTAAATGTATCAGCAGTTTCCTTGTCAGATGTAAGTGTAGAATTGTTCACAATTAGGGGGCCAATTTGCTTGTAGTTTCCTTTTTTGCTATTGAGGTAATAAAATAATGATTTATGGCAATCCTTAGTATGAGCTACCTAGCTTTCCTTTGTCTCCTAGTCGCCTATTCACCTAGTCCCCACTCCCCCAAATTCCCCACAAGTACTCATCCTGCCACAAAAGCCCCAAACTTCACTTCCTCATAATCTCTCTCCTCTTACTCCAGTCAGGTAATATATATCCTAACCCTGGCCCTTCTATCCCCACCCCTGCCTATAACTCTCCTATCCCTGATGTGCCAAATTCTAGTTCCCCTCTAGTCCTCCCAAATGGCCTGAAAATCCTCCACTTAAATATCTGCAGCCTCATTTCAAAAATCGACTTCTTGCAATCAATGGTTACCTCCCTTACACCTGATATTCTAATTTTAACAGAAACATGGCTCAATGACAAACTATCTAACCCCTCTGTCTCCATCCCAGGCTTCTCCATAGGTAGGCAGGACAGAGCTGCCAGGGGAGACGATGTTGCCATGTATATCCTGTATTCAATCAATCAATCAAATCTTTATTTATTCAGGTGAACATCATTGAGCAAGGCTCATTTACAAGATGGACCTGATAAGGTCAAGGTTCAATAGTTGATACACAACAGATACATCATACACTTTATAAGACAGTTATACATATAGAGGAAAATAACGTTTATAACACAGTGATTCACTTCAATACATTAACATTTTCTCAACCCCCTCTCCTTCTACCTATGAAGCCCTTGTTATAAGCATAGCACTGCCCTTCTCCATCCTGTGACAGGGTTGAATAGGACCATGTCCCAGTTGTTATGGAGAATTTGAATGCAGGGATCTGTTCTGTTCTTTCCTTTCCTGTCTCTTGTCTGTCTGGTTGCACAACTAAATTTTCCTGTGAGACTTAGGATTTGATCAGCCTGACAGTCTCGCAATTCTTTGCCTCTCACTGTCTCTCAACCTTCCCTTGCTGTTTCTGTCTTTTCCTCCCTTTAATATCTGCTGGTATAAAAATATATGCAAATCATAATATGGAAATGTAGCTAATATTGGGATCCCTTTGTTTAGATATTATATAGTGTTACTGTTGAAATGTATATGATTATAGTTTAAGATGATTGCAAAAAGCTATTGGGAACTCAAAGGGTTAACCTAAAATGCAATTGTTAAGCCTTTTGCAGAAACTGTGGAAAGGGGGCCTCAGTTCTTGGATATTGTGTTCTGGCTGCACCTGCTTGAAATATACAAGAATATTTTAGATAAAAACAGGATGCTTGTTAAGAAGGGAAGTTGCAAGGATTTGTAAAACCAAAGCTGCAATGTCTTGCAAGAGACACAGAGATTGAATGAAAACTCATATGGATCCTCTTTCTTTATTCTGCCTTTGTAAATAGTTATTCTGAACAATTTTATTTTTTTATTTTATTGTTATTCATAATAAAACTCCTGTTGCAAATTTTACATCTGCCCCTGGTTATTCCTATTCTTCCTGATCTGCGCCCCAATGACAGGCGGTGTCAGTCTAAGTGGGATTTACAACCATGCATACTCTAAGCCAGGAGTTTTGTGCGTGGGTACTGGACCTAGTACCAGGGAAGCACAGAAAAAGGTATGGATTCTGCAGCAGCAAGTCCAGAAGTGGTTACCAGGAGAATGGCAACCAAATTAGCAGAGACAGAAGTCCAAACTGAGATTGTACAGCCAGCACAAGTTATGGGAAAAGAACAGGCAGTGACATAACCAGAAAGCCTAATGGATTTTTTCAAATGGTAGGCTATACAACAAAAAGAGATGGCGAAACAGACAAGAGAAGAAAAGCAGCAGATGAGAGAAGAGATGCAGCGACAGGAGCAGCAATGGCGGGCTATCAAAGGCAGAGGATCTGGCACAGATCCAGATGAACAATGAAACACAAGCAAATCAAAAGCCATTAAACTTACAAAGTTGTGTCCCTCGGATGATATCAAGGCATTCCTGACATCTTTTGAAGGAGTTACCACAGCCTGCCAATGGCCAAAGCAGCAATGGACAATCAGACAGGTACCCTACCTGACAGGGAAAGTCCAACTTGCCTACAGCAATATGGACACTGCACAGTCAGAAAACTATGACCTGGTGAAAAGCAAAATCCTGAAAAGGTATGACATCTCAGGACAGACCTACAGGCAGATATTTTAATCTCTGAAGTACAATTCAGTCAACAATCCTCAAGAAGCCTTCACCCGACTCAGAGAACTCCTGATAAAATTGCTCCAACCACAGAGCAAAACAGTCACATAGATGCATCAGAGGCAAGCCTAGGTAGTCTTGAGTCAGCATATAGATGGGAAAGAACATCCTATTCTGTACGTAAGTAAGAAGTTGCATGACAGAGAAAAGGTACTCCACCATTGAAAAGGAATGTTTAGCAGCAAAGTGGGCCATGGAGTACCTTAAGTTTTATTTACTAGGAACTGACTTTGTACTTAAAACAGATCACAATTCACTCTGTTGGCTTAACCAAATGAAATATAAAAATTCCAGAATCACAAGGTGGTACCTGGCACTTCAGCCATTTAAATTCAAGGTGATGCACAAATCTGGTAAAGAGAATGGCAATGCTGATTTTCTGTCAAGATATGGATCTGGAATTGAGTGTTCTGAAGGTTGAAAAACAAATGTATAAGTTTAAACTTTACTGTTTGCTGTACTGTTATAGAAAAAAGGATACTGCACATGTGCTTAATTTCTGAAAGCTAGAAGCTAATGTTAATAGAGAATTAATATAAAGTTTTGGAAACCTGTTTAATAAAACAGGTGCCCTCTTAAGGAGGGGGATGTATGTGATAGGGTTGAATAGGACTCTGTCCCAGTTGTTATGGAGAGTTTGAATGCAGGAATCTGTGCTGTTCTTTCCTTTCCTGTCTCATCTGTCTGGTTGCGCAACCAAATTTTCCTGTGAGACCTAGGATTTGATCACCCGGACAGTCTTGCAGTTCTTTGCCTCTAACTGTCTCTCAACCTTCCATTGCTGTTTCTGTCTTTTCCTCCCTTGCATATCTGCTGGTATAAAAATATATGCAAATCATTATGTGGAAATATAGCTGATATTGGGATCCCTTTGTTTAGATATTATATAGTGTTACTGTTGAAATGTATACAATTATGGTTTGAGATGATTGAAAAAAGCTATTGGGGACTCAAGAGGTTAACCTGAAATGCAATTTTTAAGCCTTTATAGAAGCTTCAGAAAAGGGGCCTCAGTTCTGAGACACTGTGTTCTGGCTGCACCTGCCTGAAATATACAAGAACATTTTAGAAAAAAACAGGATGCTTGTTAAGAGGGGGGGGTTGCAAGGACTTATAAAAACAATGCTGCAATTTCTTGCAAGAGACAGAGAGACTGAAGGAAAACTCAGATGGATCTTCTCTGTTTATTCTGCCTTTGTAAATAGTTATTCTAAACAATTTTCTTTTTTTATTTTATTATAATTACTGGTTTCAATTTTTTTCCATAGAGAAAGCCGGTTATAATTTACCATTATAACCAACTGGTTATAACAGCAAACACGCGCCAGCTTTCTCTATCGGAAGTGCGAGACACCAACACTTGAAAAGCAAACTGAATTAGTCAGCCACTCATGCTCTCTCAGCTACGGCCCTCCTGTCAGCGCCGTCCCTCTTCTCGGCGAGTCACCACCAAAAAATCCTAGTACATTTAACATGCTCCCTAACCCACGCTAACCTAATTCTCTTCTGTCCTCAAGCACCGCAAGATTAACACCACATGATCTGCCGCACCATGGGGACTGGAGCTCTCCCTGGCAACAGTGCAGCAACCCGAACTCTGCAGACTGAACCTAAAACTGGATTTAATAGTTTGAACTTCTCCTTAAAAAGTTAAACATTTTCTTACTTAAATACTAGTTGCATGTTTACCATTTATTTACTGAAAATTTCCATAAGTAGCAAAAAAATGGAAACCGCCACAGCCTCACTGCATAAAGGACTGTAAGTTACACGATGTTAAAATTTTAAAGAAGAATCTACTTAAACTATTTCTTTACCTAAAAAAAACTAACTGATTCAAATACAAATGATTAAAACAGTGCATGTAATGCAATAAAAACCTTAATGAATTTCCATCCTGTACTACAGGTCTCTTACTCAATTGTTTGAAAATCCTGTGCAGGGTGGGGGCCAAAAATTGAAACCAGTAATTATCAAAAATAAAGTAAGGGTAGGTGGTAATTAATTAAAATTTTACACGCACCCGCTTCACCTGAGGGGTTTATGTGGCATCCCACACCTTGGGTGTGTGTAACATTCTCATTATAACCACCTACCCATACATTATTCTCTATATTATTCATAATAAAACTCTTGTTGCAAATTTTACAACTGCTCCTGGTTTTTCCTATGCTTCCTGACCTGTGCCTCAATGACACGTCCCACTCTTCATAGCAGGCCTCTTTTGCCACCCCGGTATCAAGCCTTCCACTACAACCAAACTCATCACCTCAATAACGTCCCTCTGACACACAGGTGAGCTTAACTTATTAGGTGATGTAAACCTAAACTGGCTGTCTCCTACTACTTCCAAGACACAAAATGACATTTATGCTCTCAGTGTCACCCAACTCATCCATGAACCCATCCACCTAAATCATAAATCTCTAAACCACTCCTTGATAGACTGAGCTCTCACCTCCCACCGTGTCCTTAAATCAGGCATCCTTCCGGATGCCCTCAGTGACCATCACCTAATCTTCCTAATCAGGAAGATCCATAGACCCAAACTGCCACACAAAATCTTACGGCTCCGGTCCTTCAACTTCCTCAACCTAAATCCCCTTTTCCATGATCTTGCAGCCTCTGATTGGCTTCTGCCCCATCCATAGACTAAGCCCTTGCCTATTTCAAAGAAAAATTCCTACCTATCTGGAACACTTTTGCCCCTTTTAAACACACTAGAGTATACAGCAACCATCTCCCCTGGGTCACTCTTGAATTACTAACCTGCTTCAGAGAGAGAGAGAGAGAGAGAGAGATAAAGCATGGAGGAAACATAAGGCCACTCAAAGGAGGCAGTATAGCGCAGTGTTTCAAGGCTCTGAGCTACAAACCTGGAGACCTGGGTTTGAATCCCACAGCCCCCACTTGCATACTGTGTGACCCTGAGAAAGTCACTTAACTTTCCTGTGCTCCCTGGTCACACCTGTAAACAAGCTTTCAGCTTACTGTGTCTCTCTGGTTAAAAAAAACACAAAAAACTCAGCTTCCTATAAATTATCCTAAGTACCACATGGTAAGAAATGCCTGCACAAAAGCTACCAGACTCGCCAAGTCTGAATAATGTAAGTCAGCTTTCCTCAATAATATTAATACCCCCTCCAAATTCTGGAAAATAGTCCATGCCCTCTTCTTCCCCCATTGCACTCACCCCATGTGCTTAAATTAAATTTGGTGTCCGACCCATGCCTGGTGGCCAAGGAGTTTCTTATACAGTACTACACTTCATGTGCCTTGGTCCTTCTAAACTCCCTCCCCTCCACTCTCCCCTCTCCTTCTCCTTCTCCCCCCCAAGCATACAAGTCCCACATGCCCTCCCTTCCTTCTCATTCTCTGCTGTCTCCCCCTGATGATACACTCTCAGCTCTCCTCTCTCAACCCATCTAAAGGCTCATCCGGACGAGCTTGACCCTAAACTCCTTTTCCTTTCTCCTCCAGCTATTGCCTATCCTTTCTCCCTAATCTTAAACCTTTCTTTTTTGTCCTCATCAGTACCTTTGCCCTGGAAACATGCAGTGGTGCTCCCTCTTCCAAAGGGTGAAGACCCCTTCTCCCCTGGCAACTATTGTCCCATCTCTCTCCTCCCCACCCATGCCAAGCTCTAAGAACACTTGATTCTCTCTCCCAGCTTACCTCCTTTCTCTCTCTGATGCTTCCTTCTTCCCCCATTCTAATCTGGTTTTTGGAAGAATCACTCCACCACCACCTCCCTTCTCAAACTTATTGATTCCATCCTCACCGGGATGAATAATGGTCTCATCACCTCTGCTATCTTTGTCTACCTCACCAAGGCTTTTGACACAGTCTCCCATGCCCTGCTTCTTGACTCCCTTATGGCAGCTGAACTGCCCCCTCCTGCTACTAACTGGTTTAGAGCCTATCTCACAGGCAGAACACAATCAGTCAAGATCCAAGATGTTATCTCTCCACCCCGCCATTACCACAGGAGTTTCACAGAGCTCTGTTCTTTGTCCCATCCTCTTCTCTATCTTCCTCAATGACTTGCCTTCAGTCTGCCCCCTCCTCTATCCACATGTACACCGACGATACTGTCCTGTTTACCTGGAAAATGCCCGGTTGATGTAGCCACCCTACAGCATGACTTCCACCAGGTTCAGCTCTGGTTCACCTCACATCAATTATTCGTAAATGCCAAGAAGACCATCTCGGCTGGCCCGGTGGCACTGAGGGTTGAGGCACTGGATGCCACACCTCACACCACGCTGGCGACCCGGGTTCGGACGTGAGCCCGAGCCACCAGGGGTTGGCAGGGGAGGGATAGGATTGAGCGTCCAGAGGACTGCTCTCCTATCCCAGGGAGGAATCCAGGGAGTCACCACTCTGTAGTGGCCCCTGATGATGACCAGGGGCCCTACTAGAGTGGTGCCATAAAGGGGGCAGAGTGCGTCAGATGTTGGCACGCTGTGCCTAGATGTCAGTGCATGCCGCACTCCGCAAGGGAGGAAATCAGAGGAAAAACATTGGACACAGGTCGGGCAGCATGATCCAGACTCCAGCCTGACTCGAATGGTGCCTCCTCGTTTGGATCCTGTGTGAGCGAGTCGAGCTGTGGGTAGCTCCTTGCAGCCCCACCATGGGGAGTAATCCGTAGCAGCATGAGGAGGTAGCCTGATCTCAGGTTTGGGGCCAGGGGGTCGGTTGGGGAGGATTTGCTGAACTTGTCTGAGGGAAGGTGAGAAACTATGTAAGAAAAAAAAAAGGAAAGAAGACCATCTCCATGACCTTCGGCACTAGGCAGAGACTGCCTAGTCTTCAGCCACTCCCCTCTTTCCACACCCTGGATGGGACAACTCTTGAGGATACCTCCTCATTCAGATACCTGGCTGGACCAACATCTCAACTTCTCTGGCCATGTTGAAGCCATCCTGAAAAAACTGTGCCCCAAGCTTGGTGCCTTATACAGGAACTGTAGTTGCATCCCTCCTATGGCCAGGCACGAACTTGTCCAGAAGACGATACTCCCCATTTTCGACTACTGCAGTGTAGTCTATGGTGCTGCTCCCAAATCTTCCCTGACCAGATTGGACTCTCTCTTCAATTCCTTCTGTCACTTCACCCTTGATGCTCCATCCTGTACTAATCACTGTGACCTCTACCATGCCCTCTCCTTCCCCCTCTTGCCAACAGACGTCTCGCTCACCGTTTCAAACTCACTTCTAAATTCTGGCTTTGTGAACTTCCCTCCTACCTCTCACGCAACCTTTCTACCCCTCCACCTCGCCCCCACTCCCTCAGATCCTCAGACTCTCATACTTTGTCAGTCCCTCACCGATCAACACTCATCGATCAGTCTAGTTTCACCCATCGCTTTTAAAAACTCTGGAACTCTCTCCCCATCAAATATGGCACTACTTAACTTCCTCCTCCCTTGCCTCTTCCTTACATAACTATCTCTCCCCTAACTGCTCCTGCTTTAACCCATCTTAACTTCCTGACATGAGCACACGTGAGCTGTCTCCCAAGATCCTCAGCTATCCTGTCCCTCCTTCCCCGCATTTAACTCTGTCCTGCACCTGCCCCCATCCCCCTCCTTCCTCTATCAATGCCTCTGCCTGATTCTGTCCCTGGCAGGAATTCTCAGCATCCTGGAGGGACAGTCATGGGTCTACCTCTCTCCCTTCTGCCCCCCTCTCCCTCCTTCTCTCCTTCCAACACCTCCACCTGGTTCTGCCCCTGGCAGAAATTCTCAGCATCCTGGAGGGGTCAGTCCCACTGTCACCTTCTCCCCCTCTTCTACCTATCTTCCCAACCTAATAATCCTCTTCCAACACCTGTCCCCCCCCCAATCTTTCATTCCTTGCATCAACTGGTTCGGCCCCTCTCAGGGTTCCCTTACATCATAGAGGGTCCAGATCTAGGTATGACTCCTCCTTCTCTGCTTAAAGAGGAACTGTCATCAACAGGGTTTCTTAATGTCTCAAAGTCCATAAAAAGCTAATCTGAGTGAGCCATTGTATTTATGTGTGAGTCTTTGCAGTCCAGAGTTATTCATATGTAAATCAGCCTGTAATTAAGGGCTGGGGGCAGCCATATGTTTTAGGCTCCTGACAGGAAATGATGTCACCGAGGAACTTGGCCCTCCATTTACTGCAGGTTAACTAGGAAATCATCTGTTTTATTAAGTATTAAGTATTATATGAGCTTACCCCCCATAACAGTGACAAAGGACAAATGGCAAGTACTATTGGTGATGCTAGGAAAGGGGGGCAGGATGGGAGGGGAGGGTGGAATGTGGTTACCCTTAATGCTAGGAGCCTGGGAGGAAAACTGCAGAGTTACAGGTGCTCATGGTAGAGGGAGGGTGGACATACAGCCATCACAGAAACATGGGCCACCCAATACAATGACTGGGACCTGTCTGTACCAGGGTACAGGTTATTTCGTAGGGACAGGGTGATTGGGAAAGGAGGGGGTGTGGCACTATATGTGAAGGAAGGACTGAAGTGTGCAAGGGAGGAAGGGGAGGAGGGTAGTATGGAGTCACTTTGGATGCAAGCCCAGAATTCCAAGAATAGGATTCTTAGAATGGGAGTGGTGTACAGGCCACCATCTCAGACGGAGGAGTTAGGGAACTAGCGGGACAGATCAGGAGGACCTGCGAGAAGGGTAGTGTGATGATTGTGGGGGACTTCAACATGCCAGGAGTAGACTGGAGTACCCCAACAACCAGGAACAGAAGGGAGCAGGTACTGCTGGATGCCTTCCAGGACAGCTTCCTGCTGCAAATGGTCAGTGAACCAACCAGGTTAGGGAATACCCTTGACCTTGTGCTGGCAAATGGGGACTTTGTAAGAGAACTTACAGTGGAGGAACCACTGTCAGGGATTGACCACCACTCAGTATGGCTCACATTGGATATGGGCAAGGAAGGAGTGGAATCTGGCACAAGAGTGCTGGACTTCAGGAGAGCCAACTTTGGGAGGATGGGGGAAGTGGTAAAAGGGTACCTGGCCAGAATTCAATCTAGTATGGACACTAACCAGAGGTGGGAGCTCATAAAGCTGGGGATAGTGGAAGCAACCAAAACCTGCTGCAAGGTCCAGAGCAAGAAGGCTAGGGCTAAGAAACCGAGTTGGTTGAGCAAGGAAGTTATGGAAAAGGTAAGAAGGAAAAGAGCTGCCTTTAGGAAGTACAAGAAAACGGGAAGGGGGGAGGACAGAGAGGAGTACTTGACAGAATCGAAGGAGGTGACAAGGGCAATAAGGGGAGCCAAAGCATCTACGGAACTCAGGCTGGCACAAGGCATTAAGAAGGGGGAGAAGGACTTCTTTAAGTACATCAGGGAGAAAAGCACTAAATGAGTACTTCTGCTCAGTATTTACTAAAGAGAAGAGGTGGGTGACACCCAAGGGTGGAGAAATGGCAGAAACAGGGGGGAAGGGGTGACAGATGGGGAAATCATGGAGGGCAGAGTTTGGGAGGGTTTGAAGGCACTGAGGGTGGACAAGACGCCAGGCCCAGATGGCATTCACCCCAGGGTACTGAAGGAGCTGGCAGAGGTCCTTGCAGGACCTTTGGCAGACCTATTTAATGCCTCACTACATTCAGGGTGTGTACCTCAGGACTGGAGGATGGCTCATGTGGTGCCCCTCCACAAGAGTGGCCCCAAGGATGAACCCGGAAATTACAGACCAGTGAGCCTCACATCCATCGTGGATAAGCTAAGGGAGACTATCCTGAAGGAGAGGTTGGTGGCCCTCCTAGAGGCCAAAGGACTACAGGACAGCAGACAGCATGGCTTCATACATGGCAGATCCTGCCAAACCAACCTGGTGGAGTTCTATAACTGAGTAACTAGGCAACTGGACAGGGGCCATGCAGTGGATGTCCTGTATCTGGACTTCAGTAAGGCATTCGACTCGGTGCCGCATGGAAGGCTGGGAAGTAAGTTAGTAGGCACAGGGGCGGGTGCAAAGCTGGTGAGATGGGTAGGAAACTGGCTTCAGGGAAGGCAACAGAGGTTGGTGGTGGGTGCCTGGGGATCTCTCACACCCAAGGGCAGTGACGAACGGTGTTCACAGGGCTCGGTGTTGGAACCAGTGTTGTTTGGGATATTCATTGCAGACATATCATGGGACATCAAGAGCAAGATCAGTCTGTTTGCTGATGATACCAAGGTAGGCGCGGTGGTGGATGATCTAGGGGGATGGCAGGGGTTGCAGGATGATCTGGCAAAGCTTGAAACCTGTCAGACACCTGGCAACTGAGATTTAATGCCAAAAAGTGCAAGGTGCTGCATTTTGGGATGAAGAACCCAAGAAGGAGTTACCAGCTGGGGGGAGTGCAGCTAGCCCAGACAGAGGAGAAGGATCCGGGGGTGCTCATTACAGGGTCAATGAACAACTTGGCACAATGTAGGAAGGCAGTTGCAAAGACCAACAAAATGCCGGGTTGTATTGCAAGGGGTATATCCTCGAGGAAGGAGGAGGTGATTCTGCCACTGTATAGGTCATTAGTTAGACTGCACCTGGAGTACTGCGTGCAGTACTGGTGCCCATATCTGAAGAGGAACATTAAGTTACTGGACAGGGTGCAGCACAGGACGACAAAGATGATCAAGGGGCTGGGGGACTTATCATACGAGAGGAGGTTGAGGGAGTTGAACATGTACTCACTGGAGGAGAGGAGGGACGGGGTGACATGATTGAAACATTTAAATACATGAAAGGAATAAACAAGACAGGTACAGAGGGGCTGTTCAAAGTACGGGAAGGGAGGGACACCAGGGGCCATGATATGAGACTGGAGAGAGGAAGGTTCAGGATGGAGATGAGGAGACACTTTTTTACAGAAGGGTGGTGGCTGGGTGGAATGCATTACCTGCAGAAGTGGTATCCAGCAGAACAGTGGACTGCTTCAAAAGGGGATGGGACAGGACAAGGGGGAAGGTTAATGAAGGGAAGGGTGGAAGGAAGGGGCAGCTGCAGAATAAGGGGTGCTAGCTGCACATTCGAGCAGACTTGATAGACCTCTAGGCCTTTATCTGCTGGCAAATTTCGTATGTTTGTGAGTGTGTTTTAAGGTGTTATTATAACACTTTCAACATTTATAATAATTGTTTTGTATGTGCATTGAAACTAATAAGTTATCGCCTTTACATTTCAAACTGTTAGTAGTAATAATCCATCTTTCGGATTGCTTTACCCTCTAAGCTATACTGCCAACTGATAATTAAAAACTACATATCTCAAGGCTGGCTCTGTGGTGTCATCAGGTATTGTGGCCCCATATCAAGATTTCTAAAACCTTGGCTGTGTTCATGTCAGTACAGATTTCTAGGGCTGCCACAGCATTGACTTTTCTCTTATTCCATTCCCTCTCTTACAGCCTTTTCTCTTACAGTTTTGGGTGTGAACTCAGGTCTACAAGATGCAAATGTTGTTACTTACCTACTGGCCTGGCAACATGGGGCCAGCCTTAAAATGTGCAGTTTTTGATTTACAGCTGGCAGTACAGCCTAGAGGTTAAAACCAAGAGCTGTGAACAAGCTTCTATCATCCAGCAGATGGGTTTTTATTCCAACATGCTCTTCTTGTATATTGTGTGACCAGAACAAGTCACTTAACCTCCATGTGGTCCCCAAAACACACCCAGAAATAAGCTGTAGTTGTGTGCCTTTCCTGAACAAAGACAGTAAAACTATCTGAGCATGTGTTATGATTCTGAAAATATTATGCTCTTTCTATCCAGATTTGACTTGAAAAGAAAAAAAAAATGGGACTCTATTAATAGTTTATTAGAAAATGGGATTTTAATTTGCTGGGTTTTGATTGGCTGGTACCCCTGGCCGGGGGGTACATTAATTTTTAATAGACACCCAGCAAATAAAAAGTTCCAGCACAAGTGCTCCTTCACCCATGCAAGTATTTTTGTGGCCACCCTGCTTGCCCATTGGCAGAAAGTCCCCCATTCAATTTGAAAATGTCGCCAATTTTTTCTCTCACTTAGCGAGAGATGCTGTCCTACCAAGACTAATTCATTGCCAGCTGCCACAAGAAAATGACCACTGTAAAAGTTGTTGCCTCTCAGCTCAAAGGTTCTACCTGTCCCCCATCATTAACTTTCTCTGCTCATCATGACACTAATAATGGTATACAAAACTATGTCTACTGTACATCTGCAGGTGTCTCGGCACTCCCGGGACCCGACTTGAGACTGGCTTTCACTTTTCCCACGCGATCGCAATCATGCCCCTGACACACAAAACAAACATCAGGAAAAGTAAAAATGTTTTTGTTTGTCCCTGCTGCAAAGTTCTACCCATCTACCAGTCAAGCCATCATGGTTTTACACAGTCGCTGAACTGCAGCAAGCATTTTTTTTAAACCTTGATAACAAACTGCCATGCTGAGGCTTCACTGAATTCCCCCAACTATGTACACAGCCAGTAGTTCCCAATTTTGCCAGTTTCTCTCATCCCTCATTCTCTGCTCCCACGGTGTCCTCCTGCTACAGTACAAACTGAAATGGTACTACTACTGATTGCACCATAATGTACCTATCAGTACAAAAACCTTCACATTCAAAGCCATGACACTGATCGACTTTACCTCCTCAGCGGCAGTGCTGTAGTCGCGCATGCTCCTCATTGCCTTGAACAGCTTCACATCACTCGCTATTTTCTTCCGCTTCAGATCACTCAACCTTCCCCCAAAAACTTCTGTGGTGGCATTTAAACATGAAAACAGAAGCTTCAACCATGCTTCCCTCCTGATCCAACACTACGCTCCCTTCCTGCCTGTCAAGCCTTAAGCCCTGTTACACAGGTGGAGGAACTATTTTATTAACAAACTTATTTTAAACAATTTTTATTAACAGTTTTTTATTACATTTATTTTTTTACAGAGCCCATTTTCTAAGCGCAATAATACCCTCCAGGTTGGGCTTTATCGGGAACTACCAGACCTTTCAAGGGCTATAAGGCCCTCTGCCTGCAGCGTCAGGCCTCATTACACCCCCTGGGAGGTCCGGTATTTCCCAATAAAGCCCACCCTGTCAGGTTTTATTGCTTACTTAATTGCAAAAACACATAGATGGACAACATTGTTAAAACATGCATAATCTGAACTGCATTATTAAAATATAGAATAATATATGGGTGTGTGTGTGTAACCAAAATTTTACACACACACACACACACAAGTGGTGGGATGCTACATTAACCCCAAGGGCAAAGTCCAAGGGGTTTATAAAAATATTCCACACCAAGGGTGTGTGCAAAATTCTGTTTTTTACACCCACCCACAAATAATTTTATTTAATTAATGGTGATAATTTTTTCCTCTTTCAGCACAGTTCAGTTAATGCAGCACTTCTCTCAGTGATAGACACACACACACGTATGCACACACTTCACACACACACACACACACACACACATATGCACACAGACGTGTGTACGCATGCGCACACACACACACACACACAGCCTGACTCTCCCTCTTTTTTCTTTCTTTTTTTACATTACAATGAGAAGGAAATGGGCAGACTGGGTGGGCCAAGTGGTCCTTATCTGCCGTCAAAGTCTATGTTTCTATGGCATTCTGGAAAATTGTGGGCCATTGGCAGAGCTGCAGTGTGTAAGACACGCTCGAAGGGCATGAGCGGCAGGATCAACCAGATTCATTTGTTTCCTTTATGGTAGAAAATCCCATTCCATCCAAACTATTTCAGTAAGAAACTGCTATACTTTTAACTTCATCAAGAAAAGTAAAATACTCTTTTAATAATGCATTTTAGGTTATGCATGTTTTAACAATGTTGTCCGTCAATGTGTTTTTGCAATTAATAAACAATTAATGGTGTCCTAATTTTTTTCTTTTCAAGTCAACATGCTCAGATTGTGTTCACTGTCTTGTTACATTGGTTTGAATGCCTTAGGGGGTTACTTGTGATGACCCCTAGGTCTCTTTCCTCAGAAGTCATGCATCGCTTTACCCCCAATCCAGTAGTCTGTCCTCAAGTTCTTGTTCCCTATGTGCTCCTCTTACACTTATTGGAATTGAATTTCAGCTGCCAAACCTTAGACCACCTCTCTAGCTTTCACAAGTCTCTGCATCTCCCTAACCCCCTCCTCACTGTCTACCCTGCCACAGAGCTTAGTGTTGTCTTCAAAGAGACACATCTTGTCCTAGATTCCTTCTCTCATGTTGCTAATGAACATATCAAAAAAGACTGGACCCAGCCCCGATCCTTGTGGCACCCCACTGGTGACCTCCCCCTCTTCTTATCTGACTCCGTTAACAACCCTCTGCTGTCTCCCTTCCAAGCAGTTTCCCACCCATCCAGCTGTGTCTTTCACTGTACCCAGATCCTGTAGCTTCTTCAGCAACCTTCTGTGAGGCACTGACTCGAAAGGCTTCCTGAAATTGAAGTAGAGTAAATCCACAGCATGGCCCTTATCCACTACCCACGTTACCCAGTCAAAGAATACTATCAGGATGGTCTGAAAAGAGCTTCTTGCCACAAACCCATACTGTTTACTGTCTTGGAGTCCATTGTTCTCCAAATAGTTTATTAGGTCCTCTTTGACTAGTGTCTCCATTAGTTTACCCACAATAGAGGTAAGACAGTCGTGGCTGTTGTTACTTGGTTGTTTCCCCCCCCCCACCCCTTTATGGAGCAAGACTATGTCTGTCGCCCTCCAGCATGGGTGTAGGCAGGCATACTCCAAGCACGCCACGGTGTGCAATTTTATTTAAGGGGGTAGCAAATAGACTCTGAACTGTTTCCTTTTTCCATGAAAACTAACAAAGAAAATACTGAACCTTTCTGTAATTTTATTCATAGGAGTCGAAACTAGAAGGACTGGTCACTAATACTCTCTTTGCATCCCAAGGACAATTCAACTTTACAGGCTCTGGGCTGGTATGTGGGTGTCTTAGTGAACAATGCATGGCATTTGTATTTACCCATGCATGGCAACAACCATTGTCATGAGATACAAAAGTTGTATTTATTGTGTCAAATGAGGCAACAAACACGGTCCTGGTGTACATTTTGTATATTGTCTGGCTACACCGGGGGGGGGTAGCTCACCCTAACAACGGGGGTGGGGGGAGGGTAGCAGTGAGTCCACTTGGTGTGCAGCTCTGAAATCCCTGGCTACACCACTGCTCTCCAGTCTTTTGGAACTACCTCTGTCTGAGTTGAGCTACTGAATAGCTCCAGCAGGGGTTCAGTTAGTTCCACTGCCAATTCCTTGAGCGCCTTCGGATGCATCCCATCTCGTCCCGGGGCCTTATCTATGTTAAGGGCTGCTAGCCCTTTCCAAACCCTTTCACTGGTAAATACCCGCTGCCTCATCTCAGGGATAGAAACATAGAAATTGATGGCAGATAAGGACCACTAGGCTCATCCAGTCTGCCCATTTTCCCTACCTACTGCAAAAGCCGCAGACCCTACTTGATCTCCGGCTTTGCCTCCTCATTCCTATCATTAGAATTCCCCTATGCCTATCCCATACATTTTTTTTTACTTTCCTCTTTATGCCCCTTCTTCTCCGCAGTAGCCCCTCTCTTCAGGGACCCCAATGCGACCCTGCATCCTGAGCTTCTCCAAGGCACACTAGCTCATATGGGTGCCCCACTCCTAGACCCTGAGCACTCCAGATAACCCCCCCCCAGCTGGGGTGGAGGAGTCCCCCTATCTCCTCCACACTTACATCGGAGCGTGCACTTTGAGCTGCCTCCTCAGGTTCCTTCAAACACCGGCACTGGGACCCGTCTACCAACACCACTGAAAAGTTTTTCCTAGTTTTACCTGGCCCCACCCCCTGTGGGTGTCAGCGCACTAGGAGGGCCAATGAGACAAAGGCATGATGAGGCGTGCCTTTGCTTCAGCCTTCAGCTGGCATCCGCCCCTCCCAACACATCTGCTGCCTCCGACTGCACCTTCCACAGTGGTCACCCAGGTGGCAGTATTGCAGCGAGGTCTGCAGCCCACCCTCCCCAGAGAAGGAGAGTGGCCCATCGGGGGCTCAATCCTTTCCCCCTCAGCCAGCCCTCAGCAGCCCTGGCTGCTTCCGAATCCAGGTCGCTTGGAGTCACAAGGAGATGCACTACCGCTGCGCAGGTGGGCCATCCCATACATTTATGAATTCCCCTACTGTGTTTGCCCCCACCACCTCCACTGGGAGTCTATTCCATGCATCCACCATCCTTTCCATAAAGAAATATTTCCTCACGTTACCCCTTCCAACCTCATGTCATGCCCCCTCGTTCCTGAACATCTTCTTTTCCGAAAGATGCTACCCTCCGGTACCCTATTTATGCCCTTTAGATATTTGTAGGTTTCTATCATATCTCCCCTGTCTCTCCTCTCCTCCAGGGTATACATATTGAGGTCTCCCAGTCTCTCCTCACGATTTTTGGTGCAGGCCCTGTGCCATCTTTGTGTCCCTTCTTTGAATTGCCTCCACCCTGTCTATGTCCTTATGGAGATGCCTCCTCCAGAACAGGACACAGTACTCCAAATGAAGCCTCACCAATGATCAGGGGTGTAGCCAGACAATATAAACATGTACACCAGGACCGTGTTTGTTGACCCATTTTGCATAATAAATAGTTTTGTACTTCATGACACTTGTTTGCTGCCCCCCCATGCATGGGTGTATATACGGATGCCATGCACTGCTCCTTTGGACAACAACATACCAGCCCAGAGCCTGTAAGGCTGTATAGTCCTTGGAATGCAAAGACCGTATCAGTGACCAATCCTTCTAGTTTTGACTAATATAAATAAAATTACAGAAAGGTTCTGCTGGTTCTGTGTTTTGTTTTCATGGACAAAGGAAGCAGTTCAGTGTCTGTTTGCTGCCCCAATTAAAATTGTACACCATGGAGTACATGGAGTATGCCTGCCTACACCCATGCCAATGATCTGTACAGTGGCATCACCACTGCTTTTCTTCTGATGGTGATACTTCTTCCTATGTACCCCAGCATCCCACTGGCTCTCTCCACAGCCTTGGCACCTTGTTTGGCCACCTTTAGGTCATCAGATATGATTACTCCCAAATCCCTTTCCATTTTGGTGACTGTCAGTATCTCCCCCCATCACGTAATCCTTCCCTAGGTACTTGGGTCCCAAATGCATGATTTTGCACTTTTTTGCATTGTATCTCAGCAGCCACACTCTAGACCATTCTTCCAGTTTACCTAGGTCAATTTTTTCCACCTCTCCCAGAGTGTCCACCCTGTTGCAGATCTTCGTGTCACCTGCAAAGAGGCACACCTTTGCTTCTAGTCCCTCTGCAGTGTCACTTATGAAGACATTGAACAGGACTGCCTCCAGAACTGATCCCTGAGGCACCCCACTGGTCCCCCTCCTTTCCTCAGATTGAGCTTCATTTGCCACCACCCTCTGTCTTCTATCACTCAACCAGTTCCTAACCCACTTTACCAGCTTGTGACCCACTCCCAGGCTGCCCAGCTTGTTCACAAATCTTCTGTGTGGAATGGTATCAAAGGCCTTACTTGAAATCCAGGTAGGTCACATCCACCGCTCACCCGATCCACTTCTCTAGTCACCCAGTCAAAGAAATCAAATGGATTTGCTTGACATGACCTTACCACTGAGAATTCATGCTGTCTCAGATCCTGTGCTCCACTGGATTCAAGGTGTTTCACAATCCTTTCTTTAAGTAGTGATTCCATAATTTTCTCCACTGTTGAGGTGAGGCTGACTGGTCTATAGTTTTCAGCCTCCTACCTACTCCAACTTTTGTGAAGAGGGACTACATCTGCCCTCCTCCAGTCCTCTGGAACCACTCCCATATCAAGCGACTTAAATAGGGCTGCCAGTGGTGCTGCCAGCACCCCCGTAGTTCCCTTAATATTCTAGGATGTTTCCTATCCGGTCCCATTGCCTTGTTCACTTTCAGTTTTGTGAGTTCTTTTAGGACTCTCACTTCCGTAAATGGACTGGTGTCCACCTTCCTCCCTCCCATATTTGCTCATGTTGCCTAACTGTGGTCCCTCACCTTTTCCTTCTTCTGAGAATACAGAACAAAAATATTTCATTACTGATGCTTTTTCCAAGTCCCTTTCCACACACTCCTCTTCTTCCCCTTTAAGCCTTACAATCCCACCCCTGGTTTTTCTCCTTTCACTTATGTGCTTATAAAAAGTCTTGTCCCCCTTTTTTTTTTACCTCCTGCTCTATTTTTTCCTCCGTTTGTGCATTTTCGCTCCTGACTGCTTTCCCTACCTCTCTCTGTTTATCCAGATACACTATCCAGTCCTCCTCCTTTTGGTTTCCTTGTATTTCCTGAAAGCCATCTTTTTCGCCCTTACCTTCCTGGCCATTTCCTTCGAGAACCATAGTGGTTTTCTCTTTCTCTTGCCCTTGTTTACTTGCCTAATGCAAAGGTTTTTCCCTTCCACTATGGCTCCTTTCAGATGGGCCCACTGCTCCCCCCCCCCAAGTTGTCCCTCCCTACCAGGGCATTCTTGAGACATAACCCCATCTTACTAAAGTCCACATTCCTGAAATCCAGGATCCTCGCCTTTGTGTGGCTTGACTCTGCCACAGTACTCATATTGAACCACACCATACAATCATCACTGGACCCCAGGTGTCCGCCCACCCTGACTTCCGGAAATTTGTCCCCATTGGGGAGTACCAGATCTGAAATTGCACCCTCACGGGTAGGCTCTAGCACTAGCTACTGGAGGCCTGCCCCTTGCATGAAGTACAGGATGTCCCTGCTCCTGGCTGAGGTAGCAGCTGGGATGCGCCAATCCACATCTGGCAGATTGAAATCACCCACCAGCAGCACCTCCCCTTGTAGCTGTCTTCATGCCACTCTCTGACTGAGGCCCTCTGTCTTTTCTTGTGAATACAGAGCAAACGTTTTTGCTAAGAATGGCTGCTTTCTGCCCCTCCCCTTCAGTTAACCTACCTCCCTCTGTTAGCCTAATAATTCCTCCTCCCCTTCTTTCTTTTTTCCACAATATATGTAAAGAACTGTTTTTTCCCCACCCTTGACGCCCCCAACAATATGCAGCTCTATGTCTGCCTTTGCGTCTCTGACTGCTCTTTTGGTTTCTCTTGTTCTCTCCCCAGTCTTCCCTCCCTTGTTTCTCCTTGTACCTGGGGAAGGCCTTCTTTTTGTCTCTCACTGCTTCCCTGACCTTTCCAGAGAACCATACTGGTCTCTTGCACCTATTTCTTTTGATTACCATTCTCATGCAAGACTCTGTTGCCTCAAGAATGGTCCCCTTGCTTGCCCTCCCCCCCATCTTTCCTCCACATCCCTGATGCTGTCCACTCCAACTAACTTATCCTGGACCAGCTCCCTCATCCGGCTTAAGTCTGCCCTTCTGAAATCTATGACTTCAGCCTTTGACGAGAGCTTACTTGTCCCAAGGGCCAGGTCGAACTGTAGAGAGTTATGGTGTGCTGGACCCTAGTGGCTCCCCTACCCTTTCTTCTCCTACCACTTCTGATTTGGTAAGCAAAACATAGAAACATAGAAGTTGTCAGCAGATAAGGACCTCTTGATCCACCTAGTCTGCCCTATATTCCCTACCTACTGTGCCTCCGCAGACCCTACTCAATCTCCAGTCTTCTCCCCTCCGCCCCTTGCTTTACTTCTAAGGTTCCCTTATGTTTATCCCATGCATGCTTGAATCCTGTTATCATTTTAGCACCCACCACCTCTGCTGGAAGGCTGTTTCAGGCATCCACTACGCTCTCTGTCAAAAAGCATTTCCTCACATCTCCTCTGAGCCCCCAGCTTTATAAGATGACCTCATGTCCGGGAGCATTTTTTTGTGGAAAGTGTTACCTTCCTGTACCTTATTAATACCTGTGAGGTATTTGAACACTTCTATCATGCCTCGTTCCTTGGAACTTCATATCAGAGTTTGTATATATTGTGTATGTAGTATCTGTACTATAACCATTTTGTTGTAATGTTATATTTCTACCTGTTTTGTATCCTACACCCCCTCTCCCTGAGTGGCACCTGGAAAGAAGCCTCAGTTCACTGTGTCTTTCCTGGTCACCAACTTAAAAATAAATTTAAATAAATAAATATCGCCCCTTTCTCTCCTTTGCTCTAGAGACTACTATACATATTTAGTTCCTTGAGTTTGTCCTCATAGGGCTTTTGATGCAGGCCCTGCGCCACTTTGGTAGCCCTCCCTATGTCCTTCCAGAGGTGGGGTCTCAAGAACTAGACATAGTACTTGAGGTGGGGTCTCAAGAACTGGACACAGTACTTGAGGTGGGGTCTTACCAGTGATTGGGGTAATAGTACCGCCCCACTGTTGCGGGTGATACCCCTCCCTATTCACCCAAGCATCCCCATTACTTTAGCACACTGCTTGGCCCGTTTCCTGTTTTGGGGTTGCTAATACCGCCCTACTCAATTGGTGCATTGCCCCTGGGTTTCTCTGCCCCAAGTGCATGGTTTTGCACTTTTTGCATTGAAACTCAGGTGCCATTCCCTTGTCTAATCTTCCAGCTTTTTCAGATTGTCCCTCATCCCACACCCCCACCTCCCCGGTGTATCCACGCTGTTGCAGAGTTTTGTGTCATCCGCGAACAGGCATACTTTCCCATCCAGCCCTTTCCGCAGTGTTGCTAATGAAGACATTGAAGAGGACCGGGCCAACACTGAGAATGGCGGCCTGCCCAGTGAGTTACTTAATTCACTGCACCAGCAAGCAGTCCTGCAATGTAATCAGTAGGGCCTGAATTCTGGAGCTCCTGGCCGCTGGAATGACCCAACCAATATCTGACAGGTTTACACCTCCCACCACCACCACCTCCCCCCCTTCCCCTCTCTAGTTCTGCCCCATCTCCTCTTTGTTCCCCCTGTTCTGGAGGTCTATAGATCACCCCCAATCATAGTTTCTTGCCTGAAGATACTGTCATCAAGACACAAGTCAAAAAGCACAGACAAACCAGGAGAAGTCATAAAATTCACAAGTAGCATTTTATTATCCTCAGTAATGATAAAGTAAAAAAATAAAATTACACAGGATAGCCCTTATACAGGCACTTCAAACAAAACAAAGTTCTTCATCTGAGGGTATCTCTTTTGTTTTAATATCATCTTTTTATGCCCACTACCAGCTAGGGCTCGGTGGCGGCGTACCACCCATCCGGGGCTCCTTCTGAGGGTATCTCTAATTCTAAATTTCAATGTCTTTCTCTCTCTCTCTCTCTCTCTCTCTCTCGCTCTAACAAAAGATTGCTCTCTTTATATATTTTAGTAAGGTGTTTGACACTGTTCCACATAGAAGGCTGTTAAACAAACTGGGGAACCTAGGAGTAGGTAGTAAGGTAGTGAAATGGGTGGAGAGTTGGCTGGACAATAGGACTTACAGGGTGGTGTAAATGGCATGCACTCTGGAGAAGGCAGAGTAACCAGTGGGGTGCCACAAGGATCAGTGTTGGGTCCAGTCCTCGTCAATGTCTTTAGCAGTGACATTGCATAGGGTCTAGAAGGGAAAGTATGCCTGTTCGCGGATGACACAAATCTTTGCAACAGAGTGGACACACCAGGGAGGGATGGATAGCATAAGGAGAGATCTAAAAAATGCTGGAGGACTTGTCAGTGGATTGGCAGCTGGGTTTCAATGCTAAAAAGTGCAAAATAATACACATGGGGCACAGAAACCCAGGGGCAACATACCACTGGAGGGGGAGTAGCATGCTCAAAGCAGGAAAGAGGAGGACTTCCGGTTCCACCTCCATGTCTAGAAGCCACTAATAATCTGAGCTCTGACCCCCAGGAACTTTAAAATCCTTTCTATTGCCTCTCCTAGCTCCCAGACCATCATTAAAAGCAACCAGGAAGGGCAGAGAAGTTAATAAGGTTCATGATGCCTCCAAAATCGAGAGCGAAGGCCATGTTGATGGAATTTCTAAAACCGACCACAATGGCAGATTCATGCAATCCCAAGGCCCCAAGCAAAAGCAGGGCTGCTGCTGCTCCACCGCCAACACCCAAGACCATCGAGACGTCATCAAAGGAGGAATTCACAATCACCTCCCACAGGCTGTTCCTCAAGCTCGGCAAAATAAACGACGCTGTCCATAAAATGGAGCAGTCAGCAGTAGATAACTCCAAGGGCTTAGCGGAGGTCAAAAAACACACCACAGACCCTGAGGCAGGCCTTACAGACACAACCAGGGCAGTTGATCGCCACAAGGACACACTGAGACACCTTGCGCGGCAGGAAAAAGAATTAACAGATAAGCTGGATGACCTGGATCTTCGCTCCAAGTGAGACAACCTTAGGATTTATGGGGTGCCAGAGGATACAGAACAGGAAGGATGGAGGAGTTCTTGGACTCCTTCCTAAAGGAAATGTTGAACCTGCCAGAAGATCTTCCGCTGAACACTGTTCAAGTACACAGGGCCCTGGCAAAAAAAAAAACACTGGACCGAACACCACTCCTCGGTCCATAGTTCTAAAATTTCTGGACTACAGAATTAAACATAAAGTGATGCAGGCAGCCTGTGCTAAAAAAGAGATAGTGTTTAGAAACAAATGCTTGTATTTCAATCATGATTGAACCCCCATCTCTCGGCAGAAAAGGCAGGTGGCCCTGGAATTAAAAAGTGCTTGGCCACAAAACACATTAGAATGCACCTGATTGCACCCACCCAACTCAAAATATTTTCTCCAGGATGGCCCACAGTTCTTTCGCTTGCTGGGGGAAGCAAAACCTACACTTCTGAAACTGGGGGTCCCCCAGGACTTGCTGTCCAGACCTACTTCCACGGAGCAGGAGTACCTGAGTCGAGGGGATTCATGGTCCAGGGTTCCAGGCTCGAGAAAACGTGGTCATCCAACCTCCCCAGGCCTATAGGGACTTCAAGAGGGAAGGGCCCCAATGGGATCAGACATGGTAGATCCCCAGCTGCCGGCCGATGAATCCACCAGCTTTTTATTTTTATTTTTTTCTGCCCTGGCTGAAGATGTTTCAGTCTTTTTTTTTTTTTTTATAGCCCCTCTCCTCTGTCGTGGTGGAACTTCTTCAGGGAATCCCTAGACTGTGCTCCCCTAATCCCTCCCCGGGTACCTACCGTGGTGTTGCTCTGACCTACCTCCATGCTGCCTCGGCCTACCCCCCCCGGGCAGGGAGGAGGGAGGAGGACCCGTACCCCCTCCAGTCCATCAGTGTGTGTCAGGAGGTCCCTCTGCGGCATCCAACAGTAGCCCAGTTATGGGTTATCTGGGGCAGTTGGGTCCCGTCTCCGTCCTCCACGACGGGTTTCTTTTTCCATTTTTCTGTCCCCTCCCACAGGACGTAAGCACGCTAGGGAAACCTAGGGGTGGCGCACGTCGAGACGTGCGAGCGCTCCGGTCTCCGGCCCACGTCCTCCCTCCCTTCTGTATGCAGTCTGTATGCAGTCCCGCTGCACCTCCACCCGTGGTCACCCAGGTGGTGGTAGAGCTGCTGGACATGCACCCCCTCCCTCCCCAGAGGAGGAGGAGGAGAGCGGCCGCTGGGCCCTCAATTCTCCTCTCCCCGGCCGACCCTCCAGCTGCCCTCCAGCTGCCTGAGTCCGTTCCCGAACCCGGGTTGCTGGCGCCAAGAGTGGTAACCCTACCGCTGTGCCAGCGGGCCAGCTCAAGATGTTTCAGTCTTGATTTGACTTCAGGGCCTTCCAAGTGGCCGAGACCCGAGACTCTCACTAGGCCAGAATGGTCCTAGGCGGGGCCCTTTGGGGGAGATTCACAGTGGCCAATTTTCCTAGGCTGCCAGTTTATTTCACCTAAAATAACTGCCACGTCCAAAGTACATTTTACAGGGTAAAGGTGGAATAGGGCACTGGGAAGAGGCTAACACCACAATCGAAAGGGTGAGGGGAGGTGGTTGGGACAATGCAGATGAGCTGTAAAAATGATTGATGCCTCCAATCTTCCTTTCTCTCCTGCTCCCCCTCTCTGTAGATCTGCTGGACCCTGGTGCATGGATTGGCGGCCCCTCCAGCAGAGACACAAGGAGAAGAGCAGGCCAGAAATAACTGATGTTATCCTCGTGGTGAAGTCTGCAGCTGAGGGTTTTTTCTCTCCCCTCTCCGCCGGCGGGTCCAGAGGCCCCCATGGGCTGGATTCCCCAGAGCACTAGTGGACTCGACACATGCTACGAGTCTGTCCAGGGTACGCTAAAACTAAGGTAAGGGCCATAGTATGGCCAAGCACTTTACTTTTGCAAGAAATGGTCCAGATGTGAATTAACAAGGGAAAGCTACCTGAGGAGGGAAGAGAAAAGAGTCATGCGGGATGGAGAGCAGGGGGAAAAGGAATAAAATGGATTTATATGGATGCTGGGGGGGAAGGGGCGGATAGTAGCCAGAGTGGACCTGGGACCTGACAGTGGGGCACCCAGGGGGCTGCTGGAGAAGGGGGTAGATGGGAGAAGGCTCGCCTACAGCTCAACGCCTAACTCCTGACCACACATCATATCCTAGGGGGGAGGCACAGATGTAACTGGAGAGAAACCACAGACTCAGTGAATTTTAAGATTGGACACAAGTATTTGAAGTTGGACAGGAGGTGAAGTGTATAAAGGGTTGGATGACAACAGACGTGAGTTGCCCAGTCACCTGAAAGCACAGGTTTAGCGCAGAGCCCGTAGTTAGGGTGCTCCATCCAGTTTGCCTAGAACCAGCCAGAAGACCGACTGGGTGCTTTTTTCCACCTTGGAAGTAGAGTTTTGTGTTTTACGGTTATGAAGCTACTTGCTGTTCCTTTTTCTCTGGTTGTAGGAGGCCGTGTTGTACTATTTCTCAGGGGGGAGGGGGGACACTGAATTATGGCTGAAGGAACATTGTGAGGGGTATGGGAAGTCCAATCAAGAGAAAGAGAGTACTAAATGAGCCTCACAAGGCAAAAACAGAGATTGTGCTCCTACAGGAGATGCACTTGGACCAGAAGGAAAGTGCGCAGCTCAAGCGGGCATGGGTGGGTCAGGCATATCACACTTCATACAATGCTCACCCACATAGATGGGGAGTAGCAACTCTGATTCACAGAAACTGCCCATTCCAGCTTATTGACTCAGAAGGGGACCCTGAAGGGAGATTCCTGCTGCTCAGGGGGATGTACAGGGAGTCACCATGCATGATCCTTAACATTTACACACCTGATCAAGATATAGAAAAACAGTGAGTTCTTCAAGGAGGTACTCCTCAGGGTGTCACCCCCAACAGGGGGCTGTTTATAGTGGGCACTGATTTTAACACCACTCTCAACCCCACCATGGATAGGTCAGGCACCACATAGGTACCTCCCTCTTGGGCCGCCACTATCCTGGGCCAATTGAGTAAAGATCTGGGGCTTATGGAAGTCTGGTGGCATTTGCAACCGTGGGTTCATGACTACACCTGCTGGTCTGCGCCACACCAGGCCTACTCGAGGTTGGACATGAGCTGGGTGTCAGTGGAATGGCTCCACAGAGTGGAGGAGTCCAAAATACATCCCAGGACCATCTCAGGTCATGGGATGGTGTCCATGCGACTCTGGCCAAGTCCCAGGGTAAAAACCCCCTCATGGAGACTAAACATCTCCTTCCTCAACAGGGAGGAGTACAAAGACCTAGTGAAGGACACACTGCTGGAATACAGGCCAACAATCCCATCCAAGACACCACTATGGCGATTTGGAGGGGCGGCCTAAAGACAATGATCACAGGCAAGACCATTGGTTATGCCTCAAACCTCAAGAGAGCACAACAAAAGGAAATACTGGAACTCGAGAATAGACTCTTTGAGCTGTAAGTGGAACACAAAATCGTTCTAGATGAAAGGGTCAGAGAGAGGCTGGAGTAAATTAGGCAGAATCTCAACAAACTCCTGGATGATGAAATCGAGGGGCAGCTAAAATATTCCCACCAGAGGTTCTATGAAGCAGGCAATCAAACAGGCAGACTCCTAGCCTGGCAGCTCAGGAAGGAAGCAGCCTCTAGAACAGTCTTGCGACGTAGGTCCTCGGCATGCCCTAGCAGACACATAACAGACCCAGAACATATTGCTCAGCAGTTTTAAAGGTTTTACAAGCAGTTATACAGCCAAGAACAGATTGGAGAGTATCAGGAGAAATTAGAAGCCTTCTTTCAGAGGGTTAAGCTCCACAAACTCTCGCAAGAGGAAATGGAAAAGTTGGATGCCCCCATAACAGATGAGGACATTCAAACTAGTATCAGGGACTTTAAAACTGGGAAGGCCCCAGGCCCAGATGGGCTGGCAGCGGAACTGTATAAAGCACTGGGATCAGAGCTGCCCCCCCCATTAGGGGGAGTATGCTGGGAGGTCCAAGAAGGGAAGGGAGCCCCACCAAGCTGGTAGTATGCCCAGATTTCAGTAATCCTCAAAGAGGGGGAAAAACACAGAGGTCTGCAGGCATACAAGCCCATCTCGCTCCTGAATGTTGATCAAAAAATATACACTGTGATCCTTGCACACTGACTGCAGGGATGTGAGGGGAGCCTGGTCCACCCGGATCAGCCTGGCTTTATTAATGGAAGGCTAATCCACGACAACATCAGGCGTCTGCTTAACCTTATGACCTGCCTTGAGGGAGCCGACACTGACAGTTTTTATGGTCGCAGAAAAGGCCTTCGACCAGGTGGACTGGAGGTTCCTACACAGGACCCTGAATGAGATGGGGTTGGACCTCAAGTTTAGAGTGGGGGTAAAGGCCTTGTATGCTGCACCTCAGGCAACAGTGATGGCTACACTACAGAGAGATTCCACTTGACCAGGTGCACCAGGCAGGGCTGCCCGCTCTCCCCGCTGCTTTTTGCTGTCTGCGTAGAGCCACTGGCAGTGGTGGTAAATAAAATGTGACAATCCAGGGTATCCAAGCTGGAACTAGGAATCACAGAATATCACTGTATGCAGATAACTCCCTCTTCTTTTTAACCTCCCCCAAGATGTCGCTTCCATCACTGACAAGGGAATTGCAGGCCTACAGGCAGGTCTTGGGCTACAACATTAACCTTGACAAACCAGAGACGATTAAATTTGGGGGTACACTACCTTGAGAGGTGGTGCAGAACTTTCCATTTAAATGGGCCACAGCAAATACAGTGCAGTACTTAGGGGTTATGATCTCCCCGTAGTTCTCCAATCTTTTCAAGCTTAGCTACAAAAAGTTGTGAGGAGAAATCCAAGCAGACCTGGCCAGGTGGGATCTGTTACCACTATGCCTTGGGGGACAGATCAACACCATTAAGAGGAACATCCTTCCCAGATTCCTATTCCTGTTTCAAGCCCTTCCTATTAGTATCCCAGAATCTTTCTTTAAAACTGTTAAGTCGGCCCTTTTAGCATTCATTTGGCCAAAAGGGTAGGAAGCAAATCAGCCACAAGCTCATCACCCAGTCCAGGACGTGAGGAAGTTTAGGTCTTCCCAACCTTAAGTTCTATTACATAGCAGCGCAGATGGTTCCCGTGGTTGCCTGGGTCAAACAGAGGAGGGATACAAGCTGGAGACAGATGCGCATCAAATGCAGCTGGTCTTCCTGGCCTCCCTACCACATGCTCCGCTGACACCAGAGCTGTGGAGGGGCCCGAGAAACACCTGGACTAAACACATGCTTAGGGTGTTGGTGACTGCCAGAAGGATATCACAGACCCCAGAAGGAATAGGCCCACTGACGACAATTGTGAGGGGACTCTCATTTCATGCCTCCCCGGTCTGATGCCAGATATCAGGGCTGGAATGTACAATCCCTGATACGCTTCCAAAACATGTTACAGGGAGAAACCGTGGCCTCCTTTGCTATGCTTCAAGGCAAATACATCCTAAATAGGGTAGACTTTCATAGATACCTGCATGTCAGACACTACTTGGTGGCTAATAATTTGATCCTCAGGATTAAGAGGGACCTCACTGGGCTGGAGACCTTTCTGTATTGGTCGGTCTGGCTGGCAGGCAGGGGTAAATTAATCTTGTGGGCCTACAGAACTCTTCTGGGCAATTGGTGTACACAGTTTGAGGCCCTGAGACAGAAGTGGGAGGATGAAGAAGGCAATCCAATCTCAGGGGACCAGTGGAACTTGGCCTGGGAGAAAGGCTGGAAAACCACATCATCCCCAGGATGGAGGAAGTTCCACTGGAAGTGCCTCACACGTTTCTTTCACACACCCACAGTAACAAAACACTTCTTTTGGAGAGGACACTGACTGGTGCTGGAGGGGTTGCAGGCAAGTTGGGACCCACTTTCACATCTTCTGGGCATGTCCGGGGGTGGCAGATTTCTGGAAGGAACTCCAACAGGCTATACACAGAATGTAGGGAACACAGGTCCCACTGACATTCAACATGATGGTGTTAGGATTTAGGGTCCCAATAGTGGGAAACACCAAACAACAGAGCCTCTTCAGAATGTTGTGCTTGGCGGCCAAAAAAGAGATGACCGCAAACTGGCTGAAGGCCTCCCCCTCTTCCCTAGATTCCTGGAAGCTCAGGGTAGACAGAATTAGGAGGATGGAGGAACTGACAGTTAAACTTAGGCTCTCTCTAGATAAGCACAAAGAACAATGAAGGAGGTGGGAAACCTTGATTTGGGCACTAACTAGCACAGCGAGTCGGACCAGAAAACAAACTCTGGGGCCATGGCAGTGAGATCTCCCCCCCCCCGAAAACAAACAGAAGGGAATGTAGCATATGAGAATAACATAGTCTCCTCGACTCTGAGAATCAGACTCCAGTTGAGTCACTAAGTGCAATTGGAAACCACCTGTTGGTGCTTTGGTTTTTATTACATTGGAAAATAAAAATTGCTTTTCTGTATTACATAGCATAAGATATTAAGGATCCTATACCTGTGTATTATGTTGTATTAGACTACATGGGGCTACATGAGAAGACTCTCTGAAGATGTCTTCACATAGGCCAAAGCTTCACACCATAAATGGAATTGCAAGGGAGCAACTGAAATGGTCAGGGTATGTGGCAATTGCACAAAAAATGTATAATTAAAAGCATTGACTCTGTATTGAATGTTGTAGAGCACCCACATGCCTTGCCTGACATGATCTGCTGCATATGTAATTAATTGTAGTGTGAATTGTATGCTTTGGTCACACAATAAATATGAGTTAAAAAGAAAAAGCAGGAAGGAGACCTAGGAGTAGTCATCTCTGATGACCTGAAGGTAGCTAAGCAGTGTGACAAGGCAGCAGGGAAGGCTAGCAGGATGCTGGGATGCATAGGCAGGGGAATCACCATCAGAAGAAAAGAGAAAAGAGGCAATTATACCACTATATACATCATTAGTGAGGCCACACCTCGAGTACTGTGTCCGGTTTTGGAGGCCCCATCTTAGAAAGGACATAGACAGGGTGGAAGGGGTTCAGAGGAGGGCAACTAAAATGGTGTGGGGCCTACTTCAAAAACCCTATGAGGAAAGGCTTAAGAAATTAAATATGTACTCCCTGGGAGAAAGGAGGGAAAGGGGGGTATGTTTTTTAAACACCTCTCAGGGAAGACCAAGGTACAGGAAGGTACCATTTTCCAAGGAAAAAGGTGCTCGAGGAGGAGGGGGCACAAAATGATGTTGAGGGGAGGTTCAGAGGAAATGTGAGGAAGTACTTCTTCACGGACAGAGTGTTGGACAAGTGAAACAGCCTACTGGTGGAGGTGGTGGGGGCTGAAACAGTTAAAGGATTTAAGAACGCATGGGATAGACACAAAAGGATCTTGGAAATTAAGGAGTGGGGTAAGACCTAAGGCCGATTAGGGCCCGCAGTGTCACTGTAGATAGGGGAAAATAGGGCAGACTAGGTGGGCCTGGAGGCCCTTATCTGCCGACTTCTATCTTTCTATATAATGTATTTTCCTGGCAATTAAGTTCTGCATCCTGAGCTCAAGTTACATGTCCTGTTTTCACACAATGTCCTAAAACTTTGTCAGTTTCTTTCCTTGTAGGTGCAGCAACAGATAACATTGTTTCCCAGAACTGATCTTCTGTTGACAACTCTGCAAATGAGCTTATGGAGGTCAAACTGCATCTTAAGGTTAACCTCCTGAATTCCAAATAACCTTTTGCAATCATTTCGACAATATTACTAAATACATTTTCAAACCAGAGAACACAGTTTCTCATAAAGATCCACATATATTTTTTATAACCACAGATAAGCAAGGGGGAAGAAAAGATAAAAACAGCAAGTGATGGTAGGGAAATAGTAGGAGGGGGAGAATCGTGAGACTGTCTGAGTGATCAGTTCCTAGGTCTCGCAAGAAAATTTGATTGCGCAATCAGACAGACAAGAGACAGAAAAGGGAAGGATAGCACAGATCCTTGCTTTTAACTCTTTCTGCATTATAAATGGAACACGGTCTTATTCAACACTGTCACATACCCCCTCTTTAAGAGGGAATCTGTTTTAAAAAAACAGGTTTCCAAAACTTTCTTTTAATTCTTTTCTAACATTAACTTATAACTTTTACAGTTCTGCATATGTGCAGTATCCCTTTTTCCATAAAAACCAGTATAACAAACAGTTAAATTTAAACCCATACTTTTTTTTTTCAACCTTCGGAATTCTCAATTCAAATGTTTTCCAATTTATTAGTTTAGCCATTAGCATTGTAGCAAAACCATTACGCTGTTACCCATTTATTTATTTTCTTTATGTCTCTCCCAGTCCTGGTGGAAGCATACCTAGTTTCCTAGAATGCCACCTCTTTCCCTAGGTGGTCTTCCTTTGTGAGCCTTCTGCTTCTCCTGGTCTCTGGGAAGTAAAGGCTTTTACCTGAAGAGTAACCACACCCTTCTCTTTGGGGGCAACAGAATCTACAGTAGGTTGCTACCTGCCTGTAGATTTCTGGCCAGTAAAAATGTGACAGACGGTTTGCCAAGGTTTCCCTCTTACTTAGATGCCTCCCACTGTGATCAGTGTGTGCCCACTGTATCACCTGCAGCTGACATTTAGTGGGAACAACCACCTGCTCTTCTATCTTGTTTAACCTGGGGCTAAGATGTAACTTGAATAGCATCCCTTTTTTGACAATATAATGGGGATGGGCTCTGTTAACCACCACAGGACCAATACGTACACCATCAATACTTTTCACATACTGCTATAACCTGCGAACATGTGTTTCTCCATTTTATAGCATACCCCAGTCTCTGAATCTCCAGAGAATCCCTGGGTTAGCAAAAAGATCAATCCCTTCAGCCATCTCACAGGTTTTTTCCTCACCTTTCAACCATTTTACTACAGGGGCCATACCTCCATCTCGGATCACATGATCTGCATCTCACGGCGTTCTTTCTTCTCCACCATGATCAAGCGCCTCTTCATTGGCAGTCTCTGCACCACTCGCACCTGATCTTCCATGACCCAGCACCAGGCGCTCCACCACCTCCGATTCCGGATCAACAAGGTAGCACCTGAGAAGCTCCAAATGGTCCATCTCTGGTATTATGGCTCTGAACTGGTTCTCTGTACTTCGAATGGACTTCCTCTGGCTTATGTTTGCAACAGATGGGGCCTTTTGACCTTGTCCGACTTGTTCAGGGCTTGTTTTTCCTGGCAGACTCACAATGCTGGCCCTGGTGGATTACTTGGACCCCTGGGTATCTCTGCTCAGTCTCTGTCCATTGTTCTGTGAGCCAGTTCACCAGTTCTGTTGAGGTTTTCACCATCTACATCATTTCTTTCACTGCCCAAAAGTCATATCTCGGCCATTCCATGGTGTCTCTGTTAGGTGCACTACTGCTGCCATCTCTTTAGTGGTCACACTTATTCTTGACACACCTCTGCTGGATTCTTGTCTGACCACGCTTGTCAGACCTGCTCTTTGATGTATAGCCAACCATTTGAAGAAGGCAGACATGCTTTACGGTTCTGTCTCTACCTCTTCCATCACTGGTGCCAGCTGTACAGTCTCACTTTGAACTTTCGTAACTGCTACTTTGGCTGCTATTCTTCTGGTAATCACTCCTGGGATTGCTGTTGCAGGATCCATACCTTTCTTCTATGTTTCCCTGGTACCAGATCTAGTACCCACACAAAACTCCTGGCTTATAGTATACACAGCGTAAATCCCATTTAGTCTGACACCATCTGCCATTAAGATGCAGGCCAGGATGCAAGGGCAAACCAGAAGAAGTCATAAAACTTCCAAGTAGTGTTTTATTTGTATTTTATTTTTATTGGTTTTGCTCTATATAATACACAGAACACTAGCCAGCCCAGTGGCACTGAGGATTGAGGTGCTGGACACCACACCTCGCGCCACACCGGCGACCCGGGTTGAGCTTGGGCGCTGGGGGTCAGCAGGGGAGGGA
Organism: Neoceratodus forsteri; assembly: GCA_016271365.2. NCBI lineage: Eukaryota > Metazoa > Chordata > Ceratodontiformes > Ceratodontidae > Neoceratodus > Neoceratodus forsteri. Next base: position 1,131,088,343 of record CM028133.1, on the reverse strand, counting down.
GATGGATTGAGCATCCATAGGACAGCTCTCCTCTCCCTGGGGAGGGATCCAGGGGCTTCCTGGCACAGTAGAGACCCCTGGTGGAGACCGGGGGTACTACTAGTGCAGGAACAAGAATCAGGGACAAGCATGGCAGGCATCTACAGGGCAGCTGCATACTGACACCATTGCATGACTGAGCTCGGGGGTCAAGCACACAAGACAGAAAAAACCCTTGCGCCTGGTTAGGCAATGGCTCCTCTCCGGGCCACCACCACACACCAATACCAGACCTTGCCTTCGCCTCTCTCCCCTTCTCCTTCCCGGCCGGTGCTAGATTGTAGATAGGGCACTGGATGAAGTGGCGGCCCTGCCCCAGGGGGCTCAGAGCTAGGGGGTTCCTGGTCGGAGGTTGGAGGAGGGGCAGCACACCCTCTGAGGAGGCAGGGGATCAGGTCGGCGGTAGAGCGGCCAGCAAGTAGAGGTCATAGTTTCATAGTTGTCACAAAGCATATATAGACTTTTGTCCTTATCTGCTTGCAAGAGTTTGTTTTATCAACAAGTGAACTAATTAATAAACTAAAAACTTGGTTCTACTATAATCATCCAATCTTACTTTAAAAATATCTAAAGTTGGACTACTAACTATATCACGGGGGAGAGAATTCCACCTTGAAACAACCCTCTAACTGAGCCACTGTTTCCTTTTTTGTGATTTCCACTTTTGTTGTTTAATTTGTCTACAATGAGCTCTTGTATTGTAATTTCTAACAAATAATTCAAGTCCTAAATATTCTCTGAGAATGTTATCTTGAAATGATCTATAGACTAAAATCATATCACCCCTTCATCTTCTATAAGCCAAGGAATACAGATCCAAATTGTCCAACCTTTCCTCATATGTCATATTTTTAAGTCCCAGTGTTGATCGGGTAGCCCTTCGTTGCACTCTCTCCACTCTCGTTATCTCACCCTTAGTGTAAGGGGCCCAGACCTGGGAACAATACTCCAAGTGAGTTCTAACCAACGATCCATACAGTGGGACCAAGACCTCTTTGCTTCTACTTACTGTATGTCTCAATATACAGTTAAGAGCCCTATTAGCGTTTTTTATAGTTTGATCACAATGAGCAGTAAAAGAAAGGTCATTTTGTATAATAACACACAAATCCCTTTCCTGTATCACATGTTTTAATTGTTTGTTATTGATAGTGTAATTAAATTCCAAATTCTTCTTGCCCATGTGTAGGATAATACATTTATCCTCATTTAGTTTAAGTTTATGATCTACTGTCCATTTCTCAATATATTTGAGCGCATCCTGAAGTCCAACATAATCTGAAGGTGAATCTATTACTGATCCCACTCTACAGCCATCGGCAAACTTGGCTATCCATACATTTCCCTTATTATATTGTAATGATGATATATATATGTTGAACAGGCAGGGGCCCAACACTGAGCCCTGAGGGACCCCACTTGTCACAGAAAGCCAATCAGACAACAGCCCGTTAATCACCACTCTCTGCCTCCTATGCTCCAACCATTCCGATATCCAATTTACAAGGATCCCATTTATATTTAGTACAAGAAGGGATTTAATTAGTTTTTCATGAAGTAATTTATCGAAAGATTTTGAATAATCTAACTGGATTACATCCACTGACCTACCATGATCCAAAACACTGCTAACTTTTTCATAAAAACTCAACAAGTTAGTTTGACATGATCGTGACTTTGTAAACCCATGTTGACTACAATCAACAAGGTCGTTTACAGTTATGTGGGCTTGAATATGACCGTTTATTATGCTTTCCAACATTTTCCCAAGTGTAGATGTTAAGCTGGCTGGTCTATAATTATCAGGGGAATCCTTCTTTCCCTTTTTAAAAATGGGGACCACATGAGCTTCCCTCCATTTACTAACAACCTCTCCTCTATCCAATGACTCCTGAAAAATAAAGGTTAATGGATAAGCTATTACCTCTGCTATTTCATAAATCAGTCTAGGATGTATATTGTCTGGCTCAGGGGATGTATTAGTCTTAACTCTCTTTAATCTATCCATCACATCTTTTATGTCAATTTTAATCAGTTTTTCATTTTTTATATTATATTTAGTATTAGTTGTTACTGTATCTTTGGGGTTAAACACAGTAGCAAAATATTGATTTTGTACCTCAACCATTTCCTTATCATTTAGTAAGTTGCCACTGTCATCCTTAAAGAGGCCTATTGTTTGTCTATTCCCTTTTTGTTATTTATATATGCATAAAATGCTTTATAGTTATTTTTACTTCAAGTTGCTAATTTAATTTCAAAATTTGTTTTGACATCTTTTATTAACTTCTTAACATATTTTACCTGTTCTTTATACTTTGGCATTAGGTTTGTATCACCTTTTGCTAATCTGTACAATTTATGTTTTTCTTTTATCTGTCTTTTAATTTTTACAGGTTATCCATTTAGGGGAAGCACCCAATTTAGACTTTTTACTTGTATATGGTATATTTACAGGTAGCTCGAGAGAGTTCCAGGTCACAAGGAGAATAAACAGAGTTGAAAAAAGAATACAGAGAACACTACCCTCATACGTAGGCTTACATAAACAATATAGGCATTCAACAGTTTTACAGTAAGGAGTAGATAAGCCCCTATAAACTGATACCACACAGGGGGGTGTTTGGTAACATAAAATTACATAACTCAACAGCAGTTTTATAACACGCTGTTGCTGCCATGGGCAGGGATAACCAACACATTGTTTGTAAATAATATCTTACACCCTATCTAGTGGGTAAAAACCTCCCCCATGCTACATCGTTAGTTACTCAGATCTATAATACAGCATTGCTTCCTCAAACCCCAACAACCCATTAAACTTTTTCAATGTTAAACGTTGAAACAGAAATTATAAGTATTTGAACAGTTTAGTTTAAGCAAACAGACACTGAATCGCCCCTAAGTTGCATAGACTTTGTTTACCATAAAACTCAGTCCTGCATTGCACATAAGAAAAAATTACTCACCTTAGTAATTGCTTTTCTTCTCATGGAGTCTTGCTATATTAGGACCTTTGCAGTATGCCCATGGCTTTTGACTGCCCCGGAGATGAAATAGTTAACTCCAGAGTAATCTGGAGTTCCACAGCACGAGGGCACTATTGAAAGCTCTATCTGGGTTGTTTGAACCCAAACTGTCAGGTTCTTTACGAGGCTAAGCTAATATAGCAAGTCTGTGTGGAAAAGCCTTACACCAGCCATTGGCTACCTACTAACAGTAGAACCACAAAAACACAGCAACAATAATGAAAACAGTATTACATTATTGTTGGGGAACCCTGAACAATCACTACTAAGGCCCCTCTGCCCAAAGACTCAAGTCCAGAGAGGGGCCCAGCTACCAATTAACTAAAACAGAAACCATCTAGTTCCTAACCCAAGAAAGAAAAAGAGGGGGAGAACTAGAAGCTAAAAGGCATGACACAGTAATTGCACTAATTTGCCAACCCCATACCCAAGTAGGGATTCTGAGAGGGTAGGAGGAGGATTGTCCTAATATAGCAAGACTCCATGAGAAGAAAAGCAATTACTAAGGTGAGTAATTTTTCTTCAAACACCATGAAGTCTTATATATTAGGACCTTTGCAGATATACAGCAGTACCTCCATGGAGGAGGGTCAGAACCTTCTTAGAAAATAGGCTCTGAAGCACAGCTGTGCCAAAGCGAGCATCTCTCCTGGACTGGACGTCCAGGGAATAATGCTTAGTAAAGTGTGGACTGTCTTCCAGGTAGCAGCTTGACAGATTTCCAAAATGGGAATATCTCTAGCAGCCGCTAGAGATGCAGCTGTACCCCTGGTGGAATGAGCCCTCAGGCCTGAGGGCGGCTCCTTACCCAGTTTTTGATAACAGAACTGGATACAAGAGACAATCCACCTAGCAACTGTCCTCCTAGCAGCAGGTCTCCCCTTACCCACATCTCCATAGATAAGGAAGAGCTGGAGGGATTCGAACCTGTGACCCTTGGTACGTTCCAAATAGTAGCTAAGGGCTCTTTTTACGTCCAAACTGTGCAACCTTCTCTCACCAGAAGAGGATTGCTCAGTAAAAATACTGGAAGAGAGATGGACTGGTTAAGATGAAAATCTGAAACCACCTTAGGTAAAAACTTTCTGTTAATCCTGAGGATCACTTTATCTCCTGTGGAAAGAAATGAAATCCTCTTCCACTGACAAGGCCTGTAATTCACTTATACGCCTAGCAGAAGTGATAGCCACTAGAAAAACAGTTTTCCAAGTTAGGAACTTGAGATCTGCTGAAACCAGAGGCTCAAAGGGAGGTTGCATTAGCTGGGCAATGCAAACATTCAAGTCCCATGCAGGGGTTGGTTCCCGAAAGGGAGGGTTAGTATGGAGTAACCCTTTGAAAAACTTGGAAAACACAGGGTGAGAAGAAAGGGAAACTGGTTTCCCATGGAAATAAAACAGAAACAGCTGCCAAAATGAACCTTTAAGGTAGCTGGTTTGAGGCCTAAGGAATTTAAGTGGACCAGATAGTCCAACAAAATAGGCAGGTCAGCTGATTCTGGGGTGATTTGCCTCTCAGAACACCAAAATGAGAATCTCTTCCATTTAGAATTATAAGTGGCTCTAGTGGAAGGCTTCCTAGAGGCCTTCAAAATCTAAGACACCTTGAGAAAGGTGTAAATGAGCAAATTCTAACTCCTCAAGAGCCAGGCCTTGAGGTGGAGGGAGTTGAGATCCGATACACACCCTCCCCTGCGCACAGGTCAGCAGGTCGTGAGTCCTGGCAAGGTCAGGGAGGGCGAAATGAGAGGGACAGAAGAAGCGGGTACCAAGGCTGCCTGGCCCAGTCTGAGCAATCAGAATCACTCTGCAAGGCTGAGTTCTGATTTTACCAAAACCCTGAAGAGGAGAGGGAACGGAGGGAAAGCATAGAGGAACTTTCCTCCCAATTCAGCTGAAAAGCATCCAGGGGACTGACCCCAGAACTGGGGGCCTGCAGCAAAACAGGGAAGTTGGTGGTTGTCTGGGGCTGCGAAGAGATCTATCTGAGGGTGCCCCAGCTTGGCAAAGACCGACCCCAGCACTTGAGGGTTCAGAACCCATTCGTGATGGCCCTAGAAATCCTGCTGAGGGCGTCCGCTAGGACATTGTCCTTCCCTGGGAGGTGAACCGCTATCAGAGAGGTGTTCAGGGAGTAGGCCAGAGACCACAACTTCATTGCTTCGGTGCACAAGGCTGAAGAACGAGTGCCCCCTTGCTTGTTGATGTACCACATTGTTGTGGTATTGTCTGTCCTGACTTGAACAACCTTGCTCTGGACAGTTTCCGAAAAAACCTGGAGAGCTAGAAAGACAGCTCTGAGCTCCAGTAGGTTGATGTGAAGCAGAGATTCCTGAGGGGACCAAACTCCCTGAGTTGAAAGGTCGCCCAGGTGAGCCCCTAACCCAACAGGGACGTCCATTGCAGAGGGGGTGAGGGAGTGAGGAACAGGAAGGAATGGGACCCCAGAGGACAGGTTGCTTCATACAGCCACCACTGGAGAGCTAGGATCAGAGTCTTGGTCACTGGGACCAATTTGTAAGGGGTCCTCCTTTGAGACCAATAGGACCTCAAGTGGAACTGAATGTCCCTCATCTGAAATCTCGCTCCTGGCACAACAGCTGTAGAGGCAGCCATGTGCCCAGGAGTTGTAGAAAGTGCCTTGCTGGTCGAGAGACCTGCATGGTGAAGGAAGATGCCAGGGCAATGAGTTTGTCCACTCTTTCGGAGGGAGGAATGCCTGGCTAACTTGTATTCAGCTCTGCACCTATAAAAGTTAGTACCTGAACTGGTTCGAGAACTGACTTTGAATATCTAACAGGAACCCAGAAAGGTGAGGAGTTCCTGAGTGATTTGCAAGTGGATTTACTCTGCTCTGGTGACTGACCCACAATGAGCCAGTCGTCCAGATAGGGAAACACAGCTACCCTTGTCTTCTTAGGTGGGCCACTACTACAGCTAGACATTTTGTGAAAACTCTTGGAGCAGAAGTGAGTTCAAGGGCATTGCCCTGAACTGGTAGTGTCTCGAGGGCAGTTCAACCTGAGGTACTTTCGTGAGAGGCCCTGATTAGAATATGGAGTAAGTCCTTGAGGTCCAGGGAAGCTAACCAGTCCCCTGGCCTCAAGGATGGCAAAATCATTGCTAAAGTTAGCATTTTGAACTTTGGTTTTACAAGATGCTTGTTCAGAAATCTTAAATCCAATATGGCCGCCAGTCTCCTGTCTTTTTGGGGTCAGGAAGTACCTTGAGTAAAGACTCTGCCCTGGTGGCAAGGGGGACCCTTTCCACTGCCTTTGCAGTCCAAAGAGAAGAAACCTCCGCTTCTAGTGCGAGGGTTTCCAAAGACTTGAGGGGGAAATGCCTGGCTCTCATCTTGGGAAACTGTTTGAAACTGAGAACCAAGCCTTGGCTTACCACTCCAGAACCCATTTGTCTGAGGTTAGGATAACCAGTTCTGGCAGAAATAAGTCAGTCTGCCCCCACCGGTACAGGAGAGTCGGCCCCAGACACCCTGGCCAGGGTGCCTGCTTGGCAGGAGCAGCTTTAGGTTGGGGAGAGGAGAGGGCCTGCCTGTGCCCTTGCCTGCCTCTGCCTCTGAAAAATCCTCTCTGCGCAAAGCAGAAGATGCCTGAATTGGTAAAAGGCCTATTGAAAGGCCTTCCTCACCCTGGGGGCATGCCTATGTTGAGTGGCATGCCTCTCCTTAGCTTGGGCACTTTTTGTAAGTAGTTCTGTATTCATCCATCTTTTCATGTAATTTTCTGTTTGTTCTCCAAACAGAGAATTTCCTATAACAGGAAAATCTATAGCCTTTGACTGGGTATCTTGGGACAGATTAGTGATCTGAGCCATGCCAACCTACGGAGAGCTACAGAAGTGGCCATGACCCTAGAGGAAACATCATTAACATCAACAGCAGCATGAAATTGAACTTTAGAGGCTTAATGCCATCAGCAGCCACCTGTTCCAACTCACTAGCCAACGGGCCCTGAGCCTGCTTGGCCAACTGCAATATAGTGTCCCATCTAGATTTCTGATATCTAGCCACATAGGCTATAATTAGCTTGTCTGAGTCCCAAAGAAGCTGCCACATACTGTTTCTTCGCCATGGCATCAATCTTCCTGGAATCTTTATCAGGAGGATGTGAGGCCAGGGGAATATTAGCTCTGTCACAGGCTGCAGCTTGAACAACACCTACATGACTACACTGTTCAGTAAGGAAGTCTGTATTAGGGCCTGACAACGATACCTTCTGTCCATTTTTTTATCTACAGGAGGGACAGAAAAGGGATTTTTTAAAATCTTAGTGGTTTGCCTCCTAAATGACTTATGTAAAGGAATAGACAACCTTCTAGCCTCTGGAATATCCATCATTTCCACATAGTCAGGCTCCTCTTGCTCATCCACAGCCTCTTCTAAGGGGAGCTGGAGAGTTTCTGCTACTTTCTTATAAAATCTGAAATGAGAGGGAGACTCAGACAACAAAGGGGGAGATTCAAAGGGTTGGTCTGGAGAAATGTCCGTGCCCTATTGCACTTCCAGACCTTCCCAATCACAATTACAATCATCAAAACCTTCCTCCCTCCTGTGGTTCATAAAATCCTCAACATCATAATCCTGAACCACTGGACCTGAACGAGACCCCCTTTTTCCAACCAGAGAGGGTTCAACAAGTCCCTGAGACAAAGACTGGACAATCTGTATGGCTTTAGCTATTTCTACAGCAGAAGGAGAAACAAAACTGGACTCCACACTAGCTGATTTCTTTGTCTTTTCTGCTTTGACTGGTTCCTCAGGACCAGCCTTTCTTTTGCCCGAGGAAGTCTCACCCTGGTCAGAGGGCACTTCCTCTGGTCCAGCCGTAGCTGGACCGGGCTGGCCATCCGGGTCAGCGGACTTTTTGGCCTCTCGTTCCCTGAGCCTGCCCAATCTCTTTTCCAGGGTGGCTGCAGGGAAATTTTTACACACCTGGCAGTCTGACAGGAGGTGGTCAGCCCCCAGACAATAGACACAGTGGTGTGTGGTCAGCTTGGCAAAGGCTTCCCACAGACATCACAGTGTTGAAACCCAGTGGGCCCGGTTTTTCCTTTGGGTTTCTCAGACATAATGCCAGCCTAACCAAACTTGTCCTTTTTTTCCGGCCTTGCCAGGACAAGACACCCTTATCGGTCCCTAACCGTGTCACGGGTATTTGAAAAAAACAATTTTAATGCCAGGTTTTTTTAGGACCGATAAGAACCGGGTACCTCACTCTAAATGCAAAGAAAATGATTTTTAAAGCAAACTGATCGGTTCAGAGTGAACCGATAATGAGTTCCACACAGACTAAAAAATTATTTACTTCTGATTTAGATAGAGCTTTGAACCCGAAAACTGCCGTAATTTTAAACACTTTTCGTAAAATAAACCGATTAAATATTTAAAACCGCAAACGAACCGAACTGAAGGAGCTGGTCTCCGAGCGCCTGTTCAGCGAAAGCGGAGTAAAGAATCTGACAGTTTGGGTTCAAACAACCCAGATAGAGCTTTCAATAGCGCCCTCGCACTGTGGAACTCCAGATTACTCTGGAGTTAACTATTTCATCTCCGGGGCAGTCAAAAGCCATGGGCATACTGCAAAGGTCCTAATATAAGCAAGACTTCATGGTGTTTGAATAAAATGTTCAGTGGTGCCAAAGTCCATCCACAGGATTAAAAAGAAAGGTCCTCTGTCTGTAGGACATATACAGTCAATGGAGTTGCCATTTTACACATCGGCCACACAATCCACCTGGCCCCCTAGCCACAGCCTCAAAACAAAATTTTTGAACTTAATTCACAAAGTAGTTACTCAAACAATTTCCTGTAGCTAGAGACAATGGTGGATAGCAGTTAACACTCTTATCTAATTCACTTCGCAATGAGAAACAACCATGACCCGTGATGTTTACTCACTGTCCCCAGAGTCACTCTTGGAATGATCTTCTTTTGTTTGGAATTCTTTTTCAATATGGTCCCCTAGTTTACTGGCTTCCCCAGGATTGGAAAATTGGTATGATTCTCCTCTGTAGAAAATCCTCAGGCTTGCGGGCATCAGTAACACATGTTGCACCCCCAGCTGCCTTAAACAAGCCCTTATACCATCAAAACTTTTCTGGCGCAGGGCTTCCAGGTTGCATCTCATCTAGCATGGCAGCTTGAGAAGATAGCTCCAGTTCAACCTCGCTGAAAAAAAAACGAAAAATGTTCCAGACAAACACAAATCTCTAAAGAAACAATATACAGAAGGGGATTTAAAATAAAGAAGTCCTGAATCCAGCAAGAGACTTACAATCCTGAATTTAACAATGAAAGACTAGTGCAACCCCCGGACCCCTGCCTTTTAGCAAAATGACAGGTGGCATGCTGTTGAAGCTGACAGCAGTACCTGGTGGGGACTGGGTTCGGGGAGGATGAGGTTACCGGGCACAGGGGGACCTAGGTTTGGCTACTTTGCACAGGGGCACCTAAGTAAATCAGAACACAGGAAGCAATAACTGTAATGTCCAGAACCAGGAATGGGATTCTACAGTGTGGCTTTTATTCACATCCAAACTGAACAAACAAAGCATAGATGGACCCCCACAGGGCTACATTCCTAGTAATGCAGATTAGAGATAACAGAACACTTCTTCACGTTTCCAGCCCTCAGGCTCTGAACCCACCAGGCACACAGCCCAGACTTGCACACAGCTTTGGGTACACAGCCCGACTTGTACACTACTTGGGTTTTCCCCACTGGCCCGGCTCCCTCGCTGACCACTTGATCCGCGGTCCATTTTGGGAAATGAACCAGTTTTCCTGTTGGTGGCTCCCCAAACCACCTTAGAGCCTTCGACTCCTAAACGGAATTTTCCTTCCAATCCCACATCTGGGTATTTCCCTCATCACTGGCCAAGTGTGTGAGGCAAAGTAGAAATCCACAGAGCAAATCCGTAGAGGTGGACCTGGTCACTAAAGATGGGGGTCTCCCACCTCCAGCTCCCACAATCCATACCCGGCCATTTCTCTGGAAACTAAACAACTCTTTTCTGAAAGCTTGGTAATGTAGATTACTGGGTAGATGTATGTCACATCTCCGCTACATGTCTTGACTTCCACTATGTAATGGACTTGAGCATACTTTTACTTTTGGCTAAGCCTATTACTCTAGGCCTCCCACTACTTCAGTAGTCCAATTCCCACTATCACACAAGTCCCAGGGTGAAAACATGGGCCCTTTAGAAAGAGCAGAAACTCACCTTCTGGTTGCAGGTGCCCCACAGGCGATTCACAAAATCTTCTTGTTTCCCAAACTCTTGGACCAAATAAGGCAGCTTCTCCACTAGCAGTAGCCAGGGGATTGTACCTGGAATATGCAGGCTAAACTTTCCTGTCCCATCCCCTGAGGGATGGGGCACTGAGACCTGAAACAGCGGTCTCCACCACTTTAAAACTAGCTTATGTGTCTCTCTTTAGGTGGAAACACACACCTTTTTCCTAAATGTAGCCCTATGTCAGGGCTGAGGCTCCAAGAGCCTAACACAGAGCTGCTGTGCACCTTTCACAGCAAGCTCCAAACTGCAACTGAACTACAGATTACTGTTCAAACCTCCAAACATTCTACTCCAACTCCCTGCTGCAGATTCCATTGTGGCTCATGCAGCTGCGATAGTTCTATGGTGATGTCATCCCTCAGTCTCAGCTGAGACTGAGAACAGAATGAGACAGTGTGAAACCCATTTAACTGGAGTTTCACAAGCTGCCTTCCCTGCCTACCACTAGGTCTTACTGGGATTCTAGTAACCCCGGGTAACAAGGGGGTTACACTAGCAAACCTCGCATGCTGACATCTCGGACTCTGAGCAATCACAGGCTTCACTGGATATTGGAGGCCGCTCTGACGCTGCTACCACACTGAGGGAAAAAAACATTAAAATCTAAGAAGGTAAAACTAGATACTATATACAAAGAGCTACTTTAATTCAGATCAGAAGTAAAGCAATTATATTCTGAGCTCCGTAAAGACGTGGTGGCACTTGAACTGTAAGTGGATGACTCAGAGAGGCAAATTATGGCAGTAGAAAACAGGGTAGATGACACTGAAGAGACTCTTAAGACCCTGCAACAACAAGAACATCTGAGTTCATGGCAGAAGGATGCCGAAAATCAAGCTCAGCGATAAAATATACACATTTATTGTATCCTGGTGTGGTCGGAGGGCCCAGACATTGCAGATGTCACCATAACCTTACTTCGTACAGCCCTGGAGTTACCCACTGAACTTCCTCTAGATATGGAATGAGTCCATGGAGCTTTGGGGCCCAAGCTCACCTCCTCTGAAGCTCGCCCATGCTTGGTAGTCGCTCATTTTCTGAGCTATGCAACAAAGAAGAAAATCCTCCTCATGGCATGGAGATGGCAGAAAGTCTATTACAGTCAAACAAGAATTTACCGGGACAATGATTATTCCCTTGAGACAATGAGACACTGTTGGGCATACACTGATATCTTCCTAGTCCCAAAGGCCAAAGGCTTTAAGTTCATCACTCCGACTGGTCATGCAACTGTTAGAAGGCCACAGGGAGTCTGAGTCAGCAGAAGAGGCCCGCACCGAACTGATTAAGCATGGACTGCAATTCCTATCACGTTCACAAAATTGCTCCATGCAGCCACCACAACCTCCACATTGCCAGACCGTTCAGGCCCTGAAGTCCAAGCGAGTGATTCCAGAAAAATCCACTGCTCCAGTGGCAGCCCGCCTGGCATCTTTTCAAAGATCTACGAGGGGAAAACCCTGAGCATTCTATAGGTCCTACATTTCCATTATCTTGCACTTTCTGAGGTGATACAACACTGTGAACTCGCTTTCTGGTTCACAAGGAAGTGTTCCTAATCTGCTTTGAGGCAATTTTGACGTACCTGGGCCTCCACCGGATTACAGCAGACAGACTGGAAAACTGAGACTTGGCTTTTTAAAACAAACAAAGGGGGACATATTCCTGCATAATCGGAGGAAAATATGCGGAGCAGTACATTTCAGATGAGTACTACCTACGTAACAGACTAAACACAAACCCCCAAAAAATAACTGGGGCCTCTCTTCCACTTTTTTTTTACCTATTTCTTTGTAAACTGTAGTCATTGCTGTGCTCATTGGATATTATTTCACTTTATTTAGTTGATTTGGTGCAGTAACATTTTAAACCTGACAGGCAAGGACTCTGTGTTATCAGCTTTAGTTGTTCAATATCAACACAGAAATATGCTTTAAACATAAGGTCATTTATTTAAATATTTGTCATGATCCCAAATCAGTAATAGAGGTAACACCCCAAAAATATAGAGGAGACCCCATAGATTTTTCTTATTACGATTGTCTGGTGCTTAACAACCAATTGGCCGTTGAACCAGGAAATGAAAGTCGTTGGTTAAGGCATGCATATTGGTTTATTTTCCAGAGCCTTCCAAGAGATATATGCTGTTCTTTTAATTTGTCTTGCATGTTGAACCAATGGCAGTTAGAATGAGGGAGCTGCAGATGGTTAGATGTAGTTTGCCCTACTTTATTTTTTTTCTCAGTGCTTGCAAATGACACCTATAGCAAGACCATTTTTTGTCCACACTTAAGGGGGGAATTCGCCCCCTGGAGGCCCAGGACGTTCACTCTCCTGGCTTACCTCCACAGCACAACAGCCTTCTCATTGCTGTGCTAACAGGGGAGATATCACTTATGATCTCCCCAGCCTTGGAAGTCACTAATAAAAGTATCACTGGCTGGCTAAGGTGGGGCATTTCGAGGATGATACCGCTCCCTGTCATGCTAGTAGAGATGAACCTTTTGTTCATTGTACGTAGTTTTCAATCAGGAGGTGAGGATTTAGTTCAGATCCTCCTGAATTGTTATTGGCCACAGTTGGCATTTCAATTTAGTTTAGTCAAATATATTTCTATGTTTTATTTGATAATCATGCAGAGTCTAAAGCAGGGTAAATGTTTAAGCTTTTGTCAGGGATATGGTATGTCTATTCATTTTTTTATTACATGTTTATTAAGACAGGTACAATAAAATAGAATGTCATAGTATTCTTAATTTCCAGGATAAACATAAATATATGCTTGTTAAGGCAAGATTAAATTAGGATGATAAAAGAATAAAAGGATTCATAACAAACTGGCATTGATCCTTTCTATGATCAATCAGTATTCCTGTTACCTTCATATGATAAGTTAAAACCTTGATTTCACATAAGGGCAATGTGAGTCCACTCCTTCTTGGATGATCTAAAAATTAGTAGTTATGTTTTTTTTTAAAACCAAGACTCCCATCTCCTATCATGTTGTGTTAGATTCCCTAAATACATTTTACGGTACAAACTCTGGGTCAAGCAAAGCCATATAGTAAATCCAGCATTGCCATTTCTCTCTAAATACTGTTTGTTTATTAATCATATCCGTTGTTAGTGCATCTAATCTGTATATTTCCAACACTATCTGGTGCCAAGCTGGCAGTGTCGGTATATTTGTGGTCATCCATTTGTGGGTTATTGCTTTTTTAGTTGCTAAAATAAATAATGGCAACAGAGTATGATACCAAGACGGAGTATGTTCTGGGAAGACTGATAGGAGCACCATTTCAGCTGTAAGTTCTACTGGTTAGGACAAACAGTCCCATAACTCTTCCTGTAAGGTGCACCAGAATGGCATCAAATTAGGACATAGCCAAAATATATGTCCCAGATCTGCCACTCTACAATTACAAGCCCTCCAGCAGTGCCCATAGGATGATGACAAATATTTAGTAAGTATCGCTAGTGGATGAAAATATTTAGTTCGACATTTCCAAGTGAACTCTCATCAGATATGTGATGAAGTTATTTTAATGGCTTTTAGTGAGGTATCCATCCTTGTAGATAAAGGGACATCAAGTGATAGATCTTTATTCCACCTTTCCAGTACCGTTAAAGATGAGTCACCTAGGAATTCTCTCAATAGTTTATATAATTGGCCTATTAAATAGCCCCAGGGATGATCCTAAAGGGTATCTTTTAGTAAGGTCCACAAAAGAGGTGGTGATGTGGGTAGTTTAGGCTCAAATTCTCTGTCTTAAGATGTAATTCTTCACTTGAGAGTGTCGATAGGCACCCCTATCTGGGAGATCATATTTTTCCTGTAATTCTGCAAAAGAAATAATGCCCATTTTTGTTAAAAACTGATAAGTATAGTTAAGGCCTAATCGCCTCCAAGACTGAAAAGGTACATCATATTTAGCTGGAAAGAATTTATCATCTTCTGCTAGAAGGGTATGGATAAAATTATGTTTTTAAGTTCTTTTTTTTGTTTTAAGTTTTGCCACATATTTGGTAAAGTTATTAGTATGTGGTGCCCTTTCGCCTGTAGAGAAGGCAATCTTCTCGATATCACATAGGTCGTTAATTATAAATTCAATCACCTTCTAAGGAGCAGAGAAGGACCAGGTAAGCCATAAAGGAACTTCTATTCATTTTAAGCAAAGGATGAACTATGCAGGGCTGCAAGGGACCTGGTTCTGTAATTTTATTCAAGGGAAAAGAACTGGGTGATTGACAATAGGCATGTAAGGGGAAACCATCAAACACTACAGAAGTGGTGGTGGATCAGCTGCACTCGAAAGGAGGGATTTTGAGTCTGTTTATCCTATATAGTTGGGAAACAGAGACCTACAGTGATGGGAAGTAACGGGTCATCTTCAACGAAAGGTCTCAACAGTATTTTCACAAAGTTTTTTAAAGCTATTACAGAGAAAACATTATGTGTACATGACCAAAAATGACAGTAATACCAGTGCAAATACTTTCCCTTAACATGAACGGGTTAACGAACTCAGTCAAAAGGTCGAGAGTAATGCAATATTTTAAAAGACAAACTCCAGATCTGATATACATGCAGGAGACACATTTGTCTCTGGAGGAACATGGTAAATTGTCCTGGGGTGGGAGATATCAAATATATGCCTCTTCTTACAAGAACGGCAGACGTAGGGGAGTTGCGATCATGATCCCAGCTTCCACTTCATTTGCACTGCAGCAGAAACATATAGATGCAACAGGCTGCTACGTTATACTGACCAGTTTACTGTATAGCCGGCCAGTTGAGTTAGTAAATGTGTATTTTCCCCCCCAACTCCCCTCCGTATAAAATATCAGTTTTTTTAACAAGCTTACAGCTTCGCTTCAAGGTTGTCTAATGGGGGGGGGGTGATATAAATCTCACTCTAACACCACAGCTGGATACTTCAAACTGCACACAGCATCGTTTAACACCCTCCCAGAAATTATTCCAGGTTCAAATAGACTTACTGGGGGTGATTGATGCACAGAGGTTTTGTTACCCCAAAACCAGAGCATATACTTATTATTCCCCTTGCTTTCACACACAATCCAGGCTGGATTACTTGTTTATAACTAAAGAGTACACAAGTTTACTCCAAGATATCACCACTCTCCCGCAGTTCCTCTCTGACCATTCCCCCACTACTGAAATTGGATATGGGACATCCACAGAAAAACTCCCACTGGTGCTTGAACTTTTCACTACTTAGGGATCCTGAATGGAAAAAATTGATTAAAACTAAAATACCCCAGATATTAACAGACAACTCAACCCCAAGAGTGACTTCTTCCATCATTTGTGATACGTTGAAGGTGGTACTCCATGGAGAGATGATAGCATACTCTTCATATAAATGGAAGCAGCAGGATATTAAATATGCAAATTTAGTGAAGGAATTAAAAGTTATACAGCAAGCTTTGGATCCGACCCCTTCGCAGGGACAAACTCGAATCCATCAACTAAAAGCTGAACTGCTGAAGATATTGGACGAAGAAGTACAAGAGACCTTATTCTATTCAAAGAAATATAAATTTGAGAGGGACCCAGAGCTGCCAGAAATTTGGCATGTAGAAAGCAAAAGGCTGCATCCAATATCACACAGATACGTCCCCACCACTCACCGGGGATTGCCACCTCATTTCAGGAAATAATATCAAACTTTGAACAATTTTATTCCCAATTATATAAGGCACCTGAGGAATCACTTGAGGGAGTGATATTCCAGTTTTTTTCCTGAATTACCCTTCCAACCTAATATCAATACCAACAGAATATGTTGCTTACACCGATTATGCCTGAAGAACTTAAGACAGTAATAGCAGAAGCCAAAACGTAGAAGTGTCCTGGCCCAGATGGATTACCATCTAAATGGTACAAGGCCTTCCATAAACAGTCAGCTCATTCGTTGCTGGCTTCCTTTAGGGAGATACAGGAGGGAGACCCCCCACCCCCACCCTCCTGGGCTTATGCAACTCAATCTCCAATTTTGAAACCAGGAAGAGACCCTAAAACAACATCATCATACAGACCCATTTCCATTCTCAATATGGACTACACATTTTTATGTCAATTTAGGCTCGTAGACTGGAGAATATCCTTCCAGCTATTATTCATCCAAATCAATCTGGATTTATTCGATCCCGACAGACGGCAGACAATATCCACTGCATGGTCCATTTAATACATCACCTGAATCAAAGACAAATCCCGGCAGCCTTGATCAGTCTCGATGCAGACAAGGCTTTTTAGCGTGTATCATGGTCTTTCCTATGGAAGACTCTGGAAGGTTTTGGTTTCCCAGAAAATTTCCTAATCTGGCTTAAAATCACTCTACTCAGCACCCAAAGCATATAATTGTATTAATGGCCATCTCTCTTTCCACATCCCACTGACACGGGGAATGAGGCAGGGCTGTCCCCTTTCCCCACTGCCTTTTTCCCTGTATATAGAACCCCTAGCAACAGCAATTAGAGAGCTCCCTATTACCGAAGGAAAACCAATACGCAGGCAACTATACAAACTATCCCTTTATGCTGCATGATGTTCTCCTGACCCTACGAAATCCTGAACAGTCAGTTCTGGTTCTTTTGGACATCTTACATTCATATGCAAAATTATCAGGGTATGTGATAAATTTTCAGAAGACTGAGATATTGGCTCTTAATTTCTTCCCTTCAGCAGACCTGAAAGGGATTTTCCCTTCTAGGTGGAACTGCACTAAAATAAAATACTTTTTTTTCTACCTAAGAATTTGATACACTTGGAATTAATTACAAGCCCTTAACTCAGTCAATAGAGGCAGAATTGGGAGCCTGGTCTCATCTTCATCTGTCCTTTCACTCCAGAATAGAATCAATACGAATGACCATCTTACCAACATTTTTATATTTATTTCAAACCCTCCCATTGATTCCAGCCATATTTTACTTCACATCCTGGAATAAATCTCTGTCAAGGTATGTTGGGGCTGGCCAAAAACCGAGGATAAGATGGTCTCTACTGATGTTGTCTATAGAAAAAGGTGGCTTGACCCTACCAAACTTGCAAGAATACTGTAATGCAGTGCTGTTTAAAACTATAATGGTTTGGCTCAACCCACACTATGAAGCAATATGGAAGAACATAGAATGTGTTCCTAATGATTTGATATTAGTAAATGGCTGTTTGCTCCGTTGACTTCACCTCCAGATTTCAAAATATTCACATTTGGGACCAAGGACAGTTTAACACATTGGTATAAATTGAGAGCCAGCCGAAATTTGATATTCCCTTTTTATTTCTTCAAATTAATAAATTCTGAAGAAAATTTTTTGTCTGCACGCCTCTGACATCCTTGCAATGGCAGAGACTAGGCCATTTATTCATTCTTCGGTTTCTGGATGTCAGCGGAGTAACTTCGTTTGCACAATTGCAAGCTGCTTACCAGTTTCCCCATAGAGATCAGTTTCACTATTTACAAGTATGTACATACAGTATTTACAACAAAAGGGCCCCCACCCTAATAATCTGCCGAATCCCATTCCTTCACTGATGAAATTATTAATGGATGCCTGTCATGGTATATACTATTCCCTTTTAATAGGGTTAGCATATAAAGCATTAAGGGATACATAGGTGGAAAATACAAGCTCAATTTTGCGGGCATGGAATGAGGAACTTTCTTCCGATATCCCTTATGAAAAATGGCTGGAGCCAGTCCTACCGTCAATGAGCATACTACAGGCTCCATACTGGAAAGAATTCATATGGAAGTGTAGGATCAGATATTTGAATACACCAGCAAAACTATTGAAATACCTACCTTCTCAATATGGGGTATGCTGGCGAGGATGTGGGGAGCCCTGGGCAAATTTTGCACATATTTTTTTGGATGTGCCCTAATTTGTCCTCATTTTGGTACGAGCTTGACATGGCAGTTAAACTAATAACAGGATCATACACAACTCTGTCTTCACAGCTGGTCCTTTTATATATAAATTCTGATGAAATGGTGCCGTCCCGACAAAATATGCTATACTTATACATAATGGCGGCAAAAAAAGCAATTACTAGCCTTTGGCATAACCCGATGGCTCCTACACGCATTCAATGGCACTCCATTGTAAATGAGACATATTATCTTGAACGTTTAGTAGCATATCAATTGGTCCAACAAAAAAAATTTGAAATTAAATGGCACCCTTGGGTGTTTTACATATCCAATGAAGATGCAACATTTGTCCCCTAATTTGATTAGACATTATTTAATATAATAGTGCTTTAATTGGGTAATTGTTGATATAACAGTTTAAATATTTTTAATTTTTTAGGTCACACAATGTTAACTGAAATTGCTATTGCATTGCAGATACCTGTATTAGAGATAAGGAAGCAAATTAAGTATCCGGACTGTACTATAATGATGTATGCAAAGCATGCTGTTTATGTACCCTGTATCTTTCTGCATGATATAATAAACTATATTAAAAAAAGGAAGCATTTAAACTGTTCATTAAGGGATGTGGTTCCCTCGCAGGACAGATGCAGGCCATCCCGCTTGTACAGGTGTGCCTCAATCCATGTGGTTCCCCAGTCTCCAGTGTAGCCAAAGAACCAGTATGAATTGCAAAAAGACAGGTAGGCATTTAAAACTAATATTTAAAGATACTAGTCTTTCACTTATGTTGTGCAGCATGAGATGTGCCCTGTACGGCAGTGGTGGTGATGCCTGAGGGACCAGGTAGGAACTCCTTTTGTGGGTGTTCCTTGGATGTGGAGCCAGAGCACACTGTGGTGCTTTGTCTTGGGACACAGAAGGCCTTTCTTCTTTCTGCATGTCTGCCTCTGTGCGACAGTCCCTGGCACCACCGCTGCACTCTTTGACAGTCGGTTGATCTGTAATACTGAAACGAAAGAAAAGGGCATGCTTTATCGTTATGTTTATACATTCTTACTGTACTGTTAGTAAATAACCTGTATAATATTGCATATCATGGTGTATTACACTTGTCTTTGTATTGGCTGATGTTGAATAATTGATAACATTACTTTATAGAGACGTATCATTTCAAGATCTGTAATTAACTTGCAAAATCATATATTGAAAAAAAAAACTTTTCCCGGCGCTGTCTGGTGGCGTAGCTTAAGTCCGGGAAAATGTGAATTTTAGTACCTTCCCATTCTGTAGGACCCCATCGCTTTGCTTGAGTAATTATTAAGTCTTTGTCTCGGACAGTCCCCAGCACAAGAAGGGTTCTGGGTGGGAACTGATTAGTGCCTGTATGGCTTCTCGCACCACAAAGAGTGATTCTGTAGGCCTTTAACACAGAAATTTCTTCTTGTACCTGCAGAGTTTCTTTGAAAATAGTGGTTAAAAGCCCATATAGTCTTCTCCTTCGGCGCCTTCGGGTATCCCCATGATCCTCAAGAGTCGCTCTGGATAGATTCTCTAAATGCCTCCGAAGTACCATGTTTTCCTTTGTCAGGTCCGCTGTAACCATCAGCGCTGTTGCTGCAGATTCTGTTGCAGTTTAATTTTCTTCCTCCAGCAAGCTTACTTTGATATCCAGGATCTTGAATTGTACAGTAAAGTCCTTAATTTTTTGGTCCAACTTCTGGATTGCTTTAAAGAGGACCTTCACCAGTCCTTTTGACTTTCATGCATAAATTACCCCTTCTTGCATTGATTCTGGAATTGTATTTCATTACTGTCTGCTGCAGTTAGTTTTTGCATTCTGAGGTGCCAAAAACTACAGGGTGTACCAGGGCTTCTATAGCAAGCCTGGTGTTCCTGTGGACCTAGGGTTGTACTGCTGACATCACTGTAGGACAGAGTCAATTTCACAAAAAGAAAAAAACATACTGACAAGGCATTTGGATTTTGGCATAATGCATTGCTAACAGGGTGTCTTGGGGGAAGGGGAACACAGTATGTATACTGAGTACTGGTAGGTTTCTCTTGCAACATTGTTGCAACTGCATGGTACTGCACAGTGTGAGTCACTCCCCTATCCTACAATGATGTAACCAGGAGCTAGCAGCCCAGCAGCTAAACATCAATGGCAAGTGCAGTAGGGCTCAAAAACAAATCCAAATTATGGAAGGCAGAGTAAGCCTTGGCCAAAAATCACAAATGCACACACCCTTTCAGGTCTAGTATTGCATATAATGACTACAAGCTATGATTTTTTGGACCATCACTGAAGTTCCTCTTTAAGAAGCGTTGCATTTGATGGTTGGGAAGAGGACTCGTCAGCAACCCACACAATTGGGTCCTTGCTGGTACCAGGCTTTGGATCTTTTGCTCGGGATCCATCTCCTCCAGCTGCCGCTTTATTGCTCCTGCCCATATCTCCAAAATTCCGGCAGATATCGTGTACCAACTTAGTTCGTTAGATTCAGCGAGCATTCTATTTTTCAACTACATGAATTGCTTTATCCGTTACAAGGTATATTTTAAGTATATTATAAAATTAGGCTGTTGTCAGCAGAGCTCTACCAAAAAGCTGCTGTAAGCTTGGCTGCTGGCCATGCCCCCTCCAAGTAGTAACATAGAAACATAGTAACATAGACTTTGACGGCAGATAAGGATCACTTGGCCCACTCAGTCTGCCCATTTCCCTACCTAATGAATAAGTTGCAGATTCTAGTTAACCAACAGCCTACTTCTTCCTACCCCCCACTATAATTGCCTTGTGTCTGTCCCATGCATGTTTGAATTCCCCCACTGTTTTAGACCCAACGACCTCCTCAGGAAGGCTGTTCCATGTATCCACCACTCTCTCCGTGAAAAAAAATTTCCTCACATTACCCCTGAGCCGTCCCCCCTCTATCTTTAAATTGTGCCCCCTTGTTCTTACACATCTCTTTTTCTGAAAGATGCTACCCTCCTGGACTTTGTTGATTCCCTTGAGGTACTTGAACGTTTCTATCATGTCCCCCCTGTCCCTCCTTTCATCAAGAGTATACATATTAAGCTCTCTCAGTCTCTCTTCATATGGTTTCTGCTGCAGACCCTGCACCATTTTAGTTGCCCTCCTCTGGACTGCTTCCATCCTGTCTATGTCCTTGCGTAGATGAGGTCTCCAAAACTGCACACAGTACTCCAGATGGGGTCTCACCAACTGTCTGTACAGAGGGATAACCACTTCCCTTTTTCTACTCATGATGCCCCTTCCTGTGCATCCCAGTATCCCCCTGGCTCTCCTTACCAACTTTTCACATTGCTTACCCACCTTTAGGTCATCTGATATGACTACCCCCAGGTCCCTTTCCATTTTTGTTGTTGTTAGTACCTCCCCTGCTATTGTGTATTCTTCTCCTGGATTTTTGTTTCCCAGGTGCATTACTTTGCACTTCTTTGCATTGAATCTAAGTTGCCATATGTCTGACCATTCCTCCAACCTTGCCAAGTCCCTTCTCATCTTTTCTACCCCTCCTTGTGTATCAACTCTGTTACAGATCTTTGTGTCATCTGCAAAGAGGCATACCTTTCCCTCCAGACCCTCTGCAATGTCACCTATAAAGATGTTAAAGAGGACTGGACACAGTACTGAGCCCTGAGGTGCTTGGAATCCTCGTGGCTGGGAGTGCCCGCATGGACTTCGGGCAAGGCCGAAACCTCCTCAATGGGGGACTCCTGTCCGACCGGCATCGGAGACGCAGGAATCCCCCGCTCAGGCGTCGCGGACGTCGGTCCCCCCACCGACGTCCGATGCGATGCAGAGGCCGACGACGGCCTACCGACCGACGTCGGCTCAGAGGAACGCTGGCGTACGACTGACAACGGTCTGGTCGACGCCGGGTCCACCGGCTTCCTCAACGGTGTGAGCTCAACGGTCTTCCGGGGGGGAAGAGAGGAAGACCGGGCGTCGGGGCCCGTGGAGCGGGAGCCCGACTTGTGATGGTGGTGGCGGCGTTCCCCCGACTTCGCCACGGCCTTTAAGGAAGAAGAGGATGACGACGGCCTGGTGGCTGAGGCCTGAGTGGGGGGGCGGCAGGCGCCGCAGCCGGGAGCAACGAGGACCTAGAGGGCGAGCGGTCAGAGACACCGAACGCACGCGGAGTGCAGGTCCTTGAATGGTATCTGCTTGCCGCACGCGCACTTTGAAGTATGCCCGGTCGGAGAGGACATCAGACGTTGGGCTTGCTTGAAGAGAAGAAATCTCTGTAGAAGGTCTTCGGAAAAACTTCGGAAAAACACCACGCGACGCGTAGCAAAGAACTTTTCCGTAGGGTCGAAGCATGCACTGTCGACGGCGGGAAAGAACTGGAGATTCTGGCGGGACCGCCCCCTCTTATACCACGCCTGACGTCGGGGGCGCTGGCGTGCGGGGGTCCCTCGCTGAAGATAGCTAGCTAGAAAAGATCTCTCCGGGTCCTGGCGCCTGCCGCTTCAAGTCCTAATGGTGTAACTCTGTTGCAAGAGCTGTGTCTCGAAGTAAGATCCCCCCTTTCTTCGGAATGTGTTCCATTCACTATTACCTTCTGTATCCTGTTGTGCAGCCAGTTTACTACCCAGGCTACCACCATGGGACCCACTCCCAGGCTGGCTAACTTGATTATTAATCTTTTGTGCGGGACTGTGTCAAATGCCTTGCTAAAATCTAGGTAGGCCATATCCACAGCCCCTCCCTGGTCTATTACTTTGGTCACCCAGTCAAAGAAATCAATTAGATTCATCTGACATGACCTTCCTGCTGTAAATCCATGCTGCTTTGGGTCCTCTGCCCCACTGGCCTCTAGGTACTCAACAATTCTTTCTTTCAGAAGTGATTCCATCATTTTCCCTACCACTGAGGTCAGACTTACAGGTCTGTAGTTTCCTGCTTCTGCCTTGCTCCCACTTTTGTGAAGGGGAATCACATCTGCCCTCCTCCAGTCCTCAGGTACAGCCCCATCCTGCCATGATCTGTTAAAAAGCGTGGTCAGTGATGTCACTAGGTCCTCCCTTAGTTCTTTTAGGATTCTGGGGTGAATCCCATCAGGCCCCATTGCTTTGTCCACCTTGAGTTTTAGGAGTTCTTTTGGACTCTTTCTTCTGTGAATGGACTGGTGTCAACTCCCCACCCAGAGTGCTTCTATTGTCTGGTTTAGGTAACTCCTCCTCATCTTCTTTTGTGAATACTGAGCAAAAGTATTCATTCAGTATCTCTGCTTTTCACTGTCTCCTCTGCCCACCTCCCTCTCCTTTATTAATCTTCACTATCCTCCCTTAACCTTCTCTCTATGCTCATACCTATAAAAGGTTTTATCCCTTCTTCACTGAGTTGGCTATTTTTCCTCGGTTTGGGCCTTTGCTATTCTGACTGCCTTCCCCACTTCTTTCTGCTTTAATTGATACAGTTCCCTGTCATGCTCCTTCTGTGATTCCTTATACTTTTTGAATGTAGCCTTTTTCTCCTTAACCTTCCCTGCCACCTCTTTCGAGAACCATAGTGGTTTTTTACTCCGCTTTGTTTTCTTTATTTGTTTCACACAAAGGCTTGTTGCCTCTATGATGGCAGTTTTGATTTTTCTCCATTGTTCTTCCACCCTCTCTTTTGGTCATTTGCTAGTGCATTTTTCAGGTATTCACCCATTTTGACAAAGTCAGCCCTTCTAAAGTCCAATATCCTTGTTTTTGTATGGCTTATCTCCATGGTTGTGCCTATCGTAGCACACTGTGCAGTGATTGCTTGTTCCCAGATGTCTACTGACTTCTAAATTTGTGATCCTCTCTCCATTTGAGAGTACCAGATCTAGTATGCTCCCTTCCGAGTGGGTTCCAACACTAGCTGTCTAAGGCCTGCCCACTGCAGGGCATCGAGAATGACCCTGCTCTTGGATGTGGCTGCAGTACATGTTATCCAGTTAACATCTGGCATATTCAGGTCCCCCATCAACAGTATCTCCCCTTTTTCAGCCATTTTGAGAATGTCCTCTATCATTTTGTTGTCCATTTCTTCCCTTGAGACGGGGGTCTGTATACAACCCCTGTGAGGATTGTGATGCCATTCCCTGTCTCCAAGGTGACCCAGAGTTCCTCTTGTCCTCCCCCTTTACTTTTTAGTTCTGTAGCTTTGATCCCTTCCCTTATGTATAGAGCTACTCCACCTCCTCTTTTACCTTCCCTGTCCCTTCTGTAGATTGTGTACCCTGGTATGTTGACATCCCAGTCATGGTTCATGGTGTACCATGTTTCCATGACTGCCACAATATCCAATTGTTCATCTTCCATCAGGGCTACTATCTCAGGAAGCTTGTTTCCCAGACTACGGGCATTGGTACGCATTGCCCTCCATTTAATGTTGGCTTTAACCTTTTTTCCCCATCCCTGCTCTTATTGTCCTTGTCTATTTTTCCATTTACCCCTGTCCTGCCCTGTGTTGAGCTCTGTACCTCAGTGTTTACCTTACTACCTGCCATGTTTTGTGGGGGGATGGCTTGAAATTTCCTGCCTTTTATCAGTGCCTCCCCCCTTGGCTAGTTTAAAAGCTTGCCAAGGAAGCATTTAAACCTATCACCTAGGAGCTTGGTTCCCTTCGTGGACAGATGCAGACCATCATGCCAGTATAGATCTTTATCTCTCCAGGTGACCCCCCAGTCCCCAATGAAGCCAAAGCCCTGTGCTCTGTACCAGTTTTGCAACCATTCATTAAACTGCATGGTGTGCAGTACCCTAGCCTCACTCCTGCCATGGACTGGTAGCACCTCTGAGAAGGTTACCGTGCTTGCTGCCCATCTGAGGCCCCTCCCCAACTCCACAAATTCATTCTGCACTGCACTGATCCCATGCCTAGCTAGGTCATTTGTCCCAAGGTGGACTATGATATCTAGTTCCCTCTCCAGTGATGCTGCTTCTACAATCCTGAGGATTCACTTCCTGTCCCTCCAAGCCATGGCACCAGGCAGGCACCTTACTTCCTTCTCCTCTCCCTTCCCCAGGTCTACCCCCCCTATCAATAGAGTCCCCTACCAGAAGTTGTTTCCTTCCCCTGTGGTGTCCCTTGCCACCCTTTTGTGGGTCTCCCTTGTGGATGTCCTCAGCATTCTTCTGGGTCTCCACTGAGGGTGCCATCATAGAGGAACCTTGCTCTGCCAGAATGGCATATGATTTGTGTAGAGGCAATAACTAGGGGGTTTCCGCCTGGTCCACCACCTGCACCCTCCCAGAACCCACTGTGGTCCAACTGCTCTTCATACTTGACAACCTCTGAGGCAGTGGTTGTGGCAGTGGTGCTCTTTGGAAGGGAGGCCTCCTTAGTCCTTGCTAGTTCAGCCTGGAGGTGGGCAACCTCCTCCCTCAGAGCTGACAGTTGCCTGCAAATAGCACAGCAACGCAGTTTCCAGAATGTCTCCCGGAAAACTGCTGCCCCACAGCCAGTGCATTGCACCACTCCCCACATGTCCATCTCCCTTATAATATACAATATGTTATATATATATATATATATATTTTATTATTGTTATTTGTGGTGTGTACCTACCCTTTTTGCACTGTGCTGGATTATTAGGATATGACAGGTCTGCCCCAAGACCTGTTGAGGAAATGATGGCAGAACTGTGGCTATAAAAGGAAATGCCATGCCTGGGGGGTGGGGTGTGGGGGTGGGGGTGGGTAGTCCACAGCCACTGGTGGCTGTTAGAAACAATCAAATACACACAACTGCTCCACCACCCTGGTGAGTATTGCCCTTTATAGTAATTCAACTAACACCACAATTTACTAGACCACGGCTCCTGCACAAACCACTCTACTGAGTCCAGGGATAAAAATTAACTCACTCAGCCAGCATGACACTTTTAAAATGTTGCAAAAATATCCTTCCAAATCCTAGGTCTCAACCCCAACAATCAAGCAAATTCAGTTGTATCTCACTCTCTCTGGTTATAAAATTACTACACGTTTAATGGAATCCTGCAATTCTCTGCTTAATGCCAATAAGGGAAAAAAATGAAACTTTTTGTAGAAAGCGTAGCTCCCCTTCTTAACAAGTATTATGCCTCACCAGGTTTCCAGGTCCTAAACTGAGTTATAGTTTGTTCTTTGCAGTGTAGCAAGGTTCTCAGCTTCCAAATGACAAATCAAAGTCAGTCTGACTGGCTTCTAACTGTGAAGGATGCCTAAGACAGCACAGTGATGAAACCCCACCCAGAGCCAATTGATTGACTAGTGACACCTGTGATGTAAGCAGGCCTTTCAATGTAGGCAGTCTGCTATGTTTGATTCCAATACACAAAATCTTTCAGTGAAACCAGGGATAAAAACTTAACTTCTCAGCCAGCAGGACACTTTTAAAATGTTGCAAAAATATCCTTCCAAATGCTAGGTCTCAACACCAACAATCAAGCAAATTCAGTTGTATCTCACTCCCTCTGGTTATAAAATTACTACATGTTTAATGGAATCCTGCAATTCTCTGCTTAATGCCAATAAGGAAAAAAAATGAAACTTTTTGTAGAAAGCATAGCTCCCCTTCTTAACAAGTATTATGCCTTACCAGGTTTCCAGGTCCTAAATGGAGTTATAGTTTGTTATTTGCAGTGTAGCAATGTGCTCAGCTTCCAACAGACAAATCAAAGTCAGTCAGTGTTTTATCATCATCAATAATGATAAAATAAAAAAATAAAATTGTGCAGGATAGCTCTTATACAGGCAGTTCAAACAAAACAAAGTCCTTTATCTCAGTGATTTTCTAATTCTAAATTTTAGTCTCTCTCTCTCTCTCTAACAAAAGATTGCTCTCTTAATAAATAATGCATTTTTTCTGGTAGTGTCTGCATCCTGAGTTTCTTAACAGAAATTTGTACTTAACCTCCCTTCGAATGGGGTTCCTGAAGCTTCCTGAGCTCGTTTAAATGCTCCTTGCCTGGCGGTGTTGAGTGTTTAGCCGTTTCAGATGGGAAGCCAGTGAGCACTGTGAGGTCTCCGTATGCTGTCCCTTTAAGGGCTGCCTGTTGCAGTCATAATGAGTTGAACGGGAAACAGGGGGGTGCTGTGTGGTTGTATGCCTGAGTCCCGTCCGGGCTAATGAGTAAGTGCTCCATTTTGGCATCGCTGCTGGTACAAAGGGAGCCCTGATAAAAAAGAGGTAACTATTTGCCAGTAGTTCTTTTAGATAGTGATGGTAGTGTAAGTTGTTCTAACCTGCTTTCTTTGCAGTCAGAGACTGTTCTGATTATCCCCTCCATTTTGGTCCAGGACTGCTGAATTGGACCAATCAGTACTTCGGGACCCTACAGAAACTGCTTGTACTTTTGGGAAAGGTATTATGGGCTATGGCGCTTTTTCGCACCACTGAGGGCAGGAGAAATTGATTGTCAGGTGCCGCTAGCAAATTGAAGCGGGTGATGCCCGAACTGAAAGGAGTGCCCCGTGCTTCTGTGGGCAGATTTCGTGGTGACTGAGGAAGGGATAGGAGCTCTGAACTTCTGCAGCGTTGAGTGCTCGCGAGGGAAGCGCGTGAAAGGCCTGAGGCGGCCGTTGGCTTAGTCAGTGTTTGTTTCAGACTAAATCCATCGGTGGGCGGTCAGAGGAAGCTGTGTCCCGCACAGCTACCCACCAGGCTCAACCTGTTGGAGGACTGGAGAATCTGTTAAATCGCGCTCGGTCCTTGGGAAAGTTAATGTTGCCGTTGCAGCACCTTAGCAGGCTGGGAGTTCGTGTGAGCCTTGGAAGCTGCTGCCTGGTGTGGTACCCCTCTGTAGTTTGCCATATAAATGTGTGAGGAGTCTGGTGAAATTCAGGCTCGGTCCTGTCAGTGGTGAAGAAATTGTTACTTGCTGGAGTCGTGAGTACTAAATCGGGGTAGCTCCCTGCCAAGTTTACCGACCAGGGTCTCAAGTTGTTCTGTTATACTGCTGACTGCCTAATTGAATTTTCTTCCCATTCTGACCTGCTCAGGATTGCCAAGGCTATCTGTGTCCAGGCCCCAACCAGCTGCCACGGTGGACTAGCCATTAGGGCTTGGGTACCCAGGGACAGTAGATATTAGGTTTAGGCCTGTGCACAGTGTCCTAGGTAGATAGGTATAGAGTAAACCAATCACTCTGATTCCCCCCTAGCCTTGTTATTCTCCCTTTGAATAAATCAGATTGTCTGTTCTGCAACTACACCCTGGCTAGTTTGTGCATTTCTGGTGAACTGCTGCATAGTAATTGTGATATAACCGTACCTTACTTTACAGGGGGTCTCCGAAGTGAGCGGAGAGATATTGGCCGGGGGGTAAGTGTACTAGTGAAAAGTTTTATTGGTACCCAGTGTGAGCCACTAGTGGGACGAAAGGGAGGTTGCAGTAACCCAGAGGTCTGTGACCGAGGCAATCTCATCAGTATTGACCCCGACCTCTGGGTGGAGGCACCCGTCAATGGATCCGGGCCCCCTCACCCTGTCTCAGTGGAGGCAGACAGGGGTAGTAGCACTAAGGGTAGTGCCCTCTGGGGGTTACATACTTTTTTCACACAATGTCCCACAACTTTGTCAGTTTCTTTCCTTGCAGATGCAACAAAAGAGAACACTGCATCCCAGAACTGATCTCCTGTTGACAACTCTGCAAATGAGCTTGTGGAGGTCAAACTGCATCACAAGATTAACTCCTGAGTTCCAAGTTATCCCCTTTATCCCAGAGCTCATATTCCATAGGCTGCCTAACAGACAATATAATTTGTTCTCTCTCCTCCTCCCTAGCAGCCATGCTCACCCATGTTGACTGTCCCCAATCCCTCCGGACCATGACTTCAGCTCTGGTCTCTGTCCCCAAATGCTCCACCAAAATGAGTGAACTTGCCTTCTCCTTCTACACTCCCAAATTCTGGAACTCTCTACCGCTTGTCCTTAGATGCTTCAATTTTCACCCTGCCTTCAAGCAAGCCCTCTTTAATTACCTCACCTCCCTGGATACATGTAAATGTCTTTAGTTCATGAATTATACCTCTTTACTTGGTCTTGCACTTCTATCTCCTGCCTAACCTGTCCCTTCTCCTCTGCCCTGTACACCAGCTCTGCTGTTATGCACTTTGGTTATTCGGATTTCTGTAAAGCTGTTTTATCTCTTTTGTACTATAATGCACATGCAATACATACTATTCACTTATGTGCTATGTAATTCTGTTCCTCAGTAAAGCTGTTGATCTCTTTATGTACCACAATGTATCTTCTTTTCCCTGTATCACTGATTGTAACTTGTTTTGATTTGTAATCTCCCGTGTCGTGTCTGAAAATAGGCATTTCTGTCTAGTGCACTTACCCGGTTACCAAGAGCAAATAAAATAAATAAATAGATTTTTGCAATCATTTCAAAAATATAACTATATACATTTCAAACCACAGAACCCATTTTCATACAAAGATCCACATATATTTTTATAACCACAGATAAACAAAGGGGAAGAAAATATAGAAACAGCAAGTGAAGACAGGGAGATAGTGGGAGGGGGAGAATCTTGAGACTGTCAGAGAGAATAGTTCCAAGGTCTCACAAGAAAATCTGATTGCGCAGACAGACAAGAGACAGAAAAGGATAGAACAGATCATTGTTTGGGGGGGGGGGCACCAGAGAACTAGCTTCCAGGCAGGACACTTCCTTCACTAGCTCTGTATCTAGAGCTCCTTTTTCAGCCTTAATTTATCCTTCCGGAATGTTGGCACTATAAATTGAACAGAACAATTGGATTCCTTAGTGTATGGGCTTTGAAAAGGCATCAAATCTGATATGGGGCGCGCTAAGAACACTCAGCACAAAGCTTCGGGACTTTGCGGCCTGATGCATCACAATTTCCAGCAGGCATGGGCTCAAAGTTGCCTGAAACCTCCCCTTCTGCAATCTCCGATGAACTGCCATGGCAAGCCATTTTGGAGTCGGTGAGGGCAATGGCTGCTAAGCTGGAGAAATCCCTAAGTTGGAGTCTCACGGTGCCGCCTTGGCTGGCCACTCTAACCAACTCTGTGGCTGACACAGATAAGCAATCCCTCACCACACAGGCTGTGACAGCTCTCCTGACAAAGGAAAATCAGCAGCTACGGTGTCGCCTGGAAGTGGTGGAAAACAGCTTCCGGGTAGGGAACGTTCATAAAGTTGATTTACCAGAAGGAGCGGAGGGAGTGCATCTCCTCAGTTTTCTGAAGCAGTGGATGGCTGAGAACTTATCTTTACCAGAGGACTTCGACCAAGTTGCACCTCGCATACAGGATTAATTCCTGAGTATGACCAGCTGACATCAACTAGCCCCAGACAATTCTACTGAACACAGTTGGCCCGGAGGTGCGGGACATTTTAATTGCAGCAGCCAGAGCGGCACACCCTCTGACCATCCAGGGGAGCAATATAAAACTTTCCTTCCAGACCTGGGCCTGCTGCAAGCAATTTGATGCGATTCAACAAAAACTCTGAACTCTGGGGATTGTACATTAATTTTTGCTTCCCATGCGGCTCTGTATTACATATGGAGGCAAGAGCTGGCAATTCATGGATCTGAAGGATGATGGCTGCTGGATGAAGAAAACTGAAGCTGAATTTAAATTGCAGCAGCCACAGGGGAATAGAGATGAAGCTTCAGACTCTGACAAGGGCCGAGTATAGTGCTTTGGGACTTATTAAAATGCTTTATTAATGCTCCAATTCTGGGGATTCGATAGCGACTTTTAGTTGGCACTGCCATATGCCACTGTTGGAGGGGTTGTATGTTTCAAAATTGAGGAGAAGTTCTGCATTATATTGTTACGGGAGATAATATTCGTATATGTGTGTACCTAATTCCTTTTAACAACCCTCATTTAGTTACTTATTACCTTCAGGAGCACGATTAAATTTTTGAAGCCCTCCCTGTTGGAGTGCCTTTGTTTACCTGTTCATATTTTCTTATAAGGCTGTAAGGGGTGTGGCTGGGAGATGGTGGGCATCAACTTTAAATATTTAGTAATGCATTGTACTAAGAGTTTGGCTCTTTATTAGATTGTATATTTAATAGTTCAGATGTGAATGACTTTCACGATTGTACACCGATTCTAAGGTATGTAATCTATTAGTCTGTATATATAATAAAACATTTTATTGAAAAAAAACTTTACTCTTTACTTAATTTATACTTTATAGGTTAATAGTAGTACAGGTTAGTACAGAATCATCCCTTCGATGTATATTCATGGTTAGTAACCTGTGCCACTGAAGCAGCTGGCATGTACTGGACTTTTTTGGGACTTTAGGCTAAGATTGCCTGATTATATGTTTTTCCCCTCACTTCTTTTGTACCAGAATGTAGGAATACATAATTGTTTTATTTTAATTATGCCTATACTGTCAAATGTAATTTGGATTATCCTACATGAGAATATTTGATGTATTGTCATGAAAACAATAAACAAAAAACAAAAAGTACAAAAATAAAAAAAAGAACAGATCTCTGGTTTTCACTCTTTCTGCAAAACAAATGGGACAAGGTCTCATTCAACCCTGCCACAGATGCCATGAGCTGAACCTACAGCGATTCTGTTGCCCATTGCCCCCCTGATGTTTCCATCCCCCACTGCCTCAATACCTTCTCTGACATATAGGGTTACGCCTCCTCCTTTACCTCTATCCCATCTAAACATGGTGTAGCCTAGAACTGGCAGGTCCCAATCGTCATTCTCTGTGGCCCAAGTTTCTGTGATGGCTACTAGACAATCTCTGTCTGCCACCATTGCCTGGAACTCACTAATTTTATTTCCCAGACTCTTGGCATTAAGGCAGACAGACCCCTTTCCATCTGTCTCCTGATCCTCTCTTGCTTTTTCCTGTTCCTTTTCCCTTATCCTTCCTAGTCTCCTTTATTTTTTATGCAGAATGTAGGCTTTTTCAGCCTTCCCTCATTGGCTTTTTACCCTAACCTAATCCGAACTTCAACCTGTTACCCACCTTGCTGCTACTAGTCCCTTGTTCATGGGAAGCATTAGCTAGATTCCCTACCTGCTCTCCCTTCTCAGTGGTTCCCCTCGCCTCTGTCTCCCCTGCAGTCAGGTTAACTGTCCAATGTAAATGTCAAACGTCTGAGCACTGGCCTCCTCTCTTATCAAGTGAAGGCCATCACCCTTAAAGAGCGTCCTGTCCCAGAATCCCCCCAGTCCCCCACAACATGGAACCCCTCTTCCTGACACCATCCCATCACCCCCACAACATGGAACCCCTCCTCCTGACACCATCCCATCACCCCCACACCATGGTATTCCTCCTGACACCATCCCATCACCTCCACAACATGGTATTCCTCCTGACACCATCCTATCACCCCCACAACATGGTATTCTTCCTGACACCATCCCTTCACCCCCACGACATGGTATTCCTCCTGACACCATCCAATCACCCCCACAACACGGTATTCTTCCTGACACCATCGCATCACCCCCACAACACAGTATTCCTCCTGACACCATCCCTTCACCCCCACAACATGGTATTCCTCCTGACACCATCCCATCACCCCCACAAAATGGTATTCCTCCTGACACCATCCCATCACCCCCACAACATGGTATTCTTCCTGACACCATCCCATCACCCCCACAACATGGTATTCCTCCTGACACCATCCCTCACCCCCACAACATGGTATTCCTCCTGACACCATCCCATCACCCCCACAACATGGTATTCCTCCTGACACCATCCCTTCACCCCCACAACATGGTATTCCTCCTGACACCATCCCATCACCCCAACAACATGGTATTCCTCCTGACACCATCCCTTCACCCCACAACATGGTATTCCTCCTGACACCATCCCATCACCCCCACAACATGGTATTCCTCCTGACACCATCCCATCACCCCAACAACATGGTATTCCTCCTGACACCATCCCTTCACCCCAACAACATGGTATTCCTCCTGACACCATCCCATCACCCCAACAACATGGTATTCCTCCTGACACCATCCCATCACCCCCACAACATGGTATTCCTCCTGACACCATCCCATCACCCCAACAACATGGTATTCCTCCTGACACCATCCCATCACCCCAACAACATGGTATTCCTCCTGACACCATCCCTTCACCCCCACAACATGGTATTCCTCCTGACACCATCCCACCCAACAACATGGTATTCCTCCTGACACCATCCCTTCACCCCAACAACATGGTATTCCTCCTGACACCATCCCATCACCCCCACAACATGGTATTCCTCCTGACACCATCCCATCACCCCAACAACATGGTATTCCTCCTGACACCATCCCTTCACCCCCACAACATGGTATTCCTCCTGACACCATCCCATCACCCCAACAACATGGTATTCCTCCTGACACCATCCCTTCACCCCAACAACATGGTATTCCTCCTGACACCATCCCTTCACCCCAACAACATGGTATTCCTCCTGACACCATCCCATCACCCCAACAACATGGTATTCCTCCTGACACCATCCCTTCACCCCACAACATGGTATTCCTCCTGACACCATCCCATCACCCCAACAACATGGTATTCCTCCTGACACCATCCCTTCACCCCAACAACATGGTATTCCTCCTGACACCATCCCTTCACCCCAACAACATGGTATTCCTCCTGACACCATCCCTTCACCCCAACAACATGGTATTCCTCCTGACACCATCCCTTCACCCCAACAACATGGTATTCCTCCTGACACCATCCCATCACCCCAACAACATGGTATTCCTCCTGACACCATCCCTTCACCCCACAACATGGTATTCCTCCTGACACCATCCCATCACCCCAACAACATGGTATTCCTCCTGACACCATCCTTCACCCCAACAACATGGTATTCCTCCTGACACCATCCCTTCACCCCAACAACATGGTATTCCTCCTGACACCATCCCTTCACCCCACAACATGGTATTCCTCCTGACACCATCCCATCACCCCACAACATGGTATTCCTCCTGACACCATCCCATCACCCCAACAACATGGTATTCCTCCTGACACCATCCCTTCACCCCCACAACATGGTATTCCTCCTGACACCATCCCATCACCCCAACAACATGGTATTCCTCCTGACACCATCCCATCACCCCCACAACATGGTATTCCTCCTGACACCATCCCATCACCCCAACAACATGGTATTCCTCCTGACACCATCCCATCACCCCAACAACATGGTATTCCTCCTGACACCATCCCTTCACCCCCACAACATGGTATTCCTCCTGACACCATCCCATCACCCCAACAACATGGTATTCCTCCTGACACCATCCCTTCACCCCAACAACATGGTATTCCTCCTGACACCATCCCATCACCCCACAACATGGTATTCCTCCTGACACCATCCCATCACCCCAACAACATGGTATTCCTCCTGACACCATCCTTCCACCTCACAACATGGTATTCCTCCTGACACCATCCCATCACCCCAACAACATGGTATTCCTCCTGACACCATCCCTTCACCCCAACAACATGGTATTCCTCCTGACACCATCCCTTCACCCCAACAACATGGTATTCCTCCTGACACCATCCCATCACCCCAACAACATGGTATTCCTCCTGACACCATCCCTTCACCCCCACAACATGGTATTCCTCCTGACACCATCCCATCACCCCAACAACATGGTATTCCTCCTGACACCATCCCTTCACCCCAACAACATGGTATTCCTCCTGACACCATCCCTTCACCCCAACAACATGGTATTCCTCCTGACACCATCCCTCACCCCAACAACATGGTATTCCTCCTGACACCATCCCTTCACCCCAACAACATGGTATTCCTCCTGACACCATCCCATCACCCCAACAACATGGTATTCCTCCTGACACCATCCCTTCACCCCCACAACATGGTATTCCTCCTGACACCATCCCATCACCCCAACAACATGGTATTCCTCCTGACACCATCCTTCACCCCAACAACATGGTATTCCTCCTGACACCATCCTTCACCCCAACAACATGGTATTCCTCCTGACACCATCCCTTCACCCCACAACATGGTATTCCTCCTGACACCATCCCATCACCCCCACAACATGGTATTCCTCCTGACACCATCCCATCACCCCCACAACATGGTATTCCTCCTGACACCATCCCTTCACCCCCACAACATGGTATTCCTCCTGACACCATCCCATCACCCCAACAACATGGTATTCCTCCTGACACCATCCCTTCACCCCAACAACATGGTATTCTCCTGACACCATCCCATCACCCCACAACATGGTATTCCTCCTGACACCATCCCATCACCCCAACAACATGGTATTCCTCCTGACACCATCCCTTCACCCCCACAACATGGTATTCCTCCTGACACCATCCCATCACCCCAACAACATGGTATTCCTCCTGACACCATCCTTCACCCCAACAACATGGTATTCTCCTGACACCATCCCTTCACCCCAACAACATGGTATTCCTCCTGACACCATCCCATCACCCCAACAACATGGTATTCCTCCTGACACCATCCCATCACCCCAACAACATGGTATTCCTCCTGACACCATCCCTTCACCCCCACAACATGGTATTCCTCCTGACACCATCCCATCACCCCAACAACATGGTATCCTCCTGACACCATCCCTTCACCCCAACAACATGGTATTCCTCCTGACACCATCCCTTCACCCCACAACATGGTATTCCTCCTGACACCATCCCATCACCCAACAACATGGTATTCCTCCTGACACCATCCCATCACCCCAACAACATGGTATTCCTCCTGACACCATCCCATCACCCCAACAACATGGTATTCCTCCTGACACCATCCCTTCACCCCAACAACATGGTATTCCTCCTGACACCATCCCTTCACCCCCACAACATGGTATTCCTCCTGACACCATCCCATCACCCCAACAACATGGTATTCCTCCTGACACCATCCCTTCACCCCAACAACATGGTATTCCTCCTGACACCATCCCTTCACCCCCACAACATGGTATTCCTCCTGACACCATCCCATCACCCCAACAACATGGTATTCCTCCTGACACCATCCCATCACCCCAACAACATGGTATTCCTCCTGACACCATCCCATCACCCCAACAACATGGTACTCCTCCTGACACCATCCCATCAACCACTCAGTAAACTCCTCAGTTTCTTCCTTCCTTATTCCACACAGGAAGGACCTCGAAAAAGGCCATGGAAGCAGAGTGTGTCTTCAATCTGTCCCTCAATCTCTTAAAGTTCTGCTTCACTGCCTCCACAAGCTGGTTCACCAGAATGTTGGTACCCAAGTGTACCAGCACCCCCAGATCCCCCCCCTTCTCCACCATCCACTCTATCATATCTGTGTCCCTGAGGGATGGTGCACCTGAAAGGCATCTAACCATTTCACTCCCCTTCCTTCCCCCACCCATCAGCCTCTCTACTTCCCTAATCCCTAAGATCTCCCTGCCAACTTCTTCCTGCTCACACCCTTGGGTTGCCACCAAGTTGTCCTGCCCATTTTCCCCAACAGGTTTAGAGTCCCCGATGGAGCCAGGTATCTGAGCCTCGTCCAGGGGTGCAAAGCGATTTCCTGTGTGAATGGTGTAAGACTGGTCAAACCCCTGTGGCTACCCCTGCCACCCTTCCCCCTGCCCTTCTCTACCACTCTCTGTGGGAGTGGGAGTGGATCCCAGCTGAGCCGGTGCCTCAGCTGAGATATCTCATCTCTTGCTGCTACCAGCAGAGCATGGAGCTCCGCTTAGGTCCTGCAGATGGGGCAGCGCCCCCTCTTCCAGACAGTAACCCTAGGGAAGAGTAACCCATGACCTACGGATGTCTTCTAGGGCCAGCTTGTCCCTGCTGGGCTCCTCCCCTCGCCACTGTCGTGGGGAATGCACCTGAGCGCTCCTTACTTTACTCATTAACGGGCTTGTCCCTGCCAGGGGCTGTGTTGCAGCCTAGTGGAGGAGCATACGAGTGGTATCCAGATAGGGCATGACCACCGAGGAGGGTCCAGGCATAGGGAGGTACTGAGAGGCTGTCATCCAGCATGCTGGTGTGGTATTTTTCCCCTTTTTTGGTGTCCTGACCCCCTTCCACCTTAACTGCTCACATACATGGCTGGCTTGGCGGTGCCTGACAACATGCTCACTCACGCCAGCATCAGTACCTCCCCCAGCCACCACCAGAACATGCAACAGAGTGGGCTGCAAGCTCCCCCCCTCCCCCGCCCCGGGAAGACAGCATCCAAAGTTGTTTTTTTTTACTTTTTTAATTATCTAGCCAATCAGCTTTACACATGTCACTGATAAGGAGTAGTGACAGCCAAAGCTAACTTTGGCCCTTGAAGAATCCTCCATCAGAAGCAATAAGTAGGGGTGTTAGCCGACCTGTACATGAGGAATATGAGTTAATGAGTGAATATCCATTATCTGCATTGTGTCTGCACAGCTTTCTTTCATTTATTTTAGTACCAGTTTAGCTGGAGCACCTTTGTGGATGGTAGTGTGCATTCCTCCACAGCAGTGTTCATTCAACATATTCTGCACTGCAGATCCCTAGAAATATGATCCCTCCCTTTAGGCAACCAGTGAGCATGTGTGCAGAGTCAGGAGGCATCCACAGTTTAATCTTGTCACTGACTTTTCCCTGGACTTCAGCACCAACCTCAGTCACCAACTTGGCATACAGTAGCACTTACAATCAGACCACCAGGCAGCCCTGCAGCAAGTTTGCTGGCTCACCTCCCACTGGCCAAGGACTAAAACACAGTTGGTAATATAGACACCGACTTAAAATAAAGGGGTGAGGGCACTGCAAAGACAATAGCCTCCCCTTATGCAACCATGCTTGACTGCCTCTAATTGTCTGAGTATCAAGGACAAAAGTGTGTATGTGATGTTCCACATATGTGACCTATAGAAGGCGGCCCTACATAGACAAATTTGCAAACAAAGTCAGCATTCACTGTTCAAAAGTTCCTTTATTGTGGATCACTGAAGCAGAGATGCAGAAAAGCATAAATGTTGGACCTTTGAGGGGTAAGGAACTGCTGAGTCACATGACCATAGGCAAACAGCTGTATGCGGCTCTCAAGCTTCATGTTGCAGATCTTTGTTTTACACACTGACTCAGTACTTTACAGTGAGAGTTCCACTTGAAGAAATCATATCACAGCACCATTAAAGATTGCCACATCATGACTTGGTTGTATTATGTAAGGGTGGATGCTGTGGCAGGTGAACAGCTGGTTCTGATTTCAATATGATATTTTTTCTGCAATATAAAATGTGTAAGAAAGTGTCTGTCAGGAGAAAATGCTGTCTTGCTGAAATTGACACATCGACCCCCCCCCCCAGGGATAAGTTCAAAGGATGAGAGGTAGCTTAAACTGCAGATATCTGAAATGCAATTACTTTGTTAAGTTTTCTTTGAAGCCCAGGAAATAAAATATCCATTCATGACATCCTCAGGGAAATCCTTTGATTTGCACTAGGTGTCAGGAAGGAAGGAGAATATGCATGTGTTGGGGTATCTCCCAAGATAGCCAGTAATTACATCAAAAAGACTTTTGATGTCTGGGTGAAACAGATCACAGACTGGTTCAAGAAGTCCAATATGCATGTGTTGGGGGATGTCGTCTAAGGAAGCCAGAATTACATCAAAGAGGCTTTGACATCTGTGTGAAGCAGATCATAGACCGGTTTTGGCAAGTCACATGAAGAGAGGAGAATTATTTAGGTCACCTATTATTTTTTTAAATATCTTAGTAGGACATCCTGTGTTATAAAATATAAATTTTAATACACCAAGGCAGAGTTAGGTGCCCTCAGAGAGAAGGCCGGCTCAAGACTGCTTTTAAAATACTGAGCAGACCTTACACAGACACATTCATTCTGACTGAGAAAAGAGGAACAACGAAGCACTGAAAGATTAAGAAGTAAAGAGACCTTAGATAAGACCAGTCTGAGTGTATGTATTGTAGGAATTTGCACTTTTAAACCTGTTTTGTTTTTAAGGCTGTATGTGTGGGGATGTATTGTTCTGTATTTTACTGTTTTCCTAGTTTACCTATTTTAAAGTAAAGATATATTTTAAAAACAGAAACTGCCTGTTGTGCATTGAAACTTCTTTTTATATAAGTGAAGCTTAGATGGTTTTAGTTGACACTGTGCATGAGCTTATTGTGGTACCAAACTGGGAAACAGGTAAGAGTTCTCTAGGTCTTGCATAGAGTTCTAAGGGTTCATTTTGTAATACCTGGTTAGGTGCCCGTAGGCAAAGATATCTGGCCCCCTGAAGACAGAATTATCTGAGCCTGACAATTGGGTATGCTAACAAGAGGTTATCACTTTGAATCCCTCCTGAACTTTGGACAAAGGTGACTCAAACCCACAAAACAGACAAGAGGGTTACCTTGTTCTGTTAAACTGTTCACAGTTCTACGCTCAGAGGTTGGCACATTGGGAGTAGAGGACTGGCCTGCTGAGTGGGTTTGTGACAGATGCCAGGCACTCATAATGTAATTTTGGAGCTACTACAGGGCTTCTGCCCTACAAACATATCATACTGTATGGTGGAACTCTGTTGTGCATGGAATTTCATGCCGGGAATGTTTTTAGTATATGGTGAAATGTTGTTCTGCATGGAAAGCCATGTCTAGAATTGGGTTCTTGTGCTGCAGTAATGACATCAATATAGTTTTGTGCTGCAACTGTGATGTTACTACTGCAGCACAACTTAGAATGCCACTGTACAGCTACTTTCATCTAGCCTGGAAGTTGTTTTTTTTACTCTTGAACTTACAGAAACAAAGGCAGCAGTTAGTTGCAGGATAAATCAGTAATCTGTGCATGTCACCAACCCTCAAGTGACTCCTTCCACAACCTCCAGTTCACTGAGAGGAGGTCAAGTATCTTGGGCTGACCCGGTGGCACTGAGGGTTGAGGTGCTGGACGCCACATCTTGCGCCACACCAGCGATCAAGGTTCGGGAATGAGCCTGGGCCTCTGTGGGTCAGCGGGGGGGAGAGAGAGAGAGGATTGAGCATCCAGAGGACTGCCCTCCTCTCTCGGGGAGGGAGGGATTGCCATCCCACTCATCGTTCTCCCTCTGGCGGTAGCTAGAAGAGATGCAAGTCAGAAAGCACATAGCCGATGAATGCCGTCGGTGGGGAGGGAGGCTGAGAAATGTAGTGGAAAATGGAGCTGGCAGGCTCTGTGATAACTCTCCTGCTCCTGTCCCTGCTTCTCCGAGCACCTGGATTTCGCTCCAGGGGTGGGGGAAAGCTGGTGCCCCTTGGCCTTGGCCCTGTCATGGGGGAAAACACATGGGGGATCACAGGGGAAGTTGGTCGGGGAATGGAGAGCCGGAGACTGAGTCCCTCCAAGGGAGGGACCAGAGCCACCTGTCAGGTGCAAAAAAATACTGTAAATAATAGAGAGAGAAAAAAAAGGTCAAGTATCTTAAATGGGTATGGCTGCACATACACTATAAAAGCTAATATATGGGCCTCCATACACAGACAAGCCTCTGTTTTAATTTTCTATGGCAACCAGGGAACCTCTCAAATTTCCTAGGTGCCACAGAAATCTCTCAGTGCAGACACAGGCTTGTTGTGTATGGCTGCCCATACAGTATCCTCTATGTCACGCTGTAGTAGTGATGCCATAATGTTGTTGTGCTGCAGTACAGATATCATCACTAAAGCAAAACACAGAATGTCATCACACACCTTCCTTTCCTACAACTGTGGCACAGATGAACCAAGACTCACTTTTTTTTTTATTTTAATTCAGCCCAAAATACAACTGCTGCAGCCCTGCTACACTCGCTCCAGATTGGAGATGTTGGCCATCAGGCAGGACTGAAACACCAGAGGACAGGCTCCTTCTTAAGGTCACTCAGTAACTGCGCTGGCAGCAGCAGTGGCAGCCTATGATCGGACAGCCTCTCTGATTTATCAGGTGAGTGTTTTATTAAAAGAGAGAGACTGTAGCCATCACACATCATGGCAGACTCAGGCTTGGCACACGGCTATGGGCAGCCATACACAGACAAAGTCTGAGTTGGCATCTTGAGGCTGCCATGGCAACTAAAACCTCTCAAGCTTAGCTTTCAAAGGTTTAAGCAGTTCCCATGGTAATGCCTCAATGCCAACACAGGCTTGTTGTGTATGTCTGCCCACAAATTATCATCTATATAGGTACCAACTTGCATTTGAATTGAGTCAAAACACTCATGAGAACAGGTACAATGATCATGGACATGATTTTGTGGATGTGATTTACTACAAAATCTTAGCAAAGACAAAAGAAGTCAGGCACTCACTACCCTCTGTAGTTAAAATTGTCTCTGCTCCTTTCAGTATTCTTAGTGCACCATTGTGCTGTATTTATTAAAGTGTCAAGACGACAGAAATGCACAGCATCCAAATAAAATTCTTTGATAAGGGATTTTTTCTGAAACAGGTCAGGTGGATGTTGTGTTTCTGTCATCTTGGCACCTTTATAAATATCGCACAATGGTGCACTAAGAATACTGAAAGAAGCAGGGTCATTTTTTTCTAACTACCAAGAGTAAAGAGTTTCTGACTTCTTTTGTCTTTGCTATATTAAATTCTGATGTAGGCACAAGGGTCTCATTGATGTGGGAAGGGGGAATGGTAGCCAGTAAAGTGAGCATCTTAGGCCTAGCTCGCACTTAGTGAAACTGGGCAGACTGGGTGGACCTGGCGGGTCTTCTCTGCTGACACATTCTATGTTTCTATGTGTCTACGATGTGAGGACCCATACCCCGTGCAATATGTTTTGCTAGTTTACAATGAAATCTTGTCAGCCATTTTGTATGAATCAGTGTCTGTAGTGTCTCTGCACCACACAACTGCTAACAGCATTGGCACTGGCAAGTAACTGCCCTCTGATTCTTTCTGTGTCGAAGTGGCTGGGCTAGAGTTACCATAGTGTAGATGGAGGCATAGATAGGGGCAAGTATGAAAACCAGACTGCCTGACCAGACCCAAAATAGTGAAAAACAGAACCAGTTTGTTGGGTTGGTTTGGGAGCAGCTTCCACGGTCTGGCTGTTTCAGTCGGTCCCGTTTTCACCGTTTTGGTCTTTCTGTTCTGGATTCTAAGTAATGTGATGGGTACGGTTAAAATCCAGATTTGGACCAGACCAAAGCATTAAAAAGGTCTGGTCTAGGCTGGCCCAGTGGCATGGAGACTGAGGCACCTTAACCTCCTGCCACATGGTCAACCCGTGTCTGGTGGGGAGTGCGGGTAATTGGAGGTTGGCCGGGGAGGGAGAGGATCGAGCGTCCATAAGACAGCTTTCCTCTGTCAGGGAGGGTGGATTGGCATTCTCATCAAATGATTGCCACCAGGTGTAGGCCTCTGGGTAGTGCAGGACCGGAGCGCCAAAGATGGGAAGGTGCTATGGGACTCCGCAGCATGTGCATGCCTCCATGAGTGCACCCCAGCAATGGGGAAGGGAGAAAATGGAAAAATGGTTGGCATGGACTACATGAAGCCTTGCCTGCCTAACTCTGTCCTGTGCTGTTTCCCGGTCTCTCTGGCCCAGTCTAGATGTGCTTCTCTCGTGGTGGGGGGGGGACAGACCTCCCCTTCCCTGATATGGGGGGCAATCCGTGAGGGATCCTGGGGCCGAGATACAGGAGAGACGAGATGCTGGATGAGAAGATGCGGGGACAGGGTTGAGAGTCGGCCTGTGCCAACCAGAAAAGAAAACAGC
The DNA here is from genome assembly GCA_016271365.2 of Neoceratodus forsteri. NCBI lineage: Eukaryota > Metazoa > Chordata > Ceratodontiformes > Ceratodontidae > Neoceratodus > Neoceratodus forsteri. The sequence continues at coordinate 1,131,045,263 of CM028133.1, read as the reverse complement.
TGTACGGAAAAAAAACAAACAAAGGGTCTAGTCCAGATTTCACCCATACTCACACCCTGGATGAAATCTGTTCTGGCTGGTCCGGATGGCATGCAGGGTGATTGACACTGGTAAAATCCAGAATCGGGCCGGGTCAAAATGGTAAAAAGTTCAGTGGTTTGTATTTCACACATATTCACACTTTAGATGAAATCCGGACCGACTAAAAAGGTAAAAACCGTACTGACTGGTCTCATGTTGCATCAGTCTGTATTTTACCAAGTCACAGGGTGGGTTAAGGGGTTTATAGTTTATAAAGAAAAAATTATTTACTATAGTAATATTGTTTCTTCCAGCAGATCCCTCATTATACTTAATATGTGCAGTGAGCCCAATAGGCGAAGCTGCCCTGGAGCATGAGGTTTAGAATTTCGAATGCCGTTTGAACTGCTGACCTCTAGATGTCGTGGTCAGCTGCAGCCTAACGTCAGATCTTCTGAAGCCCAGATCAAACAAACAAACGAACAAAAACAAAAACCAGAGTAAGGCCTAAAATTAATATGGCCCAAACAGCCAAACAGAACAGCCCAACAAGGCTGCCATAAAAACAAAAAACAAAAAAAGAGAACTTTATTTATAGCTGGCCCGGTAGCGCCAAGGGTTGAGGCACTGTATGCCACACTTCACATTATGCTGGCGACCCGGGAATGACCTCAGGTTGTTGGGGTGCTGGCATGGAGAAGGAGGGGTGGGAGGAGCGGGATTGAGTGTGCCATCAGGCTGCTCTCCTCTCCGGGGGTTGGGTTGTCGACCCTCCCATAGTCCCGTCCCGACTAGGTGGAGGTCCGGTGGGGTAAAGTAGGTGGGTAGGGTGGCAGTACAGGTGGAAGAAAGGGGCTGAGCTGGCTTCCAGTGTGTGCGCTTCCACATCACATTATCGGGTTGTGTGCAGGGGCCCTGGGGGGTAAGGAGAGAGAAACGCAAGAAAACTCTCATAAAAATATCTAAATAATAAAAAAGCCACTTATTTATGCATTTGTTTACCAGGCAGGTGCACTGGTGCAACTGACCATTTTAGAGCATGACCGGCCATGAAGATGGCACAATGATAAGGTGCAGGTACTGTACATAATACATAACATAGAAAATAACAGTCTGCCCATTTTCCCTACCTACTGCAAAAGCTGCAGACCCTACCTAATTTCCAGCTTTACCTTCTCATTTCTATCACTAGGATTCCCCTATACCTGCCCCATGCATTTTTAAATTCCCCCATTATGTTTGCCACCACCACCTCCGCTGGGAGTCTTATTCCATGCATCCAGCACCCTTTCTACTTCCTCACGTTACCACTTAGTCTATCCCCTTCCAACCTCATGGCATGCTCCCTGGTTCCTGGACAGCTACTTTTCTGAAAGATGCAACCCTATTTATACTCTTTAGATATTCTTAGGTTTCTATTATACCTCCCCTGTTTCTCCTCTCCTCTCCTCCAGGGTATACATACTGAGGTCTCCCAGTATCTCCTCATATGACTTTTGGTGCAGCCCCTGCATCATCTTTGTTGCCCTTCTTTGAACTGCCTCCACCCTGTTTACGTCCTTACAGAGATGCGGCCTTCAGAACTGGACACAGTACTCCAAATGAGGCCTCACCAATGATCTGTACAGTGGCATCACCACCTCTTTTCCTCTGCTGGTGATACCTCTTCCCATGCACCCCACAGCCTTGGCACATTGTCCGGCCACCTTTAGGTCATCAGATATGATTACCCCAAATCCCTTTCCTGTTTGGTGACTGTCTTTATCCCCCAATGTAATCCTCCCCTTGGTTCTTGTGCCCGAAATGCATGATTTTGCACTTTTTCACATTGAATCTCAGCTGCCACCTCTAGACCATTCCTCCAGTTTACCTAGGTCCCTCCTCCTTTTTTTCACCCCTCCAGGAGTGTCCATCCCATGGCATATCTTAGTTTCATCTGCAAAGAGGCGCACCTTCCCTTCTAGCCCCTCCGCAATGTCACTTATGAAAACATTAAACAGGACTGACCCCAGAACTGATCCTGCTGGTCACCCTCCTATAGGAGGCAGTACAGCCCTGTGGTTTAGGGCATTGAGCCACAAATCTGGACACCTTGGTTTGAATCCCACAGCCTCCACTTGCATACTGTGTGATCCTAAGCAAGTCACTTAACTTTCTTGTGCTCCCAGATTGCACCTAGAAACAAGCTTTGGCTTAGTGTGCCTTCCTGGTTAAACAATTTCCCCTTCCTCTTCCTCAGATTGAGCTCCATTTACTGCTACCCTTTATCTTCTATCACTCAACCAGTTCCTAAACCAGTTTACCACCTCGTGATCCAGTCCATGGCTGTCCAACTTGCTCACAAGTCTTCTATGTGGAACGGTACTGAAGGCCATACTGAAATCCAGGTAGACCACATCCACTGCTCCCCCCGATCCACTTCCCTAGTCACCCAGTCAAAGAAATCAATTAGATTTGTTTGACATTATTTTCCTGCTGTGAACTCATGCCATCTCATATCCTGTGCTCTGCTGGATTCAAGGTGTTCCACAATCCTCTCTTAGTGATTCCATCATTTCCCCACTAGTGAGGTGAGGCTGACTGGTGATGAGAGACTACATCTGCCCTCCTCCAGTCCTCTGGAACCACTCCTGTATTGAGAGATTCATTAAACAGGGCTGCCAGTGGTACTGCCAGCACCTCCCGTAGTTCCCTTAATATTCTAGGATGTATCCCATTGGGTCCCATTGCCTTGTCCACTTTCAGTTTGGTGAATTCTTTTAGGACTCTCACTTCTCTAAATGGACTGGTGTCCACCTCTCTCCCATATTTGCTCATGTTGCTGAACTGTGGTCCCTCACCTTCTCCTTCTGTGAATACAGAACAAAAATATGTGTTTAGTATTGATGATTTTTTCAGGTCCCCTTCCACACACTCCCCTTTCTCCTCTTTAAGCCTTACAGTCCCACCTCTGGTTTTTCTCCTTTCACTAATGTATCTATAAAAAAAGTCTTGTCCTCTTTTTTTTACCTCCTGTGCTATTTTTTCCTCCATTTGTGCTCCTGGCTGCTTTCCCTGCCTCCCTCTGTTTATCCAGGTACACTATCCTGTCCTCCTCATTCTGTGTTTCCTTGTATTTCCTGAAAGCCATCTTTTTCACCCTTACCTTCCTGGCCACTTCCTTTGAGAACCATAGTGGTTTTCTCTTTCTCTTGTTTACTTGCCTAAAGCAAAAGTTTGTCACCTCCAATATGGCTCCTTTCAGATGGACGAACTGCTCAGAACTCCCCCACAATCGTCCCTCCCTGCTAGGGCATTCTTGAGACACGTTCTCATCTTATTTTTTTTTTTTATACTTCATTTTTTATTAGTTTTGTTATCAGTCAGATGACAGTAAACATCGCATATGGCAAACAGACCATTCAATTATACACGTCAAGGAACGTAGGTCTATATTCAAAGGTTAACACATGCATTTACCACATTTAGGTACATCATCAGGGGTTAACTTTTCAGTCTTTCCTGAAATATTCTCTAAATTTGCTGCTTTTAAAGCCCATGAATAACATAGCTGTTTCCTATAACGTAGAGATTGTCCAGCAATTGCAGTCTAAAGAGCAGCAGCCAATTATTATGGGATTATTTGTTGCCATGCATACGTCTTAATTAAACATATGTTTTCTAAGTGGTAATGCAGCAGAAATAGTATGCTAAAGAAAAGATTTTACAGCTTTAAATTCAAACCTTTATCGCCTTGAATTATGAAGCCGAAAATATAAGTTGCACACAACCAGTGTCAATTAAAAACAAGCATTTGTCAATACCGAATGTTTGTTTGCTGGCATTAGCAGTGGAAGTGCAGGAGTTAGACAGATGCAGTATAGGAATGGCATTGAAGTATTGAACTGACGCCAACTCCACCCTCACCCTGCAGAGATGGACAGGCATTAGGGTGTGCTTCTGGGCTGTCAGCCATAATGGTCACGACATTTCACCTCACTCTACCCTTCAGACACTGACAAGTGTCGAGGTATGCCTTGGGGTGTTTGGGCTTTACATTCATCTCATTCCATAGGGGAATAAGCTGAAATGGGTGCAGTATAGCAGAATGGGGTGTAATCTGGGAGCAAAGAATCCCAGGTGCACCTCGATGTCTGTCACTGGCTGCACGGTGGGGGTGGGGGTGGAATGGCATGAGCATTACTGTCGACAATCCTAAGTCATGATGCCTGTCAGTCCCTACAGGGTAGGGCATTATGGTCAAAAGCTCTAACGCCCTGGGCGTTTCTTGGTATTTTTACTCCAAGTTTTCCACATGAGCTTTTTTGTGACCTCATTGCATGAACAGTGACACTATCAGTTTTTTAGGCGAAAGGTGATTTTGCACAGTGACTGTGCCATTTGGCACCACAGGTGTGAAGACACATTTCAAACAGGATGTGAAAAGTGACAGGTGTACTGTTCATGAGGAGGTGTACAAAATGGCACTGTTGAAAATCTGGAGTGAAAAATATACAAAAACTGGTGAAGCCATGAGCACATGTAGAAACTGCGCAATGTACACCCATAATGTAATTAGTTTGGGGATTTTTTTACAGCAGATTTTCAACACAGGCACTTTGGGACCTCCGCTCATGAACAGTGTCACTGTGATTTTCTTAATCAATCCCAAACACTAATTTCCTGCAGCAAACGTGCTATTCTGTGCCAGAAGTGCGAAAACACATTTCGTCCAGGTGTGAAAAATGACTGCTGTACTGTTCACAAGTTCGTGAACTTACGAGGGTGCGTAGAAATTGCACAACGGATGCTCGTAACAGTCATTTTATGGACTTCTGTCATCAAAATTTAAACAGCCATTTTAACACCTCTGCTCATGAACAGTGTCACTGTGATCTTCGTAATGTGTCCAAAACATTGATTTCACACACCGACCACAGTCCACCTGCCCCAAACAGGGCTTGCACCTGCAATGCACTGCGGCATGGTGGTAGGGGGACTGCGGCCGATGCAAGCTGCATCCTGCGATTCACAGGCATCACCTGGCAGGAGAAATTCTAAGTGTCCTTAGACCAGCCAAGGCAGCCGTAAGGGGACTTAGACATTCTCCCCTGGGTGACATGCCTGTGTGCGGCATACCATGGGTGACGGTCCACCCATCATACACCCCAGAGTGTGGCCCCCATCCTAGTGGTCCAATGGCACCCCTCACAGCTCCCCGATGCCACCTGTGTACCATGTTGGTACTCCCGTCCTGATGCGGCTCTCTTGATCCCCGATGCCTGCCCTATCGGTGCTATTGCAGCACCAACGTATGGTGATACAGTGCCCACCCATGCCTCAGCAGATGGTGCCCAAACCCCCCATACACCACTGCAGACTGCTCCCCAGTGCCCAGTACATCCCACCACTCACCTCTATGGTCAGGCACCAGTTGCACCAAACATGGTGGGGGGACATCGACACCCCGGTTGGGTCCACATGCCCATTGCCTAGTGGGACAGGGGGTCCTGTGTTAGTTTCTGTTAGCCTGCAGTGGACCTGTGCAGTGCGCCAGGGGTTTGTTGCACAGTTCTGTTCAGTGCTAGTGTGGGGAATTAGCCAGTGGGACCCCTACTGTACCTGAATCAGGCGCAAGGTCCCTGATGCACCAGGCATTGGTGCTAGATGCTGCTTGCCAAGCTTGTGCCAGACACAGGCCCCTATGAGAATTGTGCCCATGCAGTATAGGAATGGCAGTGAAGTACTGAACTGACGCCAACCCCACCTTCACCCTGCAGAGATGGGCAGGCACTGGGCTGTGCCTTTGGGTTGTTGTCCATAACGGTCACGACATTTCCCCTCACCCTACCCTGCAGACACTGACAAGTGTCGAGGTGTGCCTTGGGCGTTCCGGCTTTTCTCATCTCATTCCATAAGGAAATATGCTAAAATGGGTGCAGTATAGGAGAATGGGATGGATTCTTGGGCCAAAGAGTCCAAGGCACACTCAAAGCCTGTCACAGGGTGCGGGGGGGGGTGGAATGGCATGAGCATTACTGTTCACAATCCCAAGTCATATCCCTGACGGCTATAGGGCATTATGGTTGAAAACCCTAACACCCTGGCCGTTTCTTGGTATTTTTACTCCAAGTTTTCAACATGGGCTTTTTGTGATCCCACCGCATGAACAGAGACACATCAGTTTGTTAGCTGAAAGGTGATTTTGCACCGCAACTGCAGCACGTGACGCAACAGTTGTGAAAACACATTTCGAACAGGATGTGAAAAATGACAGCTGCACTGTTTATGAGTAGGTATAAAAAATGGCAATGCTGAAAAGCTGGAATGAAAATATAAAAAAAAAGTGAAGTCATGAGTGTGCATAGAAACTGCACAATGTACTGTACACCGGTAATGTAATTAGTTTAGGGATTTTTTTACAGCAGATTGTCAACACAGGCATTTTGGGACCTCCACTCATGAACAGTGTCACTGTGATTTTCTTAATCTATCCCGAACACTGATATTCCATAATGACCACGCCATTCTGCGCCGAAAGTGTGAAAACACATTTCAGCCAGGGTGTGGAAAATGACAGCTGTACAGTTCATAAGGAGGTGTGGAAAAATGCCAATGTTGAAAATCTGGACTGAAAAGATTACGAATTTGTGAACATATAAGGGTGCGTGGAAATTGCACAATGTACACTCGCAACACCGTCATTTTATGGACTTTTGTCACCAAATTTTCAACATAGCCAGTTAAAGACCTCTGCTCATGACCAGTGTCACTGTGATTTTCTTAATCTGTCTCGAACATTAATATAATTAATGGCTCTCCCCTTTTGCCATTGACAGACCGTGGTGTAATTTGCCGTTATAAAGGAGTGTTTATAACGGCAAACACGTGTACGGTTCTCCTCCTTCTGCGCATGCGCCTACACCAGCGTCTCGCTTCCTGGCTTGCGCTTCCTTCAACGGAGCCACCGAAGAAACATGGCAGTGAGTAAATTTAAAAAAAATTAAAAAGAGCACTGCTTTTACAGATGGGGGACTTTCAGCATTGTTAAAAAAAAAAGAAGTGAAGCCCCCGTAAACGAAAATGCAACAACCGGACAAAAAATAAAGTGGCGCATACTCGTAGCCACACCGAAACTGCTGATTTTATTTTATAAAATTGCTGTGGCCAAAAAGGGGAAAGCCATCAATTATATAAAATAAAATACGGGGTAGTGTGTTTAAACGAGGTTTACACATTGCCTGGGGTTAGATGCTTCACAAAACCCTCGAGCTTCGCCTCTCGGGTTTATGAAGCATCTAACCCCTCGGGTGTGTGTAAACTCTCCTTAAACACACCACCCCGTACTTTATTCTCTATTTTGCACACTGACCATGCCATTGTATGCTACATGTCTGAAAACACATATCAGGTGAAATGTGAAAAACGACAGCTTTACTGTTCATAAGAAAGTGTGGAAAAATGGCAATGCTGACAATATGGAGTGAAAATATTGCAAATGTGCGAGGTTACGAGCATGCGTGGAAACTGCACAACGCATGCTCGTAACACAGTCATTTCATGGACTTTCTCACCAAATTTTCAACATAGGCATTTTAGGACCTCTGCTAATGTACAGTGTCACTGTGATTTTCGTAATGTGTCCCAGACACAGATTTCCCACAGCGACCGCGCTAGTCTGCGCTGGAAGTAGAAAAACACATTTCAGCCAGGATGTGAAAAATGACAGTTATTCTGTTCATAAGAAGGTGCAGAAAAATGGCAATGTTGAAAATCTGGCATGAAAAAATTGCAAATGTGCGAGGTTATGAGCGTGCGTGGAAACTGCGCAACGCACGCTCGTAACACAGTCATTTTATTGACCTTTGTCACCAAATGTTCAACATAGGCATTGTAGCACCTCTGCTAATGAACAGTGTCACTGTAATTTTTGTAATGTGTCCCGAACAAAGATTTCCCACAGCGACCATGCTATTCTGCGCTGGAAGTGCGAAAACAGATTTTGGCCAGGATGTGAAAAATGACAGGTGTACTGTTCATAAGGAGCTGCAGTAAAATGGCAATGTTGGCAATCTGGAGTGAAAAATATTGCAAATGTGTGAAGTTATTAGCGTGCGTGGAAACTGAGCAACGCACGCTCGTAATACAGTCATTTCACGGACTTTTGTCACCAAATTTTCAACATAGGCATTTTAGGACCTCTGCTAATGAACACTGTTACTGTGATTTTAGTAATGTGTCCACAACACTGATTTCTTATGGTGACCGTGCTATTCTGCGCTGGAACTGTGGAAACACATTTCGGGCAAGATGTGAAAAATTAAAGCTATACTGTTCATAAGGAGGTGCGAAAAAATGGCAATGTTGAAAATCTGGAGTGAAAATATTATAAATGCGTGAACGTACGAGCGTGCATGCAAACTGCGCAATGCATGTTCGTAACACCATCATTTTAAGGAGTATTGTCACCAAATTTTCAAAATAGGCATTTTAGGACCTCTGCTAATGAACAGTGTCACTGTCGTTCTTGTAATCTGTCCTGAACATTGATTTCCCACAGCGACCGCGCTATTCTGTGCCGGAAATGCGAACACACATTTTGAGCAAGATGTGAAAAGTACTGTACTTTTCACAAGGAGGTGTGGAAAAATGGCAATGTTGAAAATGTGGCATGAAAATATTGCAAAGTTACGAGCATGCGTAGCAACTGCGCAAGACATGCTCGGAAAACAGCTACTTTTGGGATTTTCTTCCACCAAATTTGAAACATAGGCTTTTTGAGAGCCCACTTCATGAACACTGGCACTGTCGTTTTGTTACTCGGTCCCGAAAGGAGATCCCACGCAGTGACCGAGAAATCACCTTTCGGGGCCGTGTAACACTATGACAGTGGCAGAATTCATGAGGAGGGGTCCCAAAAACCCCATGTTGAAATTTTGGTGCCAAAATTCCAAAAAATGCCTGAGATATGCATCAAAGTTGAAAAAACCCTATCTATCCCATTATACAGCTTACTGGCATTTTTTCCATTCGTGGTCGGCTTTGAAAAGTGCAGACGTGTTCCCGGTCCACGAAGATCATCACACCGACTCCACAGGTAAGTATGGGGTGAGGGTGTGTGTGGGGAGGTGGGGTACACAGAGGGTGGGCGTGGGTTGGGGAGGAATTGAAGAGGACTGTTTTCTACTTTACAGGTTTATTTAAAAAAAAAACATTGCAGGAAGGTTTTTTTTTTACAGGGACGTTTTGTTTGGGCACGCTGGGTGGGCTCCCAGCGGTGCCACCTGACTGTTTGGGGGTGCTTTGCTTGACGGGGGATTGGCATCCCTGCCGGCACCTATCGGGGGGAGACAAGAGCCGAGGGGGATTGGGCACCCCCCTGACAGGCAAGACACTGGGGGGACGTGACCACTATGCTGGTGGGGAGTGGGCTCCCCGTCAGCAAAATTATGAATAAGGGGGCATGCCGACAGGGGGATTGGGCACCCCCCTTGGCACAGGACAATTTTGTAAAGGGGAGGACTGTGCTGACGGGGACTGGGCAACCCTGTCAGTTTTTATTTTCTTTAGGTGTTTCACCAGGAAGGCACATGAAGGGGTGGGCGCAGCGGCTTGCAGCTCTGTAACTGGCTGCTGCTATCAGGGAGCGCACCAAACAGCTGACTGCATACTGACGGGGTGCTCCCTGATCGCAGCGGTTCAATTCCTTTGATGTTGTGGCCGGCTTGTTTAACTGCGGTGATCCAGGGTATGCTACTCTATTGGCTCAGCAGAGACCAGCCCCTGAATGGGCTGCTGCCATTCAGCACAACACTGCCGCGCCTCCACAACCCCCTTGTGAAGAAAGCTGAGACAATGTGGCTTTTGCACGTGCATGCAAGCAAACACAAAAATGAATAACCACAAAATAATTAAGAAAACAAAGGGAAGAACCCCAATGAATTATAACCCTGCCAAAATTACAGGTCCCCAGAGATGAAAACCAATATTTGAACTGTTCTGCAAAACGGAGTAACGTCTTCTCTGAAAGCAGCAGTGCGTCTTTAGTAGCAAAAACTATCAATAATCAATCAGGGCCTGAAACCTCCAATTCAAGTGTCCCCATGCTCCTCGTAATCAGAACCTCCTCCCTTGGCTTACATATCTCTTGCCTCGGCCCTTAGTCCGTCTGCCCACTTACCCGCTTCAACCGGATCTGAGAAAATGCAGACTTTACCCTGATGTGTTATCCAAAGACGAGCAGGATAAATAATCGTATGAGGCACTCCTGTTTCCCCTCAATACTCTTCTCACCCCGTCAAATCTCTTCTGCCGCTGCCTGGTAAGATAATTGATGTTGGGGAAGATATAAACCCGATGGTCATCTTGATGCAGTGGGCTCGTTCTCCGGGCATACTGAAGGATCCGGTCTTGGGCTCCCACCCCTGAGGTCACCACCATCAGTGTCCTAGGTTCCTCAGAATTCTGCAGGTGGCCCTTGGGAGTGATCCTATAGACTTTCTGCACCTCCCATTTAAACTTTTCATCCTCTGGGCATAATTTAACTGTAAGCCAGTCCTGAATGAACATCATGGGGTGATCTCCTTCAACCCCCCTTGGGGAGACTAATAATCCGGATGTTAGCAGAGCACACCCGGTTCTCCAACTATTCCAATCTGGTACGGAAATACTGGGATTCTTTGCCCATGAGGGTTGTTGCACTCATAGAGGCATCAGTTTGCTTCTGAATTCATCCATGGTCGCTTCAAGCACCACAACACAATTGTTAAAATCGTCTACTTTCTGGTTCAGAGTGGTGACCGAGGAAATCAAGTGCTGCAATTTTGTCCCTAAGGATGTCATAGCTTCTGTAGGACCAGGCTCTTTTTCGGCCTGTAGGATTGTTTCAGTCCTAGCAGGCCCAGTGATAGTTCTGCTTTTTTCATCTCCTCCTGTGGCACGATCCTTCTTTGGGTTATCCATCCTTAGTAACTCCAAGTCGCTCTATCCACTGGTGTGCTTCAAAAGACGATTTAGAAATCCAAACATACAAAATGTTGTTTGATTTCAAGTTGAATTAAGAGAGCTACAAATTTCTGCTGTTTCTTGACACGGGCTCAAAAGTGCCCCCACATGTCCACATCTTGGTAAAGTCCGCCTACCTGAAATCCAGAACCCTTCTTTGTGTGGCATGACTCTGCCACTGTACTCGTACCGAACCATACCATGCGATGATCACTGGACCCCAGGCATCCACCCACCCTGACTTCTGCAATTCTGTCCCCATTGGTGAGTACCAGGTCCAAAATTGCACCCTCACAGGTGGTTCTAGCACTGGCTGCCCGAGACCTGCCCCTTGCATGGAGTACAGGATGTCTCTGCGCCTGGCTGAGGCAGCAGCTGGGATGCTCCAATCCACATCTGGCAGATTGAAATCACCTACCACTCAGCCCAGTGGAGCTGAGAGTTGAGGCACTGGACGCCACACCTCGTGCCACGTTGGCGACCCAGGTTTGGACACGAGCCCGGGCCGTTAGGGATTGGTGGGGAGGGATAGGATTGAGTGTCCAATGGGCTGCTCTCCATCCCCGGAGAGGATCCAGAGAGCCATCGCTTTACAGCGGCCCTGGTGATAACCAGGTACCATATGGTGCATAGCAAATATGAGCACGGTAGACGCCGCATGTATGTGCCTGATCGGCCATTGCACGCACGCACACTCCTGGGGCCCAGAAAACTGGAAAATAAGCAGCACTGACCGCCGTAGCTTGATGGTCGCGACCAATCGCTGACGGTGCCTGGATGGCGCATGCTGGTAACGGTTCTCCCAGTTGTGGGGGCACTAGGGGGGTGCCCCCTTTGAGGGTAGAGCTGCATCTGTCAGCTGGGTGTGCAGCACTTTGGGATCGAAGGTGGAGTTGAAGTGGTGGCTGGAGTTAAAAGTAGGTCAGTGGCTGCCAAGGGGAGAAAATATGACATGTTAAAAAAATAAATCACCTAGCAGCAGCATTTCCCCTTTAGCTGCCATCGTGTGAAAGGATTCAACTAGAATCCTGTTCACCTCCTCAACCCGTGCTGGAGATCTGTATATCACGCCTGTGTGAATAGCTGTGCCATTGCCCATCTCAAGGGTGACCCACACTACCTCTACCCCTCCGCATTCTCTGTATCTCAGTCACTCTAATACCCTCCCTGATGTAAACAGCCAACCCTCCCCCCCTTTCTCTCCTAAACAAAATATAACCTAGTACTCCTACATGCCGGCTATGGTTTCCAGTACACCACGTCTCAGTAATAGCTACAGTGTCCAGGTCAGCCTCTGTCATCAAGGTCACCAGGTCTGGGATTTTATTTCCTAGGCTGCGGCACTAGTATACATGGCCTGTCATGTTTTGTCATTTCTCCTTTTATCATCCCCTCTTTTGTCTTTTTGCCACCTCCGTTTGCCCTTCCAGTTTTGAACCCCCTTTCTCCTGTCCTCTGCTGTTTCCCCCTTTATGAGTTTAGTTACCTCTGGCAATATCTTAACTTTATGGTCCTCCATGTTGACTGCACTATCCTGTGGGGGTAGACAGTTTGATTCTCCCTGCTTCCTTCTGCCATCCCCCCACCTAATTTAAATGTTTGCCAAGAAAATATTATTCACTGCAGTAATCTTTTTTCTTCCAAGGGGTCCTTTAGCATCAGTAACTGTTTTGCACTTAGCTGGCTAGATACAACTGCCCTGGAGGTGTACCTTTAAGAGATATTTCAATGAGCGTAGAGCCAAGCCAATCAAAAGACAGGAGGGGGTGTGAGCTGAGTGAAAGCTGTTGAATGCTTCAGAATTTTTTCAAGGAAAAACGAGGGCAAATGCCCTGAAAAAGAATCATCAGGATTCAAAAAACATACAGATGTCCACAAAAGTGGAAACAGAAACAACAGCAACACGAGCTAAAAACTCGGCAATAAGAAACTCCAAATTTGGTAAAAGGTCACATAAGAGCCCTTCTCCTAAAGGTGAACTGGGGAGGAAGGGTGGGAGCTTACTGATGCTAAAGGACCCCTTGGAAGAAAGAAGATTACTGCAGTGAGTAATTTTTTCTTCTTACCCCAGGAGTCCTTTAGCATCAGTAACTTTTTTGCAGATTACCCAGCAGTACCAAATGGGAGGTGGGCAGAGAACCTACTTAGGAAACAGGCTCTGCAGAACCGCCCTGCCAAATCTGGCATCAGATCTGGTCTGCACATCCAAACTGTAGTGTTTCACAAAGATGTGCAAGATTTCCAGGTAGCTGCCTTGCAGACATCCAGTAGGGGAATATCCCTTGCTGCTGCAAGCAAGGCTGCAGTGACCCTGGTGGAACGGGCCCAGAGCCCCACTGGAGGTTGTTGACCAGCTTTCCCATAGCAGAATCTAATACAAGAGACCAACCAATGAGAAATAGTTCTCTTGGTAGTTGGTCTTCCTCTGCCTACATCCCCGTAGGTGAGGAATCACTGAGTGGAAGAGCCTCTGGATTGTCTAGTACGCTCTAGCTAGTGAAAGATGGCTCTTTTGACATCCAAGCTGTGGAGCTTTTGCTTGTCAGGAATGGATGGCTCAGTAAAGAAGACAGGCAGAGTAATGGACTGGTTCAAGTGAAACTCTGAAACCACCTTTGGCAGAAATATCCTATTTGTCCTGAGCTCAACTTTATCGTTGTGAGGGATGATGTAATTCGGCTCAGTGCACAGAGCCTGTAGCTCTGAAATCCTCCTGGCAGACATAATGGCTACCAGGAAGATGGTCTTTCAAATTACAAACTTGATGTGGGCCATGGACATAGGCTCAAAAGATGTATTTATGAGCTCATCTATGCAAAAGTTCAGGTTACAAGGAGGAACAGGCTCCCTGGTTGGAGGTTGGAGGTGCAAGAGGCCTTTGAAAAACTGTTTAAAAATGTTGTGGGGGAAAAAAATATTTCTTCTTTCCCACCGAAAGGTAGGCTGAAATTGCCGCCAGGTGTAGCTTGAGCGAAGATAGTTTCAAGCCTGACGCCTGTAGTTGTACTATGTAGTCTAGCAGCCGAGGGTCTGAAGCTGATAGGGGTTCGACCTTTTCACTCTTGCACCACAGGGAAAACCTTTTCCATTTGGCTGCATAAGTCTTCTTAGTGTTCAGTTTTTTAGCCATCCTCAGTATCTTAAGGACCTGTTCAGAATACTGGGAGGATGGAAACTCTAACTCCTCAAGAACCAGGCCTTGAGGTGAAGAGAGTGTACGTCTGGATACTGCACTCCCATCTGAGGAAGGGTCAGCAGGGAATGAGTCAGAGGCAGGCGAATGGGCCTGTTGCAGGACACTGAGAGAAGGAGAAGGTAACAGGCTTACCTGGGCCAGTCTGGAACCACTAGGATCATCAATGCATGCTGTTGTCTGAGTTCCAGCAAAACCCTGAATATCAGGGGAAAGGGAGGATATAGGAACCTCCCTGACCAGTCCAGGATCAGGGCATCCAGAGGAAGTGTTCCTGGAACTGGGGGCCTGCAACAGTACTGAGAAAGCTGATAATTGAGAGGAAAGGGGAAAGGGAAAGGAGAAATTGTTTCACCAGGAAAGGCACACTCAGCCAGAGCTTGTTTCCAGGTGTGACCTGGGAGCACAAGGAAGTTAAGTGACTTACTCAGGGTCACACAGTATGCAAGTGGAAGCTGTGGGATTCAAACCCAGGTCTGGTCTGCTGGATGTCACCAGATTTGCAGCTCAGAGCCTTAGATCACTGTGCTATACTGCCTCCTAGAGAGGAGAGGAGAGGAGAAGCAAACAGATCCATATCTGGAGAGCCCCACTGCCTGAACACTGTGGCTAGTACTTGTTTGTTCAGTGTCCATTTGCTCTGATCTTGACTGATACAGCTTAGAGCTTTCACCAGAGTACTGAGTTTGCCTGGGAGGTAAACAGCTGAGAGGCTGACTCCCAAGGAGAATGCTAGAGACCAAAGCTTCAAAGCTTCCAAACAGTATTCCTGATCTGGTACCACCCTGCTTGTTTATGTAAAACATTGCAGTGGTGTTGTCCTTTTGAATTTGAACTGCCTGCCCTTCTATGCTGGGAGCGAAAGCTTTGAGAGTTATTAAGACTGCTCTGAGTTCCAAAAGATTTATGAGCAACTGTGACTATTCCAGAGTCAAGTTTCTGCTTACTGAAGCACTGTATAAATGAGCTCCCCAGCCCAAAAGGGAGGAGTCTGTGGTGATCACCTTGTGGGAAGAGGAGCTTGAAAGGGAACCCCTGCCTGCAAATTTGCAGAGTTCTTCCACCACAGCAAGTTTTGGAAGAACTGCTCCAACACAGGTATCAACTTTGAAAATGTGTTGTTTCTCTGAGACCAGCGAGCTCTGAGGTAGGCTTGCAGGAGTCTCAATCTGTACCTGACCATTGGGACTACTGCAGTCATAGAGGCCATATGTCCCAGAAGTTTGACAAAATGTCTGGCTGGTCTTGGCTGTCCCTGGGCGAAAGAATCTGCCACTGAAAGGAAACTCTGAATTCTTTCCTGCGGGAGGAAAGCATATACCTTCTGAGTGTCCAGTTGGGCCCCTATGAAGGTGAGTAGCTGGGTGGGTTCCAGGTGAGATTTCTTTAGATTTACCAGGAAACCCAGAGACTCTAGAGTGCGATCTGTGAGGGAAAGAGATTCTTTGACCTGGCAAGGAGACTTTGCTACTATGAGCCGGTCAGCCAGACAGGGGTAGAGAGTCTCCTGAGATGTGCTGCTACCAGTGCGAGACACTTGGTAAAGACTCTTGGGGCCGAGGACAGACTGAAGAGCATGGCGGTGAACTAACAGTGACCCAAAGGATGTTTGAATCTGAGAAACTTCCTGTGAGATCTCCTTGTATGTATGTGGAAGTAGGCGTCCTTTAAGTCGAGGGAGGCTAGCCAGTCTCCCTGCTGTAAGGACTGTATGACCAGAGACAGAGTGACCATTCTGAATTTGTTTTTTTTTCAGATGTTTGTTTAAATATCTGAGATCTAAGATAGGTCACCGCTCCCCCATTTTCTTTTGTGTCAGAAAATGTCTGGAGTAGACACCCTTGCCCTTCTCATGGGTGGGGACCCTCTCCACTGCTCATAAAGCCAGAAGGTTTTGTACCTCCATTTCCAACAGTGGTATCTGTGTTGGGGACAGAGGTCTTGACACCTAGGTATGCTTGAGGTCTGGCAGCTGCCTGAACTGTAATGGCAGACTCTTCTTCACCATCTCCAGCACCCATTTGTCCGACATGATGAGGGACCAGTGTTGAAGATAGTGAGAGAGTCTGCCTCCAACTGGAAACGGGGAGGCGACCTGGACACTCACATAAGGACTTAGACTGAGAGGTAGATGGCCGGGTAGAAGTGGCTCTTCTTTGGCCCCTTCTGCCCCTGCCTCTGAAAGACCCCCTGTACTGGCTAAAGTCAGACTGGGAATAGGGATTGTAATGCCTGGGAACAAAACTTCTGCCCCTACCGCCCCTGGGACAGGATCTATGAGGGGTGGCGGTTTAGGCTTGGATGAGTGGCTCTGCTAGGAGGCCTTGTACTAATCAACCTTTTTCATGTAATCAGTGGTTCTGTAATCAAACAACATATTTTGATCACGGGGAAAATCCATGGCCTTGTTCTGAGTGTCTGTGGTCAGACTGGTTGTTCTAAGCCAGGCGAAGCGTCTCAGAGAGAGAGATGGCATGGGCCATCGCCCTAGAGGCTGCATCATTGTTGTCATCTGCCATGTGGAATTGGTACACAGTAGCTTCCAGGGCAGTTTTTGATGTATCCACCAGCTCCTGCACCACAGAATCTGATCCGTTGCAGGCGATAGCCTGGACAGATTTCCAAACGGCTTTCTGATATTTAGCTGTGAATGCCATATAAGAAGAAAGCCTGAGAAGCAGGAAAGCTGTGGCATAAATTTTCTTTGCTATAAAGTCAATTTTCTTGGAATCCCTGTCAGGGGGCGAGGGCAATAAGGAGACTCTAGCTATCTCACAAGCTGCCTGCTGCACTATACTTTCGTGGCTAGGGTGTGCAGACAGGAACTTGGTACTATTTTTAGACAATTTATATTTTCTCTCAAGCCGCTTATCAACCCCTGATACTGAACTGGGGTGTTGAAGCACCTTCATGGTATTTTTTTCTAAATGCATTATAGATAGGAATGACCAGGGTCTTCGAGGCCTTTCATCTCCATATAATCTTCGTCTTCATCGATGTCTTGGTTAGGCTCCTGCGTAGGAAGATCCCAGGTATCCAGCATATTTTGTATAAATGTAAACATAGAGGAAGGATCCTCGTGGTCACTCGGGAGATCCCCAAGGTGAGGGTCCGGGGACTTCTGGGGTTTAAGGCCCTCAAAATCCATGTCAGGGACATCATAAAATTGATCATCATCTGCATCACCCTCACAGTCTACAGAAGAGAACTGTGAAAGAGTGCTTGCCAGCTCCAGTAAATCGAGGACCCATATTTTGAAGGGTCTGAAACAGTTGGCATGCTTTTTCCATATCTTGCACTGACGGAAGAACCTGCGCAGTTTGTAAGTGTTTTTTTTCTTTCTGCATGCTTTAAGCTGCCTGTTGTCTTGCTATTGGCTTTCCCGGGAGCAAAAGGAGCATATCTGTCTTGCCAGAGTTTCTTTTTAGCCACTTCATCAGAGGCTTGATCAAGCTTGCTTTTTTCATCACTCTTATTTTTCAATTGGTGATGAACTTCATCTTTGGAAGCTTTATTATTTGGCTGGGATCTGGACGGTTCCTCAGCACATCTGCTTTTGGTATTAGTACTTTTTAATGCCCCCTTGTTGGAAGCTTTTGATTTATCCTCAATCATAATAATCAAAGGTTTGTCTGCTATGTTTGCTAACTTATGCAAAGCAAACCAGTTCTGGAGCTACGAACTGAGTGCAGGTTTCTGTGAAGATGCCACCGGCCAGTCCTGCCCCAGTTAATAAACTCTGTCTATTACTACTGCCTTTTTTGGGGGGGGTTGTAAAACTGGGATCTATACCAGTGCCAATCTTAATAGAAACCCAGTAATACCCAACTGTGCACAGGTGGTTGCTGGACCCTTACAGTCCTGGCACAGATGATACCAGGGTCCAGTAATATAACAAAAAAGGTTTCCACGAAATTGCCAATCTAGAGAGAAAATCCCCAGGCACTGTTTAAAATTTAAATCTACTGCAGGTGCCTCGCAGTAAACCCAAGGTCTGAGGTAAAAAAAAAAAAAAAAAACAAGCCAACTGTCCCTAATTCGACAGTTCCCACAAGAATCTGCCTCAAAAATGAAGGAAACCATCGAAAATAAGCACCCATGATAAAATTAGGTTTTAAACTAAATAGTCGTGGTAAAAATAAAGTCTACATAGCACCATTGTGCTAAAAATAAAAAATGTGCGCAGCTCTAATCAAAAAGTAAAACTTTCACTCAGCACACTTAAGGAAATAATTTATGAGGAAAACTTTACCTAGATAAGCACTAGGATGCTGTTAACAAAGAAAGTAGGAGACATCTCAGAGGCATGTTGCTCAGTCCAGCGGAGAAAAAATTCTGAAGCATTCAACAGCTCTCACTCAGCTCACAACCCCTCCTATCTTTTGATTAGCTTGGCCTTATGCTCATTTAAATATCTCTTAAAGGCATACCTCCAGGGCAGTTGCACCTAGGCAGCTAAGTGCAAAAATGTTACTGATGCTAAAGGACTCCTGGGGTAAGAATTAAGCATTTAAAGTGTTCACTGAGGACAACGTTCCCCTCCCTGGGTGGATGTAGGCCGTCGCCTTTGTACAGGTCCACATTCCTCCAGGTGGGTTCCAGTCCCCAGTGAAGCCAAAACCCTTCTCTCTGCACCAGTTCTCCAACCAAGCGTTGAAGTCCCTGGTGTACAGGTTACTAGCCTCTCTCTTGCCATGGACAGGCAGCACCTCCGAGAAAGTCATGGAGCTTGCTACCTCCCCAAGGTCCCTTCCCAACTCCCTGAACTCCTCCTGCACCCTTTCTATCCCTGCCTCATCCCTAGCCAGGTTATTTGTCCCCAGATGGACAATGACATCAAGCTTCCCCTTCCTCGCTATTGATGTAGCGATTCTCTGTATCCTCTCCCCATCCCTCTGAGCTGTGCTTCCCAGTAGAAACTTTACCTCCCTTTCCTCCATTGTACCTGTGCCCAAATCCACTCCCCGGACTATGGAGTCTCCCACTAGAAGAAGTTTCCACTTCCTTTGGGGTTCTCTACCACCTACCTGTGGGGCTTTCTTGTGGAGAACCCGACTGTTCCCCCTTGGTCGCAACTTCGGGCGATACTGTGGGATCCTACCACTCCTCCAAAACTGTGTAGGAGTTCTTCAGTTGCACCAGGTGGGGGATGCACTTTTGATCCACCCACCTTACCCTCCCTGAGCCCACCCACTCCTTTTGCTGTCCACCTTTGAGGTAGTGGGTGTAGACTTGGTTGCCACTGGGTGGGGGAGGAGATTCCCTGAAACCTAGCCAACTCGGCCTGGAGGCTGGCAATCTTGCCCACAGCCCAGACAAGTGCCTGCAGATGGGACATCACCGCATTTCCCAAAAAGTCCTTCTGAAGACTGCTACTTCACATCCATTGCCCTGCACCACTCCAAACATTATCCTTTTCTGCCCTGCTTCTGTCTGCCCTGATTGCTAATAGGGAACCTCCCTTCTCCTTAGTACGGTAACCCTTTTCCCAGTGACTATTTACCAGGAACCCCTAATGTACCATGCAAAAAAAATTGTTGTTTTTTTTTTACTTCTATACAATAGCAATCTCAAGAAGATATCCACCCTGATTATGCAGCACTGCTTACTGTGGTTCTCCCCAACCGGTCTCTGAGCAGGAAGTTGCCACACCTTCTGGTTTAATACCTATAAAGGTACTGTAGTTGAGCTGGGGGTGGGTGAGATGTTTTTATTTTATTTATTTGCACAATCGGATTTGCAATCTTTGAGCCATAGGCTCGTTTACAAAGGTACCTCATCACAGAGAGGACAACAGTGTTATTACAGTAAGTTGACATACAGATTTATACAGTAGTATACAGACATTGTTGCATATATTTTGTACATTTCATAAAATAGTAGTTACATGTATACAGATATCTAGCAGGGGGGAATGAAGGAAACCGGGTGGGGGTGGCGGAGGAGGCAGTCCGGAAAATTTTGTGAGATGGGGGTGGCAAAACCCATCTGGTCCTGTGTTGCAGAACCAATCAGTGCAAACCAGCCAGAAGCAGCCCGAGCCCCACTGTCTGTGCCCAATACACAAATACGCCCCACTGAACAGAAAGTCTGAAACTAAATTTAGAAAAAAATACAGCAACTCCACTAACAGTGAATTCTTAGCCGTACCAAAATAGTCCAATGCAAAACGTCACCAAAAAACAAAGGCAATTTAGAAAATTTAGCAAACTAACAAATAAATAAGCAGTATTTCAACCCCCTAGGATTTCAGAAAAAAACAAATGAAAATCAGCCCCTTCCTCAGCAGACTAGCCCAAGGAAATCAGTAATCTCACTTCCTTCCCCAGCAGACTAGCACAGAGGAATTTAGTGTTTGAGCCCCCTATAACTTAGCAGCAAAACTGTTCAAAACAAAGCAATAAAAAAACCTCCACTCCTTCAATCCACAGCCAAAACTACAGGAAAATTAAGGTAGACTTCCCTCAGCGCTCAACCAAGATTGTGCTGCTCTCTCTTTGGGGTCACAGAATCAATCCAGGCTTCTAATTCAGTGCATTTCAATGCAGCCTAATACTCAAGCAATTACGTAAAATAGGAATACCAAGTGATTATTACAGAACCTTTTCCTGGTTCTGGAAGAGGAGGCAGGGTGGGAGATTTATGCATAATGAGGGATCCCCTGGAAGAAACAATATTACTATGGTAAGTAATTTTTTCTTCAAACCCCAGGAATCCCTCATTATGCTTAACATGTACGGACTAAACAGCAGTACCTTGGGAGGCTGGGTACAGAACCTACTTAGGGAAAAGGTTCTGCAGAACAGCAGTGCCAAACCTGGCATCTGTTCTGGGCTGTACAAACATATGAAAAGAGCCAACAGAAGAAGACCACCTGGTGTATTGCAACTTATGCCACTGATCCTGCCCCCCCCAACTGCCTCTCCCTCCCTTTCCTTGGTCCCAAGGGTTCCCTTTGTGTTTGTCCCAAGCCCTCCTGAATGCTCTCACTGTCTTTGCTGATACCACCTCCTCTGGCAGCTCATTTCAGGTGGTCTCCACCCTCTCCATATAGAAATGTTTCCTTACATGTCTTCTGAATCCCCCCCCATCAATTTTAGTCTGTGCCCCTTAGTGGTGGTGTTTTCACTCATTTTAAAGAGTAATTTCCTTCATGTACTTGAAGGTCTCTATCATATCCCCCTCTGCCTCCTCTCCTCCAGGGAGTACATCCCCAGGGCTCCCAGCCTCTTCTCATAGGACCGATCCTGTAGCCCCTCTAGCATCTTAGTTGCTCTCCTCTGGACCCTCTCCAGAATACTGATGTCCTTCTTAAGGTATGGATGCCAGTACCTCACTCCATATCTTCTAAATGTGGTCTCACCAATGACCTGTACAGTGGTAAAATGACCTCAGGCTCCACCTGCTACTGAATCCCCTTGCAATGCACCCAAGCATCCTGTTAGCCTTTGCCACTGCCTTCTTACACAGGGAGGTGTGTTTTAGGTCACTTGTAATCGTAACTCCTAGATCCTTTTCCTCTTTGGATGCATTTACCTGAACTCCTATGTAATTCTCTGCCCTAGGGTTCTTGGCTCCTATGTGCATCACTTTGCACTTTTTGGCATTGAAACCAAGTTGCCAGATTCCTGACCATCTCTCTAGTTTGGCAAGATCCTCCCTCTGGTCCTGTATCCCCTCCTTGGTGTCCACCCTCCCACAGAGTTTGGTGTCACTCAGATAGTAGTGCCTTGTAAAGGTGTAAAGTGTGTTCCATGTAGCTGCTTTAGAGATGTCTAGCAAGGGAACATCCCTGACTGCTGCCACAGAGGCAGCAGTACCACGCGTGGAGTGAGCCCTAAGATCCTGAGGTGGCTGTATGTTAGCTTTAGAGTAACAGAACAGAATGCACGTGACAATCCAGAGGCAGTAGTCCTCCTTGATGCTGGATTGCCTTTCTTCACTTCACCACAGGTGAGGAACAGCTGAGTGTGGGAAAACCTATGGTCCGTGGTACACTCCAGATAGCATTCCAGAGACCTCCTGACATCCAGACTGTGTAGCTTTTACTCGCCAGTACTGGAATGCTCTGAAAAGAACACCGGAAGGGTGATGGACTGGTTCAGGTGGAACTCAGACACCACTTTGGGAAGGACTTTTCTGTTACTACTAAGGACTACTTCATTCCGGTGGAAGATGATGTAGTTTGGTTACATACAGAGGACCTGTAACTCGCACACCCTTCTGGCTGGAGTGATGGCTACCAAGAAGACTGTCTTCCATGTGACATACTTCAAATCCGCGGTGGCCACTGGCTCAAAAGGAGGTTCCATGAGCTTCGCTATGCAGACGTTCGGATCCCATGGAGGGATGAGCTCCCTAACTGGAGGATACAGCTATAGGAGACCCTTAAAGAACCGCTTAAAAAATATGGTGAGGTACCCGTTTTTCTGCTTACCTGCTGAAGTACAGGCAGAAACAGCCACCAAGTGAACCTTTAGGGTAGCAAGTCTAAGACCTAAGGTTTGCAGGTGCAGAAAATAGTCCAAGAGTGTAGGCAGATCAGTCTGAAGGGGGCTGAGCTGTTTAGAGGCACACCATAGTGAAAACCTTTTCCATTTGGATGCATACGTTTTCTGAGTAGCTGGTTTCCATGACATTTTTAGGACGTGCAGAACCTGCTCTGAGAAATGGTAATCAGAATATTCTAGCTCCTCAAGAACCAGGCTTTCAGCCACAGGGACTCGAAGTTCGGTAAGGTTATTCTGTCCCGAGACGTTGTCAGCAGGCTGCACCTCAAAGGAAGGTCTATGGGTTTTCTGACAGAGTCAGTAGATGGAAGCACCAAGGCTGTCTGGCCCAGTTTGGGGCTATTAGACTCATGCTTGCAGACTGAGTTCTCAGCTTCAGAACTTGTAACTATAGAGGGAATGGAGGGAAAGCGTACAGAAACTTCCCTGTCCAATCCAGACACAGAGCCTCCATGGGAATCGACCCACTGCTGGAGACCTCACAGTAGAGGGGGAACAAAAAATTGTCTCTGGAAGTGAACAGATCTAGTTGTGATGTGCCCCATCTCCTGAAGGCTGGCTAGCATTTGCCTGTTCAGTGACCATCAGTGATGATCTTGGCTGATCTTGCTGAGGGAGTCTGCCAGGACAATTTCCTTTCCTAGGAGGTGGACTGCTGTTAAGTGCACCTCCAGTGAATATGCTAGACCTCAGAGTTTCATAGCTTCTGTGCACAGCTTTGAGGACCTTGTGCCTCCCTGCTTGTTGATGTAGTACATGGTGGTGTTCTCTGTTCTGACCTGTACGGATTGTTCCTTGTCTTGTGGTGTGAATGTCTGAAGAGCTAGAAACACTGCTCTTAGCTCCAGTAGATTTATGTGCTCCCTGGAGTCCCGCTGAGATCATACCCCATTCACAGTGAGGTATCCTAGGTGAGCACCCCAGACCAACATCAATCAATCAATCAAAATTTATTTTTAAAAGCGATTTTCAGCAAACCAAAGCACTTAATAATATAAGAACAGATCAAATAAAATATACAATAACAGCAACAATCACAAAACTAAAACAATATCCATAAATGCCCTTTCAAATAAATAAGTTTATAATACAGATTTAAAAGTCCGTAGTCAGGACGACTGCAGGAGCCCGTGCCTGAAAAGGTACCCCCTTCTCTGCTGATGGGGACCGCGATGGAGCGCTTTCAAAAAAGGGTGACTCAATCACGGTACCTGTGCACAGAGCTACCAGGCAGGGAGGGCAACCGGATAGCGGGTCAGCGAATATAGTGACAGGATGTCGCTATATATACATGCGGGGTGGGGGGACCACACCGTGCAATGGGCTGAAGGGTTTGTGGGGTGTAGTGTGGCGGTGAGCTTCCGAGCTGGCCATGTGGCGTGATGGGTTGGTAGCAGGCTAAGGATGGGAGGGTGCCAGGTTCAGTTCTGGGTGCGCTCATTTTTTTCGCCAGTCCATGATTTCATTTTTTTTCCTTTTGCACCCCCCTGGAGTTGAGAATCCTTTACTGGGGGGGGGATGTGGGGGGCACAGTCCCCCGCATTAAAAAAAAATACAAAGTCTCCGGTGCCCTTTTACTGTACGCCACGAGTGTACATCGCCGAAATTGATTTTCGGTGATGTACACTCGCCCAAACCGCGATCGCCTATCCATGATCGCCGTTATCACATGGAACCGTTTTCATCTTTCCACTACTGCAAGGCTTGTAACAGGGTCCTTGTAACTGGCACTAGCTTGGATAAGGGTTGACGCTTTTGGGACCAGTGGGCTCGCAAGTGGAACTGAATGTCCCTTATTTGAAATCTTGCTCCTGGAACCACCGCACCGCCGTGATGAATGCCATCTGTCCTAACAGCTGAAGGAATTATCTTGCTGGTCTGACCTATGGCAAAGGATTTTGCCAGGTCTATAAGGTTTCTCGCCCTTTCCCAGGGTAGGAAAGCTTTCCCCTGCAGTGCATCTAGTTCTACTCCTATGAAGTCCAGCATCTGCACTGGGTCTGTCTGAGACTTTTGCACCTTTATAAGGAATCCTCATCTTTCCAGAGTGTGCTGAGTGAGGACGAGCGAGTCTTTGACCTGCTGGTGTGATTTTCTCATGACCAGCCAGTCATCTAAGTAAGGAAAAAATATCACCCCTTTTCTCCTTAGATGTGCTGCTGCTGCTACAGTTAAGCACTTTGTCAACACTCTGGGAGCGGATGACAGGCCTTAAGGAAGAGCTGTGAACTGGTAGTCGCCTGAGGGAAGCCTGAACGGCAGGTTATTTCCTGTGACTGGGCCTGACTGGGATGTGAAAATATGCATCCTTCAGGTCCAGGAATGCTAATCAATGCCCCTGTTGAAGGGATGGTATGACTGTGGACAGAATGACCATCTTTTTTTTTTTTTTGTATTCTTTGTTTATTGTATTTTAAAACACAAATACAGCACATATAGGCATATACATGCATTGCCAGATATAGCAAACAGTATAACAGGTTATCACTTAAAGTTAATCTAGTAAGTACAGCGTCTATCATCTGTTTTTACCACATGGAGGGTCCCTAACAGTGAAAAAGCTCATTTTTGAGCACCTCAGGGGCCATTAATACAGCAATGCTTTGGAACATAGGAGATTAATGAGCACTAATAACTAATCCATGCTAATTATAGCAGTTCATAGAAAGTTCCACATTTCAACAGTACATAACACTTACTAAACAATCAGCGTACATAACCTATAGCAACATAGATTTGTAGATATACATAAAACTCTCCCATCCTCGCAGTACAGAATAATGTAAAAGTGAATATACTGCTCAACTTAACTTTAGTTTAAAACGGGAACAGCAACACCCGTACAGTTTGAAAAGTACCTCTTATGGCGTTCAAGTAAGAAACCTACGGCAACAGAGACTTTCCCAAGCACCAAAAGTGAAACAGTCGAGCTCCCTGAAGGCTATAAAGACAGCGCTATATTGGATCAAAATAGTATGGCATTTTAAATTCAGGTGCTCTGGCATGATTATAGCCCCTAACTCCGCAGGACTGAAATAAATTCACAAGCAGTATCAAAATACCAACATAACTTCTTTTGGGATACAATAACACTCCCGTAAAATTCTACGATACCCCTGATTGGTAAATATTTAGGACCGGATTTACACACCCATCACCCTCCCATCACAGTATTATCCAACTTTAATGAACAATTTCACTTGACATGAGAGACAGCATATAGGGAATTAAGTGCATTACACAAACCACGTTAAGTCCTGTGATTTAGATGAATTAGAGTCCAAACATCGGGTTCAAAATACGGAGCATAATTTTTTCTAAAGTCCTGACCACAGTAGGTCGAGTCTTTTCAGGTGTCACCATCATCCGACAGGGTCTCCTCATTCTCCGGTTGTCTATTAATCATCGGTAATTTTTCAGTAAAGAGTCCTGCCGCTTTAAGGTCTGTAAAGCTATATGCTTTACCTTGAAAACTGAACTGTAGGCGTGCTGGAAATACCAAGCGATTTTGAATACCTGCTGCCCTCAATTTAGCCGATACCCCATCAAATGCCTTCCTCCGGGATCATGTAGTATAAGAATAATCAGGGAAAAAAAGAACTCTAGATTCCCCGATAGAAACTGGTGCTTGTTCTCTGAAACATAGAATTTGATGGCAGATAAGGACCGCTTGGCCCACCCAGTCTGCCCATTTCCCTACCTAATGGATAAGCTGCAGATCCTAGTTAACCAGCAGCCTACTTCTTTCTACCCCCAACCCTTAGAATTGCCTTATGGCTGTCCCATGCATGCTTGAATTCAACCACTGTTTTTGACTCACAACCTTCCTCCGGAAGGCTGCTCCATGCATCCACAACCTCTCTGTGAAAAATACTTCCTTACATTACCTCTGAGCCACCCCCATCTTCAAATTCAGGCCCCTTGTTCTTGCACCTCTTTTTTAAAGATGCTACCCTCTTGGACTTTGTTGATTCCTTGAGGTACTTGAAAGTTTCTATCATGTCCCCTCTCCTCCTTTCCTCGAGGCTATACATATTAAGCTCCTTTAGCCTCTCTTCATATGTCTTCCAGTGCAGACCCTGCACCATTTTAGTTGCCCTCCTCTGGACAGCTTCTATCTTGTCTTTGTCCTTGAGGAGATTGGGTCTCCAGAACTGCACACAGTACTCCAGATAGGGTCTCACCAGCTGTCTGTACAGAGGGATAACAACTTCCTGTTTTCTACTGGTGATGCCTCTCCCTATGCATCCCAGTATCCCCCCAGCCCTCCTTACTGACTTATCACATTGCTTGCCCACCTTTAAGTCATCTGATATGACTACCCCCAGGTCCCTTTCCATTTTTGTTGTTGTTAGTATCTCACCCCCCACTGCGTACTCTTCCCCTGGGTTTTTGTTTCCCAGGTGCATTACCTTGCACTTCTTAGCATTAAATCTAAGCTGCCATACATTTGACCATTCCTCTAACCTTGCCAAGTCCCTTCTCATCCTTTCCACCACACGCTGTGCATCAACTCTGTTGCAGATCTTTGTGTCACCTGCAAAGAGACATACTTTTCCTTCCAGTCCCTCTGCATTGTCGCTTACAAAGACATTGAAGAGGACCGGTCCTAAAACTGAATCCTGCGGCACCCCACTAATAACCCCCCTTTCTTCAGAGTGGACTTCATTTACTATTACCCTCTGTGTCCTATTCTCCAGCCAATTCTTCACCCAGGCTATCATCTTGGGACCCACTCCCAGGCTGGCTAACTTGTATATTAATCTTTTGTGTGGGACTGAGTCAAATGCCTTGCTAAAGTCTAGGTAGGCCATGTCCACAGCCCCTACCTGATCTACTACTTTGGTCACCCAGTCAAAGAAATCTATTAGATTAGTCTGGCATGACCTTCCCGGTGTGAATCCATGCTGCCTTGGGTCCTGTGCCCTCTGGCCTCTAGGTACTGCAATTCTTTCCTTCAGAAGTGATTCCATCATTTTCCTATCACTGAGGTTAAACTAACAGGTCTGTAGTTTCCGCTTCTGCCCTGCTCCCACTTTTGTGAAAGGAATCACATCTGCCCTCCTCCAGTCCTCAGGTGCCACCCCATCCTCCCATGATTTGTTAAAGAGGGTAGTCAGTGGTGTCACTAGTTCTACCTTAGTTCTTTTAGAATTCTAGGATGAATCCATCAGGCGCATTGCTTTGTCCACCTTCAGTTTTAAGAGAGTTCTTTCAGAACCCTTTCTTCTGTAAATGGGCTGGTATCAACTTCTGTATCCAGAGTGTTTCTATTGTTTGTTTTAAGTACCTTCCCCTCTTCGTTTGTAAATACTGAGCAAAAATATCTGTTTAGTATCTCTGCCTTTTCACAGTCACCCTCTGCTCACTCCCTCCCCTTTATTAAGCCTCACTATCCCTCCCTTAGTCTTCCTTCGCTCCCTGATGTACCTAAAAAAGGTTTTATCCCCCTTCTTAACTGAGTTGGCTATCTTTTCCTCAGTTCGGGCCTTTGCTGTTCTGACTGCCTTCCCAGCTTCCTTTTGCTTTAACTGATACAATTCTCTGTCCTGCCTCTTCTGTGATTCCTTGTACTTTCTGAATGCTTTCTTTTTCTCTTGAACCTTCACTGCCACCCCCTATGAGAACCATAGTGGTTTCTTACATTGTTTTGTTTTGTTTATTTGCTTCACACAAAGGCTTGTTACCTCTGTGATGGCAGCACGCAGAATTTGATCCCGTTGGTTTGAGGTGGTAACTGAGAAAAGTATAGTTCTGGGGCCATCTCCATGTGTAGTAGCTCTGCGTAGGGTGATTCTGTAGGTCTTTGTTATTGGCATGGCATAACCAAGACCAATCGCCTCTGGTAACCAGCGTTCCAAGAATGTGATCAGGTCTCCCTCTTCGGTACCCTCCGGAACTCCCAATAGGCGCACATTAGTGGATCTGGTCAAGTTTTCTAATTGTTCCAATCAGGTCTTTATTGCCGCTTGGTCCTTTATCATGTTGGCCGAGACTGCAAGCGCTTTCCCCGCCATGTGGCTAGCTTCTGCCACCGAATTAGACATTGTGTCCGTCTTTTGTTCCACCAGCACCAAGTGCTCCAACTGCTGATCCATTTTTTTATCAGAATGACCATCTTGAATGTGAATTTTTTCAGATGCTTGTTCAAGAATCTGAGGTTCAGAATGGGTTGCCATTCCCCATTTTTCTTTTTTGTGAGGAAGCACCTTGAGTAAAGGCCCTTTCCCCACTGGGATAGGGGCACTTTTTCTGTTGTGTTTAACAACTGGGGAATGGTGGAAATGTCTGTGTACCAAAAATTTTAGAAACATTTTGAAGTTTAAAGTGAGGCCTTGGCTCACTACTTCCAGGACCCACATGCCTGTGGTGATGTTTTCCCACTCCTGAAAGAAATGAGACAGCCTTCCCCCTAATGGCACCGGGGTGGCGACCTGGACACATACATCAGGGGTAGGGATGTAAATTTGTCATGGCAGTCATACACATCATGGATTCCATGACCTTTGGCCTTTATTTAGGACTTCCATGACTTTCACTATTCTCATCAACAAGTAGTAACGATGACAGTAGCAGGAATATTACTAATGATTCCATGGACAACCAATGAGTTATTAAAACCTCATCCATGACAAACTTACATCCTTAATCAGGGGTTCTGTTTAGGCTGAGTCCTGCAGGATGAAGCCTGATCAGACTTTCGGGATGGTCTTTGTCCTCTGCCCCTGAAGTAACCTCTCGAGTGAGAGTATTCATATGGCATGGGGTAGTACAGTCTTGTGTAGTGACCCCTACCCCAACCTCACCTTCCCTGAGACCTGTAAAGCCTAGAAGCCTTTTCCTTTTCTGTATTTCTTTTGTAGGTGGTTTTATACTCCTGAACCTTTTTCACTTAAGCCTCTGTTTTGTCCCCAAAGGGTTATTCTTACATGGGAAAGCCATGGTCTTTGTCCGAGCACCATGAGACAAACAAGTTGTTCTTACCCATGCAAATCTCCTAAGGGAGACGGCATGGACCATAGACCTGGAAGCAGTTTCATTATTGTCCACGGCCATGTGGTACTGGTATTTGGTGGTCTCCATGGCAGTTCTAGCAGTGTCTGCTATGTCCTGGGCATGGTCCCCTGATATTTGTGCACATTGGGACAGTACCGCGTTCCAAAGGGCTTTCTGGTACTGAACTGCGTAAGCCATATATGCTGCCTTTCTCAGGAGCAGGGAGGCTGTCGCATACATTTTCTTCCTCATACTGTTAAGCTGTCTGGAATCTTTGTCTGGAGGCTGGGCAAAGAGGGACATCCTGGCCTTGTTGCAAGTAGCTGCCTGGACCACCCCATCGTGGTCAAAGTGCACATAGAGGTGCTCAACATTATGTCTATCCAGCTAGTACTTTCTGTTTTCTTTGTCCACCCCAGTGACAGATGTGGGGGATTGAAGAAGTTAGCAGGTTGTCCTATTTAGTGCTCTGTGCACTAGCTAGAGCAGCCTTTTTGTGGGGTTTATCCCCATTATATCCCAGTGGTCAGCCTCCTCTTCTGCCTCACCTGTCTCTGGAGTGGGAAGAACCAGAGTATCCACTATCTTCCTCACAAAGGCATACAGAGATGGATAATCCTCCTTCTCCCATGCAAAGGGTCCAAAGTCCTGACAGGGGGAACCATCTGATTCTATTGTGTCTCCCTCATCTTCAGGTTCCTCATAGCAGGAATCATCATCCGTGTTCCGCCAGGGTGGGGGTAAGGAGGAACCGGTAAGGTCATTGCGTTTCCCATGGCTTGGAAAGCCTGGAAGAAATGTAAAACCGCTGCAACCTCCTCTTGCGAGGGCACTGTAGCCTGGTTCACTGGTGCCTCTTTTTGCCGGTCAGCAAGAGGGGCAGTGATCTTTTTGATATTCTGCTTATGTATGTCCATTGGCTTCTCCTTTTGCCTTTCAGCAGGAGGGGCAGTATTTTCTTTAGCTTGTTTCTTCTGGTGGAGAGAAGAAGAAATTAACTTCATACTTTCTGTAATTTCCTTTTCTGTCAGCTCCAATATTGTCAATGGGTAATCATTACAAATAAGTGTAGTGCACCCATACCAGGGGAATGACACAGCCCAAGATTTAGAATATTGGGCACCTGAGGATTCCCTGCACTAACAACTCCCTAGTTACTACTTAGCAGTGCCATGAGAGCTACACACAGATAGAATAAAAAAGACAGTCACACATTTATAATAATAAAAACTGCCTTACCTTCCTATTTGATATTCAGAAAAGGAATATATTTCATTGACCTAAAAGGACTCCTGAAGTATTTGGATCCTGTTGTAGTCGCAAGGTGCTTCACAGGTGACACACATCTCACAGGAGTCATCCATCTGTGAACTGTTTCACAAACCCACTCGTGAGGGTGAGATCACTGAGCTCACAGTGTCCACCCCTAGGTGCAATCCATGACAGGGAGGAGGGGAAAACAGGGATACCCTCCTCGTGTATGCCCAGAGTGCTCACTGGATTTACAACTGACCACTTGCCACGAGGTCCCAGAGTATCTCTCTATACTCTGGATCAGGGCACAATACCAGTCTCGAGTCTTGTGGCCAAATATGAACCCTTTTTGTGGCTATTACACACAGGAGGAAGGCCCAAGTGTTACACCCTCTTCAGGTAGCAGTGCACCACTTGATTTGGTCTTTGCCCTACAGAACATGCAATAGCCCGGTTCACAATCCCTGCAGACCCGAATGAGACTCTAGTATTCTCCCAAAATCCATCCTGATGTCCCCACTTACCATTCTCAAATTGGCTGCTATTTGGTGACCCTTCTAAGCATAAACAGATGTCACAGATTTGTAATAACATTTCCACAGTCTCTACAGTCACACATACAAATATAATAAATCTTAAGCAAGCAGAATTCTTTAGAAAAACAAAAGTCTTTACTAAAATAATTAACTAAATACAGTTACAAGAAAAAGCGAACATAATTAGGTTACAGTCAGAAAATGAAATGGACAAGTGTACAGGAAAACGCCTTGAAACTGGTTAACTAAAGTTCTACTTTACAAGCATGGAGTTTGTTCAGTCTGCAGTTGTTCCTGGTTGCTTCTTAGGAGTCCAGAACAGAAATATGTTCCAGTATCCTCTCAGCAAGACTTAATAACAAGACAGAAAAAAATATGTGTCCACCCATCCTGTGATGTCACACAGCTTGTTCATGATGCTGGCTGTGAGGTAACTTTCATCCTGCTTAATTAACCAGTAACACGACTAGTGTCATATTTAAACTCTGATGTTTTTCAGAGTCCCAGCTGGTAGGCTAATTTCACAGTCTCCTGCTATATTTAAAACTTTGATGTACCAATATTCTATCCTGTGAGTTAAAGTCATGTTAGAATTTCACATAACACTGGTAGAATGGCCTTTCCTGGGGAATATATCCTGTTCCCTCATAAAATGTGATATACTTAGAATAGTGTCCCAAGATCAAAACAGTCTGCCTCTGCAGTGCATGTTAATGGCAGGTAAATGACTTTTGGCACATCTCTGTTAACAGAACCTGAGAATTAAGATCTCCCCTTCCTGGTAAACAGGTGGCCTTCAAGTCAAAAGGTCACCCCTTTAAAAACAAATCTAGTCTTTCTCTAAGCCTTAAATTAATACTGGCATGGGCATACACAGAAATCCCATAAAACAATATATAACAGAAATATATATTGCACATGATGGTTGGCAGACAGGTAGCATGCGACAAACTGAAGCTAGTTAATAATGAGACATATGCACTATCTTTTTTTTTTTTAGAAGGCAGAGAACTAAACTGCAACAGGAAACACCTTAGTTAACCAATGAAACCTGTTAACCTACAGTCACACATAATTGATAAATCAGCATATAAAATCAGCTTAATTGATAAATCAGCATATAATTATGCATATCAGAGTACAATGCAACAGAAAAGAGAGAAAGGTACATGTAAGGGATTTTACTAAAAAAAAGACCTCTCTCCTAGCATGCAGAATAAGAGTCTCCCTTTGGAGGGATGCTCCTGGGCGGGTCCCCACTGACAATGTCGGAGCTAACTGAAAAGGAAATTACAGTAAGTATGAAGTTAATTTCTTCTTTCTGTAGCGCTAAACATTGTCAATGGGTAATCATTACAAATGGGTTCTAAGAAGCAGTACCCAGAGAAAAAAACCGGAGTGGGAGAAGATTATCCCATACGCTAGATGCATCAGAATTACTTGCAAACTGCTTCCTGCAACACAGGGTTTTATTTAACTCTAAAAATTGATTAGCGTTTTGCTCATAAAAGTGCTAAATTTTTATGAAAATGCATAGCTCTTGCTTCACTGTGTTTAACAAACACAGCACTTCTAGAAAATCTATATCAATACTTTTTGTACAGTTAGCATCATCCCAAGAAAAAAACTGCTAATTATTTAAAACCCTGCAACACTTTGCAACCAAAAGCTGCATCAGCAGAACTCTAAGCATCCAATTTATAATGTTTTGTAAACTTGTGGTCTGAGGACCACGTAGCTGCCTTGCATAGTTCTGAAACTGTGGCCTCGCCCCTCTCCGCCCACGAAGTATCCAGTGTCCTGGTGGAGTGCACCTTGATAAGAGCTGGAGGCCTCATATTTCTTGCCACGCAGCCCTTAGCAACACAGGCCTGTACTCACCTAGCTACGGTGGGTTTAGAGGCCTTTTGTCCTTTCTTGGCTGCCCCACAAGCACAAACAGCCTATCTGACTTACAAAATTCCAACGTACGTTTAAGGTAGATCCCAACTGTCTTCCTCAGGTCAAGTTTATGAAACTCCTTCTCCTTGGAGTGAGAAGGATGTGGATAGAAGGATGGAAGGCAAATCTCTTGATTCACATGAAAAGTCGTGGGCACTTTTGGGATGAAGGATGGAACAGGCCTACACACCACCTTGTCCTTATGCATGATAAGGTAAGGCTCCTTATGAAACAAGGCCTGGAGTTCGCCCACTCTCCACTAAAAAACAGACCATGTAGGACAAAACATCCAGTGGCACAATGACAATGGTTCAACTCAGACATCATTCAGAACCAAGATAAGATCCCACTGGGAAACTGGGGAATCGAAACAATGGCTGGCGCCTGCCAACCGCACACAAAAAACACACAACCTATTTGTTCCTAGGGAGAACCCCAAGGAAGCTCAGAGAGTGGTAACTTGCCCTCTCAGTACACTCAATGCCAGCCCCTTATCTGCACCATTCTGAAGGAATTCCAGGATCTGGGCAATGGATGCCTTCAAAGGCTCAATTCCTTTCTCTCTGGCCAAGAAGAACATATAGTCCAGACTCAGGCGTAAGCAGCTGAGGTAGAGGTTTTTCTTGCCGCCAGCAAGGTTCAACTACCTGTGGGGAAAAACCTAGCCTTAAGAGTCTCCCCCTTTCAGGAGCCAGGCAGCAAGTTGCATTGCGCCTAGGTTCAGGTGGAGAATTAAGCCTTGCAGCTGGGCTAGGTTCACTAGATCTGAGAACCACGGTCTTCTTGGCCACTCTGGGGATATCAGAAGAAAGTCTCCACTTGAGCGTCTTATTTTCCTTAAGACCTTCTGGAGAAGAGGCAGTGGAGGAAAAGCATGTGCTCTGCAGAAGTACCACACCTGAGTCAGGGCATCCACTGCCTCTACATGAGAACCCTGCCTTAAGAACCTGTGGGTCTGAGCATTGTGGCTTGAAGCAAACAGATCTATCTGCAGTTGCCTGAACCAACTGCTTAGTAATGCAAACACCTCTGGGTTCAACTGCCATCTTCGTGACATAGCCAGTCCGCCTGAACATTCAAATCCCCCACCAGATGTGCTGCTAAGAGAGAGAGAGAAGATTCTCCTCTGCCCAGCTCAGTAGGCTGGCGGTCTCCCAAAGCACTGCCCTGCTTTTTATGCCTCCTTAGTTATGTAAGCCACTGTGATGGTGTTGTCCGACCGCACCTTTATTGTGGTGTTCCTCAGTCTGGACTGAAAATCAAGCAAAGCTAGGTGAACTGCCCGCATCACCAGGACATTTATGTGGAAACGCTATTCTTGTAGTGACCAAATCCCCTAAGTGGGAAGTTGGTCCAGGACTGCTCCCCACCCACGCAAGCTTGCTTCCGTTGTGAGAATCACCTCTGGCAGGAGTTCCAATGGACCCCCCCTTATTGATATTCTGCACATTCAGCCACCAACACAGAGAGTGACAAAGCTGATGGCTGAAGAGGATCCTGGTTTGACAGGCCTCTGATGATGGGTCCCAGGCCGTCATCAGCCCCATTTGAAGAGGCTGCATGTGGAAGCAGGCCCAGGGAACTAAGTCTACTGCTGCTGCCATGAGGCCCAGAATCCGCAGCAGAGTGTGGCCTGACGCTGGAGACTGATCCACCATATCTCCGACAGCAACATGTCCTCCCGGGAGGGTGATAGGAACACCCTCCCTACTTTCACGCTGAAGATCGCCCCCAAGTGCTCAAAGGACTGCGATGGCTCTAAGGAGCTCTTCTCCTAGTTTACCATCTAGCTATGTGATTCTAGGATCTCCAGGGTCCTGGACACCTATCTTTTTGCAAGAAGCATCATCGGTGCTCGAATGAGCAGGTCATCCGGATAAGGATAGACATGATGATCCTCCTGCCATAGTTGAGCCACCAGGACAATCAATACCTTCGAGAAAACTCGAGTGGCTGTTGCAAAGCCAAATGGTAGAGCCTTGTACTGGAATTGCTGGCCTAGAATTGAGAACCTGAGGTACCTCTGGTGAGACTGATGGATGGGGATGTAAAGGTAAGCATCCATCAGATCTATTGAGGCTAAGAAATCCCCCGGTTGAACAACTCGGAATACTATCCTCAGAGACTCTATCTTGAATGTTTTGTGGTGCACAAACTTGCTCAGATTCACAATGGGCCTGAACCCCCTGAAGTTCTTGGGAACTACGAAGTAGGGGAATAGAACCCTTGACCCTGCTCGTTTGGGGGAACCGGAACTACAGCTCTGATTTGAATGAGATGGGTCAGAGTGACCGACACCGCCTGGCATTTTGCCACTTGCTCTGAAACTGGGGACAGCAGAAAAATGTCCCCTTGAAGGAATCATTGAGAATTTTATGGCGTGGCCTAGGTGAAGGATTTCCAAAACCCAGGTGTCTGACCTTTGTTGGGGCCCATCTTGTAAGAAATTCCTTAAGTCTTGCACCAAGGGGAAGGGGATGGCCCTACGTACCATCATTGAGAGGTACCAGGCTTTTGTGCTGGTCCTCCTCCATGGTGCCTGGGAAAGGAGCCTCTACTACCATATCCTCTATTGCCTAATAGATACCTTTGTTTCTCTGTGTACCAAAGTTCTGAAAGGGACAAAACCCTCCCTGGGACTGTCTGTGCCGACCATCGCCCCTGGCCTCATTGAGAAGCTGCAGCCTTGCTTTGCTGTTTTGACACTGGTCAGTGGCCCTTTTTATCCTGCAGGATAGAATCCAGATCAGAACCAAACAATAAACTTCCTTCAAAAGGAAGACTAAACAGTTTTGTTTTTGAATACTAATCAGCAGACCAATGTCTGATTCACACGGCCCTCATGGCTGAATAGTGTGGTAGGCTAACAAGTGTAAACTGTCCACTGTGGAATCCCCAAGGAAGGAGGATGAAATGGCCACCAAATGAAAAATACTTGCACCCTCTGAATCAGGAGGGATGTAGTCGGTCAGCGTAGTGACATAGAGGTTCAAGGCTCTGGCAACAATAAATGAAGCATAGGAGGTACTCATGTTTGCGCCTGAAATGAGCCCCCCTCCATTGGAATAGTACTTTGTTTTATAGAATTATAAACAGCCTTGTCTGCTGGGGGGGGGGAAGGCACTTGCAAGACCTTTCCTCTAAAAAAGGATAATTCATAGTTCTTGGTTTTGGGAGATTTCATCTCTCATTCACACCTGCCTATTCCTGTTCAATAATTTGGTCACAGTGAAGAAAACCTGGAAAACATTTTGGAGCAGAGAATGCTGCTGTAAAAACTGGATTAACCTCCAGTGGCTCCATGGACTGCTCCTCCTTGAGCTGTAAAGATCTACATGCCTCAGATATCAAAAAGGACAAGGACTTATTATCAAAGAGGGTTGGAATCGGTATCCTGGTCTTGGGTTCCGTTCACTCTTCCTCCTCAGAGAGGACGTCCTCCTCGTCTAAAAGTAATTATTTTAGGTCCGGCGTTTCCCCAAGAGTCCCGTAATAATCATCCTGGCCTTCCAATGGGTCAGTGTTGGGATCTGCCTCCCTGCTTATCTGATTCCACAGCCTACTCCTGCAGTGTTGCACCTGGACGTGCCTTTGTGGTCCCCCCTGACCTGAGGGGCTCTGTTTGGGTTTTGGGTGTATTTGCTGGGATGTCCTGTGGGACATCGGGGTCCCAGGTAGTTGAAGGGAATGGTTATCTGTGCCATAAACCAAGTGTAGAAAGACTTGTAAAGTACAGGGAGTGGCTTAGCTAACATACTAAAATGCCAGCAGAATAGGCCTAACGGTCTTTTGCGTCTGCTCGTTTGGTCAGCCCCCACCCTGGAAGCTGACCTTGCTGCCCCTCTCGCCTTCTCCCTTCCCAGTTCCGGATATTCTCGCTGCACTGAATTTTGCTTCCTGAACCCTTCCCCTGTCCCACCCCCTCTTGAACCCCTCCACAGTCTCTGCCTCCACCAGCCCCCTTGGCAGCGCATTCCATGGCTCCACCACCCTCTCAGTGAAGTAGCACCTCCTCTTTTCTCCCCTGAATCTTCCCCCTCCAGTTTCCAACCATGCCCTTTAGTGGCCCCCTCCTCCTTCCTTCAAAGCACCCTGACTGTTCCTCCCTATTTGCCCCTTCATGTAGCTGAAGACCTCTATCATGTCCCCGGTCCCTCTCTCTTCCAATGTGTACATATTTAGCTCTTGAGCCTCTCCTCATAGGTCTTGTCCCCAAGCCCCAAATCATTTTGGTTGCCTCCTCTTGGACCTCTCCAGGAGTTTAATGTCCCTCTTAATGTGACCTCCAAAACTGCACGCAGTACTCGAGGTGTGGCCTCACCAAGCAGTTATACAGAGGGAGTATCACTTCCCTCCTTCTGGAGGTGATCCCCCTAGTGATGCATACCAACATCCGGTTGGCCTTGGCTGCTGCCCTCCTACAAGTCTCCGAGTTGTTCATCTTGACATCCACCACCACCCCCAGGTCCCTCTCAGCCATCGAGACTTGCAGCATTCCCCCCCCCGGGTGTACACTTGGCCCGGGTTTCTGGCCCCAGGTGCAGTACCTGCATTTCCTGCATTGAACCCTCAGCTTCCACTTTCTAGACCATCTTTCCAGAGCCTCGAGGTCCTCTGTAGGCCACCCTCCCCATCCACCACCGCCCCCAGTTTTGAGTAATCCGCAAAGAGACTCATCTCACTCCTGATACCTGTCCTTATGTCAGAGATGTAGGCGTTGAACAGGAGGGGCCCAAGGACTGATCCCTGTGGGACCCCACTAATGACCCTTCTTGGGGATGAGACTATCCCGCCAACTACGACCCTCTGAGTCCGGTCCTGGAGCCAATTGCCTATCCATCT
This sequence comes from Neoceratodus forsteri, assembly GCA_016271365.2. Classification (NCBI taxonomy): domain Eukaryota; kingdom Metazoa; phylum Chordata; order Ceratodontiformes; family Ceratodontidae; genus Neoceratodus; species Neoceratodus forsteri. The sequence goes on along the minus strand of CM028133.1, from coordinate 1,131,006,987 downwards.
GATTATCTGGTTCCCCACCCCCATTTCTCCCAGCTAATCCAACAGGCCCACATGAGGAAGAGAGTCAAATGCCTTGCTGAAGTCTAGAAAGAGGACGACCACTGGTCTACCCAGGTCCAAGGCACTCGTCATCCAGTCATAGAACTCCACAAGGTTTGTCTGACACAATTTCCCCGGGACAAATCCATGCTATAGTCCAGGCACCCTGACTAGCTAGAAGGAAGCCAGGTTAAAGCACTGCCCCAGATAGGTTCTGCCAGAGAACAGGCAGAGACACCAGGAGAAAGGAGATGCTATTATTATGACTAAACTTCTCTACTGGGATTATATTGCCCTCCTTCCCTCCCCACTACCCTAAACCAGTTCTAGTTTTATAGGCACAGGATTTGACTGACAACAGGAACTTCCTGTTTGGGAGCAGGAAGTGAGTAATCACAGAGCCACCAAAGACTCGCCCTCCTAGAAGGAAGAGCAGCTCTCCACCCCCCCCCAGCTGCTGGAAGTCTGACTCTGAGCAAGGAAGGAGACTACTGAGAACTACAGGAACTTCTTTTTCTCAGAACAGGAAGATCAGGAGCAGAAGGAACTAGAAGGGGACAGGATCAGATCTGTTCCAGTACAGTAGCTGCTTCTTGTTGTTTTTACAGGGTTTCTTGCAGATTTTACTTGGTAAAAGGTTATTTCTTTTTTTACTACTTGTAAGGGGCTAGCAGGGTATTGTTTTTGGGGCTGTTGGAGGTTTAAAAACTGGTTTGGTGGTTGTAAATGGGCTAATTTTTTGGGACGTTTCACTGTGTAGCAGGCTGCGCTGGTGGAGGCCTATTTCTTCTGATTTAAAACTTATTTGGTGGGATTTGTTTGGGGCTGCTTATTTGAATTGGAGACCTGTATCTGTTAATTTCAAGCCTATTTTGATGTGTTGTTAGCGAAGCTGACTGAATTGGAGACCTGTTTCCTTTGGTAGCAAACATATTTTGGGGGCTTTGAGTGGAATTTTGATTCCTTTTTGCTGGCTTCACTAGCTACAAAGGTTAGTGCATAGTTGGGGAAGGGTGTTAATGGTCTGGCCAGGTCTCACTCAGCTAATTAACTGAAGGCAGAGCTGAATCAGGTTTGTGGTGTCAGTTGCTTTGGCTTCTCAGAAGGAACTAGAAGGGGACAGAATCAGATCTGTTCCAGTACAGTAGCTGATTCTTGTTGTGTTTACAGGGTTTCTTGAGGATTTTACTTGGTAGGTTATTTCTTTTCTTTCTTACTACTTCTAAGGGGCTAGCAGAATATTGTTTTTGGGGCTGTTGGAAGTCTGAAAACTGGTTTGGTGGCTGTAAGTGGGCTCATTTGTTGGATGTTTCACTGTGTAGCAGGCTGCGCTGGTGAAGGCCTATTTCTTCTGATTTAAAACCTATTTGGTGGGATTTAATTGGGGCTGTTTCTCTGGTTGCAGGGCTTGGAAGGGCAGACACAGGGCTGATACACTCTCTCGAGAGTTGGGTGTAGGCCCCACCCCTCCCTCCCAGAGCTCTGCTTATTTATAGAGGAACACCTGCCCTGCAACTGGAGGAAAAGGCTTCAGGTGCAGCTCATGTAGTTCTAGCCACTGGGGGTTGGATAGAAAGGCTGGGAGAGAGGAGCTTAGGGAGTTGTTCATTTCCCTTATAAGTTTACTGTGTTGTACTGCACCTAGTAACAGTTATCAATTTACTGTGGGACTGTATCTAGGATTAGTGGGTGACCTGATTAGTCGGTAGGGGTGTATCTTGGACTAGTGGGGAAACTGGTGCCTCACCCAAGGAAACCTACTTGGAGGGGGGGTATGGGACCACACATCATTAGGGCCGGCATCTTTGGGAGGGAGGTGGGGTGCACAGGGTGTGGGGCAACCATGATACTGGACTGGGCTTGGAAGTTTGGTAGTTGCCCAGTGTGCTACCAGCTGGCACAGATAAGGGATGAGGTTGTGGGGATTAGGAGACAGCTGGGGGAAGGGGGACGGTATGGTTGGGGAAGAGGGCAGGGGCTCTCCCACGGGGTTGCACCAAGCACTAGGGGCAGGGCATAGGGAAAGGAATGCAGGAGAGTACTCTGGGGTCACACAGAGACCCTGGCAGAGGGGGCCCAAAAGGAGGACACTACTAAGGAAGCAGGCAGGTAACTGGGGACCCTCACGGGGGGGGCCAGAGAGACAACATTCGCAGGGAAGTAGGCAGATGGCTGGGGCTGGACACAAGGAAGCAAGGTGGGGAGGTGGATCGGACCTTATGCTCAGTAACCACTTCAATTCTCTTCTTCTGCTTGAGGATGAGGGGGGTGATGTAGCCATGACAGGGGTGGTTACAGATGGAAAGGGAGTGGGAGTCAGGAGGCGGGGGCTGGATAGCAGGAGGAACTGGGGGAACCTAGAATGCAGGAAAACGGGGGCAGCAGTGGATCAGAGCAGGAGGGGCAGGGGGAAGAGGGAGGAAAGCGCAAGGAGAAGGGCCAGTTGGGAAGAAAGGGCAAGCAGAAGGACCAGAAGTACAAGGAAGATACAATAAAGGGAGTTGGGGGTTTAGGCCAGGGGAGTACGTCAAGCAAGGAGGGGATGAATGGAGACGGTAAGGAAGGGATGACGAGCCAGGCTAGTTTAGCAGATGGGGGACAAGGACCAGTCGTGAGCAGTAAGGGGGGAGGTAGCGAGGTACAGAAGGATACTTGGGAGGAGGAGAGGCATAGGATCGGAGGGGAAGGGGTGGCCAGGGTAAATAAGGAGGGGCAGCAGGTGGCACCCAGATAGGGGGAGGAGCAATGAGCTGGCTGGGTGGAGGGTCCGGTAGAAAGGATGAGGGACATGAAGGGGGGAAATGGAGGAAAAGGAGCGGTTAGAGTGCTCCTATTGGGGGATTCTATGATCAGGGGTATCAAATGGGATAGGGAAGGGGAAGTCTGGCCAGTTACAACAAAATGCATCCCTGGACTAACGGTGCACAGTGCCAAGCATGAGGTATATCAGCTGGCAAAGGATTGTGGGGGTTCCCGGGATATACTGGTCCACCTGGGTACAAATGACATTGAGGGAAATAGCGAGCTAGAGATACAGGCAAGGTTCAGGGAGCTTGCCAGGGTCTGTCATGACACAGAATGTGCAATTTCCTTCTCAGAAATCCTGCCAGTGCCAAGGGCTAGTGGGGAACACAAAAAGAAGATTAGGGACATAAACCAGTGGCTCAGGGAGTGGTGTGAGGCCAGAGAGTATGGGTTGATGGGGGATTGGGGGGAGACCTGGGAGGATAAGGAGCTGTATGCTAGAGATAAGCTCCATCTCAATTTGGAGGGGAAGGGAATCCTTAAGTTGAAAATAGAGGAGTTCATTGGTGAAAGGTGGGGTTTAAACTTGTGAAGGGGAGGGATGATACAAAAGGCTGTCGAGGGGGGTCCGATAAAGGAGGGTCTCCACCTCCCCAGGGAGCTGGAGGAATGTGGGAAAAGGCCGACTGGTAAGGTGCAGACCAGGGGAAAACGGAATCTCCATAGAAACACGAACAGGGGAAATGGAAGTATAGGGAAAGGGTGGAAGGTAGTCCTGCTAAATGCCAGGAGCTTGGGCAATAAAATGCCTGAGCTTCAGGTGATGCTAACTGAGGGAGTGGGGGATGTGGCAGCGGTCATTGAGACCTGGGCCACCACAGGACACGACTGGGACCTGAACCTGGAGGGTTACACTATGTTCAGGAAGATCGGGGGGAAGGGTAGCAATATTAGTCAAAAACTGTATTGACATAGGGGGAGTAGAGAAGGCGGAGGGAACCGTGGAGGTGATTTGCGTTACCTTGATAACAAGGGGAAGGCAAGAGAGTAAAAAGAGGAGTGGTGTATAGACCCCCTGCGCTGGCGGAGGAGCTGGAGGAGAATCTGCTGGCAGATGTTGGGAGACACTGTAGATTGGGCAGGGGAAGGGTGGTGGTGTTGGGGGACTTAAATATGCCAGGAACAGACTGGGAGATTATGACATCCCCGGTGGCCAGGGAACAGAGGTTGTTGGATGTCTTTCAAGACGCGTTCCTAACTCAGCAGGTGGGGGAACCGACTAGGGAGGTGCAGGTACTGGATGTGGTCCTGGCAGACAGTGACCATATTGGGGCCTACAGGTAAGGGACCCGTTAGCGGGGAGCGACCATGCCACGGAATGGTTCTGCCTGGACCTAGGAAGGGTAGAAGGCTGCACAAAGTTGGAGGTAACTGACTTCAGGGGGTTGGATTTTAAGGAAATGGGAAGGATCCCTAAGGAGCATTTGGATGTGATTGGGCCAGACATGGACACTGACAGTAGGTGGGAAATCATCAGGAGGGGAGTGCAGGATGCTACCAGTACCTGTGCAAGAGTAAGATGAAAATGCGGTAGGGACCGAAAACCCTGCTGGTGGACCAGGGAGGTCCAGGAGGTGGTGACGGGAAAGAAGGCAGCCTATGGGCAATTCAAGTGCTCAAGGAGTGAAAGGGATCGAGGGGAGTACGAGCTGATGGCTAGAAGGGCCACTAGGGCGGTATGGGCGTCTAAGGCAAGGAAGGAGCAGAACCTGGCCAGGAAAATTAGGAGAGGGAACAAGGGGTTCTTTAGATATATTGGGGAAAAACGAAGAGTGAAGGGGCAGATTAGGGCGATTAAAACAGGGGAGAGATGGGCACAAGACCCGGAGGAGCAGGCTGAGGTACTAAATGAGTACTTCACCTCAGTTTTCACAAAGGAAAATGGGGGTGCTGCATCATACATGGAGGAGACAGTGATACTGAGGAGGGGGGACCCGATCGGCGGGTCTGGGGAAGGGGGAGGCATCACTGGCAGGTGGGGGGAAGGCTAAGCAGGGGGACGAGGTAGCGGAGGTGGAAATCACAGCAGAGAGAGTGACAGAAGCCCTCAGGTCCGTTAAGATGGAGAAAGCACCGGGGCCGGCTAAACTACATCCCAGAGTGCTGAAGGAACTGGCGGATGTCCTGGCGAAGCTTTTCACCATCTCTCTGAGGACAGGGTGGGTGCCCCAGGACTGGAAGGTGGCGCATATAGTGCCTATCCACAAGGGGGGATCAAGGGAGGTGGCAGGGAACTACAGGCCTGTCAGCCTGACACTGGTGGTAGGCACGGTGATAGAGGGCATTGTCAAGGAGAGGCTGGGGGGGACCTGGAAAAGTCAGGGTGCCTGGATGATAGACAGCATGGATTCATCCCAGGGAAATCATGTCAGACAAATCTTGTGGAGTTCTATGACTGGGTGATGAGTGCCTTGGACTTGGGTAGACCAGTGGACGTCCTCTTTCTAAACTTCAGGAAGGCATTTGACTCTGTTCCTCATGGGGGCCTGTTGGATAAGCTGGGAGAAATGGGGGTGGGGAACCAGATGATCAGATGGATAGCCAACTGGCTCTGGGACTGGACCCAGAGGGTTGTAGTTGGCGGGATAGTCTCATCCCCAAGAAGGGTCATTAGTGGGGTCCCGCAGGGATCAGTCCATGGGCCCCTCCTGTTCAATGCCTATGTCTCTGACATAAGGACAGGTATCAGGAGTGAGATGAGTCTTTTTGAGGATGACTCAAAACTCGGGGCGGTGGTCGATGGGGAGGAGGGAAGGGTGGCCCTACAGGGGGACCTGGAGGCTCTGGAAAGATGGTCTAGAATGTGGAAACTGAGGTTCAATGCAGGGAAATGCAAGGTACTACACCTGAGGGCCAGAAACCCGGGCCAAGTGTACACCTGGGGGGGGGGATGCCACAAGTCTCGAAGGCTGAGAGGGACCTGGGGGTGGTGGTGGATGCCAAAATGAACAACCCGGAGACTTGTAGGAGGGCAGCAGCCAAGGCCAACAGGATGCTGGGATGCATGGCTAGGGGGATCACATCCAGAAGGAGGGAAGCGATACTCCCTCTGTATAACTGCTTGGTGAGGCCACACCTCGAGTACTGCGTGCAGTTTTGGAGGCCACACTTAAGGAGGGACATAAACTCCTGGAGAGGATCCAGAGGAGGGCAACCAAAATGATTTGGGGCTTGGGGGACAGGACCTATGGGGAGAGGCTCGAAGAGCTAAATATGTACATACTGGAAGAGAGAAGGGATGAGAGGACATGATAGAGGTCTTCAGGTACATGAAGGGGGTAAACAGAGGAGGAGCAGTTAGGGTGCTTCGAAGGAAGGAGGAGGGGGCAACTAGAGGGCATGGGTGGAAGCTGGAGGGGGGAAGATTCAGGGGAGAAAGGAGGAGGTGCTACTTCACTGAGAGGATGGTGGAGCCATGGAATGTGCTGCCCAGGGGGCTGGTGGAGTGGTTCAAGAGGGGGTGGGACCAATACAGAGGAAGGGTTCTGGAAGCAAAATCCAGTGCAGTGAGAATATCTGGAACTGGGAAGGGAGAAGCCAGAGAGGGCAAGGGGGGGCAGCAAGGTCAGCTCCCAGGGTGGGGGCTGACCAAACGAGCAGACACGAAAGACCGTTAGGCCTATTCTGCTGGCATTTTAGTATGTTAAAGAGCACAGAGGCAGTAAGTAAGTAGAGAGAAAAACAAAACCAAAAAACAGAAGAAAGAGTAAGTATTCCAAGCAACAGTTAAGGGGCCAGAAATAAGACATGATAAGAGTGGTGCAATGCAGTGGCTGTGGAGCAGCAGTCTTCTGGGAGACATTCTGGAGGAAGTGGTGTTGTCCCATCTGCAGGCACCTCTCTGGGCTGAGGGAGGAGGTTGCTCATCTCCAGGCTGAGTTGGCCAGGATTTGTGGGACCTCCTCTCCCACCCAGGGGCCACCAGTGCCACTGCCACTGCCTCAGAGGTTGCCAAGGAAGAGGAACGGTTGGACCACAGTGGGCTTAGGGAGGGTGAGGGTGGCGGAACAGAGGCGCATCCCTCCAGTTGTACCTCTCCACAATTCATATGCCATTCTGGCAAAGTGCGGTTCCTCTATGGAGGCAGCCACAGTGGAGACTAAGGAGGATGCTGGGAACCTCCACAAAGGAGACCCACAGGAGGGTGGCATGGGACTCAACAGGGTAAGGAAACAATTCCTGGCGGGGGACTCCATTGTTAGAAAAGTAGAACTAGGGGAGGAAGGGGAGAGAGAGAGATAAGGTGCCTGCCTGGTGCCATGGCTTGGAGGGTCAGGGAGCGAATCCTCAGGATCGCTGGAGCAGCTGCACAGGGGAGGGAGCTGACTGTCATTGTCCACCTAGGGACAAATGACCTGGCTAAGAAAGGGATCAGAGTAGTGCAGGAAGTTTGTGTAGTTGGGGAGGGGCCTTAGACCAGTAGCACACACAGTAACCTTTTCGGAGGTTCTGCCTGTCTATGGCATTGGTGAGGCTGCTCCACACCATGGAATTCAATCAGTAGTTGAAAAACTGGTGCAGAGCTCAGGGATTTGGCTTCAGTGGGGACTGGGGTCCACCTGCAGGGATGCAGGCCTATACTGGCATGATGGTCTGCATCTGTCCAGGAGGGGAACAAGGATCCTAGGTGATAGGTATAAATGCTTCATTTGCAAGCATTTAAACTAGCCAAGGGGAGAGGCACTGGAAAGGAGCAGGGAAATCCTAGCCCCTCCGCCCCCCAAAAAAAGATCAGGGTAGTAGGTGAGATAAACACCAAGACAAAGATGTCGATAGGGAGAAGGGCAGGGGTAAATCGAGAAAATGACAAACACAATAAGGACAGGGATGGGGCAAAAAGGGATAAGGCCATCAAGAAATGGAGGGTAATGAGTACCAATGCGCGTAGTCTGGGCAACAAGCTCCCTGAACTGGTGGCCTTGATGGAAGAGGGATGCTTGGATTTTGTAGCAGTCACAGAAACATGGTACACAGAAACATTACTGGGATGTTAACATACCAGGGTACACAACCTACAGGAGAGATGGGGGGGGGAGAAGAGGAGGAGCCCTCTATGTAAAGGAAGGGATAAAAGCAACTGAACAAAAGAATAAACAGGGAGGAGAGGAGGCACTGTGGGTCACCTTAGAGACCGGAAATGGCACCACAATCCACACAGGAGTTGTATACAGACCCCCATATCAGGGGGAAGGAATAGACAAGGATATGATAGAAAGCATCCTTAGGATGGCAGAGAAAGGCGAGATACTGTTGATGGGGGACCTGAATAAGCCAGATGTTAACTGGAATCAAATCAAATCTTTATTTATCCAGGCGGACACCGTTGAGCAAGCTCATTTACAAGGTGGACCTGCATTTGTAAAATGACAGTTATACACACATAACTTAAAGATGAGTTAAACAATGTAAGGAAGGCAAAAGAATAAACTTACAAACATGAGGTGGGTGCAATAAATACAATTCCAAGTATTCACATAGGATTACATGACATTAATTACAGCCTTTAATGACATAGGATTTAGAGTTGCATATTTGTCCATCACTTTACAGGATGGTACAAGTTAATACCATTACAGGCCCCGGAGGGCGGTTCAATGCATGGGAGGTGACCAGGGCTTCGGGGAGCCCATGTTGCTCACGTATTTGGGTGGCAGAGGGAGGAAAAGGAAAAAGAAAAATGTCTATGGCTCTAGTTGTCAGCATGGCAGCTGAATGCTGAATAGGTTTATGTATGGCGGGAGGGGTTCAAGTTATAGCTGCATATGGTGAGGCTAGAGCGTGAGCTATCAACAGGACTACTATGTACTATGGAAACATTTGCAGATTTCGCAAATGTTCTGTCATCACAGGTTCCTAAACACTGAGATACTGATAGGAGAGCTAAGTTTCAGTGAACCTTGTATCCTTTTCCAGAGTGTAGGCAAGGCATGGCTTATAGCTGCCCTACCAAAGTGGTTATTGATTCTGGGGATTTTTAGTGAAGTTAGTGAGAGGCTTCTTATGGCATAGGTGCTTGGCAGACAACAGGAGGCAATCAACAATGTAGTTAGGGAGTTTGTTGGTAGTGCACGGAGTATCCAGAGACTGCATTTATGCGCCTGTATTAGAGAAGGCCACCCTACTGCAGTGTATAACAAGCAGTGATGTGTGGAGGACGGGAGGCCAGTAATGAATCTTAATGCTCTATGATACAGTACATCCAGTTTTGCAAGGTATGAAACAGAGCATTGTCCATATATGATGTCAGCGTAATCGATTAAAGAAAGGAAGGTAGAATGAACTAGCTGTCTTTTGCGCTACTGTCAGGAGATGTCTAATTTATAAAATAGGCCAAGCTCTGCCTTAGTTTTTCATCAATTCTTCAATGTGCTCCATAAAGGAGAGTTTGTTATCCAGCCATAGACCCAGGTATTTGAATTTAGTTACTAACTCAAGTTTTCACCTAGTAGGGTGGTTATAGGAGGAACTGTACCAGTTAGTGGATTTGGCCCCAATGCTGGATGGAGAGAACAGCATGCCTTAGTTTTTTGTATTTAGCAATAGTTTTTGTTGATAAGCTGGTTTTGTAGCGATTGAATTGGCTTGGAGTTCTGAGCATGCGGCTCCAGGAGAGTCACGACTTAGGTAGAGCACTGTATCGCCAGCAAACAGGTGGATACTGGCTTCTTGATTCCTAAGTCCAGATTATTAATGTAGATATTGAACAGTAGGGGCCCAATATGGAACCCTGAGGAACTCCTCTTTTTAGTGGTTTGAGCGGAGAAAGTTCTCCTTCAGCTTTGATTTGTTGCTGCCTACCAGACAGGTAGTCCTGGAACCATTTCAGTGAAATAGAGTCCAGACCTATGGTGTTTAGCGTGGAAAGAAGTAGGCAGTGGTCGACGGTGTCGAACGCCTTGCTGAGGTCTAGAAATACTGCACAAACAAATTTTTTTTTATCGAGTTCCCGTTGCCAGTCATTAGTAACGCTGGCCAGTGCCGTAGTAGTACTGTGCTTAGCTCTAAACTGGACTGCATGGGGTTAAAAAATGCAGAGTTGTCTAGGAATGATCTCAACTGTGTATCCACAACTTTTCCAGCATTTTCGAAAGTATAGGTAGTAGGAGATTGGCCTATAGTTGTTCAGGTCACTTGGGTCCCCTGCTTTGAAAAGCGAATAACATGAGCAGTTTTCCATTCTGTAGGAGAGAGCCTTGGTTAGGGATAGGTTGAATAAGTGCGAAATGGGTGCGCAAGTATGTGATGAGCTATTTTCAGAAAGTATGGGTCGAATAAATCAGCTCCTGCGCTTTTCCTAGTGTCCAACCGTAGCAGCAGGTCTTCAACTTCTTTTATGTTGATTGTGGAAAAGGAGAAAGTCATACTAATGTTAATTGGTTCATATGGCTGGGCTTTGGAAAGCGGATGAAGACTGCTTACTGGTGCATTATCAAAAGCCATGCCTGCTGTGGCAGGCATGGCTGCTGTGGCAAAATGGTTATTGAAAGCTTGGAGAATTTCAGATCTGTCAGTGACAGTGACATTGTCAATCATAATTTTAGATGGTAGCATACTACTTGGTGAGTGTCCAGATAGTTCTTTTATAGTGGACCAGAATTTGGTAGGGTTGGTGGATGCAGAGCATAATTCCTTTTGGTAATAAATAGCCTTAGTTTCCCTGATCATTTTTGTACAGGCATTCCTAGCTGACCTAAAGAGACACCAATCAGCATCAGCATGTGATTTTCGGGCATTTTTCCATAGCTGGTCTCTTTTGAGCAAGGCATTTTTCTGGAGCAACTTTGCTGCAGCCACACCCAAAAGCAGGGCCATTCTCGATGCACTTCAGGTGGCATGACTCAGACAGCTAGTTTTGGAACCTACTCGTGAAGGAGCAATCTTAGACCTCATACTCTCAAATGGGGATGGTGAGAGGATCTCAGATCTAAAAGTGGGTAGCCATCTGGCAACAAGTGACCACTAAACAGTGTGGTTCATGATAAACTTAGCTACAGAGTCAAGCCATACAAAAGTGAGGATTCTGGACTTCAGGAGGGCTGACTTTGGCAAGATGGGAGAGTGCCTTAGAAAAGCACTAGCAAATAGGCTAGAAGGAGGGGTGGAGCAACAATGGGGAAACATCAAAACTGCCATTACAGAGGCAACAAGCCTTTGTATGAAGCAAATAAATCAAAATGAAAGAAAAAGCCACTATGGTTCTCAAAAGCGGTGGCGGTGAAGGCTAGGGAGAAAAAGATAGCACTTAGAAAGTATAAGGAAACACAGAAAGAGCAGGACAGAGAACTGTACCAGTTAAGGCAGAAGGAAGCAGGGAGGGTAGTCAGAATAGCAAAGTCCCAAACTGAGGAAAAGATAACCAACTCGGTTAAGAAGGGGGATAAAACCTTTTATAGGTACACCAAGGAGAGTAGAAAAACAAAGTGAGGGATAGTGAGGCTGAATAGAATGGATGGTGCGTGGGCAGAGAGGGACAGTGAAAAAGCAGAGATACTGAACGAATACTTCTGCTCAGTAGTCACAAAAGAGGTGGAGGGGGAGGTGCCTAATCCAATTAACAGAGGCACTCTGGATAGGGGGGTCGATCCCAGTCCTTTCACAGAAGAAAGGGTTCTGAAAGAACTCCTAAAACTGAAGGTAGACAAAGCAATGGGGCCTGATGGAATTCACCCCAGAATTCTAAAATAATTTGGGAGAGAACTAGTGACACTACTGACTACCCTTTTTAGCAAATCATGGGAGGATGGTGTGGTAGCTGAGGACTGGAGGAATGCAGATGTGATACCTCTTCACAAAAGTGGGAGCAAGACAGAGGCAGGAAACTATAGACCTGTCAGTTTGACCTCTGAGATAGGGAAAGTGATGGAATCACTTCTGAAGGAAAGAACTGTCGAGTACCTAGAGGCCAGTGAGGCACAGGACCCAAGGCAGCATGGGTTCACAGCAGGAAGGTCATGTCAAACAAATCTAATTGATTTCTTTGACTGGGTGACCAAAGCAGTAGACCAGGGAAGGGTTGTGGACATGACCTACCTAGACTTTAGCAAGGCATTTGACACAGTCCCACACAAAAGAGTCATAGTCAAATTAACCAGCATGGGAGTGGGTCCCAGGGTGGCAGCCTGGGTAAAACATTGGCTGGACAACAGGACACAGAGGGTAATTGTAAATGGAGTCCACTCTGAAGAACGAGGGCTTACTAGTGGGGTACTGCAGGGTTCAATACTGGGTCCAGTCCTTTTTAATGTCTTTATAAGTGACATTGCAGAGGGACTGGAAGGAAAAGTATGCCTGTTTGCAGATGACACAAAGATCTGCACTAGGGTTGATACACAAGAAGGCGTGGAAAGGATGAGAAGGGACTTGGCAAGGTTGGAGGAATGGTCAGAAATATGGCAGCTTGGATTCAATGCAAAGAACTGCAAAATAATGCACCTGGGAAACAAAAACCCAAGGGAAGATTACACAATGGGAGGAGGTAGTAACAACAACAAAAATGGAAAGGGACCTAGGGGTAATCATATCAGATGACCTTAAGGTAAACAAGCAATGTGAGAAGGCAGTACGGAGGGCATGTTATCTCTCTGTACAGACAGTTGGTAAGACCCCATCTGGAGTACTGCGTCCAGTTCTGGAGACCCCATCTCCACAAGGACATAGACAGGATAGAGGCAGTCCAGAGAAGGGCAACTAAAATGATGCAGGGTCTGCAAGAGAAGCCATACAAGGAGAGACTAAAAGAGCTTAATATGTATACCCTTTAGGAAAGGAGGGAGAGGGGGAACATGACAGAAACTTTTAAGTACCTCAGTGGAATTAAAGTCCAAGATGGTAGCATCTTTCAGAAAAAACGTTGTGCAAGAACAAGGGGACACAATTTGAAGATAGAGGGGGGACGGCAAAGGGGTAATGTGAGGAAGTATTTTTTCAGAGAGGGTGATGAACGCATGGAACAGCCTTCCTGAGGAGTTGTGGGGTCTAAAACTGTGGGAGAATTCAACAACGCATGGGAGAGACATAAGGCAATTTTTGTGGGGGCTAGGAAAAACAGGCTGTTGGTTAAATAGGATCTGTAGCTTATTCTGTAGGTAGGGAAACAGGCAGACTAGGTGGGTCAAGCAGTCCTTATCTGCCGTCAAAGTCTATGTTTCTATGTAAAAGCTCACCGAGGCGCAACCAGAGATTTTTACGCAATTCTGCATTGCCAGTGCCAAGCGACAGACCAGGTGCCCCCCCTCCCAGCTCGGAGAACCAGCTGGAGGGAACCTTGAGAGAAATGTTATGCTGGGCAACACAATGAGAACACTATGTACCCATGGGAGAGGGCCTCATCATCCTAATGCAGGTCTTACATCGTTTCATAATGTATGGTCTCCTGAAAGCCACAGTGCCAAAACAGAAAAAAAATTTGAAAAACCTTGATTTAAAATCGTCTTCAACATAACTGCTCCAGAACTGGAAAGCTGTGACAGGAAAAAAACATAGATTTTTATCTGTATTGTGAAAAAACAAACAAAAAAACAAAAACAAACTGCCAGCCAACTGTAAAAAAACGTTCCAGCAGCTTGAAAAGCTGTAACTGAGAGTATGCTCACCCTCTGGGCTCGTAAGAGTGCGCGAATGCTGTGTTCCCCTGCCTATTGGCAGGAAACTGTAATGATGAAAAAACACGTGCCCAGTTCAAATGGCGGCTGCACAACTGCAGAAAATGATGTTGAGGCAAGAAAATACAAAAAAACACCTCACAAGTTGGCAAGACAATTTTTTTTTGGGGGGGGCGTAGCAGACAACACAGAAAACTAAACCTCAGGCTAGGATGGGGGGGCCAGTAACCAACGCTAAAGATGAGTGACACCTCAGAGCCCCTACACTCGGAAGAAATAAATCTGCACCTGAGGCACCTTTTTTCAGTTTTTAAAGAATTCTAACAGGAGACCATAGAAAACACACTAGCAAAGCATAAGTAGCTCCCAGTCCACACAAGGAGTGAGATAAAAAGGCAGGTTATTCAATTATAAAACCACAGCTTAACAGGCACAATTTAAATTTAGGGGTGCTCCCTAAAAAACAGGTAGTCCCAACCTGCAGCTCCAACTGAAGTCTTGAAATTCTTCAGAGAAGAGAAAGTACCTGTCCCCTTTGAATGGCACAGCACAACTGGGGAGCTGCCGTTAGTGCAGGGAATCCTCAGGTGCCCAACATTCTAAATCTTGGACTGTGCCATTCCCCTAGTATGGGTGCACTATACCCATTTATAATGATTACCCATTCACAATGTGGAGCGCTACAGAAAAGGTCTGACATCAGCCTGCAGTTGGCAGCGATTCCTAGAGGGCAGCACTTCAAATGGTGTTCGAAATTCTAAACCTCGCGCTCTGTGGCAGCTTCACCTATTGGGATCATTGCACAGGTTAAGCATGAGGAGGGATTCCTGGGGGTTAAAGTGAACTCTTTTTCCTACATTATTCATATTAAAAGGCTCCACTTAACACCCCTTTCAAAAAATAAAAAATAAAATCAGAGGGGCGGAGCCCTCAGACATAAATTTAAAAAATTTGAATTTAGAGCACTGTTTACGCTAGTGTCCTTAGTTCTCCACTTATGCTTGCTCTCACTATTGGTACGGGCCTGAACTCCTCTCCCTCCAGTCACCGCTTCTGACTGGAGACAGCTGGAGCCCCTCTCCCTTCATTCCCACCCAACTGACATGAGGTGGTTGGAGCCCCTCTCCTTCCAGTTCCTCAACTGATGGATCCCCTGCTCCTAGTCCTTCCCATGAATGATGGGAGGCAATTGGAGCCGCTCTCTCTCCTCCAGTTCCTCTCCTGACAGGGGGTAGCTGGAGCCCCATTTCCTCCAGTCCCTCCCCTGATGGGAGATGGCTGGAACCCCTCTCCCTGACTTGACGTAAGGTGGTTGGAGCTTTTCTGCCAACAGTCCCTCCACTGACTGACAAGAGGCAGTTGGAGCCCCTCTCAATACAGTCCTTCCCCTGTTGGGAGGCAGTTGGAGCCGCTCTCCTTCCCATGACTAACAGGGAGTGGTTATTTATTTATTTTATTCTAGGATTACAAGTACCTTTGAGCCAAGGCTCTTTTACAAAGGTTCCACGTCAAGTGGGGAAACAAATACAAACATGACAGTAATACAATTGGCAGAACTGAGCAGCTGAATACATACATTTGGGGGAGGAAGGTAACAGCACACAGCGCTGTATAAACAATGCAAGCATGGGATTCTTAAACTCAATGATTTGAGAAACAAGACAGTTGAGGGAAGGAGGGTACAAAGTCAGGACACAGGAGCAGCCGACGGCTTTGTCAGACTTAGAGAAAGTGCTAGTGCTGGGGGGTAGGGAAGGATGTGAGAGAGAGGAAGAGGTAAGTGCTATTGGGAATAGCAGATTATGAGTGACAGTCACAGGAGCTGGAGGCAGAGAGGTGGAGGTGAAGGTTGGTTTTGAACTGGCCCTGCTTTTGAAGAGAGGTGAGGTTTTTGTTGAGTCCATTGAACCAGGTGGGTGCACAGTGAGTAAAGAACCTTTGTCCCTGCATGGAGCAGCACCTGTGTATGTGCAGTATTTGATTTACAGACTCCTTACTGGGGCAGGGGGTGCGAGCTGGGCGTAGGAGGGTTTGGACTCCAGGGGGGTGCAAGGCCAAGCATGATCTCTTTGTCATTAGGCAAGTGTGGTATTTTATACAGTTGGATAGTTGGAGCCAGCCCATTTGGGCATAGAGCGCACACGTGTGTGAGATGGTGGGATCCTGTGATGAGACGGCAGGCTTTGTTTAGGGCAAAGGACAGGCACCTAAGGGCTGTGTCAGTAGCAGAGCCATAGACAACCAGTCCATAATTGATTAGCGAGACCACAGAGCTCTGCACAGCTATCCTCACGGCATCTGTAGTGAGGCACT
Organism: Neoceratodus forsteri; assembly: GCA_016271365.2. Taxonomy (NCBI): domain Eukaryota; kingdom Metazoa; phylum Chordata; order Ceratodontiformes; family Ceratodontidae; genus Neoceratodus; species Neoceratodus forsteri. The sequence goes on along the minus strand of CM028133.1, from coordinate 1,130,991,229 downwards.
GCCTGTGCCTATAGAGAAGACCAATGTGCTTATTAACAGCATTGGCAACAGTGTCAGTGTGGATGCCATAGGATAGGTGACTGTCGAGAGTGATTCCAAGGAATTTAAAGGAGTGAACTTGGTCAAGGACAGAACCAAGGCAGTTCGTAATGGAGATGGGTTGAGACTTATGTTTGTTGAGGGAGCCGCAGAAAAGCATCGATTTTGTTTTCTTGTAGTTGAGAACCAGATTTTGTCTATTGAACCATTTTTCAATGGAGGTGAAACCCATCTGGAGCTTTTTTTGGAGTAGGAGGGGTCATGGTGTGTGGTGTGAATGACTGCATCGTCTGCATAAAGCAGGATTTGTTCAAGGCAGGATTGTGGGAGAGTGTTCAAAAAAAGGTTGAAGAGGCGTGGACCGAGAATGGATCCCTGTGGGACTCCTGAATGGATGGGTCTTGCATCGGAGAGGATGTGAGCAATTTTCACTCTTTGGGAGCGGTTTTACAGGTAGCTGTTAAACCAAGATATAGCCTCTGGGGAAAGGCCAGTATTTTGAAGCTCTGTGAGGTGTAGTCGGTGATGGACGGTGTAAAAAGCCTTAGACAGGTCAATGAAGACTGATCCAGTCAGTTGATTGTTGTCAAAGGAGTTGTGGATTGCACCAGTGAATTCTAGGAGGGCCGACTTAGTGCTGTGACCTTTCCTAAATCCGTGCTGCTGCTTACAAAGGATGTCGTGCTTAGCCAAGTATTCTGTAAGCTGGTCAGAGACCAAATGCTCGATGGCCTTTGGGAGGGGTAGTATGGATACAGGCATATAGTTCCCGTGATGGGCCTTGTCCCCACTTTTGTGAACTGGCGTAAAGGTGGTGGATTTCCACCAGCTGGGGAATTTGCTGTGGGTGAGGTTGAAAATTTGAGTAAGTGGGGATAGTACTTTGTCAAGCGTAAGGGACAGTAGCTTATGGTCAAGTGTGTACCCACTGGTTCTTGATCTTACGATTGCTTTGCTGACGTAATTACGCACTTCCTGACTGCGTTGAAGTAAAAAGGCAGTTGAGTCGGGAAGGAGGGCGGGGCCGTGAGAGGGGGAACAGTAGGGGAGTCATTGTCGAAGAGGTCGTGTGGGAGCACACTACTGAGACATACGTGAAAGCATTATTGAACGTGTTTGCTATGGTGGCAGGGTCCAGGATTATAGTTCCATCCACTTCCAGCATGGTAGACAATGTTTTGGGTAATTTCCCTGCAACTTCTTTCATATTATTCCAGAAGGACTTCCCCTTACCCGATGTATTAGTGAGAGCAGCTTTCTAAGGTACTCTTCTGCAATCTTATTGCTTTAGTGCAGTCATTTCTAGTACGTTTGTAGTTTTGTATATCTACTTGCCTACCAGTGTCCCGAGCCCAGAGGTGGTCTCTAGATTTCATCATTGCTAGGAGCTCCCCAGAGTGCCATGGGTTGCAGAGACCTTTGACTTTCCTCTTTTTGTAGGGGGCGTAGGAGTCACAAGCAGCATTGAAGGTGTTGATGAAAAAGTCTAGAGCAGTGTTGACGTCTGATGCTTGGTAGACAGGAGATCAGTCTTGTTGATCGAGATGGGATGTGAGGTGCTTCTATTAGCCTCGTGGGAGGATTCTTGTAATAAGTTTGGACAGGGGGAGGCTGAATTTGTTTCACTATTCACAGATGACTAGGGAGTGGTTACTAAATGAGTCTGGTAGGACGGAGACTTTTGAATGCAGGGTGGGTGGTTTGTCAGGATCCCGTCCAGAAGGGAGCTTGTGCCAGTCTTATAGTTATGCCTGGTGGGGGTGGTGACTAGCTGGGTGAGGTCGGTGGCTGAGATAGCATCCTTAAAGCCATCTGTATCTGATCCGAGCCAATTAATGTTAACGTCACCCATAAGGATAGTCTTAGAGCCTCGTGGCTGTGAGCGGATAAAGTCCAGAACAGAGTTCAGACCTTTACCTTGTTCCTTCGGTGGGATGTAGACAGTAGTAATAGTTAGCACCTTGGTTAGAGTCACTCTCCTTCCATTCCCTCTCCTGATAGGAGGTGGTTGGAACCATTCTCCCACCCATGACTGACAAGCCATTTGGAGCCCCTCTCCCTCCAGTACTAACTCTGAAGGGAGGTGGTTGGAGTACTTCTCTCTCCAGTCCCTCCCCGACAGGAGGCCATTGGAGCCCCTCTCCCTCAAGTCCCTTCCATGATGGTAGGCATTGAGTCCTTCTCCTTCCAGTCCGTCCCCTGACAGGAGGTGGCTGAAGCCCTTCTCCCTCCCCTGATAGACATGAGGTGGTTGGACCCCCTCACCCTCCAGTCCCTTCCCTGATGGAAGTGAGGTGGTTGGAGCTTCTCTCCCTTCCGACAGGAGGCGGTTGGAGGCCCTTGCCCTCCAGTCCCTCCCCTGAATAAAAAAGGGGGGATTTGGAGCCCCTCTCCTTCCAGTCCCAACTCCGATATGAGGGGTTGGAACCCCTCACTCTGCCCTGACATGAGGTGGCTGAAGCTCCTCTATAGTCCCCTACCCTCCCTGACATGAGGCGTTTGGAGCCCCTCTCCAGCTCTCCTCCCGATATGAGGTGGTTGGAACCCATCTCCCTCCATTTCCTCCCCTGATGGACATGAGGGGTTGGAACTCCTATCCCTCCAGTCCTGATGGGACATGGTTGGAGCTCCCCTCCCTCAAGGACTGATGGGAGGTGGTTGAAGTCCCTTGCCCTGCCGTGAGGCAGTTCAAGCCCTTCTACAATCCCCTCCCCTGCCTGGTGTTTAATTTTTATTTTATTGAAATATAAGATTACAATTACCTTTGAGCAGGGACTGCTTGTTTATTATGGGCAGACTAGATGGGCCAAGCGGTCCTTATCTGCCGTCAAAGTCTATGTTTACAAAGGTTTCATGTCAAAGGAATGGGGGTATACATACAAAGGGCAAACATAACAATACAGGGTTTTAAATAATTGATTAGCAGTTTTTTTCCTGGGATGATACTAACTGTACAGAAAGTATTTATATAGATTTTCTAGAAGTGCTGTGTTTGTTAAACATAGTGAGGCAAGAGCTATGCATTTTCACAAAGATTTACCACTTTTATGAGCAAAACGTTAATCAATTTTTAGAGTTAAATAAATCCTTGCAATACAAAGTTACACAATAAAAGGAAACGAGACTGAGAGTTAGAAAATCACAGTAATTCAACATGTGCCAAATGTTACATGTTATGACATACCAGCCGGGCAAACTTAGGGATAAGTGCTGTGGGTGAGAGGGAGGGGGTGAGTGCAGGCAGGAAGGCCATATTCGGAAGGTAGAGCGTGGGAAAGAGCTCTAAAAGGAAGGGAGGGATAAAAGTCAGGGAATGCCCGGGGGTGAGGAAAGGGGGAAGGGTGGGAAGGAGAGTCAGATAGAAGGTGGACAAGGCGGGGAGAGGTAGCCATCAAGGCTGAAGTGGAGGGCAGTGGATGTTGGGCCCCTGATTAGGCAAGGCAGTCACGACTAGCTGAGATGAGGTTGGAGTTGTCTCTTAAAAGGGCCAAGGACAGAAGGAGTAAGAGTTTTTTTGTTGAGAGTATTGTACCACTGAGGTGCTCTGTGGGCAAAAGCCCTCTGGTCCATGGTGGTCTGGCATCTGGGGACAAGAAAGGTTAATTGTGAGCTTCTAGTTCGCTGTGGTGATCTATAAGTATCTTTTCAATGCCTAGGGGCATGCCCCCGAGGAGGATTTTTTTGGCTACGAGGCAGGTCTGATACTGAATCCGGCTCATGAGAGGACGCCATCCTGCTTGAGTGTACAGGTCACATGTGTGTGTAAGTTGGTCAACCCCAGTTAGCAGCCTGCATGCTTTGAGTGCCACTGTAATTCTGTGGAGGGCAGAGGCAGAGCCATAGCTTGCTAGCCCATAATCGATGACGGAGGTGACAGAGCTGCTGATAGCCAAACAGAGGGTGTCAGGAGTCATGCAGTGTTTGTGCCTGCACAGCAGGCCTATACGGATGTTGGTGGCTTTGGCGACAGAGTCACTGTGCTGAAGGTAGGAGAGTGAGCTGTCCAATGAGACACCTAGGAATTTAAAATCAGGAATGTGTTCAAGTGAGGTCCCAGCTTGGTTTAGGATGGTGATGTCACAGGATTTGAACCTACTCCTAGCATCGTAGAAGGGCATAACCTTTGTTTTGCTGTAGTTCATGATCAGTTTGTGTGATTTGAACCATTCTTCAATGCATATGAATTTAAGCTGTAATTGTTTCTCGAGGAGCTCTGTGTATTGGTGGTTGGTGAATATGACTGCGTCGTCGGCGTAGAGCAGTACTTTTTGGTGGCAGACACTGGGAAGGTCGTTGAGGATGAGGCTGAATAGTAGTGGCCCCAGGATGGACCCCTGAAAGGACAGGCTTTTCTTTTGAGGTGACACCAGCAATCCTAACCTGCTGGACCCTCTCCACAAGGTAGCTTGAAAACCAGAGCAGTGCTTCATCAGAGAGCCCAATGTTAGATAGTTGTTTGATTAGGAGTGGGTGGTTCATAATATCAAAGGCTTTTCGTAAGGTCGATGAATACTGCCCCTACAGTTTCCTTGACCAAGAGTGGTATGGATGAAGCTTGTGAATTCTAATGGTACAGTGGTGGTGCTGTGCCCTTTTCCGAAACCATGTTGCTCAGGACACTGGATGTTGTATTTTTTCCAGTTACTCGACTAGCTGGTCAGAGGCGATGCACTCCAGGGCCTTAGACAATTGAGGGAGGATGGAGAGAGGTCTGTAGTTGGAGTGCATCGATTTGTCTCCACTTTTGTGTACCGGTGTGATGGTCGCCTGTTTCCAGAGGGATGGGAACTAGGACATCCTTAGAGATAGGTTGAGGATCTTTGTCAGGGGTTCAAGGACTTCTTCAAGGACAAGCGCTAACAACTTCATGTCAAGAGAGTCTCTGCTGAAGCAAGCGTTGCAAATGGCCTTCTGAATATAGGTTCTGGCTTCGTGCACCAGTATCTCCTTGAAGTAGAATTGTGGGGCAGGGTGTAGGGGTGGAGTAGTAGCAGGAAGGTTACTACCAGAGGGGGGGATTGAAGAAGTTAGGTGGGAAGACACTATCCAAGTTGGAGAACGCATTGTTGAAGGTGTTGGCGATTCTATACAGGTCAGATGTTGGGGTTCCATTAATGTTGAGCATAGTGGGTGGAGACGTAGGGTCCCTGCCTGTGATGTCTTTTAAGTTACTCCAACATTTTTTTCTATCTCCCCAGGAGTTGGAGAGAGCTTCCTTATAGTATTTGCTTTTGGCGCTCCTAGTTGCCCACGTGCGCTCATTTCCTAGTAGCTTTATACTTATGAATATCACCAGGCTTGGATGTTGCACAGGCACCGTGCTAGAAATGGTCCCTATGCTTGACTAATGCGATTAGATCGGGGGTTATCCAAAGGTTAGCTCTGCCACTGATTTTCAGTTTTTTTAAGGTGCAAAGATATTGCAAGCTGCAACAAAGTGGCTGATGAAAAGTCTAAGGCTTGGTTGACATCAGTGGCAGAGTCAACTGGTGCCCAGTCCAGTTGGCTTAGGTGTGTTTTTAGTGGCTTAAGGTACCCCCGCTTTAACACTCTGGTGTGGATTATTTTGGGAGGAGGCTTAATGAATTTGTCCAGGTACAGGTGACCGGAGAGTGGTCACTGATCCCATCAGGGAGCACTGAGACTTTTGAGATTCATTCAGGGTGATTAGTAAGGATCCATTCCAAAAGTGTGTGTAATCCTGTCCTATAGTTGCATCTGGTGGGAGCGGTGACAAGTTGGGTGAGGTTCTGTGCCGTGAAAGCATCTGGCCTTCAGCGATAGCCAATTTATGTTGAAGTCGCCTAGTACTATGAGTTCGGAGTTATGGTGTAAACCCTGTAGGCTTTCCAGTATGCTCCTAAATCCACTGGGCTGATCTTTAGCGGGTAGGTACACAGAGGCAATGGTGAGCTGCTTGTTGTGCGCCCCAAGTAGAACTTTAATAGCGAGAACCTGCGAGGGTGGTTTAGGGTTTGAGAAAGAGAAAACTTGACAGAGACAGCAGTTCCTCAGGTAGCTGGCACAGCCCCCTCCTTGTTTGGAGACCCTGTCCTGCCTGAATATAAAGTATCCAGGTATGGTGACTGCAGCGTCTGGTATCTTGGGGTTAAGCCATGTTTCGACAACCGAGAGTACATCAGGGCTATGTTGCTGGACCCAGGTCTGCAAGATGTCAAGTTTGTTGAGAAGGCTGCAGACATTGATTGAGGCTAATGTTAGGGACCCCTCCCGCCTTTTCATGTGTGGCGGTTGGCATCCCTCCCCTGACAAGGGGTGGTTGAAGCCCCTCTCACTCAGGTCCCTTCCCTTACTGACAGATGGTGGCTGGAACTTCTCTCCCCCCACTGAGGGACATGAGGCAGTTGAAGTCCCTTTCCCTCTAGTCCTCTCCCCGGACTGATGGGAGAAGGCTGGGCGATAGTGGAGAGAGTCTGACCATAAGATGTTGTGTAGCGCAAAAGCTACAGGAATTGCACACCGCTATAAAACGTAGGCGTAACGCTATTCAGGCAAGTGAAGTAACGGTGACGAGGCACGCGTGGCAACTGACCCAGCTATCGGGGTCTGTGCCCTCCCCATAACCCCTTCTCCTTCACATCACACAACTACCATCAATAGGGCAATCAAAAACTAATATGAAAAGTGAAAAAACAAACTAGGAGATAGTAGTGTGTGGGACTATCTCCGATCAATCGTGAACATAATCAATTTATTTTACCTTTTATTCGAGGCTGTGCCCCTGCCCCCAATTATCCGCTTAATAAAATAAAATAAAAAACACACAATAAAAAAATATACAAACACATGCGTAAAGTAGCACGTAGCTACGCACCATGATGATTGCACATTGTCAGTTACGCATTAAGTGCAGCACCACAACTGATCCGACACACTCCACTATCTCTGAAGGCTGGAGCCTCTCTCTATTTCCTTCCCTTGACAGGAGGCAATTGGAGCCCCTCGCCCACCATTCCCGCTTCTAAGTCCTGATAGATTTGAAATGGTTAACGTAGACTTTGACGGCAGATAAGGACCACTTGGCCCACCTAGTCTGCCCATTTCCCTACCTATTGGATAAGCTGCAGATTCTAGTTAACCCATAGCCTACTTCCTGCAACCCCCCACTATAATTGCCTTATGTCTGTCCCATGTATGTTTGAATTCCCCCACTGTTTTAGACCCCCACAACCTCTCCAGGAAGGCGGTTTCCATGCGTCCACCACTCTCTCCGTGAAAAAAAAATGTCCTCACATTACCCCTGAGCCATCCCGCTACCTTTAAATTGTGCCCCCTTGTTCTTACACATCTCTTTTTCTGAAAGATGCTACCCTCTTGGACTTTGTTGATTCCCTTGAGGTACTTAAAAGTTTCTATCATGTCCCCCCCCCCTTCTTTCATCAAGAGTACACATATTAAGCTGTCAGTCTCTCTTTATATGGTTTGTGATGTAGATCCTGCACAATTTTAGTTGCCCTTCTCTGGACTGCTTTTATCCCATGTCCTTGCGTAGACGAGGTCTCCAAAACTGCACACAGCACTCCAGATGTGGTCTCACCAACTGTCTGTAGAGAGGGATAACCACTTCTCTTGGATTAAAACCCCTCTCTCTTCAGTCTCCTCCCCCGATTGCTAAGAAGCGGTTGGAAGATCGCACACACTTTTTTGGAGCGATAACAGCACCTTGGACCGTACCATGTGGAATTTCCCAAACAGAGGGAGGGCGTTCTGGGAAGGTGTCTCAGTTTCTTGTGCTAAGAAACGCTCCCCCAACAGGGCTGCCTGTAATTTATACAATGAGAAGCCATTGCCCGACTAAGTATGTCCTCGGAGTCTCGCGGCGATATCTTGCACTTTCAGTAACTTTATTCAGTTATTTGGTGTACCCCAGGGCTGGCGAAGTTGGTTCGCGCCGGAAGGACCGCCATTTTGCGCCCGTGAGTCTCCTTGGCGCAGCTGCGAGTTTTCAGGAAGCGGAGAGATAACGGCTGCGGTAGGATCAGCGACCGTTGACCGGAGAGCGAAGATCATCACTCGGAGCAAGCAAGGATCCAGCGCCGCGTGATCGCGGTAAGTGCGGATCTAGCTGGCACAGCGACACCTGCAGCTTTAACGGGTCGGAGCCAAACGGCCGCCCACGAGTTACCCCAGCTCGAGCCACCAGGCAACCTCACACTAGGCATTCGGACCCACACGAGGCACCCAGTCCCCAAGACCCCACCCTCATAAGCCACCGGGCACTTTTCTCGTTCCCTCCTACTTCCAAGCGAGTGACCTCGCCTCCACGACCTTCCCTCACGGGCCACCCAGCCCCACTACTTATTTCTCCTTTTCCAAGAGCCACTGGGTACCGCACCGCGCTAGTTCCCCGACTCTTTACATCCCTACCTCTCAATAGACCTTTGGCATCCTCCGCTCTCTTGCACCCCTCTCCACTCAGTAAAACACCAGGCACTTCTGTGTCCCAACTCCGCGCGAGTCATTTCAGCCCCGTGATTGTTCTCCCCTCATGGGCCAGCAGGTTCGGACCTTGAACCAAGTTGCCTACCTCTCGAGCTGTCCTAACACCCATACCAAGACTTTTAGCAAGCCACCTGAACCCCTGTAATCCAGATAGTTTTTCACCTTGTTATCACTTGGCAGTCTCTTTGTGCCCCACTGGACTTTCCCTTTTAGTGAGCTGTGGGCCACTCCCCCCACCCCACGCGAGCCATGTTATTCCACTGTTCACCTTCCCCCTCAGCAAGCCACAGGTTATTCTCCCCAACATGTGCCCTTCATTATTCCCCTCTCCAAGTCACAAGGCATCCCCCTTCTGTTAGCCACAGGGCAGCTCCTATTTTCTGCCTTGGTATGAGCCAGAGTACATCCTTATTTCTCTTTTATTTATGAGAAATTCCCTTGTTTTGCAAGTCAGGAGGCATCACCCATTTCACAAACCATGGGGCATTCCCTTTGAGTCACAGGTAATCCCTGTGTGAACTATGGGGTAACAGTCCTTACCTGTCTTTGAACCGTGGTGAGGTATTCTCTTCAGTGAGCCACAGGTTATTCTCCCCTTCATGAGCCGTAGGTTTTTTTTTTTTTCTCTGAGCCATGGCATCACCATTCCCCTCTTAGTTATGGGTCATCTCTGTGAGCCACATGGCATCTCCTGTTCCTCTGTGTGAGCCATGGGGCATCCCTGCTCCTTTCAGCGAGCCATGGGAGCATCTGCGTGTTCCCACTCAGTGAGCCGTGGGGGGGCATCCCCATTCCCCTTCAGTGAGCTGTGGGGGGCATCCCTGTTCCCCCTCAGCAAGCCATGGAGGGCATCCCCATTAACCCTCAGCAATCCATGTGGGGGGTATCCCTGTTTCCCCCTCAGCGATCCATGTGGGGGGGCAATCCCGTTTCCCCTCAGCGAGCGGTGGTGGGCATCCCAGGTTCCTGCCGTGGGAGTCGCATCCCCGGTCCTCGCCTTGTGAGCCATGGGGTATCACTGGTCCCCCTCAGCAACCCCTGGGGAGCATTTCCGGTCCACACCCTGTGAGCTGTGGGGGGCATCCCTCATTCCACAGAGCAAACCATGGGGCTTATCTATTACCACAGTGAGCCACAGGTCGTCCCTGTCACCCCACCAGTAGCACCGGAGAGAATCCACATCTCCAGCCATGAGCCATCACCATCCCCTGCCGTGAACCACAGGGCATCCCTGTACCTCTCAGTGGGCCCCAGGGAATCATGCTGTCCGAGCCATGGGGCATCCCTGTTTCCCTGTGCTAGCCACAGGGCATCCCCCCTTCCCTTGGTGAGTGATGCAGCTTGCTGTTCCCCTCTGTGAATCATGGGTATCTCACTGTTCCTGTCTGTGAACTACAAGGCATCCCGCTATTCCTTTTTTGTGTACTGTGGTGTTTATTTAAAATCTGTTTTACCATGTAAACAAGCAGAGCCCAGGAGGTCTGTTTCCAGTTGCAACAGGGGTTGGGGGGCATAATAGAATTAACAGGTAATAAACCAGGGTCGAGCACAAAAACAGTAAGCAGGTATCCCCTGTTCCCCTCTGTGAACTGCAAGGTATTTTGCTGTTCTCCTTCGTAAGCCATGGAGCATCCTTTCGTTCCTCACTGCAAGCCATGGGACATATCCTATTTCCCCCTGCAAGCCACGGTGTTTCCCTGACTCCACCTCTTGCAAGCCACACGGCCTCCCAGACCTCCTTTGTGAGCCACAGGGCTTCCTCGATCCCCTCTGTTAACCACTAGGCCCTTTCCTTCCTGTCTGCAAGTCACCAAGACCCTCCCTTCAGTATCTGTTGCCTGGTAGCCAAGCTGTGTTATTTTAGTGATGCATAACAGTGGGTGTTCTAGAACAACTTGAGAATACTGCTCAAGACCTGGGGGTGACTAATTATAAAGAGTAAAGCTGCGTACCCCCCTCAGCCAGTGGACTCTTGGGGTTCAAATTAAGTTTTGCAGCAAAATCCACTTGTCCCACAGACATTCTGCCAGCCCACCTGATTTACTTACTGTAAGGTTACCTTCTCCAGCACTAGTTGGGCTAGTTTAAGGAAAATGTTACTGGTTAGATGCAGAATGTACAATTAGTTGGTGCCAGTTACAAACCCTGTCTTGGGACATCGTGCTGTTTGAATGATTTATTTAATGATTGGGAGTATGGTCCAATAAAATGTAATACTTCACTTTTATGGGGTCCCGTAATACGGGTACTAGAAGTGCTTCGTTTATAGTCAAGTGTAATGGTGTTCCAAAAAACGGTAAACAAATACAATTTGCTTATACTGTAGTTATAATGGGGTAGTGTCCGGGGCTTACATTGTAAAACTGGACCAGGGTGAGTAAATGCCGGTTGTCTATTAACACCGTGGTCATTACTGAGTAAGCACACAGGAGAAGGCTGCAAATAGGCAGTATTGTCTAGCTGTTATATTCCTGGTGAACGATAACTAAATTAAACGCTGATCACTATATCACAATAGATATTATACTAACATACTAAAAAGCCAGCAGAATAGGCTAAATGGTCTGTCTTGTCTGCTCGAAAGCCAGCAGCCTAGTGGCTGCTCGACTTATCCCAGCCCCCAAGAGGGTGGTCTTTAGTTTCAGTTTCCCTTTGTACCTGTCCCACCCTTTCTTAAATCCCTTCACTGTGCCCTCCTCCACCAGCCTTGTGTTTAATAAGAAAAAAAATTATATAGGGCCTAATGGGCAGACTTGGTGGGTCTTTGGTCTTTCTCTGCCGTCACTGTCTATGTTTCTGTAATAGAGTGCCAGAAATGCTGCCTGCATTACAGCATGTGTTAGAAAACCAAAGCTGTTTGGTAGTTTGCCTCAGATGCACTGTAGTACTAGTCTTTGCCAATCCAAATATATGGCTTAGCATACAGTCTTAGTATTAGATCTGCTGTCCGGTTATTGTAGAATAACGGGACAGTATCTCTGTTTTCTGATTGAGGGATGTTTTTTTTAAGTATAATATGCAGTATACAATACATGTAACACAGAATTTGTGAGCAGAAAAGGACCGCTTGGCCCATCCAGTCTGCCCATGTGTTTCCTGCCTCTTCAGACCCTACCTGGTCTAAGGAAAACTGCACCTCTCTTTGCCTTTTTACCAGTATTCCCCTTTGCCTATCCCACACAGTAGTTCATGACACGAGTAGATAAAAATAATAGTTCCGACATTGAGGGTACACAGGGCATGTTAGTGTTCCTGACAGATCACTAAGTATTGGAGCACAGATAAAGGAGGGGGGATTAAGTGGGAGGGTTTCGATGTGGGTGAATATCTTGAAGCATTCTAAGCAGCAGCCTTTGGAAAGTAGAACAGTTAAAGAGGCACTGACACCTCAAGAAGAACTTTGAAAAATATATTTGCACACGAAACAGTTTGTAATTTCTAATTTGCTCTGCATTTCTTATCCCTATTATTTATTACTGGGGTTATAAGCTTAAAAACAGGACTGTTGTTCCTCGAGGGTTCATCAGCTCCTGTTGCTTCTTACCAACCTGATGTCTTAATTCTCTGCCTTTGTGACATCATAGTTATTCCCTTGGCAACAGATTATGATGTCACAACAGAACACTGTAATTTCAAGGAGGGAATAAGCTATAGGAGCAAATGAACACTAAGGAATAAAGATCTTGTATTTTTGGGGAATTTCTTAGTAATAATTAAAAAGAAAACAATTTATAAAAGTTGTATAAAATACAAGCGGAATTGTGTCTTAATATCATGTTTTCTAAAGTTTTCCAGAAGGCATCAGTTGCTCTTTAAGGGTTAGGTGAAGGAGGGCCCGGTAGGCTTTTCTACTCCACTGGCCAGAGTAAAAGGCGTGACACAAAGATCTTTATCAGGGTGGATACTCTGAAGGGGTGGAAAAAATGTGGAGGGACCTGGGGAGGCTTGAGAAATGGCCTGCAGAGTGGCAGCTGAGGTTTAATTTAAAGAAGTGCAACATTATGCACCTGGGACACAGTAACCCTGGGGAGAGCTACAGGATGGGGTTGCTGACAGTTACCAAAGAGGAAAAGACCTGGGTTACTATTTCAGATGACCTGAATTTGTCAAAGTGGAGCACAAAGGCAGCAGGGAGGGCCAGTGGCATGCTAGGGTGCGTAGCAAGGGGTATCACCAGCAGAAGGCGTGACGTAGTGGTGCCGTTATACAAAACCCTGGTCAGACCTCACATGGAATACTGCATGCAGTTTTGGAGGCTGCACCTTTGAAAGGACAGTAATGGGCTGGAGGCGGCCCAGAGAAGGGCGACTAAGATGGTACAGGGCTTGCACCACAAGACTTACGGGGAGAGATTAGGGGACCTCAATATTTACTCGCTGGAGGAGAGGAGGGAGAGAGGGGACATGATAGAAACATTCAGGTACCTCAGGGGGCATAAACAGGGTGCAGGGGGAGGGAATCTTCCAATACAGGAGGAGTACAAGAACTAGGGGGCATGACATGAAATTGGAAGGTGGCAGGTTGAGGGAATGTGAGGGAGTTTGTCTTCACGGAGAGGGTGGTGGACGCATGGAATGGTCTGCTACAAGAGGTGGTGGGAGTGAGCACTTTGGTTGGATTTAAACATGCATGGGACAGACATAGGGGAACCATAGAGGTTAAGCGGGGGGGCAAAGCTGTAATCAAGTACATGACTTATGGGCAAACTGGATGGGCCTAGTGGTCCTTATCTGCCAACAATTTGTATGTTTCTACGTCTGCTGAAGTCTTTATGAAATTTGGATACTGTACAGTTAGTCGCCTTGATTTATTTGAAAGAATGGGGGTGTGGACAGGGGTGAAGGGGGATAAGTGAGGTATTTGGGGTCTGAGGAGTAGATACACTTATGAAAAACTGTGTACTGGTGGAAGCCTAAGTGGGTGGCAGGGGTTGAAGTTAACTTTTCCAGGCTCAGCCACTTGCCAGCAGGGCTAGTGGGTGGGAAAAATCTGCTGGCCCCACAAATGTTGAAATGTTACCTGCTTTACTGCATGTTAGCAGGGCTAGTGAAATAACAGTGTTATTGGCCTGATGCAGAATCAGGCAGCATTCTGGCTTTCGGGCCGGTACCACAAGTCATAAATTAGTTTCAAAAAGTTGAACGAAATTGCTGGTCAGAAAAAAAGTCAGTTGATTTTGAGGATCAATTTCAAAAACAATTTTTAACTTTCCTTTTCAGAATCAATACAGCATTACAAGTTATGACATTACTTAAGAGATTTTAGAGTAGCATATGCAACGATGAAAGTCAGGGTATTATTACTACAAGCAGTTGTGTGCTACTGTTCGTGTCATCAGTAGAATAAAAGGTGCTTTTGAGCTGTAAGCAGGGCACTTACCCTTTGAGCTCCACTCCTGCTGACCTGCGAGCTGTAAGCACTTTTAAGTGCTATTTTCTTCTTTTTTTTTCTTGGAACTTTCTGGCAGCCAGGCTGAAGGGGTCAGAAAGAGGAAGAAAGTCGGGGCCATCTTGAGAGAGGATGTTGGGAGGCTGTGTGACTCACGCTGGTTAATTGGGGGGGGGCAACCAGGAAGTTTGCAGGTTGTAACTATCGCCCTGTTCTGACTTGCTGTGTTGCCTATTCCTCGATTTATTTTCATTATTATTTTGTTGTTCACGTTTTATTTAATAAGTTTAATAAATTTTATGATGTTTCATTTATTGTAGCTTGTTTCATGTTGATTTTATGTACGGCACCCAGCGCCTCCGTGATTGGGCGCCTTTTAAATAACATTTGCCTTGCCTATAAATTCCCATTCACTCAGCGTGTCCAGCACATAGAAACATTGACTTTGACAGCAGATAAGGACTGCTTGGCCCACCTAGTCTGCCCATTTGTGTCCCATCAAGTGAGTGGATCAGGTGTAAAAGTGGCATCTTAGGTGTCTGCAGGTATCAGCAGAAGGAAGCAGGGAAGCATTTTACTCTGCCGGTCGACTAAGGTGAGGTACCTGTTTGTTCCAGTTGTTGCATTCACTACCAAAACAAGGAAGAGGAGCAACACCCTAATAGGATAAGTGTACAAAGGGGAACAACAAAAATAGTCTAGAAACACACTGTTGGGGTAGAGCGTACATATGGGTGGATAAAAGCCAAAGGGTAGGCCAAAACTGGGAATAGAAGCAACACCCTGTCTAGTATAGGTGTACAAAAGGATGTAACAAAAGAAATGAGGGTACTGGTACAAAAGCATTTGTAAGGAACACATGGAGAGTAGGAATTGGGAGTAGTGCATTGCAGTTGCTATGGGGCAGCATTTTTCAGAGAGAGGTCTTGTGGAGACTGCAGTACTGCCCCATCTGCATGCACCTCTCTGAGTTGAGGGAGGAAGTCTGTAGACTTCAGGCTGAGTTGAATAGGATTTGGGGGACTGTCTTTCCACCCAGGAACCACCAAGTCTGTCACTGTTACTTCAGAGGATGCCAGGGAAGAGGAATGACTGGATTATGGTGGGCTGCAGAAGAGTGGGGGTGGTGGATTGGAGACATGTTCCTCAACCGGTACCACGACAGTATTCCAATGCCGTTCTGGTGGGCGGGACTGCCAGGAGGATTTTTCAGTGGTAGTAGCCAGGGAGGATGTTGGGGGGGTTCTTCGGAGTGGAGCCCTCAAGGCGGGTGAGAAGGAACCCCAGTGGAGGAGGAGGAAGCTGCATCTGGTGGGGGACTTCATTATCAGGGGATAGATTTGGGAATAGGAAGGGAGGTGGAGAGGAAGGTCAGGTGCCTCCGTGGCACCATGGCCCGGACGGATGGGAAACAGATCTTGGAGATTACTAGGGCAGCAGGAAGGAAGGGGGAGCTGGATATCATTGTCCACGTGGGGACCAGTGACCTACCTAGGGATGGGGCTGAGATAGTGCAGGTGGAGTTTAGTGAGCTGGAGAATGGTCTTCGGGTAGCACGCTCATGGCTTTCTCTGAGGTGCTGCCTGTCTGTGATTTTGGGGGGGGGGGATCTCAGCAGCTGGAGCTTCCACTTAGTGGTTCAAGGAATGGTGCAGAGAGGATGAATTCGGCTACATTGGGGATTGGGTATCCACCCTGGATGGATCAGGGCTTATAGAGAGGTAATGACCTGCATGCATACAGGAAGGAGCTGCAGTCCTCGGTGAACAGTTTAACTATTATCTTGAACATTTTAACTAGGTGTGGGCAGAACCCCCCCACCACCACCACACACACACACACACTGAGGTAGAGACTACAGTAGGTAGAACCTGAGGGGAGCGGAACCCCAGAGGGTGCAAAGCAAGGAAGTGAGTTGAGTGATGGAGACAAAGGGGGATGGGAACAGGAGCATTAAAAAGGGAGAGGGGAAGAAGGGGGCAAAAAGAAAAAAAAGGGGTGGTAAAAAGCAGAGGCAGAGTGCTACCAGAATCCTGAAGGCCATGTGTGCAGATGCTAGAAGTCTAGGAGATAAGATTGTGGACCTAGAGGCTATCATGGCAGAGGCCGACCTGGATATTTTGGCCATTACCCAGGGATTGAAACTAACTTGTTCAGCCACTAGCCAGCAGGGCTAGTGACTGGAAAACCCCACCAGCCCGACAGGAGTTTCACTAGCCCCAACACAGTAATTACCAGAAATTTATTTTTTTCCAAAAAAAAAAAAAGCTTTATTGTAGTTTTTAACAATAAGTTTTGAACTTTTAATGTAAAGGAAGTTTGTTTTTTAATAGCAAGGGACTGCAACATGAACATGAAAACAGAGTTTGTGTTTAAGGAGAGTATGAGGCAGTACAAACCTGTCCAGAAGAGACGGCCCAGACCCATCGATGAGGGACATCAGCCAGGGAAAGGGCAGTTGTTGCACAGCTAGAAGGTGCACAGCTCAGACACAGCTAGGATGCAGCAGCACAACAGGCTCAGCCGGGATAAGGCAACTAAGGATACTTGGACTCGCTTGCAGTCGTTGTCACCCTTGTCCTCTGAGCATTCTGGAGCTCTTATTGGCAGTTTCCATCGACTGCACCTAGCGGCCATGCCTGTAACTTCATTGCCTGTATACAGTGGTAGTCGCGCAAATGTTGACTGTTAGCACGATATCGTGCATGGTGCATTACCGCAGTAGCACGGCAGCGTAACACATGTTATCCAGTGGCTAATGCGCCATGCAGTATATTGCGCTAACGTCAGCTTTTGCGCGATTACCACAAGGCGCCCAGTGGGCGCTCTGCAACTCTAGGTTTACCCGCCTGAGGTGAAATCTACCCACATTTAGCAGGTGGGTACCAGTTTCGGATCCAATTATCAAGTCATGGTGCACTGAAGATCAAGACTGGGACATGGCTGTACCAGGCTATACTCTGTTTAGGAAAGACAGAGTGGGAAGGAAAGGTGGGTTGTGGCCAGGTAGTTGGGAGGGCTAATAGGATGCTGGGGTGCATAAGTCACCAGCAGGAAGATGGAGTTGGTGTTCATAGATCTCTGTTAAGACCCCCACCTAGAGTACTCTGTCCAGTTCTGGAGACCACATCTCTAAAAGGACATAGAGTAGAGGTGGTCTAGAGGAGGGCAACTAAACTGATGAAGGGTCTGCATCAGAAGCCCTGTGAGAAAAGACTTAAAAGACCTGAATATGTACACATGGAAGAAAGGAGGCATATGATAGAGACCTTTAAATACCTCACGGGGGTAAATAAGGTACAGGAGAGTAGGTTTTTTTCAGAAAAAGGTGCTCAGAACAGGGGCATAGTCAAGCGCGGGGGGATCAGGAGATGTGAGGAACTACTGCACAGAAAGTGATAGATTACTGGAACAGTCTTCCAGCGGAGGTGGTGGGGTTCAAGAATGCATGGGATAGGCATAAGGAAAGCTTGGGGGAAGGGAAGGAGGGTAGGGTGAATGGGCCAAAGGTTAGTTAGGGTCTGCGGTGATACTATAGGCAGGGAAAAATGGGCAGACTAAGTGCGCTAAGCAGTCCTTGTCTGCTGGCAAATTCTGCATCCAAAACTTGTAAAATAGTCTCTCTCTTTTAATTCAAGTTTATTAACATCAAGCAGGTACATCATATTTATACATTCTGTTAATATCCGTACATAGCTCATGTTATCAGTTAATTCTTAAAGTATTGTATTTATCTCATTTATCTCAATACTTCGATAAATGTTGTATTATTGTTTCCTATAGCAGCAAGAACTCCTTTATTTTTTTGAGTTCTAGGAAATTGATCACCGTCTCTCTTTAACTTAGGTCAGATCACAGCTCGTCCCGTCCTTCAGTTTCATTCTTTCCGGCCCCCTAATTGTTCCTTTTAGTAGTGGATCTCGCCTCCTTTGCCCCAAGGCTAGCTATTGATCATTCAAGTACTATTTCGTTGGAGGATCGCCAATTCTCCCATCTAGTCCACCTTCTCAAGTAAGTGGAGATTCGATTGTTAACTTTGTAAGTGAGTTCTTCCAATTGTGATATCGTGTCCACTATCCTTATCCACTTCTGCGTAGTGGGGGGAGTAGGGGAGCGCCACCTTTTCGTGATGGCCTTGTGTGCTGCTGTTATTAATATGGACCAGAGGTACATTGTATCCATGTCTTGTATCTCTTCAGGGGAGTGCCCCAGAATCATTATAGGCCAGTTTAGTGGGGTCTGTACCAAAAATATCTAAGTGCCCCTGTAATTTCATCCCAGAAGGTCCGCAGTTCCGTACAGGACCAGAAAATGTGCAAATGGCCCACCTCTAGCGACCCACACCTTCTCCAACATTGAGCTATGACATTTGGATCTCTTTTACTTATTATATGGGGAGTCAGGAAATATCAGACCTTAATTCACCACGAGAATTCCTGCCAATACGGTGATTGAGTCGTTTTCTTAGTTAAGAAAAAAATTTGGTGCCAATCAAGTTCTTCCAGGCCTTGGGGTGCTTCATCCCTCCATTTTGGTTTTATTTTAATAAGTGGGTCCCCTGTCAACGTCGATAGAGCTTTATAGAGGAAGGAGATCAACCCTCTTTGCATACTAGCCCCGAAACTTTCCTGGTTGGCCCTAAGGATCTGCTGGGCCCTATCTGAGTCCATGTCTTTTTTCTTTAGCGTGGAGATATAGTTTCTAGCCTGTAGGTACCTGAAATGGTCTGTATTTTGCAGACCATATTTATTTTTAAGGGATTCGAAGTCTAGAAAAGTCTCTCCCTGCCAGAATTGTGACACACATCTGAGGCCTGTAAAATAGTCTCTTGTGCTGTCCTCGTAAAAATTGGTTGTTTTTAACTATAGCATATTAAAACAAATTGTAACTGTTATGCAGTATTACAGTGAAGTGTATTTTGAGGTTTTTTTTTCCTACATTGATTTTAGTCCCAAGGGCAGAGCAGTGACTACTGCCCCCCACCCACCCATGGCACAGACATGGCTTCAGCTGTGTTTTTCTGAACAGCAGTTCACTTACTGCAGGCTTCATTTCCAGCCCCCCACTCCTCAACACAAGAAGCAGGCTTTTATTGCAAGGCACTTCACATAATCAGTGCTCCCCCAGGTGCTACTTTTCTGCGCTGAATGGTAACCCGCCCACTTCCCAGTGCACCAGAATTCAGAGTCGCTCTTGTGCTTCTTCTTGGCCTCCCTGCACACAGACACGTGCTGCAACCCTTTTTTTTTTCTTCAGCAAACCAAAAAAAGAAAGTACATTTATTAATCACAGTTCTGCTGCTCCCACAACACTGATGCTAAACCAGCACAGCCCCGCTACACCCACACTGATGAGCCTACCAGGCTGACTGTAAGCAGAACGTGCCACACACTAGCACTTTTGACTTGCAGACCTGGCTCAACTACTCCGCAAAACCAATTCCCCAGAATACCTCAAAATTTAAATGGATGATCTGTTGATTATCTCTGGGGAGTTTATGATATTGTCAAGCGTTAAGTCATATAGAGTTTGTCAGCAGAAAAGGACCACTTGGCCCACCCAGTCTTCCTAGCTGTTCCACGAGCCAGACCTTCTCTCACACGCTGTGTGTCGTTTAGTTTCCTGTCACCTGATTGTGTAGGTGATGGAAATTACAGAATACAACTACTGTAGCAAGAGCAGGTTTTGGGGCAAGGGACATCCAGCGGCCATAAGTGAAGTCTTGCAACACTTTAAAAAAAAAAAAAAAAAAGTCACAATTTTGAACTCATTTCAGCCTGACACATTGCTAAGCAATTGCAGCTAATCAAAGCTGAAACAGACTTGCAGTCACCAGTTTTTGAGTTGTAAATCCAGTGCAAACCCACTTATTGAATACCTTATGCCAGTTTCAAGTCCTGGGGTGGTGGGGGGGTTTAGATCCATGTAAGATGGTTGCACAGCATGTCTTCACCCGGGGCAGATCACGTCAGACAAGCTTACTACAGTTTTTTAATGGAGTGAGTACGGCATTGGACAAGGGGTATCCTGTAGATGTCATGTTTTCAGACTTTAGTAAGGCGTTGGATGCAGTGCCACATCAAGAATTAATCGAGATTACGGTAGTGGCTTGAACTGGTTCCTGGTTGAGTGACAGAAGGCAACAAGCACACATTTGTGGAATGACATCGGAATGGGCAAGGGTTAGCAATGGGGGTGCCGCAGGGATCAGTTCTGGAATCCATTTTGTTTAACCTGTATGTAGCTTCCATGAGCTGCGGGCAGGGAGTATAGCTATCCGAATTCGCAGATGACACTAAAATTGGTTCTGTTAGTCCTGAAGAGGTTAAAAATCTACAGAACGAGTTGTCCAACTTAGAAACTTGGTCCCTAAAATATAAACTTAGTGCCTTGGACCTGGGTAGGCCGGCGGACATCCTCTTTCTTGACTTCAGCAAGATGTTTGACTCAGTCCCTCATGGGGACCTAGTTGGATAAGCTGGGGGAAATGGGGGTGGGAAACAAAGGATCAGATGGATAGGAAACTGGCTCTCAGATCGGACCCAGAGGCTCATCTCCACGGAGGGTCATTAGTGGGGTCCCTCATGGATTGGTACTTGTGCCCCTCCTGTTCAACGCCTATGTCTCTGACATAAGGAAGGGTATCAGGAGTGAGATGAGTCTCTGTGGATGATTCAGAGCTGGGGAGGAGTGGAGAGTGGCCCTACAGGAGGATCTGGAGGTCCTGGAAAGGTGGCCGAGAAAGTGGAAACTGAAGTTCAGTGCAGGGAAATGCAGGGTACTGCACCTGGGCATCAGAAACCTGGGCCAGGTGTACACCCTGGGGGGGGGTGCTACAAGTCTCGATGGCTGAGAGAGGCTTGGGGGTGGTGGTGGTGGATGTCAAGATGAACAAACTCTGAGACTTCTAGGAGAGCAGCGGCGAAGGCCAACAGGATGCTGGGATGCATCGCCGATTCCCTAGGGGGATCACTTCCAGAAGGAGGGATGTGATACTCCTTCTGTATAACTGCTTGGTGAGGCCGCACCTAGAGTTCTGCATGCAGTTTTGGAGGCCACACTTAAAAAGGGACATTGAACTCCTGGAAAGGGTTCAGAGGAGCGTAACCAAAATGATCTGGGGCTTGGGGGTAGGACCTATGGGGAGAGGCTCAAAGAGCTAAATATGTACATTGGAAGAGAGAGGGATGGGGACATGATGAGGTCTTCAAGTACATGAAGAAATTGGTAAATAGGGGAGGTGCAGTCAGGGTGCTCTGAAGGAACAGGGGGCAACTAGAGGGCATTGATGGAAGCTGGAGGGGGAAGACTCGGGAGAAAGGAGGAGGTGCTACTTCACTGAGAGGATGATAGAACCATGGAATGCGCTGCCCGGGGGGCTGGTGGAAGCAGAGATTGTGGAGGGGTTCAAGAGGGGGTGGTACAGGTACAGGGGGAAGGGCTGTGAAAGTAAAGTCCAGTGCAGGGGGGAATACCCTGGACTGGAAAGGGAGAAGCCCAGGAGGACGAGGGGGCAGCAAGGTCAGCCCCTAGGGTGGGGGCTGACCAAACGAGCAGACACGAAAGATCGCCAGGCCTATTTTGCTGGCATTTTAGTATGTTTAATATGGATAGATGTGCTGTAATGCACTTAATGCAGTTCTAACACAGTGGCCCTGTACCAACTGAATGGCAAGTCCCTCAAGGAAACAACATTGGAGAAATACTTGGGTAGTGGCTGGCCCGCTGGCACAGTAGTTGGATTTCCACTTGTGACACCGATGACCTGGGTTCGAGAATGGACCCGGGAGTCGGAGGGCCGGCCATGGGAGAAGAATCGAGCGTCCTAGGGACTACTCTCCTTCTCTGGGGTGAGGGAGGGAGGGGAAGCGTGTCCAGCACATTATGGACCCCTAGCGAAGGCTGGGGGTACCGCCATGACCGGTGGCAGTACTTTTGGGGGGTGGGGCAGATGCTGGATATCATTGCATGTCCCCACCCCCAGGGATCAAGCATTTGGGGGGTGGGAAGCCGCCTTCCCCAGCATGACGACTCGCTGTGCCGTTCACTGCCTCTGACATCTGCCGGGGAGGCGTCCTGTTCCCGTGGCCCCAACTGGGGGGGGGCAAGCTGGGGCTTTGCCCACAGTGTCCGTGAGCCTGAGTAGCCCCGCTCGGGGGCAGCCTGAGCATGGGGAAAGCGTATGGCAGTGTCCAAGCTCAAAGGGGAACTGGAACAAAAAAGACTTGGGTGTACTAGTGACAGATGACTTGAGATTTAAGCGGCAGTGTCACTCTAGTGCAAAAAAGGCTAATGCATGCAATTTTAAACTGCACTAGAAGACGTATTAGAAGCAGAGACCTGAGTGGTAATGCCTCTGTGCATTTCCCTTGTGAAGCCCCATTGGAATACTGGGTTTGGGCACCCAGTACAAAAGCAGAGATAGGTGCTATGGAGGGGGTGTAGCAGAGAGCTAACTGGATGGTGTCTTGCCTTAATGGCCTGAGCTATGAGGACAGCTTAAAGTCCCAGGGGTTGTATTTCCTGGAGTATAAAAGGCTGCTTTTTTTGGGGGGTCTTTGCCTGCTTTTTGGATCCCTATTTAATGATGGTGTATGGGAATGCACCACATGATAGGAGGTCATGATAGAGGTCTTCAGGTACATGAAGGGGGTAAATAGGGTAGGAGCAGTCAGGGTACCTCGAAGGAAGGAGGAGGGGGCAACTAGAGGGCATGGGTGAACGCTGGAGGGGGGGGAGATTCAGGGGAGAAAGGAGGAGGTGCTACTTCACTGAGAGGGTGGTGGAGCCATGGAATGCGCTGCCCAGGGGGCTGATGGAGGCAGAGACAGTGGAGGGGTTCAAGAGGGGGTGGGACAGGTACAGGGGAAGGGTTCTGGAAGCAAAATCCAGTGCAGCGAGAATATCCGGAACTGGGAAGGGAGAAGCCAGAGAAGGCGAGGGGGGCAGCAAGGTCAGCTCCCAAGGTGGGGGCTGACCAAACGAGCAGGCACAAAAGACCGTTAGGCCTATTCTCCTGACATTTTAGTATGTTAGTATGTAATGCCTGGGCTTTGAATTAAGGGAACAGAGTTACAGGACGAGAGCCCATGATCTACGGTTTAGGGGTAAAACTTGTTCTTCTAGTCGTAGAACCAGCTGGTTCAGCCAGAGGGTAATTCATGTCTGGAATAATCTTCTGATGGAGATGTCGGGTGGCAGCAATATAGCAGAATTTAAACTCTGAATGGATGATTATTTTCTTAGGGAGGGCATTTCAGGATATCCCTTTGTATAAAGGGTGAACTTCTAATGGGTCTTTGGCCTAAAATAGCTCATAAATGACTTCTGAAACGTAGGGCAGCAGTAGGTTCTTGAGTCACTCGGAAGAGTTTTTTTTGCATTGTATTTCCTAGTAATTTTGTGTGGTTTATACCACCTGGGTTGTGCCTGTAAACAGGCCGTTAGGCCCAGTGTATTTACCTGGTGAACAAATGAAAACTGAAATGAACCTGTGAGTGAGGCCTGTCAATACAGCATGTCCTGCTGGCACAGTGCGGCCTTAGGAGCTGAGGTTTATAATACATAGCCATTGTGTAGCAAAGGGATTAGAAATGTGTGGTTAACGTGCATACTTATAAGAGTTTAGCAGTACTTCCTGGCCTTTAGCGAGCTGCTACCTGGCCTGGGACTCGCTGAAACAGTGCAGTGATCGGCATGCTTTTTGTTGGTTGGGGGGGGGCAGACGTATTCCCAGGTGTTTAAAAGAAGACACCTGCTTAAGCGCTAGGTTACCCTTGGTGTGAAAGTAACACACAATATGTGTAAGTAACAAATTATTAGTCTCTCCTAATAATTTGTAGACCACTTTCTGTTTTGTCACTGGCCCTGGGCGCATTTTTATGCAGCTGTAAAGAAGCATTGATAGTACAAGTATTGAAAGAGCAAGTGCTTAGTAAGGATCTGTAGCTCAAAGAATGAATGGCTGGGGCATTGAGATGCTTCTGTAATCATTTTGTGTTTTATTTGGGATTTTAATTATATTTTCTTCGTTGCATTTGTATTTTGCCAATTACTAGTAAAAAAAAAAAAAAAAAAAATCCAATGGAGTTCTTAACATACTAAAAGCCAGCAGAATAGGCCTAACTGTCTGTGGTGTCTGCTTGATAGCCACCTAGTTACTTCTTCGTGTGTATGTCTCGTGTTATGAAGTCGGAGAAGTTTTGCTGGTAAGGTGGGCGGCGTATGTCAGTGGGAACCGCAATCCTGTTTTCAGGTTGTTGTGTTTTTTTTGGTTTTTTTTGGAGAAATTCTACTTTTCACCACCAAAACAGTATATATTTTAATAGAAATGTTTGATTTTCTTTTTTTTTTTTTGAAAACCTGTGATACTGTTCTAATTTAGCAGGCACCATTTTCTTTGTAATCAGATTTTACTTGGGAAGAAGAAAAGAGAAGCCAGTTAATGTTTGTGAGATCATACACATGAACCACAATAATGCAGACATAAGTCACCTTGGGACTGCTACCCCCGGCGTACTGGCCCTTCTTTCCCCCTACACGTAACCCACGCTGTACCAGAAGCTCTGGGGAAACAGGCTGTCAGAATCCCATGGTGCCGCACCACCTTTGGACAGCATGCATTTGCATACAGAGCTCCGCAGTGGTACAACTCCTTTTCTCCTGACATAACCAGTGCTACTTTGTTGGACTCCTTTAAGAAAAAACTCCAGCAGCATCTAATCTCACTGGCAACCTGTGACTGCTACCGCTAATTTTCCTTTACCTTGCTCCTACCATTTGCAATCTCTGTGCTCTCTATTGATTAGTAAAATGTTATGCTTCATGTCCATTTCTTAGGCCCCCAGTCAAGTTAACACTGTCACTGGCTTCTACCCCTGCCTAAATTATTTATTTTCCCTCCTCCCTCTACTTCCTTTTCTGTTTTTTGGCCCTCCGTCATTCCATACCTCTTTCCTCCCTACCACCTTTATACATCTTCATCATCACCCCACTACCTACACCACCTCTTCCTCCCTACTCTACTCCACCCCTCCTTTTCCCCCTCCCTCCCATTTATTCCACTTTGACTGCATAGCTATTCTTCCCTTTCCTTCCTGTCTGTCCTCATCCTACCTCCCTCCACCTCTGTTTGCCTTCTCCCTCCCCTGCCCCCCTCTACTGGTACGAGACCTTCCTTCTTTCTTTGACTCTGGCACAGTCCAATTATCTGCCTATGTTGCTAGTTGTACAATTCTTCCTTTTAAACAAGCGTCCTCATGTTATGTTACCGTTACTTAGTGAAACGTTGGCCTGTGTTTTGACTCTGCACCCTGTACGTGCTTAGATTGCGTAAATATTGTTAGAATGTATGCCTGGAGACAGTTTTCAATTGTTTTTTGCTGTATCTCTGGAACATATCTGTATTCTTGTTTGTGTCATGTTTGACATGGAACCTATGAAAGAGCTTTCTGCTCAGAAGTATTAATCCGAGATCTCTATAAACAATAAATGTAAAAGGAAATGTTTGTTGCTGAAAGAAGCGTGTTTCTTTTGAAAAAGAAAATATATAAGCATCTATTTCTTAAAAAACATAGAAAAATATAAAAGAACAAAGCAAAATACAATAAGTAAGACAGTTGTCTGGAAGTAAACAACTGGGGCTTGGTTATCTAATGCCCCTTAGACTGACGCAAGTCGCGCCAAACCTCTGCTTGCGGCAGCGCTGGGTGTGCCATGGACCCTGCAGCAGATTTTTATAGATTGCTGGTCCTGGCACCAAAGTCCTCACAGATGCCACAAGCCAAGATGTGCCAAAAAGCTGGCCCGAGGGAGGGGATTGATGGAGGCTGTCTGTCTCGGCTACGTCCCCGGTGGTGTTCGGTGGGGCATTCTGATAGCATATGACTGCCTTCATATTTCAGTTGCACTTGAGCAGCCCCTGCCCGAGGGTTTTTAGGTTTGCTGCCATTGTCTGGGAAGATGCAGGTAGGTTTTGCATATCTTTTTACTGTTGGTTTGCTTTCGTTGGTGGTTGCTTGCTTGCTCATGTGGTGCTTTTGTTATAGTGTAGTTTTGCCAACCCATGCTTCTGTTCCTGGATTTTTTTGGATGTTGCCATTTCTCCCACAGTGGTGTAATTGTCTGGCCCTGTTGTGCTGTGCGGCTGCAATGGTGGGGCACAGGACCCCACCTGGACCTGTGCCGTCGTGTGGTGCACGGGCTGTTAAGACTGGCTCTGGCTGGTGTAATCACCTACAGTCCCTTTAGCCATGGGAGTGGCTAGTAGAATCTCAATGTGAGAATACTGCATCGCTGTTGATTCGGCTGGCTCCTTCTGCTGTAGGCGAGCCGTTCGTCCACCACAAGCACAGTAACAGCATGGCTGGTGTAGGAGGCCCCCCACCCCACCCTTCGGGTGCAGATGCCATTCACAAATCCGGAAAGGTGCAATGCAGTGAGCCCTCCACAAGCACCTTGCATAATTCCCGACACTTTGAGAATCGGGCCCCTCTCTTTTAAAGGAAAACACCTGCCATCCAAGCACCCCCACAGACTACAAGCGCTGACCCAGATGAGGCTTTTAAGCACCAAAAATATTTTTTTAATTATCTCTGTGGCTTAATATGTGCTTCAGTGTACCAACCATAAGTGTATCCCGGAGCTGCACAGTGCCATTTCCCATTCTCAGTTTGGTGCTGTGCTGAGAATGTGAAATGGTACCATACAGCTGTGGAATATCCTTTACATCGTGGCTGGTACATCATAGCACATAGTAAGTCACAGAAGTAATAACAAAATAAATTGTGTTTTGGCCTTTAAAGACCTAATTGAGGGTTTTGGATGGGGGGGATTGTGGTTTTGGGGGGTGGTGTGCTGGGATGGCTGGTCTTTCCTGGGTTTGGAGGAATTGTATTCAGTTCAGTTTTATTTAGGGAATTCTCCATTGAGACGCACTCATTTGCATGCTGTCCCTTCACACTGTGCGGTTTTATATCAAGTAGTACAACATAAAAATATCATGCTATAGGACAATGATATTACAAACAATGTAGTAACTTTGAACTGTTAATTTATGCTGTAAACATCGTGTACTTCATTATTCCACCTTCCCCTAGACAAGTCCCCAGTAGGGGAATGGTGTTTTGAAACCAGTTTACATAGATACATAGACAGTGTCGGCAGATAAGGGCCTATGGCCCACCCAGTCTGCCCATTTGAGCTTGTAAGTTCAGTTTATGTTTTCCTAGAAGTCTGTTGCCCCTTACCCCTGACCTCCAGAATTCCTTTATGTCTATCCCATACATTCTTAAATCCCGTGATTATTTCAGCCCTCACCACTTCCTCTGGCAGGGTGTTCCACTTGTCCACCACCCATTCTGTGAAGAAATTCTTCCTCATGTTTCCTCTGAGTCGCCCTCCCTCCAACTTCATCCCATGCCCTCTAGTCCTGGAACATCTTTTTCGTTAAAAATAGTGTATTCCTGCACCCTGTTCCTCCCTGTAAGATACTTGTATGTCTCTATCATATCCCCTCTCTCCCTCCTCTCCTCCAGGGAGTACATGTTCAGTTTCTTCAGCCTGTCTTCATAGGACTTGTGATGCAATCCATGCACCATCTTTGTTGCCCTTCTCGAACCTTCTCTACCCTGTCTATGTCCTTACGTAGGTATGGTCTCCAGAACTGTACACTGTACTCCAGGTGGGGCCTCACTAGTGTCTTGTATAGCGGAATTATGACCTCCCTTTTCTTGCTGGTGATGCCCCTGCCTATACATCCCAGCATCATATTTGCTTTACCTGCTGCTTTGTCACACTGTTTTCCTACCTTGAGGTCATCAGAGATGATAACTGCACTATTGCACTTGTAGTTAACTTGCACTTCTGTGATCCCTTTCCTGCTTGGTGCATGCTATATCCTCACCCCCCAACTGATATATTGTGCCAGGGTTTTTGTGCCCCATATGCATTATCTTGCACTTCTTTGCATTGAATTTCAACTGCCAAACCCCTGACCATTCTTCAAGTTTCTGCAGGTCCCTTCTCATTCTGTCTACACCCTCTGGTGTGTCTACTCTGTTACAGAGCTTTGTGTCATCAGCGAACAGTAAAATTCTGCCTTCTAGGTCCTGTGCAATGTCACTGATGAAGATGTTGAATAGGACCAGTCCCAGCACTGATCCCTCTGGTACCCCACTGGTCACTCTTCCCTCTGTGGAGTGACAGCCATTTACCACCACCCTCTG
Organism: Neoceratodus forsteri; assembly: GCA_016271365.2. Classification (NCBI taxonomy): domain Eukaryota; kingdom Metazoa; phylum Chordata; order Ceratodontiformes; family Ceratodontidae; genus Neoceratodus; species Neoceratodus forsteri. Next base: position 1,130,963,114 of record CM028133.1, on the reverse strand, counting down.
TGTCCTGCCACCCAGCCAGTTACCTACCCACCACACTAATGTCCTGCCCACACCCATATTCCCCAGTTTGTGTAATAGTCTTCTATGTGGCACAGTGGCAAAGGCCTTGCTGAAGTCCAGATAGGCCATGTCCACTGCCCTCCCCTGATCCACCTCCCTAGTCGCCCAGTCAAAAAATTCAACGAGGTTGGTCTGACATGACCTTCCCTGGTGAAACCATGCTGCCTTGGGTCCTGTTGTCCATTGACAACCAGATGTTCCACCAATCTCTCCTTCAGTAGTGCTTCCATGATCTTCCCCACTACGAGGTGAGGCTGACTGGTCTGTAGTTCCCTGCTTCCTCTTTGTTCCCGCTTTTGTATAAGGGGACTACATCTGCTGTCCTCCAGTCTTTGAGTACCTCCCCTGTTTCCAGTGATCGGCTAAACAGGATAGCCAGAGGTTCAGCCACCACCTCTCGTAGTTCTTTAAGGACCCTGGGGTGCACCCCATCTGGCCCCATTGCTTTATCAACTCTTATTACTTCCAGTTCCTTCAGGACCTTTCGTGTAAAGGGACTTGTGTCCATTTCTGCACCATTCTCACCCCTTGTACTCCCTTCAGACCCATTACCCTCCTCTTCCTCAGTAAAGACTGAGCAGAAATACCTGTTCAATATGTCAGCTTTACTGTTGTCATCCTCCACACGGCCCCCATCCTCCCCCTTCAGTCTCACTATCCCTCCCTTTGTCTTTCTTTTTTCACTTACGTACCTATAAAAGGTTTTGTCCCCTCCACCCACTGATTTTTGCAATGTGTTCTTCTGTCTGAGCTTTGGCTTCCCTTACTGACCTCCCTGCCTCTCTTTGCTTCTCCTGGTGCTTCTCCCTATCCCCTTCTGCCCGTGTCTTTTTGTATTGCCTGAATGCAATCTTTTTGGCTTTCACTTTCTTTGCTACCTCTTTGGAAAACCATAATGGTCTCCTCTTCCTTTTCCTTTTGCTAACCTGCTTAATGCATAATTCTGTTGTTCTTGTAATCCCCATTTTAAATACTTCCCACTGTTCCTCAACCCCCTGATTCCTGTCCCATTCCCCTTAATGCCTCTTTCAAGTATCTCCCCATTTTCCCAAAGTCTGCCCCCCTAAAATCCAGGATACGTGTTTTTGTGTGTTTAGTAGTGCTTTCATTGGAGGCTTCATTTCTCAAAATCACCCTAAAGCTAGCTGGTGGGGAATTCCACAGATAGGGGACCTTCTGAGTTTTAACTCTCTGGACTGTCGGTTCATACTAACTGGCTGTTCTTAGTGACACTGTGTTGTCCTACCTGATAAGCACTTTAGATAGTTTGGAACATGCCCATGAATGCTTTTATGCAAAAAACAATGTTGTGGCATTTTTTTGAGTGGCTAGTGACAACTAGTTGTTGTATAACTCGCAGTGTTGAGTTGTTTTAGGGCAGTCCAAAATCAGTCTAACAAGTCAGTCATGTAGAACATCAAATCTGTTCAGGTTTTCTTCAATAGTATTGGTCTGGTTGTTAGATTAGACAGTCATAGCCACTTGGTTGCTGCCCATGGGGCAAATGCAGGTCTTCTGCGTGTCATAAAAGGTGCTCCAGTGCTCTGTTCTGGGCCCCCCCCCTTTTATTTTTATTATTATTATTATTATAATATTTGAACGACGTGGCTCAGCTACCTTAATGGCTTATGTCATCGCTATGCAGACAGCACAGTTCTGTAATTGTCAGAGTACTGTTGAGGAAGTTCAGATCTGTTTACAGCAGGGTTTCTGCTCTGTTGCAAGGTACCTCTATGGAAACAAGCACTCTGAGCACAAACTGCATTTGGAAACACAATTGCTGTGCTGTTTGGAATTTGTGATTTCGGTAAGTACATATAGTCACAGCATCTAACATACTAAAAAGCCAGCAGAATAGGCCAAATGGTCTGTCTTGTCTGCTCGAAAGCCAGCAACATAATGGTTCCCCAGCCCCCAAAAGTGTCTTCTCTAGATTCAGTTTCCCCTTGAACCTATCCCACCCTTTCTTGAAGCCCTCCACTAGCCTCCCGGGAAGTGCATTCCAAGGCTCCACCATCCTCTCAGTGAAAAAAATGCCTCCTACGTTTCCCCCCTGTAATTTCCCCCCTCCAACTTCCACCCATGGCCCCTGGTCACTCCCCCCTTCTTCAGCCTAAACAATTCCCTGGTTCCACTCCTAATTATTCCCTTTACATACTTGAAAACCTCTATCATGTCTCCCCTATCCTGCCTCTCCTCCAGTGAGTAAAGCCCAAGCTCTTCCAGTCTCTCCTCATAAGGCCTCCCCTCCATGCCCTGAATCATCCTGGTCGCTCTCCTCTGGACCCTCTCCAGCAGTGCTATGTCCTTCTTCAGATGAAGTCTCCAGAACTGTACACAATATTCAAGCTGCGGCCTGACCAAGGCATTATGTAGAGGGAGGATCACTTCCCTGCTTTTGGACGTAATTCCGCTGGCTATGCAACCCAATATTCACTCAAAATACCACCAACAGCTTAATCTGGTTCAAGGTCAGTTGGCATTCATCTGTATCCCCCTTCCCCGGGTCGTGCCTGAAAATAGGCAGGATTTGTCTAGTGCACTTACCCGGTCAACAAAAACTAAATAAATAAATATCCTGTTTGCCTTGGCTACAATTTTTCTACAATTTTCAGAATTATTCATTTTAATGTCTACCACCACCCCTAAATCCCTTTCTCCCAGAGTTGCTTGCAGTGTGACCCCCCAAAGGGTGTATACCTGGCTTGGGTTATTGACCCCCAAATGAAGTACCTTACATTTCCCGGCATTAAATTTCAGTCCCCACCTCCTTGAACACCCCTCCAGGGTGTCCAGATCCCCCTGGACTGTCTCCCTCGCTTGCACTATCCACCACTGCTCCCAATTTTGAATCATCTACAGAAAGACTCAACCTATTTCTAACCCCCCTCCCTATATCCGAGGCGTAGGCATTGAACAAGAGTGGCCAATACTGAACCTTGAGGGACACCACTGATTACCTTCCTGGGGGAGGATATTATCCCACCCACCATTACCCACTCTTAAAGCCCTGAAAGCCAATTTTCAACCCAGTTTAGCTCCTGTCCACCCACCCCCCTCTCCTCCATTTTTGCTATCAGTCCATTATGAGGTACTGAATCAAACACCTTGCTGAAATCTAGGTATAAGGCATCCACTGGCCTATGTCTATCCAAAGCCTCCGTCACCCAATCATAAAACTCTACAAGGTTGGTCTGACATGATCTCCCTGGGACAAAGCCATACTGTTTATCATCCCTGGTGCTCTAACCTTTCCAACTGCCTCCCAAGCCTCTCCTTGATACAGCCCTCCATTACTTTGCTCGCTACAGAGGTTAGACTGACTGGTCTATAGTTCCCCATCTCCTCCCTAGACTACCCCCCCCTTTATGTATAGGCACTACATAAGCCACCCTCCAGTCCTGTGGCACCCATCCCGTCTGCAGAGAGATGTTAGAGTGCAGCCAGTGGGATTGCAAGCACATCCGCCAGTTCCTTCATAACCCTCAGATGTATTCCATCCGGCCCCCAGCGCCTTATCAGTTTTCAGATTCCAAAGGGCCTCCCTCACCCTATCCACTGTGATTTCTCCCCCACAGACCACTCCTTCATGCAACCTTCCTACACCTTCTTGGTCTGGTCTAGCCTGTGCCCTAGTCTCATGCCATCCTGTGGTCTCAGACTGAGACTGACCTCTTGCTTTTACTGACTCCTCATCTCTCTCGTCAGAATGTGTCAGAATAGTAAATACCGTGCACTAAAGTGAAGATTGCCGTCTGCAAAAATGCAATCCATGCTGATGCCAAAAGCCCCGGTGCTTCGGTTCTTCCTGAGTTTTTGTCAGGGGGACCTTTAATGGCATACATCATCTCTATGCGTGCAACACTGTTCTAAAATGGGGTGATCACTCATATTTAAGCAATTGTGAAAAACTGGGACCATGGCTATATTTTGTGTAGAGGTACAAAGTGTCTCTTTCTGGGGACATCGCTTTAAACGTAACGCCATGGTGGTGATTATAGATTACGGGGACACCATGTACGCTGGTGCGGGAGACCTCTTTTTAAATAGTTTTAATGTCTTTGTAAACAAGATGGCTAGATTCATATTGAACCCTCCCCCCACCAAGTATCACGCCATCATACTCTCCTCTTCCAGCTAAATTGACTAGCTTTGAGAGCCAAGTGGGAATTCACTCCATGCAGTTTATGTACAAATGTATTTAAAATCAAGTGCCATCATATATCTCAAATATGTTTACGAACTGATTTAAAGAGTTTACTGTGGTGACTTCGTGGCACCGGGTGATAGGGGTTCGCCTGGCATGCTGGCGAACCGGGTTCGGGCCAGAGCCCAGGACAACAGGAGTGAAGACCAGCAGGGAGAGTTAGGAGCATCCGTAGGATGCTGTCCTCCTTGAGGTGCAGACCATCATCGTTCTTGAGCAGCTCCTAGTTGCTGGCCTATGGCGACGCACATTACGGTGTGGGTGACCACATGCCGCATGTACGTTTGGCCAGGATTCTGCAGGTGTGAGGCTCGTTGGGCCAGGTTGTGGGCAGGGAGAAAACAGAAAATGGCTGCCTGGCCGACCAGATGATGGTTGCTGGGTCCCCCTCCGCCACTAAGCCCCTGTGGAATGCCCTCTCAAGGTAGCACCCGTAGTCTCATGCCCCAGATCTAGAATAGAGTCCCAGTCTCCCCTTTCTGTCCTCCCAGGGGAGGGGGGGCCCCCCGGCCAAGGGATACGACTGGGCTGTCTAGTGGCATGGAATCGGGTTAGCAGTGGATGGCAGGAGGGGGACTGACCTGGCCGGTGGGTGGAGCCCTTGGCAGTCCAAAGGGGTGGTTGGTCGAGTGGAGGGGGAAGGAGCAAAACAAAAAGCTAGTGTACTGCCTAAAACTAATACTAGTTTTTAAAAGCAGTCAACCGTTACTTTTTTATATTTGAGGTACTTTTTCTTTAACTAACTAAAATATTCGTTTGCCTAATGTTAGCAGTTGTGATGAGTGGGATAGCACTCTGCCTGGCAGCTGACATATCTAGCTCTGTTACTCATTCCATCATCAGCATTGTGACCTCCGAGTGTGACATCACTGCTACTTAGGAACAGCCATTTTAGCAGCTACCAGGTAAGTTGCCTGTGATGTCACTGTCGATGAGATCACAGCGCTACTGATGTGGGAGGGACAGAGATAGATATGTCATTTGCCAGGCTGAGAACTGTTCCGTGCATCCAGCACCATATTATACTAACATATTAAAATGCCAGCAGAATAGGCCTAATGGTCTCTTGAGTCTGCTCGATTTTCAGCACCTGCACTGAGGGTCAATTTTGGTGTCCCCCCTTCCCCTTGGGTTATACTGTCCCCAGTCTCGGATATTTCACCTGTACTGGGCCTGGTCAGATTTACTCTCCCCCTGTACCTTTCCCATCCCCATTTAAACCCATCCACATTCTCCACCTCTACCAGCTCCCTGGGCAGTGCATTCCATGGCTCCACCACCCTTTCAGTGAAATAACATCTCCTCTTCTCCCTTCTGAGCCTGCCCCCTTCCAGCTTACACCGGTGACCTCTCATTGCCCCACCCTCTTTCCTTTGGAGCACCCTGACTGGGCCTCCTTTATTGATCCCTTTCATGTACTTAAAGACCTCTGTCATGTCCCCCGTCCCTCCTCTCCTCCAGGGTGTACATGTCGAGCTCCCTGAGCCTCTCCCCCAGGCCCCAGATCATTTTGGTTGCCCTCCTTTGGACCCTCTCTTGGAGTGTAATGTCCCTCTTTAAATGTGGTCTCCAAAACTGCACACAGTACTCGAGGTGTGGTCTAACCAATCAGTTGTACAATGGAAGGATCACTTCTGCTTTTCTGGAGGTAATCCCCCGGTGATGCATCCCAGCATCCTATTTGCCCTTGCTGCTGCCCTCCTACAGGTCTCTGAGTTGTTCATTTTGACATCTACCACTACTCCCAGGTCCCTCTCACCCTCCGTGACTTGAATCATGTCTCCTCCCAGGGTATACCCCTGGCCTGGATTTCTGACTCCCAGGTGCAGAACCTTGCACTTCCCCACATTGAATTTTAGTTTCCATTTTCCCGACCACCTTTCCAGAGCCTCCTGGTCCTCCTGCAAGGCCACCCTGCCCTCCTCTTCATCCACCACCGCACCCAGCTTTGAGTCGTCTGCAAAGAGACTCATCTCACTCCTGATCCCCCTCCTGATGTGTGAGACATAGGCATTGAACAGGAGTGGCCCCAGCACTGACCCCTGGGGAACCCCACTAGTAGCCCACCTTGGGGATGAGGCTAACCCTCCAACCACCACCTTCTGAGTACGCTCAGAGAGCCAATTTCCTATCCATCTTAACAACTGTCTCGCTACCCCCATTTCCTTCAGCCTAGCCAGCATGCCACAGTGGGGTACTGAATCACATGCCTTGCTAAAGAAAGAAGACGTCCACTGGCCTACTCTGGTCCAGGACCCTAGTCACCCGGTCATAGAACTCAACAAAGGTTTGTCCGGCAGGATCTTCCTGTGACAAAGCCATGCTGCCTATCGTCCAAGTACCCAGTTTGCTCCAGTAACCCTCCTAGCCTTTCCTTGACAATACCCTCCATCATCTTGCCGACCACCGATGTCGGGCAAACAGTCCTGTAATTTCCTGCCTCCTCTCTTGACACCCCCCCCAGTGGATCGGCACAACATGGGCCACCCTCCAGTCTTGGGGCACCCACCCAGTCCTCAGAGAGATGTTGAAAAGCTCCGCTAGAAGGACTGCCAGGATATCCGCCAGGTCCCTCAGCACCTTGGGATGTATCTTATCTGGCCCAGGTGCTTTCTCCGAACGGAGGGACCTGAGGGATTCCTTTACTCTCTCTACCGGGATTTCAGCCTCCACGTCTTCCCCCTTGTCACCTTGCACTGCTGACCCCCTACCTGTTTGTGGTGGCCACTCCCTTTCCCCAGACCCGTCAGGGCCCCTGGTTTCTACCGGTTCCGCCCCTTCCTCCGGTTTGCCCCTGCTCCCCTCTCAAGACATAGCTCCTCCATCCCCCCTGGTAAACACTGAGGCAAAGTACTCATTTAGGACTTCTGCCTGTTCCTCCGCCTCCTGTGCCCAATCATCCCCTACCCTTATCTTGCTGATCTACCCCATTACTTTCCTTTTTTCCCCTATGTATCTAAAGAACCCCTTGTCCCCCCTCTGGATCCCACTGGCCAAGGACCGCTCTTTTTTTTTTTTGCCTTAGCTGCTCTCACCACCCTGATGACTAGCACCTATAGGCCGCCTTCTTTTCCATCACCACCTCCTGTACCTCCTGGGTCCACCAGCAGGGTTTTCTGGCCTTACCGAACTTATGTCTTTCGTAACCTCCTGTATTCCCCTCCTAATGATCTCCCACCTGCTGGCAACATCCCTATCTGGCATTATCCTGTCCAGACGATCTTTAAGGATCCTTCCCATCTCCCTGAAGTCTACACCCCTAAAGTTGGTTACTATTGTCCTTGTTCGGCTTTCGTCTCCCCCAGGTCCAGGAAGAACCAAACTGTGGCATGATCACTCCCCGCCAAAGGGTCCCTCACCTCTAGGCCCCTAATCTGATCACTGTCCGACAGGACATCGTCCAGTGTCCGGGCCTCTCTAGTTGGCTTACCCACCTATTGTGTCAGAAACGCATCCTGGAAGACATCCAGCAGCCTCTGCTCTTTGGCCACTGGTGACATCATAGTCCCCCAGTCTGTTCCTGGCATGTTGCGGTCTCCCCTTTCCCAATCCACAGTGTCCCTCGAGATTTGCCACCAAACTTTCTTCCAGGATCTCTGCCAGTGCTGGTGGTCTGTACACCACTCCAACCTTAACTCTTTTACCCCCCTGCATCAGCAAGGTGACCCAAATAGCCTCCATGTTCCCCTCTGCCTCCTCTACCCATGCCATTTCTAACAGTGCTACACCACCCCCTTCCTTCCCTCCTATCTTTTCTGAACATAGTATAGCCCTCCAGATTTAGGTCCCACTCATGCCCTTGAGTGGCCCAGGTCTCAGTGACTGCTGCCACATCTACCTCCCCCTCAACTAGCATCGCCTGGAGCTCAGGCATTTTATTTCCTAAGCTCCTGGCATTTATCAGGACCACTCACCACCCCTTTTCCCTCCTCGAGCTCCCATTTCTCAGCTGCTGCACCCTACCTGGTGACCCATTTCCACATCTCCCTAGCCCCCTAGAGGAGTGGAGACCATGTCCCTCATTTATCGTACCTGCTGGCACTGCCCCTTTTTTATTTTATCCCTCCCCTCTTCACAAGTTTAAACCCCGCATTTTGTTGATGAACCCAACTAGTTTGAGCTTAAGGATTTCTTTCCCCTCCAAATTAAGGTGGAGCCTGTCCCTAGTGTACAGCCCCTTATCCTCTCAGGTCTCCCCCGAGTCCCCCACATAGAAGACTTCCTAATGAGCAGAAGGAAAAGGAGAAATACTTCAGAAGTAAAAAGTTACAACTGATTACTTCTTAGAATTTGTATTATTTTCCTGTCTGCCTGTTTTGGCTCCACTAGCCCTTTAATAAAGTCAAAGATTTGTGCATCCTTGAGAGGGAGTACAAAGTGCCACATGTTAAAAGTGAAAAAGGCTTTAGATACCCGGAACTAGATTCCGATTTGTTTCAGACTATGATTCAAGAGATATGATAATGCCTTTTGCTAGGATTAACTGGTGGTGTATGCAGACTTATCTGAAAGTTTCTCCAAGCTGCCGCAATGTGTTACGCTTGTCTTTAGGATGTGTATTTTGTATTTCATATGTGAAATTTTGTAAACCATTATATAACTGTTTGTATAATGTCGGCTTACAGGGATGCCATTATAAATGAGACCGTGGTTTAATTAGCGGTAACATCTCATTTATTGCTATTAACAAACTTGTTATCGAAGCTTTGAAGGGGCTGCGTGATTTAAGTCCGCAAGATTAACGACCTGCAGGCACTATTAGCAAACAGGAGGGTGGACATAGCTGCAGTAACCGTGACTTGGGCAACATTTTTTTTTTTTATTTTCATTTATTTTTTTTATTTTAGTCTTTGGTAACCGGGTAAGGTTAACATCGGGTAACATCACACCATGACTGGGACCTTGCGATTCCTGGATATAAACTATACAGGAGGGACAGGGTAGTCGGGAAGGGTGGCAGCTTATGTCAGGGAGGCAATAACTTATACGAGGAAGGAGTCTGAGGAAGGGGAGGTGGCTGCTGGCCCACCCGAGCGGCAGTTGGATTTCTGATTGCGGCACCGGCGACCTGGGTTCGGGAACGGACTTGGGTCGCTGGAGGGCTGGCCGGGGGGAGAGGGATGGAGTGTCCCTGGGACTGCTCTCCTTCTCTGGGCGGAGGGTGGGGTTAATGCCTGGCACTCGATGGACCCCTGGCGGAGGCCAGGAGTACCACAGCTACTGGCGCTTGAAGGTCTCAAGGGGGCAGAGCGGACGCAGGACGTCATTGCACGTTCCCGCATCCTCCACACAAGGGGAAGAAAAAAATACCTGCTCCCACCACCTTGATGACGCCCACTCCGGCTGCAATCAGCTCTCAGGCTGACTCCTGCCTTTCCCATGTTCGTGGCACCCTTACCTCCATGGTGCCAAGACCCCACCCTGGGGGCAAGCCAGGGAGTTCAGGCAGTGCGACTGATGTGAGAAGCTGCAGCCGGAGTTCGTGACCGGGCAGATAGTTAGGTGGCAGGATGCAGGAGAAAAATAGAGAATTAGAAAAAAAAAAGGGGGGGGGGTGGAGGCATTATGGGTTCAGTTAAGGTCCGGTAGAGGGAGAAAGGTGAGGTTGGGGGTGGTTTACAGACCACACAATCAGGATGAGGAGGTGGACAGGGAACTGAGCTCACAAATGTTGGAACCTGCGGGGAAAGGAGAGGTGGCAGTTGTGGGGGACTTCAGCCTGCCAAAGGTGGACTGGAGCATAACCTCCACAACATATGCTAGGAGTCTGGTGATCCTGGAAGGAGAGCATAGTGGGTTCCTGACTCAAGGCATCACTGAACCAACAAGAGCTGAGGCAATTCTCGATCTGGTGCTCACAAATGGGGTGCATATACAGGAAATAATGGTCAGGGAGCCACTGGGTGGAAGTGACCATTGCACAGTGTGGTTCCAGTTGGCTATGGGCAGGGAAAGCATCCCGACTAAGACCCAAATCTTGGATTTCAGGAGGGAGGACTTCAGGAAAATGGGCAAAGTGCTAAGGAGCCACCTGTCAGGCATCGGAGCAGATATGGGGGTGGACCAAAGGTGGTCCATCATTAAGGAAGAAATACTGGTTGCCACAGATGAGTGCATTAGGCTCAGGGGGAAGAACATAAGGGCCAAAGTGCCCAGCTGGTTCAGTTCTGGGGCTTCCCAGGCAGTAAGGGAAAAGAGATTGGCCTATAGAAAATTCATGACCTAGAGAGAGAGAGAGAGAGGTGGACAGGGAAAATTACCTACGGTTGGCTAGTGAGCAAGCAAGGAAGTCAGGGATAGAAATAATGGTTGGGCTGCTACATTTCCACCAGGAATGAGAGCCTGGCACTTCACATTTCCTGGGTCACTGTCACATTTCCACATTAAAAAGTGTTTTGCGTGCTATTGAGCCACATCCCCCATATGTCGTCAAAACGGTGCCCAACACATATGATTTATCACTGAAAAAAATGTGAAATAAAATGTGTTTAAAACACTGCTTTTGTGTGTCGTTATTTATTGGAATCTCTGATTTACACCTCACTACTTTGTTTTTCCTTTCTCACTTTGTTTATTGCTGGTCTTGTCTAACTTATTCTTATTACATGATGTTTTTTGTTCTTTTTCACTGCTGCCTTGTTTTCTTTCAGTTTCTCTCTGCCTTTGTTTTTTATTTTGTGTATTTTTTCCTGGCTTTTCTGGACTCAGCCTTCTACCAAGCCCCATTCTTCTGCCTCACTTATTTTTCAGTTTTTACTGAAAACTTTGGAGCACCAGTGCTCATGTACAAAGGTACAGCAGAGGAAATGCAGTCGAGTTAGCCTCGAAGCACATATAGTTTTTTTTTTTTCTAAACTTTTATTGTTTTAAAATAGAAACATACAGTTTGAATTCCTATCACCGATATTGCAGTAGATTAACTATATTCATTGAGGACGCCACTCTTAATATACTCAAAAACATTCGTATCAGTGATAAAAGATGCATCTTTGGGAGGTATTCAGCTAATTTGACAAAATTAAAAAACAGAACACTTCTGTGTAAACAGCCCATGAGCTACATAGTACCAGTATCACTAGGTATACAGTTCAATGTTCACATAAACACCCCGATTAAAGAGGCTATAAAAAAGAAAGGCACCATGCAATGTCATAATTGTGCACATTATGTGTAAATCAGAGTGGGAGATAGAGAAATGTGCTACAAAAATAAAACGAATTATCAAGGTCAATCAGGACTATTGAGCAAAGCTGGCACACGGCATTATTACAGTTACACTGTCCTTAATTACAATAGTTCTCTTAAAGTAGAAGTTAAACATTTTAGAACATTTCTGATAATAAAGCCTAATATTAACAAGGCCACAATACAGTATTAAACTTCTGCAAAGCCCACAGATAACTATTGAACTGTTTAATAACACGAGTTTGGGACTTAGAGGACACTATGACTAAGTGATTCTATCGCTAACATAAGAGCAGATTGTCCAGAGTCCAACTTTATGATGGGCATTAGCCAGGAGCTAGTAGGTCTCAAGAAGGACTAAATTTTCAAAGTCCATGAGAAGTCCTACCTGACCAACACTGCCCACCCTAAACATTACCACTGCATTGTTCTAGTCCTATTCAGGAGTCTTCTTTGTCTGAAGATTGCTCTATTGAAGTGGTTGTACAACTTCTAGGCACCACGTATTTCTGGCTCCACTTCAAAGCATCGGTCGGATCGGAGAAAAGGAAAATCTTACCCCTGTATGCTATTCGGAGGCGGGCTGGGAACACCATGCCGTGGGGGATAGATGCCTCGCATAGGATAGCTCGAACCCCATCACATTTCTTCCTTTTCTGCCAGGTAGCATAACTTATGTCAGGATAAAGGGCGATACGTTGTCCGTCCTGTAAAAGGGTTCCCTTTCGCCGAGCTAGTGCCAGTAGTGTGTCGCGGGTGCCTGCTCCATCTCTTTACTAAGTATGATGGCAGGGGCGCCGGGGGTTCTCGGGTCGACGCGCTGTGTCATCTATAGGCCCTCTGAAACTGTCGGGTTTTTCCACGGCTTCTTCTCCCAACTGAAGCTCAAACCATTCCCACAGAAAAAGGAGCATGTGGTCCCCCTCAGCACCTTCAGGCATTCCCAAGATCCTCAAGTTAGGGGAAAGCACTTGGTTTTCAAGTGTTTCTAATCGATTTTTTAGATGGGCACTTTCTTTGACAATATTGGAGGTAGCCCCCATTGCTGCATCAGCTTGCTTCGATGTTTCTACTGCCATTGTCTGAATGTGCTCTATAGTAGTCTCCAGCGTAGCCACTCTTGTATTGAGACCATCAAATTTGTCCGAAAGTATGGAAACAGATTTGATAAGACGAGAGAGTTTCAGCCCTATTGTTTGTAAAGTCTCGTCTCCAGATTCCTTCAGCTGTTCCTCGTTTCGGGCCTGACATGACCTCGTGGCGGGAGTCGTGGGAGTCTGTTTAGATTTTGCTCCTGACCCTGACTGTTGGTTCTACGAGGGTTTCCCATTTTGGTACTCGAAAGTTCAGCTGTAATAGGCTTTGCTTTATGCCTTGAATAATCTTGAATTTCAGCGTTTTATAGCTTAATCTGTCTTTCAGAATGCAGAGCTCTATCTCCATGCCGCCATTATGCTTGGCTCACAGCCCCCTCCACCACCCGCACATATAGTTTTGAAAAAATCCATACAGATTGTTGCATAAAATGTTAGAGATTATGTGCAGATATCCAAATAAAGCTGCATTGGACTTTATTATTACCCACTTGTATTTTGGTACTACATGCTTCCTCGTGTCCGACTTGCAGTTTTTTTTTTCCTTAGCAGCCTTCTCTTTATTGCATGATCCACGCTCCACCTTCCCACGTCCTGCTTCACTATTATGGACCCTTGTTGTGTCAACTCGCCGTTTCTTCGATTTAGCACAACAAACCCACTTGCAGGCTCTCTTCCTTTCCCCTTCCCGCCCATCTCCGTGCATGATGCGCTCACACACACCGCTGTCTGAGTGACTCCCTCCCCCTCCTGTGCATTACGCACTGACTGCCAGCCAGCCCTATGGTTACTGCAGCCCCCACCCCGCTTCACTGCTTCTCTTTTTAGAATTTTTTTTTTTTTTGTAACAGCCCTCCCACAACCCGGGCATGGCGCGCACAGGTGCTACAGAGGCTCACTACTGTAACTGCAGTCAAGTGGCCAAGCACGCATGTTGTAGCATGCATTGCCATATGGAAATGCTGGCATTAAAAATACATTTCCAGGGCTAGAAGTGCCTTTCCACGGAAATCCAGAAAGGCTATATTTCAAACCCTGGAAGTCCGGCGAGCAAAGACACAGAATGAGCTGCAGGTAGCTGAATGAATTAAGAAGGGGGAGAAGGCTTTCTTTCTCTGTACAGAAAAGAGAAAAGAAGGAAGGGTTGTTAGGTTTAAGAAAGGGGTGGAGTGGATGGAGGATAATGGGGGGGAAGCAGAGATACTAAATGAATACTTCTTTTCTGTCTTTACCAGGGAGAACAACAGACCAGTGCCTTCTCGAGGGAAAACAGGAGCAAGGGAACACAGATGTAGGGATGGACAAGGGTAGCGTGGGGGAGGGGCTGCTGGCATTGAAGGTGAACAAATCACCAGGCCCAGACAGAGTACATCCAAGGGTACTAAAGGAACTGGCTGAGGAGCTGGCAGGGCCACTAGCAGACCATTTAAAGGCAAAGGCAATTTAATAGTTCACTAGAGTCGGGTGTGGTACCACAGGACTGGAGAATGGCACATGATGTACCCCTTCACAAAAGCGGTCCCAAGGATGACCATGGGAATTACAGACCAGTCTGTGTGACCTCCATTGTGGGCAAGCTCATGGAGACCATACTAAAGGAAAGGTTGGTGGAATATTTAGAGGTGCATGGTCTCCAGGGTGTCCAGGGTGCGAGGCTGTGTGTGTGTGTGTGTGTGTGTGTGTGTGTGTGAGATCGTGTCAAACAAATCTAATTGACTTTTTTGACTGTGTCACTAAGATAGATGGGCCAAGCGATAGGCATCCTCCATCTTGATTTCAGCAAGGTCTTTGACTCTTCCACACAAAAGGTTGATCAGGAAGTTGGTGGATCTCAGGGTTGGGGGGGGAGGGGAGATGGCCAGATGGGTGGAAAACTGGCTGAGGTACAGAACCCAAAGGGTGGTTGTGGGGGTGGGAAACTGGCTGCGGGACAGAACCCAGAGGGTGGCTGTGGGGGGAAGAGTTATCTGGTATCAGAGAGGTAACTAGTGGGGTCCTGCAGCGCTTGGTGCTGTGGCTGGTGGTGTTCAGTGTCTTCATCAGTGACATTGGGGATGGCATTAAGGGCAAAATGTGCCTATTTGTGGATGACACCAAGCTGTGCGGGAGAGTGGACACAGCTGAAGGGGTACAAGACCTACAGGAAGATCTGGAAAAGCTGGGGAGGTGGTCCATGATCTGGCAGCTTGGCTTCAATGCCAAGAAATGCAAAGTTATGCATATTGGAACCAAGAATTCCAGGACAGAGTACTACCTGGGTGGAGTCTTGAGTATCTGCATCTAAGGAGGAGAAGGACCTGGGAGTGATGATCACTAATGACCTGAAGCACTCCACACAGTGCAAGAAAGCAGCAGCAAAGGCAAAAAAGATAACTGGGGTGCATATCTAGGAGGATCAGTAGTAGGAGAGAGGAGGTTATACTGCCCTTGTACAGGTCATTGGTAAGGCCACATTTAGAGTATGGAGTTAAGGGCTGGTGCCCACAGCTTAAAAAAGACATTAACCTGCTGGAGAAAGTCCAGGGGAGGGCTACAATGATGATACTGGGTCAGCAGAGTAAGGCCCACGAGGAGAGGTTGAGGGCACCGAACGTGTACTCCCTGGAAGACAGGAGAGAGACAGGGGACATGATTAGGACTTTCATGTACATAAAAGGGATAAATAAGGTTGATAAGGAGAATCTCTTTAAGCTGAGTGGCAACCATAACATGAGGGGGCACAGTCTTAAGCTGGAGGGTGGGAGGTTTAGGAGGGAGATCAGGAAGCACTTCTTCACAGAGAGGGTGGTGGACACTTGGAATGTGCTGCCGAAAGTGATCTTCTCATTGATGACAGTGGGCAGCTTTGAGAGGCTGGGTTAGGCATAGGGGGGAGGTAAGCATCATGGGTAGGGAGGAATGAGGGCAAGGACATTAGCTCAAGCTGTGGACCCTGCAGTACAAGCAGACTCGATAGACCAAATGACATTCTTCTGTTGGCTTCTTCGTACGTTAAACGTGCACTGTTGGCTTATTGACAGATTTTTTTTTTTTTTAAACCTCTATGAAAAACTATACCTGCAGGCATCTGTAACAGCTTGCTTCTAATGGGGGGGGAGGGGCTTGTTTAACCAGGAAAAGCACACTAAGCTGATGCTTGTTTCCAGGTGCGACCTGGGAGCACAAGGAAGTCAAGTGACTTGCCCAGGGTCAACCAGTATGCAAATGAGGCTGTGGTATTCAAACCCAGGTCTCCGGGTTTGCAGCTCAGAGCCCTAAACCTCTGTGCTATACTGCCTCCTAATATAGAATGCCTGCGTGAGTTAAAATGAGCTTTTAGGCAAGTTTTGATAGCGGTTTTGAAATTAAAACCTGTCCCGACTAAATCCCCAGTCATCCGCTCCTCCCGTGCATGCACATTTAACAGTGCTTCCATGCATGTCTAAACTTGTGATTGTATGACCCTGTTTTTTTTTTTTTCCCCTCTCTCTCATATAAAGGTGTTTTTTTTTTTTTTTGCATGCTTCTTCAGCGGGGACCGAGTAGGCTGTCAACTGGCCTCCTACCTCTTCCTCCTTCTGCTGTTTTGGCAGGGTGGTTCATGGTGCCTTGGTCAGGGCTTCAGAGAAGCCTGGCTCCCCACCCCCCGGACTAGGGCAGACACAGTCGCACATGCGCATGGAGGCGTGCATGTGCTCCAGTACCACTAGTCCCATTCCACACACCCAATGTAATGCTAACCGCCTGACCCGATCGTCACTCCCACCGGGCCTCCATGCTCTGGCGGCCAAGAGCTGCGATGGTTCGCCTCCCCAATCCGGGAGAGGAGAGCTGCCAGTCAGATGCTCATGCCTTCCTCCATCTCCCCCCACTGCCGACCACCGGTGACCCAGGCTCATTCCTGAACTCTAGTTGTCGGCATGCAGCACCACCATGCCACTGGGTGGGCTGAGTCTGATTCCCCCCCCCGCTGTCCTGCGGCTTCCCACAGCCCCACTCATTGAGGCTCTCATGCTGGACTTGTCTATCCGCCTAGGCAGCTGCCGCTTCGCTGCATATTGCCCATCAGGCACACCCGATGTTTTTATTTATTTTTTTTTTTTTTACATATATACTTGTAAGAAGGATGAGCATCACTAGCGGCAAGTTTTTTAAAGTGAATAATTTCTACATAAAACAATAATAACACACAATATATAATAAGACAGTATAAACAATACACAGAACAGGGCTTTTATGCATTTAAATCACAGGAACACTCCTTTACAGGAGCAAGCCACGATCTAACTCTGTTTTTGAAAGATGCCACAGTACTACTGTTATGATATTTGGAATTGTGTTATAAGTGGGACCCTGTATTGTAGTGATTTCTGACCAAAAGATTTTTTTAAAAAGGCTAATTGAAATACAAATTTGGTCCGAGATCTGATGTGGCTGACTGGTCCCTGGGAGAGGCTGATCTGGGGATGTCAGTAAGGAGGGGAAGGAACAATCTATGCTGTGGCCTGATGCTGTCATCCGGGGCCATTGTCAACCATTTTCCCAATTTAAGCGGCCCCACCTACCTCCCTGCTATACAGCAGCAGTGTCCAGGGGTGGGGATGTTGAAACGCGTGGTCTCCTCACGCCAAGAACACTATGCACTGCCACCACCAGGAGCTGCAACTGAAGCGGCACACAATGACCTACCCACCATGGGATGGAAGCGTCCAAAGGATGCTGTGAACTCCCTTCCCTGCTGGCCTCTGCTCTTGGCAGAGTCTGAATTTTTTTTTTAACGTTTATCAGCAAAAGCAATTTCCCAAAAGCTGATAGTCCCCTGAGTGCCAGAAAGTGTGTGCACTATTAAAACAAGTGCTCCAACATGTGTAATTTGATGATTGAATTCCATCAGATTATACATGTTTGAGCATTTGTAAGCGTGAGTTTCGCTGCACTTCGGCGCCCTGTTGAATGTGCGTGCGTGAGACGAGCGGATGGCTGGGGATTTGGTTGGGACGAGTTTGTTTTGAAAATGTTATCAGAACTTGCCTAAAAGCTCATTTTAACTCACGTAGGCACTGTATGTAGGATGGGGGCTGTTGCAGATGCAGGGGTAGAAATTAGCTTTTGCAGCCACTAGCCTGCAGGGCTAGTGACTTTGAAAATCCACCGGCCCCACAGACATTTCCACTGGCCCAGATGATGTACACACTGAAGTGTTTCCTTCTCCAGTACAAGCCCGCAGGGCTAGTTAAATGAAAATCTTACTAGCCTGATACAAAATCTCCCAGCATTTGGCTAGCGGGCTGGTGCCGTTTTCGACCCCTGAGATGCCTGCAGGTACAGATTTTTGTGGGGGTCAAAATCTATCTCTAAAAACAACAAAAAAAGAGCTGACAGTGACCCTTTAACGTATGCTGGGCAGAAATTTTTTATTTTACAATTTACTCAAGGTAGCCAAGCTCACATGCAACATATTCGTTGCACTGCTTCTTCTGCTGGCTGGTTGGAGCACTGAGAGGTTAAGTGACTTGCCCGAGGTCACCCAATAAGTATTTGGCACTAGTGAGGTTTGAAGCTGTGATTCCTGGGGTTCCCATGCTGGTGCTGTAACCACTATACCCCACTGCCTGTGCAGCACTGTACTCATTGATGCCGTAAAAGAGTGGTTAGGAATGGAGCATTCTGATTGGTAGACTCTCATTTTACAAGATTAGGTTAATGGCTGATTTAAGGATTGTTGGCCTCAGTCATATTAAAAAAATTAAAAAACTTTGTAGTGTAAGAGGTTTATTAAAGGCACTCTAGGGGTTCTGTTACCTTTTGTTAATCTGACCCTTGCAGTGTGAGGCCCCTTGACTACACCTCGTGCTTCATGACCCGCTAGGGTTAGCATAACGGATGGTAATCATTATGCACGAGTGACAGCGAGGGAGGTATCCAGTGTTTGGGTTTGTGTGTGGGTGCTGAAGACTGCCTTGCTTATTTGGCATCGAGAATGAGGCAGTTCTCATTTTACTGGGCCACAGCTGCTGAAAAGTCACTTAAGAGTTGATTCTCCACAGAGGCCAGAGTAGGGCTGCTGCAATGGAAAATTGTATCAGAACTGCTTATGGGGGCCTTGTTTTGGTTACACTGTGTGGATAGGGTGTTAAAATAGTGGGAACATTTGAGTGCTGTATCACTTTATATGCTTTGTTGTGCATCGTATGGGCTTTTTACACGTGCACGTTATTTGACTCTTGGTATCTAAGCTTTGTTTGGCTTGGACCATGAACTGTTTGAGTGTGTCAATGAGTTTGCCTTTTGATGCAGATCAGATGAGTAAAGTAAGCGCATGTTCACAGAATCTGTATGCTTTGTGTGAATAATTGATATTGTACGTTTGTATATGTATTTGAAAGCTCAATAAACCTACTTAATGGGAAAAGGAGGGTCTATGATGAGGCATGCCCTGTTTTAGAGGCTCACGTTTGCAAAGGGCAGAGTCAGAACAACCTGTGTGTGCAGTGTGCCTCTTCAGCTAATTTGTTTTTTTTCTATACTTTCTTTTTATTCATTATTTGGTAAGTAGTACCAGATGCATAATACATGGCTGCAATCATTCAATATTTGGTAACAGGTGACATGGTGACAATAGAATACTATTACATGCAGCAAGTTGTTACTTCATATGGAGGGTAGTGTCCAAATTATATATTGTCCAAGCAATAATGTCCAACATTCTTTAAAAAAAATTAAAAAATAAATGAGCTCACACAACAGGACACTGGACCACAGAAAACAAAATGACCACCTGGATAGGTCCCTGAGAAAACATCTTCAAACAACATGAGGTCTTGCTATATTATGACATATGCAGTGAGTCCCAACCTTCGAACTGCTCCGGAGGTGAAAGAGTTAACTTTCCATGCCAGCCATGGAGCGTTGAGCTCGAGCTCGGTTGAAACTCTGTCTGTTGTTCTTCAAACTCAGACTGTCAGATTCTTTACTCCGCCTCACTGAACAGTCGCTCCGGAGATTTCTCCTTCTGCTCGGTTCATTTTGTCGGTTAAAGTATTGTTTTTCTTGGTTTTCGACCGAATTTAAACCGCAACCGGTCGGTTCAGACTCTGTCTGTGGTATTTGTGAGTACTAGATAGGTTTTACATTAATTCTATTCTGTGTGGAACTTGTAAACGGTTTATTGGTTTGGTTTGAACCGATCAGGTTGTTTAAAATATCTTCTTCTGTGATTTAGAGTGTGGTTACCGGTTCTTATTGGTTCTAAAAAAAAAAAAAAACGGATTTTATTACGTTTTTTTCCACGACCCGCGACACGGTTGGGAACCGATAAGAGGGTCTTACCTGGCGGATTGCCATAAATGGGTAAGTTTGGTTAGGACTGGCACTATGTCTGAGAAACCCAAAAGAAAAACCGGGCCCACTGGGTTTCAACACTGCAGTGTCTGTGGGGAAGTCTTTGCCATGGCTGACCCCCACACCACCTGTGTTTATTGTCTGGGGTTTAACCACCTCAATGCAGACTGCCAGATTTGTAAAAAATTTCCTGCAGCTACCCTGGAAAAGAGAGTTGGTAGGCTCAGGGAAAGGGAGGCCAAGAAGTCCGCTGAACCGGATGACCAGCCCGGTTCGGTTCCAACCGAACCAGAGGGAGTGCCCTCTGACCAGGGCGAGACTTCTTCGGGCACAAGGAGATCCGACTCTGAGGAGTCGGTTCCAGCAAAAAGGACTAGGAAATCAGCTGGTGTGGAGCCAAAACTTTCCTTTCCAACCGCTGAAGAAATAGCCAAAGCGATTAAAATTGTCCAGTCGTTTTCCCCGGTTCCGACCGAACCGGCACCATCAGGTAAGCGCCCATTTCGGCCAGTTCCACCGGTTCAAGAGTATGATTTAGAGGAATATTATGAACTGGAGGAGGGGGAAGAGGAGTATGAGGAGAGTGAATGTGGATTTGAAAGTCTGGATGTGCCCATTGACCCGGACATCTCCCCAGACAGACCTTCAGGAGTGTCTCCTCCTAGGCTTTCTGAGTCCCCTTCTCATTTTATGTTTTATAAAAAAGTGGCTAAAACCCTCCAGCTCCCTATGGAGGAAGCTGTGGATGATCAAGAGGAGCCTGACTATGTGGAAATGATGGATATCCCAGAGTCTAGGAGACTGTCTATTCCCTTGCATAAATCTTTTGGGAAACAGACATTTAAAATTCTAAAAACTCCTCACACTATACCTCCTGTGGATAAGAGAATGGACAAGAGGTACACATTGTCAGGCTCTGATATGGAGTTCCTTACACAACAATGCAGCCATGTTGGGGTAGTGCAGGTTGCAGCCTGTGACAAGGCAAATATTCCCTTGGCTTCACCCCGGACAAGGACTCCAGGAGGATTGATGCCATGGCAAAGAAACAGTACATGGCAGCATCCTTGGGACTCAGACAGGCAAATTATGGCTTATGTTGCTAGATACCAGAAATCCAGATGGGATACTGTTATGGCTCTAGCAAAACAGGTCCCTGGCCAGCTTGCCAAGAGCTGGAGCAGGTGGCTGCTGATGGTATTGAGGCATCCAAGGTGCAATTCCATGCTGCAGTAGACTCAAATGATGGGTCATCAAGAGTCATGGCTACATCTGTGGTACTTAGCAGAATGGCTTGGCTCAGATGTACTAGCCTGTCACAGGGATACCCAGACTAAGGCCATGGATTTTCATGTTGTGGGTAATTCTCTGTTTGGGAGCAGACAGAGAGATTATGAAAAATGGATGAGTATAGGACCACTATAGGGTGCACAGGCCAAGGAAAGAGGCCACTCCTCAAGGCAGCTTCCCAGGGGCAGGGGCAGGCCTTTTCATAGGCCTTTTACCAAGCCCAGGCCTCCTCTTCTGCTTATGCCCAGAGGGGTTCTTTAGAGGAGGGCAGGTGAGGTACAAGCAGGCCTGCTTTCACCCTCAGCCCAAAGCCCCTGCCAAGCAGGCACCCTGATGGGGTTGCCAGGGCCGATTCTCAGCTACCTGTAGGGGGCAGGCTGGCTTACTTTGTCCAGGACTGGGGTCTCTGACATCAGACAAGTGGGTCCTGGAAGTAGTAAGCCACCGAGAACCATATCCTTTCCACCTGCAAATCCACCAGAGGCACTTGCCTTAGAGGCAGAGGTCTCTTCCCTCCTGGCTCTCAGAGCTGTGGAAAGGGTTCCACCCCTACACCAGGGCAAAGGGTTGTACTCCAGGTACTTCCTCACCCCAAAAAAGACAGGAGAATGGCGTCCCATCCTGGATCTCAGATACTTAAACAAGCACATTTTAAAAACAAAATTCAAAATGGTGACTCTGGGAATTATTCTACCCTCTCTAAGGCCAGGGGACTGGCTAGCGTCCCTGGACCTCAAGGATGCCTACTTCCATATTCTCATCAGAAGCTCCCATCGAAAGTACCTCAGGTTCGAGCTGCCCTCAGGCCATTACCAGTTCAGAGCAATACCCTTTGGCCTCACCTCTGCTCCAAGGGTATTCACAAAATGCCTGGCAGTAGCAGTTGCTTCCCTAAGAAGGCAAAAAATTGCCATCTTCCCTTACCTGGACGACTGGCTCATAGTAGGCCAGTCCCCAGACCAAGTCAAGTTACATCTACAGATAACTCAGCAACTGCTCACCTCTCTAGGTTTCCTTCTGAATCTTTTCAAAGTCAGTTCTAGAACCTGTCCAGCTCCTCACCTTCATAGGCGCAGAGCTGAACACAGAGAAAGCCAGAGCCTTCCTCCCTTTGGACAGGGCAAGGACCCTGGTCTCTCTGGCCTCCTCATTCACGCTGCAGGTCTTTCGACCTGCAAGGCATTTTCTACAGCTCCTGGGGCACATGGCTGCCTCTACAGCAGTAGTGCAGGGAGCAAGATTTCAGATGAGGGTCATCCAGTTCCATTTGAGAGCCTTTTGGTCTCAAAGGAAAGACCCTCTAACCAAATTGATCCCAGTTACTCAAACCCTGATCCAGGCCCTACAGTGGTGGCAGGATCAGAGCAATCTGAGACAAGGGGTTCCTTTTGTCACTCAGTCTCACTCCTTAATCCTTACTACAGATGCATCCCTCTTGGGGTGGGGAGCTCACATGGGCGACCTCACTACCCAGAGATTGTGGTCCCCTCAGGAATCTCTGCTCCACATCAATCTTGTTGGAACGCAGAGCAGTTTTTCTAGCACTTCAAGCTTTTTCCAAATCTGTTAAGAACAAAGTTGTACAGGTCAGAACAGACAACACCACCACAATGTGGTACATCAACAAGCAAGGGGGCACTCTGTCTACGGCCTTGTGCACCGAAGCAATGAAGTTGTGGTCTCTGGCTTACTCCCTGAACACCTCCCTTATGGCAGTTCATCTCCCAGGCAAGGACAATGTCCTGGCAGATGCTCTCAGCAGGATTTCCCAGGGCCATCACGAATGGTCACTGGACCCCCTGGTCTTGGAGGTGATATTTGCCAGATGGGGCACCCCGCAGATAGATCTTTTTGCAGCCCCAGACAATCACCAACTTCCCTTTTTGCTGCAGGCCCCAGTGTTGGGCTCAGTCCCTCTGGATGCCTTAGTTCTCAATTGGGAAGGGAAGTTTCTCTATGCCTTTCCCCCCCTTCCCTCTCCTGTTCAAAGTGCTAGTCAAAATCAGATCTCAACCCTGCAAGATGATCCTGATTGCTCCAGATTGGGCCAGACAACCCTGGTATCCACTCCTACTGTCCTTAGCAGTCCATCTTCCCCTGTGTCTTCCCAGGAATCACAACCTGTTAACCTGTGCTCAGGGGAGGGTTTGGCACCTGAACCTCAAATCTCTCAATCTCAAGGCCTGGCTCTTGAAGAGTTAGTTTGCTGATCTACACCTCTCCCAAGGTGTAATGGATATCCTGAAGGCTTCTAGGAAACCTTCCACCAGGGCTACTTGTAATTCCAAATGGGAGAGGTTTTCCATATGGTGCTCTGGAAAGCATATTTCCCTAGAATCTGCTGATTTACCCACAGTCCTGGATTATATGGTCCACTTAAATACCTAGTGAGACCAGCTACCTTAAAGTGCATCTGGCAGCTGTGTCTGCTTTTATTTCAGCAGGTGCTCTCTTCTCTTTCAGCTCATCCTGTATTCTCCAAGTTTTTCAAGGGATTGCTTCACACCAACCCTCCATTCAGGGACCCTGCCCGCCTGGGATCTTAATGTTTGCATTGCTCAGCTTATGCAACCCCCCTTTGAGCCTTTGTCTTCAGCAGAGCTTAAGTACTTGACTTGGAAGACTGTGTTTCTGGTAGCCATCACTTCTGCCAGACGCATAAGTGAATTACAAGCTTTGTCAGTGGAGCCTGATTTTTATCTCCTTTCATAGAGATAAGGTGGTCCTCAGGACTAACAGGAAGTTCTTGCCTAAGGTGGTTTCAGATTTCCACCTTAATCTATATCTCTTCCAGTGTACTTCACTGACCATTCCTCCTCTGGCGAGAGGAGGCTGCACAGCTTAGATGTGAAGAGAGCCCTTAGTTACTACATAGAGCGTACCAAGGGTCACAGGTTTGACTCCCTCCAACTGTTCCTCACTTATGGTGAGGTTGGTAAAGGGAAACCTGCCACTAAAAGATCCATTGCCAGGTGGATTGTCTCTTGTATCCAATTTTGCTATGAAAAACTGGTAAGGTTCCTCCCTCAGGCCTGAGGGCTCACTCTACCAGAAGTACAGCTGCTTCCCTGGCTGCTGCCAGGGACATCCCTATTCTAGAGATATGTCAAGCAGCTACCTGGAAAACAGTTCACACTTTTACCAAGCATTACTTCCTGAACATCCAGGCTAGGAGTGATGCTCGGTTTGGCACAGCTGTGCTTCAGAGCCTATTTCCTAAGTAGGTTCTGTCCCTCCTCCATGGAGGTATTGCTTTGTAGTCTGCATATGTCATAATATAGCAAGACTTCATGTTGTTTGAAGAGAAAAAATTATTCACCTTAGTAATGTTGTTTCTTCTAATGGAGTCTTGCTATATTCTGACCTCCCCCCTGCCTGCCCCTCTTAGAACCTCTGTTTTTGGGATGTGGGTGGGCAGTGCAATGTTGGCACTTAGTAGGTGCCCACCTTGTTGTTTTTCACCCCTCCTTTCTTGGGGTGACTTGGTGTTGTGTTTTTCATTTTTTGGGTCTCCTGACTTGAGTCTTTGTTTTGGGACCAAAAAAAATGTGTTCTTATGTTTAGTAGCCAGTTGGCTAGTGTAGGTTTACAGCTTCCACACAGGACCTCAGTGAGTTTAGTGCGTAAAGATCTGGCGGTTTGAGTTTGAAGAACAACAGACAGAGTTTCAACCGAGCTCGAGCTCAGCGTTCCATGCCTGGCATGGAAAGTTAACTCTTTCACCTCCGGAGCAGTTCGAAGGTTGGGACTCGCTGCATATGTTATAATATAGCAAGACTCCATTAGAAGAAACAACATTACTAAGGTGAGTAATTTTTTCTTCAGCTACTCTCATAGTTTAAATGGTCCAGAAAGGTATTACCTTTTAGATTGATCAAAACACAGCTGTTAAAGATGCTGCTACTAAAAGAGGAGCTCACCTTACCATCACTCCTCCATAGCTCCTCAAAGCTGCTCTTTATGCAGTGCGCACACAGGCATGAATCAATCAAAATATTTTAGAACTGGAACTGTACAGAGGATATCTGCTGTCAGAACAAGCAAAACAACGTGTAAAGCTGTCATAACTGTTAAGCCGCTGAGCTGAAAAAGAAAGCAACTCAAAGGGTTTAAGCAGATAAACACACGTGTATTTTTGTGCGTAGTATGGCCTATACGTTTTTTCAGGAGCAAACTACTATAGCCCCAAGTTTAAGATAGCAGTAACAAATGGAATAATCCATGCAGAAGATACTTTCTTTTAATAAACGGTTATAACATTGAGAGCTCTTAAACAGGATTGCTCAACTGTGTAGGTAAGTACAGTTACAGCTCCCTATATGTAGGAGTAAACAAGGAAAAGTCAAAATCACGCCTCCGTATCAGAAAGTTCCTTGGCAGTAGTTTGAAAGTCTTGTTTAATTTTATCCAGCTTTTTACTAGCTTCTCGTGGGTCGTTAAATAGGTACTGTTTACCTGCATAAGAAATCTTTTCGTGCAGGTATCTGTAGAGAGTGTGAGACACCTAGGGCACGGAGTTCAGTTCGAAGGCTCATCGGTGCTCCTGAGTAGAGAAGCTGAGGTCTGGATAGCAATGTACCACTTTATCGCCTTCCAAAAACAGCGGAGCAGAATCTCGGGAGTGCTGCAGAATTTTGTCTTGCTGGTGAAAACCCCCGTGACCACCAACAAAGTTCTGGGTAGAGAAGTATTGTTCAGCTTTCTCCTTGGGCCAGTCCGGTAGACCTGCAATATTGAAACGTCAGACATGTCCCCGATCCAAGGTTTCATTAGTTGGTACATATTGTATAGGATTCGGTGCTTCTAGCCCCTCCAGTATGCCCAGAAAATGCACATTTGCAGAACGAGCTGCATTTTCCAGAGATTCAAGGCAAAAGCAGAGTAGTTTTTCTTTTAAAACACCATTCACTGCGATGAAAGTTCTATTAGCATTTTCAGATATAGCTTTGTTCTCAGATATTACTTTCTCTCTCTACTTTCATTTCCACCAGGGTTATGCCGGGGTTAAAGATGTCGACTTTGTCTGATAAATCCTTCACCGCTGCTGTTACTGCATTGCGGATGGCCTGAAGGGTGAGACCGGGCTCCAAGGTATCAGTTGCGCTTTGTCTGGCCATCGTCTGCGATCCAGTCGGCATCGGCTGCTTTCCCTTCCCGGTCTCAGAAGGCTGCTGGTTTTTGGTTCTCCCCATTGTATGAATGTTGACATTTTTAGATCTGCTTGTAGCATTCAACAAGCTGCGTTAGTTAGAGTAGGTGAGAAGTTCTAAAATTGAACGTATTTTGATTACTGAGTAGTTTTTTGAGCGATGAAGGGGAGCTCCTTGTAGAGCGATTGTCTCGTTCGGTTGCTTGCGCCGCCTCCCCCTCCCCCTTTCAGGTAATTAATGAGACATGATACTGTAAGGCAGTCTAATCCCTGCTCCCTCACTTTCCTGAGGAGGAACTGGTGATTGATTAGGTCAGAAGCTTTGGCCAGGTCAGTGAAGAGTGCTGATGGTAGTTTGACCTTTCTTTGTAGCCTCGTGTTTATATTGTTTGGCACACATCCTGTTTGTAGCCTCGAGAGTACAACAGAACTGGCTTCTGGTGGATTCTAGCTTAGTAAAGCTTCATAACGCAAGCTGTGGCAGCTTATGTGAGTTGAGGGGGATTCTGTGAAGTGCCCAGCCAGTGCTGTGAAATGTTGGGGCTGGCTGGCAGCAGGATTGACCAGATGTGAATTTTGCAAGATGCAAAGTAACAGAAAATTGTTCCTCCACTAAATCTTATTGGGGACTGTGTGCAATGAGTGGAATTGGCTGAGTCCCTCTCTGCCCTGAGACAGAGCGAGCTAGACTAAGGATGTTCATGGGGGTTCCCCTTCCCATAATCCATTGGAGCTGTGCCTCAGAAAGGACATAGACTGGGTGGAGGCAGTCCAGAGGAGAGCAGCTAAAACGGTGCAAGGGTTGCATGAGAAGCCCTTCGAGGAGAGACTGAGGGATTCTCAACATGTACACCCTGGAAGAGAGAGAGAGAGATGTGACGTGTGAACAGGATGCGGGGGGATCTCTTTCAAATGAGTGAGCACTGGGACCATGCGATGATGCTGGAGAGGGGGGATACGTAAAAGGGATGTGAGGGAAGTACCACTTTACTGAAAGGGTGGAAGATACCTGGAACAGACTGCCAGCAGAATTCTTGGAGGTGAAACATTGGGGTGCTTAAGCATGCGTGCGATAGACGGGAATACCAGTAAATAGCTAGGGAGCTGAAGGCTTGCAGAGACTTGGCTAGACTGATTAGGCAGGGAACATCTGGACAGACTGGGCGGGCCAAGTGGTCCTTTTCTGCCGACAGATTTTGTTTCTGTAGTCTTTTTTTTTTTTTTTTTTCTCTTTCTAGCTGAGACACCACTCTCTGTGCAGGGACTTTGCTGTAGGTTTTTCAGACTTTTTGTTTGAGATTCAACAAATTCCTTCCTCCTGCCTCTCCCATCGATAGCAGTGCTCCAGTGCTGCTACTGAATGGGTAGAACGAACTGTGGGAACTGCCTTTGATTGTGTCACTGGGCTGATCACATCCATGTGTGCAGCATTCTTCATGTTTTTCCTTGGAGCCTTCTGCTTGGTGGTGTAGCAACACTAAAATGAGATGTCTATATTACTGGCTTTTGTTACTCCTCTGAGTAGCAAAGGGACCTACGTATTGCACTTTGTTCAAGGACTGGATAGGGTGGCAGAGGCTGTAGGGGACGAGCTGCCACAACCTGCTCCAAAGCACCAAAGTGCAAATCTTGCAGTGCCAGACTCCATCCTTCTGTTGCAGGGTCATTCTGCTGTACATAGGATAAGTTGCCTTCTAACATACTAAAATGCCAGCAGAATAAGCCTAACGGTCTTTCGTGTCTGCTCGTTTGGTCAGTCCCCAACCTGGGTGCTGACCTTGCTGTCCCCCTCGCCTTCTCTGGCTTCTCGCTTCCCAGTTCCGGATATTCTTGCTGCATTGGATTTTGCTTCCAGAACCCTTCCCCTGTACCTGTCCCACCCCCTCTTGAACCCTCCACTGTCTCTGCCTCCACCAGCCCCCTAGGCAGTGCATTTCATGGCTCCACCACCCTCTCAGTGAAGTAGCACCTCCTCCTTTCTCCCTGAATCTTCCCTCCAGCTTCCAGCCATGCCTCTAGTGGCCCCTTCCTCCTTCCTTCAAGCACCCCGACTGTTCCTCCCCTATTTACCCTCTTCATGTACCTAAAGACCTCTATCATGTCCCATGTCCCTTCTCTCTTCCAATGTGTACATATTTAGCTCTTCGAGCCTCTCCTCATAGGTCCTGTCCCCCAAGCCCCAAATCATTTTGGTTGCCCTCCTCTGGACCCTCTCTAGGAGGTTAATGTCCCGCTTTAAGTGTGGCCTCCAAAACTGCACGCAGTACTCAAGGTGCGGCCTCACCAAGCAGTTATACAGAGGGAGTATCACTTCCCTCCTTCTGGAGGTGATCCCCCTAGCGATGCATCCCAGCATCCTGTTGGCCTTGGCTGCTGCCCTCCTACAAGTCTCGGAGTTGTTCATCTTGACATCCACCACCACCCCCAGGTCCCTCTCAGCCATCGAGACTTGTAGCATTTCCCAGGGTGTACACTTGACCTGGGTTTCTGGCCCCCAGGTGGAGTACCTTGCATTTCCCTGCATTGAACCTCAGCTTCCACTTTCTAGACAATCTTTCCAGAGCCTCCAGGTCCCCCTGTAGGGCCACCCTCCCCTCCTCCCCATCCACCTTCTTCCAAACAGGCTACAAAAGCAAGGGTCCTCAGCCTGGGTTCTGCGAAGCAGGGTTCCTTCTCAGCCCTCCCTTAAGGACTGCTCCTCCAGGGACATCCTGTGATGACCCCTTGGCTTCCTCCCCATCATCAGTACAGCTTGTCTAGGGATGAAGCAGACCGGTTCATTTCTGCTGACAAGCTGGAGACAATATGGGGAAGCTAATGCAAGCAGTTGAAATGCTCACAAGCTCTGTGCAGAAGCAAGCAAAGTATGTGTCAGGATTCCTGTTCAGCCCTCCCCCTTCTAAGTAACCATCCTCCTTTGACTTTGTACTTTGAAACGGCTCCAGAGAGACCTCGCCAGCCCATGTTCTACATGGTGCTGTAGGGAATGTCT
Organism: Neoceratodus forsteri; assembly: GCA_016271365.2. NCBI lineage: Eukaryota > Metazoa > Chordata > Ceratodontiformes > Ceratodontidae > Neoceratodus > Neoceratodus forsteri. The sequence goes on along the minus strand of CM028133.1, from coordinate 1,130,933,817 downwards.
ATTGGCCTGCCCAGCTTATGATCCACATGGTGCTATAGGGTATGTCCATCAGCCCGCCCATCATCCTCTGGACTTGGGACGGGTCGCTGCACATCGTCTGCTGCATCATGCAATAGTCACAGCCAGCTGATGATTTGAGATTATGAGCAAGGACAAATATAAGTGTATATACTGTATAAAAATATTTCTTTGTAAGATTTCTGCTTGTTGGATACACTGTTATATGATTATATGTAACGAACCCCGGGTCACCCCTGAAAAAGGGAGTCCGGGTCTCAGTGGGCCTACCTGGTTAACAAAATTGAATAAATAAATAAAAATATTCTGTGCAAGAAAAGCAAATTAGCAGTTTAATTTTAGTAACCTAGTATCTGCTGCTCTTGTCTTCGAAGTGACTGTGTTAAGTCACAGAAATTAAAAGCAATAACTTTGCACAGTTCTTCACACTAGACAGCATGGACTAGTATGGGTATAACGGAACACACCTGGGCTAATTTTCAGTATGCCTGCTAAAAAGAAAAAAAAAAAGTAATGTTGAAATCGACGCCTGTTGAGCAGAAGACGCGTACAACAGATAAATTTCATGTGCTGTTCTAATGTTCTGCAGCTGAGGCGAGGAAGTGGGATTTCTGGTGCATCTTTGCAGTTGGGACCTTCGAGTCCACTCCTCTTCCTTGTGGGAGGAGTCAGAGCTGACTGAGGTTTTGACTTGGGGCTGCCTGTGTCCTACAGTTCTTAAAGGGACATGTCCTCCTTAGATTGTCCCACGCCTTAGTGTAGGATAGCCCCTGATTAGCTTTTTCACAAATAAAATATAATGTTACCTTTACTGGTGCTGCTGAAATTTTATCCTGCTGTTCTTCACCCTTGGCAGTTTGTAAAAAAGCATCTCTAAGGGCGCATCACAGAACCTCCTGCTGCCGACGTCAGAGATGGGGAATCAGTTGGGGGAGGATGTATTACAGGGGCCAGCCTTAATCTTTTTTTTTTGCACTAAAACCAGCAGGTTGATTCAGAATTGCACTATCTCACAGATAGTTGCACCGGGGAGAAAAACGAGCAAGCTGGCTACCGAGCAGACACGACAGACCATTAGGCCTATTCTGCTGGCTTTCTAGTATGTGAGTCCAGAATTATAATGGCGAATTTTGATCACATATACAGGAAAAACATTTCAGCCAAGAAATAACACTGATTATAGCATTTATCCTGTTCCCACACTGCTTCCTGCCCCAGCAAACAAAAAAACTGTCATGCATTGAGACACGGCGCGCCCCCACCCATCGTTCTGTGCCATGGCCCCCCTCTTCTCTTTCGGCAACCCCGAACAGAGGATTCCACAGTAGCAGATGTTTAATCAGCAGCTCAGGCTCTGCGTACACAATAGCAGACATCACCATGCACCTCACCACACGTCCGCCCCAGGGCAGAGAACACAGGCAGAGAAAGACACTCTCAGTCCCCACCCTGTTATCAGCCAAAGACCTGCACTTCGGGAAGTTTTTATACAGTGTCAATTGAAGAAGGGGTAGATCTAGGACTTCTTTTAGGATGGGTCAGACAGAACTGGGGGGGGGCTGGGAAATGGAAAACTTAGCAACATTTTTATTTATATATACCAGGGACAAAAGTATTGATTTTGAAATGCTCTGCCCCAACAATAACAGCATTTTTTTAAACATTGCCCTTTTATCAGCCCTGTGGAAACACTACCCAGGCATGAATCTCTATATGTTTCTGTATTTAGGAGGATCTGTGCACCCTTGGGGAATACCTATTTTAACCTTTCAGATTGTTTTATTTTTTGTACCATACATGCTCCCGAGCATGTTTTTTAGGATGAAAGGACATGCTGGGAGGGATATGGGTTGGAGTGCATGGATGGCATTGACTTGCTTGGTCCATTGGGAAGAGCTGGGGACACCTACACCTGCCAGTAGCAGCAGCTGTGGGTCCTGTAGAGGGCCATTTCATAGGCTGGCCTGCAGTGGTGTCCAGGGGAAATACAGAGTTGGGAGATTGGGACTTGGGAGGGAGCAGCTGTAGTGAGGCAGGGATAACACCCGCAACCAGCAGGGCAGACTGTGTATACCTCTTAGCATTTTGTCACTGAAATATTGGATGCAAACACTCAAAAATGTAGTAAAATGAGGTGTACCGGTCTTAAAGGGCTAGTGGGACCAAAACACAGACAGGAAAACCGTTGCACATTTTAAGTAGTAGTCAGTTGTAACTTTATTTCTGAAGTATTTCTCTGTTTCCTTTTGCATTAGAAAGTTTTCTGTGTGTTAATATTGTGCTGTGTGTGTGGAACAGCTCTCAGCCTGGCAGCTGACATCTATCTCTGTTTCCCCAATACATAATCTGCACCCTGATTTCACTGACAATGACATCACAGATGACTGACTTGGCAGCTTTAAATGGGTGTTCTAAGCAGTAGTGATCTCAGTCATTCAGGTCACAATGCTGAATGTGTAATGGGGGAACAGAGCTAGCGATGCCAGCTGCCAGGCAGGGTGCTGTTCCACACATTACACCCTACTAACATCACTTAAAGAGCTACTGACGCCTCAAAGAAAACTTTGAAAAACATAATTATGTACAATTCTGCCTGCATTCCATCTATATTTTGTGTAGTTCTCCTCCCTTATTTATTGCTAAGGAAATTTGCATGCATATATGATATTTATCCCTAGAGTTCCTTTAGAGTCCATTTACCTCTGTAGCTTACTCGTACTTTGTCATAATCCTCTGTTGCGACATCACAATCTGTTGCCATGTGAGTAACTGTGATGTCACAAGCAGTGCTCTATGACTTCAGGTAGGGAGAAAGCAGCAGGAATAGACAAACTCTTCAGGAGCAAAGATCCTGTTTTCATACAGATGACCCCAGTAATACATAATGGGGAGCGGGAATACAGCACTAATGGTAAATACAAGCTAGACTGTGTCTAAATATTGGGTTTTGTTAAAGTTCTCCTGAACGTGTCACCAGCTCTTTAAACAGTCTACTAATTAATCTAAGAGAAAAGAAAAAGTACATTAGATACAAAAGGTAATGGTTGACTGCTTTTAAGAACTAGTAAAGGCGGTACTCTAGCTCTTTAATGTGGGGAAAAACAATCTGACACATAAAGACCAGTTCAGAACACTGGAAGCTAGTCATTCAACTGCACTCTGCCCTTGATTACAGCCTGGACAGTAACTGAAAGCTCTAACAGTAGAGTGACCATGACTCGTATTGAGTCTTTTTTGTGGAATCCCACTCTTGTACTGCCAGATAATTGCATCTGTTCCAAGAGCTGTGAATCACACCAGGCCATCTGGAACACTGAGGAAGATCAGCATGAGGACTAGATACTGCTAAAGTAAGGACTTTTCTGAGCCTCACTGACACCCATGGAAAACCTGCACTAGTCAAGATGGACAAGTAAGAGGTTTAGCTGCATTAGTCCTGGTCAGTTTGCTCTGGGCCCTGGGCTAATAAAATAATGTTAAAATTGACTCCTGTATTAACTGAAGGAGGTATTAATAGCTCCGGGTTGCTCTTTACTGTTCCTGGTGCTATACCCAGACCAAGTATAGACTGCTGCTGTTCTAGTGGGTTTTCCACTGCTGACTTGAAGAATATGGACTGGGTTGAACGTTATGACCCTTTATGTCTTTAATTTGACCTTTACTTTTTATGCCCAGTGGGTTAGTGTCCTACATAGACATATATTTGAAATGAACCCTGAATACCCCAGTAACTTCTCACACAATCTGCAGAGGCTGAGAACAGAAAACATAAACATACTAACATACTAAAATGCCAGCAGAATAGGCCTAACGGTCTTTCGTGTCTGCTCGTTTGGTCAGTCCCCAACCTGGGTGCTGACCTTGCTGTCCCCCTCGCCTTCTCTGGCTTCTCCCTTCCCAGTTCCGGATATTCTTGCTGCATTGGATTTTGCTTCCAGAACCCTTTCCCTGTACCTGTCCCACCCCCTCTTGAACCCCTCCACTGTCTCTGCCTCCACCAGCCCCCTAGGCAGTGCATTCCATGGCTCCACCACCCTCTCAGTGAAGTAGCACCTCCTCCTTTCTCCCTGAATCTCCCCCCTTCAGCTTCCAGCCATGCCCTCTAGTGGCCCCTTCCTCCTTCCTTCGAAGCACCCCGACTGTTCCTCCCCTATTTACCCTCTTCATGTACCTAAAGACCTCTATCATGTCCCTGGTCCCTTCTCTCTTCCAATGTGTACATATTTAGCTCTTGAGCCTCTCCTCATAGGTCCTGTCCCCAAGCCCCAAATCATTTTGGTTGCCCTCTGGACCCTCTCCAGGAGGTTAATGTCCCGCTTTAAGTGTGGCCTCCAAAACTGCACGCAGTACTCAAGGTGCGGCCTCACCAAGCAGTTTATACAGAGGAGTATCACTTCCCTCCTTCTGGAGGTGATCCCCAGCGATGCATCCCAGCATCCTGTTGGCCTTGGCTGCTGCCCTCCTACAAGTCTCGGAGTTGTTCATCTTGACATCCACCACCACCCCAGGTCCCTCTCAGCCATCGAGACTTGTAGCATCCCCCAGGGTGTACACTTGACCTGGGTTTCTGGCCCCCAGGTGGGAGTACCTTGCACTTCCCTGCATTGAACCTCAGCTTCCACTTTCTAGACCATCTTTCCAGAGCCTCCAGGTCCCCTGTAGGCCACCCTCCCTCCTCCCCATCCACCACGCCCCCAGTTTGAGTCATCTGCAAAGAGACTCATCTCACTCCTGATTCCTGTCCTTATGTCCGACACGTAGGCGTTGAACAGAAGGGGCCCAAGGACTGATCCTCGTGGGACCCCACTAATGACCCTCCTTGGGGATGAGACTATCCTCAACTACGACCTCTGGGTCCGGGTCCTGGAGCCAATTGCCTATCCATCTGATCATCTGGTTCCCCACCCCCATTTCTCCCAGCTTATCCAACAGGCCCACGTGAGGAACAGAGTCAAATGCCTTGCTGAAGTCTAGAAAGAGGACATCCACTGGTCTACCCAGGTCCAAAGCACTTGTCACCCAGTCATAGAACTCCACCAGGTTTGTCTGACACGATTTCCCCGGGATGAATCCATGCTGTCTATCGTCCAGGCACCCTGACTTATCCAGGTCCCCCAGCCTCTCCTTGACAATGCTCTCCATCACCTTGCCTACCACCGAGGTCAGGCTGACAGGCCTGTAGTTCCCTGCCACCTCCCTTGATCCCCCCTTGTGGATAGGCACTATATGCGCCACCTTCCAGTCTTGGGGCACCCACCCTGTCCTCAGAGAGATGGTGAAAAGCTCTGCCAGGATAAACGCGTTTCATCCTTCTCAGGACTCATCAGTTAGCCTCATCTGTATCTCAACCCAGAGTAAGAGGGAACCATCCCTGCAGTTGCTCACCGTGACCCAACCCCGTAGGATCATTAAGTGCCACTTAACAGCGATGTATATTTTTTTTGTAGTACAGTGGTGGTGTTTATGAGGTACTAATCGTATCTGTGGCAACATTAACTTCCAGGTGGCAGGCTGAAGTGTTTATGGAGTCCCAGATGTGCTCTTTACTGAGTTTAACCTGTACTACTATAGCTAATGTACAACAAGCATTTGTCAATGCCGAATGTTTGCCGTGTGCTTTGGTGTCATAGGGGCTGTGTGTTTGAAAACTACTTCAGTGAAGGAATCATATAATAAACATACGCAAATGGCAGCAGAAACAGATCTCCCGGTCTATCGAGTCTGATTGATTGTGCAGCTAGCCCCTCAACTTGCAGCTGCCCCCTCCCCACAGTCATTCCCCACCCTGTCCTATCTCTTCTTGAAACAGCCCACCGTCCTACAGGAAACCACCTCCTCAGGTAGAGTGTTCCACTTGCCTACCACCCGTTCAGTGAAAAAATGTCTCCTGATTTCCCTCCTGAATTTCCCCCCCTCCAACCTCAGTTGATGCCCTCTTGCATCCCTCTTCTAATCAGGAATATAGCTCTTCTATTAGTCTTGTTTATCCCCTTCAGGTACTTAAAATGTCTCGATCACATCTCCCCTATCCCTTCTTTCCTCCAGTAGACGTTGTTTGCAAACTTGCGACCCTGCTGCATCTCTGACACTACTTCAGTGGCTGATCCTTTGCTAGAGACAGTGTTCCTGCTTTGGTTGAACAATTTGCTTCATGGGGGAGACTCACGGGTTTCTTCCCTGAGCACTACCACTTCTCCTCATCTTGGCGCCCCCGCCAAGTACTGTGGTTCTGGTCTGAAGCACACAGAAAACACCCTAACCCATCAGAGCAGACTTCCCGGTGGCTGCAGTTGGCAGCGGGCCAGGGCTGGAGAGTGAGGAGCTGTGCGGAGAGGGCACCGGAGCAGACTTCCCAGTGGCTGCAGTCTCCAGCGGGGCAAGGGTTGGAGGGATAGGAGCTGAGCTTGCGGAGGACCAATCAGGAGTGATGGCGCCAAGTTTAAATTGCGGCTGGGCTACATAAGACGGGCCCAGCCACCTCACTACCTGAAAAGGAGCTGTAATTGTGTCCCACACCACCCACCTCGGCCCCGACCTCTATTAAATGGTCTGAGGGGGTGGAGCCTTGCGGGAGGGCATGGTGAGACTGGCTGAGCTGAAGCAGTAAGAAGCTTGGACTTGATGCTGGCTAGGGAGAGCAGGCATAAGATTCACATACTGTGCTAGCTTGGGCATGGTGGTTACTGCTGGAGGTTGCTAATAAACCTTGGGGCATTGGGACTACTATTTAGGGGTTGCTGAGGCTTGATAGCTGGATACTGTGGAACGAGGGCAAATTGCTGTGAACTGACTACTGCGGCGCTTTGCTGGTATAAAAAGAGGCACATTGATGTGAACTGACTTCTGCTGGATATTGTGCTGGGCTTGCTGGTATAAGTAAGAGGGCGCATTAATGTGAACTGACTACAGCTGGGTATTGTGTGTGTGTGTGTGTGTGTGTGTGTGTGTGTGTGTGTGTGTATATATAATAATTGCTGGTGGGGAGCTGTGTAAGACTGACAGTGTATTACTGCTGGTAGGGGCCATATTGCTCACACCCAAAATGAGGGTAGGTTTGGGGGTTGCCAGAGCGGGCATCTTCGGTAGGGTGATTGGGTGTACAAGGTGTGGGGTGGCCATAATATTAAATTGAGCATGTAGGTTCGGAGGGTGCCCAATGTATTTTCAACTGTAGGGTCTTAGGGAGGAGATCAGAAGGAAGCTGGAAGGGGGGGAAGGATGGGGACATAAGGTGGCGTATGGGCCATATGTGATTAGACGTGGCCAAATTGGTATACCCCAGGGGACAAGTGGACAAGGCCAAAAGGGTGTATCCCAGGGGATAGGTGGACCATATGGTCACTCGGGAGGTGTGGGGGGTGGAACAAGCAACGTACGGGAATCAATCTGTAGGGAGGGGGCTGCTCAGAGGGATCAGAAGAGGGCGTAGGAGAGAGCAAAACTGGGATGAGCATCACACTTACAAACCGATTCACCCTACTATATCCGGGAGGTGAAGTGGAAGAGGCTGGGTGGGAGGGGGGGAGCAGGCGGACAGAGGGGGTTTGGCATGGTAAGATGAGGGGGAGGGGGATAGAGGAGGGAGCCAGAATCCAAGGAAAGGACAGAGGAGGGAGGGACATGAGCCTAGGTTGGAGGGAAATATGGTAGCCGGGGGAGGGACACCGACAGAGGCCAGGGTGGATGGTGGCGGACTGGGGTCAGGCGGTGTCCAGACTAGGGAAGTCCATCGATTTTTTTTTTTTTTTTTTTTTTTGGGGGGCGTAAAGAGTCTCTAGACAGGCCAACTTCAAGACAGGAATCTCCGGAAGAGGGGGAGAGTAGGGTAGGGAGAAATACAGTAGATGGGGTGGGAAGTGCAGGTCCACAGTGTGGGGGAGTAGTGGGGATTGGAGGATTATAGTTTAGGAAGAGAGATGGGGCAGAATTGGGGAGGCAAATTCTGCCACCCAGGGGATTGGGGGCGAGAGCAAACTGGCAGTCGTGAGGTAGGAGTACGGTAGGGCGCACACATGAGGGTGGCCCACAGGCTGACGGGGGCGGGAGGAGCAGGCAGGTGGTCATCGACAGGAGGTGGAGCCTGGAAGGAACATAACGGGCTAACAAAAACCCCCAGGCTGACGGGAGCGGGAGGAGCAAGCAGGGGGTCGATGACAGGAGGAGGAGTCTGGAAGGATCAAAATGGGCTAACAAAGTGTGGGGCGGGACGAAGGTGATGCTGCTGAGGGACTCCATGACCAGGGGTATCCAGTGGGGGAGAATAAAAGTAGCCCAGTCGAGGCTAAATGTATACCAGGACTATCCGTACACAAGGCCAAATTCCAGCTATACTCGATAGCACTAGAATGCAGTGATCCCCGAGCTTCCGAGTACATCTGGGGACAAACTACTAGGAAGGGAACAGTGAGCTAGAAATACAGGCCAGATTCTGGGAATTGGCCAGGGTTTGTCACTCTATAGGAAGCAATATTTCCTTCTCTGAGATTCTGCTGGTACCAAGGGCAGCTGGGGAGAACAAGCAAAACTAAGAGGGGTGAACCAGTGGCTCAGGGATTGGTGCAAGGCAGAGGGGTGTGGGCTGGTGGGGGACTAGGCGGATACTTGGGAGGATAAGGGGCTATATGCCAGGGATAGGTTACACCTCAATCTGGAGGGGAAGGAGATCTTGAAAGTAAAACTTGAGGGATTTATAGGCGAGAGGTGGGGTTTAAACTTGTAAAGGGGGCCGGGTCAAATAAAAGAAAGGCCAGAGGGGTTTGTTTGAGGGTCCAGGTCTAGAGCATGAGAAGAGTGAGGAGGACTGCGTTGCAGATCCAAGGAAAATTGGGCAGAGAAGGGACTGCGCAGGGCTGGGGGGACTGGAGGAGGGGTGAGGTCAGGGTGGAGGACATTCCTGATAAATGCCAGGAGCATGAGCAATAAAATGCCTGAGCTTCAGGCTATGCTGGCTGGGGGAACAGCTGATGTGGCGGCAATTACAGACACATGGGCCAGCCAGAGAAATGATTGGGACCTAAACTTAGAGGGCTACAAGATATTCAAAAAAGATAGAGGAGTGGGAAGAGGGGGAGGGGTTGCTCTGATAGTCAGAAATGGCATAGTGGTTAGTGGAGTTGAGGAGGCTGGAGAGGGTGTGGAGGCGATTTGGGTAACCCTGCAAACGAGGGGAGGGAAAAAATTGAAAATAGGGGTGGTATACGGGGCCCCCCGCAATTGAGGAGGCTCTGGAGGATAAACTGGTTGAGAACATCAAGGGCCACTGTGACCTTGGAAAGGGTAGGGTGGTGGTCATGGGTGATCTTAATATGTCGGGGGCAGACTGGGACACCATGACATCCTCTGTATCCAGGGAACAGCGACTGATGGAAGTCTTTCAGGATACCTTCCTGGCCCAACAGGTGGGGGAACCTACTAGAGAGGGGCGGATATTGGACGTTGCCCTAGCGGACAGTGACCAGATAAGGGGCATGGAGGTGTGCAGTCTACTGGCGGGTGGTGACCACGCCACGGTCTGGTTTCTGCTGTATCTGGGGACTGCAGTAATACAGTAGTGGTAGACTTCAGGGGACCAGACTTCGTGGGCATGTGTAGGATTCTATGGGAGAGGCTGGACAAGATTAAGCCGGACATGGATGCTGGAAGCTTGTGGGAGACCATTAAAGGAGTGCAAGAGGCCACTAGGTCCTATACAGGAGTAAGGCGAAAGCATGGTAGAACCAGCAAGCCTTGTTGGTGGACCAGGGAGGTGCAGGAGGCAGTGAGGGGGGAACAAAGGCTGCCTACGCACGTTTTAAACGCTCAAGAGGGGACATGGAGCAGGGAGAGTATGATCTATTGGCCAGGAGGGTCACCAGAGTGGTGAGGGGAGCCAAGGCAGGATGGAGCAAAACCTGGCTGGGATATATTTTGGGGGATTCTACATAGCATAGAGAGAAGAGAAAAAGAGGACACAGATCAACAGGATTAAGATTGTGGGGGGATGTGCTCAGGAAGCCGGGGAACAGGCAGAGGTGCTAAACGAGTTCTTTGCCTTAATCTTTGCAGAGGAAGACGGGATCCCTACTGCCTGATGGGAGGGAAGAGGAGCCAGCAAAAGCGAGAGGTCAGTCTGAGACCAGAGGATGGAAAGAGGCTAGGGTACAGGCTGGGCCAGACCCAGAAGGGGTGGGGAGGTTGCATGAGGGGGAGGACTGGGGGGAGGGAGAAATCACAGTGGATAGGGTGAGGGAGGCCCTTCGGAAGCTAAAAACTGATAAGGCGCTGGGGCTGGACGGGCTACATCTGAGTGTTATGAAGGAACTGGCTGCACTCTTTAACACCTCTCTGCGGACAGGATGGGTGCCCCAGGACTGGAGAGTGGCTTATGTAGTGCCTATCCACAAAGGGGGGTCTAGTGAGGAGATGGGGAATTGTAGGCCTGTCAGCCCAACGTCTGTGGTAGGCAAAGTAATGGAGGGATTTATCGAGGAGAGGCTTGGGAGGCAGCTGGAAAGGTTAGGGCACCAGGATGATGAACAGTGTGGCTTCGTCCCGGGGAGGTCGTGTCAGATCAACCTCGTAGAGTTTTATGACTGGGTGACGGGGGCCCTGGACAGACATAGGCCGGTGGATGTCCTATACCTGGATTTCAGCAAGGCGTTTGATTCCGTACCCCATAATGGGCTGATAGCAAAGCTGGGGGGGATGGGGTGGGAGAACAGGAACTCAAGTGGGTTGAAAATTGGCTTTCGGGGCGAATACAGAGGATAATGGTTGGTGGAATAGTCTCCTCCCCCAGGAAGGTAATCAGTGGGTTCAATATTGGGGCCACTCCTGTTCAATGCCTGTGTCTTGGATATAGGGAGGTGGGTTAGGAGTAGGCTGAGTCTGTTTGTGGACGATTCCAAGCTGAGAGCACTGGTGGATAGGGAAGAAACGAGAGACACAGTCCAGGGGGACCTGGATACCCTGGAGGGGTGGTCAAGGAGGTGGGGATTGAAATTTAATGCCGGGAAATGTAAGGTACTTCATTTGGGGGTCAAAAACCCGGAACATATTTACACTCTGGGGAGATCACACTGCAAGCCACATTGGGGTGAGTGGGATCTAGGGGTGGTGGTAGATGTCAAAATGAATAACTCTGAAAATTGTAGAAGAACCGCATCCAAAGCAAACAGGATACTGGGCTGCATAGCCAGGGGAATTACGTCCAGGAGGAGGGAGGTGATCCTCTCTCTATATAATGCCTTGGTTAGGCCACAACTCGAGTACTGTGTACAGTTCTGATGCCTCATCTGAAAAGGACATGGCGCTGCTGGAGAGAGTCCAGCGGAGAGTGACCAGGATGATTCAGGGCATGGAGGGGAGGCTCTGTGAGGAGAGACTGGAAGAGCTTGGGCAGTACACACTAGAGGAGAGGAAGAACAGGGGAGACATGATAGGGGTCTTTAAGTATGTGAAAGGAATAACCGAGAGCGGAACCAAAGAGCTGTTTAGGCTAAAGAAGGAGGGGAACAACCAGGGGCATGAGTGGAAGCTGGAGGGGGGGAAATTACAGGGGGGGAGCGTAAGAGGCATTATTTCACTGAGAGGCTGGTGGAGCCATGGAATGCGCTGCCCGGGAGGCTGGTGGAGAAGGGCACAGTGGAGGGCTTCAAGAAGGGGTGGGACAGGTACAAGGGAAAACTAAAGCCAAAGAAGACCCTCTCGGGGGCTAGGGGGGCAGGAAGGCAAGCATTCACTAGGGGCTGGCTACCGAGCAGACGTGACAGACCCTTAGGCCTATTCTGCTGGCTTTTAGTATGTGTGTATGTGTACGAGTCCCACTGTTATCCCAGGGTGAAGTACAGTCCTCTGTAACAGTACTCTGCCCCGGGAGGACAGTGTGGTCAGCAAACAGAAGATCAGAGCTTGTAAAAACAAATTGAATCTTCCACTGCGGCAGCCCTGCTCTGATGTCAGCTGCAGGGGATTCTGGGATTTGTAGTTCTGGAAAATGTCAGCTTGCAAGTCAGCAGGATCAGTTTAATGCAGTGTGCTATACTGCAGTAAATAGTGTTTAAAAAAAAAAAAAAAAAATTTTTTTGCACACATTTTAAATTGGACTAGTCCCACTCTTGGGTGTGTGGTGCTTAGTGCTGACAGTTTCCTTTTAAATGGGACTGACAGAGTGGAGTACACATAAATGTTTGAATTGCTGAGTGCAAGTAGAACTAGGGACATGCATGCAAATTGGGAACTGGGGGGTCAGGATACGAGGAAACAATAGAAAGCAGTATTCCACACAGATGGTGGTTAACATGTTACGGTAGTGGAAGCTAGCATCGAAGCAGTGCCAGAACAGTTCCTGAGGGGTGAATGACACTGCATGAGCTGGGATTGCATTCCAGGTGATAAACCTAGATGTGTAAGTAGTCAAATTGAATATAGTCACTGCTGTGCCGCAGAAGGGGCAGAAAAGAGTGACCCTGCACTACTGAGAGGATGTACCAGAATCTCTGAATTGCTATGGCAGTCATGTTAATCTCTTTGAGGATTGAAACATAAATAAGCTATATGGGAGTATCCTGTATTAGTGCCCGTCCCACGTGGTGGTGAGGCATGAAGCTGAAGGCAGTGTCTCCTCACAACCATCTGGGAAGTGCATTAGTGCTCGATACATCCATGCCCTTGAATGGGTTATCACAGTTATATATATATAACATGGTAAAAACATTTTTTTAAATGGAAACTGTTTTTATTTTCATTTAGATAGGCTGTTACTAGCTGTATTAGGGTGGGTAAATTTATGAATTGTGCATGTACCAGAGATTAATAGTTGCTGAGGTGATGCGTTTAGACCAGTGCAGTGGCTAGGATTCTGAAACCTGTTATGCAGTGTATTTCTGTTCATCTTTGTATATAAAGAATGTACTACTCATTTTAGAACCCCCACACACAGTTCTGAAACCCACTGCCCAGTATGCTGCTCTCCCATTGAGCACCTAGAAGACTTCTGCAACCCTTCTACACCTAGCACCTAGCCGGGAAATGTACTTCATTTGGGGGTCAAAAACCTGGGCCATGTATACACCCTGGGGGGGTCACACTGCAAGAAAGGGATTTAAGGGTGGTGGTAGACGTTAAAATGAATAACTCTGAAAATTGTAGAAAAAACTGCAGCCAAAGCAAACAAGATACTGGGCTGCATAGCCAGGGGAATTATGTCCAGGAGGAGGGAGGTGATCCTCCCTCTAAATAATGCCTTGGTCAAGCCGCAGTTCGAGTACTGTGAACAGTTCTGGAGACCTCATCTGAAGAAGGACATAGCGCTGCTGGAGAGAGTCCAGAGGAGAGTGACCAGGATGATTCAGGGCATGGAGGGGAGGCCTTATGAGGAGAGACTGGAAGAGCTTGGGCTTTACACACTGGAGGAGAGGAAGGATAGGGGAGACATGATAGAGGTTTTCAGGTATGTAAAAGGAATAACCAGGAGTGGAACCAAGGAGCTGTTTAGGCTAAAGAAGGGAGGAACAGCCAGGGGCCATGAGTGGAAGCTGTAAGGGGGAAATTACAGGGGGGAGCATAGGAAGCATTTTTTTCACTGAGAGGGTGGTGGAGACATGGAATGCGCTGCCTGGGAGGCTGGTGGAGGAGGGCACAGTGGAGGGCTTCAGGAAGGGGTGGGACAGGTACAAGGGGAAACTGAAACCAAAGACCCTCTCGGGGGAGGGGGGGGGTAAAGCGAGCAGCCACTAGATTGCTGGCTTTCGAGCAGACAAAGACCATTTGGCCTATTCTGCTGGCTTTTAGTATGTTAACTTGCAAATCCATGCATGTTTGCTGAGTCACAGTTCCCCCCCTCCCAGTCCAAGCTTCCCTCCTCCAACCTCTTGGAGATGTACATAATCTCTCCCCCACTTAACTTTCTTCCAAACTCTTTGAAGAAACAGAGAAGCTTGAAGCCCCTCCCCTCAGAGCTTGCTCCCAATCCAGAATGTTAATGTGAGGAGCACAAGCACTGAAGATGAAAAGCCTAGTAGCTAGGAAGGAGCGTTATTGTATTTGTGTTTGGTGTGCGAGTAATGCATGTTTGTCTGCATGTGTGTGTCTGTCTGTTGCATAGAAACATAGAAATTGACGGCAGATAAGGACCGCTTGGCCCACCTAGTCTGCCCATTTCCCTACCTAATAAATAGGCTGCAGATCCTAGTTAACCAACAGCCTACTTCCTCCTACCCCCACTAGAATTGCCTTATGTCTGTCCCATGCATTCTTGAATTCCCCCACTGTTTTTGAGTCCACTACCTCCTCAGGAAGGCTGTTCCATGTATCCACAACCCTCTCTGTTAAAAAATAGCTTCCTCACATTACCTTTGACATTCTTCAACTGTAGCTAACTCTTCTGCGGTAGTTTGAGGCTGTGAGATTGTGTGCGTTTCTTCGTTACTTTCTGACTTCCTTCTATGAGAACACCATGTATGGGTAAGGCCCCTATCACCCCTCCCCCAACCACTTGCTCTTTCTTGGGGTCTTGGTGACGAGCAGCTAGTGCTGTGGCCTCAGATGGGTGTTCCTGTTTCTTGTTGCTATATTTGTACAGCAACATGTTTAGTGTAGTCGTAGTCTGTACACAGGTTTGTGGGGCACAGTGTGGGCGTTTTCTGAGCAGGGCTGTACCAGTCCAATTTCTGCGAATTCTGCTGGCTGTGACTGGAGTTTGACTGCCCATCCATCCATCTGTCTGTTTCCACGGACTGAAACGATAGGAGAAGTACTAATGCAGCAGCTGAACTTGTTTTACGCTTGATGCAGGAACTGAGAGGAAGTCAGAGTGAGCCAAACAGCAGAGCTGACTCTTCTTGATGTGTGCAGATGGTTTAAAGATCAGGGAGAAATGAGTATGGAATGATCCCCTTGTGTACAAACTAAAGATGGGGGTGGGGAATTCCAATCCAGCTGCTTGCTACAGTTGTCCAGATAGTCACCAGTGACTTGTGCAGTGCCTGCAACAGCTCTGGTAGAGGCAGTATTGCTACTTGGTTGGAGCACAGAGTTGTGAACATGGAGAGCCAGGTTTGAATCACACCTCCACCACTTACATATCATATTAACATACTAAAATGGCAGCAGAATAGGCCTAATGGGCTTTCTAGACTGCTCAATTTTCAGCACCCGCACTGAGGGCCGATTTTGGTGTGTCCCCCCTTGGGTTATACTGTCCCCAGTCCCAGATGCTCCACCTGTATTGGACCTGGTCAGATTTACCCTCCCCCTGTACCTGTCCCATCCCCTCTTAAACCCGTCCACAGTCTCCGCCTCCAGCAGCTTCCTGGGCAGCGCATTCCATGGCTGCACCACCCCTTCAGTGAAGTAACACCTCCTCCTCTCCCCTCTGAGTCTGCCCCCTTCCAGCTTACACCCGTGTCCTCTCGTTGCCCCCACCTCCTTCCTTTGGAGCACCCTGACTGGCCCCAGAAACATAGAACATAGAATTTGACGCAGATAAGGACCGCTTGGCCCACCTAGTCTGCCCATTTTCCTACTCTAACAGATAAGCTGCAGATCCTAGTTAATCAACAGCTTACTTCCTCTACCACCCCTAGGACTGCCTTATGCCTGTCCATGCATTCTTAAGTCCCCACTGTTCTTGACTCCACGACCTCCTCAGGAGGCTGTTCCATCATCCACAACCCTCTCTGTGAAAAAATACTTCTCACATTACCCCTGAGCCTCCCCCTCTATCTTCAAATTGTGCCCCTTGTTCTTGCACATCTCTTTTCTGGAAGATGCTACCCTCTTGGACTTTGTTAATTCCCTTGAGGTACTTGAAAGTTTCTATCATGTCCTCTCCCTTCTTTCCTCAAGAGTATACATATTAAGCTCCTTTAGTCTTCCTTCAGATGTCTTCTGGTGCAGACCCTGCACCATTTTGGTTGCCCTCCTCTGGACAGCTCCACTCTGTCTATGTCTTTGCGGAGATGGGGTCTCCAGAACTGCACACAGTACTCCAGATGGGGTCTCACCAACTGTCTGTACAGAGGATAACAACTTCCTGTTTTCTACTATTGATGCCTCTTCCTATGCATCCCAGTATCCTCCAGCCTTCCTTACTGCCTTCTCACATTGCTTGCCCACCTTTAGGTCATCTGATATAATTACCCCAGGTCCCTTTCTATTTTACTGTTGTCAGTATCTCACCCCATTGTGTATGCTTCCCTGGGTTTTGTTTCCCATGTGCATTATCTTGCACTTCTTTTTTGCATTAAATCTGAGCTGCCATACATTTGACCATTCCTCCAACCTTGCCAAGTCCCTTCTCATCCTTTCCACTCCATCCTGTGTATCAACCCTGTTGCAGATCTTTGTGTCATCTGCAAAGAGACATACTTTTCCTTCCAGTTCCTCTGCAATGTCACTTATAAAGACATTAAAAAGGACCGGTCCCAGTACTGAACCCTGCGGTACCCCACTAGTAACCCTCCTTTCTTCACTGTGTACTCCATTTACTACTACCCTTTGTGTCCTGTTGTCTAGCCAATTTTTTATCCAGGCTACCACCTTGGGACCCATTCCAAGGCTGGCTATCTTGTGTATTAATCTTTTGTGGGGACTGTATCAAATGCCTTGCTAAAATCTAGGTAGGCCATGTCCACAGCCCTCCCTGATCTACTACTTTTGTCACCCAGTCAAAGAAATCTATTAGACTGTCTGACACGACCTTCCCATCGAATCCATGTTGCCTCGGTCCTGTGCCCCAGTGGCCTCTAGGTACTCAACATTTCTTTCTTCAGAAGTGATTCCATCATTTTCCCTACCACTGAGGTCAAACTAACTGGTCTGTAGTTTCCTGCCTCTGTCCTGCTCCCACTTTTGTGAAGAGGAATTACATCTGCCTCCTCCAGTCCTTGGTACCACCCCATCCTCCCATGATTTGTTAAAGAGAGTGGTCAGCGATGTCACTAGTTCTACCCTTAGTTCTTTTAGAATTCTTGGGTGAATCCATCAGGCCCCATTGCTTTGTCCACCTTCAATTTTATTAGTTCTTTCAGAACCCTTTCTTCATAAATGGACTGGTATTGACCCTCTCTTCAGAGTATTTCTCTTGTTTGGTTTAGGTAACTCTCCCTCCTCTTCCTTTGTGAATACTGAGCAGAAATATTAGTTCAGTAACCCTGCTTTCACTGTCACCTCTACCCAGATTCCCTCCCCTTTATTAAGCTTCTGTATCTCTCCTTTGGTCTTTCTTCGCTCCCTAATGTACCTATAAAGGTCTTATCCCCTTCTTAACAGAATTGGCTATCCTTTCTTGGTTTGGGCCTTTGCTATTCTGACTACCTTCCAGCCTCTTTCTGCTTTAACTGATAAAGTTCTCTGTCCTGCTCCTTCTGTGTTTCCTTATATTTCCTGAATGCTGCCCTTTTCTCCTTAACCTTCCTGCCACCTCTTTTGTGAACCATAGCGGTTTTTCCTTCATTGTGTTTTATTGATTTTTTTTACGCAGAGGCTTGTTGCCTCTGTGATGGCTGTTTTGATCACTCCCCATTGTTCCTCCACCCCTCCTTCTTGCCTGTTTGCTAGTATTTTTCTGAGGCATTCTCTCATTTTCCCAAAGTCAGCCCTCCTGAAGTCTAGTACTCTTGCTTTTGTATGGCTTGATTGTATGGCTGTGTTTATCGTGAACCACACTGTTTGGTGGTCACTTGTTCCCAGATGGCTACCCACTTCTAAATCTGAGATTCTTTCTCCATCCCCATTTGAAAGTACCAGGTCTAAGATTGCTCCCTCCAGTCGGTTCCAATACTAGCTGTCTGAGACATGCCCCCTGTAGGGCATCTAGAATGACCCTGCTCTTGGATGTGCCTGCAGCAAAGGTGCTCCAGTTAACATCTGGCATATTCAGGTCCCCCATCAACAATATCTCCCCTTTTTCTGCCATTCTAAGAAAGCCTTCTATCATTTCCTTGTCCATTCCCTCCCTGAGATGGAGGTCTGTATACAACCCCCATGCGGATTGTGGTGCCATTTCCTGTCTCCAGGGTGACCCAAAGTGCCTCATCTGCTCCCTGTTTACTCTTTAGTTCTGTTGCTTTGATCCCTTCCTTTACATAGAGAGCTACTCCTCCTCCTCTTTTACCTCCCTATCCCTCCTGTAGATTGTGTATCCCCCTTATTTATCCCTTTGATATACCTAAAGACCTCTATCATGTCGCCCGTCCCTCCTCTCCTCCAGGGTGTATGTGTCGAGCTCCTTGAGCCTCTCCTCATAGGTCCTCTCCCCCAGGCCCCAGATCATTTTGGTTGCCCTCCTTTGGACCCTCTAGGAGTGTAACATCCCTCTTTAAATGTGGTCTCCAAAACTGCACACATTAATTGTGGTGTGGCCTAACCAAGCAGTTGTAAAGGGGAAGGATCACTTTTGCCTTTCTGGAGGTAATCCCCTTCTCCCTTAAACAGCCTGCTGTCTTAGGATGAACTTTGAAAAGCAAAATACTTGTCACACATAACTTAACTGAACTGATCAGCTCCATATTTTGTTTTTAGTTTTCCTTCTGCAACTGTGCAAGAGTTGCATGGAAACAGTCACTTTCCCCAGCCATCACCTGCTCTGACTCTGTGTGTACAGCTGACCTCACAGTCCCCTGCTTGTGACAGTAACATCTTTTGCACAGTGATAGATTGTGATGTCACACAGAGGATTATATCAGATGTGAACATAAAGCAGCAAAAGCAGGTGCAGTGTATGGAAGCTAGAAACAGAACAGGGTATACAAGAAAAGTTGAAATCTCTATTAAAACATTGTTTTCAAAGCGTCTCTTACAGTAATTAACTTGCGTGTACTAACTCCTCTTTCTTCTGAGTTGCCTGTTAGTATATGATCGAGGTCTTCAAGTACATAAAAGGGATTTAGAAGGAGGGGCCCAGTTGGGGTGCTCCAAAGGAAGAAGGTGGGGGCAACAAGAGGACACTAGTGTAAGCTGGAAGGGGGCAAACTCGAGGGGGGAGAGGAGGAGCTGTTATTTCAGTGAGGGTGGTGGAACCATGGAATGTGCTGCCCAGGGGGCTGGTAGAAGTGGAGACTGTGGATGGTTTTAAGAGGGGATGGGACAGGGACAGGTACAGGGGGAGGGTGAAACTGACTAGGTCCGATACAGGGGGAACATCTGGGACTGGGGACAGTGTAACCCAAGGGGGAGACAGTGAAATCGGCCCCCCCAGTGTGGGTACTGACAATCGAGCAGACTCGAAAGACCATTGGATCTCCTTTTCTGGCATTTTAGTATGTTAGTATGCTCTTAACCTTCCTCTCTCACGTAACCTTTCTGGGCTTCCCTTAACCTCCTTCTCTGTTGTGTAATGTCCTAGAGTTTTTCTTAACTTGCATAAACTTCTCTTAACCTCCCTCTGTCCCAACCTCCTTGAGCTTCTGTTAACCTCCCCATCACTTGCAGAACTCTTAGCATGTTCTGTTTCCATTTACCATATGGATAAACTTGATTAAGTGCCTCACCTTGCCTGTACAGTGTAACCCTCTTATGACGGACACCCACTTGTAATGGACGGATCCAGCTTGCCAAAGCCAAAAGCTATGTCTGTAATGTTAAACATCCCATTCATACCACACTCTGCAACCTGTCTGTTCATTGTCACCTGATCATTCAGATGGTTTATCTCACACTATGAAGACATCACTCGTCTCACCTGATGCCTTATACCTGACACCTTACTCCAGGGGATTACTCCTAAACTCTTCTGATCACCTAATCAGCACAGGATCCGTACAGCAAAATCATACCAATCACGTTTACTTCCCAGCCCTATGATCCCCCAGTCAGCACAGGTAGTGTACAACAAAATCCTTCCCGTCTTGTTTACTTCTCCATTCCCAATCAGTTGCAGATAGCAGTTCCTCGTACCCTTGGTTGGCAGAGGAGGGGGCATGCTCTGATTGTAACTCCTGTGTGTAAGCTGTGGTAGAGGAGTCTTGTATTTTAAGTCTTGGGATATAGCGGGCACTCCTTATAATGGACCAAAGCTGCCTGCACAAATGTATCCCTCATAAGAGTTCCACTGTATTCCCCTTCAGTGATGCAATGCCATGATTCATGATTCTGCCCCTCACTGCCTGTTGTATTACAGTGCATTCTACTGCAAATATCACCTTGTATGTAATCTCCTGGGTCGTACCTGAAAATAGATATCAATGGGGTATGGACCAAGTGTGAGTAGACGTGGGCAGTGTCAAAATGGCGTACCTCCAGTGACAATAGGACAAGGCAAATGGGACATATCCCAGAGGATAGGTGGATCATATGGTAACTGTGGAGGTGTGGGGGTGGAATAAGCAACATACGAGAAGTGTGCCGCAAGGAGGGGGCTGCTCAGCAGAAACAGACGAGGGAGGAGGAAGTAGGAGAGAGCAAAATGGTAGCGAGCATCAAACTTGCAAACCGTTTCACCATACTATATCCAGGAGATGAAGTGAAGGAGGATGGTGGGAGGGGGGGTGCAAGTGGGTAGGAAGGGTTTGGTCATTAGGCAGAGGGGGGAGGGAGACAGGAGGGAGCCTGATCCAAAGGAAAGGGCGGAGGAGGGAGGGACATGAGCCTAGGTTGGAGGGAACTGTGACAGATGGGGGGACACTGAGTGAGGACAGGGTGGAAAGAGGTAAGATTGGGGACAGGCTGGTGTCCAGATTGGGGAATTCAATCAGTGAGGAGGGGGAGGTAGAGAGTTCTCTAGTCAGGTCACCCTCAAGACATAAATCACTGGGGGAGGTGGAGAATGGGGTAGGGAGTAATACAGCAGATGGGGAGGGAGGTGCAGGTCCAAAGGTGGGTTAGTGGGAGGTTACTCGGGTGGGGATTGGAGGATTATAGCTCAAGAAGGGAGATGGGGGGTCGATCTCTGGTCACCCTAGAGATTGGGGGGTCAAGGAGTAAAGTGGCAGCTGCAGGTAGTAGGAATATGGTAGGGCTCGCATATAAGGGTGACCCCCTGGATGATGGGGAGGAACAAGCAGGGGGTTGTCGACAGAAGGAGCCTGGAAGGTACTAAACGGGCTAGTAAAGACCCTCAGCCTGAAGGAAGAGGAAAGAGCAAACGAGGGTTTGATAGGAGGAGTCTGGAAGGAGTAAAGAGGACTAATAAAGTGAGGGGTGAGGTGAAAGTGATATTGCTGGGGGATTCCGTGAAAAGGGGTATCCATTGGGAGGGGGAGGGGGAAAATAAAAGCAGCCCTGTCAAGGATAAATGTATACCAGGTCTATCAAGTACACAAGGCTAAATTCCACCTATACTTGATGACATTGGATTGCGAGGGATCCCCAGACTTCCTAGTACATTTGGGGACAAAAGACTTGGAAGGGAATAGCGAGCTAGAAATACAGGCTGGATTCCGGGAGCTGGCAAGGGTTTGTCACTCTATAGGAAGTAAAATTTCTTTCTCTGAGATTCTGCCAGTACCAAGGGCAACTGGTGAGACCAAGTTAAAACTTAGGGGGTGTGAACAAGTGGCTCAGGGACTGGTGCAGGGCAGAGGGGATATGGGCTGGTAGGTGACTGGGGGGATATTTGGGAGGATAAGGGGCTATATGTCAGGGATAGGTTATACCTCAACATGGAGAGGAGGGAGATCTTGAAATTAAAAGTTGCTGGATTTATAGGGGAGAGGTAGGGTTTAAACCTGTAAAAGGGGGTCATATAATAAAAAGACCCCGGGGGGCTGTTAGGGTCCAGATCTAGGGCACGCGAGGGGTGAGAGGGAATATTTTGCAAAATCGAGGTAAACTGGGCAGAAAAGGGACTGGTGCAGAGTTGGGGAGGACTGGAGAGAGGGGAAAAGTCGGGGTGGAGGACAGTACTGATCAATGTCAATAGCATGAGCAATAAAATGCTTGAGCTCCAGGCTATGTTGGCTGAGGGAACAGCAGATGTGGCAGCAGTTACAGAGACATGGGCCACTCAGAGAAATGATTGGGACCTAATCTTAGAGGGCTACAAGATATTCAGGAAAGATAGGGATGTGAGGGGGGGCAGGTTGCGCTGATAGTCAGAAATGACATAATGGTTAGTGGTGTTGAGGAAGCTGGAGGGGGTGAGGAGGCGATTTGGGTAACCCTGCAAATGAGGGGAGGGAAGAATATGAAGATAGGGGTGGTATACAGGCCCCCTGCAATAGAGGAGGATGTGGAGGATAAGTTGGTTGAGAATATCAAGGGTCGCTGTGACCTTGGAAAGGGTAGGGTGGTGGTTAGGGGTGAATTTAATATGCCCGGGTGGACTAGGGCACCATGACATCCTCTGTAACCAGGGAACAGAGAATGATGGACATTTTTCAGGATGCCTTCCTGGCCCAACAGGTGGGGGGGAGCCTACTAGAGAGGGGTGGATATTGGACGTTGTTCTTGCGGATAGTGAACAAAGAAGGGGCCTGGAGGTGTGCAGTCCACTGGCGGGTGGTGACCGTGCTACGGTTTGATTCCTGCTGTATCTGGGGGTGGGGAGGAAAACTGCACCCATACAGTAGTGGTTGATTTCAGGAGAGTGGACTTCGTGGGTATGGGTAAGATCCTAAGGGACAGGTTGGACGTGATTAGACCAGATATGGATGCTGAAAGTTTGTGGGAGACCATTAAACAAGGGGTGCAAGAGGCTACTAGGTCCTGTACTAAAGTAAGGCGTAAGCATGGTGGAATTAGGCCATGTTGGTGGACCAGGGAGGTGCAGGAAGTAGTGAGAGGAAAAAAGGCTGCCTACAGATGTTACAAACGTTCTAGGGGATAAGGAGTGGGGGGAATATGAATTATTGGCCAGGAGGGTCACCAGAGTGGTGAGGGGCGCCAAGGCAGGGATGGAGACAAAATCTGGCTAGGGATATCCTGGGGTGGGGGGTGGGATTCTATAGATACAAAAGAGAGGACACAGGATTAAGATTGTGGGGGGATGGGCTCAGGAAGCAGGGGATCAGGCAGAGGTGCTAAATGAGTACTTTGCCTCGGTCTTTGCAGAGGGTGACAAGGGATCTCTGCAGCCTGACGGGAGTGATGAGGAGACAACAAAGTGAGAGCTCGGTCTCTGACCAGAGGATGGAAAGAGGCTAGGGTACAAGCTGGGCCAGACAAAGAAGGAGTAGGAAGGTTGCATGAGGGAGTAGAGTGGGGGGGGGGGATCACAGTAGATAGGGTGAGGGAGGCCCTTCGGAAACTAAAAACCGATAAGGTGCCAGGGCCGGATGGATTACATCCGAGGGTTATGAAAGAACTGGCAGAGGTACTGGCACCCCACTGGCTGCACTCTTTAATGCCTCTTTGCAGATGGGATGGGTGCTAAAGGACTGGAGGGTGGCTTATGTAGTGCCTATACATAAGTGGGGTCTCAGGAGGAGATGGGGAATTATAGGCCTGTCAGTCTGACATCTGTGGTAGATAAAATAATGGAGGGCTTTATCAAGGAGAGGCTTAGGAGGCAGTTGGAAAAGGTTAGGACACCAGGATGATAAACAATATGGCTTTGTCCCGGGGAGATCGTGTCAGACCAACCTTGTAGAGTTTTATGACTGGTTGACGGGGGGGGCCTCCACCAGTCCACGGGGCAGCGCATTCCATGGCTCCACCACCCTCTCCAGTGAAGTAGCACCTCCTCCTTCTCCCTGAACCTCCCTCCAACTTCCACCTGTGCCTCTAGTTGCCCCCTCCTTCCTTCCTCTTCGAGCACCCTGACTGCTCCTCCCCTATTTACCTCCTTCATGTACCTGAAGACCTCTGTCATGTCCCCCGACCCTTCTCTCTTCCAATGTGTACACATTTAGCTCTTGAGCTTCTCCCCATGGGTCCTATCCCCCAAGCCCCAAATAATTTTGGTTGCCCTCCTCTGGACCCTCTCCAGGAGTTCAGTGTCCCTCTTTAAATGTGGCTCCAAAACTGCACGCAGTACTCGAGGTGCGGAATCACCAAACAGTTATACAGGGGGAGTATCACTTTCCTCCTTCTGGAGGTGAGCCCCCTAGCGATGCATCTGAGCTTCCTGTTGGGCTTTGCTGCTGCCCTCCTACAAGTCTCCGAGTTGTTCATCTTGACATCCACCACCACCCCCAGGTCCCTCTCAGTCATCAAGACTTGTAACACCCCCCCCCCGGTGTACACTTGGCCCGGGTTTCTGGCTCCTAGGTGCAGTACCTTGCATTTCAAACAACATGAAGTCTTGCTGTATTCTGACAATCTGCAGTTAGCTCCAGCCTTTAAACTGCCCTGGAGAGTATAGGGTTAATTTTCTGTGCAGTGCATAGAACGTTGCGCTCGAGCTCGGTTGAGGTCTCTGTCTGCAGCACTTTGAAACCCAACTGTCAGATTCCTTACTCCACCTCACTGAACAGTCGCTCCAGAGATTTTTTCTTCTGCTCGGTTCAAGTCGGTTTATTCCGAATTCAAATCCGAAATTTATTCCGCATTGTCGGTTCAGACTCTGTCTGCGGTACCGTGAGTGCTTAGTTTTGCTGTTTACTGTGTAGAAATTGTAAGACTTGTCGAATGGTTCGGCTGAACCGATCTATTAGTTTGTTTTCTTGTGCTTTTCTTTAGTGTGTGGTTAACGGTCCTTATCGGTTTAAAAAAAAAAAACGTGTTTTAAACGTCTTTTTTACAATACCCGTGACATGGTTAGGAACAGATAAGGGAGTCTTGCCTGGTGGTTGCCGAAAAAAGGGTAAGCTTAGTTAGGTGGGCCATGTCTGAGAAACCCAAGAAAAAAACTGGGCGCACTGGGTTTCAACACTGCAGTGAGTGTGGGGAGGTCTTTGCTAAGGCTGATTCCCCACACCACCTGTGTTTGTCTGGGGTTTGAACACCTCAATACAGACTGCCAAATCTGAAAAAAATTTTCCTAAGTCTACCGTGGAGAAAAGATTAGGTAGACTTGGAGAAAAAGAAGTCCGAGAAGTCCGCTGACCCAGATGGCCAGCCAGGTTCGGTTCTGCCCGAACCAGAAGGAATGCCCTCTGACCAGGGCGGTACTTCTTTGGGCAAGAGGAGAGCTGGTCTTGAGGGATCAGTTCCTACAAAAAGGAAATGTAAAGACAAGTCAGCCGGTTCAGATCCGGAGGTTCATGTTCCGACTGCTGATGAGATTGCCCGAGCAATTCGGATTGTTGAATTGCTTCGCCCGGCTCCGTTAGCTAGGGGCTCAGTTCGGTCAGTTCCACCGGTTCAGGACTATGCCCCTAAAGATTTTTATGAACCGGAATTTGAGAGGAGGAGGGGGATTATGAACAAGATGATGACTGTGATGGAGCAGAAAGTCGGGATGTGCCCATTGAACTGGACATCTCTCCAGCGAGACCTTCTGGTGTTTCCCCTCCTAGGTTCTCTGAGTCCCCTTCCCACTATCTGTTCTACAGGAAAGTGGCTGAAACTCTCCAGCTCCCTATGGAGGAAGCTACAGAGGATCAAGAGGAGTCTGATTTTGTAGAAATGATGGACATCCCAGAGTCCAGGAGGCTGTGTATTCCCCTGCACAAGTCATTTGGGAAACAGACACAAAAAATGTTAGTCTCCTAATTCTGTACCTCCTGTTGATAGAAGAATGGACAATAGGTACACTTTATCAGCTCAGACACAGTTTTTCTACCAGCAATGTAGCCACATTGGGGTAATGCAGGCTGCAGCCTGTAACAGGGCTAATGTTCCCTTGGCTTCACCCCCCCCCCCCAGGAGGATGGATGCCTTGGCAAAGAAGCAATACATGGCATCCTCTTTGGGACTCAGGCAGGCTAATTATATGGCCTATGCAGCCAGGTACCAGAAGTCAGGTGGGACACTGCACTGGCTAAACAGGCCTCCCCCAAGCTGACCAGGGAGCTGGAGGAGGTGGCTGCAGATGGGATTGAGGCATCTAAGGTACAGTTTCATGCTGCTGTGGACTCCAGTGATGTGTATCAAGAGTCATGGCTACATCTGTGGCTCTTCAGAGAATGGCTTGGCTCAGATGTACTAGCCTCTCACAGGACACCCAGGCTAAGGCCATGGATTTCCCTGTGGAAGGTAATTCTCTGTTTTGGGAGCAGAGAATTACATGAAGAAAACAGAGGAATATAGGACCACTTGTAGGAGTGCACAGGCCAACTAGAGGCAGGCAACTCCTCAAACGCAGCAATCTAGGGGCAGGGACAGGCCTTTTCATAGGCCTTTCTGCCAAGCACAGGCCTCTTCTCTCTTTTCACAGCGGGGGTTCTTCAGAGGGAGAGGCAGAAGGGGGATGAGCAGGGCTGCATCCACTCCGCAGCCTAAGGCCCCTGCCAAGCAGACACCCTGATGGGCCTGCCCGGGTTGACTCTCCTATCCCTGTAGGGGCAGGCTGACTTAACTTCGTCCAGGACTGGGTGTCTGTTACTTCAGGCAAGTGGGTCCTGGATTAGTAATCCAGGGACTGGTTCTCAGCTTTAAAAAAATTTCCAAAGATGAGAGATCTTTTCCACCTGCAAGTCTCTCTGAAACCCTTGCCCTAGAGGCAGAGGTTTCATCTCTTTTGGCCTTAGAAGCCATAGAGAGAGTTCATACCCTACACTGGGACAAATGTGTGTACTCCAGGTACTTCTTTACCTCCAAAAAAGACGGGAGTGGCGACCCATCCTAGATCTGATACCTGAACAAACATCTTTTAAAACCAATGTTCAAGATGGTCACTCTGGGAATAATTCTTCCCTCTCTAAGGCCAGGGGACTGGCTAGCCTCCCTGGACTTCAAAGATGCCTACTTTCACATCCCCATCAGGTGCTCCCCCAGAAAATACCTCAGGTTCAAGGTGCCCTCAGGCCATTACCAGCTCAAAGCAATGCCCTTTGGCCTAACATCAGCTCCAAGGGTTTTCACAAAGTGCCTGGCAGTAGTAGTGGCCTTTTTAAGAAGGCAAAAAATTTCAATTTTTCCATATCTGGACGACTGGCTTATAGTGGGTCAGTCACTAGGCCAAGTCAAGTCAGACCTGCGAGTGCTCACTTCCCTGGGATTTCTTCTCAACCTCCCAAAGTCAGTTCTCGAACCAGTGCAGCTTCTTACCTTTATAGGGGCAGAGCTAGATGGTGTCAAAGCAAGAGCATTTCTTCCCCTGGAAAGGGCAAGAGTTGTTATAGAACTAGCTTCTTCCTTCAGCCTTCAGGTGTCCCGACCAGCAAGGCACTTCCTCCAGCTCTTGGGCCACATGGCAGCTTCTACAGCAGTGGTCCAAGGGGCAAGATTCCAGATGAGGGACATCCAGTTCCATCTGAGGGCCTTTTGGTCCCAAAAGAAGGATCCTCTTACCAAACTGATTCCAGTGACTCTGACACTGATCCAAGCTCTTCAGTGGTGGCAGGATCAGGACAGTTTAAGGCAAGGGGTCCCATTTATCACTCAGACTCATTCAGTGGTCCTTACCATGGATGCTTCCCTTTTAGGGTGGGGAGCTCATCTGGGGGCTCTCACAGCCCAGGGACTGTGGTCCCCTCAGGAGTCCCTCCTTCATATCAATCTCTAGGAACTCGGGGCACTTTTTCTGGCCCTGCAGGCTTTTTCTCAGTCTGTGCAGAACAAGGTGGTTCAGGTCAGAACAGACAACACCACCACCATGTGGTACGTCAACAAGCAGGGAGGCACTCAGTCTACGGCTTTGTGCACGGAAGCCATGAAATTGTGGTCCCTGGCTTATTCCCTGCAGACGTCTCTGATAGCAGTCCACCTTTCAGGGAAGGACAATGTACTAGCAGATGCACTGAGCAGGATCTCCCAGGGCCATCACGAATGGTGCCTGGATCCCTCTGTGTTGAAAGTGATTTTTTTCAAGGTGGGGCCTCAGAGATAGATCTCTTGCAGCCCCAGACAATCACCAACTTCCCCTGTTTTGTTGCAGACCCCCCAGTCTTGGGTTCAGTCTCTCTGGATGCTCTGATTTTGAACTGGGAAAGGAAATTTCTGTATGCTTTCCCTTCCTTTCCTCTCCTGTTCAAGGTTCCAGTCAAGGTGAAGTCAAACAACCTTGCAAAGTGATTCTGATTGCTCCAGACTGGGCCAGACAGCCTTGGTACCCTCTGTTGCTGTCTCTAGCAGTACATCTTCCCCTGTCTCTTCCCAGGAATTACAACCTGTTAACCTCCTCTCGGGGGAAGATTTGGTACCCCAATCTTCGGTCTCTCAATCTCAAGGCATGGCTCTTGAAAGAGTTAAGAGTATGCGGATTTGCACCTGTTCCAGGGGGTTCTAGTTATTCTCAAAGCCTCTCGAAAGCCTGCCACCAGAAAGACTTATAACTCCAAATGGAAAAGATTCAGCATTTGGTGTTCCAAGAAGCAGATCCCTCCAGACACTGCTGAATTGCCTACAGTTCTGGATTATATGGTCCATATTAATGGCCTAGGCCTCAGACCAGCTACTCTCAAGGTACACTTGTCAGCTGTTTCTGCTTTTCTGTCAGTGGAGAAGCCTTCCTCACTATCATACCATCCTGTGTTCTGTAAATTTTTCAAGGGATTGCTTCATACCAATCCTCCTTTTAGGGATCCTGCCCCTGCCTTGGACTTAAATGTTTGCATTGCGCAACTTATGCAACCTCCTTTTGAGCCTATGTCCTCAGCAGAACTTAAGTACTTGACTTGGAAAACTGTGTTTTTGGTAGCCATTACCTCTGCCGGACATATCCGTGAATTGCAAGCCCTGTCAGTGGAACCTGATTTTATCTCATTCCATAGAGATAAAGTGGTCCTTGGAACCAATAGGAGGTTCTTGCCCAAAGAGGTTTCGGACTTCCAGTTGAATCAGTCCATGTCTCTCCCTGTCGTCTTCACTGATCATTCTTCCTTAGGGGAGAGGAGGCTACATAGCTTGGATGTTGAGAGCCCTTAGCTACTACATAGAGCATACCAAGGGTCACAGGTTTGAATCCCTCCAGTTATTCCTCACTTATGGGGAAGTGGGAAAAGGCAAACCTGCCACCAAGAGAACTTTTGCCAGGTGGAATGTGTCTTGTGTACAGTTCTGCTATGAGAAACTAGGAAAGATCCCACCCTCAGGCCTGAGGGCTCACTCTACAAGAGGTACAGCTGCTTCCCTGGCAGCTGCCAGGGATGTCCCTCTCTTAGAAATTTATCAAGCAGCCACCTGGAAAACAGTCCATACCTTTACCAAGCATTACTCTCTGGATATCCAGGCTAGGAGTAATGCTCGGTTTGGCACAGCAGTACTTCAGAGCCTATTCCCAAAGTAGGTTCTGTCCCTCCTCCATGGAGGTGCTGCTTGGTAGTCTACAATAGTCAGAATACAGCAAGACTTCATGTTGTTCGAAGAACAAATTACTCACCTCAGTAATTACGTTTCTTCTATTGGAGTCTTGCTATATTCTGACCTGCCTCCCCTCTCAGAAGCTGTTTTTGGGAAGTGGGTTGTGGGCAGGTGCAGTGTTGCACCCTAGAGGTGCCTATTACACACCCTCCATTTATTTGTTGAGGTGCTTTTTGTTATTGTTGTTGCCTTTTTATGGGGTTGGTTTTTGGTTTTGGGTTTTCCTGACTTAGTCTTTTTTGGGGATCCAAAACTCCTTGTTGCCAGTTGGCTAGTAAAAATTTTGTCCACATAGGAGGGTTAGTGAGTTGTTGCTCGTAAGAATCTGACAGTTTAGATTCAAAGGGAAACAGACAGACGGAGACCTCAACAGAGCTTGAGCTCAGCATTCTATGCCATGCATATAAAAGTTAACCCTTTGTTCTCCGGGGAGCTTAAAGGCTGGAGCTAACTGCAATAGTCAGAATACAGCAAGACTCCATTAGAAGAAACATAATTACTGAGGTGAGTAATTTTTTCATTTCTCCCACGGGATCCCCCCACCCCGGAGCAAAATCCAGATTTTGGGGTGCCGGCCGGGGTCCTGGTGTGGCCATCATGGAGCCTGCTGGCTCCCTTTCCCTTTCAAGCAACATGACGTCTTGCTGTATTCTGACATATGCAGTTAGGTCCTGCCTTTCAACTGCCCCGGAGAACAAAGAGTTAACTTTTCTATGCCTTGCATAGAACGTTCATCACGTGCTCGGTTGAAGCCCCTGTCTGCCGTAGTTTAAACTGAAACCGTCAGATTCTTTACTCCGCCTCACTGAACAGTCGCTCTGGAGATTTCTCCTGCTGTTCTGTTCAAAAGTCGGTTGAAGTGTCGGTTGAAGTGTCGGTTTCTACTGAATTGTTGTTTCCGCATCGTCGGTTCAAGTCTCTGTCTGTGGTGCCGTGAGTACTAGATAGGTTTTTGTTCTGTTTTGTGTGGAACTTGTAAACTGTGGATCGGTTTGGCTGAACCGATCAAACTGAGGTAAAGAAACTTGTGCTAACTTTAGAGTGTGGTTACCGGTCCGTATTGGTTCCAAAAAAAAATGTATTTAATTGCGTTTTTTTTCCAAGACCCGTGACACGGTCAGGAACCGATAGGGGAGTCTTGCCTGGCAGGATTGCGAAAAAAGGGTACGTTTTTGGTTAGGTTGGCCATGTCTAAGAAACCCAAGGAAAAAAAACGGCCCACTGGGTTTCAACACTGCAGTGTGTGTGGGGAATCTTTTGCTAAGGCTGATCCCACACCAGCTGTTTATTGTCTGGGGTTTGACCACCTCGATTCAGACTGCCAAATTTGCAAGAATTTTCCCAAATCTACCCTGAAAAGAGATTAGGTAGACTGAGGAAAGAGGAGGCCAAGAAGTCCGCTGACCCGGATGGCTGGCCGGTTCAGTTCCAACCAACCAGAAGGAGTACCCTCTGACCAGGCGATACTCCGGCAAAAGGAGAGCCATTCTGAGAGTCTGTTCCACCAAAAGGAAAAGAAAAGAAAATCG
The DNA here is from genome assembly GCA_016271365.2 of Neoceratodus forsteri. NCBI lineage: Eukaryota > Metazoa > Chordata > Ceratodontiformes > Ceratodontidae > Neoceratodus > Neoceratodus forsteri. The sequence goes on along the minus strand of CM028133.1, from coordinate 1,130,903,008 downwards.
ACCGGTTCGGACCCTAAATTTCATACTCCGACCGCCGATTGAGATAGCCAAAAGGCGATTAGGATTGTGCAATTGCTTAGTTCGGTTCTGACCGAACCGACACCATCTGGCAGGGGCTCGGTTCGGTCGGTTCCCCCGGTTCCGGATTATACTTTGGAAGAATTTTATGAACCAGAGGAGGAGGAGGGAGAGTATGAGGATGATTATGGTGATGTTGAAAGTCTGGATGTGCCTATTGACCCGGATATCTCCCCAGACAGACCTTCAGGTGTTTCTCCTCCTAGACTTTTTGAGTCCCCTTGACACTACATGTTCTACAGAAAGGTGGCTGATACCTCCGGCTTCCTGTGGAGGAAGCAGTAGAGGATCAGAAGGACTGATTATGTTGAGATGATGGACATCCCAGAGTTCCCCTCCACAAATCCTATGGGAAACAGACACAAAAAATTCTTAAGTCTCCTAATTCTATACCTCCTGTGGACAGACCAATGGACAAGAGGTACACTCTCTCAGGCTCAGACACGGAATTCCTTTTTCAGCAATGCAGCCATGTTGGGGTTGTGCAGGCTGCTGCCTGTGATAAGGCAAACATTCCCTTGGCATCACACCCCCCAGACAAACACTCCAGGAAGATTGATGCCATGGCAAAGAAACAATACATGGCAGCATCTTTGGGACTCAGGCAGGCTAACTATATGGCCTATACAGGTACCTGAAGTCCAGGTGGGACACTGTATTGGCACTGGCTAAACAGGTTCCCCACCAGCTTGCCAAGGAGCTGGAGCAGGTGGCTGCAGATGGGATTGAGGCATCGAAGTACAGTTTCATGTTGCTGTAGACTCCAATGATGTATCATCAAAGTCCATGGCTACATCTGTGGCTCTTCGGAGGATGGCTTGGCTCAGTGCTGTACTAGCCTCTCACAGGATACCCAGGCTAAGGTCATGGATTTTCTGTAATTGGTAATTTCGTTTGGGGACAGAGAATTACATGAAGAAGATGGACGAGTACAGGACCACGTACAAGAGTGCTCAGGCCAGTGAAAGGCAAGCAACTCCTCAAAGGCAGCAGTCCAGGGGCAGGCCTTTCCAAAGGCCTTTTTACCAAGCTCAGGCCTCCTCTTCTTCCTTTTCACAGAGGGGGTTCTTTAGAGGGAGAGGCAGAATGGGGATGAGCAGGCCTGCATCCACCCCTCAGCCTAAAGCCCCTACCAAGCAGACACCCTGATGGGTCTGCCCGGGTCGACTCTCCTATACCAGTAGGGGGCAGACTGGCTTACTTTGTCCAGGACTGGCTGTCTCTTGCATCAGACAAGTGGGTCCTGGAAGTAGTAAGCCAGGGACTGGTTCTCAGCTTCAAAAAATTTCCCAAGATGAGAGCCAGATCTTTTCCACCTGCAAATCTGTCAGAGACCCTTGCCCTAGAGGCAGAAGTTTCTTCTCTACTAGCTCTCAGAGCTATAGAGAGAGAGTTCCCACCCTGCACAGGGGCAAAGGATTGTACTCCAGGTACTTCCTAACCCCCAAAGAGACAGGAGAGTGGCGACCCATCCTGGACCTAAGATATCTGAACAGACATCTTTTAAAGCCAAAGTTCAAAATGGTAACTCTGGGAATTATCCTTCCCTCTCTAAGGCTAGGGGACTGGCTAGCCTTCCTGGACCTCAGAGATGCCTACTTTCACATTCCCATCAGGTGCTCCCACAGAAAGTACCTCAGGTTCGCTCAGGCCACTATCAATTCAGAGGAATGCCCTTTGGCCTAACATCAGCCCCAAGGGTTTTCACAAAGTGCCTGGCAGTAGTTGTTGCCTTCCTAAGAAGACAAAAGATCTCCATTTTCCCATACTTGGATGACTGACTCATAGTAGGTCAGTCTCCAGACCAAGTCAGGTCACATCTGCAAGTGACCCAGCAAGTGTTCACTTCCTTAGGATTCCTTCTCAACCTACCAAAGTCGGTTCTCGAACCAGTGCAGCCCCTCACCTTCATAGGTGCAGAACTGGATACGGTAAAGGCGAGAGCCTTTCTTCCCCTGGAAAGGGCAAGGACCCTTATGGGACAGGCCTCTTCATTCACCCTTCAGGTGTCTCGACCAGCAAGGCATTTTCTTCAGCTACTGGGCCACGTGGCAGCCTCCACAGCAGTGGTCCAGGGAGCAAGATTCCAAATGAGGGACATTCAGTTCCACTTAAGAGCCTTTTGGTCCCAAAGAAAGGATTCCCTTACCAAACTAATCCCAGTGACTCGAACCCTGATCCAAACCTTGCAGTGGTGGCAGGATCAGGACAATTTGAGACAAGGGGTTCCATTTGTCACTCAGTCTCATTCAGTGATACTCACCACAGATGCTTCCCTGCTGGGCTAGGGAGCCCATTTGGGGGATCTTACCACCCAAGGACTGTGGTCACCTCAGGAATCTCTGCTTCACATCAATCTCTTGTAACTCAGAGCAGTGTTTCTGGCACTGCAAGCTTTTTCCAAATCTGTACAGTACAAGGTGGTTCAGGTTGGAACAGACACCACCACCATGTGGTACATCAGCAAGCAAGGATGCACTCTGTCTGCGGCCTTGTGCACAGAAGCAATGAAGTTGTGGTCCCTGGCCTATTCCCTGCAAACCTGTCTGATAGCAGTTCACCTCCCAAGGAAGGACAATGTCCTAGCAGATGCACTGAGCAGAATATCCCAGGGCCATCACAAATGGGCCCTGGATCCTCTGGTTTTGAAAGTGATTTTCTCGAGATGGGGCACTCCAGAGATAGATCTTTTTGCAGCCCCAGACAATCACCAACTTCCTCTTTTTTGTTGCAGACCCCCAGTCTTGGGCTCAGTCCCCACTGGATGCTCTGATTCTGAACTGGGAAGGGAAATTTCTGTATGCTTTTCCCCTCTTCCCTCTCCATTCAGGGTGTCAGTTAAGATAAGGTCACAACCATGCAAAGTGATTCTGATTGTTCCAGACTGGGCCAGACAGCCATGGTATCCCTTGTTGCTGTCCCTAACAGTCCACCTTCACCTGTCTCTTCCCAGGAATTACAACCTGTTGACATCCTCTCAGGGGAGGATCTGGTACCCCAATCTTCAGTCTCTCAATCTCAAGGCTTGGCTCTCGAAGAGTTCGAGTTTGCAGATCTGCATCTTTCCCAAGGGGTTCTGGATATCCTTAAGGCTTCTCGAAAGCCTTCCACCAGGAATACTTACAATTCCAAATGGAAAAGATTCAGCATTTGGTGTTCTAAGAAGAATGTTTCTCCAGACTCTGCTGAATTGCCTATGGTTCTGGATTATATGGTCCATCTTAGTGGCCTAGACCTGAGACCAGCTACCTTCAAAGTACACTTGGCAGCTATTTCTGCTTTCCTGTCTGTAGGCAAGTTTTCCTCTCTGTCATCCCATCCTGTATTCTGTAAGTTTTTCAAGGGATTGTTTCACACCAGTCCCCCCTCTAGGGATCCTGCTGCTGCTTCGGACCTTAATGTTTGCATTGCTCAGCTTATGCAAGCCCCTTTAAGCCTTTGTCCTCAGCCCTCAGCTGAGCTTAAGTACTTGACTTGGAAAACTGTGTTTTTGGTAGCCATTACTTCTGCCAGACATATCGGTGAATTGCAAGCCCTGTCAGTGGAATCTGATTTCATCTCTTTTTACAGAGATAAAGTGGTCCTTAGAACTAACAGAAAGTTCTTAACTAAAGTGGTTTCAGATTTCCACCTCAACCAGTCTATATCTCTCCCTGTTTTCTTCACTGACCATTCCTCCTCGGGAGAGAGGAGGCTACACAGTTTGGATGTTAAAAGAGCCCTTAGCTACTACATAGAGCGTACCAAGGGTCACAGGTTTGAATCCCTCCAGTTGTTCCTTACTTATGGAGAAGTTGGTAAAGGCAAACCTGCCACTAAGAGATCTGTTGCCAGGTGGATTATTTCTTGTATAGAATTCTGCTATGAAAAACTGGGTAGAACCCCACCCTCAGGCCTGAGGGCTCATTCCACAAAAGGTACAGCTGCTTCCCTGGCTGCTGCCAGGGATATTCCTCGCTTAGAAATTTGTCAAGCAGCCACCTGGAAAACATGTCCATACTTTCACCAAGCATTACTCTCTGGTTATCCAGGCTAGGAGTGATGCTTGGTTTGGCACAGCAGTATTTCAGAGCCTATTCCTAAAGTAGGTTCTGTCCCTCCTCCATGGAGGTACTGCTTGGTAGTCTGCATATGTCAGAATACAGCAAGATTTCATGTTGTTTGAAGAAAAAATTACTCTCCTTAGTAATTATGTTTTTCTAGTGGAGTCTTGCTGTATTCTGACCTCTCCCCCTGCCTCCCTTCTCAGAACCTAGTTTTTGGGATGTGGGTGGACAGGAGCAGTGTTGGCACCCTAGGGGTGTCATTTTTACACCCTCTTTTTTTTGTTTGGGTGGGATGTTGTGTTTTGGATGTGTTTTTGTTTTTGTGTTTCCTGACTTGAGTCTTCCTTTGAAATCAAACAACATTTTATATATTTGCCAGTTGGCTAGTAAGAATTTTAGTTTCCACACCTAGTGAGTCTTTGCTCGTAAAGATCTGACGGTTGCAGTTTAAACAACAGCAGACAGGGGCTTCAACCGAGCTTGTGATGAACGTTCTATAGAAAAGTTAACCCTTTGTTCTCTGGGGTAGTTGAAAGGCAGGACCTAACTGCATATGTCAGAATACAGCAAGACTCCACTAGAAGAAACATAATTAGTAAGGTGAGTAATTTTTTTCTTTTCCTCCCTCCCCACTGGACGTAAGAACGCCGGCGTGTGAGTCCTTCCGACCTGTACTGCCCTCCGGCCGTCGCTAGAAGGCAGTCTGCGAGCGGGATGGCAAACTTCCCTCCCCCGAGAGGGGAGAGCAGTCCTTCAGACGCGCGATCCTCTCTTGCCCCTGCCGAACCTGGGTTGCCAGCATGGCACTAGGTTCAGCGACCAGCGACTCAACCTCCAGCGCCACTGGGCTGGCGCTTAAAATCCTTTTTAAGGTTTCTACCGAGGGAGCCTCCTTCAGATAACCAGGTAATGAGTTTCGCAGGGTAGGTGCGACTACTGAAAACACCTAATCTCTTGAGTGCCGTATCCTAACCCTTGGAACTCCAAGGAGGCGGCCCCTGGCAGAACGGAGCACCCTTGCCAGTCTGTAGGGGACAAGGAGTTCCTGCAGATAGACCCAGCCCCCTGTCATGTAGGGCCTTGTAGGTTAGGATCCCTACCTTGAAGACAATCTTCCACCTGTCTGGCAGCCAGTGCAGTTCACGGAGGGCCGGAGTGATATGCTTGCTAATTTTCAAACCAGTCAACAATGTTGCTGCCGCTGGAGGTTGCCTCCAGACAACCCTAGGCACAGGGCATTACAGTAATCCAACCTGGACGCAACGAAAGCATGCACCAGTGTAGTCCGTTCCTCAGGTGGGATCAAGGCTCGAATCTAGACAATGTTCCTGAGATGGTAAAATGCACTTTTAACAACGGCTGACACCTAAGCATCAAGTGTCAGACCGTCATCCAAGATCATGCCCAGGTGGTGTTGATGGGGAACCTTTATATGCCGGCTACTGATTGGGAAACTGATGTCCACTGTGACTAGGGAGCAAAGGCTGCTGGATGGCTTCCTGAATGCAGTCCTTAATCAGCAGGTGAGAGTGCAAACGAGGGAAGGCCATATTCTGGATGTGGTTCTAACAAATGGGGACCTGGTAAGGGACCTAGTTGTGGAGTATTCCCTGGCTGGGAGTGACCATGACACAGTCTGGTTTCTGCTCCACTTTGGTGGGGAGAGGGATTGTGCAAACACGGACAAAGTTGATTTTAGGGGGGCAGATTTTAGGAACATGGGAATTCTCAGGGGCCATTTTGGGAGGGATAAAACCAACTATGGATGAAGAAAGTAGGTGGGGGATCATCAAACGGGGGCTACAGGAGGCTACCAGGTCCTGTGCGAGAGTGAGGCGCAAGGATGGTAGGTCTCAAAAACCATGCTGGTGTACCAAGGAGGTCCAGGAGGTGGTGAGTGAGAAGGCTTCCTACAGTAGGTACAAAACATCACGAGGGGTGTTGGAGAGAACTGTCGTCTTGCAGCCAGGCAGGTCACCAGGGTAGTGAGGAAGACAAAGGCTAGAAAAGAGCAGAGGCTGGTGCAGGGGATACAATGTGGGGGGAAAAAGGGTTCTTTGGGTATATTGGTGAGAGGAGGAAGGTCAAGGGCCAGCAAAGTAGGTTGAGTACCGGGGGTGGGGTGGGGAAAGGCGTGGAAGGGGCTGGTGAGCAGGCTGAGGCACTCGGTGAGTACTTTACCTCGGTATTCACTAAGGAGGATGCTGGGAAACTTCCGAATAAGAGGTTGCTGGGAACAGATGGAGCAACAGACTTGATTGTTAGGATACCTGCTGCAGATAAAAACAATAAAGGTTCAGGCACTCATCAAACCTATTAAGGGGGATGCTCAAAAAATTACCACACGTGGTCCTTATTTCCATGTTATAATATCTTTATTCCACCATAGACAAATGTATCCTGGCCTGACATGTTTCGGACTGGCCACAATCCTTTCTCAAAGGCTAAGGACAATACACATAACGCCACTCTTAAAGACAATGTTCATTGCCATGTGACCCATAAAACTACATTCATAGGTAGATTAAATTAAGTGCTTAATGATCAAAGTGCCAATAGAATAAACCAACCACATTCAAGAGGTATGTTAATTAACAAGGGAAAGGAAAAGAGAATTGAAAAGGAAAGATGAAAGAACAGAGAGAAAAGAAAAAAATACTATACAAATATAGTTATATAAAATATACTCTCTTCTACAACAAAATTTTTTTGGGTGGGATCTTACTGATCAGATAACCAGCAAAGGACAGGTACACAGGCAGTTTAACGCTTTTAAGTATGGAAACAATTCCAATTGGGCATTCAGACCAGGGCTAGTAGTAGCCCTCAAAGTTAAAATTCAAAAATTCTCCCTCAGCATCACCAAATTATCAAAATCACCACCTCTGGGGTTACGGCAAACTCGTATGTATTGCCATAAACCCAAAGGTATGCAGTGTACTGTCCGTAACTCCCATAATGTGTGCTGCTGTAGCATAAGATGGATCCTTCTGTATGGCTCTGATATGTTCTCCAGCTCTTAACTTTAAAGCTTCTTATGGTTTTTCCCCATATAAAATGCTTGACAGCTACAGGTAGCCATGTATATGACCCCTTCTGTGCTGCAAGTAATATACTGTCTAATCTCGAAGCTCCTATCGCTGTTACAGCTGGAGAAATTCTTTCCCTGAATGTTCGGGTACCTGCTGAACAGGCCGCTGGGGGGGAAGGTGTCAGGCTGGATCTGCCGTGGGGGGAACGGATGCTGATATCCCTGTCGGCCGGGTGGGAAGCCCTCGTCCCTAAAAAAAAAAAAAAAAAAAAAGACAAATCTCTGGGTCCTGACGCTGTTCATCCCAGAGTACTGTGGGAGTTGGCTGATCTTTTGACTGCACCACAGGCGGATCTTTTCAACATGTCGCTGCAGTCGGGGACGGTACCCAGGGATTGGAGGCAGGCACACGTGCCCATCCATAAAGGGGGTTCGAGGGAGGAGCCAGGGAACTATAGACCCGTCAGTCTGACATCAGTGGTGGTAAAGATAATGGGAGGAAACGATCCACTGCCCAGTCTGTTGTGCAGTCCTTCTGGTCAGCCTCCACTCTGGGAGCTGACCTTGCTGCCCCCCTCGCCTTCTGTGGCTTCTCCCCTCCCAGTCCCAGATATTCCCACTGCACAGGACTTTGTGTCCAGAACTCTTCACCTGTACCTGTACCACCCCCTCTTGAACTCCTCCTCCGTTTCTGCCTCCACCATCCCCATGGGCAGCGCATTCCATGGCTCCACCACCCTCTCAGTGAAGTAGCACCTCCTCCTTTCTCTCCTTAATCTCCCCCCGCTCCAGCTTCCACCCATGCCCTCTAGTTGCCTCCTCCTTCCTTCGAGCACCCTTGACTGCCCCTCCCTATTTAACCCCTTCATGTACTTGAAGACCTCTAGCATGTCTCCCCGCCCGGTCCCTTCTGCCTTCCAGTGTATATATATTAGCTCTTCGACCTTCTCCCATAGGTCCTGTCCTCCAAGCCCCAGATCATTTTGGTTGCCTCCTCTGGACCCTCTCCAGGAGTTCAATGTCCCTCTTTAAGTGTGGCCTCCAAAACTGCACACAGTACTCGAGGTGCGGCCTCACCAAGCAGTTATACAGGGGGAGTATCACTTCCCTCCTTCTGGAGGTGATCCCCCTAGCGATGCATCCCAGCATCCTGTTGGCCTTGGCCGCTGCCCTCCTACAAGCCTCTGAGTTGTTCGTTTTGACATCCACCTCCACCCCCAGGTCCCTTTCAGCCATCGAGACTTGTAGCATTTCCGCCCCAGGGTGTACTCTTGGCTCAGGTTTCTGGCTCCCAGATGCAATACCTTGCATTTCCCTGCATTAAACCTCCTCTTCCACTTTCTAGACCACCTTTCCAGAGCTTCCAGGTCCCCCTGTAGGGCCACCCTCCCTTCCTATCCACCACCGCCCCCAGTTTTGAGTCATCTGCAAAGAGACTCCTCTCACTCCTGATACCCTTCCTTATGTCAGAGACATAGGCATTGAACAGGAGGGGCCCAAGGACTGATCCCTGAGGGACCCCACTAATGACCTTCCTTGGGGATGAGACTATCCTGCCAACCACGACCCTCTGGGTCCGGTCCTGGAGCCAATTGCCTATCCATCTGATCATCTGGTTCCCCATCCCTATTTCTCCCAGCTTATTCAACAGGCCCCGTGAGGAACAGAGTCAAACGCCTTGCTGAAGTCAAGTTAGAGAATGTCCACCGGTCTACCCAGGTCCAAGGCTCTCGTCACCCAGTCATAGGACTCCACAAGGTTTGTCTGACAAGATTTCACTGGGACGAATCCATGCCATCGTCCAGGCACCCCGACTTTTCCAGGTCCTTCCCCTGTTTTAATCCTGCTAATCTGCCCCTTCACCCTTCATTTTCCCCAATGTATCTAAAGAACCCCTTATTCCCCTGGCCAGGTTCTGCTCCTTCCTTGCCTTAGCCGCCCTCACCACCCTAGTGGCCCTTCTGGCCATCAGCTCGTACTCCCCTCTATCCCTTTCACTCCTTGAGCACTTGAGATGCTTATAAGCCGCCTTCTTTCCCCTCACCACATCCTGAACTTCCGTGGTCCACCAGCAGGGTTTATGGGCCTTACCACATTTTCGTCTTACTCTTACACAGGTGCTGGTAGCATCCTGCACTCCCCTCCTGATGATTTCCCACCTACTGTCAGCGTTCATATCTTGCTCAGTCCCATCCAAATACGTCATAAGGATCCTTCCCATTTCCTTGAAATCCGCCCCCCTGAAGTCAGTTACCTCTGTCTTTGTGCAGCCTTCTGCCCCTCCTTGGTCCAGACAGAACCAGACCGTGGCATGGTCACTCCCCACCAAAGGGTCCCTTACCTCCAGGCCTCCAATCTGGTCACGGCCTGCTAGGACCACATCCAGTATCTACGCCTCCCTGGTCGGTTCCCCAACCTGCTGAGTTAGAAATGCATCCTGAAAGACATCCAGCAACCTCTGTTCCCTGGCCACCGAGGATGTCATGGTCTCCCAGTCTGTTTCTGGCATGTTTAAGTCCCCCAACACCACCACTCTCTCTCTGCCCAGTTTACAGCGTCTCCCAGCATCTGCCACCAGACTCTTCTCCTTCGCCAACGTAGGGGGTCTATACACCACTCCTATTTTTACTTGTCTTGCACCCATTTGTTATCAAGGTGGACCCATATTACCTCCACAGTTCCCTCCGCCTCTTCACTACTCCTATGCCAATGCAGTTTTTGACTATTATTGCTACCCCTCCTCACCTTTCCTCCCCCCTGTCCTTCTGAACAGAGTGTAACCCTCCAGGTTCAGGTCCGAGTCATGCCCTGCGGTGGCCCAGGTCTCCATGACTGCTGCCACATCCATTTCTCCCTCAGTTAGCATCGCCTGGAGCTCAGGCATTTTATTGCCCAAGCTGCTGGCATTTAGCAGGACTACCTTCCACCCTGTCTGTATACTTCCATTTCCCCTGCTCGTGTTCCCGTGGGCATTCAGTCTTCTCCCGGTCAGCACCTTACCAGTCAGCCTCTTCCCGCATTCCTCCAGCTCCCCAGGGGGGTGGAGACAGAGTCCCTCCTTTATCGGACCCCCTCGACAGCCTTTTCTCCCATCCCTTCCACCTTCACAAGTTTAAACCCCACCTTTCACCAATTAACCCCTCTATTTTCAACTTAAGGATTTCCCTCCCCTCCAAATTGAGATGGAGCCTATCTCTAGCATATAGCCCTTTGGATGAAGAGCTGGATGGTCAGGAGAAGCAGGGCCCACACGATTCACTGTGATGTTGTTGTTCCTGTTTGTGATGTTGAGCAGGGGACTAATCGCTGGATTGGTCTCTCGTTGATGGTTTTCTCTGTGGCACGAGCAGCTGTCTGTGCCAAGGTGGCAGGGTCCAGACCGGGTGAGCAGTTTGAATAACAGTCCGGTAGTTGCTGGATGCAGCTTCCTGCAAGCGTGACCCAGTCAGGCCGTGGGGAACCAAATTGCAACCCACTATCCGCATTTAGCACTCTTGTAGTAAAAGCAAGGTAAATACCACAGTTCGGATAACAGTCTGGTTGCAGTTCACAGGGTCTATGCGCAAACCGTATGCTCTGCGGCAGTCTCAAGTCCTGACAGGCCGATCACACCAAGACAAATCTTCGGTCCACTTCAGGATGATTTCGTTTGTCACAAATCAGGATTCTGGTCACAATCACAGCATATTCGGATAGAGTCCGGTGTCTCTGTTATGCTGAGAAACTCCCTCACAGGGAAGATTGGGCAGTCAGGCCAGACACAGCCTTCCCACCAGTTTCCCACGCTACTACACAGGAGCAGCTGCCCTACTCACTCGAGCTGTTCACTCTTTCAACTCCAGACTCAGACTGACTTCTGCCACAGGTAGCTTGGGACTTTCCCCAATAATCCAAAAGGTTCGGTTGGCTGATCCATCTGTCTGTCACAGCTAGAGCTCCCCCTCCAAGTCCATTTAGTTGCCAAAGTGTAAAAACTACAATTCCTACAGAAATTCACTCCCGCAAGATCCCTGGGGACAGACTCCATTTTATGGTCCCCAGAGGTATTAATTGGTCCAAACTAGGCAGTCCAGAACCAAAATGGTGGTGATTAACAGAAGTGTCCATGCTGCAAATGAAGGCAGGTTAGACAAACTACAATATCTTTACTGTTAAAGCAGATAATCAGTAAACAGTCACCAATTCTCTTAGGGCTCCCTCTGCACAATTAGCGATGGTAGAGTGGAGCAATAATACTGCAGCCTGGGTGGGACTCGAGCTTGAAACTACTCGGCTCCTACCCAGAGTAATTGTGCACTACGAAATGGGCAGCTCTTAAAGAGACAGGCACGGAGGCTAACGGGGCACTCGCATGCAAACACTTTTAAAACTATTAAGGACACAACGCCAGCCTGGCAGCGGGCATTTAGGCAAGCACAAGGAAGACTTTTGGGAACCCCATTTTTAGGGGGGGTTACAAGTCCATAGGGAAAAGGTAGTTCTCAGGACTAACAGGAAGTTTCTCCCCAAGGTGATGTCGGACTTTCACCTGAATCAGTCCGTCACTTTGCCAGTCTTTTTCACTGACATGCCAGCTCAGGGGAACATAGACTGCATAGCCTAGATATCAAGAGAGCTATAAGCTACTGCTTGGATCACACAAATTGCCACAGGCAGGATAGCACCCAGCTCTTCATGACCTATGGAGAAGTAGGAAAGGACAGATCTGCCTCAAAGAGGTCTATTGCCTGCTGGATTGTTGCCTGTATTCAGTTCTGCTACAGTAAAGTGGGTAAAGAGCCCCCTGTAGGCCTTGGGGCCCACTCTATGATGTTACAGCTGCTTCGATAGCAGCTGCAAGAGATATTCATTTGTTGGAAATTTGTGAAGCAGCTACCTGGAGAACAGGTCACACCTTTACCAAACACTACAGCCTGGATACCCAGGCCAGAAGTGATGCCAGATTTTGCACAGCAGTACTGCAGATCCTGTTTCCTAAATAGGTTCTCTACCCTCCTCCAAAGGTACTGCTTGGGTAGTCTGCTAATGTCAGAATACAGTAAGATTTCCTGGGGTATGAAGAAAAAATTACCATAGTAATCTTGCTTCTTTCAGCGGAATCTTACTGTATTCAGAGCTCCCAACCTATCTCCTCCACTAGAACCTATGGGCATTGCACCACAGCTGTCCATGCTGTTTGAAACCTGTGAGTGTTTCTTGATTGGGCATTAGTGACTTGAGTCTTAGTAATGCCCACACTTTTAAATAAAGGGGATTATTTTTTTATTTTTGGGGGGGGGGGGTTAATTAATTGATTATTTATTAGTATAGTTTAGATAGCTTGTTGTTATGCATCTGACTGTTACAGGATGTATTCCAGGGACAGTGGTTTGAAAACCGAGCTCAAGCCTAGCATTCCATCATTAGCGTAGGTTCTGTTAACCATTTGGTCTCTGGGGCAGTCCTATGGCGAGACCATACTGCATGTCTGAATACAGTAAGATTCCGTTGAAGAAACTAGATTACTATGGTAAGTATTTTTTTTCTTTGGGAGCTGGCCAGGTTAGTTTGGCGGACCAACTACACACAATTGGTGAGTGGTCGCTCAGAACATCTGGCATCACAGTAACCTCCTTCAGCCTATGTGTGTAGGTAGTGATGACCCTGTCTATAATGGTTGAAGTGCCTGTTTTGTAGTTCTGGTGCTTTCTGTAGCAGCTTGTGAAAGGTAAAGATTGTGCATTTGGTCTTTGTAACCTGTGCTAGATTTTGCCTTCCAAGTGACATTAAAATCACCCACTACTGCAGTTTTTCGATTCTGGCTTACTTGCTTGTAATGCAAGGCAGAAGTGTCTAGTCCAACTTGTTGCTTTCCTGTGGGAATGTAAACGATCCTAAGAGTTAGGTTCTTCCTCCCATTCCCTAATATTATTTGTACTGCTAGACACTTACAGCTATCACTGGTCTCATTTAGGGTGATTTTATTACCTTGCAAGGTGTTTCGTAGGTAGACTAGGCATCCACCTCCCCGTTTACCTACACGGTCTAACAGGAAGTGGTTACACCCTTGTAAGGAGATAAAGGTGTTTGGGGGGGGATGGGTTTAGAGGATAGCCGTGTCTCAGGGAGTGAGATGATGTCTGGCTGGTTTTGTCTCACCCAGGCTTCGAACTGAGACATCTTTGGTAGGAGGCTGCCAATGTTCAGGGAGGCAATTTTTAGAGTAACTTGGGGGGCCTTGGCCGAGTTCACCCCCAGGGGTGGACTTTACCCGATCTTAGTAATAGGATCTGCAGCACCAGTCTGAGAAAGTACCACCATTGCTGGTGCCTTAGTTGTTTTAAGGTGGTAAGCTGCTGTGGGCTAGGGCCCCTTGGAGGGTTAGCACCGAAGTCAGCAGATGTGAGACGCTTGTAGACTTAGTTGCTTTCTAGTTTGCGTCTGTATTCATTTGTACTGCATTGATTGTTTTGATTACTTTATTGATTTTGTACTGCATTGATTGTTTTGATTACTATATTGATTTTGTACTGTTTTGATTACTATATTGATTTTGTACTGCATTGATTTGCTTTTTTTATGTTGCGCTATTGATCGGGGGCCCAGTTTCCAGTTTGTACTTTTTTCCTTTTGCAACATTTTTTCATTTCTATCACAAACACCTAAACACCTGTTGTAGAAATCAAATATAACACAGGTGAGAGTGAGATTGTAGAGATATCGTCACCTACTATACTTGACTTTTTTGACCTCACTTGTTTCCACTGATGAGATCTGAAAGTCTGGTATAGCTCATGAAGATATTTCTATTTCACTCTCACGCATGTTGGCATATCCTATATTTATACAACTCTTTGAGGATGTTTTATGGCACTTCTCAGTGGTATTTTTGCTCCCTGAAGACCTAGAGTGAGAATACTGAAATATTCCCACTTAGCTAACCTGACTCTCGTTTCATCTACAGGCTCCTCTTACCCCTGCTCCCAAATGGAGTTTCCATCGACCTCAAGGAGCCTGCACCAACTAACAGCAAGACTTCTCTTACCCCTCCTCCCAAATGGAGCTTCCATCGACCGCAAGGAGCCTGCAGCAACTAACAGCAAGGTTCCTCTTACCCCTGCTCCCAAACGGAGTTTCCATTGACCGCAAGGAGCCTGCACCAACTAACAGCAAGGCTCCTCTTACCCATCCTCCCAAACGGAGCTTCTATTGACCGCAAGGAGCCTGCACCAACTAACAGCAAGGCTCCTCTTACCCCTGCTCCCAAACGGAGCTTCCATCGACCACAAGGAGCCTGCACCAACTAACAGCAAGGTACGGAGCAACAGAAAGCTGCACAGAATCGCAACTAGTGTAAAAGAAATCTGTTATTTGGTTACCACAGCACTCTGCCTAGCTGTCGTACACGTAATTTGAATTTGGGTTGCCAGAGTGTGATAGTCTTTACCTTCTGTAATCCTTGTACTGTAGCCTATTTTTGTGCAATTTATGCAGGGTACTTTAATTCGGTTTTAGGAGTGGTTTCTGCTGAATATCATGTAAACTGGCAAGTTACCTTCCACGTCAGGGATATTGTATGTAGTACTTTTCTGAGCTGCTTCCCTCTGCTGTGTCCAGCTCGAAATGTGCATGCGCAGTACTCTCCTCCCCTTCCCCGTTGATTCTGCTTCCCCCCTCCAGTCAGCTTCCCGTTTCGGCGGCCTTTGTTCCCAGATCACTCCCACTTGGCTAACTTGACTTTCTTGTTTCATCTACAGGCTCCTCTTACCCCTGCTCCCAAATGGAGCCCAAGTCCCCACTTTCCTGCCTGCAGGTTATACCTGGTGACCACTAGGAGTCACTACTGTGCCTCTCTCAGCCACCTGTTCACCCCCAGGCACCCTACGTCTCCCTTCCTTCCCATAGTCCTATCCTGGTACCTGACACTCAAACTCGTATGCTCAACCCTCTGTTTCCCCCAGCTGAGCCTTGAACCTGTGACCTTCTACATCGTAGGTGTGTACCCAACCATTGCGTCATCTGTTGGGCTCTGTGTTGTATGATTAGCTCTCGGCTCATCTATCCTTGCCTACCCCTGTAGCTAGCCTCCACTTCTCCCCCTCACCTTTCCTTCCCTTCCTAATTTGCTGACATAGTCTCACCTTTCTCTCCCACCCCACCACTTAACCTCCCTCTTCAACACCACACCAACCCTTGGGATGATCATAGGTCCTAATTATGCTGTCCACCAAACACCTACTCCCACTGGTTCTTCTTCTTCTGGCATTTGTTGACCCCCCTCCAGCCCCTATATGTTTATCACAGCTCCTGCACTGTGCAATGCCGACATCAGGCACCCTGTGCTCTCCCACAGTACATCACCCTGCTCCTGCCTTGATGGATGGACTCAGCTTATGCACAGTACCTGCCCCTTCCCTACTACTACCAACACACCTCTCCTCACTTTCTGTGCCCGTGGCACCTGCAGTTGCTCCAAAACATCCAGTCATCCTCAAGCCCAAATTATTTAAACTTGTGTTTTTTATGCAATGCCCTTCTACTGTTGCTACTATCAGGAAATGTTCACCCCAACCCTGGGTTCCTTCAGCAACCTCACCCTAAAGTTGTTAAATCCAGTAGCCTTAAGATTGCCTTTCTAAACATCCATAGTCGACTACCAAAGCTTGACCAGCTACAAGTTTGGGTGCAGCAGCACAAACTGGACATCCTAGCAGTTGTCAAAACCTGGCTGTCTCCAGAAACTCCCAACAGCGCTGTTGCCCTGGATGGATATACACCGATCAATCATCATTTATTTATAAAATAGTGCTATTCCAAAACCATAAAATCCATAGAAACAACTACAAATATAAAAAAAAAAGCTGCAACAGATCAAATAAAATCAGGGAACGCAAAATAAATAAATGAGTTTTTAACGCATATTTAAAACTCTCCAATGTCTGGCACTGTTGAATCTGACGAAGTAGAGAATTCTACAGGGACAGGGCCACAAATTCAAACGCATGGGTCCCAGATGACTTTAGACGAACCTTGGGAATCTCTAGCAATCCCTCGTTTGTGATGGGCTTGGAAAGAAAAGGGGGTTTGTGCCATATATTTTCTAGACACCTTACGGGGTCATACCCTCCCAGCACTGTCTGCTGAGTAAGCTCAGGCACTGGCTGTCAAAATAGCCCTAGGTCAGAATACGAAATTTCTCGTGGTCCTGTCAGTTTACATCCCTCCAAGGAACACAGTGACTGACCTTGACGCAGTCTTGGACTACATCACCAAACTGCACAACCACCCCGACATTGTCACACTTGGTGACTTCTATATTACTTGGCTTGAGCAGGATGCTGGCCCGTTTAAGGATGCTGTGGACCTCACTCAATTGGTTCATACCCCAGCTAGGATCGGTTATAGAATTGGAACCCGCACTCTCATTGACCTCATTCTCACCAACTGCCCTGACAGGATTGTGGACATTGGGGTATTACCTGACTCCCTTAGTGACCATTCCCCAATCATCAGGGGCCACTGGTTTACCGAGATTGAGAAAGGGCATATTCTGTTTTGCACATTGTAAAAAATGGTATTGTCACTAATGTCTGCTAAGCCAAAATCCGCTTTTACCGGTCTTTGGTTTTGTGTACTTTAGTTAACAATTTTTAACTCTGCTAACATGCATTTTAGCAATTTTGATTTCCACTTTTACACATCCTTCCACCCTTGTACCAATTTAAAGTTATTTTAGGTACAAGATGTGATGGCAGCAGCAACACTACAGCCCCCATCCCTAAGGTGTAATGGAAGCAGCACTATGGCCCCATCCCTCAGGTACGATGGCAGCACCAACAGCACTACGACCCCCATCCCTCTGGTGTGATGGCAGCAGCAAAAGCACTACAACTTCCCTCCCTCAGGTGTGACAGAAGCAGCAGCACTGTGGCCCCCATCCCTTAGGTGTGATGGCAGCAGTACTACATTCACCATTCCTCAGGGGTGATGGCAGTATCAGCACTATGGCCCCCATCCCTCAGGTGGGACAGCAGCAGTACTACATTCCCCATCCACCAGTGGTGATGGCAGAAGCACTACAGCTCCCACCCCTATGTTGTGATAGCAGTAGCAACAATGCAGTCCACATCCCTCTGGGGTGATGGCAGTAGTGACAGAACTATGCTCCCCTTTTTTCAGCACCCACACACCACATGCACAAGTTACAAATGACTTGGTCTCTTAGCTTGTTAGAACTCAGATGTGAATTCATCTGAACCATCAAGGTGGACTACCTTTGTTTTTTCCTATCTATAATTTAACTGCCTGAATTGGATTTCTGCTTGTGACACTGCTAACCAGGGTTAGGGAACAGACTTAGGTGTTGGAGGGCCAGCCAGTGGGTGAATGCTTGAGTGTCCAACGACCACTCACCTTCTCCTGGGAGGGAGGGTGTGTTCATGGCTCAGCATTTGCCGGCCCCTCTTGGAGGCCAGAGGCACGACAACATGTCGGCCCTCACTGCTGGAGGGAGCGTGACGGATGTCAGCTTGTGCCTTGACATCGTGTGGCCTGTCACGCTCCCAAGAAAATGGGAAGACACCCACTGACCCAACCGAAGGACAGCTGTTGGTCCCTCCATAAGTCAGAATCCCAGACATGTGCCCGTTCTGACCCCTGCCATGCCCAGGATACACTGGAAGCTCTGTAGGGCAATTCTCCTCCCCTGGTAGCCTCCCACAGGGGTAGGGGCCCAATCAGTGAAGGGTTACTTTGGGTTACCTGGTAGCACAGCAGTAAGGGGCAGTGGATGGTGGTCGGGACTCAGCAGTGATGGTAGGGGGCCTTGGCAGGCCTGAAGGAGTGAATGGCCAGGGGGTTAAAAACTGCTTGAATTTGCTTCCTTAAAATAGTGTCTTCACCTAGAAAATCCACAAGTGATTAGTGGAGGACATTCAAATGGATTTATGCATCTACCAGACATGTGGATGCTTTTTTTTTCCCTTGGTGTCCATGAAAAGGGTGTCTCCCAGTTTTCATGTCTTTGTTCAGATGTGAATTGAGCACTGCTCTGCCCACCAGCATCATATAGCCCCTGGGGTCTTACCTTCTGTATGTTATTGACTGTGCTTTCAAAATCCACTGACCAAACATAAGTACACTTAAATACTTAACATTTGCTTTTTGTTGAAGCAGTCTATCAGAAAACCTTTTGTTGTCACGGAGACTGAAACAGTAGGTGGGAGAAAAGCTGCAAATGATCCAGTTCACCTAAATGTGGTGCTAACTGTGAAGTATTTTCATAAGTAGTAAGGCAGTTTCTTCATTGTGAACATGCCTTCATTGACTAGTTTTCACTCAAACAACTGAGGATTGTGGATGGCCCTACTGGTTATAAACTGGAAAAAGCTAGTTGGTAACAGTGATCCTGCATTTAGCAATCTACAACCTAGATGCTTATATGCAAAGAATACAATAAACACCTGACTAAAATCTAAAAACAAGCTTATAAAACACATAAAATGTATCTGAACATTTATCTTTACCTATACAAAATCATTGCAGCCCAAGGAAAACTCAGGCAAATTATATGGTACCCTGACTACTATTCCATGATGTAGTAAAAACATATTGGTATTTTTTTTTTTTGTTTAATTCTTTGTAAAGCAGGTAAGGCCCACTAGGCAGGACTGTCTGTTTTCAGGAGTGATCTAGAAGAATTGGGGAGGTTAAGTGACTTGCTTGGAGTTGCATAGTTTGCAAATGGAGGTTGTGGGAATCAAACCCAAGTCTGCTGGATGTACCCAGTTCATTCATTGCTTGTTGCTCTAACCGCTAGGCATGGGTGGTTAAACTGAATGGCTTATTACAATAAAGCAGTGCAGGTGATTTCCTTACTGACTCTATTTGCAGCAAAGCAGAAAGAATGCAAAGCACAGCAGCATTCATTTTAAGATGCTGAAATCTGGGCCGGCCCGCTGGCGCTGCGGTAGCACTGTTGCTTGCAATGCCAGCGACCCTGGGTCAGAAGCGAACTCGGGTTGCTGGAGATCTGGCCAGGGGAGTAGGATTGAGCACCTGGGGGACTGCTCTGCTCCTCCAGGGAGGGTGGGCTGCAGGTCCTGCTGCTTTACCACCATCTGTGTGACCACGGGTGGTGATGCAGTGGTGCTGCAGAGTGATCAGGAAGGGAGGACACTAGCCAGGATCTGGAGCAGTGGCGTGTCTCTATGTGACCTACCTCCTTGGATCTCCTCTAGTGCCAGTGCCCTCAGGGACAGAGACTAGAAAACCAGGAATAATCACCCCACATTGGCCACTGGCAGAAGGGACCCAGGTGCCCCAGACTTCATAACCAGGCTCCATGGGGGACCCATTGAGCTGCCCGACACACACTAAGGGAGTGTGGAAGGGTGACCTGGGGTCCCCTCCCTTTCCACTTGGGGTTACAACCCAGGCAGGATAGGGGCAGGACCACAGGAGCTCCTGAGCATTACCTGGGGGTGAAGCTAAGGGATACCCAGCCTGAAAAGTGGAGACTGATGCTGTGAGAAGGGGACATAGAAAGAAGGGGGGGAAAAAATGCTGAAATCTTAGAGATTCTGTGCAGTGACATGCAATTTCCGCGAGGCACCGGTACAAGAATTCAAAATCTGCAAACCAAGCAGGATTCCATGATTGTTACCGGTAAAAATGGAAAACCAGGGTCCCTGCCTATCATGTGTCACGGGTTAATCAGACATCCCAAGTGCCCCACTAAACCGTCCTACCAAAGTGTACTAAGGCGGGGGCAACTTGAGCAATTCCGAGACTACCTCCGCCACTGTGACTGATCACAAATTGACACAGCCACAAGTGTTGACATAGTCTTGGGACACTTTATATCCCTTTCTAACAATGCCTGTGATCTTTTTGGCCCTTATAGAAAGCTAACATGCAAAGGAGACGACAACAACCCCTGGATCACTGCACCCCTCCTTAACCTCATGGCCACTCGTGACCATCTTTGGCACGTAGCGCATGCCACTAATAAGCCCAGGGATTGGCAGTGCTACAGAGAGGCTAGGAATGCCTGCATCCACGAAGTTCGCCTCGATAAAACTACCCACTTCCAAGACTTGTTCTTCAACTCCTGGGGTAACAACAAAAAATTCTGGGAGAACATAAAAAACCTTACCAGTAAACCCAACAAATCTCCTCCATCAACGCTCAGTGTAAATGGCACTACCATTCAGGATCCAAAAGAAGTGGCAGATGCATTCAATACCGTGTTCACTGACCTAAGCGGGGTACTACCTCCCGACTTCTTTAATGACCCTCCCACTCATGACTGTGACCACTACAGTTACCCAACACCTAACGTCCCCTGTTTCAAAGCTGTTACTACAGCAGCTGCTAAAAACTACCCGCAGCAGGTACTTGGTAACTCTAAACACAGCAGTGATACCCTTGATCTGAAATTGCTTAGCCTCACACTTGACGCAGTCCTGGCACCCCTCACCAAGATCCTCAACCTATCCCTCTGTCTTGGCCAGTTGCCCCTGGTCTGGAAGCTGCAGTGGTGACTCCTGTTTACAAAAATGGGGACAGGAGCCAGCTTGGTGACGCTGAGGGCTGAGGCACTGATAGCCTTACCTCGCGCTACACCTGCGACCCGTGTTTGGGAACAAGCACAGGCCGCCGACGGTCGGCAGGGAGGAGAAGGATCGAGTGTCCATGGGACTGCTCTCCTCCGGGGGGACACCAGCACTCTGCATGACTGGAGTCTGGCACGCCGGGGCTACAGAAGGGGGGGGGGACGAGGCAGATGCTCAGAGGAGCACGTACGGAAGCATGCGTGCTCGCTCCTTGCGGTTTCATTGCTTGCCTTAGCGCACTGGACCAACAAAAGGGGGAAAAGGTACTGGTGCCGCAAGAATGAAAGGTCGGTTCCTGCAGGCGCCGCCCCCGCGTTGGGCAGTAATCCTTCCAGCACTAAATCCGTAGTTAGACGGGTTGAGGGATCCCTGCTGCCCTGCCACAGGGGGCAAGCTGTGGGGCAGCTGGAAGGGTAGACTGCGCGTGGGGGATCTGACGAGGATGTAATGCCACCAGGGACCAGGTGGATAAACCAGTTAACTACAAAAAAAAAATGGGGACAGGGCTACACACTCAAACTACTGTCCAGTCTCCATCCTGCCACCCCCTCTCTAAAACATTGGAACGTATTGTTGCTGATCAGTTGGAGTACCTTGCCACCTGTAACATACAATGCGCACA
Source organism: Neoceratodus forsteri (assembly GCA_016271365.2). Lineage (NCBI taxonomy): Eukaryota > Metazoa > Chordata > Ceratodontiformes > Ceratodontidae > Neoceratodus > Neoceratodus forsteri. Next base: position 1,130,881,636 of record CM028133.1, on the reverse strand, counting down.
ACAGCATGGCCTTCGTAAGGGCCATAGCACCACTACTGCCTTGTTTTAGTACACTGACTATATTCACAAATCATTGGATCATGGGCACCTTGTGGGGGCAATCTATATTGACCTCACTAAGGCGTTAGATACTGTTAATCACACCCTACTTCTTAAATCCCTTCCTACCCTTGTGCTCTCACCAGAGTTCACAGCCTGGTTTAAGAACTACCTTGGTGACTGAACCCAAAGAGTAAAAATACAGGACACACCGTTTTGGGGTAATAGACTGAATCCAATTGAGAATGCATACGTACCATGATTACCAGCTAGGGGGTGTACGTATGATTAGTCTAGTTCTATTTTCTATAGTTTATTCTTTTATCACAGTATATTTCCTGAACTTTCAGATTCCCTTCCCTTTTGGTTTACTTTAATGGATAATTACATGGGACCTTTTAAAAATGGTTGGTCTCTCGTCATTTAATTCCAAGGAATTTAAGACAATTTAATTTGCCCCAATTCCTTATTATGCATGTTTCAAACTACGACAATGGAAAGTTACACCACAGCATTTAACCTCCAGTTCCAGACAGTCCTTTTATTTACGGATACTGCAGCCGTCTAATGAGATTCCCCAAACACTAGTAGCTAATGAGTCACAACTTTATTTTCTTTCAACTCATTGACAAGAGATTGCCAAAAAAAGTTTGGGACGTCACGTGGCTGTCTTGCCATGGTAGGTTAGGTGTGCGTAACACACATAAGCATAAAATAGTAGAAGAAGGAATGTGCCCATGTCCCTCGTTTCCTTTTAGAAACATTAGAGCACTTTTGTTTTCTGTCCTTGTGTTCAGCAATTTTGGACATTACTTAGGAATTCCTGGGGAGACAGGCATTTGCCTAATTTTACTTATGAAATAATAGTACTAAGCTTATTTTCTTCCTCTCTTACCAACTATCATGCTAGCACTGTGAGGTTATTATTCACTTTATGTAGGTATTATTTATAGCAAGCCAGGTGTGCCTTACTTCTGTAACAGGTATTTTCTGACCTGCAAATTATGATACAAGTTGTGCATAACCTGAAAAATATCTATAATGCAGAGGTTTCTTACACGGAATCAAAATTTTAAGAAATTTTGGGTTCATTTTGACTGGTTTTTGAGGGCTTCTCTTTAAAATGTGAAGATTTAATCATTGTTGAAGAAACTTTGTTGGGTATTTCAGTTCTGCTCATTCCAATTTACTTTATCTTATTTATGATGTAGTGTACTTATCTTTTACAAATAAAAAATCTCCCTACTCTTTTCGAGGAGTGCCATGGGATCTTTAACATCCACTTGAACTTCCACTAACAAGCAGATGGGACTTCGGTTTAACGTCTCATCTGAAAGACAGCCCCCCTTCCCCATATTGGGGATTTAACCCAAGTGCCTGGTGTGGGGATGGAACCCACAGCCTTCTGGTCTCACAGGCAAGTGTGCAGCCTGCTAAGCCACTGACACTGCTAGTGTAGAGTAAGGCATTATCCACAAGGTCACTGTGCACGTGGGGGTGTCCAATAAAGTCCAGAGAGCAGTCAGGATCCGATATTTCAAAATTTATTAGAAGCAGAAAAAAATAAAATGGACTTAAAGCATAACTTGTACATAACTTTCAAAAAAAACATAAGGCACAGGAAATCATATCTTTAACAAGAAAGAAAATTCCTGCCAAAAAGGCACCTAGAATCTGGCTAGGCATCTGGTAGGTTTGCCTTCCTACCACACACTGACCCAACACTCCACATTCACCTCCTTTTATACCAGTGGAGGAGCACATGACTTTGTTAGCTCCTCCCCCAACTTGCATCATAAAAGTGGGTCAACCAGGGCTGCTCAGTCCTAAAAGGAGATTGGACTGAGAGGAGCTACAAGCACTTTACAAGAGAGTTGCAAGTCTAAGGCATTTCTGCATCACATTAGGAGACTTTAGTCCTTTTAAGTTAAACAGTTTTATCTCTCTCCTTTTAACAGTGGCATGCATTGCCTTCTCCCTTTTAAAAGTACTAGTTTAACCTTTTTATTTAAGGAATAAACAAACACCACTTTTCAAATGATTTCTCAGTTATAATTCTGAGGTATAACATAACTCTGAACTTCTCACACTAAAACTAGCACAAAGGCTGTTAATTTGTTCAGAATTCACCAGATAATAAGCGTAGCCATAACAAACTCTTTTTCCGCGCGTTGCACGCGATAGCATGGTATACAGTCGAACATCGCACATTAATGCAGGAAAATTAATCAAACAGCTTGTACTGCAAGCACAGAACATTCTAAACATTGGGGCTTTATTATTTAGAGAAAATGAGCTGGAAATAAGGAAAGGGACAGAAACACTGCTCAAAGCTGGCCAAGCTTGAGTAGGGGAATGACACAGAAGGAGCGATAGTAAAAGGAAGAGATTAGAAGAGCAGGAGACTGTTGCAACAGATTTTTTTAATATTTTAGCCCACAATGTTCTCAGATTACCTCCAAAACATAGGCAGGTAATTACACATGCTCTGCATCCATGAGAGCATATCCAAGTTCCGAATAATGACCACGATAGTCACCACACTGATTCTATCAGCCACTCCTAAGAGTTTTTGTCAAAACTCTTAGGAGTTGAAACGTTAAAAGCAATGTGTGGTTTTCCTGATCCAGGAGGGTCGGTCTGGCTGTGTATGGCACAATAAATGAAGCACTAAGTCTTTCAACGTCTGTTGGACTCTCTATTTTTCCCTATGGATATGCCCTGTAAGTGCCATGACTGGCTGGCCCTGCATTCTATTTAGTATGTCAGTTTTCTTCTGGTCCTCTTCCACCCCCCTTAGTCTCACACCCTGCCCTGCTTTTCTTCTTTTCGATTCTGTACCTGAAGAAAGTTTTTTTTTATCCCTTTTTTGCTGATTTTTCAATGTTTTCTTCCATTTGTGCTTTAGCTCTCCTAATTGCCTTCCCTTGTCTCCCTTTGTTTCTCTCAGTTTGTTTCTCCTGATAACTCCATAGATACATAGGCAGTGTCGGCAGATAAGGGCCTATGGCCCACCCAGTCTGCCCATTTGAGCTTGTAAGTTCAGTTTGTTTTCCTAGAAGTCTGTTGTCCCTTACCCCTGACCTCCAGAATTCCTTTATGTCTAACCCATGCATTCTTAAATCCCGTGATTGTTTCAGCCCCCACCACTTCCTCTGGCAGGGTGTTCCACTTGTCCACCACCTGTTCTGTGAAGAAATTCTTCCTCATGTTTCCTCTGAATTGTCCTCCTCCAACTTCATCCCATGCCCTCTAGTCCTGGAACATCCGCGTAAAAATAGTGTATTCCTGCACGCTGTTCCTCCCTGTAAGATACTTGTATGTCTCTATCATATCCCCTCTCTCCCTCCTCTCCTCCAGGGAGTACATGTTCAGTTCCTTCAACCTGTCCTCATAGGACTTGTGATGCAATCCATGCACCATCTTTGTTGCCCTCCTCTGAACCTTCTCTACCCTGTCTATGTCCTTACATAGGTATGGTCTCCAGAACTACAGTGTACTCCCAAGTGGGGCCTCACTAGTGTCTTGTATAGCGGAATTATGACCTCCCTTTTCCTGCTGGTGATGCCCCTGCCTATACATCCCAGCATCCTATTTACTTTACCTGCTGCCTTGTCACACTGTTTCCCTACCTTGAGGTCATCAGAGATGATAACCCCAAGATCCCTTTCCTGCTTGGTGCATGCTATATCCTCACCCCCCCAACTGATATATTGTGCCAGGGTTTTTGTGCCCCATATGCATTATCTTGCACTTCCTTGCATTGAATTTCAACTGCCAAACACCTGACCATCCTTCAAGTTTCTGCAGGTCCCTTCTCATTATGTCTACACCCTCTGGTGTGTGTACTCTGTTACAGAGCTTTGTGTCATCAGCGAACAGTGAAATTCTGCCTTCTAGGTCCTGCGCAATGTCACTGATGAAGATGTTGAATAGGACCGGTCCCAGCACTGATTTTTGTGGTACCCAACTGGTCACTCTTCCCTCTGTGGAGTGACAGCCATTTACCACCACCCTCTGTGTCCTGCCACCCAGCCAGTTACCTACCCACCACACTACTGTCCTGCCCACACCCATATTCCCCAGTTTGTGTAATAGTCTTCTGTGTGGCACCGTGTCAAAGGCCTTGCTGAAGTCCAGATAGGCCATGTCCACTGCCCTCCCCTGATCCACCTCCCTAGTCACCCAGTCAAAAAATTCAACAAGGTTGGTCTGACATGACCTCCCCCTGGTGAAACCATGCTGCCTTGGGTCCTGTAGTCCATTGACAACCAGATGTTCCACCAATCTCTCCTTCAGTAGTGCTTCCATGATCTTGCCCTCTACCGAGGTGAGGCTGACTGGTCTGTAGTTCCTTGCTTCCTCTTTGTTCCCACTTTTGTATAAGGGGACTACATCTGCTGTCCTCTCCCTTATCCTCTTCCTTCTGTGTTGTCGTGTACCTTTTGAATGTCTGCTTTTCCTTTACCTTTTCTGCTACTTACACCGCTACAACATGTATAGGTACAGGAAGAGGTCTTTTTTTTTTTTTTCCAAGATTAATTTTTTTATTTTTGACTGAAATTTGAACTGGGGAAAAAAGATGGGCGAGGGTTCTATAGATGTCAGTTAGAAGGGAATTTCAGATTTATGGTACAGAATTAGAGAATGCAAGTTCTTCCTTTTGTGAGGCACTTGGGCATAGTCCACAATACATGATGTAGGGATCTGAGGGAGTACACACAGATGAGTTTTGTAAGGAGGCTAGTCGAGGAGGGGGTGGCAGCAGGTGGTGGAATGCTGGGTAGCCCACGTTCTTCTTCCCTTCCTGGGAGCCAAGTGCCTGATGTCCTGGACATGCCCTGCTTCAGCTGGCCTTTTCTTAATATTTTTATTTTCCCATAAGATTTACAAAACAAAATCGCAAAAAATACCATGCTATAACCAGTTCATAAATATACAGGGAAATCATGGCAGTTCAGTCTAGCTAATAAATCATTAAAAGTGTTTTTTCTTTTTAAACTAAAAGCAGTGAGTTTAACAGATCATATTTCATAACATATTAATAGTAATCATCAAAAATAAATATGCAATTTGTACTCCTTACCATATATCCATGTTACAACAGTTCCCCAAAACAGAATAATTAAGGAGATTATTATTCATGAGAGAAGAGAAAAGGAAAACAGAGAAATAATACGAAATAAATATCAGACAAAAAAAGAGTAGATTCGTTCAGTACATAGATCGATAGTACAGTATAGAATACAGAGCAAAACAAGGCAAGATGAGGTGGAGTGTGGAAGAAGTGACAAACTGTCCAGCGCACATACTGAGTTTTCACAGGCTGATGTTTACTTAGAGCGTCCCAGTAATTCTAAACATTTTTCTTGCCTGCTCTCAAACCTCTAGCAGGTTTTTCACATGTTATGTTCTCAGTGAAAGTGTTCTTCCATTCTATGATAGTAGGAGCTGTTGGTTCTATCCAGTTTTTTTTTAAATGCAGTTTTTAGTTACAGTAGAAATCAAGGCTGTCCTATATTTCAGCTGCCCTTTGTAGGACGTTCCAGGACTAGCACATGAACCCTGACTTTCCAGTGCCATTGTGCCTTGGAGCATGCCAGCACTTCTGTTCTAGACAGGATTGCAGTCTTATTATTCTAGACTTCAGTTGTAGTTGTGTGAATAAGTTTAAAGGCTGCCTTAATGTGGATTGGTTTGTATGTGACAGCTGCTTGAGCCTCTGGGGAACCCTTGAGTAAAGTATACTGGCCGGCTAATAGGGTTATGGTGGAGTCGTAAGTTATCAGCAAATAAATACACAAGTGCTTAGTGCGCTGTATGTCAACAGTTAATGGGGAAATTGATTCCTTATCCATGTCAAACATTTGTTACCAGTCACATTGGAGACTCTTGCCTGGATAAACATTATGTCATGGTGTGTAAAACCCTGTTAATTGTGGTGTGGAGGAGGAAAAACGTGCAGTTCCACTAAATTGTTTCAGGGCGGATACCCTGTGTTATGCAGTCTCGTAAAATGGGCTCTAACAAATCACTGGTTGCATGCTGCTGAAATCACAGGCATCATTGCCCTTTGCATTCACCCATGACAGCTTGTCCCATTACCAGACAGGAGCCAAACACCAACATAGGAGCCCATATGTACTGTGCTATTTAGAAAGAACAATTTATGAGGACAGATACTCTGCAGTAATGAGAAAATAACTTACAAGGAAGAAAATGCAGGACTGTGCGATGGAGAGTTCGAGTTTCCATGTCTGGATGTAAGTTACATGGTGTCACTTGGGAGGCTCCTGTGACTTTCTGTAAGACAAGGAGCAAAAACAAACAAAAAACTAACACAGCTGTTGTCATTCTTTTAATTTTTGTCCCTGTTTTGACACACCATTTATGCTCACATTACACAACTAGACTTGGCTGGCGCCAGTGGGAGCTGGTCTGTTTGGGAGGGGCCCGAGTTAGGTGGTGGGAGGCTTTAGCAGCAGGTGCGGCCTCGATAATGGGACATAGTACTGCAGGTGAGGTCTCACTAGTAAGTGATACAATGGCAACACCACCTCTGTTCTCCTGCTAGAAAGCCCTCTCCCTATCGACTTCAGCATCTGGCTAGCCTTGTCTGCTGCCTTGTTGCACTGTTCTGTCAACTTGCGATTATCAGAGATGACTACCCTCTTGCTTGGTGACTGAAAGTGACCCCCCCCTTGACTGAAAGTACCCCCAATCTTACTCACAGCACCGGAGTTTTCCCGCCCTAGGTGCATGACTTTGCATTTTTTTGCATTGAAACTCAGCTGCCATCACCTAGAACACTCCACTAGTTTTCCCAGATTCCTTTGCATTCTCTCCACCCCCTCCTGGGTGTCCACCCCATTGCAGATTTTGTGTTCTCTGCAAAGAGATGCACCTTCCTCTTCAGTCCCTCAGCACTGTCACTTATAAAGACACTGAAGAGGACAGGGCCCAGTACTTATCCTGTGATACTCCACTGGTTACTCTCCCGTCCCCTGAGTGACTGCTGTTTACCACCACCCTCTGCCTCCTGTATTTCAAAAAGTTAGATACCCAGTTTACCACCTTCTTCCCCACTCCGAGGTTGCTAAGTTCTTGATCGGCTCCTTTGCGGTACAGTGCCAAAGGCCTTACTGAAGTCCATGTCGGCCACATCCCCTGCCCTTCCCTGATTACCCAGTTAAAGAAATCTATTAGATTTGTTTGACATGACCTCCCTGCTGTGAAACCGTGCTGCTGCTGCGGGTGGTCCTTCAACCATTTGTCTCCAGGTACTCTATCCGTCTCTCCTTCAGCAAGGTTTCCATCACTTTCTCTACCACTGATGTGAGACTGACTGGTGTGTGATTGCTAGCCTTCTCCCTGCTTGCCCCTCTTGTGCAGAGGGACCACATTGGCCCCCCTCCGGTCTTCTGGAACTACACCTGTCTTCAGTGAGTTGCTGAATAGTGTTGCCAGAGGGGTTGCTAGGACTGTGCTCAGTTCTTTTAGTGCCTTGGCTAGATCCCATCTGGCCCCATCGCCTTGTTTACCTTTAGGGCTTCCAATCCCTGGTGGACTCTAATCTCCGAAAATTGTCTCGTGTCTACTCCCCCTTCCCCTGTTGCCTGCTGATGCATGTCGGTACATCCCATCCTCCATTCAGAATGAAAACTGAGCAGAATTAGCTGTTTAAAATGTCAGCTTTTTCTTGATCTCTCTTTGCACAGACTGCTACCCCACTCTCCTGATCCTCACCATCCCCCCTTTGCCTTCCTCTTTTTGCTCACATAGCTAAAGAAAGTCTTATCCCCTTTTTGACCTTCTGGATGATCCTTTCTTCTTTTTGAGCCTTTGCTGCCCTCACTCTCCTCCCCACATCCTTTTGTTTATCTAGATATACCACCTTGTCCCCCTCTGTGTTTCCTTGTATTTTTCAAGCTTTTTTTTTCTCCCTTACTGCTTTAGCCACCTCCTTTGAGAACCGTAGTGATCTCCTCCCCTACTCTTTCTTATTTCCTTCAGACAGCTTTCCATTGCCTTAGTTATTCCCTCCCTTATCCCCCCCCACCCATTATTTTCCTTCAAGGTATTTACTACTGCAGTCTGCAATTTATTGAAAATCTGCTGTCCTGTAGTCCAGAACCCTCTCATCTTCGTGTGTTTTTTCTCCTGCCGGATTCGTACGCCAAACCACACGGTATGATGATTACTTCTACCCCAAGGGCTACCCACTGTGACATCTGCAGTGCTGTACCTGTTCATAAGTAGCAGCTTCAGCACTGCCCTGTCTCTAGTGGGTTCTGCCAGCTGTCCAAGAAATTTGTCCCTTGTAGCTGTGGCTAGACTGCCCCAGTCTACATTGACAGATTAAAGTTTCCATGATCACTACCTCCCCACCTTGCTTTACTCCCTGTGGTCTCCGCCAAAGCCCTGTCCAGCTCCCCCTGCCCCACGTGTTGGTCTGCACACCACCCCCGCGCTGATAGAGGCCGTGGATACAGTTTCTAAGCCAGCACAAAGAATCTTCAATGCTTTCTCATCCCTGTAGCTTCCTTGTATCTCTGTGACCTTTATACTCTCCCCTCACATACAAAACAACCCCTCCCCACTTTCCTCCCTGCCCTGTCCTTCCAAAACATGGTGTAACCCTAAATGGCCACGTCCCAGCTGTGGCTGTGTGTGCAACATGATTCTGTTGTCCCACTTGGATCCAAGTCTGCCTCCGCAATGGTTACCTCAAGGTCAGGCTGGCAGATTTTTGTTGTTTCTTGGGGTGGGGGGATACCTCTCAACTGTCCCTGATTTTTGCCTCTGAAATGTACATGGTCCCATTAAATGTGGCCTTTCTGTTGCTGAACAGTAGGGATTTTAAGCGAAAAAAATGCCAGATGTTAACATTACAGTCTGTCTCGTTCAGAAAATGCTTTTCACACTTGGCATGACTGCTTCTTTAACTGATGTGACCCTGATTTTAGGCTGGTTGTCCCTGACTATTTTAAGCCTTGTCCCTGATTGTAAGGCATGATGTCAGGTTATGGACGAGGGATTGATGTTTGTGGAGGTGACTGACAGGTGTGGCGGGAGAGATTGGGATAGTGGGGAGATGGATGTTTGATTGTTGACTGGGATGCTAAGTCAGGTACTGGGAGGGTTTAGTGGGGGAGGGCTTGGCAGCAGCAGATGGGAGATTTATGTTGATGGGGGGGCTGAGTCAGGTGACAGTAGGAATTGTCATCAGCAGATGAGAGATTGTTTGTCAGTAGGTGGTTTGAGCCAGGTGGCAGAAGAGATCAGTGGCAGTGGTTTGGCTGAGAGCAAAGTTGGAGTCTTTGGCACAGTTGGACTTACCTAGCCCATTTTTTTTTGTTCCAGGGGATGTTCGTTCCAAACGTGGCACCACCGAGGACTAGATCATCCCTATGGAATTGAATAGTATAAAGGTGTAGGACATTGTAAACAAAGCAAACGTAAAACCCTAAAATAAATCCCTATAGGGCCGGCCAGGTGGCGCTGAGGGTTTAGGTGCTGGAGGTCACCTCACGCAACGCCGGCGACCCGGGTTCGGGAACGAGCCCGGGCCTCCAAGGGTTGGCAGGGGAGGGGGAAGATCGAGCATCCGAGGGACCGCTGTCTTCTCCCAGGAGGGAGGGGGGCGTAGACTCTGCACTTTCCTGGCCTCTGACGGAAGCCGGGGGCACAGCAAGTACAGTCTATACAGAGGGTCAGGGAGTGGTAGACGTCGGCAGTCACCTTTATGTCAGGGCATAAGCCACTCCCCAGAACAGGGAAAAACAAAGCCGGAGCGATGAGGGAAGGAGTGCCACAGCACAGACCCTAATGGCTTCTGCCTACCTGACCACCGGAGGGACCCGACGAGATGTAGATTACCTCGGGGTGTCTGTGCCCTGCCCCGTACCTGCCTGGGGGATACAGCCACAGCTCTGTGGGGGTACACCCGGGATTCAGGTAGGTACAGGAAGCGGGGGCTGGTGCATGAGCGTATCCCGACTGAGCGGTGCTCCCACGCAGGGAGGAGAATAAAGAAAGATTTTAAAAATAAATAAATAAATCCCTGTAGTCTCTTTGTTTTTTCGTCCTATTTCTGCAAGCTGGCAACTTGAAGGGAAAAATGCTTTTCCTACGTTATTTTTTTCCTGTTTTTTTTTTTTTTTTTTTTTTTTTTCTTTTTTCTCGGCATGTTTTCTTCTTGTCCATCCCCCACCACTGAGAACCTGTTTTTTTTTTTTTTTTTTTTTTTTTTTTAATGCTTGTCCCTCCACTGAGACCACCGTCCGCTTTGAAGCAGAGTTCAGATGGCCTACAGGTAGCGGGGGACCACTTTGCTCAAGAGAGCCTTTTTTTTTTTTTTTTTTTTTTTTTGAAAGTTACCTGCTTTCTGGCAATGCTGAGGCAGTGCGGTCAATGAAAGATACTGGACTGTTTGTTCTGCTGCATTCTGTTCTACCTCCTACCTCTTGTACCAGAAAGATTTCCACCGTTGGGTTTTTGATAACTGCTGGCCTATTTGATTTTTATTGCAAAACGCAAAAGGGGTTGGTGTTCATAGGTGGTAGATCATTTGCTGGCGGGGGCTGAATTGGGTGGCTGGAGGGATCAGTGGTGGTAGGTAAGTGATGTTTGCCAGGGGCTCTCATTTATTGTCAGTTTTGTAAAGAAAACCTCTGTGGCAGTATGGAAAAAGACATTGCTTTACTGCTGTAGAAGCCTTTTGCAAAAAGTGAAAGTAAATACATGACTAGAGTGGGACTCTTCTGAAAGGTCACTGCGAAAGAGCACTTTGCTCTAACCAGTAGCTTGCTTCTTGTAGTAGGGTCACACATGGGGCATGAGAAACTCCTAAGGTGTGAGGAGGCTACCTGTGCAAAACCCCAGCTGCGTGTTGTTGCAAAAGTTCATTCAGTCACGCCATTACTGTCAGGAACTTTCTGAATTTTTGTTCCCTGATTTCAGGATATAGCTGGAAACCAGCTATAAAAAGTGGTATATTTTTATATATGAAACTGTATAAAGTTCATATCCGCCACATAAAATCTTAGTATTTGCTGTAAAAGTAAGGTAATCGCATACGGAGGAACAAAGGGTGTTGCAGAGGTCGACGTTCCTGTCCCCTGTGCAACTCATTCTCTCTCTTGCAATACTTTTTTTTTTTTTTTTGTTATGTGAGGGAGGGCTAGAAGCAGCTGTGGAGCAGCTCAGATTTCAGGTTGCATTGCCACCCAACCTAATGTAAATAGCAGTTATCAGCATGACAGCTTGTGTTCATCTCAGTCTTGTCTGGTCTCTCAGTTCATACTAGGGAGATACAAATTTCAAGATTGTTCTTCAGTCACTGACACTTTCCCCTGCTGTGTTAAGTATTGTGTGTAGTCTGCAGCATTCTTCCAGCGGTAAAGGTGGCAAAGAAAACAGAAAGAAATTGCCATAGCCATAGATAGATTCATGAATAAAGTAGATCTGGTAGGGGGAGGGAAGATGGTGGACACAGACTGACACAGAAGAGCTAGGATCTCATGCATACCAGTGAGGTGATGAGATTCCATTGCGGAAGTAGAACTGGTATGTGTCACTTCCTGTTCCTGATGGTTGTGCTCCCTCTCCTCTTGCTAGCCCTGCGCCATGTAGTTCCTTGTTATGCAGCTGTAAAGAGGCTCCTAAGTTCCTGCTAGTGGTGGCAGCAGGTTTAGCACCTAAGAAAGAGGGCCTCTTTCTACCAGCCCTGCTCAGTTTAATCCTGATGATGGATGTTTCACTCCTAGGACGGGGAGGGCGTATCTCACACCACACAGTAAAGGGAGCCTGGAATCCAGCAGAGATGAAGAACCCTGTCAACCTGCTGGAGCTCAGAGCAGGGGTTCTTTCTCCAAAGTCATCCTCAGCATTGGTCAAGGACCAAGTTCTGTAGATATGGACAGTTCTGGGGCAAAAAGCTGTATATGGTATTTAAAAAAAACAAAAACAAAAAACAGGAAAGGATTCCAATCAGGAAATAAGGCTGTAGTTCACAGTAGTGCGGTTGTGCAAATTAAAAACTTTGGGCTTGGAAGGCAGGTGTGTATCCAGTTAGATTGTTTGATTTCACATAGCCATTTTATAAATGTGTGTAACGCTGCTGGATTTTGTTTTCTTCTAAAAATAGCTGCAGGGAGAAAAGCCCATGAGAGGTCAGAGTAAATAAACCTGCAGCTGGAGCTGAATGTTTGTGAAATGTTTCATTCCTGCCGATTCTTTTCATTACCACAGCTTTTCTTCATTGGGTACAGTTTTTGCCAGTTTTTCTTCAGCCAGGTTCCAGCATTGTCTGTTATGTAACTGCTGTTTATTATTACAGTTTTTATTTTTATAATCACTGTCTGTTTTGTTTATTCGGGTGTGGTAGGGATATTTGTATTTCATGTGGGAGAAGGGAGGACGGACATTATTTGAAGCATTTTGCTGACACACAGAGCAAGTGTCTTTGTTGGCATCTTTGTAATTTGATATGCACTTTCTCCCCACAGACACCCAGAAGATTAAGATTAACTGAAGGGGTGAGAGAAGGACAGATAAAGGTAAGACTAAAACTGTTCTTCTCTGGTACAAGTTTAGTGTTTGTTCTGGGCCACTTATTGTGTAGGTAATGAAAACTGGTACGGCGCTAGTCAAGATGGGTCCTACGATTCTTACTATGGGGATAACAGACACCGAGAGTACTAGCTCAGAGAGACCGTGTCCATGGCTAAGTAGGTTGCATACTTCCCTCTGTGGATAGAAGATTAGAAGGTCATGGGTTCTAGCCCCACACCAGGTACGTGGGTTAATACGTATAAGTGGCACTGTAGTGCAGTATGAAGGTGGTACTGTACTGCTGAGGTGCCGTTCTTTGGATGAGACATTGACCTGAGGGTGGGTCCCTTCTGCTGTTCTTTGGTCACTGTCCAGGTGGAAGTTAAGATTCCATGATAGCTGTTGAAGTAGAGAAGTGGAGTTTTCCCATTATTATGGAAAACATTCCTCTTGTCAAAATAGGTCCCCCTGTAACACCCCCGCCCACCCCTCAAAGCACACATGGAAACAAGCTGTCACAGCTCAGTGTGCCTTTCCCGGTCAAAAACTACGAATACTGTACAGATAGTAGCAGCTGTGCTACTCAGAGGTAGTCCCAGCGCCCTTAATATACAGATATCAGCAGCTGTGGTACTGGCTCAAAGGGGGTCCCAGAGCCCTTACTTTACAAATATCAGCAGCTGTGGTACTGGCTCAGAAGGGGTCCCAGAGCCCGTACTGTACAGATAGCAGCTGTGGTACTGCCTCAGAGGGAGTCCCAGAGCCCTCATTGTACAGATAACGGCAGCTGTGGTACTACCACAGAGTGGGTCCCAGAGCCCTTACTATACAGATAGTAGCTGTAGTTCTGGCTCTGAGGGGATCCCAGAGCCCTTTCTAAACAGATAGAAGCAGCTGTGGTACTGGCTTAGAGGGGTCCCAGAGCCCTTACTGTACATATGGCAGCAGCAGCTGTGGTACTGGCTCAGAGGGGATCCCAGAGCCCTTACTAAACAGATATCAGCAGCTGTGCTACTTGCTCAGAGGAGGTCCTGGAGCCCTTACTGTGCAGATAGCAGCAGTTGTGGTACTGGCTCAGATGAGGTCCCAGAGCCCTTACTGTACAGATGTCAACAGCTGTGGTACTGGCTTAGATGGGTCCCAGAGCCCTTACTGTACAGGTAGCAGCAGCAGCAGCAGCTGTGGTACTGGCTCAGAGGGGGTTCCAGAGCCCTTACTGTACGGATAGCAGCAGCTGTGCTACTGGCTCAGATGGGGTCCCAGACCCCTTACTGAACAGATAGCAGCTGTGCTACTGGCTCAGAGGGGTCCCAGAGCCATTACTGTACAGATGTCAGCAGCTTTGGTACTGGCTCAGAGGAGGTGCTGAATCCCTTACTATACAGATAGCTGCTGTGCTACTGGCTCAGAGGAGATCCTGGAACCCTTACTGTACAGATAGCAGCTGTGCCACTTGTTCAGAGGGGATCCCAGAGCCCTTACTATACATCAGCAGCTGTGATATTGGCTTAGATGGGTGTCCCAGAGCCCTTGCAGAACAGATATCAGCAGCTGTGGTACTGGCTCAGAGGGGGGTCCTGGAGCCCTTACTGTTACAGACAGTAGCTGTGATACTGGCTCAGAGGACATCCTGGAACCCTTGCTGTACAGATAACAGCTGTGGTACAGGCTCAGATGGAGGGTCTCGGAGCCCTTGCTGTACAGATAACAGCTGTGGTATAGGCTCAGAGGACATCCTTGTACCCCTACTGTATGAATAACTGCAGCTATGGTACTAGCTTGGAGGGGGTCCTTGGACCATTACTGTACAGATATCAGCAGCTTGCTATACTGGTTCAGAGGGGGGCCGGTGACCCTTACTATATGGATAACAACAGCAGTGGTGGTCGTAGATGATTCTGGACTGTTTTAGCTTGTGGTTTGCATGCCTTCTTATAAACAGGATTCTACAGAAATAATCGGTCTGGTGTAACATCTGGTCTCCCTGACAGTCATATCATTTTCTCTGGCTTCATTCGCACACACATCACAACAGGAGGGACGACTTGGGACCTCTGTTAACTGGGCTGTGTGTTGGGAGACGTCTTGGGGTCTACTAGTGCACCTGAGCTTGGGGATTGTGTAGTGCGCGGGATGTGATCGATAAGCAACATTAGTCTTTCAGCCTGGAACTTCTCTTGGCAAATGAACTTCTGTATTTAGCTTCAGAAATGCGGTTTGTGTGTTTGAATTCTGACCCTTTGTATGATATAAGAGATGACCTTAGTTTCTCCAGGTGACCCATGGGACTTAATCCAGCTGTCCGGTTACTTTGGGTGGAGTTAGCAGTGCCTCCTGGGCTTGCATGGCTGAGACATGTGGCACTGCCGAGGGCCCAGCACTTTTGTTTGTGATTATTCCTGTCTCCCAGGCCTGAGCATTTGCTGGACCAGCATAATGAAGTAACACAAAAGGCCGCTGTTTAACACTCCACCTTCACAATTGTGCTTGTAGTCAACAGTGTCCTGAGTGTCGTCACGGCAGTGTGTGTTGAAGTGAGTAAAGCGCATACCTGATACAGGAGATCAGATGTTGGCATTGTCACTAGCTCAGATGTGACATGAGCAAGTCAGGTGTAAGTTGATAGGAGACGGGCAGTGCAGCTTTAGGTCATGTCAGGCTATTCTGATAAAATTTGTCCAGGGGTGACCAGATGAATAGGCATTAAGGCAGTATGGAGGTAGTGGACAATATCTGTGCAGACTTTACCAATGTATTTTATGTGGTACCGCATAGGAGGCTCCTACACAAGGTATACAGTTTTAGCGGGGGGGGGGGGTTCTAAAGGACTAGAACTGACTGAAGGACAGAGTGCCAGTGCTGTTGGTGAATCAGGCCTGCTTCAGGGTGGAGGCACATGACTAACAGATAGGTGTTGGGACCGTTGCACTCAATGATTTGTTTGCCTGTATTGACTTATTGATGTGTTTTGAGACCCTTTAGTGGTGATTACACATAACATTTAACATATGAAGAAGCCATCAGAAGAAGGCCATTTGGTCATACAAGTCTGCTTGTATTGCAGGGTCCACAGATTGAGCTAATGTCCCTGCCTTCCCTCCCATCCTCCCTACCCATGATCCTTACCTTCCCCCATGCCAATCCTAGCCTCTCTTAAAGCTGCTCACTGTCTTCGAGATCACCTCTTCCAGCAGTGCATTCCAAGTGTCTACCACCCTCTCTGTGAAGAAGTGCTTCCTGACCACCCTCCAAAACCTCCCACCCTCCAGCTAAAGACTGTGCTCACTAGTGTTATGGTTGCCACTCAGCTTAAAGAGACTCACCTTATCAATCTTATTTATCCCTTTCAAGTACTTGAAGGTCCCAATCATGTGTCCCCTCTCTTTCTCTTGTCTTCCAGGGAGTGCATGTTCAGTACCCTCAACAACTTCTCGTATGCCTTTACTCTGCTGACTCGCTATCATCTTTGCAGCCCTTCTCTGGACCTTCTCCTGCAGGTTAATGTCCTTTTTTAGGTGTGGACACCAGTACTGAACTCCATACTCTAGATGCGGCCTTACCAGTGACCTGTACAAGGGCAGTATAACCTCCTCTCTCCTCTCTCCTACTACTGATCCCCCTAGATAAGCATCCCAGCATTTTGTTTGCCTTTGCTGCTTTCCTGCACTGCGTGGAGTGCTTCAGGTCACTAGTGATCATCTTTCTCAGGTTCTTTTCCTCCTCTGATGCAGATACTTGGACTCCGCCCAGGTAGTACTCTGTCCTGAAATTCTTGGTTCCAATATGCATAACTTTGCATTTCTTGGCATTGAAGCCAAGCAGCCAGATCCTGGACCACATCCCCAGCTTTTCCAGATCTTCCTGTAGGTCCTGCATCCCTTCAGCTGTGCCCACTCTTCTGTAGAGCTTGGTGTCATCTGCAGATAGGCACATTTTGCCCTTAATGCCATCCCCAGTGTCATTGAGGAAGACATTGAACAACACTTGCCCCAGCACCGAGCCCTGCGGGACCCCACTGGTTACCTCCTTGGTACCAGATAACTCCCCCCACATCCACCCTCTGGGTTCTGTCACTAAGCCAGTTTTCCACCCATCTGGCCAACTTTTCCCCAACCCCGAGATCCAGCAACTTCCTGATCAACCTTTTGTGGGGCACAGAGTCAAAGACCTTGCTGAAATCAAGATAGAGGGGATGTCTACTGGTTGGCCCCTGTCTACTGTCTTGGTGACACAGTCGAAGAAGTCCAGTCAGATTCGTTTGACACAATCCCCCCACCCATGAACCCATGCTGCCTTGCATCCTGAAGACCATGCTTCTCCAGATATTCAACCAACCTTTCCTTTAGTGTGGTCTCCATGAGCTTGCCCACAATGTAGATCAGACTGACTGGTCTGTAATTCTCTGGGTCATCCTTGGGAACGCTTTTGTGGAGGGGCTCTACATATGCTGCTCTCCAGTCCTACGGTACCACTTCTGACTCTAGTGAACTATTAAATAGGTCTGCCAGTGGCCCTACCAGCTCCTCAGCCAGTTTCTTTAGTACCCTTGGATGTACTCTGGGCCTGGTGATTTGTCCACCTTCAATGCCAGCAGCCCCTCCCCTAACTCTATCCTCCTCTATCACTACATGTGTGTTCCCCTTCCCCACTCCTCTTTTCCCTACTGAAATCTTCTCTCTATTCCAGTCTTGTTTCCATTAAAAACACTCCACTGTCTTTTTTTACTCCTATGCATCACTGACTGTATCCTTAAGGAGATGGACATGGGGCACATCAGTGCTGTGCTGCCATCTTCATTGACTTTGCAAAGGCCTATAACATGGTGTTCTGCTCCCTCCTGGATAAGCTGAGAAGCGCAGATCCCTCTGTTGCAGTTGTCAACTACTTCAGATCCTACCTCTCTGACTGACTTCAGTCCAAGTCAGTGAGACCTTGAGCTACAGTTTGGGTTTCCTAAGGCTCCATCCTAGTGCTTATCTTGATCCTACCCAAGTCAGTCTTCATCATTCATTACGATTGGGTCTAGACCAGAGGACTGGACTCTCATAGGAATATGTTTCTTTAAGAATTTTGGAGTTGGGCAAGCCGATGTCTGAGACAGCTCCACCCATGAGGCAGACATATTACATGGTGATCGTGGACTGGCCCGTAACCGATGCTGCCCCCCCCCCAAAAAAAAATCTCCTCAGTTCTGTTTTTCCCACCATCGAGGAAGGATCTTTGTGAGGGAGTTCACAGAAACCACGTTAGCTCTGTTCACCAATTCGTTTTGGGCCTAGTCGACTCCATACTTCTCGTTGACGCCGTAAGTCTCGGCACCATTTGCAGCATCAAATCTTTGCTTTTTATTTTTTCTAGTTGTTCGAGTCTTTCTCCTGTTAATTTTCTAGGAACATGGATATGTTGTTCATCCACACTGTCTGGCAGGTTCCTTGCCACTTTAAATCTTGCCGGAAGGTCTTAAAGCTGGCTCCTCCCACCCACCCGGGTGGTAAAACTCTCGGCTCCGCCCCATGACGTCAGATCTTCCTTACCGCTTGGAAGCTCAGGTTCCCTCCTTAGTGCTCCGCATCTAGACTGGATCCAAAGTCTTCAGTTCACCCGAAAATAAATGTAAAGTTTTCTAGACTTTGGTCTACTTCTTCCTTTGCGGCTGTGATGGACAAATTGACTCCCGGTTTTCGGCGGTGCCCATGTCTGTAGAAGATGTCAGGACCAGTCTGCACTCCCGCGTCGTCCTGCCTCGGGCTTGACCACGACCCACAGGCCTGCGGAGTTGTGCAGGTCTTTTTAAAATGCGTCCTTGAGCCCGTGCTGCCCGGCTCCAGCAGGCGCCCGAGCGTTAGCTGCGGTGAAGTCCAGGAGTCCCGTTGGGCAGTTTCAGCGGCTGGCTTGGCTGAGCAATTCGGGAGCAGATGATGGCCCTCAAAGGAGGAGGCGGCCCAGGCTGCATCTTATCTTCATTAGTCGCGGCATTTATCCCGCTCTTTGGGATCCTCCTACACAGCTTCTTTGGGAGCTTTGCCAGCCCCTCCACGAAGGGTGAGGGGCCGACCGGGCTACTCTTCTCGGTCAAAAAGGAGGACTCTGGGGTAGAATCCCACCGTCGGCGTGGTGGGACGGTCCCTTCCCCGGACAGTCGACACTCGACTTCGGTCAAGGTTGTGGCTAAGGCCACTGGCTTCATGGTGTCCCCGTCAGGTCAGCCGGCCGAGACACCCATCGACGCGGTCGAGATTTTTCTCGACCTGTCGGACGGGCTGTCGACTGGTGAAGCCGACAACCCTTCATCGCCGGTTCCCCGGTGGAAACCGAGACTTACCCTCGCCTCCTGTCGGAGTCCCCGGTCAAGGCTCCCGAGCCGAGGGAGGAGCGGGTTTACCCCGCTCCCCCCCAGACCCACCCTCGGAAACACCGAGGGTCTCTGTCTCGGTCTCAGACCTCATCTCGGTCCAGCTGATCCCGCCCGACACTGGCGGTCGGTCTCGGCACCAGGAAAGTGGCAGCGCATCGTCCGTCTTCCTCCTTGGAAGAGGAGAGGTTCGCGAAGTGCGTCGGCATGAGGACTTAATGTAGCAGCAGCTCCTTCTGTCTGGGAACAAGCCCGGCGCGTCGCCGTCCCGGCCATTAAGTGGCTGTCACCCGAAGGCCAAAACAACCCTTGCAGTGGTGGAGGTGCCCAAGCCTGGGCGGTTGTTGGCTGAAACCAGCTGCCCCACCATTGTGGCGGAACCTCTGCCTCCCACAACCGAAATCGGGGGCTCCGACCAAGGATTCTTAGTCGGGTCAGGGTCTGCCCCACCGGTTGTCAGTCACTCTCACTCCCGACCGTCCTCGGCAGGTGGAGGGTAGCTCAGGCCCTAGGCAGCTCTTGCAGACTCCTCGAGTCTGACGATGACTCCTCCCTGTTTTCCAGGCCCCTTGACCTGGAGTCTTCTGGGGCAGTCAATGGACGAGCCCATCATCGTTCATGGGTCTGCCGGCTCATCTCTGAGTCCACGGGATGCAGCTCGAGCCCGTATCCAAGCGGGCCGTATCCCTCACAGAGATACTGGACCGAGGGGATTCTCCCACGGAAGCCTTTCTGGTGGCTGAAGCCATTGTTGGCCCAGCCTTGGAGCTATGGCAGCGGCCGGCTTTCTGTCCTGCGCCTTCGGCCAGGATGGCCAGTAAGTATGCGGTCCCTACCGGCTCTTTGTCCGGTTTCTCGGAACACCCCTCTGCGAAGGGGTTGGTCACCGACAGTGTTTTCTGGCGTTCCGGGAACGCTAGGGATGTGGGCAAGCCCCCTGACAAGGAGTCCAAAAAGCTGGACTATGCTGGGAGCAAAGTATACGCTGCATCCTCCCTCGGCCTCTGTCAGGCCAGTTCGGCCGTACTGATGGCGCACTTTTTCCACACCCTCATGGGCTCCCTGGATGAGGTGATCCCTCATCTCCGGCTGATCTGCAGACTACGGTCAAGCAGGTGCGGGATCAGGGAGGGGCAGTGGCGAAACAGCAGCTCCAAACGGCTCTTGATATCGGAGACTTCTGTGCCCGGTCAGTAGCGGCCACAGTGGCCATGCACCGCAGAGCCTGGCTGAGGATATCCACCTTTATGGCGGATACCCAGCACAAATTTGCAGACTTCCCCTTCTTGGGGACTGACCTGTGCAGCCCTGGAGTGGAAGGCCACCTCCAGAGGATCGAAAAGTCCAACGCCACCTTGGACTCTGTCACTTCTGCTCAGAAGGACAAAGGCCGTCGACAGCAACATAAGTCCTTTCGCCCTTCTGCCCCTGCTGCATGTCCGGCCCAGCAACACCAGCATCAGGGCCAGCAGGCTTGCACTTGGCACCCCAAAGCCAAGGCTGCAGCTTCCTCTAACAGGAAGCAGGGAGGAAAAGGCCCAGGAGGTCCCTCGGCCGGTCCTTTCTCCAAGCCTGCCCAGTGACGGGTTGAGGGGTGTCGCCCCCAACCTCGTCGCTTTCCCCTGGGTTCCCCCCGTGGGGGGGGACGGCTCTGCCACTTCCTTTCTGCCTGGTCCGCTATCACCACGGACCGTTGGGTGTTGGGGGTGGTAGGAAAGGGTCTGCCTCTGGAGTTCGAGCAGGCCCTGCCCTTCCGAGCCATCGCCCCACAGGGGGTTATGGGGTCCCCAGCCTCTCTGTCGGCCCGTCAAGCCGACATTGCCCTGCTCCTCTAAAAGGAGGTGATCAGGAAGGTGGCGGATCCTCCTCCAGACCCAGGGTTTGTGTCCAGGTACTACCTGGTCCCGAAACGGATGGGGGCCTGGCGCCCCATTGTAGACCTGCACGACCTGAACAGGTTCCTAAGGTCTCGAACCTTTAGGATGGTTACTCTGGCTCAGATCATTCCATCCTTGGAACGAGGCGTGTGGTTCTGTTCTCTGGACCTCCAGGACGCGTTCTTTCACGTCCCAATCTGTCCGTACCACCAGCGATTCCTCCGCTTCAAAGCAGAGGGGTCCCTCTACGAGTTCCGGGCCATGCCCTTTGGCCTTTCTCTAGCTCCCAGGGTCTTCATCAAATGCATGGCAGTGGTGACAGCATTCCTGCGGCGCCGAAGGGTCTGGGTGTACCCCTACCTGGATGACTGGCTGATTGCGGCCTCCTGCAGAATGGAGGTGGAGCGGTCCAGGGATCTGGCCCTCCAGGTTTGCTCTCACGGCTCCCGGCGGACAGGGCCGAGGTTCTTTCCCCCTTTGCCCAATCATTTCAGGTTGGGCAATTGCGCCCTGCCTGGGACTTCCTGCGCCTCCTGGGCCTCATGGCGGCCTGCACCAGCGTGGTCCGTTGGGCCCGTTGGCACATGCGTCCCCTACAGTGGGGACTGGCCAGCCAGTGGTCACAGTGCTCCGGTCCCTTGGATCAGCCAGTGACCCAGGAGATGTGGAACGCTTTCCAGTGGTGGATCGTTCCAGCTCATCTGCAGGAGGGCATCCCGTTTGTCCGCCCCGAGCCGACGGTCTCTCTTTCGACCGATGCCTCTCTGATGGGGTGGGGCTCCCATCTGGAGGGAGCACAGAGCGCACGGCCTCTGGTCCCTTTGGGAGTCCCGATGCCACATCAACTTGCTGGAGCTTCGAGCGGTTCGTCTAGCCCTCACGGCCTTCGCTCCATTTGTATGGGGTCAAGTGGTCCAGGTCCAGACGGACAGTACCACGACCATGTGTTACCTAAACCGCCAGGGCGGGATGCACTCCATGCCCCTGTGCAGGGAAACTCTCCACATTTGGTCCCTCGTGCGCAGTCTGGAGGCGGATCTCCTTGGCATCCATGTGGTGGGAGCCTCCAACATTCTGGCCGATGCCCTAAGCCCGATAGGAGCTGCGTCCCACGAATGGTCTCTCCTGCCAGAGGTAGTACAAGATCTGATCTCCCACTGGGCATGCCTCAGATGGACCTGTTTGCCTCCAGGGAGAATGCGAAGCTGAGGCTGTTTCATGCCCGCCCCTCACAGCAGGGCTCGCTGCAGGGGGATGCCTTCTTGAGGCCGTGGACCCCGGGCCTCTTCTGCGCCTTTCCCCCAATTCCCTTGATCCACAAGGTGCTTCTCAAGGCGAGGAGGGACATGGCGCAGGTGATTCTGGTAGCCCCAGACTGGCCCCACCAGTTCTGGTATCCAGATCTCCTCAGTCTCAGCTCCAGGCTCCCGAGGTGGCTTCCAGCCCGCCTGGACCTGATCTCAGTCAGTCGGGAAGGTATTCTATCCAGACCTTCAGTTCCTGCATCTGACGGCCTGGTTGCTGAGTGGCTAGAGTTCCAGGCCTTGGGTCTTTCCGACGAGGTCCTCAGTGTTGTTGATGCTTCCCGTAAGGAGTCAACCAGAAAATGCTACGCCTTTAAATGGAAGAGATTCTCCATTTGGTGTTAGGGCAAGGGCCTGGACCCTTCCTCCTGCTCCTTGGCAAACATTCTGGACTACCTGTGGTCCCTTTCTCAACTTGGGTTTCGGTCGATGACCCTTAAGGTGCACCTGGCAGCCATCTCTGCTTACCGGGCGCGGGACGGGAAGCAGTCTGCGCAGGAGAAGGTGGTTGGGTGCTTTTTCAAAGGCCTTGATCACATATCCCCTCCGGTGCGAGAACCTCTACCTCCGTGGGATCTATTGCTGGTATTGGCTAAGCTCATGGGCAAGTCATTCGAACCGATGCACAGGTGTGACATCTCACCTGTTGTGGAAGACTGCCTTCTTGGTGGCTATCACGTCAGCCAGAAGGATGGGAGAGCTCCAGGTGCTTTCCATCGAGTCCTTATCTGGTTTTCCACAGGGACAAGGTTGTCCTGCGCCCCCACCCAAAATTCCTTCCGAAGGTGGTATCAGAGTTTCACCTCAATCAGGTGTTGACTCTGCCGGTGTTCTACCCCAATCACACCTCGGAGGCCGAATATAGGCACCATACTTTGGATCCTAGAAGAGCGCTTGCTTATTATCAGGAGCGGACGGCTGAAGTTCGGGGAGAGATTCGCCAGCTGTTTGTCACCTATGCTGAAGCCGCACCTGGCAGACCTGCAGCCAAGCGGACAATAGGAAGGTAGGTCACCTCCTGCATAGATCTCTGCTATAGGTTGGCGGGCATGGAGCCTCCCAGAGGGACAAGAGCTCATTCTACCCGCCATACCGCTGCATCGGTGGCTGCTTCCAGGGACGTCCCCATCCAGGAAATCTGCAGGGCTGCTACCTGGAAGTCAGCACACACCTTCATTACCCATTACCACATCGACCTTGAGTCACGCCGGGATGCTGGTTTTGGGGCCTGGGTTCTCCAGTCATTATTCCCTAAGTAGGGGTGTGCACCTTGCCTCCCTCCTCCTGGAGAACTGCTAGGAGTCTGCCAGACAGTGTGGATGAACAACATATCCATGTCCCTAGAGATACAGGTTACTCACCTGTAACAGGAGTTCTAGGAATGGTATATGTTCATTCACATGACCCACCCGGCCTCCTCGGCTTTGACCCACAACCTGGCTTCCAGCGGGCTAGATCTGGCGTCATGGGGCGGAGCAGAGAGTTTTACCACCCGGGTGGGTGGGAGGAGCCAGCTTGAAGACCTTCCGGCAAGATTTAAAGCGGCAAGGAACCTGCCAGACAGTGTGGATGAACAACATATACCATTCCTAGAACTCCTGTTACAGGTGAGTAACCTGTATTTATAATATATTTCACTGTTTTGTTTATATTGACTAAACTTTTCCATTGAATGTTTTTGACAGTCTCCCTGTACCCTTCCCCAGCTCACATCTGGAAACAAGCCTTGACTCAGTGAGCCTTTCCCAGTGAACAAGTTTCAATAAATAAAGTAAAAAGTATTGTACTGGTTTTGAGGAGGTGTGGAAAGCTACATTACTAGATTTGAAGATGACACTGTGATAGCCTCACCCCAGCTACCCGCCTTGCCCTTGCAAAAGGGGTTCTTCTCCCCACGCTCAGCTATGGGCTCACCTCCTTCGTGAACGCTCCAAAAACCTGGCTTACAAAATGGGACACAGCGTACGATAATGTATGTTGCTTTGCCGTGTCAGCCCCCCGCTGTACCCATCACTGTCAACTCTACTCCGGGCTAGGGTGACTCTAACCCAATAACCACCGATCCTTTTGTCATGGGCAACTTCATAGACAGCGTCATCAGAACGTCACACCCACCGGTACTTGCTGAACTGCTCAAGCCTGCCTACCGGCTGAGGTCCAGTGATTCCTTTCTCTTATGGTCCCCAAAACTTGTTCCCTTGCATGGGATCGCACCTTCGCAGCCCTAGCTCCCAGAGCCTGGAACCTACTCCTTGCTCATCTAAGGGCTGCTCCCTCCCACATTTGCTTCAGGTCCTCCCTCTGGGGCTACTTAAAACAAGCATCCTCCTGCCCTTGCTCTTAGCTGTCCCACGCTGTTTGGTGGGCCTGTGTCCCAGTGACTACGCGCGTTTGCCGCATGTGTCTAGTGAGTACCCTGAATCCGCCTTGCTGATATGTTTGCTTTCTTAACTGCCTCCTGTTGTGTTTTTTTTTTTTTTTTACAGTAATGGTAGCACTCATTCTAAACGGGAGTCTAGTAAAGAGTTGTTGGTTACATATACAACTCAACATCGGAGCAGAAAAAGGCAGTGTTACATTTGACCTGTACTTACCCCAGTATATACGGTTCTTATCTTAAAGTGATGGAGAGGCAAGGCTTCCATGCTCCATATTCATACCTCGAAAAACTCTTACATGCTTCTGGTGCTGTCCGGGCTTCTGGCACCCTAGCTAAAAGAAACACACAAAGAACCAGTATTCTGTATATTATTAGGTACATTTACATAAGAATAAGGAGGCATTGTAGTGCCACCCATGCGTACAGTCCTGGTTAGCCAAGTGTGACAGTTCCATTTACATAATCCTGTTACCTTTAGTAGTACTGCCTCCTGTTGTTGCCATGTCTCGACCTTGTACTTGCCATTGTGTTTGTTACTGCCTGTACGTTGACTGTGAATTGTTATTCCCTGTACCTTGTAATTCTCCCGGGTTGCACCTGAAAATAAGTACTTGACGGTCTAGCTTGCTTACCTGGTAAACAAAAGCTAAATAAATAAATAGCTGGTACGGTCAACAAAAAGGAACAATATGCAAGTTTACTGAAAGACTTGGATAGACTTTGCAGTGTGTCTTCGCACCCTGGCACTTCATTTACAAAAGGACTTGGACGGATTCTACTGCGTCTCCTCACAATTCCGGGCAGAAATTTACAGAGAGAGACTTAAATAGATTCTGCTCTATCTCTCTTTGTAGTGTGGACCTTCCTTTTAAATAATTGCTTGAATAGATTCCAATGTCTCTCTTGGTAATGCGGACCTTTATTTTCAAAAGAACTTTGATAGATTCTTCAGCATCTCTTCACAGTCTACACTTTCATATACAGAAAGACTTGCATAGACTTTGCTGCGTCATGTCGCAATCCAGACCTTCATTTTTCATTGTTTTGACTATCCCAGGCTACAGTATTTCCAGGCAACAATGGCAGTCTGAGACCGCACCTGGGAGAAACAGTGCCAAGCTATAATAAGTTTTAGCAGGGAAAGGGTCGCTGGTACCTGCTAGATATACTGCTTTCTGCTTGTCTTTAACCAAAAAATGAATGCAACAAATTATTACCTTGGTCCAGCGTGTTCTCCTTTATTAAAGCACTGAGGCTGTGCAAATACATATAGATTCCTGCAAATGTACTGTCATTGCTGAAAATTCTGTATGTGTACTATGTCTGACTTCTACTTGTTCCCATGATGTTTTCTTGTATCTAGTATTGTCTACATACCCTTTGTTGTAATCTTCCGGGTTGTACCTGAAAATAGGCAGCTATGCTGTCTAGTGTACCTACCCGGTTAACAAAAACTAAATAAAATTAAATTTCCAAAGTATAGAAGCAAAGGACAAGTAAAGTACAAACTCGTATTACCAGCTTTCTGGACCCCCCTCCTCTTGGCTGTTGTCACCACGTCATCTGCCTGATGCGTTTCTCACAGGCTGATGACCCATCAGTTTCAGCCTCTTATCTGGCATCTCTTAGAGGAAATCATTCCATAAACATAAGATGGCATTACAGTGTGCAAGCAGGTGCTGTGTAAATTCTCCAGTGTGATTGAGAAGTTATTTTTCTTTTATGTTTCTTTATTGTTAACAGTTATGGTACATGCAGCACACTTCACTCAGCCTCTGACCTCAATATGTTTTCTACATAGTTAGAAATAAGAAATGTGAAAAAATAAAATTTCTTCTCTCTTTTGAAAAAAAAAAAAAAATATATATATATATATGTATAATCTGAACATTTCTATATTAGTAGATTTATAGATGGTGAATGTGATGGTTAATTATCGTGATGGTTTTTAAAGATATGACCCAAATGTCTGAACAACTGCTGCTGTAGTGAGCAACCAGCTGTAGTCTCTGTCATTTTTAACTTTATGGGAAAATTGACACAGCACCTGCATCATACTTAGGGCACAAGATTTTCCATTTTCAACAGAAAACACTAGTAAAAAACTGAATTTGTGATTTTTGGGAGCCAAGTATTCATGAAAACCCCCACTTTGCACCATCTTCTTGGACAAGCCCCTCCATTCTGAACCAAAATGCTGATTTTTTTTTTTTTTCCTTCAGTTTTGGGGGGAAAAACTGATTTCAAGATTTTGCCTAATGGATTTGGCCATTATTTGAAAATGGAAAATCATTGGCTGTACACACTGTAATGCTTTTATGTTTATGGGATGATTTCCCTATGAGAGATGCCAGGTAAAAAGAGGTTGAATCTGTTGGGTCATCAGCCTGTGAGAAAGTGCGAGCGTGTGAAACGCGTTGGGCAGATGCTGTGGTGACGTCAGCAGCGGAAGGGGGGATCCAGGAAGCTGGTGATATGAATTTGTATTTTGGAAATTTGCACAGCCTTAGCAGGGCTTGCGTTAACCCCCTACTGAAGTCCGCAAATGGGATTTTTGAGGATTTTGAAGCAATAATAAAAGCAGAAGTAGTATCTGATAATGTTGTACAGAGCTACTCCAGAAATTTGACACCAAGATTTTTGGTCTGACCCCCAACATTTGAAGCAGAGGGTCAAACTGACTCCCACTTTACTAGTGCTAGTAAAGACGGAGCTAGCCATTACCTAATGTAAGTTGAAATCAGCTGATATCTGTTATGACAATAACCGAACTTGCCTATACTTTCAAACTGTTTCCTACTTGAAAATGGCTGTTTGTAATTATAATCTTGTACTAGTCCTGCTACCAGAACTTCATATGCTTTACCCATGTATGATTCCTTCTTGCTGTAACTGTGTACTCTGTAAGTCTTGTTTGTGTCCTGTATTCTAACATACTAAAAAGCCAGCAAAATAGGCCAGATAGTCTCTCTTGTCTGCTCGAAAGCCAGCAACCTAATGACTGCTCGCTTTACCACCCCCCCAGCCCCCAGTAGGATCTTTTTCAGTTTGTTTCCCCTTGTACCTATCCCACCCCTTCCTGAATCCCTCCACTGTGCCCTCCTCCACCAGCCTCCCAGGCAATGCATTCCATGGCTCCACCACTCTCTCAGTGAAAAAATGCTTCCTGTGCTCCCCTGTAGTCCCCCTCCAGTTTCCACTCGTGGCCCCTG
Source organism: Neoceratodus forsteri (assembly GCA_016271365.2). Classification (NCBI taxonomy): domain Eukaryota; kingdom Metazoa; phylum Chordata; order Ceratodontiformes; family Ceratodontidae; genus Neoceratodus; species Neoceratodus forsteri. The sequence continues at coordinate 1,130,853,917 of CM028133.1, read as the reverse complement.
GTTTTCCCCCCTTCTTTAGCTTAAAGAGTTCCCTGGTTCCACTCCTGTTTATTCCTTTTACATACTTGAAAACCTCTATCATATCTCTCCTATCCCGCCTCTCCTCCAGTGTGTAAAGCCCAAGCTCTTCAAACACCATGAAGTCTTGCTATATTATAACAATAGCAGTCAGCCACTGCAGCTGAACTGCCCCGGAGAGGAAGGAGTAACTCCAGAAGATCTGGAGTTCTACAGTGCGAGGGCGCTGTGCCCAAAGCTCTATCTGGCAGTTTCAAATGAAACTGTCAGATTCTTTACTCCGCTTCACTGAACAGTCGCTCCGGAGATCAGCTCCTTCAGCTCGGTTCATTCTCGGTTCAAGCGAGTATTTTTCGGTTCATTTGAACCAGCAAAAGTTATTATTTTTACCGCATTTCGGTTTTAAAGCTCTATCTGGTAACCGTAAGTACAAAAATTTAAGTCTGTGTGGAAAATTAATTATCGGTTCGGTTTTGAACCGATCGGTTGGTTTTTTCTGTATTTTAAAAGTGTACAGTGGGTTTTAGAGCGGTTCCGGTTCTTATCGGTTCTAAAAAACGGAATTATAACGCTTTTTCAAACACCGTGACACGGTTAGGAACCGATAAGGGTGTTCTCACCTGGCACTGCCATCAAAGGGCAAGTTTTGTTAGGCTGGCATTATGTCTGAGAAACCCAAAAGAAAAAACGGCCCACTGGGTTTCAACACTGTGATGATGTCTGTGGGACGCCTTTGCCAAGGCTGACCCACACACCACTTGTGTTTATTGTCTGGGGTTGACCACCTCCTGTCAGACTGCCAGGTGTGTAAAATTTCCTGCAGCCACCCTGGAGAAGAGATTGGGCCGCTCAGGAACGAGAGGCAAAAAGTCCGCTGACCCGATGGCCAGCCCGGTCCAGTACCCACTGGACCAGAGGGAGTGCCCTCTGACCAGGCGAGACTTCCTCGGCAAAGGAAGGCTGGTTCAGAGGAACCAGTCCCAAGTAAAAGACAAGGAAATCAGTAGGTCTGGAGTCCAAAATTGTGTCTCCAACTGCTGCAGAGATAGCTAAAGCCATTCAGATTGTCCAGTCACTGTCTCAGGGATCTGTAGAACCACCAACAGCTGGTAAAAGGTTGGTTCGTTCAGTCCCAGTGGTTCAGGATTTTGAAGTTGAGGATTTTTATGAACCACAGGAGGGGGAGGAGGAATTTGATCATTATATGTGTGGCTGGGGGTCTGGACGTGCCCATTGAACCGGACATTTCTCCAGACAGACCTTTAGAATCTCCTCCTATTCTGTCTGAGTCCCCTTCTTTCTTTATTTTTTACAAAAAGGTTGCAGAAACCCTCCAGCTTCCTTTAGAGGAGGCTGTGGATGAGCAAGAGGAGCCTGATTATGTGGAAATGATGGATATTCCAGAGTCTAGGAGGTTGTCTATTCCTTTGCATAAGTCATTTAGGAAGCAAACAACAAAGATTTTAAAAAATCCTCATTCTGTCCCTCTGTAGATAAAAAATGGACAGAAGGTATACTTTGTCAGGCTCGGATACAGACTTCCTTACTGAGCAGTGTAGTCATGTAGGTATGGTACAAGCTGCAGCCTGTGACAAGGCTAATATTCCTCTGGCCTCACATCCTCCTGATAAGGATTCCAGGAAGATTGATGCCATGGCAAGAAACAGTATATGGCAGCTTCTTTGGGGCTCAGGCAGGCAAATTATATGGCTATGTGGCTAGATATCAGAAATCTAGGTGGGACACAGTATTGCAGTTAGCCAGAAGCAGGCCCACTGACCAGCTGGCTAGTGAGTTGGAACAGGTGGCTGCTGATGGCATTGAAGCCTCTAAAGTTCAATTTCATACTGCTGTTGATGTTAATGATGTTTCTTCTAGGGTCATGGCCACTTCTGTAGCTTCCTGTAGGTTGGCATAGCTCAGATGCACTAATCTGTCCCAAGATACCCAGTCAAAGGCTATGGATTTTCCTGTAGTGGGAAATTCTCTTTTGGGAACAAACAGAAAACTATATGAAAAGATGGATGAATACAGAACTACCTACAAAAGTGCCCAGGCTAAGGAGAAGCATGCCATGCCACAAAGGCATGCTCCCAGAGGTAGGGGCAGGCCTTTTCCAGGCCTTTTTACCAATTTCAAGCCTCCTCTGCTGTCTCGCAGAGGGGTTTCTTCAGAGGCAGGGGTAGACGAGGCTCAAGTAGACCGTCCCCCTCCCCTCAGCCTAAGGCTGCTGCTAAGCAGGCACCCTGATGGGGTGCCCAGGGCCGATTCTCCTGTACCAGTGGGGGGCAGGTTGGCCTATTTCAGCCGGAACTGGCTGTCCCTAACTACGGACAGATGGGTTCTGGAGGTAATAGGCCAGGGTCTGGTTCTCAGCTTCAAACACTTTCCAAAGATGAGAGCCAGGCATTTTCCACCTGCAAATCCTTCAGAAGCCCTTGCTTTGGAAGCAGAGGTTTCTTGCTCTGCTGGACTGCAAAGCAGTGGAAGAGGGTTCCTCCTTGCCATCAGGGCAAGGGGCTTTATTCAAGATACTTTCTTACCCCAAAAAAGACAGGAGAATGGCGGCCCATTCTAGATTTAAGATACTTGAACAAGCATCTGTTGAAACCAAAGTTCAGAATGTTGACTCTGGCAATGATATTGCCTTCCCTAAGGCCAGGGGACTGGCTAGCTTCCCTGGACCTCAAGGATGCCTATTTTCATGTTCTGATCAGGCCTTCTCACCGAAAGTACCTCAGGTTCGAACTGCCCTCAGGCCACTACCAGTTCAGGGCAATGCCCTTCGGCCTTACCTCTCCGCCAAGGGTATTCACAAAATGTCTCTTGTAGTAGTGGCTCGCTTAAGAAGGCAAGGTTGCTGTGTTTCCTACCTGGACGACTGGCTCATTGTGGGTCAGTCTCCAGGTCAGGTGAAATCCCACTTGCAAGTCACCCAGCAGCTTCTCACTTCCCTGGGATTCCTGCTAAACTTACCAAAGTCAGTTCTGGAACCAGTTCAGGTCCTAACTTTCATAGCGCAGAATTGAACACAAGGTTAGCCAGGGGCTTTTCTTCCCTCGGAAAGGTGGACAGACTCATCGCCCTGGCATCCTCCTTTACCCTGCGGGTCTCTCGACCAGCAAGGCATTTTCTGCAACTCCTCGGGCACATGGCTGCTTCCACAGCTGTCGTGCAGGGAGCAAGATTCCAGATGAGGGACATTCAGTTCCATTTGAGGGCCTATTGGTCTCAAAGGAAGGACCCCCTTACCAAGTTGGTCCCAGTTACTCAAACTCTGATCCTAGCCCTCCACTGGTGGCAGGTCCAGAGCAATTTAAGACAGGGGTTCCCTTCATTCCCATTTCTCACTCCCTCACCCTCACCACGGATGCCTCCCTGTTAGGGGTGGGGGCTCACCTGGCGACCTTGCCACTCGGGGGTATGGTCTCCTCAGGAGTCTCTGCTCCACATCAATCTTTTGGAACTCAGAGCTGTCTTTTAGCTCTTGGTGTTTCAGAGTCTGTCCAGAACAAAGTGGTTCAAGTCAGGACAGACAATACCACCCACAATGTGGTACATCAACAAGCAAGGGGCACTCGGTCTTCAGCCTTGTGCGAAGCAATGAAGTTGTGGTCTCTGGCTTACTCCTGAACACCTCCCTGATGTGGTTCATCTCCCAGGGAAGGACAATGTCTAGGCGGACGCCCCTCAGCAGAATTTCTCAGGGCCCATCACGAATGGGCTCTGAATCCTGAAGTGCTGGGGTCTGTCTTTGCCAGATGGGGCACTCCTCAGATAGATCTTTTAGCAGCCCCAGATAACCACCAACTTCCTCTTTCTGTTGCAGGCCTCCAGTTCTGGGCTCAGTCCCTCTGGACGCCTTTCTGTTGGACTGGAAAGGAAGTTCCTGTATGCCTTTCCCCCTTTCCTCTCCTTTTCAGGGTACTAGTAAAATCAGATCTCAACCTTGCAGAGTGATTCTGATTGCCCCAGATTGGCCAGACAGCCCTGGTACCCTCTGCTCCTGTCCTGGCAGTCCACCCTGCCCTGAGCCTGCCCAGAGTCCACGACTTACTGGCCTGTGCACAGGGGAGAGTGTGGTATCGGACCTCAAATCCCCCACCTCAAGGCTTGGCTCTTGAGGAGCTAGAATTTGCTGACTTACACCTTCTCAAGGTGTCATGGATATTTTAAAGGCTTCAAGGAAGCCTTCCACTAGGGCCACTTATAATTCTAAGTGGAAGAGGGTTTCCATCTGGTGCTCTGAGAGGCAGATTATCCCAGAATTTGCTGATCTTCCCATTCTACTGGACTATTTGGTCCATCTGAATTCCCTAGGCCTTAGACCAGCTACCCTGAAGGTTCATCTGGCAGCTGTCTCTGCTTTTGTGTCAGCAGGAAGCCTGCCTCCCTTTCTTCTCACCGGTGTTCTCAAGTTTTTAAAGGGTTACTTCATACTAACCCTCCTTTTGAGACCAGCTCCGCCTGGGACCTGAATATTTGCATTGCTCAGTTAATGCAACCCCCTTGAGCCTCTGTCTTCTGCAGAGCTCAAGTATTTAACTTGAAAACCGCTTTCCTAGTAGCTATCACCTTGCACAGACGCATAAGTGAGCTACAGGCCCTGTCAGTGGAAGAAGATTTTATCTCTTTCCATAGAGATAAGGTAGTCCTTAGGACTAATAGAAAGTTTTGCCTAAGGTGGTTTCTGATTTCCACCTGAATCAATCTATCTCTCTCCCAGTATTTTCACTGAGCATTCTTCCTCAGGTGAGAGGAGACTGCACAGCCTGGATGTCAAAAGAGCCTTAAGCTACTATTTAGAGCGCACTAGAGGTCATAGGTTCAATCCTCCAACTCTTTTCTTACCTATGGCGAGGTTGGCAAAGGAAACCTACCACTAAGAGAACAATTGCAAGGTGGATTGTTTCTTGTATCCAATTCTGTTATCAGAAACTGGGTAGAGTACCCCCTCAGGATTGAGGGCACACTCCACCAGGGTACAGCTGCGTCTCTAGCGGCTGCTGGAGACATCCCATTCTGGAGATTTGTCAAGCTGCTACCTGGAAGACAGTTCACCTTTTACCAAGCATTATTCCCTGGATGTCCAGTCCAGGAGAGATGCTCGGTTTGGCACAGCTGTGCTTCAGAGCCTATTTCCTAAGTAGGTTCTGACCCTCCTCCATGGAGGTACTGCTGTGCAATCTGTTATTGTTATAATATAGCAAGACTTCATGGTGTTTGAAGAAAAATTACTCACCTTAGTAATTGCTTTTCTTCTCATGGAGTCTTGCTATATTATAACCACCCTTCCTCCTGCCCCTCTCAGAACTTCTACTTGGGTAGGGGTGGCGAATTGGTGCAAGCACTGTGTCATGCCATTGTAGTTTTTTCCCTTACCCTCTTTTCCTTTGGGTTAGGGATCTAGATTGTTTCATTTAGGTTATTTATATTGCCCCCTTCCTGGACTTGAGTCTTTGGGGGAAGGGGGGGTTCATATGTGCTTGTCAAGGGTGGTAAAACGAACCATAATACCATCAATTTTTGTTATTATGGCTCTGAGTGTTTCTTTGTTCTTTATATTGTTGTTATTACTACTAGTAGGTAGCCATGGGCTAGTGTAGTTTTTTTTCCACACAGACTTTCCGTCCTTTGATGTTAGCTTCGTAAAGATCTGACAGTTTCATTTGAAACTGCCAGATAGAGCTTTGGGCACAGCGCCCTCGCGCTGTAGAACTCCAGATCTTCTGGAGTTAACTCCTTCCTCTCCGGGGCAGTTCAGCTGCAGTGGCTGACTGCTATTGTTATAATATAGCAAGACTCCATGAGAAGAAAAGCAATTACTAAGGTGAGTAATTTTTTCTTCCAGTCTCTCCTCATAAGGCCTCCCCTCCATGCCCTGAATCATCCTGGTCGCTCTCCTCTGAACCCTCTCCAGCAGCGCCATGTCCTTCTTCAGATGAGGTCTCCAGAACTGTACACAGTACTCGAGCTGCGGCCTGACCAAGGCATTATATAATGGGAGGATCACCTCCCTCCTCCTGGACGTAATTCTCCCCAGGCTATGCAGCCCAGTATCCTGTTTGCTTTGGCTGCAGTTCTGATGCAGAGCCTTTGTAAATGAGTCCGTGATTCAAAGATTGTAATTCTAAAGAATGTTAAATAAATAAAATAAATAGTTTTTATTTACCAGGTAAGTGCACTAGACCAAACGTTGCCTATTTTCAGGCACAACACGGGAGAGTTATAGACAGAGGAAACGGCAATAACAAGAGACAATACATTACATGATTTTGTGCCGGGATTAGCAAAAACTTGAGTAACTTTAATAAAGAACATCATGTTGGACCAAGATAATAATTAGTTTCATTCATTTTATGGCTAAAGATGAGCGGCAGGCAGCATATCTAGCAGATGCCAGCTGCCCTTTCCCTGCTGAAACTGTAATATTTGCAGGCCACGACCAAGCTCTGGCAATAGTCTACCCCACCTGACCTGAGTGTATAGCTGGGGATAGAGCAATAAAAAATGAAAATCCAGATTGCTTCTAGAGGCTAGCTGAAAGAGATACAGCCCTAAGGAAAAAGTTCCAGTTAGACTGGGCAGAAACAAGGCAAGTGCTTTTAAAGGTGAACAAGTGTAAAATTATGCATCTCGGGTGAGGAAGCACGTGTTGAATGATAAAGATTGTTACTTCTGAGCTGGGGAAAGATTATGGAGTTATAGCCCTCTCCTCCAGCTCCAGCTGTACTTGCTTCCAATAATCTTTGAACCTCTCATTTTGCGCTGAAACTCCACACTGTTTTGTTACTGTATGGTTTAACCTAATCTTAATATCTAACACATGTTGTGTCTGTTTGGACTGTATTCCACTGGAACTGATGATGTTTTACTGCCCTTTATGTAACTAGATTTGACATGGAACTTTTGTAAACAAGCACCTGTGCCTAGAGGTGTGGTCCGAATTAAATAAACAGACAGACATAGCAACAAAAGGTTGGAAGGGATTTAATGTCCCCCAGAGTGTGGGTGTTTATTATAACCAGGACTTGGAAACAAACCAAATATTTAGACAAACAGGATGCTAAGTTGTATCGAGAGGGGAAGAGAACATGTATGCAACACTTTTCACCAGGAGTGGCATGCTGAGCTGTAAAACCTCGCGTTTCCAGAGGTCATTGGGAAATGAGTACCACAATTCAGACACAAGAATCGTACACTATTATTCTGAAAGGTACCACCAGTCGAGGGCCAGTACTGATAAAATAAAGAACTTGGCACACACCAAGCTTGAAATGGAACAAAGTGTTATTTATTGTTAACAAGTACTGGACATGACAAAAAAGGTGGACTGCAGCCCCTGGGGGAATGGGTACAAGGGGTAGATGGAGCAGACAACACAAACGTGGATAATTGTACAGAACTGTAGAATCTCCATAGCGATATGAGAAGAGAGAAACATCTGAGCATAGAGCAGCCTGGTGACCCAGACGCACTTCATGAACGAAATCCTTGTCTAAGAGTGCATTCAGGTGCTGCAGTCATGATTGGGGGGATCTCTACCCATGGCAGTATGCCTCCGGCCAGGGAGGAAGGAGTTGCTGCCTTCCGCAGTGACTTTTTTTTTTAACTTTATTTTTATTAAAACATTTCCATAGACTGAAACATTGGAAAATGCATATAGTGTACAGTCTACAACTGTATAAACATATTAGGACCTAAAGTCCCTTAATCTTAGGAGATAGTGCATCCACGATATAAAGATACCACATTGGAGGGAGTAAACGTCAAAACATTTGGATATAAAGAACAAATGTATAAGCTGTGTAAATGAGTGCAAGAGCTACATGGCAGGTACCTAAAATACTGATTGTCCAGCAGTGTCCCTTGGAAAAAAAAATAGCCTGGCCTACTAGGGACCTGCGATGCCATGTATATGCCCTAAGTTATAATAGACTATATTTTAAGCCTGGAAGCATTATAAGAGATGAAGAGTAATTATACAGTAGTACTATAGCTCACTCCAATTATACCTAGCCGTCAGCATAACACTAATGAGGTACATTACCCCAAACAGAGTATAAAAAACTTATTTAAGAACAAACTAAAGACCGGCTGGAAGTCAAAATTATGTCTAGAAATTTGCTGGATGATTTCACAGCACGATTTTAAAACTCACAGGTCCTGCCTGACCCTAACCTGCTCTTTACCCTGGTCTAGGCCTGGACCTAGGAGGGGTAGAAGGCTGCACAAAGACGGAGGTAACGTACTTCAGGGAGGTGGATTTCAAGGAAATGGGAAGGATCCTTAAGAAGCATTTGGATGGGACTGGGCCAGACATGGACGCTGACAGTAGGTGGGAAATCATCAGGAGGGGGTGCAGGATGCTACCAGCACCTGTGCAAGAGTAAGACGAAAACGTGGTAGGGCCGGTAACCCTGCTGGTGGACCAGGGAGGTTCAGGACATGGTGAGGGGAAAGAAGGCGGCTTATAGGCATTTCAAGTGCTCAAGGAGTGAAAGGGATCGAGGGGAATACGAGCTGATGGCCAGAAGGGCCACTAGGGTGGTGAGGGCGGCTAAGGCAAGGAAGGAGCAGAACCTGGCCAGGGAAATTAGGAGAGGGAATAAGGGGTTCTTTAGATACATTGGGGAAAAACGAAGGGTGAAGGGGCAGATTAGCAGGATTAAAACCGGAGGGATGGGCACAAGATCCGGGGAGCAGGCTGAGGTACTAAATGAGTACTTCGCCTCAGTTTTCACCAAAGAAATGGGGGGCTGCATCATACATGGAAGGAGATGGTGGAACTTTGGGGGGCCTTGCTGATCTTCAGGTCTGGGAGAGGATGGGCCATCACTGGCGGGAGGGGGGAAGGCAAGGCATGGGGATGAGGTAGCGGAGGTGGAAATCACGGCAGAGAGAGTGAGGGAAGCCCTCAGGTCCCTTAAGGTGGAGGAAGCACCGGGGCCAGATAAATTTACATCCCAGAATGCTGAAGGAACTGGCTGATGTCCTGGAGAAACCCCTGGCGGAGCTTTTCAACATCTCTCTGAGGACAGGGTGGGTGCCCCAGGATTGGAAGGTGGCGCATATAGTGCCTATCCACAAGGGGGGGGGGAGTCAAGGGAGGTGGAAGGAACTACAGGCCCATCAGCCTGACATCGGTGGTGGGCAAGGTGATGGAGGGCATTGCCAAGGAGAGGCTAGGGGGGAACCTGGAAAAGTTGGGGTGCCTGGACGATAGACAGCATGGATTCGTCCCAGGGAAATCGTGTCAAACAAACCTTGTGGAGTTCTATGACTGGGTGACAAGAGCCTTGGAGCTGGGTAGACCGGTGTATGTCCTCCAGTTCCCTTACTTTAATCGGAGCCACCAGAGGTCTTATCCTTCCTAGGATTATCCATTCTGACAGAGTCCTCTTTCTGTTGGGGTACTCAGAATTGTAGAAATCCTGAGGTAAAATGCTGATTTTAGTGAATTTAAAAATAGTGCTGGAGCTGTAAAGGATGCTTCTATTCAGCTCGGGCTCCACAGCATGCCCCCCCCAGTGACTTTTCTGGTACGCTGAGGAGTTGGTTCCATCACAAAGTCCTGGCACTGCTGCTTTGTGCAGCTAGGCAGGATGTGACTGTGCAAGGCGATGTGGGAAGAGGGTTGATTGATGGAGTAAATGGGTAAGATCCCATGCTGCTCTTGCACGATAAATGTCCGTACTCTTACACGCTACAGCATGTAGTCTTGGCCTTTACCAGAGGAGGACTTCAGAGAGGAACTCTGGGACCCCCCTCTGACCCTGCCACAAGAAGTAAGCCCTAGAGGAATACAGGCTGAGGATAGTGGTTTTCTGGGTAGGGCCCCTCTTTTACATCACCATGGGGAGTAAGCCTTTGAAGAGTATAGGTTAAGGGTAGTGGTCGTTTGGATTCTGTCCCTCCATGACCACCACAGGGAGGGAGCCTTGGAAGAGTAGGGGCTGAAGGTAGTGGTTGTTGTCTGCATTGGGTCCCAAACTGACTCAACCATAGGGAGTCTTCGAAGAGTATAAGCTGAGGAAAGCGGTTGTCTGGGCTGGGACCCCTATAAAATAAAAAAAGCATAGCAAAATGATTACAGAATGTAAACACATCAAAACAAAATTATGTCATTGTGCAAATAGCACAAATATTACTATTTCTGAAGTAAAATAGTAACCGTTTGATCTGCAGATCTTAGTCTGCCTCTTCAGAAAAGAGATAGATGATTCCTGATGGAGGGCCTGTGGAGTCCTAAGGTAGCATCCCACACAACCTCCCCGCTGATCGATGAGCATCCACAACCTTTAAAAACAAAAACACAAAACACAACGTCAATGCTGATCAATGAGCATCCACAACCTGCAAAAACACAAAGCACAACCTCAGCGCTGATCGATGAGCATCCACAACCTGCAGAGACACAAAACAACCTCAGCACCGATCGATGAGCATCCACAGCCTGCAGAAACACAAAACACAACCTCAGCGCTGATCGATGAGCATCCACAACCTGCAGAAACACAAAACAACCTCAGCGCGATCGATGAGCATCCACAACCTGCAGAAACACAAAACACAACCTCGGCGCCGATCGATGAGCATCCACAACCTGCAGAAACACAAAACACAACCTCGGCGCGATCGATGAGCATCCACAACCTGCAGAAACACAAAACACAACCTCGGCGCCGATCGATGAGCATCCACAACCTGCAGAAACACAAAACACAACCTCAGCGCCGATCGATGAGCATCCACAACCTGCAGAAACACAAACACAACTCTCAGCGCTTTGATCGATGAGCATCCAGCCTGCAGAAACACAAACACAACCTCAGCGCCGATCGATGAGCATCCACAGCCTGCAGAAACACAAAACACAACCTCAGCACTGATCGATGAGCATCCACAACCTGCAGAAACACAAACACAACCTCGGCGATGCATTATGAGCATCCACAACCTGCAGAAACACAAAACACAACCTCGGCGCGATCGATGAGCATCCACAACCTGCAGAAACACAAAACACAACCTCGGCGCCGATCGATGAGCATCCACAACCTGCAGAAACACAAAACACAACCTCAGCGCTGATCGATGAGCATCCACAGCCTGCAGAAACACAAAGCACAACCTCAGCGCTGATCGATGAGCATCCACAGCCTGCAGAGACACAAAACAACCTCAGCGCCGATCGATGAGCATCCACAGCCTGCAGAAACACAAAACAACCTCAGCGCCCGATCGATGAGCATCCACAACCTGCAAGCACAAACACAACCTCAGCGCCGTTCGATGAGCATCCACAGCCTGCAGAAACACAAAACACAACCTCAGCGCTGATCGATGAGCATCCACAGCCTGCAGAAACACAAAACACAACCTCAGCGCTGATCGATGAGCATCCACAGCCTGCAGAAACACAAAACAACAATCTCAGCGCTGATCGATGAGCATCCACAGCCTGCAGAAACACAAAACACAACCTCAGCGCTGATCGATGAGCATCCACAACCTGCAGAAACACAAAACACAACCTCGGCGCTGATCATCCACAGCCACAGCCTGCAAAAACACAAAACACAACCTCACGCTGATCGATAAGCAACCACAGCCTGCAAAACACGAAACACAACCTCACGCTGATCGATAAGCAACCACAGCCTACAAAAACAAAATTGAAATTGTAGTTAGGTTCTAGTCTGGAAATCTAGCCTAGGACTGAAAACACTACACAAAACTAAAGAACTAACCCCTAACACCCCAGAAAAACTCTACTACAGTTAAAGACCCTGTCCAATGTGCCTTACTGTCCTGTGGAGGCAGCCCCAGCTGGTATTTTGTCAGGAACAGCAGGCATTTTTGCCAGAGGGGAGCGTCCCACCTACCTGTCAATCTTTTGAGTGGAGTAGGATGTGCCTTCGGTGTCCACTAGTGGGAGCTGTTCTCCATTCACTGGTTATAGCAACCACTATGGAAAGATATGGGGTTAATGGGAAAATACAAATGACGAGGTAGAGTAAGAAATGTAAGATTAAAAAATACAGTAATCTAGTATAAATAAGACTAGCTGTAGAACAATATGAGGGACATGCTTAACTTGAAAAAGTGTGATTAAACAAGTATCTTTTCAGTCTACATTTGAAAATGGTCCATGAACAAGAGTCACGGACATTTTGCAGGGGACAGTTCCACAGGATTAGGGCTGTCATCACAAAAGATCAGTCTCCAGCTGACTTAATCCTTGAAAGGTGGTACCCTCGAAAGCCCTAGGCCTGTGGATGTCAACACCCTGACAAGCATAGGCATAGATCTGTGTGTGTGGATGTGTAAATGAAACACAGTCCTGTGTGCAGATGTGGTGCAGCTCTGGAATGTGCAAACGGGGTGCAAAGCTGACATGTGTGAACGCTGCAGAGCCTATGTGTGAACGAGGCGCATCTGTGCCACTATCAGTAATACACAGTCCTGTTTGTGTGTGAATTGTCCTGGACCTTGTCCCTTCAAGTTCATCTGCTTTTAATGCTTGAGATTTGAGAAGTAAAGAGAAGGCAAAAGCAATATGAAGCTGCTGTATAAGGATTTTAAAATCTTTACTAAAGCCCTTTACACATTCATAAAAACAAAACTGCACAAAACCTCCCATCCCTGGTTTACTCCAGACCTCAAATCAGTTCTCGTACACCGTGATAACTCTGGTTGTAGGCTAGGCGAACCAAGTGCCCATCTGACTGGCAGGTATTCGACGCAGCGAGGAATGCATGTATTAATCGCATACGTGCTGCCAAGACTCACTACTACATCACCACCTTAGAACAGGTCAATGGTAATGCATACAAAATTTGGAAGACCCTTAAGGCAGTCGAAGGACGTCAGGCTGCTCCCTCCATCCCGGCCAAGTTGCATGTCAGTGGTAAGACAATTGACAACAACAAACAAAAATCCTTGAAGAGCTTAATTCACACTTTGCTACCGCCAGACTGGCCTTCGAATGCTCAGTATAGGGTTATTCCCGAAACCTCTGCTCCCCCTTGCCCATTCCAGTAGGTCTCTTTCAAAGAAGTCTAAGACCTGCTCGTTAAACTGGACACCAAGAAAAGCGGCGGTGAAGGGCTAGAACCATTCTTCCTAAAGTTAGGGTACTATCACCTCACAGCCCCCTTACTTCATATCATTAATCTTTCTATAGACTCAGCCACAGTACCTTCCTGCTGCAAATGTGCACACATCCTTCCCTTGTTTAAATTGGGAGACCCATGCGATTTGAACAATTACAGGCCCATATCTATCCTGGCAGTCCTTTCCAAAATCTTTGAGAAACTGATCCACACTCAACTTAAACATCATCTCGAGACCACCTCCCTCCTTAATTTGGCTCAGTCTGGCTTCTGTCCCAACCATAGTACCATATCAGCCCTCATCAAAGTAATAAATGACTGGATTACAGCCCTGGACTTCAAAAGGATCAGTGTGCAGTCTTCCTAGACCTAAGTAAGGTGTTCAATAATGTTAACCACAACCTAGTTATCAGTATCCTTATTAGTATAGGAGCTACCACCTCCTCCCACCCCACCCACTGCCCAGTGGTTTACCAGTTATGTCAGGGAGACTCCAGAAAGTTAAGGCTGATAGACTTTTGTCAGCCTCCATACCAGTCACTAGAGGCATCCCACAAGGCTCCATCTTAGGCCCTGTCCTCTTTTCAATGTATATTAACAACCTTGACTATAATAAGGACATAGAACTGCTGGAGAGGGTCCAGAGGAGAGCGACCAGGATGATTCAGGGCATGGAGGGGGAGAGGCCTTATGAGGAGAGACTGGAAGAGCTTGGGCTTTACTCACTGGAGGAGAGGAGGGATAGGGGAAGACATGATAGAGGTTTTCAAGTATGTAAAGGGAATAATTAGGAGTGGAACCAGGGAGTTGTTTAGGCTGAAGAAGGGGGTGACCAGGGGCCATAGGTGGAAGTTGGAGGGAAATTACAGGGGGGAACGTAGGAAGCATTTTTTCACTGAGAGGGTGTGGAGCCGTGGAATGCCCTTCCCGGGAGGCTGGTGGAGGAGGGCACAGTGGAGGGCTTCAAGAAGGGGTGGGACAGGTTCAAAGGGAAACTGAATCTAGAGAAGATGGTCTTGGGGGCTAGGGGAGTGGTGAGGCAGGCAGCCATTAGGTTGCTGGCTTTTGAGCAGACAAGACAGACCATTTGTCCTATTCTGCTGGCTTGTAGTATGTTAGTATAATATAACCCATTCCAAATTACATTTCTTTGCTGATGATACAGTTCTGTATGCCTCTAGCTCAACCCTATCTGAAGTAAGAGATGCGCTACAAGCAGACTTACTCTAGTTGAACCTTATTAATACAAAACTCCTTAACCCAAAAAAAAACAAAGACCATGATATTTACCCTCAATAACTCCCGCTGTTCCACACCAATTCCTCCTGCTGACTTTGTCACCGCACTAGGCGTATCCCTTGAGGTTGTTCCCAAACTAAAATACCTAGGTGTATGGCTAGACAACAAACTTAACTTCAGTGCACATACAGATAATCTGGCCAGTAAACTAAAGTATAGAATAGGCGGCTTCTTCGAGAACAGGTCTCCTTTTTTTTTTTTTTTTCACTCGAAATCAGAACCAGGCTTGTACAGACCACATTCCTGCCTTTACTTGATTATGCTGACTTATAAAATGGGCATACAAATTGCTGAAACCTGATTGGCTAAAACAGGGTTTCTGCCGTGTCCTTATCAGGACATATTGTTGCAACCGGCACTAATTGTGTGAAGCTAAACGCAGCACTTGTAAAAATCACTGCGTGCCATCCTTCTCCCGCTGCAGCTTGTCAACGAGAATCCAAGGGAAGCGGAGACTGGTGGCACAGAAATGTTTTGGGCAGTTCCCCAAGTAACAAGCACTGAAACACACTGAATTTATTTTAAATGCCAGTCTGACCTTCATTTTCTTTTCTACATGAAACTTCTTGTTATCCAGCTGATCCGTGCTGCTACTATCAACTCAGCAGCTTGACGACAAATAACGCTCCATTCCTTGGTTTTCCGGGTTACTGGTGCATTCCTCGACCTAGCGTAACCGCTCATGAGCGTAATGCAGGGTAGCTTGTTTCCACCATTGTAGTCATTGTGCCCAATCTCTCACGTCTGCGAGGAAAACACAATAAAATTTTTAATCATTCTGTGTCAGGGGTACACAGCAGAACACTGTTTGAGCGGGGTTTGAAAATCGCGAATCAGAAGGCAGATTGTATTGAAGACGGAAGGGACACGCCGCTTCCTCGCAAGCAAGCCACTGGTAGCCGCCTTCAATACAATCTGCCTTCTGATTCGCGATTTTCAAAACCCCGGTTTCAAACAGTAAGTTCTGCTGTGGTGCCCTGACACATAGATGATTTTAAATTTTATTGTGTTTTTCCTCTCATGGATGTAGAGATTGGGGCACAATGACTACATATGTGGAAACAACACCCTGCATCTGCTTTGGCGTAGGGGCGTACATGTTTGTTGTCGAGGAATGCACCAGTAACCCTGATACGCTTGCTCTCACAAGTAAGCCACTGGTAGTAAACAAAATCTAAATAATTAGAAAACAAAATCTATCTGTGTTGGGGAGAGAGGAGTTTTTAGGAAGAGAGCACACCATCACCCTGTACTCATTCCATATGATGTGCTGACTGCAGCCTGCAACTTAACAACCCTCCCCAAAAAAAGTAGAGTAAATAGAAAAATAAAAGAAGTCTTTATTGAGGGAGAGAAAGAGTTGTGGAAAAGAGACACTGACACCAATGCCTCAATTCAGTCCATGATGCAGTATATACAGTGTGCAGTTCTGCAGTACATATTGGACTATTTTCTCTCTTTCTATACTAAACATTTTTCAGCTTTTTTTAAATAATAATTTATTTATTTATTACTAGGGTTTTCTGAAGCGGTGCCCATTTATAAGCACAGTAAGACCTCCGAGGTGTGGGTTATGGCCTGATAAAACACTTCCCAGGTGCTAAAGGCACTCGGCGCAAGCGCCTCGTGCCTCATAACGCACCTGGGGCGTGCTCTTATCAGGCCATAACCCACACCTCGTTGTGTCTTATTGCTGGCATAATTTACAATTCATCAGCAGCCACAGATCTGAATGTCCTTTACTGTTGTGCCCTTTGGTTCATTACCAACTCCCCCATTCGTACCCACCATTGTGATTTCTATGCAGCTGTCGGCTGGATGTCACTTACCACCAGACCCTTGATTCTCTCTGGGACCCGGACACTTAAAATTCTCCTGAACAAGCTCCTGGGCTATATCTCTTCCCTTGTTCGTATCTCCCATAGCTCCTACTCGTTCGGAAGTCTGATTTTATCATTCTAGATTTGCCTAGGACTCGTACCACCTTTGGTAAACATGCCATCTCCTACGCCCTTCGATCCAGTAAGCACTTAAACTTTCCTGCCTAGTCTCTGTTAATTTCTTTAAAACTTTTGCCACGACTAATTTGAAAACTACTTGCAGCTGTCACTAGCCTCTTCCTTGACGTATGACTCCTATTCCACCAACTCCTCTCTATGACCTCTTTTATATTGACTTATCGTTGTCGAGCATTGTATACCAATATACCAAACATCCACTATATTATAATTGTATGTCCTTATTCTACTACGTGTTACGTTTTATGTATACGATTTGGCTTCGTTCTAGTTGCTTGTATATGCTCCTGAAATATGTCTCTTGATTTCTTGTGTTGCCTTATATATTTATTGTTGTGTGCGTTGAGCATTGTATACCAAACAACCCTTATACTACAGTGTTAGGTCCTCATACTACCATGTATGTATTATGTTAATGTTTTATGTATACTAGTCATCTTCATTTGTATTTGCTGTACATGCTCCCGTTACATGCCTTCAGGACCTCCTTGTGAGTGAGCTTGCTCATAGAGAATAATGGATGGGAGCCTGTTGGTAACAAGCCTGTTAGATCATCAAGCTATTCCCAAAGTGACTGCCTTAACCTCGACGGCGCAGCTCGAGAGGTTCGGTTGCTTTGGGAACAGCGAGATGTTCTAACCAGGCCTGTTACCGATGGGCTCCCATCCATTGTTTTTTATCGTGTATATTGTACATGATAAAAAAAACTATTTTTTGAAACTCTTACAGTAGAAGCAAGGAGTCGCACAGTTTACGATTTAAGCTATTAAGCATTTACTTACTTCGGCTGAATGATATTTACAGGAATGCGTTGGATTCGCAAACGAAAAACTACAGTAATAGCAGACTTAACTGATTACAAGAAGAAACAAAAAGTTAAACCTTTTAAAAACTGTCTTTTGTGCCGGTCTGTCGGCGCAGTGGTTGGATTTCCGCTTGCGACGCTGGCGACCTGGGTTCGGGAATGGACTCTGGTCGCTGGAGGGCCAGCTGGGGAGAAGGAAAGGGGCGTCCCAGGACGGCTCGCCATCTCCTGGGGGGAGGGTGGGGATGCACCTCTGTGCATGCTGACCCCTGGTGGAGACTGGGGGCACAGCACAGACGCCTGAGATGAAAGCACTAGGGGAGTGGTGGACGTCGGCATGCACCTTGACGTCAGTGGCACGCTACTCCCCGGGGAGAAAATCAGGAAACTGCCCTGGTCAACCAGATGACGGGCTCTCCGGTCCTCTGACTGCTGCCAGGCCTCCTATCCGCACTGCCGCCTCAGTGACACCCAGACCCAATACAGATCGCTGGCACACCCCACGGTGCCTTCCCCTCTGAGAGAGGACCGTCCGGCGAAGGATGCGCGGGTTACGGGGGTCATGATTTGAGGTGAGCAGTAGCCGGGTATGAGGGAGAGCGCACGAGCCGGGACATTGAGAGACCCAAAGGAGTGGCCAGCCAGGGGTGGCAGGAGGGAAAAACAAACAAAAACAAAACTGTCTTTTTTTTGGTAAGACGGAGTTCTGGCACCAGGAAGTGAATTGTCTGCGTGCAGTCAGGACGTCCTCACACTTTGACCTCTCTGTGGTGGCCTGTGAGGATGCTGAGAAACAAAAAAGAAAAATACATTGCGTCAAGGGTGCCTGAGCGTGTGCATTGGCATTCTATGTTATTATGCTGCAGTGAGTACGTAGCTACTACAGCATAACAGTATACATGACGTTGCTGGTGAAGCATAACAGTGTTTTGAAAGGGGCCGATTTTTATCGGTAACAATGTTCCAGTATACACTATAATGGAGTTATTCCTGCAATAGACTTGAAACTTGAAACAGATTTATTGGAGAAACTTGTAAAACTGAATGATAAACCCTGTAAAAGCCTACTGAAAAGCAAAGCAAACATCTGTTCTGTGGTAAGCTGTAGTAGCTGAACAAATCCTGTTTACAAAAGTGGTGGTGGGGCGACAGCAGCTCTTTACGGTGATAGGAGTGTTTTCCTGCAGGTACTTGTGAGAGGCTAAAGTCAGTCTATTTGAAATTGGGTTTGTTGTTTTTTTTTTTACATTTATTTTTATTAGTTTTGTCAGCAGCAGTAAGATGTGGAGCAACAAGCATGTACATTTTTAGAGATCAAGTGTGCTGTCGTAGACTCTCGTTGATGTGCAGTGTGGAGTACACGTTAATAAGGAGGAGCTTTAGTTAATCTGTAATAGAAGGCTAAGGAACATTAGAAAGGTGGAGCAGCCTGGTCATCTTTGCACTCTCCCCTACCTGGATGGTAAATTTGATCTTCAGTTCCGGTGAGAATTCCATTTTTCTCCCTTCAGCTGTGGCTGTTACTGACTTTGTGCCTGCCTACTGCCTGATATTAATGTGTTTGTGTTAGACTTTGCATGAGCCGGGTTGGAGCCTGGCCAAGCTGTTCAGCCTCTTCTAGCCAAAGTTGCATTTTGCTGTGGTTCCTGTGGTCTCTGGAACAGCGGATGGGACTCATTTCACGCTCTGCTGCCTGCATGCTGCCCAGGGACATGTTGCTACACAATTGAGCTTAACTGTGTTTGCTATTGCAAGCAGTCTGAGTGGTGACTCAGTGCGCTAGTGAAGGCTGTGGGTCACAGTGCCCCATCGACTGGGCTGTGGTGGGCTAAAAGAACCTAGCACTGCTGTTGTACACTGAGCTGCTCGGATCCTGTTGATGGGGCATGAGATAAAATCATTTTGACATACCATTACAGTTGAGGGTGAATGGTAATTTCTGGTTTAGTAATGTGAGGCACTGCTTTAGTATTAGTGGCTGACCGAGCTAATGTAAAACTGTATTGCAGTCATGGAACTGGGCCCCATTGCCAGAGGCCATTAGAAACAAACAAACCTAATAATGGCTTTTTAAACTACAAACCTGGCAAATGGAGTTCCTGAATGTTCAAAACTGTATCCCCTCGTGCCTCTGTGGGAAGCAGTGAGCAATGTCGGCACCTCTATGCACAGGACTGCTGAAGTGTCTCCGTCACAAATTACTGTAACTCGTGTCCTAGGAAGCCAGTGAGTAAAAGCTTTGGACAGTTGGCCTTTTCATGTTAATCATATTAAACAGCAGCAGCAAACACTGGCTGTGTCCAAAATGACTGCATAGCTAGCTCTGAATGTCAAGGAGACAGCAGTTTGTTTGACCCAGGGATTTACTGCTAGTTGCTGTATTTTTCTGTCAGTAGTTGAGTATTTTCTTTTCTCTGCATCCCTGGCCCCACTCCCCCACCCACCCAGCCCACTTGCCTGCTGTCCCCAGGACTTGCTGGCTCCATTAATCCCACATAGATTGGCCCCACCCTGACCACATTCAGATGTGGAGCCGTGCTTTGGTAGGTGGTGCCAGGCCTGTGATTGGCAGGTGTTTTCTACTCAGTTTTCTTCCTGGGCTGCTGCCATGCAGTGATGTCATAGAGTTTGAGTGTGGAGACATGCACACACTACACGGCAGTCGAGGGCCCTGCCTAGCATGCCGCACACGCTGCACTGCCACCACTGTTTCTAACCCAATTCACCTCTTTGGATCCCAGCCCTTAGACTGCTCACTTTCTTTACCAGTCTCCTGTGTGACTTTACCAGTCTCCTGTGTGGCCTTGCTAAAGTTCAGGTAGGCCACATCCTCTGCCTTCCCTGATCTTTTTCCCGGGTCAGCCAGCTGAAGGGATCAGTCAGTTTCACCTGGCTTGCACCTCCCCTCCTCGGTTAATCCATGCTGCCTGGGGTCTTGCAGGCCACCGGATTCAAGATACTGTATGAACCTTTCATTTAATAAATTTCCATCAGTTTGCCCACTGAGGTGAGACTGACTGGTCTGTAGTTGCTGGCTTCCTCCCTCCTCCCACTCTTAGGCAGAGAGGGATTATGTCTGCCCTTTCTGGCATCTCCTTGAGTTCCCTTGGTATCCTTGTGTGTATATCGTCAGGTGCCATAGCCTTGTCTACTTTCAGACTTGCAATTCCCTTCAGGACTCTTTCTTTTGAAGATGGACTTGTTCCCCCCCGCCCCCCGGTTTTGCTGCTCCTTAATGGTCTGTCCCAAAAAAAAAAAAAAAAGACTGAGCAGAAATTTTGTTCAGGATATCAGCTTTTCTTGGTCCTCATCTGGTCAGTCTGTCGTCCCCCCACCCTCCTTATCCCCCTTGATGCTCATTTTAATTATTAGCGATCTGCATTTTGTGTTTTCCGTGTACTTGTATTCCCTTGTTTGTTTGCTCTGTTTTCCTCAGGTTATGCCTGGGAACAAGCCTCAGCTCAGTGTGCCTTTCCTAGTTACCAGTCGTACATACTAACATAGATACTAAACGCCAGCCAGAATAGGCCTAACGGTCTCTTGAGTCTGCTCGATTTTCAGCACCCACGCTTGAGGGCCAATTTTGGTGTCTCTCCCTTGGGTTATACTGTCCCCAGTCCCAGATGTTCCACCTGTATTGTGTCTGGTCAGATATACTCTCCCCCTGTACCTGTCCCATCCCTCTTAAACCCGTCCACAGTCTCCATCTCTACCAGCTCCCTGGGCAGTGCATTCCATGGCTCCACCATCCTTTCAGTGAAATAACATCTCCTCCTCCTCCCCTCTGAGCCTGTCCCCTTCCACCTTACACCCATGACCTCTTGTTGCCCCACCCTCCTTCCTTTGGAGCACCCTGACTGGGCCTCCTTTATTGATCCCTTTCATGTACTCAAAGACCTCTGTCATGTCCCCATTGTCCCTCCTGCCCTTCAGGGTGTACATGTCGAGCTCCTTGAGCCTCTCTTCATAGGTCCTCTCCCCCAGGCCCCAGATCATTTTGGTTGCCCTCCTTTGGACCCTCTCTAGGAGTGTAATGTTCCTCTTTAAATGTGGTCTCCAAACTTGTACACAATACTTGAGGTGTGGCCTAATCAAGCAGTTGTACAGGGGAAGGATCACTTCCGCCTTTCTAGAGGTAATCCCCCTGGCGATGCATCCCAGCATCCTATTTGCCCTTGCCGCTGCCCTCCTACAGGTCTCTAGTTGTTCATTTGACATCTACCACTACCCCAGGTCCCTGTCACCCTCCATGACTTGAATCATGTCTCCTCCCAGGGTATACACCTGGCCTGGATTTCTGACTCCCAGGTGCAGAACTTTTACTTCCCGCATTGAATTTTAGTTTCCATTTTCCCGACCACCTTTCCAGAGCCTCCAGGTCCTCCTGCAAGGCCACCCTCCTCTCCTCCCCATCCACCACTGCACCTAGCTTTGAGTCATCTGCAAAGAGACTCATCTCACTCCTAATCCCCCTCCTGATGTCTGAGATATAGATGTTGAACAGGAGTGGCCCCAGCACTGACCCCTGGGGAACCCCACTAGTAACCCAGCTTGGGGATGAGGCTAACCCTCCAACCACCACCACCTTCTGAGTGCGCTCAGACAGCCAATTTCCTATCCATCTTAGCAACTGTCTCCCTACCCCCATTTCCTTCAGCTTAGCCAGCAGGCCACTGTGGGGTGCCGAATCAAATGCCTTGCTAAAATCCAGAAAGAGGATGTCCACTGGCCTACCCTGGTCCAGGGCCCTCGTCACCCAGTCATAGAACTCAACAATATTTGTCTGGCAGGATCTTCCCGTGACAAAGCCATGCTGCCTATCATCCAAGTACCCAGTTTGCTCCAGTAACTCTCCTAGCCTTTCCTTGACAGTACCCTCCTTCACCTTGCCGACCACCGATGTCAGGCTAACTGGCCTGTAATTTCCTGCCTCCTCTCTTGATCCCCCCCTTGTGGATCGGTATGACATGGGCCACCCTCCAGTCTTGGGGCACCCACCCAGTCCTCAGCGAGATGTTGAAAAGCTCCGTTAGAGGGACTGCCAGGACATCTGCCAGTTCCTTCAGCACACTGGGATGTATCTCATCTGGCCCAGGTGCTTTCTCCATCCGAAGGGACCTGAGGGCTTCCTTTACACTTTCTCTGTTGGGATTTCAGTCTCGTCCTCCCCCTTTTCACCATGTACTGCTGGGCCCCCACCTGTCTGTGGTGGCCACTCCCTTTTCCCAGACCCATCAGGGCCCTTGGTCTCTACTGGTTTCACCCCTTGCTCCAGTTTGGCCCCGCTCCCCTCGCAAGACATAGCCCCTCCATCCCCCCGGTATAAACTGAGGCAAAGTACTCATTTAGGACTTCTGCCTGTTCCCCCGCCTCCTGCGCCCAATCATCCCCTATCCTTATCTTGCTGATCTGCCCCCATACTTTCCTTTTTTCCCCTGTGTATCTAAAGAACCCCTTGTCCCCCCTCCGGATCCCACTGGCCAAGGACCGCTTCTTTTTTGCCTTAGCTGCTCTCACCACCCTGGTGACTCTCTTGGCTGTCAGCTCATATTCCTCCTGATACCTTTCACTCCTTGAGCACTTGAAGCGCCTCTAGGCCGCCTTACTTTCCCTCACCAGCAGGGTTTCTGGCTTTACCGAACTTACGCCTTTCCCTTGCGCAGGATCTGGTAACCTCCTGTATTCCCTTCCTAATGATCCCCCACCTGCTTTCAGCATCCATATCTGACCTTATCCTGTCTAGATGATCTTTAAGGATCCTTCCCAACTCCCTGAAGTCTGCACCCCTAAAGTCGAGTTTACTACCGTCCTTGACCGCCCCGGTCAGGAGAAGAACCAGACTGTGGCATGATCACTCCCAGCCAGCGGGTCCCTCACCTCTAGGCCCCAAATCTGATCACTGTCCGCCAGGACCACGTCCAGTGTCTGGGTCTTCCTAGTTGGCTCACCCACCTGTTGTGTCAGAAACGCATCCTGGAAAGCACCCAGCAGCCTCTGCTCTCTGGCCACTGGTGATGTCATAGTCCCCCAGTCTGTTCCTGGCATGTTGAGGTCCCCCATTACTATTACCCTTCCCTAATCTACAGTGTTCCTCGAGATTTGCCACCAAACTTTCTTCTAGGACCTCCATGTGAACAGTGGTCTGTATACCCTCAACCTTGCTCTCTTACCCCTCTGCGTCAACAAGGTGACCCAAATAGCCTCCACCTTCCCCTCTGCCTCCTCTACCCCTCCAAATCTCACGCCATTTCTGACTAACAGTGCTACCCCACCACCCCTTCCCAACCCCCTGTCTTTTCTGAACATAGTGTAGCCCTCCAGATTTAGGTCCCGCTTGTGCCCTTGAGTGGCCCAGGTCTCAGTGACTGCTGCCACATCTACCTTCCCCTCAACTAGCATTGCCTGGATCCTCAGGTATTTTATTTCCTAAGCTCCTGGCATTTATCAGGACCACTCTCCACCCCTTTTCCCTACTCTCTATTCTCCCCCTTGAGCTCCCATTTCTCAGCTCCTGCACCCTACCTGGTGACCCAGTTCCATATCTCCCTAGCCCCCTAGAAGAGTGGAGAACATGTCCCTCATTTATCGTATCTGCTGGCACTGCCCCTTTTTTGATCCCTCCCTCCTTCATAAGTTTAGACCCCACCTTTCGCTAATGAACCCAGCTAGTTTGAGCTTTAGGATTTCCTTCCTTCAAATTAAGCTGGAGCCTGTCCCTAACATACAGCCCCTTATCCTCCCAGGTCTCCCCCCAGTCCTACACCACTCCCTAAGCCACTGATTTATCTCCCTGATCTTCATCTTGTTTTCCCCACTAGCCCTTGGCACCGGCAGGATTTCTGAAAAGGAGATCTTACAGCCTATAGAAAGGCATACCTTGGCCAACTCCCGGAACCTTGCCTAAATTTCTAGTTCACTATTACCATTTATGTCATTTGTCCCCAAGTGCACTAGAATGTCCGGGGTTCCCCTGCATTCCCTTGCCAGTGAATACAACTCATGCTTGGCCTTGTGCACTGTCAGGCCTGAGTGGCATTTGGTTCTGATCAGACAGCTTTTACCCTCCTCCTGCCCCTCCCTTCTGATCATGGAGTCCCCCAATAGCAGTACTCTAACTTTCCCCTTGCCTTCCTGTTCACCCCTCAGGTTGCCCCTCCTTCCAATCCCCTCCTCATCCCTTCGTCCAGATTCTTCCCTCAACCGGCTCCTCGCACCTCCCACAATCTGGGTGTTGAAAGTAGCCCCTTCACTATTGTCCCTGGTCACCTCCTCTACCCATGTCCTGGCCTTCTTTATCCCCCCCCACCCGAGTATCTTTCTCTGTATCTCTTTCCCCACTCCTTACTAATCCATCCGTCCTATCCGTTTGCTTATTTGTCTTTCTGCTCGCTATCATCCCATTTACGTCCTGTGTCTTCCTGCCTGTCATGCTCCCCTGTTCCATACCATCAGCCTCCTCCTTGTTCCCCTGATCCTCCTTTTTCTTCTCCCCTCCTACCCCTCTTTCCCCATCCTGTCCGGACCCCCTCTATTGTGCCCTTGACACTTGCCCTCTATACCCGTTCTATCCGTCTCTGCCCCAGCTACACCAGCAGCAGCAGCATAATCATCCTCCTCCTCCTCTTCCCCCACACACCCCTCTTCTGCCAATGGGTGTAGAGGGTTAAAACGATTTGTGAGCCTTAGCCCATCCCCCAGTGCTCTTCCTGTCCCTACTGCGCCTCTCGGTTTCCTTTGAACACCCCCAGACTCTTGCCTACTGCTATGGAAATTTCCGCCTTTTGGGCCCCATCTGCCAGGGTCCCCGAGAGCCCTCTGTGTACCCCTCTTCCCTCCTCTGCTAGTGTGAGCACCACTCTTCACTCCTCCCCCAGCTTATAGGCCCCAGCACCTAGTACTTCCATGTAGGTGACCGCTTGCTTCCTACCTCTCCAACCCCACCCTCGGCTCCCCCCAGTGGATCCCCTCTACCTCCTCTTTAAGCTGTGCCAGCTGGTAGCACACTGGGCATCTCCCAAACTTCCAAACCCAGTCCAGTATCCTGGCCGCACCACGCCCCGTGCACCCAACCACCCGCCCAGAGATACCTGCTCTAGTGATAAGCGGTCCCTTCCCCATCATCACAGCAGTCTTTTCTAGGTCAGATTACCAACTCAGTGGCTCTACAATTTCTCGAGCTACCAGTACCTATACTAGGCAGTTCCCCCTCCATACAGCATGCAGACCTTTAAACTTGAAATAAATTATCTTCCCTATCCCTCTCCTTGCCTTCCTCTTCTCACTTACGTGCAGTGCCTTTAGAGGTTCCTGTGGTTCACATCAATACATAGGAACTTGCTCGGGCTGTCCTTAACGCATCATGTGTTAGTGTTTGCAGAGATTCTAGTTACTGTTTCTGCCCAAGATTAGTGGGCCAGCCAAGACACAGTAGTCAACATAGGTGTGGTCTGGAAATAAGAGCAGTGACATTGGCGCTTTCTTGCTTCACGGATTTGCTCAGACAGACATCAGTGCAGGTAGCAAACAGCCATGCTTGTGTGCATCAGTAGGCATCTTTTTTTCTTTCTATTAGTAATTTGTCTTTAGGGTCAGTTAAATGTACATGAGGATAGGCTCAGAAAAAATTGCATTATTCCAGAAATGGGCCTTATAGCTGAACATTTTTGACTGGTTTGTTGGACTTTAGTTTGCTGGATTTGATTCGTTTGCCATGACCAACTAGAAACTAGTCAAATACTGTTTCAGAGTCCGAAAATACAGGATGTGGATGCGTTTGACATTCTGGGGAGATGGACTACCTCTGCATTTGTTCACTTATTTTAGGACGATAGAGACATTTGTTCAGCATAGTCTGGCATCCTGACAGCGATCCCCACAGTAGAGAAGCTTATTGGGAAGGGAACGGCTTGACCTTTAGTTCCAGATGTCCTGTTTCAGGGCCTGCTGCTACACCCAAACCTTCCACCGTTGGTGTTGGTGATGTGCCACTTGAAGTAAATATGCATTAGCAGCACAGCACAAATGAATGTTTCTTTCCTTAAAACTTTGTGTTTGCTGCCACATATACCGGAGTGCTAGTGTTGTGAAGTAAACGTGTGTCTGCATGTTCAAGCAGATATTCTCCAGTCCATGGGTTGAAGCTGTTGAGATTGATTAGATAATACTATGCATACTAATAGTTTTTCTCCTCCAGTTTACTTTCTTTGCACACTGTAACTCTACTAATTATCTGCATGCTGCTTTGACACCCAGGCAAGGTTCCTTTACTGCAGACTTGGGTTTGTGGTAATAGCGTTTTACTTTTGGCCCTGTAGTTTCAAGGGGATGCTGTGCTTGGAGTTGGGCACTTCTCCGGACAGTTATGGGGGTGTGCGTGTGGAGAGGGGGCTCTGTACTAAGTGCAGTACCAGCATCTTATACCTTGGTGTGAAGGGAACAGCAGAAGAGCATACATGACTGGGCCCCATTTACACAGCTATTATATGAAGCCCTTTAAGGGTTGTTTTACTAGAGTTCTGTAACTCGCCATGTCTCTGTACATTATAGTTGTAAGGGCAGGCATTGGTTGGTGTACGAGGGCATAGACAAAGATCAGAGGCTGAGATCACTGTCTATGGTGGCCAGTGCTATTATTCCAAGAACTTGACCCTTCAGTGCCTACAATTATCGCTGTTATATTGAGGACAAAAACTAGAATAGAGAAAGTGAACATTTTCAAGAGCAGTGTGTCAGTTTCTGGCCGCTCCATGAACCGCACGAATGATTCCGTTTTTGTTTGATAGTTGAGTTTCTGACAGAATGTTCACAAAGTGAATGTTGAGTCACAAACCCATTTGAATGTTCCAGGTGCCTCACTGCAGTCATTTGCATATTCCAAATGTGTGTATTCACTAATTAGCATATTCCAAGTGCTTTTCTTGTTTTTCATGCTTTTTATACAGGGTATTATCACCATGCAGTGCCTTGAAATAAGAGGCTGAGGTCAATGTCTACAGTGCCCAGTGGCTGCCATTATTCCTAAGGGCTGCCCTTCCAGTGCCTCCAGTTATCGCTGTTCTGTCAAGAGTTTCACCTCAATATAATTGATCATATGCCTGGTACACATTGTCTTTCCTGCAGCTGGTGGCGTTTAATAGTAACTGACTTCTGAACACTTTAGAAAGCTGGCCTTTTCTAGGTAGGATCCATGGGGGTGATACACGGGGCCCCTTCTGGGGCCGAATTGCTGCTGGGGTGGGTGTATTTGGTTTCCTTGGAGCTACAGGTTCTGTCTTATTGCAGCGCTATACTTGTAAAGCTCTGGAGAGGGATATTAAGTATTTTGGGAACTCAGCTGCAGGTTACACTAGATTTAAGGTTTACTGTTGAGAAACATATCAGGTGACGTGGCTGGGTGTCAGTGGTGTTCAGCCTGACATTAGTAATGCTAGGAATAATCACAGACATGCACCCATGACTCCCAGCAAGACGTCTGTCATGGCATCTTGTCTATCCAGGGGCCACGAGTATATAATTTGGGTGTTCTCATCAGTGACATTTCTTGAATACAAGGAACCTAATCTATGAGAACAGTCTGTCCTTCCTAGAGTGGTTCCCATGCACTATTCTCTCCAGCCATTTGGGCTACCAGTTACTGTGCTTGGAGTCTGAGGAAGTGATTTTCCTGAGGACTCGAGCAGATTTCTTCCACCTCTAATGTGGGATTTCAGCAGAGCAGAGTCCTGGGCTGATTGTCAGTGAGCTACGCATTTCAGATGGCAGTGTAATCCCTATGCGGGGGGCGTGTCAGAATTAGTAATTGGAATTACAATTACTGTAGCTGGGGGTTCTGTTATTTGTCTTTGCTGGTGAGTCATATGAGCTTGGCAACACAGTGTGACTTTGGCTGGATATATTTACCCTCCAGGGGATCTGTAAAAGGGCCATGCAGCCAATTCTGTGGAACAATCTCCTGCAGCTTTGCCGAACAGTACAGAAGCCACTTGAAATGGCAGCTTCAAAACTGCATGTAGTTGGCAAATCTCTTTCCTGTTATATGGAAGGCCAGCAAGCTGCCCACCCTCCCCCAATAGCTCGACAGTTAGCACTCATTTATTCGTTCAGTGATGTGAAATTAGAATCAGAGATGGAAAGATGGCCCATGAGATTCAGTATCTGGTTTTCATGGGGGTCCCTTGGGGCAGCAGGATACAAAAAGTTTGTTTTTTCAGTACAAATCTTTGGTACCCAGTGTCTCTGAGCGTGTGTGTTTGGGGGGTGGGGTGGGGGAGGCAGTATCAGCATGTGCATCCAATGTCTCGTAGCACAGGGGTCATGTGCAATTTGCTCTTGCTTAGTATGTGTGTTTGAGGGTGGGGTGTCACCTATGTGTCCCGTGTTTGCATAATTTTTTTTGTCAATGTTTTTATTGAATTTTAAATATAACAAATAGCATAACAAACAAAGCAGAATCACATACATATAGAAGAAAACAAGCCATCTGTCACACATTATATTTTACATATGATGTATTCTCAAGTCTAACAGTAAATTAGTTAATGCTAAATTATTAGGTTTATTGTAATCTTATTACTGCATCTATGTGAATTTAGTACAAGGGTTTATAAACCAGTATCGGTAGTACTCAAACATTAAAAACACAGACAATGTGTGTGTGTGGGGGGGACCAAATCTTATAATTATGGTGTATCCACAAGCTGGCTTCGTCAGTATTTCAGAAAAGATTTAGAGGAAGCACCTAGTGACATTTGAGTTTAGTATAAAATAATAAACACATCTGTACTATTAATTCATGTACTGGTTTATGCTGTAATTGTATAGGGAGATAAGGGTGGGAGAGGGGAATAGATAGGGTAGGCCTATTGTAATTTATCAGATAATTAACCTTAGTTCTCTATGATTGGTGTTTCCATAATTTATTTATTTCAAACGTTTTACTAGGAAAGTTATACTGAGCTGTTACGAGCTTGTTTCCAGATGTATCCTGGGGCTATGGGGAGGAGGAGAGAAGAGTGCAAATACAAAGGGGAATGTTCAGTGCAGTAATATGGAAATAAGTATAGCAAAATATGCAGTTGCAGGCAGTTTCCAATACGGCATATTGCAGAAGAAGAGCAGTAAGAATAGAGGTGCACGAATATCTGACCCCGGTATCCGGATCTGGCTGGATAGTTGGTATTTTTCAAAGATCCGGTCCGGCTGGATATCTGTATTTAAAAAACAGGTTAGATACATAGATACATAGACAGTGTCGGCAGATAAGGGCCTATGGCCCACGCAGTCTGCCCATTTGAGCTTGTAAGTTCAGTTTGTTTTCCTAGAAGTCTGTTGCCCCTTACCCCTGACCTCCAGAATTCCTTTATGTCTATCCCATGCATTCTTAAATCCCGTGATTGTTTCAGCCCCCACCACTTCCTCTGGCAGGGGTTCCACTTTCAGTCCACCACCCGTTCTGTGAAGAAATTCTTCCTCACGTTTCCTCTGAATCGTCCTCCCTCCAACTTCATCCCATGCCCTCTAGTCCTGGAACATCTTTTTTGCTTAAAAATGGTGCATTCATGCACCCTGTTCCTCCCTGTAAGATACTTGTATGTCTCTATCATATCCCCTCTCTCCCTCCTCTCCTCCAGGGAGTACATGTTCAGTGCCTTCAACCTGTCCTCATAGGACTTGTGATGCAATCCATGCACCATCTTTGTTGCCCTCCTCTGAACCTTCTCTACCCTGTCCATGTCTTTATGTAGGTAAGGTCTCCAGAACTGCACAGTGTACTCCAGGTGCGGCCTCACTAGTGTCTTGTATAGTGGAATTATGACCTCCCTTTTCCTGCTGGTGATGCCCCTGCCTATACATCCCAGCATCCTATTTGCTTTACCTGCTGCCTTGTCACACTGTTTCCCTGCCTTGAGGTCATCAGAGATGATAACCCCAAGATCCCTTTCCTGCTTGGTGCATGCTGATCCTCACCCCCAACTGATATATTGTGCCAGGTTTGTGCCCCATATGCATTATCTTGCACTTCCTTGCATTGAATTTCAACTGCCAAACCCCTGACCATTCTTCAAGTTTCTGCAGGTCCCTTCTCATTCTGTCTACACCCTCTGGTGTGTCTACTCTGTTACAGAGCTTTGTGTCATCAGCGAACAGTGAAATTCTGCCTTCTAGGTCCTCATAATATCACTGATGAAGATATTGAATAGTACGGTCCCAGCACTGTGGTACCCCACTGGTCTCTTCCCTCTGTGGAGGACAGCCATTTACCACCACCTCTGTGTCCTGCTGCCCAGCCAGTTACCTACCCACCGCACTACTGTCCTGCCCACACCCATATTCCCCAGTTTGTGCAATAGTCTTCTATGTGGCACAGTGTCAAAGGCCTTGCTGAAGTCCAGATAGGCCATGTCCACTGCCCTCCCCTGATCCACCTCCCTAGTCACCCAGTCAAAAAATTCAATGAGGTTGGTCTGACATGACCTTCCCCTGGTGAAACCATGCTGCCTTGGGTCCTGTAGTCCATTGACAACCAGATGTTCCACCAATCTCTCCTTCAGTAGTGCTCCCATGATCTTCCCACTACCGAGGTGTGAGGCTGACTGGTCTGTAGTTCCCTCGCCTCTTTGTTCCCACTTTTGTATAAGGGGACTACATCTGCTATCCTCCAGTCTTTGGGTACCTCCCTGTTTCTAGTGATTGGTTAAACAGGATGCAAGAGGTTCAGCCACCACCTCTTAGTTCTTTAGGACCCTGGGTGCACCCCATCTGGCCCCATTGCTTTATCAACTCGTATACTTCCAGTTCCTTCGGGACCCTTTCTCTCGTAAAGGGACTTGTGTCCATTTCTGCACCATTCTCACCCCTTGTACTTGCGTCCAGACCCATTACCCTCCTCTTCCTCAGTAAAGACTGGAGCAGAAATACCTGTTCAGTATGTCAGCTTTACTGTTGTCATCCTCCACACAGCCCCATCCTCCCCTTCAGTCTCACTATCCCTCCCTTTGCCTTTCTTTTTCACTTATGTACCTGTAAAAGGTTTTGTCCCCTCTACCCACTGATTTTGCAATGTGTTCTTCTGTCTGAGCTTTGCTTCCCTTACTGACCTCCTGCCTCCCTTTGCTTCTCCTGGTACTTCTCCCTATCCCTTCTGCCTGTGTCTTTTTGTATTGCCTGAATGCAATCTTTCTGGCTTTCACTTTCTTTTGCTACCTCTTTGGAAACCATAATGGTCTCCTCTTCCTTTTTCCTCTTGCTAACCTGCTTAATACATAATTCTGTTCTTGTAATCCCCATTTTAAATACTTCCCACTGTTCCTCAACCCCTGATTCCTGCCCCATTCCCTTAATGCCTCTTTCAAGTATCTCCCCATTTTCCCAAAGTTTGCCCCTAAAATCCAGGATACGTGTTTTTGTGTGGTTTGGTTCTGCTCTTTCTGTGATTTCAAACCACAGTGACTGGTGGTCACTGTTCCCAGGTGCTCCCCCACTCTTACCCCATCACACTGTCCTGTTTGTGAGCACAAGGTCCAGTATTGCCTTCTGCCGAGTTGGTTCCATGACCAGTTGCTTGAGGAAGGCACCTGAAGGAGTCCAGGATAAATCTGCTCCTAGTTGATGCTGCTGCTGATGCTCAGTCCACGTCTGGAATATTGAAGTCTCCAACCAGTACTACCTCACCCTTGTCTGCTATCCTCTGGATGGCTAGCATCAGCTCCTATCTGTTTCTTCCTCCTGGGCTGGGTTCTATAGACCACACCTGTGCGGATGGCCGTCCCCATTTTCCTTTCCAGCTTAACCCACAGTATCTCTCCCCCATTTTGTTCCTCCTGGATCTCTGTGGCCCTTATGTCATTTTTCACATACAGTGCCACTCCTCCTCCCTGCCTGCCTGCCCTGTCTCTTCTGAATATGTTGTAGCCAGGTATGGCCAGCTCCCAGTCGTGGTTATCATTACACCAGATAGATAGTCTCCTACTTGTGACGTGCACTCGATGTCAGCAAGTTGTTGAGGGAGTGAGTGCAAGTGCGATCATGTGTGGCTGTCAGGGCTGTAAATAGAAGCTGTGCCCTATTCTGCCTGTGCGCAGAAGACAGAGGGAGAGAGAGGGAGAGAAACGGAATACCGTGGGTGCTGTCATGTTCAGCGTCTGCGGGCTGTCTACTAAAAGTAGCAAGACGGAGACATGTTGTTTCTCTGTCTCTTTCTCCCTCTCTCCACTGCAAAAGGTAAATCTCATCCTGCACTGAAACTTATGTATAACCCAGAGCCCCAAATATTAGAGAGCTCCACTTTGGAAACAAATTCTGATGTACCCAGCAATACCCCCTGTCTCTCCTTCTGTCCACTGTGAACTATTACCAGAAATAGCCCAGCTATGACCCCTCCCTCGGAGGAGTGCATCCTCTGGCCTTCCTTAGCCATCATAGGTCCTGCTGGGTCCCGGAATTTTCATTTTTCTCCCGCACCCATGTCTGTGCATTGGGCGGGCAGGCGATCTCCACCTCTGGAGGCAGCCAGTACTCTGGACATGTGCCCAGCCCCTTGCATGGCTGCGCGCATGTGTCAACCCCCAGCCACCGCTAGGTGTCGACCGACAGCGCGCAGCGCAAATCCCTCCCAGCCAGAGGAAGGAGAGCAGTCCTCCGGACGTTCAATCCTTCCTCCCCCGGCCAACCCCTGAGCCCGTTCCCGCATCCAGGTCATTGGTATGGCGCGAGGTAAGGCGTCTAGCACCTCAACCCTCAGTGTCACCGGGCCGGCCTGCTGTTACTGACTTTTAAGGTGACATTGATGTTTAAAGCGAATACTGAGAAGGGGTACAAAATGACATGATCTTTTTAGATAAAGACACTACCTTTTAAAGAGATTGAGAAATTGACTTTTAAATTGAAATTTCATTTTCAGTCTGCTGATAAAGGGGTTACATCCTCAGAGAAAACAAGCAGCTAATTTTTCTGGCTAAGTGGTTAAGAGGTTACTATTGGCAGCTTGCAGAATTAAAAACCAACTATGAGCAGGGTTGAATAAACGTATTTACCAAAAAATACTCAAGTTTGCTGTGTAATTTTTTCCTAACTATCCAACCCATTAATATCTGACCCAAGCCGGTTGTCAGAAAAAAATATCCAAAATCTGATATCCGGTAGAAATTTGGTATCCGTGAATCCTTAAATAAGAACAATAGGGGGGTAGTGACTGAAAACTAGGGGAGAGAGGGCTGTACTAGTGACAGAGTAGACTGGAAGGCAGCGGGCAGAAGTCCATCCTCGTATCAGGAGTGAGTGGAGAAAATATGGAGGAGAGATTTCAGAATATGAAGGGAAGGAGTAAAGCAAATGGAAGGGGAAGAGAGCCCCAGAGTTTAAGGCAGTGGAAAGAGAAGGCAGCTTGACCAGCAGAGGATTTCATTTGAGAGCGAGTGCGAGCACGCGTTGCAAAGATAGTAAGACGTAGAAGGGGGATTATGTGATGATATTGCTGATATATGCAGTTGGGTGTCGCCGAGTATGTGTGTTCGAGGGTGGGGTGTCTCCATGTGCGTCCAATGCAGTGTTCCCATTTAACCCTAACTGTATGTGATTCACTTACAAATTAAGAAATTCAAGCACATGTTTGTGTGAAGGGGTACACTGTACCCCCATAATTCTGTTTGTAGTATATGTACCCCACAAAACTGTTGTACAAATGGTGCAGTGAACCCTTATAATTTAATCTGTACCTCTAAAATTTTTTGGAGAGGGTACAGTGCACCCCAGATCTACAGCCTTAATGGGGACACTGGTCCAGTGTCTCCTAGCACAGGGACATGTGCAGTTCGGTGTCACTGAGCATGAGTTTTCAAGGGTGGGGAGTCTCCATGTGTGTCCACTGTTGTCTAGCATGGGGATATATGCAGTCTGGTGGTGTTGAGTATGTGTATTCGAGGGTGTGGTGTCTCCATGAGCATCCATTGTCGCCTAGCAAGGGAACATGTGCAGTTTGGTGTTGCAGAATTAATAGTTGAGGGTGGATTGTCTCAATGTTCTATCCATTGTCGCTTAGCAAGGGATATGTGCAGTCTGGTGTCGCTAGTATGTGTGTTCGAGGGTGGGGTGTCACCATGTGCTTCTAGCGTCTCTTAGCATGGGGAAACGTAGAAACATAAGAGCAGTAGTCCATCTAGTCTTCCCCTGGTTGCCTGACCCTGCGAACTAGATGTCATCCAGGGCACAAGTCCTTCCCTCACCCGAATCTCCACCCGGCTCTATCGCCTTGCATAGCCCCAATAGCCTTGATTCTGTCCCAGCTGTGCTTGAAACCATGTATGGTTTTGGTTTCCACCATCTTGGCTGGCAGACTGCTTCAGGGTTCCTCATCCCTCTCAGTAAAGTGATACTTCTCAGAACCCTCTTAAACCTTTCCCTTTTCAGTTTCCACTCATGCCCCTGTGACCTTCAATTTGTGCTTATGCTTAACTCCTCGCAATTCACCTTTTTTATTCCTTTACGGAATTTGAAGGTCTCTATCATATTATCCTTCTCTTGTCTGGCCTCAAGTGAGTACATGTTTGGTGCCTTTAGCAGCTGTTTGTAAGATCTGCTAGTGGCCACTTGGGGGGGGGGGGCGCTTAAAACCTGGGTCAAAATGGACCCATTGGTGTAAAAAATGTGGGCCTAAAGAGGAACCTACTTTGTCAAAACATAGTCAGTGGCAGATTCTGAGCCATTCATGTTCCTTTGTTATAGAGTACGTGCATCAATTTGGACCTACTGGCAAAGGGCAGGATGCAGGATGGGCAGGTTGCAACTTCTGCGCTTTTGGTGCATGTTAGCACTGTCCTGAGAATTGCCTTGCTGGCTCTGTATCATCCTGCTCATTCTTCATTGCACTGCCTCTAGCCTGCCCTTACCCTTCCTGAGGTGAGAACTCTGGAACTGGGTGCAGAACTCCAGGTGCAGCCTTACTAGTGACTTATAAAGAGGTGATATTCCTTCTTTTCCTTCTACTGCCTGTATGCCTCCCGATGCATCCCAACATCCTATTTGCCTTACTAATGGCCTTACTGCACTGATATGATTGTTTGAGGGTGTTGCTTATGATGACTCTTAGGTCCCTTTCCTCAGTCATAGTGATCAGCGTAACCCTCCCATCCAGTACTCTGTCCTGGGGTTCTTGCTCCCTCGGTGCATCACATTGCATATTTTTTTGGCATTGAATTTCAACTGCCAGCCCTCGGACCCACCTCTCCAGTCTATGCAGGCCACTCTGCATTTCTCTAATTCCCTTGCTGCTGTCTACCCTCCCACAGAGCTTTGTGTCATCTGCAAAGAGAGACAACCTGCCTTGGATTCCTTCTGCAGTATCGCTGATGAACATACTGAAGAGGACCAGGCCCAGGGCACATCTGGGGCACTCTACTTGTGACCTCCCTCACTTCAGATTTGACCGCATTTACCACGACCCTTTGCTGCCCCTCCAACCAGTTTTCTACCCATCTTACTGTGTCCCTTGTCACCCCCAGATCCTCCATTTTTCAGCTGTCTCCTGTGAGACACTGAGTCTGAAGGCTTTGCTGAAATCATAATAGAGTAGCTTCTTGGCGTGGACCCCCATCCAGTATTTTATCACCCAGTCGAAGAAAACTATAAGGTATATTAATTATTAGGGGGACATGTGCAGTTGGGTGTCACCATGTATGTGTGTTTGATGGTGGAGTGTCACCGTGTGCGTCCAGTGTCTCCTAACAGGGGGATATTTATTTATTTAAAGTTGGTGACCCGGAGAGGCACACTGAGCTGAGGCTCATTTCCAGTTGCGACCCAGGGAAAGGGGAGTAAGAGAGGTAAAATACAACAATATTTGGCCTGGATACAGTGCAGCAATACAATATAGGATATAATGCACGTAATTCAGGAACAGACACAAATACAGTTGCATTGATAATGTGCAGTTGGTTGTCACCAAGTATGCATGTTCGAGGGTCGGGTGTCACCATGTGTGTCCAGCGTCTCCTAGCACAGAGACATGTGCAGTTCGGTGTGACACTGAGTATGTGTGTTCGACGGTTGGGTGTCGCCATATGTGTCCATTGTCTCCTAGCATGGGGATAGGTGCAGTTGGGTGTTGCTGAGTTTGTATGGTAGAGGGTGGGATGTCTGAATGTGCGCCCAGTGTCTCCTAGCATGGGCATATGTGCATTTGGGTGTCACTGATTATGTGTGTTTAAGGGTTGGGTGTCACAGTGTGTGTCCAGTGTCTCTTAGCATGGACGTATGTGCTTGGGTGTTGCTGAGTATGTGTGTTAGATTGTGGGGTGTCACCATGTGTGCCCAGTGTCTTCTAGCATGGGGATATGTGCAGATGGGGTGTTGCTGAGTATGTATGGTAGAGTGTGGGGTGTCAAATGTCATGTGGTGTCTCCTAACATGGGGATATGTGCTTGGGTCGCTAAGTATATTTAGTGTCAAGTGCTTACTCAGAGCCTCCTAGCATGGGGACATGTGCAGTTAGGTGTCACTGAGTATGTGTGTTAGAGGGTGGGGTGTCACGGTGTGCGTCCAGTGTCTCATAGCACGGGGATATGTGCAGTTGGGTGTCACTGAGTATGTGTGTTAGAGGGTGGGGTGTCATGGTGTGCGTCCAGTGTCTCGTAGCATGGGGATACATGAAGATGAGTGTTGCTGTGTATGTATGGTAGAGGGTGGGGTATCGCCACGTGCATCTAGTGTCTCCTAGCATGGGGATATTTGCAGTTGGGTGTTGCAGAGTATTCACTTTTTCGGTTGGGGGGGTATGAAACACAGGGAGGTCAAGTGAAGTATCTTGCTCAGGGTCGCTTGCACTGCTAGCAGTTAGCCGTTGCGCTATCAGTACATTGAAACTGAAGCCCTGTGCAGAGTCAGTGATTTTCCAGTTTCAAAAATGACTAATTCCATTTGCCAAAATCTTAAAATCTTTTTCCTCTCAAAATTTTGCACAAATCAGCTCGATTTTTACCCCAAAATTTGGCTGAAAAATTGAAGTATTTCCACAAAAAGCTGATGCAGAGTGCGGTTCGCATGATAAAGTGGTGCATGTGGAGTTTCGCCATTAAAAACTTGACTCCCAAGTACTTCTTTCAAAATGACAAATCCTGTCCCCCCGTGTGTTATTTGGAAACGGAAAATCATTGGCCCTAGCTTTGTATATCTGCAGATTACAGGTATAAATCCCCACACTGCTTCACCAACACAGCACAGTTGTTTCCTCCCTGGGGTGAGGGGACAATTCAGGCTCCATGCCTGTGCAGTATGCGTCCCTTTTTGCTGTGAGAGCCCCTAATATAGGCCCCATAAATATGCCAAGGTCTCCAGTACTGACAGGGCATCAGACTCCATGGAGTGATGACTTCATCCCCGGAGGGATCATCTCCACCCGTGTCTGTTGCAGCCAGTACAACTAAGGCAGCATTTTTATTAAACTCAGACTGAGCAGTTTTAAGGAGGGTCATGTTCCAGCCTGACTGTGGTGTTGTGTGTTCTTGGAATGATACCTGTGTTTCATTCATTTTGGACTGCCTAGAAGTTACTAGCTTGTGAGGCTAGAGAGTTCGGAGCATGGGGTTGAATGTCCTGTTCAATTGCTGTGCAGTGTCCAGTGTAAAATTTCCTTCTTTCTACGAACCCTTTGTGTAGTTGTCCTGCGGCGTCCTGTCATCATCATTAGACTGCCAGGGATTGTGGAGGAAGCACCAGAGACCTTTGTCTTGTTTCTAAGCCTGAAACCCTACTGGCTCATTGCCTGAACTATTTTCTCTGAGATCAGCACTTGAAGTTTAAACCTGGTATATCTGTTGGTGTGCAACTAGTTATTTTATTTTCCTTCCCCTGAAATTGCATAGAAAGAATCATTAGTGGCTGCACCAAGTGTTGTCTTTGGGAGGAGATCCTTGTCCCAGAACACATGGGTAGCTTTTGTGTTTGGGGACGGCACTTGGCTGATAAGTACAAAAGATAAATTACTGTTATTTTCAGCCAGAAGTGAATCTACATTGAGCCCCTGAGGTTAGTAACGAAGATCGATAGCTTGGCCTCTGACACATAATCCAGTGTTGATAAAGAAGCTCATTTGGGGTGCTTATTATCAGTCTTTGCCTGCTGATCACATGATCAATCATAAAAGGGAATTGAGGCTGAGGTTTACATTTATGACTTGATTTCCTCTTTCATCATATGACTGGAATTGTGGCGTTATGACAAAGGTTGAGCAGGATTTCTCAGCAGTTGCCGGGCACATCATACTAACATACTAAAATGCCAGCAGAATAGGCCTAACGGTCTTTCGTGTCTGGTAGTTTGGTCAGCCCCCACCCTGGGGGCTGACCTTGCTGTCCCTCTCGCCTTCTCTGGCTTCTCCTTCCCAGTTCGGATATTCTTGCTGCACTGATTTTGCTTCCAGAACCCTTCCCTGTACCTGTCCCACCCCTCTTGAACCCCTCCATTGTCTCTGCCTCCACCAGCCCCTAGGCAGTGCATTCCATGGCTCCACCACCCTCTCAGTGAAGTAGCACCTCCTCCTTCTCCCTGAATCTTCCCTCCAGCTTCCACCCATGCCCTCTAGTGGCCCCTTCCTCCTTTCTTCAAAGCACCCTGACTGTTCCTCCCTGTTTACCCTCTTCATGTACCTGAAGACCTCTATCATGTCCCCCTGTCCCTCTCTCTTCCAATGTGTACATATTTAGCTCCTTGAGCCTCTCCTCATAGGTCCTGTCCCCAAGCCCCAAATCATTTTGGTTTCCTCCTCTGGACCCTCCAGGAGTTTAATGTCCCTCTTTAAGTGTGGCCTCCAAAACTGCACTCAGTACTCAAGGTGCGGCCTCACCAAGCAGTTACAGAGGGAGTATCACTTCCCTCCTTCTGGAGGTGATCCCCCTAGCGATGCATCCCAGCATCCTGTTGGCCTTGGCTGCAGCCCTCCTACAAGTCTCAGAGTTGTTCATCTTGACATCCACCACCACCCCCAGGTCCCTCTCAGCCATCGAAACTTGTAGCATTCCCCCAGGGTG
Organism: Neoceratodus forsteri; assembly: GCA_016271365.2. Lineage (NCBI taxonomy): Eukaryota > Metazoa > Chordata > Ceratodontiformes > Ceratodontidae > Neoceratodus > Neoceratodus forsteri. Next base: position 1,130,814,643 of record CM028133.1, on the reverse strand, counting down.
TACACTTGGCCTGGGTTTCTGGCCCCCAGGTGGAGTACCTTGCATTTCCCTGCATTGAACCTCAGCTTCCACTTTCTAGACCATCTTTCCAGAGCCTCCAGGTCCCCCTGTAGGGCCACCCCCCCCTCCTCCCCATCCACCACCGCCCCCAGTTTCGAGTCATCTGCAAAGAGACTCATCTCACTCCTGATTCCTGTCGTTATGTCAGATACGTAGGCGTTGAACAGAAGGGGCCCAAGGACTGATCCCTGTGGGACCCCACTAATGACCCTCCTTGGGGATATGACTATCCCACCAACTACGACCCTCTGGGTCCGGTCCTAGAGCCAATTGCCTATCCATCTGATCATCTGGTTCCCTAGCCCCATTTCTCCCAGCTTATCCAACAGGCCCACGTGAGGAACAGAGTCAGATGCCTTGCTGAAGTCTAGAAAGAGGACATCCACTGGTCTACCCAGGTCCAAGGCACTTGTCACCCAGTCATAGAACTCCACCAGGTTTGTCTGACACGATTTCCCCGGGATGAATCCATTCTGTCTATCGTCCAGGCACCCTGACTTATCCAGGTCCCCCCCAGCCTCTCCTTGACAATGCCCTCCATCACCTTGCCACCACCGATGTCAGGCTGACAGGTCTGTAGTTCCCTGCCACCTCCTTGATCCCCCCTTGTGGATAGGCACTATATGCCACCTTCCAGTCTTGGGGCACCACCCTGTCCTCAGAGAGTGGTGAAAAGCTCTGCCAGGGTTTCGCCAGGACATCTGCAAGTTCCTTCAGCACTCTGGGATGTAATTTATCCAGCCCGGTGCTTTCTCCGTCTTAAGGGAGCTGAGGGCTTCCTCACTCCCTCTGCTGTGATTTCACTTCCGCACCTCTTCTCCTGCTTAGCCCTCCCCACCTGCCAGTGATGCCTCCCCTCTCCCAGACCTGCCGATCGGTGGGGTCCCCCCTCCTCAGTATCTCTGTCTCCTCCCATGTATGATGCAGCACCCCATTTTCCTGGTGAAAACTGAGGTGAGTACTCATTTAGTACCTCAGCCTGCTCCCCGGGTCTTGTGCCCATCTCTCCCCTGATTTAATCTGCTAATCTGCCCCTTCACCCTTCGTTTTTCCCCAATGTATCTAAAGAACCCTTGTTCCCCTCCCTAATTTCCCTGGCCAGGTTCTGCTCCTTCCTTGCCTTAGCCGCCTCACCACTCTAGTGGCCCTTCTAGCCATCAGCTCTGACTCCCTCGATCCCTTTCACTCCTTGAGCACTTGAATTGCTTATAGGCTGCTTTCTTCCCCTACCACCTCCTGAACCTCCTGGTCCACCAACAGGGTTTTTGGGCCCTACCACATTTCGTCTTACTCTTGCACAGGTGCTGGTAGCATCCTGCACCCCTCTCCTGATGATTTCCACCTACTATCAGGCGTCCATGTGTGACCCAATCCCATCCAAATGCTCCTTAGGATCCTTCCCATTTCCTTAAATCCGCCCCCTAGTCGGTTACTTCCATCTTTGTGCAGCCTCTACCCTCCTAGGTCCAGGCAGAACCAGACCGTGGCATGGTCACTCCCCGCCAATGGGTCCCTTACCTTCAGGCCCCCAATCTGGTCACTGTCTGCTAGGACCACATCCAGTACCCATGCCTCCCTGGTCGGTTCCCTCACCTGTTGAGTTAGGAACGCGTCTTGAAAGACATCCAACAACCTCTGTTCCCTGGTCACAGAGGATGTCATAGTCTCCCAGTCTGTTCCTGGCATGTTTAGTCCCCAACACCACCACCGCTCCTCTGCCCAGTCTGCAGTGTCTCCTAACATCTGCCACCAGACTGTCCTCCAGCTCCTCCGCCAGGACAGGGGTCTATACACCACTCCTATTTTACTCTTGCCCCCCTTGTTATTCAGGTGACCCAAATCGCCTCCACGGTTCCCTCCGCCTCCTCTACTCCCCTATGCCAATGCAGTTTTGACTATCATTGCTACCCTCCTCCCTTCCCTCCCCTGTCCTTCCTGAACATAGTGTAACCCTCCAGGTTCAGGTCCCAGTCATGTCTTGCAGTGGCCCAAGTCTCAGTGACCGCTGCCACATCCACTGCTCCTCAGTTAGCATCGCCTGAGCTCAAGCATTTTATTGCCCAAGCTCCTGGCATTTAGCAGGACTACCTTCCACCCTTTCCCTATAGTTCCATTTCCCCTGCTCGTGTTCCCATGGGGATTCTGTTTTCCCCTGGTCTGCTCTTTGCCAGTTGGCCTTTTCCTGCAATCCTCCTGGTCTCCAGTCCAGACTCAGTCGTGCCTACAGTAGTACTAGATAAGGCAGGTTGTTTGTGTACTGGCAGACCTCCATCAGCATTTTAGCGATAACATAATCAAAGGCATGCTATTATATGCTGTCTCTGCTCTTAGGGAGTTGGCAGGTGTCGGGCCACAGATATGGAAAAAGTGACTAAAAGGGAAAAACCCATAGCAACCCACCCAGACACAGTGGCCATATTGGGAGTAACCACACTGAGGGATTCAGGATACTGTAAACTAACCACGCAGCATCTGAATGACTGTTGTAATTAACCTCACAAAGTTCAGTGGAGTTGAATGTGGTTGGGGTGTACTTGGGGACACACGGGCATTTACTCCGGGGCAGGGGGGTGGCTGTGATATGGGGGAGTGATAGGGTAAGGTTTTCATTGGGGATCTGGGGAGCTGTATACAGCTTAGAGGGGAAGGGGCTTTTACACGGCATGTTTGAGGATTGTTTGACAGCTTTGGAGGGGAGTATGAGACTGAGAAGTCTGAATCAGTTGAAATGGCCTTTACCACAGTTGAGTGGAATCTGGCTCTGCGGACTAAATACGCATTCTTGGCATTCAAGGCATCTTCACTGGAGGCAAGGCATATTTGAGAAATCTTGGATGTGCATTGTGAATACCTGATGAAGAGATAAAAAGAATGGTCTTGCTTTTACTGTTGGAACTTTCACTTTTATAATCCCCCAACAGGCAGTTCTGGAGCAGCTCTGCTTGCTTGGTCTAAAGACAGTCAAATTTGTTTCCGTCCAGAGTAGGTGAGATGGAGTAACTGGATAAGTCACCCATGATGCTTCAGTCTTCTGTCCGGAACAGGGAGCACGGTCTCTGTGGATCTTAGGTATTCTGTTTCTTCAGGTTAAACCGTGTGCTCCGTTATGCCTCCCACCTCTTTGTTCCCTTACCAGACATGCCCTCCCTTGGAGGGCTGGACCCCACGAGAGCAAAGGCCTCTGTCTGGGGATAAGTCCATTTCAAAGTAGAATAGCGGTGCTAGTTCCTGCACTCTGCGCTGCAAGGACAAGAACAGACACCGCTGCTAATCAGCTCCCGTGCCGCAGGATGGACATCACTGGCAGGTTAACTGGGAGCAGTGTCTCTTCCCAGGGCCAAGGCACAACAGGTGATGACTGGGAACATCGGTGGCTCCAAGCACAGCATGAGTCATCGCCTTTTGACAGAGAAAGGACCTGGTGTTGGTGTCTGCACGTCCTCCTGTGAATGTGCCCTCTACCAGTGCTGCTGTTGGGGAGACAGAAGGTTGGACTAACTGGTTTCCTCTTGGAGCTGCATGAATGCTTTTAAGTTAACAGGGGTTGGACATGTACCATGATGCACAGCAAAGTTATCTTTGTTAAAATTAGCCGTTGTGTTGGAGCTGACATTAGTAGTTCTGGTGTTTTTCTTCATGTGTTTTGAAATGATAGGGTGCGCACAACCTCTTGCCACCTACGGGGACTCCATTTGTGTCGTTTTGAGAACTAAAGGATGGAATGGGTTGCAAGGAGAAGCAGACACTATTTCAGGTACAGCAGTCAGTTTTATTTAAAGGAGTACGACAGTCAAAATTTGCAAAAACATATGTTGTGCAGAGTGTTTTGATTTGTGTGTAGTCCTGCTGTGTCTCCCCCTCTTTGTTAGTAAGATTTTTTTTCTAAATTAGTCTGCTAATTATATAGTAGTTTTATGGCCCCTATTGACATCTTAGCAAGGTTTCTTGCTCTTTTTCCTACAATGGCTCCTGTCCCATGCGACAGTGATGCATGCTGGGCCGCTGATTCTGCGAGTACTAGAGGTAGGAGCTGATGTTCTGGCATCCGTTAAACAGCTGTATTTCAGTATTTTTGTTTTCTGTGTCGGGTCTTGCCAGCAGGAATAGAAACATAGAATTTGACGGCAGATAAGGACCGCTTGGCCCACCTAGTCTGCCCATTTTCCTACCTAACAGATAAGCTGCAAATCCTAGTTAACCAACAGCTTACTTCCTCCTACCCCCCACTAGGACTGCCTTATGCCTATCCCATGCATTCTTGAATTCCCCCACTGTTCTTGACTCCACGACCTCCTCAGGGAGGCTGTTCCATGCATCCACAACCCTCTCTGTGAAAATATACTTCCTCACATTACCTCTGAGCCGTCCCCCCTCTATCTTCAAATTGTACCCCCTTATTCTTGCACATCTCTCTTTCTGGAAGATACTACCCTCTTGGACTTTGTTGATTCCCTTGAGGTACTTGAAAGTTTCTATCATGTCCCCTCTCTCCCTTCTTTCCTCAAGGGTATACATATTAAGCTCCTTTAGTCTTTCTTCGTATGTCTTCTGGTACAGACCATGCACCATTTTGGTTGCCCTCCTCTGGACAGCCTCCACTCTGTCTATGTCTTTGCGGAGATGGGGTCTCCAGAACTGCACACAGTACTCCAGATGGGGTTTCACCAACTGTCTGTACGGAGGGATAACAACTTCCTGTTTTCTACTATTGATGCCTCTTCCTCATGCATCCCAGTATCCCCAGCCTTCCTTACTGCCTTCTCACATTGCTTGCCCACCTTTAGGTCATCTGATATAATTACCCCCAGGCCCCTTTCTATTTTTACTGTTGTCAGTATCTCACCCCCATTGTGTACACTTCCCTGGGTTTTTGTTTCCCATGTGCATTACCTTGCACTTCTTTGCATTGAATCTGAGCTGCCATACATTTGACCATTCCTCCAACCTTGCCAAGTCCCTTCTCATCCTTTCCACTCCATCTTGTGTATCAACCCTGTTGCAGATCTTTGTCATCTGCAAAGAGACATACTTTTCCTTCCAGTTCCTCTGCAATGTCACTTATAAAGACATTAAAAGGACCGTCCCAGTATTGAACCTCGAGTGTACCCGCTAGTAACCTCCTTTCTTCACTGTGTACTCCATTTACTACTACCCTTTGTGTCCTGTTGTCTAGCCAATTTTTATCCAGGCTACCACCTTGGGACCCACTCCAAGGCTGGCTATCTTGTGTATTAATCTTTTGTGTGGGACTGTATCAAATGCCTTGCTAAAATCTAGGTAGGCATGTCCACAGCCCTCCTGGTCTACTACTTTGGTCACCCAGTCAAAGAAATCTATTAGATCTCCTGATACGACCTTCCCATCGTGAATCCATGCTGCCTTGGGTCCCAGCCCCACTGGCCTCTAGGTACTCAACAGTTCTTTCTTCAGAAGTGATTCCATCATTTTCCCTACCACTGAGGTCAAACTAACTGGTCTGTAGTTTCCTGCCTCTGTCCTGCTCCCACTTTTGTGAAGAGGAGTCCATCACATCTGCCCTCCTCCAGTCCTCGAGTACCACTCCATCCTCCCATGATTTGTTAAGGAGAGTAGTCAGCGGTGTCACAAGTTCTACCCTTAGTTCTTTTAGAATTCTTGGGTGAATCCCATCAGGCCCCATTGCTTTGTCCACCTTCAATTTTATTAGTTCTTTCAGAACCCTTTCTTCTGTAAATGGACTGGTATCGACCCCCGTCTTCAGAGTGTTTCTCTTGTTTGGTTTAGGTACCTCCCCCTCCTCTTCCTTTGTGAATACTGAGCAGAAATATTCGTTCAGTATCCTGCTTTCTCCACTGTCACCTCTACCCACATTCCTCCCTTTATTAAGCTTCAGTATCCTCCTTGGTCTTTCTTCGCTCTCTAATGTACCTCTAAAGGTCTTATCCTTAACAGAATTGGCTATCCTTTCTCGGTTTGGGCCTTTGCTATTCTGACTGCTTTCCAGCCTCTTTCTGCTTTAACTGATAAAGTTCTCTGTCCTGCTTCTTCTGTGTTTCCTTATATTTCCTGAATGCTGTCCTTTTCTCCTTAACCTTCCCTGCCACCTCTTTGAGAACCATAGCGTTTTTTTCCTTCGTTGTTTTATTGATTTGCTTTACACAAAGGCTTCTTGCCTCTGTGATGGCTGTTTTGATCACTCCCATTGTTCCTCCACCCCTCCTTCTTGCCTGTTTGCTAGTGCTTTTCTGAGGCACTCTCTCATTTTCCCAAAGTCAGCCCTCCTAAAGTCCAGTACCCTTGCTTTTGTATGGCTTGATTGTATGGCTGTGTTTATCGTGAACCACACTGTTTGGTGGTCACTTGTTCCCAGATGGCTACCCACTTCTAAATCTGAGATTGTTTCTCCGTCCCCATTTGAGAGTACCAGGTCTAAGATTGCTCCCTCCCGAGTGGGTTCCAATACTAGCTGTCTGAGGCATGCCCCCTGTAGGGCATAAAGAATGACCCTGCTCTTGGATGTGCCTGCAGCAAAGGTGCTCAGTTAACATCTGGCATATTCAGGTCCCCATCAACAGTATGTCCCTTTTCTGCCATTGTAAAAGCCTTCAATCATTTCCTTGTCCATTCCCTCCCCCTGAGATGGGGGTCTGTATACAACCCCCATGCAGATTGTTGTGCCATTTCCTGTCTCCAGGGTGACCCAAGTGCCTCATCTGCTCCTGTTTACTCTTTAGTTCTGTTGCTTTGATCCTTCCTTTACATGAGAGCTACTCCTCCTCTTTACCCTCCCTGTCCCTCCGTGGATTGTGTATCCTGGTATGTTGACATCCCAGTCATGGTTCTCTGTGTACCCTGTTTCTGTGACTGCCACAATATCCAGGCAACCCCTTCCATCAAGGCCAGTAGTTCAGGAGCTTGTTACACAGACTACGGCATTGGTACTCATCACCCTCCACTTTTTGATAGCCTTACCCCTTTTAGCCCCATTTCTGTCCTTACTGCCTTTGCCTTTTTACATTTAAATCTGTTCTGCTCCTAATAACTTCTGTACCTTGGTGTTTACCTCACTAATCACCATGTTTGGTGAGGGAGGCTGAGATTTCCCTGCTCCTTTTCAGTACCTCCCCTAGCTAGTTAAATGCTTGCCAATGACATTTAAACCTCTCACCTAGGATCCTGGTTCCCCCGGACAGATGCAGACCATCGTACAGTATAGCTCTGCATCCCTCAGGTGGCTCCCCAGTCCCCAGTGAAGCTAAAACCTGAGCTCCACACCAGTTTTTCAACCACTCTTTGAATTCCCTGGTGAGGTGCCTCTCATCTCCTTGCCATAGACAGGCAGCACCTCCCAGAAGGTTACCGATGCGCTACTTGTCTCAAGGCTCCTTCCCAACTCTACAAACTCCTCTTGCACTGCTCTGATCCCATTCTAGCCAGGTCATTTGTCCCTAGGTGGACAATGACATCCAGCTCCCTCCCGCAGCTCCTCCCACGATCCTGAGGATCTTCCTGTCCCTCCAAGCCGTGGGCGCCAGGAAGGCACCCACGCCTTCTCCCTTCCTCCCCATTTCTTCCCCTAATGATTGAGTCCCCACCAGGAGTTGTTTCCTTCCTGTGGTCCCATGCCACCCTTCTGTGGGTCTCTTGTGAAGGTTCCCCGATCCTCCTTGGTCTCCACTGCAGGTGCCTCCATAGAGGAACCACTATCCACCAGAAGAGTGAATGAATTGTGGAGAGGTACAGCTGGAGGGTGCAACTCTGTTCCACCACCCTCTCCCTCCCTGAGCCCACCCTGGTCCAGCCTCTCCTCTTTCTTGGCAACCTCTGAGGTAGTGGCATTGGCCCTGGTGGTCCCTGGGTGGGGGAGGAGGTTTCACGAATCCTAGTCAGGTCAGCCTGGAGACGGGCGACCTCCTCTCTCAGACCAGAGAGGTGCCTGCAAATAGGGCAGCATCGCAGCCTCCAGAATGTCTCCCGGAACACTGCCGCCCACAGCCATTGCACTGCACCACTTATCATGTCTTATTTTGTGTCCTCTACTTTTCTCTTGATGCTTATTCTCTCCTCTCCTTACAACTCTCACCCTTCCTGTTCTGGGACAGCAACTTGCTATCTTCTTCAGTAGCCTCCTTCTTCCTTGCTCAATATCAGACCACCAGCAGCTGGGGGAGAGCTACTTTTTCCTTTAGGTTGACAAACCATGTTTCTCTATGATCCTTTCCTTCCTTACTGCCAAACAGGAAGTTCCTGTTGACAGTCAAATCCAGTGGCTATAAAAGTAGAACTGGCTTTGGGTGGGTGGGTGGGATGGAGGCAATTAATAAGAAAAGGCTAGCAACAGGAAGTTGTAATTTGACTCACCTGCTTTTATAGTGTCTAAACCACACCCCCTTAAGCTCTCTTTCCTCCTACTGGTTTAGCAAAGTCAGCTGATACAGTACCTTTCCCAGCACAGAACACACACTGACTTTCTTTCTTTTCTTTTTTTAACCCTAAATAAGACCCCTTCTACTTCTAATAAAGTTATCTGTCTACTTAATCTTAACAGACAATGACTCCTGCTGAGATGTACGTTTTAAATTAATAAGAAAATGTAGCTTCTTTTAGTTAGCTGCTTTCTGCTCTACAAGCAAGGCTAGCAACAGCAATAAATGTATTGTTTTTATAACATTTTACTTCATCAGACTATACACGGCCATAAAATGCGCACAAATCACTCCAGATCATGAGTGTTAAAGACTGTAGCTGTTTTCTTACAGAATAACCCAGTCAGTTAGCCCTCAAGTATTTGTATTTGCTAAACTGCACTGCCATCAGTTTTCACTGGATAAGGAAAGTTTTTTTTTTTTTTTAATTTATTCTTTATTCATAGAGACACAACATACTTCAGTTTATACAGTACAGGTACATTCATTAGAGGTAGGCCGTACCCTGGCCCAAGAAGGGCCTAGTACATCAAACATGTATAGACAAGTGAAGAGCTAAGAAGTACATTAAGATTGTAGGCAGAGAAGTAGAAAAGGGAAGGGGGGGGAGAGAAAAACAGTTACAAGAATCACCTGGGGATTGTAAGGAAGCAGGGGTATATAGACCTTTAAGGAGTTCTAGGGTGCATACTGGGGATCAGAGCATAAATTCTAGGTTGTGAGCTGAATGGTGGATAACCCATTTCTGCCAGTGGAGTTCAAAATCTTTTTTTTGGTCTAACAGACTAGCTGACAGGCGTTCTAGGGAGTATATTTCCCAAACATTTCTCACCCAAGACATCTTGGTAGGGATGGTAGTGATCAGCCACAAGTGGGTTATTGCTTTATAAGCAGCGGCCACTAGCAGGACCGTTTACTTATAAGTGACCCTATCTACCTTTGTTCCCTGAGGAAGGGTGAATGTTAATAAGAACACATGTGCTCTAAAGCTCCCATATCATAGATATCCTGTAATTCTGCTGTTATCTCTTTCCAAAAACCCTGGAGCAGGGCAAGACCACAACACATGGGTCTGTCCCACAAGACTAGACCCACAACCCCTCCAACATGACCCCGATGGGTCCCCACCATATTTGGAAGTCACCGGGGGGGGGTCCTAAAATAACGGGCCCTAATTTTCCAGATGTACTCCATCCAGTACGAGGCCTGGACCACTCTAATAGCTGTGCCAGCTGATCCCTCCCAAGCTGAGAGCAGAATATCAATTTGTATTTCCTTGGTCCAGGTTAACCTCAGGCTTTCCGTAGAGCCAAGGGGTCTTTCACTAAGTGCTTTATAAAAGGCACTAATTTCATTAGAAGACAAGAGCCCCCTAGTATACTGTATCAATAGCTGGACCATTGTAGGGACCTTTTCAGCTATATCCGCCGGCGAATTTTCATATCTCAATAAATATGACCTGAACTGCATGTACCCATGAAATTCTGTGGGTTGGAGATCATACGATTTTTTCAGACCTGTGAATAGAAGTAGGCCTGTGGGACCCACCATCTGGTAGACATATTTTAAACCTCTAGCCCACCATACCTGGGCCCTGCCACCAACCAGACTAGGGGAAAAGGATCTATCTGAGGGAATAACCCTCATAAAAAAGGAGTTCTTGTTGGGTGAAGTAGTGCATATGCAACCAAATCCATATCTTCATGGGCTCCCTGGCATAGAAAGAGTATTTACTCAGAGAATTACACGCTAAGGGGTTAGCAAATAGCAATCCAGGGAGGGACCCGAAGTCATTATAAACCACCTCTATTTGTTTCCAGTAACCTGTATACAATGGGTTAGGCCGTCCCGTGAGTACTCGTAGTTGTGCTGCCCTATGGTAGTCCTGGAAACATGGTAGGCTACAACCCTCTCTCTCCCTTGAAAGCTTCAAAACTGAAATTCTAGGGACATGGATATGTTGTTCATCCACACTGTCTGGCAGGTATCCTTGCCGCTGTAAATCTTGCTGGAAGGTCTTCAAGCTGACTCCTCCCACCCAACCGGGTGGTAAAACTCTCGGCTCCGCCCCATGACGCTAGATCTTCCTTACCGCTGGCTCAGGTTCCCTCTTAACGCTCTGCATATAAGACTGGTTCCTAATTCTTGGTTTTCCAATTTAAAGTTTTGCATTATAAACTTGAGTCTTCTATCCCTGCGGCTGCGATGGACACATCGACTCCCAGTTTTCGGCGGTGCCCTTGCGGGCAGAAGATGTCTCGGACGGATCCGCACTCCACGTGTGTCTATTGTTTAGGCCTTGAGCACGACCCGCAGGCTTGCGACCTGTGCTCTTCCTTCTCAGCCTACATCCTCGAAGACCGTGCTGCCCATTTACAACTGGGGCGCCCCGAGAAACGTTTTCCTCCGGTAAAGTCAAAAGAGGCCCGGTCGGCGGTTTCCGAGGCGGCGGGCTCGGCGGATCAGCTAGAGCAGATGATTGCCCTCGAAGAGGAGGCGGCGCGGGCTGCATCTTCCTCGACCGCGGCATTTATCCCACTCTCACTGGGTTCCTCTTAACACAGCTTCCTTTAAGGAGCTTTGTCTGTCCCTCTCCACTAGAGGAGAGGGACCAACGTCTGCTGGACCTTCTTCTCGGTCCAAGAAGAAAGACAAGGGTAAGTCCCTCCGTCGACGCTCTTGGGAGCGGGAAAGGTCCCTCTCCCTGAGTTGTCGGCCATCGACTTTGGTCGATCGTTCGGCTTCCGCCACTGGTCTCACGGTGTCCCCGTCAGGTCAGTTGACCGAGACTCCCGTCGATGCAGTCGAGATCTTTCTCGACCCGTTGGACAGGTTGTCGACCGGCGAAGCCGAAAATCCTCTCCGGTTCCCCCGGTGGGAGTTGAGGATCCCGCGGGCTTGCCAGTGCCTCCGGTTCCGGAGCCCTAGGGTGAACCTTCCGAGCCGAGGGAGGAGCCGGTTCCACCCGTCCCCTTCCCGCACCGTTCTCGGTCTCGGACTTCTTCCCAGTCCAGCCAATCCCGCGTCATAGGCGGTCTCGGTCGGCTTCACGATTAAAGCGCGCCGCACATCCTCATCCTCCTCCTCGGATGAGGGAGGCTCGACGTAAGTTCGTCGACGATCACGAGAGGACCTCATGTGGCAACAGCTCCTTCTGACCGGGAACAAGCCGGTAGCCGTCGCTTCCCTGGCCATTAAGTGGCTGTCACCGGAGGGCGAAACAACCCCTCGTTTTACCGAGGCCTGTTCCCAGGCGGTTGATCGGTAAAACCAGCTGCTCCACCGATTCCGGTGGAACCTCCGCCTCCACAGCCGCTGTTTGGGCTCCGACCAAACTCTCGATCGGCTCAGGGTCTGCCCCATGGCTGTCGGTCACCCTCACTTCCGATCGCCCTCGGCAGGTGGAGGGTGGCTCAGGCCGAGCAGCTCTTTGCGGACTCTTCTGAGTCCCCGAGTTCCTCCCTTTTCTCCAGGCGAGTGGACTTGGAGTCCTCTGGAGGTCAGTCGCTGGGCGACAGCCCTCCGTCCTTCCTGGGCTTGCTCAGGCTCATCTCGAGTCCACGGGATGCAGCTCGAGCCCGTATCCAAGCGGGCCAGTATCCCTCAAGGAGATATTGGACTGAGGGATTTCGAGGCCTTTCCTGTGGCTGAGGCCATTGTGGGCCCGGCCTTGGAGCTCTGGCAGCACCCTGCTTCCTGCCCTGCGCCTTCGGCCAGGATGGCCAGGAAGTATGCGGTCCCTACCGGTTCCCTGTCCGGTTTCTCGGAACATCCCTCAGCCGAGGGGTTAGTTACCAACAGCGTTTTCCGGCGTGCCGGAAATGCTAGGGACGTGGACAAACCTCCCGACAAGGAGTCCAAGAAATTGGACTATGCCGGGCGAAAGTCAACGCGTCCTCCATTGGCCTCCGTCAGGCAGCTCGGCTGTGCTTATGGCACATTTCTCCCATGCCCTGTTGGGCTCCCTGGACGAGGTAGTCCCTCATCTCCCGGCTGACCTGCAGACCACGGTTAGGCAGGTGCGGGACCAGGGCAGGGCAGTGGCCAAGCAGCAACTTCAGACTGCTCTAGACATTGGAGACTCATGCGCCAGGTCAGTCGCGGCCGCAGTGGCTATGTGCCGTCGGGCATGGCTGAGGATATCCACCTTCACAGCGGATACCCAGCACAAATTGGCGGATGTCCCCTTCCTGGGGACCGACCTCTTCGGCCCTGGAGTGGAAGGGCACCTCCAGAGGATCGAAAAGTCCAATGCCACCTTGGACTCGGTCTCATCCGCTCAGAGGGACAAGGGCCGCAGACTGCAACCCAAGCCCTTTCGTCCGTCTGCGCCCCCGGCACGTCCGGCCCAGCAACACCAGGGCCAGCAGGCTCGCTCTTGGCGTCCCAAACCCAAGCCCGCGGCTTCCTCCTCCAGGAAGCAGGGAGGTAAAGGCCCAGGTGGTCCCTCGGCCGGTCCCTCCTCCAAGCCTGCACAGTGACGGGTTGAGGGGTGTCGGCCCCAACCTCGTCACCTCACCCCAGGTTCCCTCCGTGGGGGAATGGCTCCGGTTCTTCCTTTCCGCCTGGTCTATTACCACAGACCGGTGGGTGTTGGAAGTGGTAGGAAAGGGCCTGCCTCTGGAGTTCGAGCAGGCCCCACCCTTCAGAGCTGTCCCACCTCGGGGGGCCTCGGGATCCGAAGCCTCGCTGTCAGCTCGCCGAGCCGACATCGCTCGGCTTATCTCCAGCTCCCAGGGTCTTCACCAAATGCATGGCAGTGGTGACAGCATTCCTGCGGCGCGAGGGGTCCGGGTTTACCCTTACCTGGACGATTGGCTGATAGCAGCCCCCTCCAGACAGGAGGTGGAGCGGTCCAGAGATCTGGCCCTCCAGGTTTGCTCTCAGGTCGGCCTCCTCATCAACGAGGCCAAGTCGGAACTCGAGCCGAAGCAGGTGATTCTTTTCATCGGGGCAGAGCTCGACTCTCTTCGAGCCAGGGCACGGCTCCCGGCGGACAGGGTCGAGGTTCTTTCCTCCTTTGCCCAGTCATTTCTGGTTGGGCAATTGCACCCTGCCCGGGACTTCCTGCGCCTCCTGGGTCTCATGGCGGCCTGTACCAGCGTGGTCCGTTGGGCCCGCTGGAACATGCGCCCCCTTCAGTGGGGGCTGGCCAGCCAGTGGTCCCAACACTGCGATCCATTGGACCAGCTAGTGACGGTGACCCAGGGGATGTGGAACGCTCTCCAGTGGTGGACCGTTCCAGTTCATCTGCAGGAGGGCATCCCGTTTGTCCGCCCCGAGCCGACGGTCTCTCGACTGATGCCTCTCTGATGGGTTGGGGTGCCCATCTGGGGAACACGAGCGCCACGGCCTCTGGTCCCGCGGGAGTCGATGCCACATCAATCTGCTGGAGCTCCGGCGATCCGCCTAGCTCTCACCGCCTTTGCTCCATTTCTTCGGGGTCAAGTGGTCCGGGTCCAGACGGACAATACCACGACCATGTACTATCTAAACCGCCAGGGCGGGACGCGCTCCATGCTTCTATGCAAGGAAGCTCTCCGCATCTGGTCACTCGTCTGCCAGCCTGGAGGTGGATCTCCTAGCCATTCACGTGGCAGGGCCTCCAACACCCTGGCCGATGCCCTAAGCTGGATAGGGGCTGCGTCCCACGAGTGGTCTCTCCTGCCGGAGGTAGTACAAGATCTATTCTCCCATTGGGGCACACCTCAGGTGGACCTGTTTGCCTCCAGGGAGAATCGAAGCTGAGGCTGTTCCATGCCCGCCCCCCTCAGCAGGGTTCGCTGCAGGGGGATGCCTTCTCGAGGCCGTGGACCCCGGGCCTCTTCTACGCCTTTCCCCGTTTCCCTTGATTCACAAGGTGCTACTCAAAGCAAGGAGGGACAAGGCGCAGGTGATTCTGACAGCCCCAGACTGGCCCCGCCAGTACTGGTACCCAGATCTCCTCAGCCTCAGCTCCAGGCTCCCGAGGCAGCTTCCAGCTCGCCCGGACCTGCTCTCAGTCAGTCAGGGGAAGGTATTCCATCCGGACCTTCAATCCCTGCACCTGACGGCCTGGTTCCTGAGCGGCTAGAGTTCCAGGCCTTGGGTCTTTCCGACGAGGTCCTCAACGTAGTTGAGGCGTCCCGTAAGGAGTCGACCAGAAAATGCTACGCCTTCAAATGGAAGAGATTTTCCATTTGGTGTCAGGGCAAGGGCCTGGACCCTTCCTCCTGTTTCTTGCCAAGCATATTGGACTACCTTTGGTCCCTTTCTCAGCAAGGGCTTAGGTCGACGACCCTTAAGGTACACCTGGCAGCCATCTCTGTTTAGCGGGCGCGGGCCGGGAAGCAGTCGGTGGTGCAGGAGATGGTGGTCTGGCGCTTTTTTAAAGGCCTTAATCACATTTCCCCTCCGGTGCGAGAACCTCTACCTCCGTGGGATCTACTGCTGGTACTGGCAAAGCTCATGGGAAGCCATTCGAACCAATGCACAGGTGTGAACTCTCACCTGTCGTGGAGAACCGCCTTCTTGGTGGCTATCACGTCAGCCAGAAGGATGGGTGGCTCCAGGCGCTCTGCATGAGTCTCCTTACCTGGTCTTCCACAGGACAAGGTTGTCCAGCGCCCCACCGAAATTCCTTCCGAAGGTGGTGTCGGAGTTTCACCCTTAACCAGGTGTTGACTTTGCCGGTGTTATACCCCAATCACACCTCGGAGGCCGAATATAGGCTCCATACTCTGGACCCTAGAAGGGCGCTCGCTTACTATAAGGAGCGCACGGCTGAAATTCGGGGAGAGGTTCACCAGCTGTTTGTCACCTACGCTGAAGCCGCACCTGGCAGACCTGCAGCCAAGCGGACGATAGGCAGGTGGGTCACCTCCTGCATAGATCTCTGCTATAAGTTGGCGGGCATGGAGCCTCCCAGAGGGATAAGAGCTCATTCTACCCGCCATACTGCTGCATCGGTGGCTGCTTCCAGGGACGTCCCTATCCAGGAAATCTGCAGGGCTGCTACCTGGAAGTCAGCACACACCTTCATCACCCATTACCACATCGACCTTGAGTCACGCCGGGATGCTGGTTTTGGGGCCTCAGTTCTCCAGTCTCTATTCCCTAAGTAGGGGGTGTGCGCCTTGCCTCCCTTCTCCCGGAGAACTGCTAGGAGTCTGCCAGACAGTGTGGATGAACAACATATCCATGTCCCTAGAAATACAGGTTACTCACCTGTAACAGGAGTTCTAGGAATGGTATATGTTGTTCATCCACCGACCCTGCCCTCCCGACTGACGACAACCTGAGCTTCCAGCGGCCAGATCTGGCGTCATTGAGTTTTACCACCCGGGTGGGTGGGAGGAGCCAGCTTGAAGACCTCCCGGCAAGATTTAAAGCGGCAAGGATACCTGCCAGATAGTGTGGATGAACAATATATACCATTCCTAGAACTCCTGTTACAGGTGAGTAACCTGTATATCTAACCCATGGGGGTTTGCCAGCCCAAATACATCTAGATATTAGATGATCCCAGGCTATGAAATAAGTACTGGTTGGGGGCTGAGGCAGGTTTTGCAAAAAGAACAGTACACGGGGTAGTACATTTTGTTTTATAGATTCTGTGTGGTTAAAGAAACTTAAGGGGGCTTGAGACCATCTAGTCATGTCAAGAGCTAATTGGGATGTGAGGGGTTCATAGTTTATAATATCAATAACTTCCAAGTTGGTCACCAGTTTTACCCCCAAATATCTAACATACTAAAAAGCCAGCAGAATAGGCCTAATGGTCTGTCGTGTCTGCTCGGTAGCCAACACCCTAGTGGTTGCTCACTCCACCCCAACCCCCAAGGGTCTTCTTTGGATTAGTTTCCTTTGTACCTGTCCCACCCCTTGTTGAAGCCCTCCACTGTGCCCTCCTCCACCAGCCTCTCGGGCAGCGCATTCCACGGCTCCACCACCCTCTCAGTGAAATAATGTCTCCGTTTCCCCCTATAATTTCTCCCCTTCAGCTTCCATTCATGCCCTCTAGTTGTTCCCCCCTTCTTTCAATCAAAGTCTTTATTTAACCAGGCGATCACCGTTGAGCAAGCTCGTTTTCCAGGTGGACCTGGGTTTCATAAGAAACAAGGGACAATATACATGGGATACAACGCACAAGAAAATAGTAATAATACAAATAAAGTGAGATACAATAATACAGTATATACGAAGTATCAGCAGGTAGCTTTGACAGTAGTATATGTTTGGAACAGAAGATACAGCTAGTTTTGGGTAGGACACAATTTTTCATAAAAGTACATACTAACATACTAAAATGCCAGCAGAATAGGCCTAACAGCCTTTCGAGTCTGCTCGATTGGTCAGCCCCCACCCTGGGTGCCGACCTTGCTGCCTCCCTCGCCTTCTCTGGCTTTTCCCTTCCCAGTTCCGGATAGTCTTGCTGCATTGGATTTTGCTTCCAGTACCCTTCCCCTGTACCTGTCCCAGCCCCTCTTGAACCCCTCCACCAGCCCCCTAGGCAGTGCATTCCATGGCTCCACCACCCTCTCAGTGAAGTAGCACCTCCTCCTTTCTCCCCTGAATCTTCCGCCCTCCAGCTTCTACCCATGCCCTCTAGTGGCCCCCTCCTCCTTCCTTCGAAGCACCCTGACTGTTCCTCCCCTATTTACCCTCTTCATGTACTTGAAGACCTCTATCATGTCCCCCCGGTCCCTTCTCTCTTCCAATGTGTACATATTTAGCTCTTCAAGCCTCTCCTCATAGGTCCTGTCCCCCAAGCCCCAAATCATTTTGGTTGCCCTCCTCTGGACCCTCTCCAGGAGTTTAATGTCCCTCTTTAAGTGTGGCCTCCAAAACTGCACGCAGTACTCAAGGTGTGGCCTCACCAAGCAGTTATACAGAAGGAGCATCACTTCCCTCCTTCTGGAGGTGATCCCCCTAGCGATGCATCCCAGCATCCTGTTGGCCTTGGCTGCTGCCCTCCTGCAGGTCTCCGAGTTGTTCATTTTGACATCCACCACCACCCCCAGATCCCTCTCAGCCATCAAGACTTGTAGCACCCCCCCCCCCCAGGGTGTACACTTGGCCTGGGTTTCTGGCCCCCAGGTGGAGTACCTTGCATTTCCCTGCATTGAACCTCAGCTTCCACTTTCTAGACCATCTTTCCAGAGCCTCCAGGTCCCCCTGTAGGGCCACCCTCCCCATCTCCCCATCCACCACCGCCCCCAGTTTTGAGTCATCCGCAAAGAGACTCATCTCACTCCTGATACATGTCCTTATGTCAGAGACGTAGGCGTAAAGAACTATACATATCAGGTGCACCGAACACAAGTAAAACCTAATATAAAAAGAGACATAGTAATACGGTATGGAGAATTTAGAGCTGGAACCAGGGTCATAGGCATGTGGAAAGGACAGATATGGGGGTAGAAAAAGGGGAAAGGGAAGAGTCGATTATAGATGTGATCAGTCTTTTAACAGTAGTAATTAGAGTGTGCTTGGACTTATAGGAGTCACTATTTAGGGTAGACAGGCACAGGACTCCTTATTATTATGTAGAAATAGAGATTTAAAAGCTGCTAGGCTGATGGGGTGAGTTAATTTCAAAGTTTTTTGCAGCTTGTTCCACAGTTGAGGGAGCACAAAGCTGATGGCTGCTCTGCCAATGCGAGATTTTGCTTTGTAAACATAAAGGTAGATATATGAGGTGCTTCTCAGGGCATACTTCCCCAGAGTGCACAAAGGTAAACAGACAGAGATATACTGGGGCAGTTTATTTGAGATGGCTTTGTATGTCCAAACCGCAGCATTTTTTTGCCGTCTGTAAGCAAGGGGTGACCATCCCCACTGCCGTGTACAGTGCACAGTGGTGGGTTGAATATGGAAGACCCGTGATAAATCTTATGGCTCTGTGATAAAGTGTATCAAGTTTGGCTAGGGTACCTGCAGGTCCCTGACTATATAGAAAGTCTGCGTAATCCAATAGGGAACGAAAGGTAGTTTGAACCAGTTTCAGTTTAGCCTCTCTTGTGAGGAGATTATTAATCCTAAAGAACAGACCAAGTCTTTGTCTAAGTTTCTTTGCCAGTTCTTCTAAGTGATCAGTGAAAGTAAGTCTATGGTCTAACCAGACCTCCTGAACTTCGGTACGTAGTCCAACTGCTTGCCTAGAATGGTAGTGATCTGCGGGAGTGTCCCAGCAATGGCAGGATTTATTGCGTTTTGAAGGGGGCGAGAGGAACATTGCTTTTTTTTTTTTTTTGGTTTGTTTTGTTTTTTTGCATTTAAGAGCAGTTTGTGGTTTATAAGCTGATGTTGCAGCAGATTAAATTCATTTTTAAGGGCTTTACAGGCTGCTTCAGGTGTGGGGCTACTAGCATAGAGTACCGTATCATCCGCTAATAGGTGTATTTGTGCTTCTTTGATGGGGGCATCTACGTTGTTAATATAAATGGTGAAGAGCATGGGACCAGGAATGGAACCTTGCGGTACACCCCTCAATAGGGGTTTTGGTGGAGAAACTTCCCCTTCTGCCTTTACTTGTTGAAGTCGTCCTGAGAGGTAGTCAGAGAACCATTTAAGGGATAGGGAATCCAAACTAGTGTTCTGGAGGGACGACAGAAGCAGTCTGTGATCAAAGGTATCGAACGCCTTGCTTAGGTCCAAGAAAACTACGCAAAGTTTTTTTTTTTGTCTAATTCAAGCTGACAGTCGTTTGTCACCTTGGCTAGAGCACAGATTGTACTGTGCTGTGCTGTGCTCTAAAACTGGATTGTAACGGGTTGAGCAATTTTTCTGATTCCAGGTACTTCCGAAGCTGGGAGTTCACTATTTTCTCCAGCATCTTTGACAGGATTGGAAGTAGGGAGATTGGCCTGTAGTTATTGAGGTCACTAGGATCTCCTGACTTAAACAAAGGGACCTCAAGTGCATTTTTCTAAATGGGCGATAGGTCACCCTGGGACAAGGATAAGTTGAAGAGATGAGTAATTGGGACTGCGAGGACATGGTAGCCGACCTTTAAGAAGTACGGGTCAATGAGGTTGGCCCCAGCTCTTTTCCTAGTGTCCAGCTGAAGGAGAAGATCTTCGACTTCTTTCAGGGAGGTAGGCTGCAGAGAGAAGGCTGGACTGGGGTGGGTTTTTCTTGTGTATCCAATCTGTTGTTGGCGGAGGATATTCGCGGGAGAGGAGTCAAAGGCTGGCCCTGCAGTGGCAAAATGATTATTGAGAGCATAGAGGATAGACGGTCTGTCAGAGATGACAGTATCGTCTATCAATAATTTAATTTAGTAGGTAGGGAATTTACAGTGGTGTGACCTTCAATGTCTTTGATAGTCTTCCAGAATTTGGAGGCATTTCTTGAGAAGCTCTCCAACTGAGAGTGGTAGAAATTAGCTTTGGCTTCTCTGACCATTTTGGTGCAGAGGTTCCTCGCCCTCCAGAAGGAATTCCAGTCATTTATTAAATTAGTTTTCCTAGCAGTTCTCCAGAGTACATCCCTACTCCGCAAAGCATCTTTCAAGTCTTCTGTAAACCACCGACAAGATTTGTTTCTGGCACGAACTTTTGCTATGGGAGCATACTTGTTGAGAGCCCCTAGCACAATTTCTGAGAAAATATCATAAGCTGTAGTCAGGGACTTGGCTAGATAGAAGTCCTGCCATCGCATGGAGTCTCTTAGGGCTGATATATATACCCATGGAGATCAAAGTTGCATATGCACCTTTTAAAGGAGAATTTTGGTACAGTTGTGGATGTAAGAGTGGATCTTACACACGCGATGAAGCAATGGTCGCTAATATCAGAGAAAAAGACGCCAGCATGGGAGAATAAATGGGGTTTGTTAACTAAAATGATATCCAAGAGAGTACTGTTATTAGAGTTGATCTTGTTTAAGACGAGTAGATTTGTTTATTAGCTGTGACAACCCAAGGGAATCGCAGAACATTTTAAGTGGGGTGGATGCACTGGAGAGCCAGTCTGTTGAAGTCCCCTAGTATGATACACTCTGAAGATGCCGAACCCAGGATGCTTTCGAGATGTTTTAACAACTGTAGTCCAGCTGGTGGGGGTCTCTAGCATCCTATTATACATAATGAGACACCGGTGGCAATTTCAATCTTTAATGACAAGCTTTCGAATTCTTTTGGGACAGAGGTTGTCAATTATGGAGGCAGGGAATTTATCCTTGATGAAAATAGCTACCCCACCACCTCTGGTTTGCCTGTCGGCTCTGAACAAAGAGTAGGAGGAGGAGATGTTAACTTCATTGTTACTGGTAGCCAGTCGGAGCCAGGACTCGTAGTCACCAGAAAATCTGGAGCAGTATGACATACCCAGGCCTGAACAGAAGTGATTTTTTTTAATAGGCTATATACATTAACATGTAAGAATGTAAGCCCCTTGAGGCTTTGTAGCTCTGCTGGGGATTCCATGGGTGCCAGAGGGCCTGGATTAAGCTCAACACTTCCCGAGCATCGTAAAAGCAGGAACAAGAGTTTCCTGCAGAGTCCTAGGAGAAGTGTGGGTGGCTGGGTCTTTCGGTTACGTGATGTGTCTGCGACAGTATAGGGAGTTCTGAGGCTAGTTCCCAGTTTTCCTGATGCTGCATACAATAATACCCTGACCGAGAGAGTCAATGGGAGTAGGGGGGAGTATGCAGAAGGTGGTGTAGCCCTGTGGGCAGGCTGTAGGAGAGTTCCTGTATGCCGGTACAGGTGAAGGACCAGCAGCGGGCTAGGAGAAGTTAGAGCACATACAAGTTCTTCTACTTGATAGGAAAAGTCCCGGTTGGACAATGTAAAAAGATGGGAGCCGCTAGAGCAGCGGGGAGCACAGGCCACCGACCCCAGGAGAGGAGAGCAGTCCTCCGGACTTTTGACAATCTCCTCCCCGCCGACCCCTGGTGGTCCGAGTCCATTCCCGAACCCAGGGTGCGAGGTGTGGTGTCCAGCATCTCAACCCTCCTTGCCACCTGCCCCCTTTTATTTACCTTTTTATCATTTACACAGTTGTCAGCTGTTGGCTGCAAGTTTGGTTAACAGGTGTGTTGGTTCACCCGTTCTGGAGTCTATGTGCCTAGTAAGTCTGTGTTTTCTTGATATCTAGTTTGTGCTTCTGTCACATGGTCTGAGCATTGAGTGGCCTCAGGACATTTAGGTTAGTGCTGTTTGACACTTACACCATCGTGTCATGTGATCCGAGTTGGAACAGTATGTTTAAACTTTGTAACCAGTTGGGCAGAATTCAAATGAAGCTTCTGTCTACTGTTCTGGTCATTCAGTAGGTAAAGACTTGAAGTGTAATGTTGTTGGTCTGTTCTGTGAGCCATGCGTAGTGCAGTCCGACAGCAGCTGAATGCACTGGGTCCCTCTACAGATCTGATGGTGATGGTGGGGGAATTGGCAGTTCGCTACTCTGAAGCCATTCTGCTTTTGTGGTAGGCTGCCTGTGTTGGCACACATGCTGCTCCACTTGACAACAAGACAGTCTGCAGTTCAGGAACATTTATTGGTTTAGTGGGCAAGCAGCAGACAGCTGACCCTAGGTTGCATAGCTCTCTGAGGTCAGTGCTCTGTATTTCAGTTGTGTTCACTGCTTTGGCACATTCAGGTCACTGCAAGGTGCTGAAGGAGAGTGGTTGTGCAGCAGAGTGAGGGATTTTCCAAATCTGGTTCCTTCACATGGTTGCCGAGTTCTCACTCTGCTTACCTCAGGATAGCCGCTCAAGTCTGCATCAAGTGTTTCTGTTTCTGTCTAACATGTGCATATTTAGAAAAATGTGATGAGCTATATATACCTGTCCAAGATCCAACTAGCCTAGGGGGTGTATACGACAATGTTATAAGTTATATTATAACCAATCCAGTCCTTGAGCTATGCTCCACTCCTATGGATGATGACCTGTATATATCTGTCAGTTGAACGATCTAGTCTAGAGTGTATAATCTGAAATGTGCTTACTACTGTATGTTTCCTAGCGTCAAATGATGTATTTCCCACATGTTTGTTTACTGTGACAAAAACTGTACTCTCTTTGCCATGTCTCCTTGACTGTTGTTCCTCATGTTGTACTCTCCCAGGTCGTTCCTGAAAATAGGCATAGTACTTTTCTAGTGTACTTACCCGGTAAACAAAAGCTAAATAAATAAGCCAGCACAAAGCCACATGCCCATAGGCTTGGAATGGATGCTGCCGACACACAGCATCAACAAAGAGCAAACGGCACAAATGGTTTACGCCGGCTAAAAAGGTTTGAGAAGGGAAATGTGTAAAACAGACCAGAACTACAGAAGTAAAATGAACCTCGCACTGGGCTGTCTCTTGTTAAGTGAGCCAGATAAAAGTTTTACTTGTTGCAGTACCTGCTCCTTTCCACCGCTTTTTTTCTCAAAACTTTTTTGCCAGTGTGCACTGTTTGTGCGTTTTCTTGTTGCTAGACTTCATCAGCTTGTTCTCAGGATGGTCCTAAGGTTACTCGGTGAAGCTCGGGACTGAGAACAGCTGTACTCTGCTGTTGCTTTTCCCTATGGCTGAGTACATCTGTGGAGATCCAGGATTGTGAAGATGGAATGTCTCTGTTGGAAGAACTTCCCGTCACAGGCTACTGCAACATGACCTTTGTTCCAGGTTGGATGGCTCTTCCCCATGATTGTCCACTCCTTCCTACCGGTGTCCATCCAGAAGTGTCTCTCTGTTTTTGTTTAAGTTGCTCCTGTGACTCGGATAACCATTTTTGAATCACTCTGGACTGATTTTGCATTGCAAATTGTGATGCAAACCAGCATATGTTCTGTTTTGCGGCTTCATTTTATTTCCTGCCCACATAATCACGTCTCCATTTATGCAGTTCAGATGTAGCCATGAAAGGCTGACTGAGTGACTCTTGATAGCAGTATCAGTTGCTGAAGACTGAAAAGAACTAGCTTCTGTAAACATATTCTCCAGCAGTGGGGCAGACAGCGTATCTCCTAAATGTTTAGCCCTAGGGGCTGCAGCCCTAGCCAGGAGGACTATTTATTTATTTATTACATTTTGTTAACCGGGTAAGCCCTCTGGGCTCCGGAGGTCCTTTTTTCAGGGGCGACATGGAGTTAATTACATATGAAAAGCAGTGCAGGTACAGTCAGAGTGTACACAGTGGTTACATAGAGCGGTGCAGGTGCATTCCAAGAATACATAGTGGTTACACCAGAGCGGTGCAGGTACAGTCACAGTATACATAGCAGTACAATGCGTACAGAACATTTAGACAATGTACAGTGATCATTGGAGAAGGGGTAGCTATTGACATGACAACAGTGGTAGCAGTTAGACCTAGGGTAGGACTGTTGCTCACATTTACAATCAATCCCTAGCTACTGGCTTCTTTCCTTCCACCTGGAAGCATATGTTTGTGGTTCCATTACATAATGGCAGCCCTGCTAGTGCACTGACTACCACTCAATATCCCTGCCACCCATCTTATCTGAGATGCTCACAAGACTAGTCAACAGGCAACTCTCTTAATTTTTATGGTAGCTAAGGCTTTTCTGACTCCGTAGCAGTCTGGCTTCCAGCCTAACCTCTTTGCCTTCTCCTCCTCCCTCCTTGGTAAGGTTGTTGAAGATAATATTTTTTTTGTAAGGTGATCCATTTGACTGATCCAAGAATCAGTTTTTACTATTGACTCCCACTTACGGGTCTGGGTCGGAGGCACTAGAACCCTGCAGGCGCAAAGCTTTTGGCCCTGGGCCAGCACTGGCTACTGAGGCATGGCGCCTGCACCTTCCCCATATAGCGCCATGAGTTGGCCAGTAAGAGTTCCCGGCTCCCTCAGCAACCTCAGTTTTGTTATTTATGCTCTCAAGAGCTGCAGGAATACTTTTTGTCACTTCTGTCACCGTAGGTTTTTCTGCTTTTATAGTGCCATTATAGTTTCTTTCTTTACCGCATGATGCTGAAAGGAAAGTCTGAAGGGGCAGTGTTGAAGAAGAAAGTTCGACAGCTGGCCAACTTGTATGATCCTGTGGGAACAAGATGGCTACTATGGCCCAGCATCAGACATCAGTGGCCTGCTTTCGACCAGAGCATGACATGGATGCT
This sequence comes from Neoceratodus forsteri, assembly GCA_016271365.2. NCBI lineage: Eukaryota > Metazoa > Chordata > Ceratodontiformes > Ceratodontidae > Neoceratodus > Neoceratodus forsteri. The sequence continues at coordinate 1,130,790,120 of CM028133.1, read as the reverse complement.
TGCAACGCCTGCTTCTCTGTGGACTACCGTACCTTGGAAAACAGAGATTTGAAATAGGGTCTCCCGATCCCTGCCTTTCAGAGGCAGGCATTGCACGTGTGCATCTAAGATAAAAGTCTCTAGGCCTTTCCCTGGTCCTCTTCCTGGGACCTCTGGTTCCATGAAAGTACTGAGTTCTTCTTGACCTCACCATGTTGAGACGTTGGAGACTGTGGTGTTAGGAGGTCTAGTGGACAGATGGCTTCTTTTGGGTGGCCAGCTGAGAACCTTCCACAGTCCTGACTCCCTGGAACAGCAGATGTCAGTGGTGAGGCCATAGTTCTATGCTCAGTCTACACTGGTGGATACCTTGATGTCATTCACTGGCATTGCTCACGCTGTTGTCACTGTTTGCGATGACATGGCTGGGGATACAAAGGAATGACTCCTGGCCTACTCCCAGCACTGTTTACAATGTTGAGGGAGTGCTCAGCACTGAGACTGTTGTCTGTGCTGAGATTAACTTGGAGATTGTCCTTGACTGTTATGTAGTTGGCAACATCAAGAAGGGGGACAGGTCCAAGCAAGGTCACGGTGACAGCGATGACCGAGGTTTCGGGCATAGGTTTCGCTTTGAGTACAGTGCCAACAGAGATGCTGACGCTTGCTGCCTGTGCTCAACTTGTGTTGCCCACAATAGCGAGAAGGGAGACAGTACAGAGCATGATGTCAGTGTTGACACTGAGCTCGGTGTCAAAGATGGTGGCAACCGTAGTGATGGGAGAGGGCCAGTCTCAAAGGACATTTTTAGACCCGGGCATGGTACCTGTGACAGCGCAGACCTGGATGGTGACTCTGGGGGAGATTTCTTCTCAGAACAGCAGATTGACGTTGTCAACCGTGAGAACCGGGGCCATCCCATGGGACCTGTATAGCTCCATTCTCCTCATTGGGGTCCCCCTCCCCAAGGGTAGTGATGGGGGTCAGTCCTGAGATATAGGAGGACACCCTACAGGTGTCTCTGCAAGGCCTTCCTCTCAGTCGGAGCCCCGTGCAGTTCCTTAGCCCAGGCCGTAGTCTCCAAGACCCGGACTGTCAACCCCCTGTAGAGGGGCCTCGCTGCTTTTTTGATAGGATGTCCTCGTTCCTAAGCTGTGCAGGGCCAATAAAGTTGGAGCAGCACAGAGCGTGGGTTGGTTCCCTAGAGGAATGATACAGAGAGTCTCATAGGACCCAGTATCAGGCTGTTCTCCTCAGCATCGACCCTGCCAGGAGGCGGTGCCTAGTTGTCAGCGTCCTCTGTAGAGGACAGTGAGTCATCCATCCACCTTTTGCTGCTGAGTACTCCCTATACCAGCGATTCCTGGAGGAGATGCTCCAGGCGCTTGACCTGGAGGCTTGTACCAGTGACGATCGCAGCCCTGGCATTTGGATTCCTTGGAGCTCCAATATTGACATTGTGGTCCTTCTTCCTTGGAGGAGGCAGCTAGGGCCTTGTGGAGGCATTTCCTTACCAAGTCAGCCATCTCTAGGGACCTCAGCATTCAGTATCATGCACCCAGAGCGTCTGCAGGCGACGTTCCTCATCCTGTCTTTGGGCTTCAGGTACTGAGAATCCTGTCTTGGCTGCCAAGCCTTGCGTGTACCCAACCTACAGAGGCAGATTGTGCTCACACGGATGTTCTAGGAAGAAAGATGCTTAGCTCAGCACACACTTTTGTGTATGTATTTGTACATCAGGCCCAAATGGCAGCCTGTAGCAGTTACTTATGGTTTCAGTTGCACAGCCTGCTGACAGCCACTGAGCGAGACAAGCCATCGACCTTTCCACGGGGGGGGAGGGCTGACATATACATGGAAAGGAACTGAAATTCAACCAGATTAAGCTGCAGTTTTAGTGAATGGGGGGGGGGGGATATTTGTCCAGGACACTGGGGAAATTCCTCTACACTTCTTAAGAAGTGCCATGGGATTTTTTTTTGCTCCCCCCAGCTCCTGGCCGGCCTGGCCTTCAGACCACCTATGCCCTCCATGCCACACTGCCTCATATCAGCCACCTCTTTCACCCCATATTGCAGCCTCCCGAGTAGCCCCCAGACGTAACCCTTCGGCAGGTGGGTCCCCCTTCTCCGAGGGGGAAGGCACCGGGAGGGCAGCCAGCACCAAACTTGCCCCAGGTGCTGCTGAGATGGTGCGTGCACTGTTCTCGGACTTGTGGCAATGCGATCTAGTGACTGTCACCCTGTCGACTCTGGGCTCTTTTCCTGTTTGCTCCGGGGGTGTGGTGTGCCTCGCGTTAGGCTGATGCCCGGCACTGCCTTGCCCCCAGTGGTGGACCCCACACATTGCCATGCCCCTGCCTCTGCCAGGGGTCAGCAATCGCTGGGTCATGTCCCTGCCCTCCCCCCCTGAGAGAAGGTAAGCCGTCATCTGTCGCTTCAGCCTTCTCTCCCCAGCCAGCACTCCAGCATCTGAGTCCGTTCCCGAACCCAGGTCGCTGGCGTTGCAAGTGGAAATCCAACCACTGCGTCGACATGGGACATTATGGGATCTTTTTAACGTCCACCTGACCAGCCACCAGAACTGGCAGGTAGGCCCTCTGTTTAATATCACATTCAAAAGTCAGCATCTCAGGAGTGCAGCAACCCCCTCATGCTGTACTGCGTTGTCAGTATTGAGTTTTTAGGCCAAGTTCCTGGTATGGGGCTAAAACCCCACAACCTTTCAGTCTTCCAGCCCTAGAGTCAAGTGTGCAAGTGGCTGAGCCAGTGAGACAGACCTTTCTGTCTAGATATATGTGTTAGTTGCTAAATGCACCTGTAACCCATTGGGTACAATCCAGGTCTAACTCCACATGACATTAGCACCATCTGGGAGTGTGCACTGAGCACTAGATTAAACTAACCTTGTCACAGAGTACATTCCTGTTGCTTGCACTAAGAGGAAGCTCAGTTTTTCCTCCTGTGGTTTTCTTCTGGTTATATGATTGAAATGTTTGCCTGCTCAGTTGGTTGGCAAGGCTCAGGGATAGCTGGGGAGATGGATTCATTTCTACTCATTAGGGCTGGGTAGCCCAGCAATGCCACATGAAGCAGTACTTTCCCTTCCCCATTCTCTCGGGAGGGCATAGCCTAACTAAAAAAAAAAAAAAAAATGTTATTTTACTGGAGGCATGCTACTTGCTTATTAGGAGCCATTTTGCAGTTTGCTTCTACTTGGCACACTTGTGCCATCTGACTTATGGGGGAGGGGCCCATTTTTTGCACATCCTTTTTTATATTTGCTTGTGTGCTTGCACAGCAAATATATTGTTATAGTAGTGGGCTTCAGAGGCATGTCTTTCACATCCAGTGCAGCTCTGACTACGGGAGGCTCGACAGCGACAGGTCAGTGATCAGCAAGGCCGATCATGACACTGTTCTGCTGTATGGCTAGAAACATTGTCGTTGAAAGGAGGCAGCTACTGACAGTGGCTGCATCCTTTCATCTACATGATACCAACCAGCTGAGCGGCATGATTATCAGCCTGTAGCTGATCATCCCACCCTCCTCCTGAACCTGTTCGCATACCCCCTGTTCTACAAGAATTCCCACCTGCTGCTGCCAGGCATCCTGCCCTGTTCCTGAGTGTGCCTCAAGCCCGCTTCCAATTGGCTAGATGGCACCGAGAAAGATTTGAAAGGTGGCAACCCTTTGGGGCAGAGGAACTCCGTGCAGTGGAGACAGAATAAACGTAGGCATCTGTTTACATACTAACATACTAAAATGCCAGCAGAATAGGCCTAACGGTCTTTTGTGTCTGCTCGTTTGGTCAGCCCCCACCCTGGGTGCTGACCTTGCTGCCCCCCTCACCTTCTCTCTTCCCAGTTCCGGATATTCTTTCTGCATTGGATTTTGCTTCCAGAACCCTTCCCCTGTACCTGTCCCACCCCCTCTTGAACCCTTCCACCAGCCTCCTAGGCAGCGCATTTCATGGCTCCACCACCCTCTCTGAATTAGCACCTCCTCCTTTCTCCCCTGAATCTCCCCCCCTTCAGCTTCCACCCATGCCCTCTAGTGGCCCCCTCCTCCTTCCTTCAAGCACCCTGACTGTTCCTCCCTATTTACCCTCTTCATGTACCTGAAGACCTCTATCATGTCCCCCGGTCCCTTCTCTCTTCCAATGTGTACATATTTAGCTCTTCGAGCCTCCTCATAGGTCCTGTCCCCCAAGCCCCAAATCATTTTGGTTGCCCTCCTCTGGACCCTCTCCAGGAGTTTAATGTCCCTCTTTAAGTGTGGCCTCAAACTGCACGCAGTACTCAAGGTGTGGCCTCACCAAGCAGTTATACAGAGGGAGTATCACTTCCCTCCTTCTGGAGGTGATCCCCCTAGCGATGCGTCTCAGCATCCTGTTGGCCTTGGCTGCTGCCCTCCTGCAAGTCTCCGAGTTGTTCATCTTGTCATCCACCACCACCCCCAGATCCCTCTCAGCCATAGAGACTTGTAGCATTCCCCTCCCAGGGTGTACACTTGGCCCGGGTTTCTGGCCCCCAGGTGGAGTACGTTGCATTTCCCTGCATTGAACCTCAACTTCCACTTTCTAGACCATCTTTCCAGAGCCTCCAGGTCCCCTGTGGGCCACCCTCCCTCCTCCCCATCCACCACCGCCCCAGTTTTGAGTCATCCATAAAGACTCATCTCACTCCTGATTCCTGTTCTTATGTCAGAGGCGTAGGCGTTGAACAGGAGGGGCCAGGACTGATCCTGTGGGACCCCACTAATGACTGTCCTTGGGGATGAGACTATCCCCGCCAACTCCGACCCTCTGGGTCCAGTCCTGGAGCCAATTGCCTATCCATCTGATCATCTGGTTCCCCCCCATTTCTCCCAGCTTATCCAACAGGCTCCCGTGAGGAACAGAGTCAAATGCCTTGCTGAAGTCTAGAAAGAGGACGTCTACTGGTCTACCCAGGTCCAAGGCACTCATCACCCAGTCATAGAACTCCACAAGGTTTGTCTGACACGATTTCCCTGGGACTAATCCATGCTGTCTATCGTCCAGGCACCCTGACTTTTCCAGGTCCCCCCCTAGCCTCTCCTTGACAATGCCCTCCATCACCTTGCCCACCACCGATGTCAGGCTGACAGGCCTGTAGTTCCCTGCCACCCCCCTTGTGGATAGGCACTATATGCGCCACCTTCCAGTCCTGGGGCACCCACCCTGTCCTCAGAGAGATAGTGAAAAGCTCCGCCAGGGGTTTAATTACTGTTGGAGTAATGTGAGAAAGAGTGAGAGCAGGGGAAGAAGCTGGGTGTAAGGAGGGGAGACATGGATAAGGCTGAACTACTGAATAAATACTTCTGTTCAGTATTTACGGAACGGGGGAGGGACAGGGACCACAGCTGAGCAACAGATACCACGGAGGGGGGGATGGACAGCAGTCCATTCACAGGAGAGAGTCCTGCAGGAGCTCACTAAATTGAAGGTGGACAAAGCGATGGGACCAGATGGCATACACTTGAGGATATTAAGGGATCTTCGAAGACCGCTAGCAGATCCTCTGGCAGCCTTGTTCACTGAGTCATTCAACACTGGAGTAGTGCCAGAGGATTGGAGGAGGGTACATGTGGGGTCTCTACACAAATCTGTCAGTAGGGAGGATGCAGAGGAACTATAGGCCGGTCAGCCATACCTCAGTAGTGGGGAAGATCATTGAGGCAGTGCTTAAAGAAAGGATAGTGGGACAACTGCAAGCCATCTGTGCCCATGCCCTAGGCAGCATGGTTTCAAAGCGGGTAGGTTGTGTCAGACAAATCTGATAGATTTCCTTGACTGGGTGACGAAGGAAATAAATGGGGGCGGTGGATGTTGCTGACCTCTATTTCAGCAAAGCCTTCGACACCATCCCACATAAGAGGCTGGTTAACAAGATGGGTAGTCTGGGCATGGGAGACAAGGTGGTAAACTGGGTTAGGAACTGGCTAACAGACAGGAGGCAAAGGGTGGTGGTAAATGGGGTACAATCTGGGGAGAGGGGGGGATGACCAGCAGGGTACCTCAGGGATTGGTCCTAGGGCCAGTCCTGTTCATTGTCTTCATTAGTGACATTACAGAGGGGCTGGAAGGAAAGGTCTGCCTGTTTGCAGATAACACCAAGATCTGTAACAGGGTGGATTATACTCCAGAAGGGGTGGAGAAAATGAGGAAGGACCTGGGGAAGCTTGAGAAATGGTCTGAGGAGTGGCCACTGAAGTTTAATTCAAAGAAGTGCCAAATTATGCACCTGTGGCATAGAAACCCTGGTGAGAGCTACAGGATTTTTTTTTGGGGGGGGGGGTGGTATTGCTGGCAGTCACCAAGGAAGAAAGGGGCCTGGGAGGGGTTAATATTTTAGATGACCTGAAAATGTCAAAGCGGAGTACAAGGGCAACAGGGAAGGCCAGTGGCATGCTGGGATGCATAGGCAGGGGTATCCCCAGCAGAAGACGGGAGGTAGTGATGCTGTTATATAAAAACCCTGGTCAGGCCTCACATGGAATACTGTGTGCATTTCTGGAGGCTGCACCTTTGAAAGGACAGTTATAGGCTGGAGACGGTCTAGCGAAGGGTGACTAAGATGGTACAGGGCTAGCGCCATAAAACATATCAGGAGAGATTAAGGGACCTCAATATGTACTCGCTGGAGGAGAGGATGGAGAGAGGGGACTTGATAGAAACATTCAAGTACCTTAAGGGCATTAACAAGGTGCAGGGGGAGACATCTTCCAATACAAGAGGAGTACAAGTATGAGGGGGCATGACATGAAATTGGACGGGGGACAGTTAATAGAGAATGTGAAGAAGTTCTTCTTCAGAGAGGGTGGTGGATGCATGGAATGGTCTGCCACAGGAGGTGGTGGGAGCAAGCACTATGGCTGGATTTAAACGTGCATGCGACAGGCATGGGGGAATCGTAGAGGTAAAGCAGAGAGAGGATCAGAAGCTGTAATCAAGTACTGTACTGGGCTTACAGGCAGACTAGATGGGCCTAGCAGTCCTTATCTGACGACAGTTTCTATGTTTCAGTGAGACGAGGAGCCAAGGGTCCCCCGCTGACTGAGAAAAGCCAGTCCCTTACAGACCATCCCTTCCTCCATGAGCCTCAGGGTGCAGAGCTGTTTGGGTGGAGTGTGCGCCCTGGAATGTCTTGTGCCACATGTTCGAGTAGGGAAGGTCGTGCTGTGCCAGAAAGCAGAAGTTTCTCTGCAAGGCCTTTGGTGCTGATCCCCCGACCCTGAGATGGAGAGCTCCCCTTCCTCCTGGGACCAGTTAGGCACTACTCTATTAACTTGATCAGTATGTTGTTCCACCAGCAATGTGTGTGCGTCGTCTACATTCTGACTTGTTGCCCCATATTTTTGTTGGGCAAGGGCCACACTCCCTGCGTGGAGTGCTGGAATCCATTCCTGGACAGGGCGGTGGTGGCTGGTGGGGTCCATTGTTTAGTTGGTGGAGAGAGGAAAGAATGGCCCATACCAGTATGTTAGAGGGACTGTCACCTCTATGAAACAGTAGGGTAATACACAATGCAGCATTTCCTATAGATTTCTTTATTTCTCCTTTGTTTGTCCTTTATTACTTATGGTAGATCAAAAGTTAACTAAGTTAGGTTTTTATAAGTTATGGGCTGTATGACTTTGTTGAGTCTTGTCATTTATGTTGTCTTGCGCAGGTGCAAGCAACATCTTGTGGTAGTAGCACACATTGAGAGGCGTGTCAGTGTTGGCGAATGCAGGGCATGCTTTAGTAGGTGCATCCCTCATTCCCCAGTTAGCCAGCGTGCTAGCACTGATGCAAGAATTATGTAAAGTGCCGCAAACTTGAAAGAAATACGCCGCTGCAATCGGAGACGAGCTCATCATACAGCGGCGCAGATGACACGCCCCCCGTACGTGCCTTTCTTCGTGAAACATTTCAATGAACATGGCGGCACACAATCCCCAAACAAAGCCGACATCTTGGATGCAATGCTCGTGTCGGCGTGTCCCCATTCCCTCACATTGTGTGGCACACTGCGAGCCTACCCCATTGTGCCGTCGCTCACACAAAGCCGACCATGTCGGCATGTTTCTCCCACCCACCTCCATTGTGTGGCACACTGGGAGCCCACCCCAGTGTGCCCAACATTTGTTTTATTTTACCTGTAAGTAAAGAAAACCTTCCCGCGATGTCTGGTTCCTGAAAAAAGAAAACTGTCTGTCGCTGTCCGCGGCACCCCTCCTCCCTCAGCCTGCACCCACCCTCTGCACACCCCACCTCCCCACACACCCCCTTACTCCATACTTACCTCCAGAAGTCCGGCGCTGCAATCTTTTGTGGAGTGGGAACACATCTGGACTCTTCAAAGCCGAACTGCAAAATGAAGAAATGCTGGTAAGCTGTATAATGGCATCATGGGGGGGTTCAACCTAGGTGGATATCACAGGATTCTTTTGAATTTTGGCTTCAGATTTTCAACATGGGTTCTTTGGACCCCATGTCATGAGCACATGCACTGTCATCTCGTTATTAGGTCCCGAAAGGTGATTTTATGCGGTCACTGCACGAATCACCTTTGGGACCTGTAACGAACTGTGCTACTGTTCACGTTAGAGATGGGTCCCAAAAGCCTATGTTGCAAATTTGGTGAAAATGATCGGTGTTACGAGCATGCATTGCAGTTTCATGCATGCTCGTAACTTTGACAAGTTTTAATATTTTCACTCCAGATTTTTAACACTGCTATTTTTTCACACCTCCTTTTGAACAGTACAGCTGTCATTTTTCACATCCTACCCAAAATGTGTTTTTGCACATCTAGTGCACAATGGCGTGGTCGCTGAGGGAAATCAACTTTCGTGACAGATTAACAAAATCACAGTGCCACTGTTAGTGAGTGGAGGTCCCAAAATGCCTATGTTGAAAATTTGGTTTAAAAAATCGCCAAAATAATTGTGTTATGGGCATGCATTGCGTAGATTCTACGCATGCCCATGACTTCAATTTTTCATATTTTCACTCCAGATTTTCAACATTGCCATTTGCTTATACTTCCTCATGAACAGTACAGCTGTCATTTTTCACACTGTGCCTGAAATGTTTTCGCACCAAATGGCACAGTTGCTGTGCAAAATCACCTTTCAGCTAATGAACTGATAGTGCAACTGTTAATGAGGTGGGCTCACAAAAAGCCCATGTTGAAAATTTGGAGTGAAAATACCAACAAACGCCCAGAACGTTAGGGTTTCTAACCATAACGTCCCATCCTGTAGAGACTAACAGGCATCAGGGGTGTGACTTGGGATTGTTGCCTGTAATGCTCACGCTATTCCACCCCCACCCTGCAGCCAGTGACAGGCATCGAGATGTGCCTTGGACTCTTCAGACCCAAAGTTCACCCCATTCTTGTATACCTCTCCTCTCCGATCCGCTGCCGAAGGATTACTAGAGATTCCCAGGGTGTGTATGAAAACTTCTGGTGTCCAAGCTTTTTCTTTTGCGGCTCCCACCGTGTGGAATTTTCTACCTAGTCGGTTAAGAGAATGCCTGACCATTGAAAGTTTTAAAGCTAATTTTAAAACCTGTCTCTTTAATCAGGCTTTTCTTTGCTGTTTTAATTCTGGATGATGATATCTAACATTTTTATATAATTTATAGTAAGTACTGTTATTGTTTTGAATGCTTTGTTAAGGCGCCTTGGTTTTGGAAAGGTGCTCTATAAAGTTTTACTTACTTACCTCACCCAGCTCAGCGTATTTCCTTATAGAGTGGGGTGAGCGTAAGGCCTGAAGTTACCAAGGCACACTGCGACACATGTCGGTGTCTGCAGGGTAGGGTGAGGTGAAATGGTGTGAGCGTTATGGCCGACGACCCAAAAGCACATTCTAATGCCTGTCTGTCTCTGCAGGGTGAGGGTGGGGTTGGCATCAGTTCAATACTTCACTGCCATTCCTGTTATGCATCTCTCTAACTCCTGCACTGCCAGTGCCAATGCCAGCAAGACAACATTCGGCATTGACAAATGCTTGTTTGGAGAGGTTTGCGAGAATTGGCAAAATGCCGTGTTCAGTTCTGCCTGAAAGTCCTGGAAACACAGCAGGATACCTTGGTAGTCTTTCATGTAATTTACAGTACAAGACCGCATGCTTCCACATAGTGTTTGCACTTGTAAGTGCCGTGTGAATATTGGGTGGATGCTGGTTACAGGTTAGCCAAAGTACAGGTATAGTGCCCATAGAGATGGTCCTAACTTTATTTGCCACGCTTGCATTGGCAGTTGACAGATCTCTTGATAAAGACAGACCAAGCAGAGTACAGTGCACTGTCTTCATATATTATAGGAAGTCAGTGGTTCACTGGTACAGCTAGAGAGAATTCATGTGGTCATTAGGGTAGACTGATAGACTTTTGTGAGATTACAGGAAGAACCAAATGCTGTTGAGTTTATGCTCACCCCATCACAGAGTTGCCACCCACCTCCACACAGTCACCACTCACATCCTCGTCTGAAGCAGCGTGAGATGCAGGGGAAGGTATCCTGGGATGACCCCCGCCACACACACACACACACACACAAATTGGGTGCTCTTTGCCCCCACACAGATTCAGCACCCACCACCACACAATCACCACTCTCTCCCCTACTTTAATTTTAACGTCTGTGCTATCTATGCCCAGCAACTACACAGCAGATACAAGCGGGCAAACATTTTGAATTGAAAAATGCTTGTTAAATTGGCTACCAGAGCCATATCTTTTTATTTATATATTTAAAAGTTGATAACCGGGAAAAGAACACTGAGCTGAGGTTCGTTTCTAGATGCGACCCGGGGATACAAACAGGGTAAGAATATCAAAAAGGGTACATTGTAGGATATAGAAAATGTGACGAAATAATGTAAAGGATCATTGGAACAAACACAAATCATGCACATTATTTTACAGAGTGGCAGTGCATAGTGAGAAAATACAGGTGTTTATTTCAGTAAGTGCTCTGGAGTCAGAGTCATACATGAGTTTACCAGACTAAGAGAGCGAGGGGTGAAAAACTAGGGAGCTGGGATGGGGCTGGAGGGGGGAGAGTGACATGAGCACTTTAAGCCAGGGAGTAGTCGAAGAAGGGATTTGAGAGAGGTGAATGAAGGAGAGTGGCGAATGTCCTAAGGAGGTTGTTGCCATAGGAAAAGGCTGCATGATCAGCCCTGTAGTATGAGGGTGTGGGAGGGGGAAACAGCGAGAGTCTCTGGAAGGGAGTATGTAGAGGGGCTTGTCTGCAGTAGAAGGGAGGCGAGGTAGGAAGGGAGTGTTCCAAACCAGTATTTGGCAATGAGGGAAAGGTAGTGGAGCTCACACCTATGAAATATAGGCGAGATGGACGAGTAGAGGAGACAGTGGTGAGTGGGGGGTGGGTGAGTTTCTCAAGCCCTCTCATTTTTCCCCACTTTGTTTTTCTTTCCTGGTGAACAGAACTGAGGTTGGTGAGGGAGCTGGCAACAGTTATTGAATGGTGCATGGCACCACGTAGGGATGCGCAGGTGCTGTACCCAGTAGCCGTTGCCGGCCCACTAGCCAAAGCTTTGCTTCCATGAGGTCGTAGTGCCTTCAGTCCAGACCCATAGGTGGTAATCAGTGGAGAATATACTGTGGAAGATCAGCAGTTCTTGCCCCAGGAGTCCTTTGGCATCAGTAATTTCAGCAGTTAGCTGGCTAAGTGCAGCTGCCCCGGAGGTATGCTTTTAAGACAATTTTATTTAAATGAGCTTTGGGCACAAGCCAATCAAAAAACAGGGGGAGTGAGCTGAGTAAGAGCTGCCTGAAGGCTTCAGGAATTTTTCTCCGCTGAACTGAGCAACATTGCTCCAGAGGTGCCTCTCAACTTTCCTTGTTGACAGTCTCCTAGCACTTATCTGGGTAAAGTTTTCCTCATGAATTATTTTCTGTAGTGTGCTGAGTGAGAGTTTTACATTTTTATTAGTGCAGCGCTAATTTTCTGTTTTTTGCATGACTGCGCTATTTTGACTTTTTTTTTTTTACTGCGAGTGTTCATTTTCTATGTTATTTTTACCACGGGTGCTTAATTTCGATGGTTCTTCACTTTTCTAATGCAATTCGTGAGGGAACTGTTGAATTCTAAACTTTGCCTTATTTTTTACTTCACACCTCGTGGGTTTTACCACGAGTCAACCATTTGGATTCAAATGTTTGACAATTGCTTGACAATATTAAATCTCTAAAACTGGACCCTGAGTTCGTCTGTCACGGACTGGCCGATGGCATTACAACGGAAACCTATGCGCAGTTTACTGGTATTACTGGGTTTTCTGTTAGATTGGCACCGATATAGATCCCAGTACTAACAAAAAAAGGGAGGGGAGGAGGATTTTAAAGTAGACAGTGTTTTAACTGAGGCAGGACTGGCCGGTAGGCATTTCACAGAAACCTGCACTCTGTTGTTTGTGGTCCATATCTTGGGTTCTATTTGTTAAATTGGCATAACAGCAAAGAAACCCAATGAGTGTTATGGCTGAGGATATATCAAAGGCTACCGTGTAGGGGGCCATTAAAAGTAATAACAATAAATATGTAAGCAGGGGGCTAACGAAGCCTCCAGTTCCCAGCCAATAAATATAGCTTCCAAAGGGGCTGATGAAATTCCACGCAAATTACAGTATTTTAAAAGATGAATAAAGGAAGCTCAAGCTGCTATGAAGTGGCTAAAAATAAACTCTGTCAACAAAAATGCTCCTGTTCCTCCTGGGAAAGCCAATAGCGAGCAACAGGCATCTTAAAGAATAAAGAAAAAAACATTTCAGCACTGTCTGCGCAGGTAAAAGTTTTGGCAAAAAGTATAGCACGTCCTTTAGACTTCACAAAGATGGGGTTTATGTTTACAGGGGCTGGTATTCACTTTTCTATGTTCTCTTTCCCGCAGACCGTGAAAGTGATACAGTTGATAATGGAATATTTTATGATGCCCCTTCTTACAGGGACTGCTAACACTCTTCCACAGTTCTCGCTCCATAGACTGTGAGGGTGACACAGATGATATGAGTATTTTATGATGCCCCTGACATGACTTTGGAGGGCCTAGAACCTTATGTGTCCACTACCCTCTCCTTGGAGCTTCCTCGGCTATCCAGGAGGATTCCCCCTCTATGCTCTTGTTTATCCAGATCATGTTGGACACCCTGGACCTCCCCTTCTCTGGAGTCCATCCAAGGTGAGGATGAGGATAAAAAAAAGGATTATAGGGAGATGAAAGGTCTTCCACCTCCTAAAAGACTGGTCGTGTCGATCTATAATGAAAAAATACAAATAAAAATACCACAAAACTGTTTCAGACCCCCACTTCTGTGGCAGAGGTTTACAAGCGATCTGGAAATGATAATAAATAAATATACTTAAATATATCAGTTGTTTTACAACAATGCTGAGTGCCTGTCTGTACATCCCAGTATGTGAGTATAGTGCAGCAGGCAGCTTGCGAGAACGCTGGGGTCTCATTTTTCTCCTTTCCTCCGGGCAAGGACTCCAGAAATTAGATTGCATAGCTAATCACAAATGCTTGTCAAAGTTTTTTTTCCTACATGGCTTTTTTGGCCAAAAAAATAAAAGCACTGCGGAATTCTGTTCTGGTTCTTGGTATAGGAGCCGGTAGATATGACAAACCTGCCCCGGAAGCTATGTAGTACCAGTTCCACAGGACACAGAACAACAAGGATCCCTTCTCCAGAGCCATAACCTATGCCATCTCTCTGAGGCACTTTGGCTTTACTGGTCTACCCTCAGACCCCAGTTTAAGGCCATGGACTTCCCAGTGATAAAATCATACTGTTCAATTCCAGAACATCTGACTGCAACAAGGCCTCCTGCCCCACGGAATTTCCTCCCGAGGGCAGTAGGGGCACAGTCCCCCCATCTACCCCTTCTCTCAGTACAGGGGTGCTTTCAGAGGGAGGGGCCAAAGGTGACCACCTGTACCCAGCCAGCAGCTTCGCAGTGTAAGCTCTGACGTTAGGCTGGGCAGCCTCATGTGTACCCAGTTGTCTAACCCTCTTCCCCAACACATGTGTTAACTGTTGAAGTGGGAGGTAAAAACCTTCTAGCTTTGCGAATGGTGGCGAGGGTCCCAGCCCACAAAAGGGGGGAAGGGCCTTTACTCCTGGTATTTCTGACACAAAAAGACAACTGGGGAGTGGTGACCTGTTTTGCTGTTAAAACCCAAATACAAGATGGTCACTCCATTACTAATCATACAGTCCTTACAGTAAGGAGACTGGCTAGCCTCCCTAGTACTAAAGGGCTCCTTTTTTCCATCTATCCTTGATGAGGTCTCACATGCAGTTTCTCAGGTGAGAGCTCACTGCGGCCCTTCGGCCTTCCATGGCCATAAGAGTCTTTACAAAGTATCCAGGGGTAGCGAGGGGGAGGGTCAAACCTGTCAGGTTAGGACCAAATGTGACCCTGGTCTGACGGTGCATAAGGCCAAATTCCTGGTATACTCAGTGGCAAAGGAATGTGGAGGTTCCCCAGACATTCTGGTGCACCTGGGCACAAACGACATTGAGGGAAATGGTGAACTAGAGATGCAGGCAAGGTTTCGGGAGCTAGCCAGGGTTTGCCATTCCATAGGATGCTCTGTCTCCTTCTCCGAAATCCTGCCGGTGCTGAGGGCTAGTGGGGAGAACAAACAAAAAATCAGAGTGGTAAACCAGTGGCTCAGGGAGTGGTGTGAGGCCAGGAGGTATGGGCTTGTGGGGGACTGGGGTGCAACCTGGGAGGATAAGGGGTTGTATGCTAGGGATAGGTGCCGCCTCAATTTGGAAGGGAGGGAAATTCTTTTCCATTTACAGTTTTTTTTTTTTTTTTTTTTACTTTTGCCTTTTTTCTCCCATTTCCGGGTCATGCATACATGTGTGCACGCCAGGGTTTGGTGACCCCTTCCACGCCCACCCCAGACTTCCATCGCTGTTTTGCCACTCCGCGACCTACCTGACCTCCACCCGGCTAAGAGAGTAGAAATAGGGGTGGTATACAGACCCCCCCCCCACGCTGGCGGAGGGTCTGGAAAAGAGCCTGGTGGCAAATATTATGGGCCACTGTAGATTAGGCAAGGGAGGGGTAGTGGTGATGGGGGACCTAAACCTACCTTGGACGGACTGGGGTACTATGACGTCCCCACTGGCCAGGGAGCAGAGATTGCTGGATGCCTTTCAGGACACGTTCCTAATCCAGCAAGTGGGGGAGCTGACTAGGGAGGACCGGATACTGGATGTGGTCCTGGTGGACAGTGACCAGATTAGGGGCCTGGAGGTGAGTGAACCGTTGGTGGGGAGTGACCATGCCACGATCTGTTTTTTCCTGGGGGTGGTGGTGGAACCCACACAAAGACGGTGGTAATTGACTTTAGGGATGCGGACTTCAGGGGCGTGGGAAGGATTCTTCAGGGTTATTAGGACGAGATAAGGCCAGACATGGATGCTGACGGTAGGTGGGAGATCATTAGGAGAGGGGTACAGGAGGTTACCAAGACCTGTGCAAGGGTGAGGCACAAATTCAGTAGGGCCAGAAAACTGTGTTGGTGGACCCAAAAGGTTCAGGAGGCTGTGAGGGAAAAGAAGGCTGCCTTTAGGCACTTCAAGTGTTCAAGGGGAGAAAGAGATCAGGGGGAGTATGAACTGATATCCAGCAGGGTCACCAGGGTGGTAAGATCGGCTAAGGTGAGGATGGAGCAAAACCTGGCCAGGGAAATCAGGAGGGGGAACAAGGGGTTCTTTAGATATATAGGGTGAAAAAAGGAAAGTGAAGGGGCAGATTAGCAGGATTAGGACAGGGGAGCGATGGGCACAGAAGGCGGGTGAGCAGGCTGAGTTACTAAATGAGTACTTTGCCTCAGTTTTCACCAGGGGGATGGGGGGACCGCACCTCTCGACGGGAGAGACAGTGAACCTGCGAAAGAGGCAGGACCCTTAGAGGCCGGGAGCCCAGCCGAGTCTAGGGAGGGTGATGGGCCAGCACAGTCAGTGAGGGGCAGGAAGCACAGGTGGCAAAGCGGGGGTACAGGGAGGTTGAAATCCCAGTTCATAGGGTGAGGGAAGCCCGCAGGTCCCTAAGAATGGAGAAAGCTTTGGGGCCGGATGAAATGCATTCCAAGTTGCTGAGGGAATTAGTGGATGTTCTGGCAGCCGCTTTCAACATTTCTCTGTGGACGGGGTGGGTACCTCATATCATGCCTGTCCACAAGGGTGGATCAAGAGAGGAGATGGGGAACTACAGGCCAGTTAGCCTGATCTCGGTGGTGGACAAGGTGATGGAGGGTATTATCAAGGAAAGGCTTGTAGGGAAGCTGGAGCAAATGGGTTACCTGGATGATAGACAGCATGGCTTCGTCCCGGGAGATTGTGTCAGACCAAACTTGTGGAGTTCTGTGATTGGGTGATGAGTGCCCTGGACCAGAGTAGGCCGGCAGATGTCCTCTTTCTGGACTTGAACAGGGTATTTGATTCTGTACCACATGTTGGCCTGCTGGCTAAACTGGGAGAAATGAAGGTAGGGAGGCAGATGATTGGGTGGATAGGAAATTGGCTTTCGGAGCACATCCAGAGGGTGGTGGTTGGAGGGATAGTCTCATCCCCAAGAAAGATTAGTGTGGTTCCCCAGGGATCGGTCTTGGGGCCACTCCTGTTTAACGCCTATGTCTCTGACATAGGGAAGGGTATCAGGAGTGAAATGAGTCTCTTTGCGGTTGACTCGAGGCTGGGAGTGCTGGTGGATGGGGAGGAGGGGAGCGTGCCCCTGTAGGAGGACCTGGAGAGGTGGTCGAGCAAGTGAGGACTGAAGTTCAGTGCAGGAAAAAGCAGGTCTGTGCACCTGGGGGCCAGAAACACAGGTCAAGTGTACACCCTGGGGGGAGACACACTACAAGTCTCGAAAGGCGAGAGGGATCGGGGGGTGGTGGTGGTGGATGTTAAAATTAACAACTCTGAGACTTGTAGGAGGGCAGCAGCCAAGGCCAATAGGGTGTGGGGATGCATTGCTAGGGGGATTACTTCCAGAAGGAGGGAAGTGATCCTCCCTCTGTATAACTGCCTGTTTAGGCCACACCTTGAGTGCTGTGTGCAGTTCTGGAGGTCGCACCTAAAAAGGGACATTGCACTCTTGGAGAGGGTCCAGAGGAGGGCAACCAAAATGATCTGGGGCATGGGGGAAAGGACCTATGAGGAGAGGCTTGAGGAGCTCAACATATACACCCTGGAGGAGAGGAGGGACAGGGGGGACATGATAGAGGTCTTTTAAGTACATAAATGGGATCAATAAGGGAGGCTTGGATGGGGTGTTCCAAATAAATAAGGGGCAACCAGAGGACATGTGTAGAAGCTGGGGGGACTCGGGAGGGAGGCATTTCCACTGAGAGGGTAGTGGAACCATGGAATGCGCTGCCCAAGGGACTGGTGGAGGCTGATACTGTGGAGGGGTTCAAGAGGAGCTGGGACAGGTATGGGGGAGGGTGAATCTGAAGAAGTCCCATACTGGGAAGATACCCTGGAAAGGGGATGGGAAAGCCCGAGGGGATGGGTGGGATAGCAAAATGGGTGCCCAGTATGGGTGCTGACTATGGAGCAGACACAAAAGACCATAAGGCCTATTCTGCTGGCATTTTAGTATGTTAGTATGTTAAGTGTCTGGCAGTGATAGAAGCACACCTCAGGAATCTGGGCGTCTCTAGCTACACCTAATTTGCCATTTGGCTCATAGTGCCATAGTCTCCTGACCGGATCAAGGAGTCTTTTCCTTTCAGGGCTCACTCTGGAGTCTCGGGGTACTCTGGTAAATCTAAGTCTCACCTGGGACCCTCCCAGCATCCAGGAAGGATATACCTTCCTTCCGCAGGTGGTAATTCAAGCTGTCCCTCAGTGGCAAGTTCCTTCATCCAGGGACAGCGAAACCAGCCAGTAGGCACTTGACTGGGTTCGAATCATTAACCCTCACTTGTTTTGTATATGATGCGGTCCTGAGCAAATGTCTTAACTTTGACATTTCTTCAGGCTATTTGGACACATGGCTTCAGTGCCTGCAGTGGTCCCAGTGTTCCGATACAGGATACGTCACCAGCAAGCCTTCCTATAGCTTGCTGGTCTCCAAAAGCAACACTTTTTCAAAGCTGAGACCTCTGACGGAGCAGTGCCACAGTCTCCTCCCTCTTGTGGTGGGGAGCACATCTGGACAGTGCCTCAGTAAGTGGCACCTGGACTCTCCAAAAGTCAGTTACACATAAATCTTTTGGAATTTGGAGCAATCTTTCTAGCTCTCAGAAGCAGTTTGCTCCTGTCACAAAAGGACAGGCTGTACAATATCGAACAGAAACCACTGCAATGTTTTTCAAAAACGAGCGGAGTGGACCACACCAGGAATATTCTGTTTGCAGGGTCTCTAAATCTGATCTCTTGCCTTCTCTCTGAGAGTCAGCTTTTCAGCTAATTCCCTCCCAGGCAAACACAATACGCTGGCAGATGCTCTAAGTCACATCAGTGAAGGCCAGAGTGAAGGGACTCTCAACAAATAAGTACTAGCCACAGTGTTCAGGCGGTGGGGCACACCAGAAGTGGATCGGTTTGTCTCTCCCCTCAACTTCCAGCTTCCTCAGTACTGTGACAGGTCCCTAGTCCCGGCAGTGCTTCTCCTGGATGCCTTGATCCTGAACTGGCCAGGGAAGTTCATTCCCTCCCTCTCCCCTGATATTCAGGGTATTGCGGAAACTCAGACAACAGCCTGCATCAATGATTTTGGTGGCTCTGGATTGGCCCAGGCAAGCCAGGTACCCTCTCCTTCTCTCACTGTCCTGTAGCAGGCCCATTCGCCTACCACGAGCTCACTCTGTGTTGACCCTTCCTCAGACAGGGGTGCATTATCCAGACATGCACTCTTTTCTCCTCAAGGCCTGGTTCTTGAGGAGTTAAGAGTTTCCATCCTTACAGTTCTCTGAACAGGTCCTTAAGATACTAGGGATGGCTAAAAAGCCGAACACTTAAGATGACTTGGCAGCAAATGGAAAAGGTTTTCCCCTCAGGAGCAAGAGCAAAAGATCGAACCTCTTTCAACATAACTCTGGTATTGTTTGCATCCATCCTACCTGTACCAGCTTGTTTTTATCTATGTCTTAATTTTACTGTTATACTTATGTGGTATACTGCTATACTGTGTATTTTGGTTTGTCTTACTGTGATAAGGTACCTTTGTAAATGAGCCTATGGCTCAAAGGTTTTCCAAACTGCTGTTTAAATAAAATAAATAAATAAATAAAAAACTTCAGACCCTCATCTGCTAGATTACCTGGTACACTTGCAGGCGTCAGGCTTGAAACTATCTTCCCTCAAGTTTCACTTGGCGGCAGTTTCGTCCTACCTTTCCGTGGGAAATAAATCATCAGTCCCCCCCCCAAACACCATATTTAAACAGTTTTTCAAAGGCCTCCTACGCCTCCAATCAGGGAGCCCTTTCCTCCTTGGAGCCTGAAACCTTGCATAGACAGGCGCATGAAACCACCCTTCAAACAACATGAAGTCTTGCTATATTATGACTATTGCAGTTTGTCCCAGCCTTAGAACTGCTCCGGAGGTGAAAGAGTTAACTTCCATGCAGAGCATGGAGCTTAGAGCGCGAGCTCGGTTCAGAAGCTCTGTTAGGCTGGTTTCAAACCGAAACCGTCAGATTCTTTACTCCGCCTCACTGAACAGTCGCTCCGGAGATTCCTCCTGTTGCTCGGTTCATTTCTTCGGTTTAAAGCGCTATTTCTCGGTTGAATTTAACCGCGATTTCATTATTTTAACCGCAAAACCGAACGGTTCAGGCTCTGTCTGTGGTAATCGTAAGTAATAGATAGGGTTTTTTCTGTGTGGAACTTGTAAAGTATTAACGGTTCGGTTGAACCGATCGAGTTGTATTAAAATATAACTTTAAAGCCTTTTAAGGCTTCTTAGAGTGCGGTTCCTGGTTCTTATCGGTTCTTAAAAAAAAACGGATTTCATTACGGTTTTTTCCACGACCCGTGACACAGTTTGGAACCGATAATGGTGTCTTGCCTGGCACTGCCATTAAAAGGGCAAGTTTGTTGGTTAGGCTGGCATCATGTCTGAGAAACCCAAAAGAAAAACCGGGCCCACTGGGTTTCAACACTGTGGTGTCTGTGGGGAAGCCTTTGCCAAGGCTGACCCACACACTACATGTGTCTGTTGTCTGGGGTTTGACCACCTCAATTCAGACTGCCAGATTTGTGAAAATTTCCCTGCAGCCACCCTGGACAAGAGAGTGGGCAGGCTCAGGGAATGAGAGGCCAAAAAGTCCGCTGACCGGATGGCCAGCCCGGTTCGGTGCCAACCGAACCGGAGGGAGTGCCCTCTGACCAGGGTGAGACTTCCTCTGGCAAACCAAAAGCTGGCTCTGAGGAGCCAGTTCCAGCAAAGAAATCTAAAAAATCAGCAGGTTTGGAGTCCAAAATTCCTTCTCCAACTGCTGCAGAGATAGCCAGGGCAATACAGATTGTCCAGTCCCTGTCTCATCCCTCCTCCGAACCCCACTGTCTGGCAAAAGGTCGGTTCGGTCGGTTCCAGTGGTTCAGGATTATGATATAGAAGAGTTCTAAGAACCAGGGAGGGGATGAGGATTATGATCAGTGTGAATGTGACTTTGAAAGTCTGGATGTGCACATTGAACCGGACATCTCCCCAGACAGACCTTCAGGTGAGTCTCCCCCTAGGCTTTCTGAGTCCCTTTCTCATTTTTTGTTTTATAAAAAAGTTGCTGAGACCCTTCAGCTTCCCTTAGAGGAGGCTTTGGATGAGCAAGAGGAGCCTATGTGGAGATGATGGATATCCCAGAGTCCAGGAGGTTGTCCATCTCTTTACATAAATCTTTTAGAAAACAAACAATACAGATTTTAAAAGCTCCTAATTCTGTGCCTCCTGTGGATAAAAAGATGTACGGGAGGTATACTTTGTCAGGTCCTGATACAGATTTTCTTTCACAGCAATGCAGTCATGTTGGAGTAGTTCAGGCTGCAGCCTGTGATAAAGCTAATATTCCACTAGCTTCACATCCTCCTGACAAGGATTCCAGGAAGATTGATGCCATGGCCAAAAACAATACATGGCAGCATCCTTGGGACTCAGACAAGCTAACTATATGGCTTATGTTGCAAGATACCAGAAATCTAGATGGGATACTGTCATGGCCTTAGCCAAACAGGTCCCTGGCCAGCCTGCAAAGGAGCTGGAGCAGGTGGCTCTTGATGGTATTGAGGCATCTAAGGTGCAATTCCATGCTGCAGTGGATTCTAACGATGTATCCTCTAGAGTCATGGCTACATCTGTGGCTTTCGGAGATTGGCCTGGCTCAGGTGTACTACTTGTCACAGGATACCCAGTCTAAGGCTATGGATTTTCCTGTGGTGGGAAATTCTCTGTTTGGGAGCAGACAGAGAATTATATGAGAAAATGGATGAATATAGAACCACTTACAGGAGTGCACAAGCCAAGGAACGGCAAGCCACTCCTCAGAGGCAGCCCCCCAGGGGTAGGGGTAGGCCTTTTCACAGGCCTTTTTACCAGACTCAGGCCTCCTCCTCTTCAGCCTATGTACAGAGAGGGTTCTTCAGAGGGAGAGGCAGACGGGGTTCGAGCAGGCCTGCTCCCACCCCTCAGCCTAAAGCTCCTGCCAAACAGGCACCCTGATGGGATGCCCAGGGTCTGCCTCCACTACTAGTAGGTGCAGGTTGGCTCACTTGCCTAGGACTGGCAGTCTTTAACTTCAGACAGGTGGGTCCTGGAAGTAGTGAGCCAGGGTCTGGTTCTCAGCTTCAAGAAATTTCCAAAGATGAGAGCCAGATCTTTTCCACCTACAAACCCTTTAGAGACTCTTGCTTTGGAAACAGAAGTCTCAACCCTCCTGGCTCTCAGAGCTGTAGAAAGGGTTTCTCCCCTTCTCCAGGGCAAGGGTCTATACTCCAGGTACTTCCTTACCCCAAAAAAGACAGGAGAGTGGCGGCCTATCCTGGATCTAAGATATCTAAACAAGCACCTTTTAAAGCCAAAGTTCAAAACGGTGACACTGGGAATGATTTTACCCTTCCTAAGGCCAGGGGACTGGCTAGCCTCCCTAGACCTCAAAGATGCCTACTTCCATGTTCTTATCAGAAGCTCCCATCGAAAGTACCTCAGATTCGAACTGCCCTCAGGCCATTATCAGTTCAGAGCAATGCCCTTGGCCTCACTTCTGCCCCAAGGGTGTTCACAAAATGTCTGGCAGTAGCAGTCGCCACCTAAGAAGGCAAAAGATTGCCATTTTTCCCTACCTGGACGACTGGCTCATTGTGGGTCAGTCTCCAGACCAGGTCAGATCACACCTGCTAGTTACCCAGCAGCTGCTTCCTCTCTGGATTTCTTCTCAATCTTCCAAAGTCAGTTTTGGAACCTGTCCAGGTACTCACCTTTATAGGTGCAGAACTGGACACAAAGCAGGCAGAGCCTTCCTTCCCTGGAAAGGGTAAGGACCTTAGTGGCCCTGGCAGCTTTTCACTCTGCAGGTCTCTCGACCAGCAAGGCATTTCCTGCAGCTCCTAGGGCACATGGCTGCCTCCACAGCTGTGGTGCAAGGAGCAAGATTTCAGATGAGGACATTCAGTTCCATTTGAGAGCTTTCTGGTCTCAAGAAGAGATCTCTATTCAAGTTAATCCCAGTGACTCAACTCTGATCCAGGCCCTTCAGTGGTGGCAGGATCAGAGCAGTCTGAGACAGGGGGTGCCTTTCATCCCTCTGTCCCATTCCTTGACCCTTACTACAGATGCATCCCTCTTGGGATGGGGAGCTCACATGGGCGACGTCTCCACCCAGGGATTATGGTCCCCTCAGGAATCTCTGCTCCACATCAATCTGTTGGAACTCAGAGCTGTTTTTCTAGCACTTCAGGTTCAAACAACATGAAGTCTTGCTATATTATGACAGTAGCAGTTTGTCCCACCACTAGAACTGCTCCAGAGGTGAAATGGTTAATACCATTCCAAAATAGAACTTTGAGCAGGAGCTCTAAGAAGCAGCTCTATCTGTGTAATTTCAAACCTGAACTGTCAGATTCTTTACTCCGCCTCAGTGAACAGTCGCTCCGGAGATTCCTCCTACTGCTCGGTTCATTTCTCGGTTTAAACAGTGTTTCTCGGTTCGATTCAACCGAGAATAGTTTTATTTAACCTAAAACCGCTCGGGTTCAAGCTCTGTCTGTGGTAATCGTAAGTAAATTAAAGGTTTTGTCTGTGTGGAACTTGTAAGTTTATCGGTTCGGTTTTGAACCGATCAGCTGGGTTTAAAACTTATTAACTTTAAAGTTTAACATTTTAGAGTGCAGTTCGGTTCTTATCGGTTCTAAAAAACGGATTTTATTAATGCTTTTCCAATACCCGCGGACACTTGTTAGAACCGATAAGGGTGTCTTGCCTGGCACTGCCGCTTAAAGGCAAAGTTTTTCTGTTAGGCTGGCATTATGTCTGAGAAACCCAAAAGAAAACCGGCCCACTGGGTTTCAACACTGTGATGTCTGTGGGGAAGTTCTTTGCCAAGGCTGACCCACACAATCACATGTGTCTATTGTCTGGGGTTTGACCACCTCCAGTCAGACTGCCAGATATGCAGGAAATGCAAGGTACTCCACCTGGGGGCCAGAAACCCAGGCCAAGTGTACACCCTGGGGGGGGGAAATACTACAAGTCTCAATGGCTGAGAGGGACCTGGGGGTGGTGGTGGATGTCAAGATGAACAACTCTGAGACTTGTAGGAGGGCACCAGCTAAGGCCAACAGGATGCTGGGATGCATCGCTAGGGGATCACCTCAGAAGGAGGAAGTGATACTCCCTCTGTATAACTGCTTGGTGAGGCCACACCTGGAGTACTGCATGCAGTTTTGAGGCCGCACTTAAGAGGGACATTAACCTCCTGGAGGGTCCAGAGGAGGCAACCAAAATGATTTGGGGCTTGGGGACAGGACCTATGAGGAGAGGCTCAAGAGCTAAATATGTACACTTTGGAAGAGAGAAGGGACCGGGGACATGATAGAGGTCTTCAGGTCACATGAAGAGGGTAAATAGGGAGGAACAGTCAGGGTGCTTCAAGGAAGGAGGAGGGGCCACTAGAGGGCATGGGTGGAAGCTGGAGGGGGAAGATTCAGGGAGAAAGGAGGAGGTGCTACTTCACTGAGAGGGGGTAGAGCCATGGAATGCACTACCTAGGGGGCTGATGGAGGCAGAGACAGTGGAGGGTTCAAGAGGGGTGGGACAGGTACAGGGAAGGGTTCAGGAAGCAAAATCCAATGCAGCAAGAATATCCGGAACTGGGAAGGGAGAAGCCAGAGAAGGCGAGGGGGACAGCAAGTCAGGCACCCATGGTGGGGGCTGACCAAACGAGCAGACACGAAAGACCATTAGGCCTATTCGGCTGGCATTTTAGTATGTTAGTATATGTAAGAATTTCCCTGCAGCCACCCTGGAAAAGAGATTGGGCAGGCTCAGGGAACGAGAGGCCAAAACGTCCGCTGACCCGGATGGCAAGCCCGGTTCGGTGCCAACCGAACCGGAGGGAGTGCCTCTGACCAGGGCGAGACTTCCTCGGGAAAAAGGAAAACTGGTTCTGAGGAACCAATTCCAGTAAAGAAAACAAGAAAGTCAGCAGGTTTGGAGTCCAGTCACTGTCTCAGGTTCCGTCCGAACCGCCACTATCTGGTAGAAGGTCGGTTCGTCCGGTTCCAGTGGTTCAGGAATATGATGTTGAGGAATTTTATGAACCAGAGGAGGGGGAGGATGATTATGAACAGTATGAATGTGGCTGGGAAGGTCTGGGTGTGCCCATTGAACCGGACAGTTCCCCAGACAGACCTCTAGAATCTCCCCCTTTGCTATCTGAGTCCCCATCTCATTTTATGTTTTACAAAAAGTTGTTGAAACCCTCCAGCTTCCCTTGAAAGAAGCTGTGGATGAGCAAGAGGAGCCTGATTTTGTAGAAATGATGGATATTCCAGAGTCTAGGAGATTGTCTATTCCTTTGCATAAGTCTTTTAGGAAGCAAACAATAAAAATGTTAAAACTCCTAATTCTGTGCCTCCTGTAGATAAAAAGATGGACAGAAGGTACACATTGTCAGGTCCTGATACAGAATTCCTTTCTCAGCAATGCAGTCATGTTGGGGTAGTTCAGGCTGCAGCCTGTGATAAAGTTAATATCCCCTGGCTTCACATCCTCCTGACAAGGATTCCAGGAAGATTGATGCCATGGCAAAAAACAGTATATGGCAGCCTCTCTGGGACTCAGGCAAGCAAATTATATGGCTTATGTAGCTAGGTATCAGAAATCTAGATGGGATACTGTTATGGAATTAGCCAAGCAAGCCCATGGCCAGCTGGCTAGCGAACTAGAACAGGTGGCTGCTAATGGCATTGAGGCTTCTAAGGTACAGTTGCATGCTGCTGCTGTGGATGTTAATGATGTTTCTTCTAGGGTCATGGCCACATCTGTAGCTTTTCGTAGGTTGGCCTGGTTCAGGTGTACTAGTCTGTCACAGGATACCCAGACTAAGGCTATGGATTTTCCTGTGGTGGGAAATTCTCTGTTTGGGGAGCAGACAGAGAATTACATGAAAAGATGGATGAATATAGGACTACTTACAAAAGTGCCCAAGCTAAGGGCGGCAAGCCACTTCTCAGAGGCATACCCAGGGTGGGGTGAGCCTTTTCAAAACCTTTTACCAGACTCAGGCCTCCTCTGCCTATGCTCAGAGGGGCTTCTTCAGAGGCAGAGGCAGACGAGGGGTGGGCAGGCCTGGTCCCACTCCTCAGCCTAAAGCTCCTGCTAAGCAGGAACCCTGATGGGGTGCCCAGGGCCGATTCTCCTTTACCGGTAGGGGGCAGGCTGGCTTACTTCAGTCAGAACTGGGCTTCTTTAACCTCAGACAAGTGGGTTCTGGAAGTAGTAAGCCAGGGTCTGGTTCTCGGCTTCAAAAAGTTTCCCAAGTTGAGAACCAGACTTTTTCTACTCAGAAGTGCTTCAGAGACCTTGCTCTGGAAGCAGAGGTCTCAACCCTGTTGGCGCCAGAGCAGTGGAAAGGGTTCCTCCCTGCACCAGGGCAGGGGTCTGTATTCAGATACTTCCTTACCCCAAAAGAGACAGGAGAATGGCGCCCATATTAGACCTCAGATATCTGAACAAGCATCTTTTGAAACCAAAGTTCAAAATGGTAACTTGGCAATGATTTTACCCTCCCTAAGGCCAGGGACTGTTAGCCTCCCTGACTCAAGGATGCCTATTTCCACGTCCTAATCAGAAGCTCCCATTGAAGTACCTCAGATTCGAACCCCTCAGGTCATTACCAGTTCAGAGCAATGCCCTTCGGCCTTACCTCTGCCCCAAGGGTATTCACAAAGTGTCTAGCAGTGGCAGTGGCTCACTTAAGGAGGCAAAGGATTGCTGTTTTTCCCTATGTAGATGATTGGTTCATTGTAGGCCAGTCCCCAGAACAGGTAAAATCTCACCTGCAAGTTACCCAGCAGCTTCTCACCTCCCTGGGCTTTCTGCTAAATCTACCAAAGTCTGTTCTGGAACCAGTCCAGGTACTCACCTTTATAGGGGCAGAGTTGGACACAAAGCTAGCCAGAGCTTTTCTTCCCTTAGAAAGGGTGACAATTTAGTGACTCTGGCCTCCTCCTTCACCCTGCAGGTCTCGACCAGCAAGACACTTTCTGCAGCTCCTGGGACACATGGCTGCATCCACAGCTGTTGTGCAGGGAGCAAGATTTCAGATGAGACGATTCAGTTTCACTTGAGAACCTATTGGTCTCAGAGAAGAGACCCCCTTTCCAAGTTGGTCCCAGTGACTTAACCTTGATCCAGGCCCTCCAGTGGTGGCAGGATCAGAGCAATTTAAGATTGGGAATCCCTCATTCCCCTGCTCACAATTTGACTCTCACTACAGATGCTTCCCTTCTGGGTTGGGAGCCCACATGGGCGACCTTTCCACTCAGGGAGTGTGGTCCCCCCGGGAATCTCTCTGCTCCACATCAATTTGCTGGAACTCAGAGCTGTCTTTTTAGCTCTTCAGGCATTTTCTGCATCTGTCCACAACAAGGTGATACAAGTTAGAACAGACAACACCACAACAATGTGGTACATCAACAAACAGGGGGGCACTCGGTCTTTGGCCTTGTGCACCGAGGCAATGAAGTTGTGGTCTCTGGCCTATTCCCTGAACACTTCCCTCATAGCAGTTCATCTTCCAGGGAAGGACAATGTCCTAGCGGATGCTCTCAGTAGGATTTCGGGCCATCACAATGGTCCCTGGATCCTCAAGTGCTGGGGATAGTCTTTGCCAGATGGGGCACCCCTCAGGTAGATCTTTTGCAGCCCCAGACAATCACAGACTTCCTCTGTTCTGTTGCAGGCCTCCAGTGTTGGGCTCAGTCCCCTGGATGCCCTTCTCCTGGATTGGGAGGGAAGTTTCTTTATGCTTTCACTCCCTTCCCTCTCCTATTCAAAGTATTAGTCAAAATCAGATCTCAGCCTTGCAGGGTGATTCTGATTGCCCCGGATTGGGCCAGGCAGCCCTGGTACCCACTCCTTCTGTCACTGACAATCCATATTCCCCTTTGCCCCCCCAGGATTCACAACCTGTTAACTTGTGCCCAGGGAAGGGTTTGGTATCCAGACCTCAAAATCCCTCAACCTCAAGGCCTGGCTCTTGAGGAGTTGGAGTTTGCGGATTTACACCCTCTCAAGGTGTTCTTGAAATCTAAAGGCTTCCAGAAAGCCTTCCACTAGGGCTACTTATAGTTCTAAATGGAAAGGTTTTCCATTTGGTGTGCTGGGAAAATATTTCCAGAATCTGCTGATTTGCCCATTGTATTAGATTACATGGTCCATCTTAATTCCTTGGGTCTCAGACCAGCTACCCTGAGAGTCCATTTGGCAGCTGTATCTGCTTTGTGTCAGCAGGAAAGTCATCCCCTCTTTCCACTCACCCTGTGTTTTCCAAGTTTTTTAAGGGATTACTTCATACTAATCCACCATTTCGGGAACCGGCCCCTGCCTGGGACCTTAATGTTTGTATTGCCCAGTCAATGCAACCCCCTTTTGAACCTCTGTTTTCTGCAGAGCTTAAGTATCTAACTTGGAAAACTGTTTTTCTGGTGGCTATCACTTCTGCTAGACGCATAAGTGAGTTGCAAGCCTTGTCAGTGGAAACTGACTTTATTTCTTTCTACAGGGATAAGGTAGTCCTTAGGACTAATAGGAAGTTTTTATCTAAGATGGTTTCAGATTTCCATCTTAACCAATCTATCTCCCTTCCAGTATTTTTCACTGATCACTCCTCTTCTGGTGAGAGGAGGTTGCACAGCCTGGATGTTAAGAGAGCTCTTAGTTACTATATAGAGCACAAAGGTCACAGGTTCAATCCCTCCAACTTTTCCTTACCTATGGTGAAGTTGGGAGGCAACCTGCCACTAAGAGATCAGTTGCCAGGTGGATTGTCTTTTGTATCCAATTTTGTTATCAGAAATTGGGCAGAGATCCCCTCTGGCTTGAGGGCTCATTCTGCCAGGGTACAGCTCGTCTCTAGCTGCTGCCAGAGACATCCCTATATTAGAGATATGCCAGGCTGCTACTTGGAAACGGTACACACTTTTACCAAGCATTACTCCCTGGATGTCCAGGCCAGGAGAGATGCTCTGTTTGGCACAGCTGTTCTTCAGAGCCTATTCCTAAGTAGGTTCTGCCCTCCTCCATGGAGGTACTGCTGTGTAGTCTGTTACTGTCATAATATAGCAAGACTTCATGTTGTTTGAAGAAAATTACTCACCTTAGTAATGTTGTTTCTTCGAATGGAGTCTTGTTATATTATGACCTCCCCCGCCTGCTCCTCTCAGAACTTATACTTGGGTGGGGTGGCAACTTAGTGTGGGCACTGTTTTATGCCCTTTAGCTTTCTCCCTTTTGGGAGTTTGGGGTGTGTGTTTTATTATACTGTTGTTTTATTCTCATGTTGTTAGAATTGTTAGTAGTTCTGGTCCCCTGACTTGAGTCTTGGGACCAGCAATGGTGTTAATATTTAGGTAGCCATTTGGCTAGTGTAGGTTACAGCTTCACACAGACCTTAGTCAGTTTTTGCTCGAAAAGATCTGACAGTTCAGGTTTGAAATTACACAGATAGAGCTGCTTCTTAGAGCTCGTGGTCAAAGTTCTGTTTTGGAATGGTATTAACCATTTCACCTCCGGAGCAGTTCTAGTGGTGGGACAAACTGCTACTGTCATAATATAGCAAGACTCCATTAGAAGAAACAACATTACTAAGGTGAGTAATTTTTTCTTTTCTCTGCATCTGTTCAGAACAAGGTGGTACAAGTCAGAACAGACAACACCACTACAATGTGGTACATCAACAAACAAGGGGGCACTCGGTCTTCGGTCTTGTGCACCGAGGCGATGAAGTTGTGGTCTCTGGCTTACTCCCTGAACACTTCCCTCATAGCAGTTCACCTCCCAGGCAAGGACAATGTCCTGGCAGATGCCCTCAGCAGGATTTCCCAGGGCCATCACGAATGGTCACTGGATCCCCTAGTACTGGGGATATTGTTTGCCAGATGGGGCACTCCTCAGATAGATCTTTTCGCAGCCCCAGACAACCATCAACTTCCACTGTTTTGCTGCAGGCCCCCAGTGTTGGGCTCAGTTCCCCTGGATGCCTTTCTCCTCGATTGGGAAGGGAAGTTTCTTTATGCCTTTCCCCCCTTCCCTCTCCTGTTCAAAGTACTAGTCAAAATCAGGTCTCAGCCCTGCAAAATGATCCTGATTGCTCCAGACTGGGCCAGGCAGCCCTGGTACCTCTCCTTCTGTCCTTAGCAGTCCATCTTCCCCTGTGTCTCCCCAGGAACCACAATCTGTTAACCTGTGCTCAGGGAGAGTTTGGTATCCAATCTCAAATCCTCAACCTCAAGGCTTGGCTCTTGAGCAGTTAGAGTTGCTGATTTGCAACTTTCTCAAAGTGTTCTCGAAATCCTGAAGGCTGCTAGGAGTGCTCCACCAGGGCTACCTATAACTCCAAGTGGAAAAGGTTTTCCATATGGTGTTCTGGGAAGCATGTTTCCCAGAATCTGCTGATCTACCCACTGTATTGGACTACATGGTCCATCTTAATTCTTGGGACTGAGACCAGCCACCCTAAAAGTGCACTTGGCTGCTGTCTCTGCCTTCATTTCAGCAGGGAAGCCCCTTCTCTTCTGCTCATCCTGTATTTTCCAGTTTTTAAAGGATTGCTTCACACCAATCCTCCATTCAGGGACCCTGCCCCTGCTTGGGATCTTAATGTATGCATTGCTCAGCTAATGCAACCCCTTTGAGCCTCTGTTTCAGCAGAGCTTAAGTATTTGACTTGGAAAACTGTATTTCTGGTAGCCATCACTTCTGCCAGGCGTATAAGTGAGTTACAGGCTTTATCAGTAGAAACTGACTTTATTTCCTTTCACAGGGATAAAGTAGTCCTCAGGACTAACAGGAAGTTTTTGCCTAAGGTGGTTTCAGATTTCCACCTTAACCAATCTGTTTCACTTCCAGTATTCTTCACTGACCATTCCTCCTCTGGTTAGAGGAGGCTGCACAGCTTAGATGTTAAGAGGGCCCTAAGTTACTACATAGAGCGTACCAAGGGCCACAGGTTTGACTCCCTCCAGCTGTTTCTCACTTATGGTGAGGTCGGGAAAGGGAGACCTGCCACTAAGAGATCCATTGCCAGGTGGATCGCTTCTTGTATCCACTTTGCTATCAAAGCTGGGTAAGGTTCCCCTCAGGCCTGAGGGCTCACTCTACCAGAGGTACAGCTGCATCTCTAGCTGCTGCTGGAGACATCCCTATCTTGGAGATATGTCAGGCAGCTACTTGGAAGACAGTACACACTTTCACACCATTACCCTGGATATTCAGGCCAGGAGGGTGCTCGGTTTGGCACAGCTGTGCTTCAGAGCCTATTCCCCTAAGTAGGTTCTGTCTCCTCCATGGAGGTACTGCTGTGTAGTTCGTAATAGTCATAATATAGCAAGACTATTTTGTTTGAAGAAAAATTACTCACCTTAGTAATGTTGTTTCTTCTAATGGAGTCTTGCTATATTATGACCTCCCCCCCAGCCTGCCCCTCTCAGAACTCCTACTTTGGGTATGGGGTGGGTAGTCCTCTGTTGGCATTTATTGATGCCCTCTTTCATGTTTGGGTGTTGTGTTTATTTAGTTATTTAATCTTAGTTTTCTGGTCCACTGGCTTGAGTCTTTGTGTTGGGAACAGGAAAAATGTGTTAATATATTAGTGGCCAGTTGGCTAGTGTAGGTTACAGCTTCCACACAGAACCTTAGTGAGTTTTTGCTCGAAAAGATCTGACGGTTTCGGTTTGAAACCAGCCTAACAGAGCTTCTGAACCGAGCTCGCGCTCTAAGCTCCATGCTCTGCATGGAAGTTAACTCTTTCACTTCCGGAGCAGTTCTAAGGCTGGGACAAACTGCAATAGTCATAATATAGCAAAACTCCATTAGAAGAAACAACATTACTAAGGTGAGTAATTTTTTCTTCGAGTTTATGTCCACTGCTCACATCAAGTTTGTAACTTGGAAGACAGCCTTCCTGGTAGCCATTACCTCTGCCAGGAGGATTTCAGAGCTACAGGCCCTGTGCACTGAGCCAAGTTACATCCCTCAACAATGATAAAGTTGAGCTCAGGACAACAGGAAATTTCTGCCAAAGGTGGTTTCAGAGTTCCACTTAAACCAGTCCATTACTCTGCCTGTCTTCTTTACTGAGAAATCCACTCCTGGTGAGCAAGAGCTCCACAGCTTGGATGTCTCAAGAACCCTTTTACTACCTAGAGCATACTAGACTGTCCAGAGGCTCTTCCACTCTGTTGTTCCTCACCTACGGGATGTTGGCAGAGTTGGTTGGTCTCTTGTATTAGATTCTGCTGTGAGAAACCTGATCACCAACCTCCACTGGGGCTCACGGCCCACTCCACCAGGAGCACTACAGCCTTGCTTGCAGCAGCAAGGGACATTCCCCTCCTGGAATTCTGTGCACACCTTTGTGAAACACTGCAGTTTGGATGTGCAGACCAGATCTGATGCCAGATTTGGCAGGGTGGTTCTGCAGAGCCTCTTTCCTAAGTAGGTTCTCTGCCCACCTCCCACTTGGTACTACTTGGTAGTCTGCTAAAGGACTTCTGTGGTAAGAAGTAAAAATGACTCACCGCAGTAATCTTCTTTCTTCCAAGGGGTCCTTTAGCATCAGTAAGCTCCCACCCTTCCTCCCCGGTTCACCTGTCTGAGAAGGGCTCTGTATCAAATCTCTTAACAAATTTGGAGTTTCTTATTGATGAGTTTCTAACTCGTGGTGTTGTTTCTCTTTCTACTTTTGTGGACGTTCGCATGTTTTTTGAATCCTGTTGATTCTTATTCGACGCAGCTCCTTGTTTCCTTAGAAAAATTCTGAAGCCTTCAGGCAGCTCTCAATCAGCTCTCTCCCCCTCCTGTTTTTTGATTGGCTATTGCCCAAAGCTCATTTAAATAAAATTCTCAGGGGCAGTTGCACCTAGTCAGCTAACTGCTAAAGTTACTGATGCTAAAGGACCCCTTGGAAGAATAAAGATTACTGCAGTGAGTAATTTTTTCTCATGGCATGTGACTTTCCGTACACCTCGCTGGCAGATTTGAGTGCTGGTAGTAGCTGTCTGATTTTAAGGTTGAGGCAGCTGTGGATGCAGTAGACCAATCAGAGTTTCTGATTGGTGCATTTAATCACTTTTCGTTATGTAATTATTAAATGACAACTGTGGGTCAATCCAGAGACCTAGCTACTTGGAGTTGTACATTTTTGAGGGGTGATCCAGCAAGGATAATCAAATAGAGTGGAGTTGGTGGAATGTACAGGAGAAACACATCACCTTAGTTTTATAGCTTGTCAAAAGTAGTTAGAAGTACTTTGTATTTGACACCTTACCCAGGCTTATGACTGCATGTCGGACCCATCTCTGACCTCTACATACTCTCTCTGTGTAGTTTCTTTTCAGAGTGTTAATCCCACATTTTTACAACAAGTTTCCGCTTGTTGATTTGTTTGCTGGTGGTTTTACATCTTGCTGTGAACCCTTGTCTGTGATGCCCATTTGACATTAACATGTTACTGTTAGAGCTGTACAAACATGTCCGCTGTCTGTCTTTAAGATGGGATTGCATTGATGAAATAGTGCCAAGAAACGTCTGCTCTCCATCCATGGAAAGAAAGGAATTTGATTTTATGTAGTGCCTTTCATACAGACTGCATCCCGGGGTGCTTTACAATCTTGGAAAGGAAGGGGAAAAATGTTGTTGCCATTTTCACTATATTGGGTGATTGAAAGTGCACAGAAATAGATATTTGGGGGTAGGTGAGCACGGGGAATTTAGGGCCCTGCCCACATTAGAACTTTTAAACAATTTGAACTCTGTTCAAGCAGTTTAAAAGGTTTTCATCCAGATTATATCATAATAAAAACTGCTACAGTCTGTGTTACAGGACCCTAATCTAGTCCTGCTCAGAGGTAGGATAGAGCGTGGTTTTATAGCAACACGATTGCCTTAACTGCAGTGTGGATGTGATCCGTGCTGTAAATTGGGTTAAGGCAGGCACCTGCAACCTGCATTATACTTTTGTGGCTCTTCACAGCCAAGAAAAATTATTTAAAATGCACAACTGAGTTGAAAACGAGCTCCGTCTTGCTTAATTGTGAGTATCCCAGCATGCATTGCGAGTACCACAGTGATGCCTGGGAACTCACCTGGGCTAGCATGGAGTCGGAGCATAGTCTAGATACTCAGATAGCTGAAAGCACTAAGTGATATGTTTCACCACTTGACAGTGTGGACAGGGCCTAAGTCACTTGCTGCTGTTCACACAGTATGTGGCAGTTGTGGGATTTGGACCCGATTCTGCAGGTGCAGTGTTCTGCAGTAGCCACTAGGCCAATCTGCCTACCCCCGTTCAAGGATTGGTGCAGTTATGCATCAGAAATTCTTAGTGTTCTGTTTTTCTTCTGTTGCTGTGTAATTTGTAAGAGACCCTGTAATCAGGTTTAGGATTTTCCCTTATCCTTTGACTAATATGAGCCACTCAGAATGGGGCTGCAGGCCAGTGTAGTGACCTTTCTGTTCCTAAACCTAGGAATTATCCGCCTTAAACTAGGCTTTGGGTGTCTAAAAAGATTGATCTGATTTGTCTGTGTGTGTCTGAGAGAGGTAAGGCAGATGTTCAGTTTGTGTACAGATGGTACACTTCTGGCATTTGCTCGGTGCTCGCTTCTAGTCTGTGCACTTTTGGAACCGATTCATGGTTGGTACAAAGTAAAAGGTGACGGTTGGTACACTTTTCCCTCTCAGAGTTGGTAAACTTGACCCTCATGGTTAGTATACTTCTCCTTCTTTCACAGTCTGTACACTTGCACCCTCTTATGGTTGTTACACCCGGTGCCCACTTACCGTTGGTTACTTATTACGCACTCACAAATGGTTAATTTGGTGCCTGCTCACAGTTGACACATTTTTGATGTCTGCTTATGGTGGATACGCATTTTGCCACCTGTCTATGGTTTGCATGATTTTGGCACCTGTGTTTGGCTGGTATGCGTTTGGTGCCTGATCTCAAATAGTGCATGTTTGGTGGCCAGTAATGGTTGGTTTGCATTTGGCTCCCAGTAATGGTTGACGTTTTTTATGTACAGTTGATTATGGTTGGCGCTATTTAAGTGCTGAGACACCGATGCTGTGGGATATGTCATGGATTAGGGAGGGCATGGTTATGTGACAGGACTTGGATTGGGCGGAGCTGTGTCATGGCAGGGCTGTGCGTAGGGTGACTGGACAGGGCTCAGGTTTGTGTGGGCATGCCACGGGAAAGCATTGGTTGTGCATTCTATTGTTTATGAAATTCTGCAGCTACTACATTTGCCATCGCTGTGACTGAATTCTCTCATTTGCAAACCATTTCTCATAGCTCTAAAAGTAGGAAGCTGAATAAGGTATAAGAAGAAAGTTTCTGGTTATTCTGAAAAGATCTGCTTGTGATAAAATTGTGGTCTCCAGGAGGGGTAAGTAGTGGTAGTGGCAATACAAACTACTTTAATTTACGTGGCGCTTTTCCCCTGAGGCTCTGGGCACTTTACCGAACAAAATAACAAAAACAAAAGAGAGCTCAGAGTGAGAATAAACAACCCAGTTAAAATGCATCATTAACTAATTATGTGGAAATCAATCAAATAAGTAAAGCTGCTACCTGTACTGGGAGGCTACCAGGTCCTGTGCAAGAGAGAGGTGAAATTGGGTATGGCCAGAAAACCCTGTTGGTGGACCCAGGATGTTCAGGAGGCGGTGAGGGATAAGAAGGTGGCCTATAGGCGCTTCAAGCGCTCAAGGAGTGAAAGGGATCAGGGGGCGTATGAACTGATGGCCAGGAGGGTCAGCAGGGTGAGTGAGAGCAGCTAAGGCGCGGAAGGAGTAGATCATAGCCAGGGAAATGGAGGGACAAGGGGTTCTTTAGATACATTGGGGGAAGGAAAGTGAGGGGCAGATCAGCAGGATTAGGACAGGGGAGGGACAGGCACAGGATGCAGGGGAGCAGGCCGAGGTACTAAACGAGTACTTTGCCTCAGTTTTTACTGGCGGGATTGGGGGGGGGCTATGCCTTTTGGTGGGAGAGGGGGTAAACCGGGGGAAGGGGTTGTACCCTTAGAGATCGAGAGCCCTGATGTGTCTGGGGAGAGGGAAGGGCCAGCACCATCAGATGGGGGGATGGCAGTACAGAGAGCAAAGGGGGAGGACGTGGGAGTTGAAATCCCGGTAGAGAGAGAGAGTAAGGGAAGCCCTCAGGTCCCTTCAGACGAGAAGAGCACCATGGCCAGATGAAATACATCCCAGGTGCCGAGGAAACTGGCGATGTTCATTCACGCGAGGATCAGAAGCGGAACTGCTGGTGGCCCGCTAGCCTGATCGCCCGGGTGGGATGGGCAGGAGGGTTGGCGAAAGGCTGGGATTGAGCAATAAAGGATGACTGACAGCATGGTCATCTCCAAAGATTACTGCCAGACAGTTTTGAGCCACTGGTGATGCAGTGCCTGACTGCGGTAGTCGGTGATTCTTCCTTTCAGACCCCCATGATGTTTGATTCAGAGCCCATAGTAGTTTTGCAGGTTGTTGAGATGGCATGATCAGTGATAGGAAATTTGCTCTCTGAGTACGCTCCAAGAGCTCGTTTCTTATCCATCTGATCATCTGCATCCCCACCCCCATTTCCTCCAGCTTAGCCAGCAGGCCACCATGAGGTGCCGAAACAAATGCCTTGCTGAAGTCTAGAAAGAGGACGTCCCCTGGCCTACCCTGGTCCAGGGCACTCGTCACCCAGTTGTAGAACTCTGTAAGGTTTGTCTGACACGATCTTCCCGGGACGAAGCCATGCTGTCTATTGTCCAGCTACCCCATTTGCTGCAGTAACCCCCCTAGCCTTTCCTTGACAACGCCCTCCATCACCTTGCCACCACCGACGTCCAGCTAATGGGCCTGTAGTTCCCCACCTCCTCTTTTGATCCTCCCTTGTGGACGGTCACAATATGTGACACCCACCCCGTCCTCAGAGAGATGTTGAAAAGCTCCGCCAGGGCGGCCACCAGGACATCCGCCAGTTCCCTCAGCACTCTGGGATGTATTTCATCCAGCCCTGGTGCTTTCTCCTTACGAAGGGACCTGAGGGCTTCTCTCACTCTCTCTCTCTCTACTGGGATTTCAACCCCCACGTCCTCCCCTTTGCTCCTTGTACTGCCATCCCCCCACCTGATGGTGCTGGCCTCCTTCCCCTCCCTAGACATGTCAGGGCTCCTGATCTCTAAGGGTCCCACCCTTCCTCGGTTTACCCTCTCGAAAGATGTAACCCTCCCTTCCTCCCTGGTAAAACTGAGGCAAAGTACTCGGTTAGTACCTTGGCCTGCTCTCCCACATCCTGTGCCCATCCCTCCCCTGTCCTAATCCTGCTGATCTGCCCCTTCACTTTCCTTTTTTCCCCAATGTATCTAAAGAACCCCTTGTCCCCCCTCCTCATCGGCCTGGCTAAGATCTGCTCCTTCCTCGCCTTAGCTGCTCTCACCACCCTGGTAACCCTCCTGGTCATCAGTTCATACTCCCACTGATCCCTTTTGCTTCTTGCGTGCTTGAAGTGCCAGTAGGCCACCTTCTTTTCCTTCACCACCTCCTGAACCTCCTGGGTCCACCAACAGGGTTTTCTGGTCTTACCCAATTTGCGTCTCTCTCTTGCACAGGACCTGGTAGCCTCCTGTACCCCCTTCTAATGATCTCCCACCTACTGTCAGCATCCATGCATGGCCTTATCCCATCCAAATGACCTTTAAAGATCCTTTCCATCCCCTTGAAATCCACACCCCTAAAGTCAGTTACTACTGGCTTTGTGCAGCCCCCCCGGTCCAGGAAAAAACAGACTGTGGCATGATCACTCCCTGCCAATGGGTCCCTCGCCTCCAGGCCTCTAATCTGGTCAGTGCCTGCCAGGACTACATCCAGTGTCCTGGCCTCCGTAGTAGTCTCCCTCACCTGCTGGGTCAGGAACACCTCCTGGAAGACATCCAGCAACCTCTGCTCCTTGGCCACTGGGGACGTCATAGCCCCCAAGTCTGTTCCTGGCATGTTTAGGTCATAGAAACATAGAATTTGACGGCAGATAAGGACCGCTTGGCCCATCTAGTCTGCCCATTTCCCTACCTAACAGATAAGCTGCAGATCCTAGTTAACCAACAGCCTACTTCCTCCTACCCCCCACTGTTTTTGACTCTACGACCTCCTCAGGAAGGCCGTTCCATGTATCCACAACCCTCTCTGAAGAAATACTTCCTCACATTACCTCTGAGCCGTCCCCCCTCTATCTTCAAATTGTGCCCCCTTGTTTTTGCACATCTTTTTCTGAAAGATGCTACCCTCTTGGACTTTGATTCCCTTGAGGTATTTGAAAGTTGCTGTCATGTCCCCCCTCTCCCTCCTTTCCTCGAGGCTATACATCTTTAATTCCTTTAGTCTTTCTTCATATGTCTTCTGATGCAGACCCTGCATCATTTTGGTAGCCCTCCTCTGAACAGCCTCTTCCCTGTCTATGTCTCTGCGGAGATGGGGTCTCCAGAACTACTACTAGCTAGAGATTTTTTCCGTGGGGTCCTGATGCCTGACGGCTTAGTCCTATTTGTGAATACCTACTGCAAAAGCCTCTCTCGAAGGTCGACTGTTACTGTAAGTTCTTAAGTAACTGTACTTTCTAGGGACATGGATATGTTGTTCATCCACACTTATTGGCAGGTTCCTTGCCGCTTTAAATCTTGCCGGAAGGTTTTCAAGCTGGCTCCTCCCACCCACCCGGGGTGGTAAAACTCTCGGCTCCGCCCCATGACGCCAGATCTTCCTTACCGCTTGGAAGCTCAGGTTCCCTCCTTAACGAGCTGTGTTTAAGACTGGTTCCTAATTCTTCGAAAGTTGAAATCAAAAGTTTTTGCTAAAAGACTTGGTCTTCTCCTCCTCGCCCAGCTGCGATGGACCGTCGACTCCGGTTTCGGAGGTGCCATTGCGGCAGAAGATGTCTAGGACGGATCCGCACTCCACGCGGCGCCTACTGCCTGGGCCTTGAGCACGCACCCGCAGGCCTGCAACTTGTGCTCTTCCCTTCGGCCTACGCCCTGAAGACCGTGATGCCCGATTACAACTGGGGCGCCCGAGAAAGAATTCCACCGTGAAATCTAAAGAGGCCCGGACATGTGTCCGCGGGCGGCGGGCTCAGCGGATCAGCTCGAGCAGATGATTGCCCTCGAAGAGGAGGCGGCGCGGCCGCCTACCTCGCTGCGGCATTTGTCCCGCCTTCAGTGCTCATACGGCTTCTTTTATGAGCTTTGTCTGACCCTCTCGACCAAAGGTGAGGGTCCAGCTTCTTCGGACCTTTTCCAGGTCCAAAAAGAGAGTAAGTCTCTCCGTCGACGCTCTTGGGAGCGGAAAGATCCCTCCCTTGTCGGCTGGCTGAAGCCCACTTCGTCGACCCTAGCTTCGCCACTGGCTTCACGGTGTCCCTGGCCAGGCCAGTTGATCGAGATTCCGCCGACGCGGTCGAGATTTTTCTCGACCTGCTAGGACGGGTTGTCGGCTGGAGAAGCTGAGAATCCCCTCCCTGGTCTCCCCGTGGGAGTTGAGGATCCCTGTCAGCTGCCTGTGCCCGGGTTCCGGAGCCTTGGTGGACTCATCCGAGCCGAGGGAGTGCCGATTCGACACTTCTCCTTGCCTTCCTCGGCCTAGTCGAGACTCTCGATCTCGGACATCCTCGCAGTCCACCCATCCCGCCGCCATAGGCGGTCTCGCACCGCAGCGGCGCGCCGCTCTTCCTCTTCCTCGGATCGAGGGAGGCTTCAGCGCAATTTGCGTCCGAAGTACGAGGAACTCATGTGGCAACAGCTCCTTTTGACCGGGAATAAGCCGACCCAGTCGTCTTCCCCGGCCATTAAGTGGCTGTCACCGGAGCAGCCGAAACAACCCCTCGTTGTAGTCGAGGAGCCTGTTCTCAGGCCGGTTGTTTGGCCAATTCCAGCTGCCCCACCGATTCTGGTGGAACCTCCGCCTCCACAGCCATTAGTTGGGGCTCCGACCAAAAATTCTCGGTCGGCCTTGGGTTTGCCCCATAGGTTGTCTGTCACCCTCACTCCCGATAAACCTCTGCAGCTGGAGGGTGGCTCAGGCCCGAGGCAGCTCTTTGAGGACTCTTCTGAGTCTGATGATGGTTCCTCCCTCTTCTCCAAGCGCATGGACTTGGAGTCCTCGGGAGGGCAGTCAATGGACGATAGCCCTTCGTCTTCTAGGGTTGCTTCGACTCATCTCGGAGTCCACCGGATGAAGCTCGAACCTGCTTTCTAAACGGCCAGGTATCCCTCACGGAGATTCTGGACCGAGGGATTCTCCTACGGAGGCCTTTCCGGTGGCCGAGGCCATAGTGGGTCCGGCCTTGGAACTTTGGCAGCGTCCTGCTTCCTGCCCTGCGCCTTCGGCCAGGTTGGCCAGGAAGTATGCGGTCCCTACCGGTTCCCTGTCCGGTTTTTCGGAACACCCCTCGGCCGAGGGGTTGGTTACCGACAGCGTTTTCTGGCGTGCCGGGAACGCCAGGGATGT
Organism: Neoceratodus forsteri; assembly: GCA_016271365.2. Lineage (NCBI taxonomy): Eukaryota > Metazoa > Chordata > Ceratodontiformes > Ceratodontidae > Neoceratodus > Neoceratodus forsteri. The sequence goes on along the minus strand of CM028133.1, from coordinate 1,130,749,863 downwards.
GGACAAACCTCCCGACAAGGAATCCAAGAAATTGGATTATGCCGGGTGAAAAGTCTATGCTGCTTCCTCTCTCGGCCTTCGTCAGGCCAGTTCGGCCATCCTCATGGCACATTTTTCTCACGCCCTGTTGGGCTCCCTGGATGAGGTTGTCCCTCATCTTCCCGCAGATCTGCAGACTACAGTCAGGCAGGTGCGGGACCAGGGCAGTGGCCAAACAGCAGCTCCAGACTGCGTTAGACATCGGGGACTCATGTGCCAGGTCTGTGGCGGCCGCAGTGGCCATGCGTCGGGCTTGGCTGAGGATATCCACCTTTACCTCGGATACCCAGCACAAGTTGGCGGATGTTCCCTTTTTGGGGACTGACCTCTTCGGCCCTGGGGTGGAAGGTCACCTGCAGAGGATCGAGAAGTCCAATGCTACCTTGGACTCGGTCTCTTCTCTTGGAAGGACAAAGGCGCCAAGCCACAGCCCTAAGCCCTTTAGTCCTTCTGCGCCCACGGCGCGCCCGGCCCAGCAACATCAGGGCCAGCAGGCTCGAGCTTGGCATCCCAAACCCAAGCCATCGGCTTCCTCCAACAGGAAGCAGGGAGGAAAAGGCCCAGGTGGTCCCTCGGCCGGTCCTTCCTCCAAGCCTGCCCAGTGACGGGCTGAGGGGTGTCGCCCCCATCCCTGTCACCTCACCCCTGGTTTCCCGTGGGGACGGCTCAGACACTCTTTTCCGCCTGGTCCGCTGTTTCCACGGACAGGTGGGTACTGGAGGTGGTGGGAAAAGGCCTACCTCTGGAATTCGAGCAGGCCCTGCCCTTCAGAGCCGTCGCACCTCGGGGTCCGCAGCCTCACTGGCGGCTCGCCGAGCCGACATCGCTCTCCTCCTCCAAAAGGAGGTGATCTCGGAGGTAGAGGACCCCCCTTCAGACCCGGGGTTTGTATCCAGGTATTTCCTGGTTACGAAACGGACGGGGGGCTGGCGCCCCATTCTCAACCTACACGACCTGAACAAGTTCCTAAGGTCTCGAACCTTCAGGATGGTCACTCTGGCGCAGATAATACCATCTCTGGAACATGGCATGTGGTTCTGCTCTCTGGACCTACAGGACGCGTTCTTTCACGTCCCTATCCGTCTGTCACATCGGAGATTCCTCCGCTTTCGAGCAGAGGGATCCCTCTTCGAGTTCCGAGCCATGCCCTTCGGCTTATCTCCAGCTCCCAGGGTCTTCACCAAATGCACGGCAGTGGTGACAGCATTCCTGCGACGCCGAGGGGTCCGGGTGTACCCTTACCTGGACGATTGGCTGATAGCAGCCCCCTCCAAGCAGGAGGTGGAGCGGTCCAGAGATCTGGCCCTCCAGGTTTGCTGTCAAGTCGGCCTTCTCATCAACGAGGCCAACTCGAGCCGAAGCAGGTGATCCTGTTCATCGGGGCAGAGCTCAACTCTCTTCGAGCCAGAGCACGGCTCCCGGCGGACAGGGCCGAGGTTCTTACCTCCTTTGCCCAATCATTTCTGGTTGGGCAATCGCGCCTGCCCAGGACTTCTGCGCCTCCTGGTCTCATGCCTGTACCAGCGTGCTCCGCTGGGCACGCCTGGCACATGCGCCTTCAGTGGGGACTGGCCACAGCCAGTGGTCACAACGCCATGGTATCCTTGGACCAGCTAGTGATAGTGACCCAGGAGATGTGGAAAGCTCTCCAGTGGTGGACCGTTCCATCCCATCTGCAGGAGGGCATCCCGTTTGTCCGCCCCGAGCCGACGGTCTCTCTATCGACCGATGCCTCTCTGATGAGTTGGGGTGCCCTTCTGGGGGAACACCGAGTGCACGGCCTCTGGTCCCCGCGGGAGTCCCGATGCTACATCAACCTGCTGGAGCTCCGAGCGGTCCACCTGGCTCTCACCGCCTTTGCTCTGTTTCTCCGGGGTCAAGTGGTCCGAGTCCAGACGGACAATACCACGACCATGTACTATCTAAACCGCCAGGGCGGGACGTGCTCCATGCTTCTATGCAAGGAAGCTCTCCGCATTTGGTCACTCGTGCGCAGCCTGGAGGCGGATCTCCTAGCCATTCATGTGGCAGGAGCCTCCAACACCCTGGCCGATGCCCTGAGCTGGATAGGGGCTGCATCTCACGAGTGGTCTCTCCTGCCGGAGGTAGTACAAGATCTGTTCTCCCACTGGGGCACACCTCAGGTGGACCTGTTTGCCTCAGGAGAATGCGAAGCTGAGGCTGTTTCTCCTGCCCCCTCAGCAGGGCTCGCTGCAGGGGATGCCTTCTCGAGGCTGTGGACCCGGTCCTTTTTACGCTTTCCCCATTTCTCTTGATTCACAAGGTGCTTCTCAAGACAAGGAGGGACAAGGCGCAGGTGATTCTGATAGCCCCAGACTGGCCCCGCCAGTTCTGGTACCCAGATCTCCTCAGCCTCAGCTCCAGGCTCCTGAGGCAGCTTCCAGCTCGCCCGGACCTGCTCTCAGTCAATCAGGGGAAGGTGTTCCATCCGGACCTTCAATCCCTGCACCTGACGGCCTGGTTCCTGAGCGGCTAGAGTTCCAGGCCTTGGGTCTTTCTGACGAGGTCCTCAATGTTGTTGAGGCGTCCCGTAAGGAGTCGACCAGAAAATGCTACGCCTTCAAATGGAAGAGTTTCTCCATTTGGTGTCAGGGCAAGGGCTTGGACCCTTCCTCCTGTTCTGTGGCAAGCATTTTGGACTATTTATGGTCCCTTTCTCAGCAAGGGCTTAGGTCGGCTGACCCTAAGGTGCACCTGGCAGCCATCTCTGCTTACGGGCGCGGGCGAAGCAGTCGGTGGTGCAGGAGAAGGTGGTCTGGCGCTTTTTCAAAGGTCTTGATCACATTTCCCCTCCGGTGCGAGAACCTCCACCTCCATGGGATCTACTGCTGGTACTGGCAAAACTCATGGGCAAGCCATTCGAACCAATGCACAGGTGTGAACTCTCTCACCTGTTGTAGAAGACCGCCTTCTTGGTGGCTATCACGTCAGCCAGAAGGATGGGAGAGCTCCAGGCGCTCTGCATCGAGTCTCCTTACCTGGTCTTCCACAGGGACAAGGTTGTCCTGCCCCCACCGAAATTCCTTCCGAAGGTGGTGTCGGAGTTTCACCTTAACCAGGTGTTGACTCTGCGGTGTTCTACCCCAGTCACACCTCGGAGGTCGAATATAGGCTCCATACTCTGGACCCTAGAAGGGCGCCACATTATAAGGAGCGACGGGTTGAAATTCGGGAGAGGTCTGGGCCAGCTGTTTGTCACCTACGCTGAAGCCGCACCTGGCAGACCTGCAGCCAAGCGGACGATAGGCAGGTGGGTCACCTCCTGCATAGATCTCTGCTATAAGTTGGCGGGCATGGAGCCTCCCAGAGGGATAAGAGCTCATTCTACCCGCCATACTGCTGCATCGGTGGCTGCTTCCAGGGACGCCCCTATCCAGGAAATCTGCAGGGCTGCTACCTGGAAGTCAGCACACACCTTCATCACCCATTACCACATCAACCTTGAGTCACGCCGGGATGCTGGTTTTGGGGCCTCGGTTCTCCAGTCTCTATTCCCTAAGTAGGGGGTGTGCGCCTTGCCTCCCTCCTCCCGGAGAACTGCTAGGAGTCTGCCAGACAGTGTGGATGAACAACATATCCATGTCCCTAGAAATAAGGTTACTCACCTGTAACAGGAGTTCTAGGAATGGTATATATTTGTTCATCCTACGACTACCGAACCTCCCGGCCCGAGCACAACCTGAGCTTCCAGCGGCCAGATCTGGCGTCATGGGGGGAGCCGAGTTTTACCACCGGTGGGTGGGAGGAGCCAGCTTGAAGACCTTCCGCAAGATTTAAGCGGCAAGGATACCTGCCAGACAGTGTGGATGAACAACATATACTATTCCTAGAACTCCTGTTACAGGTGAGTAACCTGTATTTTCTGCCGTCAACCAGTTTGCCACCCAGTTGACCAACTTCTGACCCACCCCAGCCTACCCAGCTTATTTATCAATCTTCTATGTGGAACAGTGTCAAAAGCTTTGCTGAAGTCAAGGTAGGCGACATTAGCTGCTCCCCCTTGGTCCTCCACTCTGGTTACCCAGTCAAAGAAATCTATGAGATTAGTTTGACAGGACCTTCCTTTTGTAAACCCATGCTGTCTTGGATCTTGTGCCCCTGTGGATTCCAGGTGTTGCACTATACTTTCCTTAAGGAGTGCCTCCATAATCTTGCCCACTACTGAGGTAAGACTGACTGGTCTGTAGTTCCCTGCCTCCTCCCTGCTACCACTCTTGTGGAGCGGGATCACATGAACCCTTCTCCAGTCTTCTGGGACCTCTCCTGTGCTCAGAGACTCACTAAACAGTTCTGCTAATGGCTCTGCTAGTTCCACCTTTAGCTCTTTAAGTACCCTGGGATGTATGCCATCAGGTCCCATTGCCTTGTCCACCCTGAGTTTAGCAAGCTCTTGTAGGAATGCTAAAATATTATTGGTGGAAATCTAAGCTGGGATATTCAAAGGGGCGCAACCTCCGTGTTGAGCCAAGATCAATGAAAGGCACTGCTTGACTAACAAGGATCATGTTAGTCAAGCGGTGCCTTACGTTAGTTTGTTAGTGGCCATTCTTGATCCTAAACATGAATGCAAAATCTAGCCCTATTCATTTCAGTGGTGCGCACCCCCGCAGTCTCCCTGGCCACACGCCATTACGTGCTTGAGCGCGGGGGCGTGGCAGCTGAACTGGGGCTCTGAGAATGCATCGGGCAGCCCGATGCTAAAAACTAATTTACGATGCAAATATCAGGAATATGGGCTGCACACATTTTTTCTAACCTTGCTAGGACTACCACGGAGGGCAGCTACCACACCATGTGAGTAGCTCCCTATATTGGAAAATCCCTTTAAATACTTTGTTGGGGTGTTTGTTTATTTTGTAAATTTCATTTTTTCTTTGGTTCCCTGGAATCGGAGATGGCTATTTACGGCACAGTTGCTGCTTTCAGGGAACCGCTGTTTTTTCACATTTAAAGCAAATAAAAAATATGGTAGCTTTTATTTAAACCACTTTGCAGTTTTACTTTACATTAATCTTGGTTCCTTGTTTTTTGGGGAACCGAGATGACAATTGTCAAATTTTACTAAGAAAGCTCTTTTGAGGGATGTTTAACTTGCGGTTTTAACTTTTGAGGAACCAAGCTGCATTTTGTTTTCTTTAAAGCTCTTTTTAAACATTTGTTGTCTTTTTATAATTACAGTTTTTCTGTTGGGAACCGCTAACATCTTCCCAGGGTCATCAGTGTTTGGCGTGACTAACAGACCCCAAAACAGAAATTGGGACCTACAGGTTTTAAAAATTGTAAAGTAAATTGGAACAAGTGATGATGATTGCAGACACTAGACTAGCCAGCATCCTGTTTACTGATGGCTTCACTCTGTGCAGGTAGTGCATAGATTTTTTTTTTGGGGACTTCCCTTGTTGCATCTAGTGCCACACTGTGCTGAAGGAACTGCTCTGTTAAGCCATGTAATTTTAGCTTACATTGCACACCTAGTTCTAGGGTGGTGTGTCAAGCGATTTATTTGTTATTCAGATTCATTTTGTTTGATGTGTACACGGCTGATGATAGAGCTGCCTGATTTGTGTATGTGAAACTGCTTGAAAGAGTCTTTGTGGCAAAAACCTACTGGCACAGTAGATCAACAAAATGAATATTATTGCCAGTATATTATGATGTTATAATGCTAATCATTGCTGTATGCATGTTGTATACCTGTTTCTGTTGAAATCCAGGTCAGTCCTGAAAGTGGGATTTATGTATTCCAGTGGATTTACCTCGGGTAACAAAATTAAGCTAAATTAATAGTATCCTTCACCTGTCATGGTTATCATCAGTCCACTCTGGAATGGAATAACATTGCCTGCCCACTGAGATTGTTAATCTGTAGACTCTGGAATGGAATAATATGAACATACGAAGAAGTCAACAGAATAAGGCAATTTGGGCTACCTAGTCTGCTCATATTGCAGGGTCCGCAGCTTCAGCTCTTCCCATCTGCCCCTTACTTTCCTCTTCTATCCCAGCCTCTCTTGAAGCTGCCCATTGTCTTCAGCGATACCACCATCACCACCTCTGTGAAGAAGTGCTTCCTAACCTCCCTCCTACCCCCCCCCCCAGCTTAAGAATGTGTGCCCTTGTGTCACGGCCGCCACATAGCTTAGAGAACCCTCTTTATTCACCATATGCGTCCCTTTCAGGTACTTGAAGGTCTCCGTCATGTCCCCGTTCTGCATTCTGTCCTCTAGGAAGAGTACATGTTCAGTACCCTCAACCTTTCCTTGTATGCTTTACCCTGCCCATTGAGATTTTAATCTGTGGACTCCAAATTGTATGCCCGTTGAAACTTACTCTGTAGACTCCAGAATGGAATAATGTCTGAATTTTGTCTGACCATTGAAATTATATGCTCCAGAATGGATATTGCTGTCTTCCCATTGAGATTCTAATTTGTAGACTCCAGGATGGAATAATACTGTCGACCCATTGAATGTTTGAATGTATAGACTCCAAAATGGAATAATATTAATGTCTGTATATTAAAATGTTAATCTGTAGACTTCTGAATTGAATAGTAATATTGCCTGCTCTTTGAGGCTGTTAATCTGTAGAATCCAGAGTGGAATAATGGTCAACTGAGATTTTAAACTGTAGACTTTTGAATTCAGTAATATTGTCTGCTCATTGAGATAGTTAATCTGTAGACTCTGGAATGGAGTAATATTGCCAGTTAACTGGGATTTTAATCTGTAGACTTCTGCACTGAATAATTTGTCTGCCCATTGAGTTTGTTAAAGTAGCAGTATTTGTTCATGAAAACACATGGTGTGTCATTAAAATAAAGAATGATTTCTAAAAACATACTTGTCATTTCATTGACTAACGTTATACTGGTAGATTGAAATGGGTTAGAGCTCTGCTCTACACATACCCTCGCCCGGTCCGCCATCAGTTTTCAACAGTGAGGGTTGTGTGCACTTTCTGTGAGTGCTGTCTGATTGGTTGTAAAAAAAAACCAAACTGCAGGGTATTAAATAAGCTGCAAAAATTGATTAGCGATTTTGTATGTGAAAGTGCAATCTTATGTGACAATGCACAGCATTTGGTACAGAATGATTAGCAAAATTTTAGAAATATATATAATTTCATTGTCTGTCATGCACTCACTTGAAAAATGATTAACAGTCTGCTGCTATGCGTTTCTGCGAATGATTAACATTACTCCGTTTTGCATAGCATTTTGCTGTGCTATACCAGCTATTTAATACCCTGAACTCAGTCATGAGCACACGTGTGTGTCCGGTGTTTACTATTTCATGTGAAAACCATGCAGACTGCTAGCTCCTTATCTATTTCAGGAAGTACGGGCAGTACACAGTTGCTAGACTGAGTTTTTCACATTTCATAGATCATGTAGCGTAATTGGTGAGAGACAAAAAGTTTTTGTGCTTTGTTTCCTGGTACTGGAAGGGGATGATTTAAACCATGGTTCATGCATCATATAGGCTTACAGTGCCTTCAGAAAGTATTCCCCCCTTGTATTTTGTCACATTTTGTGATGTAAACTCAAATTAAAATACATTTATATGGGATTTTTTTTGTCATGTATCTACACAGATTATAATGTCAAAGTGGAATGAAACTTCGGGAATTTTTTTGTACATGTAATTTAAAATAAAAACCTGAAATGTCTTGATTTGATAAGTATTCACCCCCTTTGCTATGACACTCCAAATTGAGCTCAGGTGCATACAATTTCCTTGTGAGATCACTCTAAAACTTGAATGGAGTCCACCTGTGGTCAGTTCAAATGGTTGACATGACTTCAGAGAAATGCACCTGTCTATAAGGTCCCACTGTTGACAGTGCATGTCAGAGCAGAACTCTACCACTAAGACCAAGGAGCTGTCCGAGAACTCTGTGATAGAATTGTGAGGAGGCATAGATCTGGGAGGGGTATAAAACATTTCTAGGTGTTCAAAGTTCCCAGGAGCACAGTCAAGTCCATCATTAGGAAATGGAAAGATTACGGAACCACCCAGACTCTTCCTAGAGCAGGCCGTCCTCCCAAACTGAGCAACCGAGCAAGAAGGACCTTGGTCAGGGAAGTGACCAAGAACCCAGTGACCACCCTGACAGAACTACAGAGTTCCATGGCTGAGATGGGAGAACCTGTCCAGAGGACAACAATCTCTGCAGCACTTCACAGATGTAGCCTCTGTGGGAGAGTGGCTAGACGGAAGCCACTCCTGAGAAAATGCCACATAACAGCATGCCTGGAGTTTGCAAGAAGGCACGTGGCGGATTCTGAGACCATGTGGCAAAAGATTCTCTGGTCTGATGAAACAAAAATTGAACTCTTTGGCCTGAATGCAAAGCGCTATGCCTGGCGCAAACCGAACACAGCTCATCACCCGTGTAATACCATCCCCTACCGTAAAGCATGGTGGTGGCAGCATCATGTTATGGGGATGCTTTTCAGTGGTAGGGACTGGGGCACTTGTCAGGATGGAGGGAACAATGAATAGAGCCAAATTCAGGCACATCCTTGAGGAGAACCTGCATCAGTCTGCAGTAGACCTTGGACTGGGGCAAAGATTTACGTTCCAACAGGACAACGACCCAAGCATACAGCCAGAGCAACACTGGAGTGGCTTCAGAACAAGAAGATGAATGTCCTTGAGTGGCCCAGCCAAACCCCAGACTTGAATCCCATTGAGAATCTGTGGAAAGACTTAAAGATTACGGTTCACCAACGCTCCCCATCCAACTTGACAGGGCTTGAGCAAATCTGCAAAGAAGAATGGGCGAAAAATCCCCAAATCCAGATGTGCAAAGCTGATATAGACATACCCAAGAAGACTCAAAGCTGTAATTGCTGCTAAAGGTGTTTTACCAAGTATTGACTTGGGGTGAATACTACGAAACAAGATAATTCAGTTTTTAATGTTTCATAAATTTTTGTTACAATAAAAATATTTTTGCCTCTTTAAATTGTTGAGTATGCTGTGTGAATCAAGGGGTTTCAGTGCATTAAAAATTCTGGTAGTAACACAACAAAATGTGACAAAATCCAAGGGGGGGTGAATACTTTCTGAAGGCACTGTATTCCTCTATTATGGGAGTATACTCAGCACCCATCAGAACTGTGAAACCAATAATCAGGCATCAAATGGTGCTGATTTTTCTTGTGTTGAGATAGAAACGCAAGTGTTTGGCTTCAGAATGGCCATGTCTTTTCCCGGTTGTGGGAACGTTCATTACTATTGCCCTCACCTTTGCACGTAAAATGCCCTGTAGGTCACTGCATCGGGAGCATGCATGCTGGACCAAATGCCGTTATGCCCCTGCATTGAACAGCATGATCATCGGGAGCTGACATCTTTAAGGACCCTAGTCTTTAAATAAAAAAATACTACCCCCCAAAAAGCCATTGAAATTTGAACATATACTGTTTCATGTTAACGGATCACCATCCCGTCTGAATACGGTGAAGCGGCATAAAGGTCAGTTTTAGAATACCCTTAATGAGTACTGCTGCTTTAATATATAGACTCCGGAATGAAATATTATTGCCTGCCCATTCAGATTGTTAATCTGTAGACTCTGGAATAGAGTATTGTCTGTCAACTGTGGGTTTTTTTTTTTTTAATCACTACTATATTTTTCTCACCTTGCAGCCACAGTTCTGCTATTCATCCAGCCACTGCTCCTACCTTCAATTCTGACCCCGAAGCTGACATGCCCAGCTGGCATACGCAGCTACGACCGTGGAGAGGGGCTTCCCCTTCAGCTCCCGCGCCCAGAGAGGATCCACTACCAGCACACGCCTAATTCAGGCATTGTCGGCCAGTGAAGCGAGCGGCCATAAAGCTGCCACGGACCATGTTGCCTTTTCCCTTTTTCTCCCAGTGGGAGCACGGATGTGCAGTGACGTCCGTGCACTGTGTGCAAATGTCTGCTGTGCCCCCACTAAGCACCTGTGCAGCTGTAGTTCCTCTGGGCGTCCCCAGGGACCGCCAGAGCGTGGCGTGCACCCACCCCATTTTCCCAGGACTAGAGAGCTGTCGGACGCTCAATCCTAGTCCTTCCTTGCTGACCCCGACATGACCCGGCTTGTTCCCAACCCAGGTCACCGGGTGGAGTGAGTGTGGCGTCCAGCGCCTCAACCCTCAGCGGCACCGGGCTGGCCCTGTCAACTGAGATTTTAAACTTTTTATTCAGACATTTTGTTCTGAATCAGTACAGAATGAATACAGTGAAAAGCATATATCATGTAAAATAAAGGAAACCCTTACAGGTGTGTTTGAGTCCGTTTTCAGATATTACCACATTAGTGTATAGAATAGTAGAGCATTGTTCTATATTGAAATATGTCCTTTTTCAAATGCTGCTGTACCACAGTTCAAAGGTCATGGAGTGTGATTGTACCCTTCTGCGGTAGAACAGCATTCTTGAACCTCTAGAGGCTCCACAAATCAGTTTCATTGTGAAAGAGAAAGCGACCACAATGCACACATTTGACATACTATACACTATAAAAATTACAGGATGAGCAGCTTTATGCATAACCAGTGTGTTCTGCCACCTCGGGGTTCTGATTCCCATGGACCTCTCAAGCTTGGCTCTCTAGGTCAGAGGGAATCGGGACCTCTCTGCGGCAGAACACACTGGTTGTACATAGTTGCCCATCCAGTATTCTCCATATATGGGGATAACCATGTATGTAAATAAATACAGTGAAACCACCAGAGTTAATTGCAGCCTGGTGCTGAGACGGCTGGTTACTTCAGTGCATAGCAGCTTTCCTAGTTGTTATAAAAATTAATCTGAGTTGCACAGGAGTCCTTATAGCCCGTTAGAGCTCCTAGAGCTAGGGGAAAACAGGCATCAATTTCATTTTGATATGTGACAACAGATAGCCTCTGTATTAAGAAATGTGCCTTATTGTGGTCTGATATTGGGGGGGGGGCAAGACAGCATGAGAAAATTACACTGCCACTCTAGGAAAAAGCACTACCAGTTTGATTCATACTCTGTGAGTTCCACACACCTGCAGATGATAAAGTGGCAGTAAATGCTGATGCGCACATATTGTGCTTCTAACAGTAGCAAGTTCAGTCCATACTTACTAGCTACCAGGGAACAACCCCCAATGAACCGTTAACCCAGAGGATGGCAGTAATTTCCTATACAGACAGTTTTGAAATAATGCTGCTCTTTTAGTTTGCAGTGATTTCAGATATGCTAATCTGTAACTCATGGTACTCCCAGTGTGTGTTAAAGAACAAAATGAGGGGTCACCTGAGAGCACTGGCACATGGGAAGCTGGAGTTGGCATGCAAACCCAACAGTTCCACGCTGAGGCCAGCTGGGGGCCACATGTCTTTGTGCCACCAAGTCTAGGGGGCCAACTGAGTAGTGCTGCCACATGGGAGGTGAGCTGGCATGCAAACAGAGCAATCCTACACCGGGGCCAGCTGAGGACCATGTGCAGAACCAAGCTGAGGTGCAGTACGTCTAGGGAAGCAGGGCGTGGGCTACAGGCTTGTCTCACATTGTGTAGGCTGTGAAGTCACCCACTTGCCTGCCCTTCATGCTTGAGAGACTCCAAATTTTAGGGTGGGTGAAGTGGATGTGGCCAATGGCAAAACAGAATGCAAGAGGAGGAGGCAGCTCAGAGTATCGCACAGCCGTTGGGGGGACACTAGTTTTTAACTGCTGGTAACAACCCAGTACCCATTATACCACTTGTGTTGCTCTGGTTGAGTTATAGGTCCAGTTAATATTCTGTAGATTCAGAAACAAGAGTCCACTTGACCACTTGTTTCCAGTTCCTGAATGTACAATAGAGGGTCAATTTAGTCGATAGTAAACCTTCCAAAAGGGACACTGTCAACCCACCTTAGGCTCCATACGGTCCCTAGTTTAAAAAACACATTTTATGATGGCCAGCATTCTGTGAGATTCCTGATTTAGCTGGTAGTTTAATTCTGATTCTTTTTTCTTTTTTTTTAACTTTCTATTTATGCTCACCCTGCCCTCCGCCTCACCGGGAGACGCCTGGTATCTGTCCCTGTTACTTTCTGGAGCCTGCGGTAGTCCCCCCCTCCATGTAGCCTTGGGGGGGCCCTCCTGATGAGGACGAGGTGGGGCCTGTAATCCCCGAAGAGTTGAATATCGTTGGGGCTGCCGGTTGGGGCAGGCAGGGAACATTAGGGATCTGTGCTGGCTCTCTGTCTTCCCGGAGCGCAGGGAGTCATTTTCCGGTTTTCTCTCTGAGCATGACATGCACTCTGACATCAAGGCGGGACCTGCCGACGTCAGTCACACTCCCTCCTCTCCATGGCCGGGCACTTGCTGTACCTTGGGTTTCTGCCTGAGGTCAGTCAAAGCACAAGCCTTGTCTCTCCCCCTCCCCTTCCCCCGAAGGCGAGCGGTCCACGGATGCTCAAGCCTCCACCCTTCCCCGCCAGGCCTCTGACTCCCTGGGTTCATTCCTGAACCTGGGTCACTGACGTTGCGAATGGTAGTGCTACTGCTCTGCCGATGGGCTGGCCACTTTTTTTTTTTTTTTTTTTTCATTTAAAAAGTGAAAAACAAACTGCCCACCATGCTGGTATTACCACACAAAAACAGGTTTGTTTACATTCCTTGATCAGCTCCAACTGCATCTTTCCTGGCCTCAGGAACACCCCCAACATAGTCTAGCCACTCATGATGCAGTAGGAGTTTAGGAGGCTGTTGCAACATGAGTGACTGCACTGTTTAGAGGTGTTTCTAATGTTCAGGAAGTACTCAATAAAAATAGTAACAGGATTTGAAAAAAAACAAAGTTGTTTATAAATACACATTCAAACAACATGAAGTCTTGCTATATTATGACAAGTGCAGTTTGTCCCACCACTAGAACTGCTCCGGAGGTGAAAGAGTTAACTTCCATGCAGAGCATGGAGCTTAGAGCGCGAGCTCGGTTACAGAAGCTCTGTTAGGGTGGTTTCAAACCGAAACCGTCACATTCTTTACTCTGCCTCACTGAACAGTTGCTCCGGAGAGTCCTCCTGTTGCTCGGTTCATTTCCTCGGTTTAAAACGCTATTTCTTGGTTGAATTTAACCGCGATTTATTTTATTTTAACCACAAACTGGTTCAAGCTCTGTCTGTGGTATTGTAAGTAATAGATAGGTTTTTCTGTGTGGAACTTGTAAATTATCGGTTCGGTTTGAACCGATCGAATTGTAATTAAACTTGGTTTTAAAGCCTTTTAAGGCTTGTTAGAGTGCGGTTCCCGGTTCTTATCGGTTCTAAAAAACGGATTTCACTCACGGTGTTTTTCCACGACCGTGACAGCGGGTTTGGAACCGACATAAGGGTGTCTTGCCTGGCACTGCCATTAAAAGGGCAAGTTTGTTGGTTAGGCTGGCATCATGTCTGAGAAACCCAAAAGAAAAACCGGGCCCACTGGGTTTCAGCACTGTAGTGTCTGTGGGGAAGCCTTGCCAAGGCTGACCCACACACTACATGTGTCTATTGTCTGGGGTTTGACCACCCAATTCAGACTGCCAGATTTGTAAAAATTTCCTGCAGCCACCCTGGACAAGAGAGTGGGCAGGCTCAGGAACGAGAGGCCAAAAGTCCGCTGACCCGGATGGCCAGCCCGGTTCGGTGCCAACCGAACCGGAGGGAGTGCCCTCTGACCAGGGCGAGACTTCCTCGGGCCAACGAAAAGGTGGCTCTGAGGAGCCAGTTCCAGCAAAGAAAACTAAAAAATCAGCAGGTTTGGAGTCCAAAATTCCTTCTCCAACTGCTGCAGAGATAGCCAGGGCAATACAGATTGTCCAGTCTCTGTCCCCGGTTCCCTCCGAACCGCCACTATCTGGCAAAAGGTCGGTTCGGTCGGTTCCACCGGGTTCAGGAATATGATATAGAGGTTTTATGAACCAGAGGAGGTGGAGGAGGATTATGATCAGTGTGAATGTGACTTTGAAAGTCTGGATGTGCCCATTGAACCGACATCTCCCCAGACAGACCTTTAGGTGAATCTCCCCTAGGCTTTCTGAGTCCCCTTCCATTTTTGTTTTATAAAAGTTGCTGAGACCCTCCAGCTTCCCTTAGAGGAGGCTTTGGATGAACAAGAGAGCCTGACTATGTAGAGATGATGGATATCCCAGAGTCCAGGAGATTGTCCATCCCTTTGCATAAATCTTTTAGGAAACAAACAAAAAATTTTAAAAGCTCCTAATTCTGTGCCTCCTGTAGATAAAAAGATGGACAGGAGGTACACTTTGTCAGGTCCTGATACAGATTTTCTTTCACAGCAATGCAGTCATGTTGGAGTAGTTCAGGCTGCAGCCTGTGATAAAGCTAATATTTCCCTGGCTTCACATCCTCCTGACAAGGACTCCAGGAAGATTGATGCCATGGCCAAAAAACAATACATGGCAGCATCCTTGGGACTCAGACAAGCAAACTATATGGCTTATGTTGCGAGATACCAGAAATCTAGGTGGGACACTGTCATGGCTTTAGCCAAACAGGTCCCTGGCCAGCTTGCAAAGGAGCTGGAGCAGGTGGCACTTGATGGTATTGAGGCATCTAAGGTGCAGTTCCATGCTGCGGTGGATTCTAATGATGTATCCTCTAGAGTCATGGCTACATCTGTGGCTTTTCGGAGATTGGCCTGGCTCAGGTGTACTACTTTGTCACAGGATACCCAGTCTAAGGCTATGGATTTTCCTGTGGTGGGAAATTCTCTGTTTGGGGAGCAGACAGAGAATTATATGAAGAAAATGGATGAATATAGAACCACTTATAGGAGTGCACAAGCCAAGGAACGGCAAGCCACTCCTCAGAGGCAGCACCCCAGGGGTAGAGGCAGGCCTTTTACCAGACCCAGGCCTCCTCCTCTTCAGCCTATGTTCAGAGGGGGTTCTTCAGAGGGAGAGGCAGACGGGTTCGTAGCAGGCCTGCTCCCACCCCTCAGCCTAAAGCCCTGCCAAACAGGCACCCTGATGGGATGCCCAGGGTCGGCTCTCCATTACCTGTAGGGGCAGGCTGGCTTACTGCCCAGGACTGGGAGTCTTTAACATCAGACAGGTGGGTCCTGGAAGTAGTGAGCCAGGGTCTGGTTCTCAGCTTCAAAAATTTCCAAAGATGAGAGCCAGATTTTTCCACCTGCAAACCCTTTAGAGACTCTTGCTTGGAAACAGAAGTCTCAACCTCCTGGCTCTCAGAGCTGTAGAAAGGGTTTCTCCCCACACCAGGGCAAGGGTCTGTACTCCAGGTACTTCCTTACCCCAAAAAAGACAGGAGAGTGGCGGCCTATCCTGGATCTAAGATATCTAAACAAGCAGCTTTTAAAACCAAAGTTCAAAATGGTGACACTGGGAATGATTTTACCCTCCTAAGGCCAGGGACTGGCTAGCTTCCCTGGACCTCAAGGATGCCTACTTCCATGTTCTTATCAGAAGCTCCCATCGAAAGTACCTCAGATTCGAACTGCCCTCAGGCCATTATCAGTTCAGAGCAATGCCCTTCGGCCTCACTTCTGCCCCAAGGGTGTTCACAAAATGTCTGGCAATAGCAGTTGCTCATCTAAGAAGGCAAAAGGTTGCCATTTTTCCCTACCTGGACGACTGGCTCATCGTGGGTCAGTCTCCAGACCAGGTCAAATCACACCTGCTAGTTACCCAGCAGTTGCTCACCTCTCTGGGCTTTCTTCTCAATCTTCCAAAGTCAGTTTTGGAACCTGTCCAGGTCCTCACCTTTATAGGCGCAGAACTGGACACAAAGCAGGCCAGAGCCTTCCTTCCCTTGGAAAGGGTAAGGATCTTAGTGGCCCTGGCCTCGTCCTTCACTCTGCAGGTCTCTCGACCAGCAAGGCATTTCCTGCAGCTCCTAGGACACATGGCTGCCTCCACAGCTGTAGTGCAAGGAGCAAGATTTCAGATGAGGGACATTCAGTTCCATTTGAGAGCTTTCTGGTCTCAAAGAGATTCCCTATCCAAGTTAATCCCAGTGACTCGAACCCTATTCCAGGCCCTTCAGTGGTGGCAGGATCAGAGCAATCTGAGACAAGGGGTGCCTTTCATCCTTCTATCCCACTCCTTGACCCTTACTACAGATGCATCCCTCTTGGGATGGGGAGCTCACATGGGCGACCTCTCCACCCAGGGGTTATGGTCCCCTCAGGAATCTCTGCTCCACATCAATCTGTTGGAACTCAGAGCTGTTTTTCTAGCACTTCAGGTTTTTTGCATCTGTTCAGAACAAGGTGGTACAGGTCAGAACAGACAACACCACTACAATGTGGTACATCAACAAACAAGGGGCACTCGGCTTCGGCCTTGTGCACCGAGGCGATGAAGTTGTGGTCTCTGGCTTATTCCCTGAACACTCTCCTCATAGCAGTTCACCTCCCAGGCAAGGACAATGTCCTGGCAGATGCTCAGCATGATTTCCCAGGGCCATCACGAATGGTCACTGGATCCCCTAGTACTGGGGACAGTGTTTGCCAGATGGGGCACTCCTCAGATAGATCTTTTGCAGCCCCAGACAATCATCAACTTCCACTTTTTGTTGCAGGCCCCCAGTGTTGGGCTCAGTCCCCTGGATGCCTTTTCTCTCGATTGGGAAGGGAAGTTTTTTATGCCTTCCCTCCCTCTCCTGTTCAAAGTACTAGTCAAAATCAGGTCTCAGCCCTGCAAAATGATCCTGATTGCTCCAGACTGGGCCAGGCAGCCGTGGTACCCACTCCTTCTGTCCTTAGCAGTCCATCTTCCCCTGTGTCTCCCCAGGAACCACAATCTGTTAACCTGTGCTCAGGGGAGAGTTTGGTATCCGAATCTCAAATCCCTCAACCTCAAGGCTTGGCTCTTGAGCAGTTAGAGTTTGCTGATCTACAACTTTCTCAAAGTGTTCTCGAAATCCTGAAAGCTGCTAGGAAGCCTTCCACCAGGGCTACCTATAACTCCAAGTGGAAAAGGTTTTCCATATGGTGTTCTGGGAAACATGTTTCCCTGGAATCTGCTGATCTACCCACTGTATTGGACTATATGGTCCATCTTAATTCTTTGGGACTGAGACCAGCTACCCTGAAAGTGCACTTGGCAGCTGTCTCTGCCTTCATTTCAGCAGGAAGCCCTCTCTCTCTCTGCTCACCCTGTATTTTCCAAGTTTTTAAGGGATTGCTTCATACCAATCCTCCATTCAGGGACCCTGCCCTGCTTGGGATCTTAATGTATGCATTGCTCAGCTGATGCAACCCCTTTGAGCCTCTGTCGTCGGCAGAGCTTAAGTATTTGACTTGGAAAACTGTATTTCTAGTAGCCATCACTTCTGCCAGGCGCATAAGTGAGTTACAGGCTTTATCAGTAGAGACTGACTTTATTTCCTTTCACAGGGATAAAGTAGTCCTCAGGACTAACAGGAAGTTTTTGCCTAAGGTGGTTTCAGATTTCCACCTTAACCAATCTATTTCACTTCCAGTGTTCTCCACTGACCATTCCTCCTCTGGTGAGAGGAGGCTGCACAGCTTAGATGTTAAGAGGGCCCTAAGTTACTACATAGAGCTGACTAAGGGTCACAGGTTTGACTCTCCAACTGTTTCTCACTTATGGTGAGATTGGGAAAGGGAGACCTGCCACTAAGAGATCCATTGCCAGGTGGATCGTTCTTGTATCCAATTTTGCTGTCAAAAGCTGGTTAAGGTTCCCCCCTCAGGCCTGAGGGCTCACTCTGCTAGAGGTACAGCTGCATCTCTAGCTGCTGCTAGAGACATCCCTATCTTGGAGATATGTGAAGCAGCTACTTGGAAAACAGTACACACTTTCACCAAGCATTACTCCCTGGATATTCAGGCCAGGAGGGATGCTCGGTTTGGCACAGCCGTGCTTCAGAGCCTATTCCCTAAGTAGGTTCTGTCCCTCCTCCATGGAGGTACTGCTGTGTAGTCTGCACTTGTCATAATATAGCAAGACTTCATGTTGTTTAAAGAAAAAATTACTCACCTTAGTAATGTTGTTTCTTCTAATGGAGTCTTGCTATATTGTGACCTCCCCCCCAGCCTGCCCCTCTCAGAACTTCTACTTTGGGTATGGGGTGGGCAGTCCACTGTTGGCATTTATTGATGCCCTCTTTCGTGTTTTGGTGTTGTGTTTATTTAGTTATTTTATCTTATTTTTCTGGTCCACTGACTTGAGTCTTGGTATTGGGACCAGGAAAATGTGTGAATATGTTAGTAGCCAGTTGGCTAGTGTAGGTTACAGCTTCCACACAGAACCTTAGTGAGTTTTTGCTCGAAAAGATCTGACGGTTTCGGTATGAAACCACCCTAACAGAGCTTCTTTAACCGAGCTTGCGCTCTAAGCTCCATGCTCGGCATGGAAGTTAACTCTTTCACCTCCGGAGCAGTTCTAGTGGTGGGACAAACTGCACTTGTCATAATATAGCAAGACTCCATTAGAAGAAACAACATTACTAAGGTGAGTAATTTTTTCTTAACACGCATTTCAGTTCTGCTAAAGAAACAGACAGAAAAAACAAACAGCAACATCAATGAATTATGGAGGAGGTAAGCAATCATAAAATGTGGTGTTTTTAACTAGAAATAATATGATGCAGAACAGGTTGACAGTGTCCCTTTAAGGTTTTAGATTTCAAAACTCAGTCACCTCGTCAGTTTACGTTTGAAATTATTTGCCTCCTCCACATGGAGGCAGCCATTTTAGGGAGGGCCTTGCAAAATGAGCCCAGGGCTGTGTATGTTCCTCATAGGTTGGCATAAAAGCTCCTTGAGGTATATATCCTTTGGCAGAATTCAGCTGTTAGAAAATAGAACTGAAAGGCAAGTCCTAGTTTGTTTCTTGGACGGTCGTTTTGTAAAATGTAACTATCTTGCAGCACTGAAAAAGGAATGTGCCCTTTGGAAAGAGCACTGCTGTGTGGCACAGCAAAGAGTTAAAGGGTTAAGGAGGTTTCTGTGGGTTTACTAAACCCTTGCTTTGTTACAGCCTGCAGGAGCTCCCTTGGTACAGAGTTGTTTCCATCCGTCTCTTCCCTCGGTAGATCTGTAAATTGTATTCCCTGCAGCAGGTTCCCACAGTCTCTGTATCTGCCACTGACTGGAGGTATTTTGGGCTTTCCAGTCAGGCATGCAGTAGGCACTTGTGTTTGGGGTCCTGCTGCAGACACAGCGATTAGACAGTGGGGCTCCAAGTCTGAGACAATAGCAAAAGGAACAGGTTAGAACGGGAGCAGCACAATCTCAGTCTGGGGGAAGAGAACAAGAGAGCAGAGGGTCTGCGTGATTTGTAGGGGTTAGATGTTACAATTTGAGACATAATCTGTGCCTGGAATTGCAGTATTCGAGATCTGAATAACTGACTGTGAACCAAGTTCAGTGTCCAGCATTCGGTTGGGGTTTGTCTGTCTGGGAGATGCTGGTGATGACCGCATTAGGAGAGAGTGGTGATGACAGTCCGGTGGAACAAGTCTCACAGGGGCCGGTGGCTGATGGTGATGATGGGTGAGTGAGTGCACGTTAGTGTGCTTGTTATTTGCTTTTGTAGCAGCAGCATGGAAGAGGGAAGCAGCTGCCAGTGACGGCCCCTGGGGACTGCTGTCTGTAGCCATGACTTTGTCTCACGGTACAGTCTTAGAATAGGTCCCTCCCTGCAGAGGCTAGCTTGCTGCTCCTTGGGAAGGCCTGCTTTAGCTGCAAGTTGTTACCGTTCATAATCAGACAGACAGACATACAGATGGATGCAATGATTGGTCTAGTAGTAGCCAGTTGCAAGCAACAGTAAATAGCTTGGTAAAATGGAGTAGTTAATGCATTAGGTGAAACTGCTTCCAGATTATGTTCCATACTTAGTCCTCTGTGTGAAAATGTACATCAGCACCTCAAGGTCTGAGTGTTAGGTTTAGTATCTGTTTTTACTTAACGTTCCAACTTTTTACTTCACAGAGGCACCCAACATTTAACCTAATGGTAAAAAATAGAAAACGGGTTTATAAAGTCTGTCAGAGGCACTGAAGGTAATGCTCACTGTGGAGTGTTGGATTTCTGTTATTTTTTTTTTAACCAACTTAACCCCTTCAGCCCACTTGTGCAAGGCTCCCTCCCAGCCCTGTTACCCATCATCCCGAGGCTTACCCCTTGCCTCCTTCAGCCCCCATGGCTTCCCCCCACAATGGAGCTCTAGGTCATCCTGGCTTGCCCTGGGCCCCTCGTTCTATCTTGAGCCAGCATATGGAGGTGGGTGCACAGTGGACGGTGTGGTGACTGCGGAGGGAGCCTCCCTTTATTCTGCACAATGGGGATACCATTTTCATTTCCGTGGTTGCTCCTGCCACGTGGGATGTCAGTATGCAAGGGGCTTTTGAAGGTTGGAACATGTGCAGAATAGCATGACATTCTCAAGCCTGACCATTCACCCACCTGCTCTGCCTCTGTTGTTCTTCTGTCTCTGGTCACCTAAGTGGCGGCTGTGTGGTGGAGTCAGTGACTCTCACTTCCTGGCGGTGGAGAGCATCATCTGGAACAGCCGCCGCCCCCGCCGCTGACAACACCCTGGCTTGTTCCCGAACCCTGTGGTTACAAGCAGTAGCCCTACTGCTGTGCCAGCTAGCTGGCGGGATTCAGTTCTACAGAGCAGGGGAGGCAGGCTGTTGACCCGAAAATTCCAGAGATAAAAGCTGCACCTGCAAACAGCTGTAACAGCCTACATTAACCCTTACAGTGCTGGTTGTAAAGGAGCACCCCCACCCATAGCTCTGCTCTCCCATATATCGAGACTAACAGTAGTACCATATTAATCCATGCAGTGCCTGTCAGAGGGGGGCCTGCCTGTGAACTCGGTTTTCACAGATATTGGTGTCAACAGCTGTACCACATTAACCCCTCCAGTGCCTGTCACACATGGACCCACTCCAGTGCTACTCTGTCCCTGATGTCAGGGTTAATGGCAGTGCCACATTAACCCAGGCAGTGACTGTCAGAGGGGCTTCCCTTGCGCTCTACTCGCTCAGATATTGATGCTAACAGCTGTATCACATTAACCACTGCAGTGCCTGTCACACTTGGACCCACCCCAGCACTCATCCGTCCCTGATGTCAGTGTTAACAGCAGTACCACATTAACCCTTGTAGTACCTGTCACACTTGGACCCACCCCAACGCTCATCTGTCCCTGATGTCAGTGTTAACAGCTGTACCACATTAACCCTTGTAGTGCTTGTCAGACGGGCCTGCCCCAGCACTCTTCCTTCCCAGATATTGGGACTAATAGCTGTAGCACATTAACCTCTGCAGTGCCTGTCACACATGGACGCACCCCTGTACTCCTTTGTCCCGGTTGTCAGGGTTAACAGTAGTGCCACATTAACTTCTACTATGCCTGTCAAACATGGATTCACCCCTGCACTACTCTGTCCCTGATGTGAAGGTTAAAGAGCCACCAAACCGCTTTGAAAAACATATATGGACACAAGTAGCTTATACTTTTCATTAGCTGTTTCTTATCCCCATTATTTTTTTACTGAGGTGGTATGCATGAACATAGGATAGTTGTTTCTTGGGGCTTATCTCCTTCTGCTTCTTCCCAACTTGATGTCTTAATTCTCTGCTTGTGACATCAGTTATTTCCATGGCAACAGACTATGGCGTCACAACAGTGCATTGTAATTTCAAGTAAGGAATAAGCTACAGAGGCAGATGAACTCAAGGGATAAAGATCCTGTTTTTTGTGGGAACTAGTTATAATGGAGAGGAGAAATCTGTAGAAGATGCATGAAATACCAGATGAATTCTGTCTAAATATTATGTTTTCCAAAGTTTTCCCAAAGGCATCAGTTGCTCTTTAACAGTAGTGCTACATTAACCCCTGCAGTGTGTGTCACAGAGGGCCTGCCCCTGCACTCCTCTGTCCCCAACGGTCAGGGTTAACAGCAGTAAAACACAAGCCTCTGCAGTGCCTGTCACAGGGGCCCGCCCCTCAACTGTTCTGTAGCCTGATGTCAGGGCAGACAGCTGTACCACATTAACCCTTACAGTGTCTGACTTGTCACAGAGGAGCGTGACCCTGATCTTTACTGTCCCTAATGTCAGGGCTAACAGCAGTCAGTCCTTACAGTGCCTGTCACAGAAAGGCCCGACTTTAAGCCCTGCTGCCCTTGATGGTCACAGAGACCCCTCCATCACCAAAGGTGTAGCGTCTGAACCTGTATAGTGATGGTCACAGAGCCCCCAAATCCCTGAAACTGTATTTTATTAACCAATATAGTGATGGATACAGAGCCCCCTTCCCCCAGTCTCCAAAGCTGTACTATATTAACCTGTATAGTGATGGTCACAGAGCCTGCTCTACCCCAAAGCTGTACTACATTAATTCATATAGTGATGGTCACAGAGCCCCTTCCATCCCCAAAGCTGTACTATATTAACCCGTATAGTGATGGTCACAAAGCCTCTTCCTTTTCCAAAGCTGTACTTTATTAACCTGTATGGTGATGGTCACAGATCTCCTTCCTTTTCCAAAGCTATATTTTATTAACCTGTAATGTGATGGTCACAGAGACCCTTCCTTTTCCAAAGCTGTACTTTATTAACTCGTATGGTGATGGTCACAGAGCTCCTAATCCCCAAAGCTGTACTATATTAACCCGTATAGTGATGGTCACAGAGCCCCTTCCTTTTCCAAAGCTGTACTTTATTAACCCATACGGTGATGGTCACAGATCTCCTTCCTTTTCCAAAGCTATATTTTATTAACCTGTAATGTGATGGTCACAGAGTTCCCAGTCCCCAAAGTTGTACTCTGTTAACCCGTATAGTGATGGTCACAGAGTCCCCAAGCTGTACTGTATTCACTCATGTAGTGATGGTGAAAGAGCCCCTTTTTCAAAACCTGTACTATATCAACCCAAAGGGTGATTGTCAGAGCCCCCCCAATCCCCAAAGCTGTACTATAGTTACCCTTATAGTGATGGTCACAGAGCCCCCCTTTTCAAAGCTGTACTATATAAACCCCTGTGGTGATGGTCACAGAGCCCTCTCCATCCCTGAAACTGTACTGTATTAACAGATATAGTGATGGATACAGAGTCCCTCCCCAATCCCCAAATCTGTAATATATTAATCCGTATAGTGATTGCCACAGAGCCCCTTCCATCGCCAAAGCTGTACTTTATTAACCTGAATGGTGATGGTCACAGAGGCCCCTCCATCCCTAAAGTTGTTCTATATTAACCTGTATAGTAATGGTCACAGCGCACTCTCCATCCCCAAAACTGTACTACATTAACCTGTATAGTGATGGTCACAAAGCCCCCTATCTCCAAAGCTGTACTATATTAACCCGCATAGTAATGGTCACAGAACCTTCATTATCCCCAAAGCTCTACTGTATTAAAGTAAAGGTGTAAGATTACCTTATGGGCTTCATAGCCTGTTATTCCCACTGCAGTGATATTCTGTGGGTGGCAGCATTTAAAAATATATAATGCAGTTCTGTAAGAGAGGGAAGGGATCATAACTCTGGCCAAACTGGCTGCCAGCCGATCCCTTCCTGCTTCTTGGTCTGCTTACCACGCCCCTGCACTAGGACGATCTTACTTTGAGGCCATCTCTTGCAGCAGGCCATCACCGGTAGGACTCAGCCGTCTGCGCTAGGACCACACTGAAACCTTTTCTACCTAGCAGTCTACCAAAGAGGACCACCTACCTCAGACATCAGCTACTGATGTCAGCCTATCCTATATAAGGTGGCTGGTCCCCATGCCCTGCTCAGTTCTTCCCCGCTGTCGACCAGTGCACGTTGGACCATGGACTCCACCTTGGCTACAGTCGATAGCCATTTTTCTGCATTTACTATGCTTTTTATTTTCTTATCAGTTAAACATCAAATATTTTTGGTGTCCCTTCTTCAAGTTTATGTATTCTCAACCACCATCTTCGTCTGAGCGCTCCACCAAGAGTGCCTGTGGCAAACAGATCCCGGACAATGACGGTCACTCGCCTTGCCTCTTCTGTCTAGGCTCAGACCACGACTTTCAGGCCTGTGAGGTCTGTAAGAAGTTCAGCTCGGCCGCCAGAGGACCCTGGAAAGCCATCTCCTCCAGCAGAAGATCGTCTCGATGGAATGGGAGCCGCAGGCCCAGAGCTCCTCCACTTCCCCGGCCCAGTCTTTGGCTCCTCCTAGTCAAAGTCTATGGAGAAATCCTCAGGGAAGCATAAACACTGCGACAAGGACTGGGACCGACCCCGGTCCTCCTCATGCTCGCGGTCACCACACAAGAGCAACAGAAATGGAGGAAGAGGGTGGGAGAGGTACCCCTGGGGTGTCACATCAGGATAAGGATAAAAAGGCCAGTAAGGTGGAGGGGACGGATGATGCTATCTCCACCGAAAGGGTGTGGTTAGCCCTCAAGGCCCTAAAGAAAGCCAAATCTCCTGGGCCAGGTGGCATTGATCCGAGAGTACTATGGGAACTGGCGGACATACTGGCTGCACCCCTGGTGGAGCTCTTCAACAGGTCGCTTGAGACAGGGAGGGTACCTAGGGATTGGCGAGAGGCACATGTGCCAATCCATAAAGGGGGGTTAAGGGAAGTACCAGGTAACTATAGACCCATCAGTTTGACCTCGGTGGTGGGAAAATAAATGGAGAGTATACTAAAGGAACAATTGAGGTTGTACTTGGAGGAGGTGGGAGGTCTGGATAGTCAGCAACATGGGTTTGTGCCAGGTAGATTGTCAAACCAATCTTGTGGAGTTCTACGAATGGGTAACATCAGAACTGGACAGGGGAAAGCCTGTGGATGTATTATTCTTGGACTTCAGTAAGGCGTTTGACTCTATCCCCCACAATGGTCTGGTGGAGAAACTGATGGGGTTGGGAGTAGGCCTTTTGATGGTCAGATGGATTGAAAACTGGCTAGCTGGACGCACCCAGAGAGTAGTGGTCAGTGGGGAGCTCTCGAACCCTAGAGAGGTCGGTAGTGGGATACCGCAGGGCTCGGTCCTGGGTCCGATCCTGTGTAATGCATACATATCGGACATCAGGGAGGGTATAGGGTGGGAAATGAGTCTCTTCGCTGGTGACTCCAAGATGGGAGCAGTAGTAGAGGGGGAAGAGGAGAGGTTGGCCCTGCAAGGGGACCTGGACACCCTGGAAAGCTGGGCTCACACATGGAAATTAAATTTCAATATCACCAAGTGCAAGGTGTTAAATCTTGGGTGGGGAAACCCTAAACACAGCTACACCCTGAGAGGGGAGGTGCTGGAGGCCTCAATAGGGGGAAAAAGACCTAGAGGTCGTGGTGGATGCATGTATGAATAACTCTGAGCAGTGCAGGAGAGCGGCTAGCAAGGCAAACAGGATGTTGGGATGCATCGTAAGGGGGATCACCTCTAGGAGCAGGGAAGTGATTCTGCCGCTGTACAATGGACTGGTTAGACCACACCTTGAGTACTGTGTACAGTACTGGAGATCACACTTGAAAAGGGACATACAGCTCCTGGAGAGGGTGCAGAGGAGGTCAACTAAGATGATATGAGGACAGACTTGAGGAGCTCTGCCTGTTTTCATTGGAGGAGAGGAGAGACAGGGGGGACATGATTGAGGTCTTCAAGTACCTCAAGGGAATAAATAAGGGTAAACATGGAGGGGATCTTTAGACTAAAGCAGGGAGGTATCACCAGAGGGCATGGTTTGAAGTTGGAAGGTGGAAGGGTGAGGGGGGAAAAGAGGAGGTTTTTCACTGAGAGGGTGGTGGACCCTTGGAATGCACTGTCTGGCAAGCTGGTTCAGAGATCCGCAGTGGAGGTCTTCGAGAGGGTGGGACAGACACAGAAAGTGGATGTATCAGATGATGGCCTGGCCCCGGGGTGGGGGTGGGGATGGATGTTAGGGGTTTCTGGAACACAAGGCAGGGGGCCTCGGCACCCAACTAGGAATCTGAGGTTCGAGCAGACTTGATAGACCGTAAGGCCTAATCTGCTGGCAATTAGTATGTTAGTTTATGTAGGCAGTGAGATCAATGTTCCGTCTAGATCTCTTGGCAGCAAACTTCGACAAAGTAGTAGGTTTGTTGCTTGATCTTATGCAAGCAAAAAATGAGTGATCACTGATATCACTGAAGAAGGTGCCAGTAAAGAAGAGATGTGGTTTATTCACTAGGATAACATCTAGCAGGGAGCTGTTATCCACATTCTTTTTATTTACTCGTGTTGGTTTCACAGTGAGTTACGATAATCCATGGGTGTCACAGAAAGCTACGAGAGGAGCGGCGGTTTTAGATAGCCAGTCTAAATTAAGATTCCCAAGAATAATTATTTCTAAGGATTGTTGTTCGATGATATTACTCAGATGAGGTAACAATTGTAGATCGGCAGAAGGAGGTCTATAGCACCCTATGATACATAATGTTGAAGTGTGCGAGATGGTGACTTGAAGAGACAGACATTCATAAGCATTTGCAACAGATAAAGCACTCGGACAGGATGCCATATACCTATTCTTGACATAGATGGCAACCCCTCCACCCCTGGAGAGTGTGTCTGCTCTAAATAGTAAATAGTTAGGGTTTACCTGTGTCTGACTTGGATGTCTAGATTTTTCTCTGTTTGATTAGCAGGGTATTTTCTCTGTCAAATTGTCGTGTAGGGCATCTTGCTGACAGGAAGGCACTCATCGCAGCGGTAGGTCAGAGAATTTAGCTGATTGTTTTGTGAGGGTACAATTTAGGCCCAAACCCTTCCCACCCCTGGAAATAGTTCCTTTATACCTGGGGTTCTGACATCATTTCCTCAAGAGGGCAAGGTGCATATCACTGTCATATCCTCTCTAGCACACTGCACTGACAATATAAGCATGCACATTATATAATACATATTCTATATAACAAACCACACAGCAAAAAAAAAAAAACTAAACAAGGTAGACAGACATGTGGGGTGTAGTGCAATGTAATGGCTGTGAGGCAGCAGTCTTCTGGGAGTCTTTCTGAAGGCTGAGATGCTGCCCTGTTTGCAGACAACTATCTGCCCTGAGGGAGGAAGTTGCCTGTCTTCAGGCCGCACTGGACAGTAGTAAGGGAACTTCCCCCATCCAGGGAGCACCAGAGCCACCACCACTACCTCAGAGGTTGCTAAGAAAGCACAGCATTTGGACCACAGCGGGCTCAGGGAGGGTAAGGGTGGTGGAACAGAGGCACACCCAGTCAGTTGTCCACTCCTCAAGCCATACACCATTCTGGGGGCGCATAGTTCCCTTATGGATGCACCCGAAGAGGAGACTAAGGAGGGTGCAGACAACTGTCACAAGGGAGGCCCTCAGGAAGGAGGCAGAGGGCACCACAGGGAAAGCAAGCAGCTCCTTGTGGGGGACTCGGTTATTAGGGGGATAGAACTGAGGGAGCAGGGAAAACTGAAGTAAGGTGCCTGCCTGGTGCCATGACTTGGAGGGACAGGAAGTGCATCCTTAGGATTATGAGAATAGTTGCACGGGAGTCTGAGCTGGGCGTCATTGTCCACCTAGGGACAAATGCTTGGCTCATCATGAGATTAGAGCAGTGCAGAAGGACTTTGTAGAGTTGGGGAGGGGCCTAAGACAAGTAGCACAAACAGTATCCTTCTCAGAGGTGCTGCCTGTCAGTGGCATGGGTGAAGCGAGGGTACTTTGCACCATGCAGTTTAACGAATGGTTGAAAAAATGGTGTGGAGCATAGGGGTTTGGCTTCATTGGGGATTGGGGTTCCACCTGGAGGGACACCAGCCTATACTGGCAGGATGGTCTGCATCTGTCCAGGAAGGGAACAAGTCTTTTGGGCAGTTGGTTTAAATGCTTCATTGGCAAGCTTTTAAACTAGTCAAGGGGGGAGGCACTAAAAAGCAGCAGGAAAATTCCAGCCTCCCCCTACAAAACAGGGTGCTAAATGAGCAAAATACCAAGGTAGAAAGGTTAGTGGGGGATGCTGCTACAGAAGGTAAAGCCATTAAAAAATGCAGAGCAATGAGTACCAATGCCCATAGTCTGGGTAACAAGCTTTCTGAATTAGTGGCCTTGATGGAGGAGGAACATCTGGATATCGTGGCAGTCACAGAAATGTGGTACACACAGAACCATGACTGGGACGTAAATATACCAGGATACACTAGCTACAGGAGGGACAGGGAGGGTAAAAGAGGAGGAGGAGTAGTGCTGTACATAAGGGAAGGAATCAAAGCAACAGAACAAAAAGGTAAACAGGGAGGAGAAGAAGAAGCACTGTGGGTCAATTTGGAGGCAGGCAATGGCACCACAATCCGCACAGGGGTTGCATACAGACCCCCCTCTCAGGGGGAGGAAATGGACAAGGAAATGATAAAAAGTATACTTAGAATGGCAGATAAAGGGAGATATTGCTGATGGGTGATCTGAATATGCCAGATGTTAACTGGAGTGTAGTTGCAGCAGCCACTTCTAAGAGTGGGGTTATTCTAGATGCCCTACAAGGGCATGCTTTAGACAACTAGTATTGGAGCCCACTCGAGAGGAGCAATCTTAGACCTGGTCCTCTCAAATGGAGATGGAGAGAGGATCACAGATGTAGAAGTGGGTAGCCATCTGGGAACTAGTGACCATCGAACAGTATGGTTCACAATAAACACAGCAATAAAGTCAAGCCATACAAAGGCAAAAGTACTGGACTTCAGGAGGGCTGACTTTGCCAGAATGGGTGAGTGCCTAAGGAATGCAGTAGCAAATGGGCAGGAAGGAGGGTGGAAGAGCAATGGGAATAATAAAACTGCCATCACAGAGGTAACAAGCTTTTGTGTGAAGCAAATAAACAAAACAAACAATGTAAGAAACCACTATGGTTCTCAAAGGAGGTGGCAGTGAAGGTTCAAGAGAAAAGAAAGCATTCAGAAAGTACAAGGAATCACAGAACGAGCAGGACAGAAAATTGTATCAGTTAAGCAAAGGAAGCTGGGAAGGCAGTCAGAACATCAAAGGCCCGAACCAAGGAAAAGATAGCCAACTCAGTTAAGAAGGGGGATAAAACCTTTTAGGTACATCAGGGAGCCGAAGGAAGACTAAGGGAGGGATAGTGAGGCTTAATAAGGGGGTTGGGGTGGGCAGAGGGTGACTGTGAAAAGGCAGAGATAATAAATATTTTTGCTTAGTATTTACAAATGAAGGGGGTTGGGAGTACCTAAAACAAACAGTAGAAACACTCTGAATACGGAAGTTGATACCATCCCATTTACAGAAAAAAGGGTTCTGAAAGAACTCTTAAAACTGAAGGTGGACAGAGCAATGGGACCTGATGGGATTCATCCCAGAATTCTAAAAGAACTAAGGGTAGAACTAGTGACACCACCGACTACCCTCTTTAACAGATCATGGGAGGATGGGGTGGTACCCGAGGACTGGAGGAGGGCAGATGTGATTCCCCTTCACAAAAGTGGGGGCAGGGCAGAAGCAGGAAACTACAGACCTGTTAGTTTAACCTCAGTGATAGGGAAAATGATGGAATCACTTTTGAAGGAAAGAATTGTCGAGCACCTAGAGGCCAGAGGGGCACAGGACCCAAGGCAACATGGATGCACAGCGGGAAGGTCATGCCAGACAAATCTAATAGATTTCTTTGACTTGATGACCAAAGTAGTAGATCAGGGAGGGGCTGTGGACATGGCCTACCTAAACTTTAGCAAGGCATTTGACTCAGTACCACACAAAAAATTAATATACAGGTTAGCCAGCCTGGGAGTGGGTCCCAAGATGATAGCCTGAGTAAAGAATTGGCTGGAGAATAGGACACGGAGGGTAATAGTAAATGGAGTCCACTCTGAGGAAAGGGGGGTTACTAGTGGGATACCGCAGGGTTCAGTATTAGGACCGGTCCTCTTCAGTGTCTGTATAAGCGACATTGCAGAGGAACTGGAAGGAAAAGTATGTCTCTTTGCAGATGACACAAAGATCTGCAACAGAGTTGATGCACAAGGTGGGGTGGAAAGGATGAGAAGGGACTTGGCAAGGTTAGAGGAATGGTCAAATGTATGGCAGCTTAGCTTCAATGCTAAGAAGTGCAAGGTAGTGCACCTGGGAAACAAAACCCAGGGAATAGTACACAATGGGGGTGAGATACTAACAACAACAAAAGTGGAAAAGGACCTGGGGTAGTCATATCAGATGACTTAAAGGTGGGCAAGCAATGTGAGAGGGCAGTAAGGAGGGCTGGGGATACTGGGATGCATAGGAGAGGCATCACCAATAGAAAACAGGAAGTTATTATCCCTCTGTACAGACAGCTGGTGAGACCCCATCTGGAGTACTGCGTGCAGTTCGGGAGACCCAATCTCCGCAAGGACAAAGACAGGATGGAAGCTGTCCAGAGGTGGGCAACTAAAATAGTGCACAGTCTGCACCAGAAAACATATGAAGAGAGACTAAATGAGCTTATTATGTAGAGCCTCGAGGAAAGGAAGAAGAGGAGGGACATGATAGAAACTTTCACGTACCTCAAGGGAATCAACAAAGTCCAAGAGGGTAGCATCTTTCAAAAAAAGAGGTGTGCAAGAACAAGAGGGCACAATTTGAAGATAAAGGGGGGGCGGCTCAGAGGTAATGTAAGAAAGTATTTTTTCACAGAGAGGTTGTGGATGCATGGAACGGCCTTCCGGATGAGGTTGTGGAGTCAAAAACAGTGGTTGAGTTCAAGCATGCATAGGACAGCCATAAGGCAATTCTAGGGGGTTGGGATAGAAAGAAATAGGCTGCTGGTTAACTAGGATCTGCAGCTTATCCAGTAGGTAGGGAAATGAGCAGACTGGGTGGGCCAAGCGGTCCTTATCTGCCGTTAAATTCTATGTAATCGGGAGTATTTGTGGGTTTGTGTTTAAACGGCCGAGCGCGCACAGTTTCACAGTCACAGGCAGCTACTGTGAACTTAAAGATGGACAGCTGCTATTTATTTATTTTTATTTTAGCTTTTGTGTACTTGTGTGAAGGATAGAGGCAGTTAGGTAGGGAACGTGTGTTTGTTTGTGGGCGGGGGGTGGAGAGGTGGCAAACTAGGCTAACGTGTGACTGATTTAGGGACTGTCTGCTTCTCGGTGGAATGTGTGGGGAGGGAGGGATTTGTTTCACCACTCTGTGGTCGTTTGTGTACTGGAACTCAATACAGTAATGTTCTAGGGACATGGATATGTTGTTCTTCCACACTTATTGGCAGGTTCCTTGCCGCTTTAAATCTTGTTGGAAGGTCTTCAAGCGGGCTCCTCCCACCCACCCAGGTGGTAAAACTCTCGGCTCCGCCCCATGATGCCAGATCTTCCTTACCGCTTAGAAGCTCAGGTTCCCTCCTTAGCGCTCTGCATTTTCGACTGGCTCCTGGAAATTTTGGTCTTCAAAATCAATTGGAAGTTTTCTGAAACTTTGATCTTCTTTGCTGCAGCGATGGCTCATTCGTTTTCCGGCTCTCGGAGGCGCCCGGCAAATTCCTCCAGGAAAGACCTGCACTCCATGTGCGTTTACTGCCTTGACTTGGATCACGATCCTCAACTTTGCGATTTTTGTTGTGCCCTTTCCGCCAGCTCTCTGGAGGATCGCGTGGCCCGTTCGGGGCTCAGGCGACCGGAAATTTTTCCCACTCCAGAAAATTCTTCGGAGACTCGTCGGGCAGTGTCCGCGTCTGCTGTCTCGGCTGAGCAGCTCGATCTTCTTTCCTCCAGGGAGGGGGCGGCCGCCCCTCCCTCTTCCTAGGACGTGGCACTCATCCCACTCTCCTTGAGCTCTCCTCATGCAGCTTCATTCAAGGAGCTCCGCCAGTCCATTTCCTCGAAGGGAGAGGGACCTTCGGGACCTACCTCTCGGCCCAAGTCCAAGGAGTCGCAGGCTAAGTCCCTTCGTTGGCGCTGGAGGGAGCGGGAGAGTTCCTCTTCCCTTGCCGGCCGACGTTCGACTTCGGTCAAGGATGCGGCTCTTGCCGCTGGCCTCACGGTGTCTCCGTCAGGTCAGCCGGCCAGGATTCCCGTCGACGTTGTCGAGTCTCTCAACCCATCATTTGGGCTGTCTTCTGCTAGAGCCGCCATCCCTTCGCCGGTTCTCCCGGCGGAGCCTAAGGTTCTGCCTGTACCTTTGGTCGACAGACCTCGGCCCCTTTCCTCCGAGCCGAGGGAGGAGCGGGTGCGCCCCGTTTCTTCCCAGGCCCGCCCTCGGTTCCCCCGAGGATTTGGGTCTCGGTCTAGCCGCTTATGCTGAACTTGACGTTCTCGGTTGGGGCACCGAGTCAAGCTGCATTGCTGTTCTTCTCGTCCCCTCCTCGGAAGAGGTGAGCCTCGATGACCGATGGCGTCGGCGATTCTGAGAGTTTATGTGCAGCAGCTGTTGTCCGGGAATCGAATCGACCCGATTCATTCTCGGCTAGTAAGCAGCTGCCGCCCGATTGGCCGACGCAACCGCTCGAGGCAGTCAAGGTCCCCTCTCCAGGGCCGGTTGCTCGTCCGATCCCTGCTGCCTCACTGTCCTCAGTGGAACCCAGGCTGGGTCATGACCTGTCCCGCAGGTTATCTGTTCCACTCACTTCCGCCCGCCTTTGGCGGACGAAGAGTGACTCAGGCCTGAGGCAGCTTTTTGCAGACCCCTCGGAGCCCGAAATCGACTCCTCTATGTTTCCTAGCAGGGAGGACCCAGGGTCTTCTCCGGAACATTCCGTCGGATGACAGCCCATCGTCCTTATGGGTCTGCTCCAGCTCATCTCAGAATTCACCGGGATGCAGCTCGAGCCCGTTTCCAAACGGACCCCTTACCCTCTTAGGGAGATTCTAGACCGAGGGGGTTCACCCTCGGAGGCCTTCCCAGTGGCTGAGGCAATTGTGGGCCCGGCCTTGGAGTTCTGGCGGCGGCCTACTTCCTGCCCTGCGCCATCAGCCAGGATGGCCGGGAAGTACTCTGTCTCTGTCGGTTCTCTGCCCGGTTTCTCGGAACACCCCTCAGCTGAGGGGTTAGTTATTGACAGTGTTTTCCAGTGTTCTGGAAACGCTAGGGATGTGGATAGGTCCCCTGACAAGGAGTCCAAAAGGATGGACTATGTTGGGTGCAAGGTTTACGCTGCGTCCTCCCTAGGCCTCCCGTCAGGCCTGCTCGGCTTCACTAATGGCACAT
This sequence comes from Neoceratodus forsteri, assembly GCA_016271365.2. Taxonomy (NCBI): domain Eukaryota; kingdom Metazoa; phylum Chordata; order Ceratodontiformes; family Ceratodontidae; genus Neoceratodus; species Neoceratodus forsteri. The sequence goes on along the minus strand of CM028133.1, from coordinate 1,130,716,677 downwards.
TTCTCCCACGCCCTCTTGGGCTCCCTGGATGAGGTCCTCCCTCATCTCCCGGCTGACCTGCGGACCACAGTCTGGCAGGTGCGGGACCAGGGTAGGGTGGTGGCGAGGCAGCAGCTCCAGACAGCTCTGGATCTAGGCGACTCCTGTGCCATATCAATGGCGGCCGCAGTGGCCATGCGCCGCAGGGCGTGGCTGAGGTTATCCTCCTTCTCTTTGGAAACCCAGCACGAGTTGGCGGACATTCCCTTCTTGGGGACTTACCTTTTCGGCCCTGGAGTGGAGGGACACCTCCAGGGGTTCGAGAAGTCCGATGCCACTCCGGACTCGGTCAATCCTGCTAGGAGGGACAACGGCAGCTGACAGCCTTTGCGTGAGCCCCTTCCCCCCCCCGGTTCCTGTGGCTCGATTGGCCCAGCACAAGGGCCAGCAGGCATGCGCTGGGCGGCCTGACTCCAAACCAGCGTCTTCCTCTAAAAGGAAGCAGGGAGGTAAAGGCCCGAGAGCTCCCTCGGCCTCTTCCTCCCCCAAGCTTGCTCAGTGACGGGCTGGGGCTGTCCCCGGCCCGTCCCTACCCGGGTTCCCCCGTGGGGACGGCTCCGCACTTTCTCCACCTGGTCCGCTTCCTGGACCTCTAAGGGTAGGAGGTGCTTAGGGAAGGCCCTGTCTTGGATTTGCGAGCAGGTCTTACCCTGTCGAGCCGTTGCCCCACGGGGATCTTGGGGTCCACAGCCTCTTCGTCGGCCCGCTGAGGTGAGTGGCCTGGCCCTGTAAATAGAGGTAATCAGGAAGGCTGCGGATCCTTCTTCTGACCCTGGGTTCGTGTCCAGGTATCCCTGGTCTCATGCGGACGGGGGGCTTGCGCCCCATTCTTCTGCATGCCTGGATGGTCTCTCTGGCTTAGATATCCCATCCCTAGAACAGGTATGTAGCTTCGCTCCTGGGCCTCCAGGACGCACTTACTCCTCGTTCCGTCCGTTTCCAGGGAGACTCCTCCTTTTCCTAGTGGGGGATCTCCTTACCAGTTCCAGGCCAGGCCCTTCGGTCTCGACCCAGCTGCTTTGCGGGCAGCGAGGGCCCGGGAGCAACCCCACCGGATGGCGGCCTGACTTCAACCCTTTCCAGGGAAGGGGGATCAAGTTTTGGGTCTCAAGGCGGATCTCCTGTTATCGGACCACATTGGAACTCGTGCCTTAGCGGGTGATCCTTCTTCGGGACCAGGCTCAACTCTTGTGGCCGAGCTCGGCTCCCGGCGGACAGGGCTGAGGTTCTTCCTCCCTTACCTGGTCAGGTCTGACTGGGCAATTGTGCCCTGCCGGGACCTCCTGCTCCTCCTGGGCCTCGTGGCGGCCGGCCCAGCGTGGGCTGTTTCATGCGTTCCCCTTGAAGGGACTGGCCAGCCAGCGGTCACAGTGCTGCGTTCCTTCGGACCAGTTCGTCACTACGGCCCGGGAGTTAGGGAACTCTATCCTTCGGACTGTTCCAACTCTTGCAGGAGTACATCCTGTTCGTCCGCCACAAGTCGACGGTCTGCTCCGACCGATGCTTCTTGGATGGGTTGGGGTGCACATCAAGGGGAATACAGAGTGCTCTGCCTCTGGTCCTCTCTGGAGTCCCGATGTCTTTTCTACCCGCTGGAGCTCACGGCAGTACACTTGCTTGCACTGCTCGCTCTGTTTGTGCGGGGTCCAGTGGTTTAAGTCCAGGTGGACAACACCACGACCATGTGCTACCTACCCCGCCAGGCTCGAATGAGCCCCTTGCATCTCGTAAGGAGGTTCTCCGTATTGGGTATTTCACGCAGCTGGGAGACGGTTTCCTAGCCATTCAATGGCAGAAGCCTCCAGCACCCTGGCTGAAGCCCTAAGCTGGGCATACGCTGCACCTCACGAGTGGTCTTTCCTGCCGGGAGTAGCACAGGATCTTCTCCCTCCTTCCCTCCAGGGAGAATACGAGGCCGAGACTGACTCTTGCCCGCCCCTCAGCAAGGTTTGCTGTAGGGATGCTATCGAGGCCGGGACTCGGGCTTTCTCACGCCTCCCCATTTCCCTTGACCCACGAGAAGGCGAGGAGGACTAGGCGCAGGTGATGCTGGTAGCCCCAGACTGGTTGGCCAGCTCTGGTATCCAGCTCTCCTCAGTCTCAGCCCCAGGCTCCCGAGGCGGCTTCCAGCCTGCTCGGTCCTGATCTCTGTTTTTAAGGGAAGGTTTTTCCTTCTGGACCTTCGATCCCTGCACCTAAAGGCCTGGTCCCTGAGTGGCTAGGGGCCAGGCCTAGGGTCTTTCAGCATGGTCCTTGATGTTCTCGAGGCGTCCTGCTGGGAGTCGGCCTAACTTGCTCGCCTTCAAATGGTAGTTTTCTCCATTTGATGTTGGGACAGAGCCTGGGGCCCCTCTCCCATCCCTCGGCGAGCATTCTGGACCATTTGCGGTCCGTTCTTTTGAACCAGAGCTTTGGCCGATGACCCTCTGGGTGCTTCTGTTGGTCACCCCTGTCTTCCGGGGCGCGGGCGGAAGGCATTGATGGTCTGAGAAAAGGTGGTCTGGCGCTTTTCAAACAACATGAAGTCTTGCTATATTATGACATATGCAGTGAGTCCCAATCTTCAAACTGCTCCAGAGGTGAAAGAGTTAACTTTCCATGCCAGGCATGGAACTTTGAGCTTGAGCTCGGTTGAAAACTCTGTCTGTTGTTCTTCAAACTCAAACTGTCAGATTCTTTACTCCGCCTCACTGAACAGTGGCTCCAGAGATTTCTCCTTCTGCTCTGTTCATTTTGTCGGTTAAAGTATTATTTTCTCGGTTTTTTGACCGAATTTTTTTTTTTTTAATTTTATTTAAACAGCAGTTTGGAAAACCTTTGAGCCATAGGCTCATTTACAAAGGTACCTTGTCACAGTAAAACAAACCAAAATACACAGTATAGCAGTACAACACATAAGTATAACAGTAAAATTAAGACATAGATACAAACAAGCTGGTACAGGTAGGATGGATGCAAACAATACCAGAGTTATGTAGTCCTTAGCAGCTTAGTAAGCTTTGTCATAAGTATTGAAATGCGGCTTTGACTAGTGGCAGTTACAGCATGGTGTTAGTAAGGTGGTTACGTAGGGAAGTTTTGAAGCACGATATAGTTGGAGCTTTGGAGATGGAGGGGCAGTGTGTTGAACCAGGAGGGGCCCTAAAGCTGAAGGCTCTTTGGCCGTGAGAGGTCCTAGCTCTAGGGATAACAGAGGTTTTCCCAGAGGTCCGGTATGAATTAGTGGGACAGGCGGCGTATGGTGGTGGTCAGTCCTGGTGGGGAAAGCCCAGGAGGTCTTTTTTGTAAGGGTACAGGTAAGATATTTGGGCGCTGAAGTAGAGATCAAGTACCAGCGCTTTTGCATACAGTAGACAGGTGTGTGTCATCCTAGGTGCTCCAGTAATTAACCTGCAGGCCTTATTCAGAGTAGTGCTAATTTTATGGCGTGTGGTCTGATCAGCAGCACCATACACCGGCAGTCCATAGTCCACTAGGGACAGGATAGAGGAGGTGACTGCGGTCAGAAGAGGACCTCCGGGGAGGCAGTGTTTATACCGGTGTAAGATGCCCAATGGATATTAGTGGCAGTGGCTAGGGCAGCGATGTGTCCATGGAAGGAGAGGAGTGGTCAAAATGGATCCCTAGGTATTTATAGGAGCAAACTTGTTCGAGTGGGAATGAGGACCCAGAGTGAATGAGGAGTTTGAAGTTGCAGGACTTGTTTTGGGGATGAGTGAAGAACATGGTTTTTGTTTTTTTAAGATTTATCACCAATCTATGTTCCTTGAACCAGCCCTCGGCTTCAGTGAAGGACTTCTGCAGCGAGTCCTGGAGGGCAGTAGGGTTACGACTTGAGGCAAAGATGACTGCATCATCAGCGTACAATAGAATGTTCCCCGAGCAACAGCGTGGAAGGGTGTTAAGGTAAAGGGAGAATAGTAAGGGGCCCAGAAAAGATGGGACAGATGTCTGAGTAGGTCCCATTAATTTTTACACGCTGTGAGTGGTCAGACAGATAACTGGTGCACCAGGAGATAGGCCCAGCAGCAAAACCAGAGAGACTAAGGGCATCAAGAAGGAGGGGGTGGGAGACAGTGTCGAAAGCTGAGAGGTCAATGAAGACAGCACCAGCCAGAGAACCAGTGTCTAAGGAGGAGGGAGAAAGTTGGAGAACTCTAGGAGGGCTGTGTTGGTACTGTGGCCGCTGCCGGAAGCCATGCTGCTCAGGACAAAGGGACATTGTAGGTGGAGAGGTAGTCCGAGATTTGAGAGGCTACCACTTTTCCAAGGCCTTGGAGAGAGGGGAGAGAGAATGGAGATCGGGCGATAGTTTCCAGCCACAGTCCTATCACCACCTTTAAAGATAGGGGTGACAGTGGCGACTTTCCAGGCAGTTGGAACCTTCCCCAGGCAGAGAGAGTGGTTGATGAGGCATGTGATCGGGGTAAGGACTGTCTAAGACCAGCCGTAGGATACACGGATCCAGGGTGTCACTGCCTGTACTATTACTCTTGAGGGCAGTGACAAGGTACGGCCTAAGTTCTTGGGCAGAAACACGGCGGAGGAGAAAATAAGGGCGAGAATGATTTACGGCAGGTGCTGGGGGAGGAGGGTCAAAAAAATTTGTAGGGAGGATAGGGCTAAGGTCAGTGAATGAGGTGTTGAGGTTGGCTATGAGGGCTGGGTCTGAGGAGATCACACCATTAATGTTGATCTGGTGGGTGGGGGAGTGCACTCCCATTTAACTGTTTAATGTTATCCCAGAAGGTTCTGGGATTCCCCATGAGGCAGTGAGTGAGGACCAATAGTGCTCAGACTTGGCCTTTCTGATGGCCCAGTGCACTTGTTTGGGGGCAGCATATAACCGCTTGTCATTGGGCGGGCCAGTCTCAATGTTGCGGTGCCATAGGGTTGTCCCTATGTTTGAGCTGGTGGATCAAAGCTGGGGTAACCCAGGGGCATTCTTCCTTTGAACGCGGGTCAACACTGGGGCAAGATATCACAGGCATTATTAAAAGTTTGGGTGAAGAAGAGAGAGCTGTGTCAATGTCAGGAGTTGCCTGTATAGGAGACCAGTCAATTTGGGACAGAAGTTCCTTAGTTTATCAGTCCACCAGGTATTAGATGCAGCGGCATGGACTTTAGCTATGGGTTTAGGGACTGAGGTTGACCAGTGGAATAGAATGGGGAGTGATCGCTGAGAGAGTCTGGGAGGACTTGTACATTGGGGGATCCGATTAGGGCGGTTGGTGAGTACCATCAAGCAGGGTACTGGGCCTCCTCTTGGGGTTAGTCCTGGTAGGGTGGGTAACTAGTTGCGTTAGGGTCTATTGCAGAAAAGGAGTCTCGGGTAGAGGAGGAGGAGGGCTGAGCCAGTTGACATTTAAGTCACCACCAGAATTTGATCAGCGGAAGGAGGTAGAGAGGTAAGGTATTCTGTAAAGAGGCAATGGCTCGCGTTGGTCCCTGGGGGCACGATGCAGTAGTCAGATAAAGGGATCCCTTTAAAGGGTCAGGGGTTAGTTTCAGCGTGAGCGCCTGGGCCCTGGAGTCAAGGATGGGAGTGGGCAGGGCTAGTATGGGGAGAGATCCTTGACATAAATAGAGCGTCGCCGCCCTCCTCCCAACACGGTCGGACCGGAAAAGGGTGAAACCAGGAGGGAGACTAGGAGTCAGGGGGGATTTTGACAGCCAAGTCTCAACCAGGGTGATGACATCAGGGTTAATTGATGTGACCAGGCATTGTAGTGAGTCAAACTTTTTAGAGGCTACAGATATTCATGGAGACCATGCATAGGCCTGTGGTGCTAGTTGGGAGCTCCTGGGAACCTGGCCAGGGTTTGGATGAATGTTCCCTGACAGGAGTAGTAGCATGTATCTAACACTGGCTGGGAGATGGTGAGAGGTTTTCCACGATTGACATGAGAGGGAGGAGGGAGGCTAAGGGAGCAGGGGGTAGGAGGAGGTACAGGAGGGGAAAGTAAGAATAAGAAGACACCCAGATGTGCCTGAGAGTGAAGAGAAAGCTAGAGGAGGGCAGGGGGGACGGGGACACACAGAGGTCCCAAGGGCAGGAGAAGAGGTTCAGGAGCAAGGGAGGGAGGGAGGGTGCCAGGGCACAGTGTGAACTAGCAGATGGGTAGAGTGGTAAGTGCACTGCTAGTGGGGATAGGCCTGGCAGGCGTGAGGCAGGGCCAATACATTGTGGCTATGCAAGATCCCAGGGAAGTAGTGCTGTACAGGTGGGAGTAGGAAGTAGTGAGGGAGCATAGGTCCCTCTAGTGGCCAGCAGGTATAACCTGCAAATGGAAAAGTGGGGAGATAGGTTCTGGGCAACAGGACGTGATATCACCGGATGTGATGTCACGGGGTGGATCCTTAAACTGACAGCCGTCGGGCTAGCACCCCTCTGCAGGCGCCAGTGGACGAAGAGAAGAGGCCTCTTTACCTCGAAAGTTATCAGGCTGGAGATGGCTTCTCAGCTACTCGGGTGAGCTGCTTGTGCTTCAGTTGCTTGATTGTCCCAGTGCCTAGCTTGGGGAGCTGCCTATGTTGTGTGAGAAACAACGCCTCTCATTACTATGCAGCGGGAGAATATGTTGTGACTTACACAAAGGAGCTCCACTCTAAGCAAATAGGGCTATTCCAAAATGAGGTCACACTAGGACCCAGCTAACCTAATGCCTTCAGTAACAAGCACAGTTAGCTCAATACCACCATATTAAACAAATCTGATCTATATTAGCTGCTTGGTATATCTGGCTTTAACATGAAATCAGCAAGGCAACTCTAGAAAAACCAGAGAGTCCCTAGCTTTACACTTCAGCAATTAGTAGCACAAAGAGAATCAAATAACAAGCTCACCCAGTGGTGAACAGGAACAAAGTTCATAAAATATAAGTGTTCATTGGGTAGCACCCTCTGCAGGCGTCAGACGAAGAGAAGAGGCTCTCTTTACCGAAAGTTATCAGGCTGGAGATTTGGCTTCCTCAGCTACTGTGAGCTGCTTGTGCTTCAGTTGCTTGATTGTCCCGTAGCCAGCTTGGGGAGCTGCCTTGAAAGTTATCAGGCTGGAGATTTGGCTTCCTCAGCTACTCAGGTGAGCTGCTCGTGCTTCAGTTGCTTGATTGTCCCGAGTGCCTGAATTTAGAATTTAAACCGCAACCGGTCAGTTCAAGCTCTGTCTCTGGTATTTGTAAGTACTAGATAGATCTTACATTTACTTTTGTGTGGAACTTGTAAACGGTTTATCGTTCGGTTTGAACCGACTAGGTTGTTCAGAATATCGTCAGTCTTCTTTAGAGTGTGGTTCTTGTTCTTATCGGTTCTAAAAAAAAAACTGATTTAATTATGTTTTTTTCCACGACCCGTGACACAGTTGGGAACTGATAAGAGAGTCTTGCTTGGCGGAGTGCCATAAACGGGCAAGTTTGGTTAAGACTGGCACCACTATGTCTGAGAAACCCAAAAGAAAAACCGGGCCCACTGGGTCTCAACACTGCAGTGTCTGTTGGGAAGTCTTTGATAAGGCTGACCCCCACACCACATGTGTTTATTGTCTGGGATTTGACCACCTCAGTGCAGATGGCCATATGCAAAAATTCTTCTGTGCTACCCTGAAAAGAGAGTTGCAGGCTCAGGAAAGGAGGCCAAAGTCCACTGACCTGATGACCAGCCCAGTTTGGTTGAACCAACGAGGGGAGTGCCTTGACCAGGGCTAGGACTTTGCAAAGGAGCCGACTCTGAGGAGTCAGTCTGTAAAGATTAAAATCAGCTGGTGTGGAGTCAAAACTTTCCTCCAACCGCTGAAGAATAGCTAAAGCGATTAAAATTGTCCAGTCGTTCGTTCACCAAACCTGCACCAATGTAAGTGTATGGTTCGCCGGTCCACTGGTTCAAGAGTATGACGAGGAATTTATGAACCGGAAGAGGGGAAGAGAAGGAGGAGAGGAATGGATTTGAAAGTCTGGATGTGCCCATTGTCCGGACAGACCTTCAGGAGTTTCTCTCCCAGGCTTTGAGTCCCCTTCATTTTATGTTTATGTTATTGAAACCTTCCACCTGTACGGAAGCTGTGGATGATCAAGAGCCTGACTATGTTGAAATTATGGATATCCCAGAGTTAGAGACGTCTATTCTTTATAAATCTTTGGGAAACGGACATAAAAATTCTAAAACTCTCACACTATACCTCCTGTGGATAAAAGAATGACAAGAGGTATATTGTCAGGCTCGATACGGAGTTCCTTACACAACAATGCAGCTATGTTAGTAGTGCAGGCTGCAGCCTGTGACAAGGCAACACCCTTGGTCACACCCCTGACAAGGACACTAGGAGGATTAATGCCATGGCAAACAAACAGTACATGGCAGCATCCTTGGACTCAGACAGGCAACTTATGGTTTATGTTGCTAGATACCAGAAATCCAGATGGGATACTTGGCTCTAGGGAAGCAGGTCCCTGGCCAATTTGTTAAGGAGCTTGGAGCAGGTGGCTGATGGTTGAGGCATCTAAGGCAATTTCATGCTGCAGGGACTCTAATATGTGTCATCAAGTGTCATGATCATCTTGGCAGAATGGCTTGGTTCAGATGTACTAGCCTGTCACAGGATACCCAGACTAAGCTAGGATTGATGTTGTGGGTAATTTCCTGGGGAGACAGGGATTACATGAAGAAAATGGATGAGTATAGAACCACCTATAGAGTGCACAGGCTAAGGAAAGGCAGGTCGCCTCAAAGGCAGCTCAGGGTGGTTTTCATAGGCCTTTACCAAGCCCAGGCCTCCTCTTCAGCTTATGCCCAGAGGGGTTCAGAGGGAGGCAGGCGGGTGCAGCATCCGCTTCACCCTCAGCCTAAAGCCCTGCAAGCAGGCACCCTGATGGGGTGCCCAGGCCGATTCTCCACTATTGGTAGGCAGGTTATTTACTGTCCAGACTGGGAGTCTAACATCAGACAAGGGTCCTGGAAGTAGTGTTGTGACTGGTTCTCAGCTCAAAAATTAAAGATGAGAACTGATCCTTCCACCTGCAAATCCATCAGAGGCACTTGCCCCAGAGGCAAGTTCTACCCTCCGGTTTCAGAGCTGTATTCCACCCTACACCAGGGTAAAGGATTGTATTCCAGGTACTCACTTCAAAGACAGAGAATGGCAGCCCATCCTGATCTCAGATACCTAAACAAGCACCTTAAACCAAATTAAAATGGTGACTTGGGAATTATTTACCTCTAAGGCCAGGGATTATTAGCTCTGTTGCTCCAGGATGCTTACCTATATCTCTCATCAGTTCCCAGCCAGTACCAGGTTCGAGCGCCTCTGCCATTACCAGTTCAGAGCAATGCCTTGGCCTCACCTCTGCTCCAAGGGTTCACAAATGCCTGGCAGCAGTTGCTACCTAAGAAGACAAAATTGCTATCTTTCCTTACCTGACGATTGGCTCATAGCAGGCCAGTTCCAGATCAAGTCGTTACATCTTCAAATAACCTACAACTGCTTACCTTCTAGGTTTCTTCTCAATCTTCCAAAGTTTGTCCATAGCCTGTCCAGCTTTCACCTTCATAGGTGCAGACTGAACACAGTAGCTGTGAGCCTTCCTTCCTTGGGACAGGCAAGGACTCCTGGTCCTCTGGCCTCCTATTCACCCTGTAGGGCTCCCATCAGTGTTGCGGTTTTCTGCAGCTCCTGGGACATGGCTGTTCTACAGCAGTTGCAGGAGCCGATTTCAGATGAGGACATCTGTCCATTTGAGTTTTGGTTTCAAAGAAAGGACCCTCTGACCAAGTTGATCCCAGTAACTCGAATCCTGATCCAAGCCCCCAGTGGTGGCAGGATCTGAACAACTTGAGACAAGGGTCTTTGTCACCAGTCTCACTCTTAACTTACAGATGCATCCCTTTGGGGTGGTGTTCACATGGGCACCTTACTACCTAGGGGTTGTGGTCCCCTAGGAATCTGTGCCCATCATCTGTTGGAGCCTGTATAGCTTTTTCAGTGACTTTTGTTTTTCCAAATCTGTTCAGAACAAAGTTGTACAGGTAGAACAGACAACACCACTACAATGTGGTACATCAACAAGGAGGCACTCGGTTCACGGCCTTGCAATCGAGGCAATGGTTGTGGTCCTGGGTATTCTGAACACCTCTCCACGGCAGTTCACCTCCCAGGCGGGCGGGTGTCCTGCAGATGCTCAGCAGGATTTGCGGGCCACTTAATGGTCACTGATCCTGTCCTGGGGGTACTTCTGATGGGGCATCCCGGTAGACAGATCTTTGCAGCCCCCAGCAATCACCAACTTTCCTTTATTGCAGGCCCCCAGTGTTGGACCTAGTTCCTCTGGATACCTAACTACCAATTGGGAAGGAAGTTTATGCTTCCCCTTCCCTCTCTTTTCAAAGTGTTAGTCAAAACTTCAATTGCAAAGTGATTCTGATTGCTCCAGATGGGCCACAGCCCTGTATCCACTCCTACTGTCCTTATAACCATCTTCCTGTGTCTTCCCAGGAATCACAATCTGTTAACCTGTGCTCAGGGATGGTTTGGACGAACTCAAATCTCAATCTCTGGGCCTGGCCTTGAAGAGTTATTTGCTGATTTACACTTCTAGGTTGTATTGATATATTGAGGGGCCTAGAAGCCCACCAGGGTTACTTCTTTATCTAAATGGAGGTTTTCCATGGTGTTCTGAGAAGCATGTTTCCCAGAATCTCTGACTTACCCATAGTTCTGATTATATGGTCCATTTAAACACTTTGGGGCTAGACTAACTACCCTAAAGGCATTTGGCAGCTGTTCGCTTATTTCAGCAGGTAAGCCTCTTCTTTCATAAAGCTCATCCTGGTATTCTAAGTTTAAGGGATTGCTTCACACTAACCCTCCATTCAGGGCACCCGCATGATCTTACTAGTTTGCATTGCTCAGCTTATGCAACCTCCTTCAGCCCTGTCTCAGCAGAGCTTAAGTATTTGACTGGAAAACTGTGTTTTAGGACATGGATGTTGTTCATCCACATGTCTGGCAGGTATCCTGCGGCTTTAAATCTTGCCGGAATTTTCGTTGGCTCCCCACCCTTGTTGTTAAACCTCGTGCCTCTGCGATGGCCTGGTCTTCCCTACCGCTCGGAAGCTCAGGTTCCCTCCTCAACGCCTCCGCGTGATAAGACTGGTTCCCACCTTCAATCTCTTCAAATTAAAGTTTTTACAAAAGACTCGTCTTCTCCCGGCTTCGCGATGGACGTCGACTCGGTTTCGGAGATGCTCTATGGGCAGAAGATGTCCGGACGGATCCGCACTCCTCGCGTCTGTCTAGGCCTGGAGCACCGACGCGGGCTCCGACCTGTGCTCTTCTTTTGGCCCTCGTCCTGGGGACCGTGCTGTCGTTTATAACTCGGTCCGTCGGTTATTTCCTCCAGTGAAGCCGTGCCTGGTCGGCGGGTCCGCGTGGCGGTTCGGGGATCAGCCGAGCAGACGTCAAGAGGGGAAGGCAGGCCGCTTTCTACCCTCTGGCATTTGTCCCGCCTCTCTGTGCTCTATTCAGCTTTAGAGCTTTGTCTGACCCTCCGACTAAGGTAGGATCATCTTTTCTGACCGTTTCTCGGTCCAAAAAGAGAGACAGGGTAAATCTCCGTCGGACGCTCTTGGGAGCTGGGAAGATCCCTCTCCCTGGTTGTCGGCCGTCAGACTTGATCGACTGCTCGGCTCGCCACTGGTCTCCACGGTGTCCCCGTCCAGGCCAGTTGACAGAGACTCCTCGGCCGCGGTCGAGATTTTTGTCGACCGTTGGACGGGTTATCGTTGGAGAGCCAGAATCCCTCTCGGTTCCCTGGGTGGGAGTTGAGGATCCCGTTGGCTCGTCTGTGCCTCCGGTTCTGGAGCCTTGGTTGAATCTTCGAACCGGGGTGCCGGTTCCCCGCACACCTCCCCGCACCGCCCGGGGTAAGCCGAGGTTCTCTGTCTCGGACTTCTTCGCGGTCCAGCCGATCCCGCCCGTGTATGCGGTCTCGGCACATGACAAGCCAGCGCCGCCTCGTCCTCTTCCTCCCTCTCGGACGAGGAGGCGTCGCATGTGATCGAAGATGTGGAACTCATGTGGCAACAGCTCCTTCTGACCGGGGAATAAGCCGACGCCGCTGCCTTCCCGACCATTAAGTGGCTGTCACGGGCGGCGAAACAACCCCTCGTTTATCCGAGGAGCCTGTTCCCAGGCCGGTTGTTCGGCCAAACCAGCTGCCCCACCGATTCCGGTGGAACCTCCGCCTCCACAGCCGTTAGTTGGGGCTCCGACCAAAAATTCTTGGTTGGCTCAGGGATTGCCCCATAGGCTGTCTGTCACCCTCACTCCCGATCGACCTCGGCAGGTGGAGGGTGGCTCAGGCCCGAGGCAGCTCTTTGAGGACTCTTCCGAGTCCGAGGACGATTCCTCCCTTTTCTCCAAGCGAATGGACTTGGAGTCTTCAGGAGGACAGTCGGTGGATGATAGCCCTTCGTCCTTCCTGAGATTGCTTCGGCTCATCTCGGAGTCCACCGGGATGAAGCTCGAACCCGTTTCTAAGCGGGCCAGGTATCCCCTCACGGAGATTCTGGACCGAGGGGATTCCCATACAGAGGCCTTTCCGGTGGCTGAGGCCATAGTGGGCCCGGCCTTGGAGCTCTGGCAGCGCCCTGCTTCCTGCCCTGCGCCTTCGGCCAGAATGGCTAGGAAGTATGCGGTCCCTACCGGTTCCTTGTCCGGTATTTCGGAACACCCTCGGCCGAAGGGTTAGTTACTGACAGCGTTTTCCGGCGTGCCGGGAACGCTAGGGATGGGACAAACCTCCTGACAAGGAGTCCAAGAAATTGGACTATGCCGGGCGAAATGTCTACGCTGCGTCCTCCCTCGGCCTTCGCCAGGCCAGTTCGGCCGTCCTCATGGCACATTTCTCCCATGCCCTGTTGGGCTCCCTGGATGAGGTCGTCCCTCATCTTCCCGCGGATCTGCAGACCACGGTCAGGCAGGTGCGGGACCAGGGCAGTGGCCAAACAGCAGCTCCAGACACTGCTTTAGACATTGGGGACTCATGTGCCAGGTCTGTGGCGGCCGCAGTGGCTATGCATCGTCGGGCTTGGCTGAGGATATCCACCTTCACTTCGGATACCCAGCACAAGTTGGCGGATGTTCCCTTTTTGTGGACCGACCTCTTCGGCCCTGGGGTGGAAGGTCACCTGCAGAGGATCAAGAAGTCCAATGCTACCTTGGACTCTGTCTCTTCGCTCAGAAGGACAAAGGCTGCAAACCACAGCCTAAGCCCTTCGTCCTTCTGCGCCCGCGGCGCGTCCGGCCCAGCAACGTCAGGGCCGGCAGGCTCGGGCTTGGCATCCCAAACCCAAGCCCGGGCCCCTCCAACAGGAAGCAGGGAGGTAAAGGCCCAGGAGGTCCCTCGGCCGGTCCCTCCTCCAAGCCTGCCCAGTGATGGGCTGAGGGGTGTCGCCCCCAACCCCGTCACCTCACCCCAGGTTCCCCGGGGGGACGGCTCCGCACTTCCTTTCCGCCTGATCCGTTATTACCACGGACAGGTGGGTGCTGGAGGTGGTGGGAAAAGCCTGCCTCTAGGAATTCAGGCCCGCCTTCAGAGCCGCCGCCTCGGGGGCCTCGTCTGCAGCCTCACTGTCGGCTCGCCGGTCCGATATCGCTGTCCTCCTCCAAAGGAGGTGGTCAAGGAGGTGGCGGACCCTCCCTCAGACCCGGGTTTGTGTCCAGGTACTTCCTGGTTCCGAAGCGGACGGGGCTGGCGCCCATTTCGACCTACACGACCTGAACAAGTTCCTAAGGTCTCGAACCTTCAGGATGGTCACTCTGGCTCAGATAATACCATCCCTGGAACGGCATGTGGTTCTGCTCTCTGGACCGCGTTCTTTCACGTCCCTATCCGTCCGTCACATCGGAGATTCCTTCGCTTCGCCTGTCTCCAGCTCCCAGGGTCTTCACCAAATGCATAGCAGTGGTGACAGCTTTCCTGCGGCACCGAGGGGTCCAGGTGTACCCTTTCCTGGACGATTGGCTGATAGCGGCCCCCTCCAGACGGGAGGTGGAGCGGTCCAGAGATCTGGCCCTCCAGGTTTGCTCTCAAATCGGCCTTCTCATCAACGAGGCCAAGTCGGAACTCGAGCCGAAGCAGGTAATTCTGTTCATCGGGGCAGTGCTCGACTCTCTTCGAGCCAGAGCACGGCTCCCGGCGGACAGGGCCGAGGTTCTTACCTCCTTTGCCCAATCATTTCTGGTTGGGCAATCGCGCCCTGCCTGGGACTTCCTCCGCCTCCTGGGTCTCATGGCGGCCTGTACCAGCGTGGTCCGTTGGGCACGCTGACACATGCGCCCCCTTCAGTGGGGACTGGCCAGCCAGTGGTCACAATGCTGCGATCCATTTGACCCAGCTAGTGACGGTGACCCAGGGGATGTGTAACGCTCTCTGGTGGTGGACCGTTCCTGCTCATCTGCAGGAGGGCATCCCGTTTGTCCGCCCCGAGCCGACGGTCTCTCTATTGACCGATGCCTCTCTGATGGGTTGGGGTGCCCATCTGGGGGAACACCGGGCGCACGGCCTCTGGTCCCCGCGGGAGTCCCGATGCCACATCAACCTGCTGGAGCTCCGAGCGGTCCGCCTAGCTCTCACTGCCTTTGCTCCGTTTCTCCGGGGTCAAGTGGTCGAGTCCAGATGGACAATACCATGACGATGTACTACCTAAACCGCCAGGGCGGGACGCGCTCCATGCTTCTGTGCAAGGAAGCTCTCCACATTTGGTCACTCGTGCGCAGCTTGGAGGCGGGTCTCCTAGCCATTTATGTGGCAGGAGCCTCCAACACCCTGGCCGATGCCCTGAGCCGGATAGGGGCTGCATCCCACGAGTGGTCTCTCCTGCCGGAGGTAGTACAAGATCTGTTCTGCCATTGGGGCACACCTCAGGTGGACCTGTTTGCCTCCAGGAGAATGTAAGCTGAGGCTGTTCCATGCCCGCCTCAGCAGGGCTCGCTGCAGGGGGATGCCTTCTCGAGGCCGTGGACCGGGCCTCTTCTCGCCTTTCCCCATTTCCTTGATACACAAGGTGCTTCTCAAAGCAAGGAGGGACAAGGCGCAGGTGATTCTGATAGCCCCAGACTGGCCCCGCCAGTTCTGGTACCCAGATCTCCTCAGCCTCAGCTCCAGGCTCCCAAGGCAGCTCCAGCTCGCCCGGACCTGCTCTCAGTCAATCAGGGAAGGTGTTCCATCCGGACCTTCAATCCCTGCACGTGACGGCCTGGTTCCTGAGCGGCTAGAGTTCTAGGCCTTGGGTCTTTCCGACGAGATCCTCAATGTAGTTGAGGCGTCCCGTAAGGAGTCGACCAGAAAATGCTATGCCTTCAAATGGAAGAGATTTTCCATTTGGTGTCAGGGCAAGGGCTTGGACCCTTCCTCCTGCCCTTTGGCAAGCATCTTGGACTATTTATGTTCCCTTTCTCGTCAAGGGCTTAGGTCGACGACCCTAAGGGTGCACCTGGCAGCCATCTCTGCTTACCGGGCGTGGGCCGGGGAGCAGTCGGTGGCGCAGGAGAAGGTGGTCTGGCGCTTTTTCCAAAGCCTTGATCACATTTCCCCTCCGGTGCGAGAACCTCCACCTCCGTGGGATTTACTGCTGGTACTGGCAAAGCTCATGGGCAAGCCATTCGAACCAGTGCACATGTGTGAACTCTCTCACCTGTCGTGGAAGACCGCCTTCTTGGTGGCTATCACGTCAGCCAGAAGGATGGGAGAACTCCAGGCGCTCTGCATCGAGTCTCCTTACCTGGTCTTCCACAGGGACAAGGTTGTCCTGCGCCCCCACCCGAAATTCCTTCCGAAGGTGGTGTCGGAGTTTCACCTTAACCAGGTGTTGACTCTGCCGGTGTTTTACCCCAATCACACCTCGGAGGCCGAATACAGGCTCCATACTTTGGAACCTAGAAAGGTGCTCGCTTATTATAAGGAACGCACGGCTGAAATTCGGGGAGAGGTTCGCCAGCTGTTTGTCACCTATGCTGAAGCCGCACCTGGCAGACCTGCAGCCAAGCGGACGATAAGCAGGTGGGTCACCTCCTGCATAGATCTCTGCTATAAGTTGGTGGGCATGGAGTCTCCCAGAGGGATAAGAGCTCATTCTACCTGCCATACTGCTGCATCGGTGGCTGCTTCCAGGGACGTCCCTATCCAGGATATCTGCAGGGCTGCTACCTGGAAGTCAGCACACACCTTCATCACCCATTACCACATCGACCTTGAGGCACGCCGGGATGCTGGTTTTGGGGCCTCGGTTCTCCAGTCTCTATTTCCTAAGTAGGGAGTGTGCGCCTTGCCTCCCTCCTCCTGGAGAACTGCTAGGAGTCTGCCAGACAGTGTGGATGAACAACATATCCATGTCCCTAGAAATACAGGTTACTCACCTGTAACAGGAGTTCTAGGAATGGTGTATGTTGTTCATCCACATGACTCACCCGACCTCCCCGGCTTCGACGCACAACCTGAGCTTCCAGCGGGCCAGATCTGGCGTCATCGGGCGGAGCCGAGAGTTTTACCACCTGGGTGGGTGGGAGGAGCCAGCTTGAAGACCTTCCGGCAAGATTTAAAGCGGCAAGGAACCTGCCAGACAGTGTGGATGAACAACATATACCATTCCTAGAACTCCTGTTACAGGTGAGTAACCTGTATTTCTGGTAGCCATCACCTCTGCCAGGCGCATAAGTGAGTTACAAGCTTTGTCAGTGGAGCCTGATTTTATCTCCTTTCTTAGAGATAAGGTGGTCCTCAGGACTAACAGGAAGTTCTTGCCTAAGGTGGTTTCAGATTTCCACCTTAATCAATCTATTTCTCTTCCAATGTACTTCACTGACCATTCCTCCTCTGGCGAGAGGAGGCTGCACAGCTTAGATGTGAAGAGAGCCCTTAGTTACTACATTGAGCGTACCAAGGGTCGCAGGTTTGACTCCCTCCAACTGTTCCTCACTTATGGTGAGGTTAGTAAAGGGAAACCTGCCACTAAAAGATCCATGGGCAGGTGGATTGTCTCTTGCATCCAATTCTCTTATGAAAAGCTGGGTAAGGTTCCTCCCTCAGGCCTGAGGGCTCACTGTACCAGAGGTACAACTACTTCCCTGGCAGCTGCCGGGGACATCCCCATTCTAGAGATTTGTCAAGCAGCTACCTGGAAAACAGTTCACACTTTTACCAAGCATTACTCTCTGGACATCCAGGCTAGGAGTGATGCTCGGTTTGGCACAGCTGTGCTTCAGAGCCTATTTCCTAAGTAGGTTCTATCCCTCCTCCATGGAGGTACTGCTTTGTAGTCTGCATATGTCATAATATAGCAAGACTTCATGTTGTTAGAAGAAAAAATTACTCACCTTAGTAATGTTGTTTCTTCTAATGGAGTCTTGCTATATTACGACCTCTCCCCACCTGCCCCTCTCAGAACCTCTGTTTTTGGGATGTGGGTGGGCAGTGCAGTGTTGGCACTTAGATGCCCACCTTGTTTTTTCACCCCTCCTTTTTCGGGTGACTGGGTGGTGGTTTTCATTTTTTGGGTCTCCTGACTTGAGTCATTGTTTTGGGACCAAAAAATGTGTTTTTATATTAAGTAGCCAGTTGGCTAGTGTAGGTTTACAGCTTCCACACAGAGCCTTAGTGAGTTTAGCTCGTAAAGATCTGACAGTTTTAGTTTGAAGAACAGACAGAGTTTTCAACCGAGCTTGAGCTTAAAGTTCCATGCCTGGCATGGAAAGTTAACTCTTTCACCTCCGGAGCAGTTCGAAGGTTGGGACTCACTGCATATGTCATAATATAGGAAGACTCCAATAGAAGAAACAACATTACTAAGGTGAGTAATTTTTTCTTCTTGTCCTCGACCACACCTCCCCTTTGGGGAGAGTATCCCCAATTCTGTGGGATCTTCGCTGGTATGGGGTTAGCTCACGAGCAAGCCGTTCGAACCTTTGCACAGGTGCGAGTTCCCACATGTTGTGGAAGAACATCTTCTTGGGGCTACTCTACCATCCAGAAGGAGGGGAGAGTTCCAGGTGCTCCTTTGAATCCCCCTATCTGGTCTTCCACAGGGACAAAGTTGTCCTGTGCCCTACCCGAAGTTCCTTCCGTTGGCGGTGGCAGAGTTTTTCCCCTGTCTGGGTATTGCCTCTGCCGGGGTTCATCCCCATTCACGCCTCGGAGGCCGTATATAGGTTCCTTTGGGACCCTATTTTAACGCTCGCCTACCCAGGGAGCGTAGAGCTGAAGTTCGGGAGAGGTTCGCCAGCTGTTTGTCACCTACGCTGAAGCCGCACCTGGCAGACCTGCAGCCAAGCGGACGACGAGTGGGTAGGGTCACCTTCTGCATAGGTCTCCGCTATAGGTGGGCGGGCATGGAGCCTCCCAGAGGGATAAGTGCTCATTCTACCCACCCTTCTGCTGTATCGGTGGCTGCTTCCGAGGATACTCCTGTTCAGGATATCCGCAGGGCTTCTGCCTGGAAGCAGGCTTTTCCGTTTCCCCTTCCACATTAACCTTGAGTCACGCCGGGATGTTGGTCGGGGCCTCGGTTCTCCAGTCTCTTTATCTAAGTACGGGGTGTGCGCCTTACCTCCCTCCTCCCGGAGAACTGCTAGGAATCTGCCAATAAGTGTGGATGAACAACATATCCATGTCCCTAGAAATACAGGTTACTCACCTGTAACAGGAGTTCTAGGAATGGTATATGTTGTTCATCCACACCCACCCACCTTGGCCTCCCCAGCTTTGACGCACAACCTGGCTTCCAGCGGCTAGATCTGGCATCATGGGGCAGAGCCAAGAGTTTTACCACCCGGGTGGGTGGGAGGAGCCAGCTTGAAGACCTTCCGGCAAGATTTAAAGCGGCACTGACCTGCCAATAAATGTGGATGAACAACATATACCATTTCTAGAACTCCTGTTACAGGTGAGTAACCTGTATTTATTGTTCAATAACATCACTGTCCCAGGCACACACTGACCAATCAGAGTCCAGGAAATTTTCTTGCCAGTGTATGAGGTAATCTGTGTAGAGAGTTCTAACATGAGTGTGACAGTAAGTAGTAGTTGGTGTACAGAGTTCTAATATGTGTAAGACAGTAAGAGGTAGTCATTGTAGAGAGACCAACATGAGTGCAACAGTAAGAGGTAGTTGGTGTGGAGACGTCCAACATGAGTGAGGCAGTAAGAGGTAGTTGGTGTAGAGAGGTCTAACATGAGTGCAACAGTAAGAGGTAGTTGGTGTGGAGACGTCCAACATGAGTGTGACAGTAAGAGGTAGTTGGTGTAGAGAATTCTAACATGAGCTAGATGGTAAGGTAGTCTGTGTAGAGAGGTTTAGTGTGAGTGAGGCAGTAAGAGGCAGTTGTCGTAGAGAGTTCTAACATGAGTGAGACAGTAAGAGGTTGTCGATGTACAGAGATCTAACATGAATGAGACACTAAGAGGTACTCTGTGTAGAGAGTTCTAACGTGAGTGCGACAGTACGAGATAGTCAGTGTAGAGAGGGCTAACATGAGTGCGACAGAGGTAGTCGGTGTAGAGGTCTAACATGAGTGAGACAGTAAGGTAGTCATTGTAGAGAGATTTAACGTGAGTGAGGCAGTAAGGTAGTTGGTGTAGAGAGGTTTAATGTGAGTGAGGCAGTAAGAGGCAGTCGTCGTAGAGAGTGCTAACATGAGTGAGGCAGTAAGAGGTAATCCGTGTAGAGTTCTAACATGAATGAGGCAGTAAGAGGTAGTCCGTGTAGAGAGGTTTAATATAAGTTTGACACTTGGGTACTTCACAGTAAAGTACTCCGTGTAGAGTGGTCTGCCGTGAGTGTGACACTAAGAGGTACTCGGTGCTGAGTCAAGTAATGCAGTAGAATGGTCTGACTCAAGCGTGACACTAAGAGGCCCTCAATGTTTAGAGGCTTGTTTATATGAGCATGCCCTTTGAAAGTAGTGATATGCTTAATGATTACCGATGGATTCTAGCCCGATGGTGAGAAGTTCATCTGTTGGCGTGTGGTGGGATTCAGGTTTGTTTGGGATGATAAGTGAGGATATACTTCGTGCTCTACTGGTCTTGTTAGGGATTGATATGGAGAACTGCAGTACAGGTAAATTGTTCGTACAGTGTCTCCTCCCCCTTTCAAGAGATTCTTACTTGGCTTCAGGCAGAGTAAATATGCATGACAGAGGTGGGTCCTTTATAGGGGATTAATAAATGTAGTCAGATTCTTTTCCATGCCTTCTGTCATGCACTGCTATCAGCATTGATCTGACACGCTGTTTATCTGACACTGCACTCAGGATTGCTGTAGCAGTAAAATCTACACAAAACAACTCTGGCACATCAGCACTTCCATTGTCTCCTAAAACGAGACTGTTTTCACTTGTTCGCACCCCCACCCACCCCCAACGTACACTTTTTTGGTATCGTAGAACAAAATAGTCTGATTCTTTCTTGCTCTCCCAGTCCAAACTGTTCTGTCGTGTTGGTCTCCAGTCCTGCCAGCCTCCTGTGTTTTAACTTGTTTTTTATTGTATTTTTGCTGATTTCAGTATTTGGAGTTGTTTTGAGGTTTTTAGTGTGAATTACTGTTAATTACTATTAGTTTTGTTGCTCTTGATATTGCTGCATTAATCTAAACGGAGGTTTTATATCACTGTTTTTGTGCCGTGTGCTAAGTTGAGTAGGATTTTGACAATGGCTTCATTTAAACTGGATTTCCTGCCCGAGATGATGGTGGATCACTGCTCTTTAAACTCCAGTCCAGTGTAAGTAACCTCTTCAGCTTTGCTGAGGTTTTCCTTTTCTCTATCCGTTTACCGGAGCACAGCTAGCCTCCAGCCTCAACTCTATAACCTGAAAATTTTCGGCAGTTTGATTTGTGCAACTGAACATTTGTGACTTGTTCCAGGCCTTGAACCACAGCACAGATTTTGTGAATTGGGGCTTTGTTGAACCTTGGCTCAGATAACTGTTTTTTTTTTTTTAAGATCTGGGGGGTTGGGGTTGAAGTTGTTGAATCTTGGATCAGAGCACTGGTTTTGGGGGAGGGTTAGTCGTCCCCAAACAGTGTTTTATGGCGCTGGTTCTGTGAGCTGAGGGAAGAATAGGTGGATGAAGCATCCCATTTACAGGAAGATCCTGGGATGAGATGTCATGTAGTGGTGTTGGGGGGACAAAAGGAGCCCTGGGGACTTTCAGGCAGACTGGATGGCCCTCCAGTTCTCTTCTGCTTGTATCATTCCGTGGTGTCCAGGGAAACTTTGAAAATAAAAAAAACCCTAATGTTGAGGCACAAATCCATGTTTATTTGATGTAAGTTCAGTATTTAGCCACCCTATTTTTTTTTTTAATAATTATGCACGTAAACCTGCAACCAGCATATTTACCTGTTAGGTTTCTTCTGCTCTGATTGCTTTTAAGTTCTGCCATTTTCCCTTTACTTGGGACATACAACAGAAATGTTTGTAGTCATGTTGAAGCTTGTACAAGCAGACACAGTAGGTGAGTTCATCAAAGGTATCATCACCAACATTGGCCAGCTGTAATGTACAGCTGAGAATGGTATATCCCAGTTCATATTGAAGCTCTTGCTGGTACTAAATAAACTTGAAGTGGAGTGTTTTAAATATCTTGGCATTTATTTTTAACTTTTGATTCAAACCTAAACAAATGCATCCAGAAATGGGAGTGCTGTAAAGAATGATCTGACTGAGGCAAGAGCCATTGTTGAGTGTAGCCTGCTTGTGCATTACTGTGGTTCCATCCTTTCAGACTGCATCATTGTGCATGTAGCACAGCACGCATGCTACATATAAACTTGTGACTTGCTTTGCTCTGTCTGCAAGGTCCTAGGAGCATCATTGCGTACTTTATGAAAATATTAATTGACTTTCAGTCATCCGAGAATTACAGATAAAAATATTGGCGTACTGGTTCACAAGGATTTGTCAACTAAATTAATACATTCTGTAACAGATTTGATAAAATTATATGCAATAAATTTGGGCTTTATTTGAAGAGTGGCCAGAAGAGGCACATTGAGCTATAAAAGCTCCTTTCTAGTTGTGTCCTGGGGGAACGGAAACATGGACTAACATAGAATACAATAATGAAAACAGCAGTGCAAACAAAAGTACAGTGCCAGTAATGGTTATATACATGGGATGGCATAGAATAAAGCAGTACGTAAGATTATACAGTACAAGTATGAACTGTGTACATGGGATGGCGTAGAATACAGCAGTGTGTAAATCTGTACAGTGCAAATAAGAACTATATACCTGGGATAGCACAGAATACAGCAAAGTGTTAAACTGTACAGTGCAAGTAAGAACTATATATCTGGGATGGCATAGAAATACAGCTGTGCGTAGAACTGCACAGTGCAAGTAACAGCTGTACATGAGATAGCATAAGTGGTGCGTAAAACTGTACAGTGTGAGGGGGGAAAAAGATATACGTGGGATATAGCAGAATACACCAGTGAGAAACTGTACCATGCAAGGAAAATACCACAATGAGCAAGAATCCAAACATGGAAAAATACAACAGCCGGTGGTGGTGGTGGTGGTGGGGGGTCAGGTCTGTGGAGGAATTCCATGGGGCTTGAAAGCAGAGTGGAACAGGAATAGTAGATTTAGTTACCAACAGGAACAATGAGTGGAAGGCACGGACCAGGGCTATCTGAGTGGGGACAATATGAGTTTAGGTATTAGAGTCCCTTTAATACGTACAAAAATGGGTAAAAAAATCTGTTTGTGAAGTGTCTAAAATTTGGAATGATCTTTCTGCTGGAAGTTAAGGACTATTGATAAATTGACAGTCCAAAAGGATACCTGTTGAAACATTTGAAGTGCGCATGCTCTTAACAGTAGAACCTCTGTAGAGTTTATATGTAACGTCTGTTTTGTATAGTGCATTGTTGCACGTATTTGGGGAGTACCTGTAGAAAGGACTTTTCTCAGTGTGCATACGTGGTAAACCGATACAAATAAATAAAAATAAACCAGCAGCTGATTGATTTCAGATGTAGGCAAGCAGTCCGCTGTAAAGGGATAGTGATCCTGTTTTCATGTTAATGGCCAAGTTAAGTTACAAGGAAACATTCAGTTACAGTGGCTAACATGGAGTTTTTTGTCAATGGAGTTTTTATACATGCCTCGCAAAGTCTGCACATTCCATGATATCAGGAAAGAAGCATCTGTTATACAAATAGTTTCAGGTCATTTTGTTACATCTTTGTACAGAGGTT
The DNA here is from genome assembly GCA_016271365.2 of Neoceratodus forsteri. Taxonomy (NCBI): domain Eukaryota; kingdom Metazoa; phylum Chordata; order Ceratodontiformes; family Ceratodontidae; genus Neoceratodus; species Neoceratodus forsteri. The sequence goes on along the minus strand of CM028133.1, from coordinate 1,130,693,385 downwards.
CGGCAGATCACTTTACAGGACATTTAGAATGGCATCCCGCTCTAAAGTGTACAGTGCAAGGGGGTCTTATGAACATATCTTGGTGAAACAGAGGAACCCAGTAGTTAACTGACATTCATTGGTACTAACAGGACCCTGAGTGGTGGTGGCAGGGCGGGCCCAAGTGGGGGAGGAGGCATCAGGGTTCAGTGGAAGGGGGCCCAGAGTAGTAAATCGGTTTTCCCAAGGTGGGGCCTTTTGGGGACCAGGAAGAGTGGGGTGTGTAAGTAGCACAATGACTACGGAACCAAGGAGGGTTCTTTACTCATTGCATGAATGAGCTAGGCATTCCAGTGAAGGATACAGACTTCTGTTTAGTCATTAAGTAAGTGGGTATTTTTTTCCGTTTGGTAAATTGGATTGATAAAGTTTCTCCAGGACGTCCTATCTGAGGGCCCTGGGAAAGCCAAAGTTTTGTGATGGATTTTTTGCCATGGTTAGCAGGATATGTAGCAGGTAATGGGTGTTGGGATCCCTGAAACTTCTAGGATACTGTAAGAAGAGATGGAGGTCATGGAACAACGTGACAGGCCAGCCACATAGTTCCTTAAACTCAATCTCGAGATCCCAAAAGAAGGAAAGCGGACAGGGCTGCTCCATGTTATGTGGGTATTTGTGGGGTGAGGTTCACCACAACCCTTCCAGCACACCATGGAGTGAGATAGGGAGTAGTGTGCCATAGTGACTGGGGTTCTGAAGAACGTGGACAGGGATTTCTGTGCAAATTCCCTCCAGTAGTGGGAGCTAGTTACTTTAGCGGATGCTTTGCGTGCCTGTTTCCAGGCTTCCATGTCTATGGGTGTGCCAGATTCTTCTCCCATTTTTGGGCTATGCCCCTATAGTCAGCCCCTGAGGACACCAGGAGGGCTTTATAGATGGAGAAGATCATATGGGGTTGCACCCTGGTTTTGAAGACTTTATACAATTAAGTTACATTTGCTGGGTGTTTATCTGTGGTGCAAACTGCTAGCGGGAGTGACGGGATATAATGCCTGATTTGTAGATTAGTGATTGCATTCTGTCCTCTGTAATTGAAATATTGTTTGTAGGTTCGTGAAGGACTGGACCAAGGGGGCCGGACATGACAAGTATTGGAGTGAATACCGTTACCATGTGTGGCAACCTGGGCCCATCTGGAGTGGAGCAACGTCCCTTAGCCCAATGATTGAGCACAAAAGAGGAAGAAAAGGGGTCAGATGCAGTGATCGTGAAATGTCGTGCCAGACTGACTTGCATGAGAAGCCTTTTTCAGGCATGACCTAGGTGCAGTAGCACAGGCGAGAGCAGAGATACAAAATGCAAAAGATGTAGCAATATTTACAGTATTCATTTACATTGCAAGATATTTACAGATGTTTTCCTGTACATTGCATAGTGTTTACAAAGGTGAGAAAGTAACTGCAGGTAAATAGAGTAGCAACCAACCTAAGGGGGGGAATAAAACAAGGGTACAGTACTTGGAAGGGGTAGTTGGGAGACGACACTAGGGGAAGGATGGGAGGTGCAAGTGCGCGGAGAAAGGGTGAGCAGAAAATTAGGGGACAACACTAGCACAATAGGGAGGGCAAAGTAAAAGTAGTTTGGGGAGAGCAAAATAAGACTAGATTGGGGTTGGGGGAGATAAGCGAAAGCACTGACATGCGACAGATGAGTGGTGGGATTTCAGCAGTTCAGTAACTGTAGGAAGAGTGGGGGTTTTCCTAATGGGGGGGGGTATTAAATTTCCTTATAGAGGCAGCATGGAAACAAAAGGTCCATTGACCCACGTCGATATGAAACGGCAGGACAACAATATTGTTTTTGGAAGCAGAGTGAGAGGTAGGGAGATTGACTAGAGTGATCTGCCTAGCTAGGTGAGGAGGGGTGCCTGTACGCAGAGTTTTGTTAAAAAGGGAGGCGAAGGCTAGGTTAGCTCTGAGTTCCGGAAATAGCCAGTTTAGAGTATGCAGCACTGCACAGTGATGGGTACTACGGTTACATCTGGAAGAGAGCTTTTTTGTAGAACAAATTTACTGGCAGTGTCAATGATTGAATCTTAGTCAAGTGAGGGGAGAAGATTTGGCTGGGCAACTCTGACCTTGGTGTCAGAAAATGTCAGACTGTAGAGTGAGCCCAGCTTCTGGCGAATAAGGGTGTTGGTGTGCTGGAGATGAGTTTCAGAAGAGAGAGAGAGAGAGAGAGATGGGGCCAGCTAATTCATAGGAACAACCCGAAACCCAGCAAAGGGGCAGACGGGATAGACTACAAAATACTTAAGCTCTCCATCTTTTCTCTAGCTCCCTTTGCACAGGCTGTTTCCCGAACACCTGGAAAACCACCACCACAGTACTGCTGTATAAGTCCAGATCCAGAAATGACATTGATAACTATTGCTCTGTTATCTCTCCTCACCCCTCTTTCTAAAATCATCCAGAAAGTAGTTCCCCCGCTCAACTCGCTGCCTACCTCGAATCCCACAACCTACTCTCCAGTGCGCAGCGTGGCTTTAGAATCAGTCATAGCACCGAAACAGTCTTGTTCAGGTTCACCAGTGACTTTCTCAAAGCTAACGATAAGGGCCAATATACTAGCTCTCTTTGTAGACCTGACCAGAGCTTTCGACCTTGTCGATCATGCCCTCCTCCTAGACAGCCTTCGAGGACTCCACCTCTCCGACAGTGTTGTCAAATGGGTCTGGAGCTGCCTCTGTGGGAGATCCCACCAAAACTCCATTGTAGATCACCTCTTCTCTGTTTTTTCAATCAAATATGGTGTTCCCCAGGGCTCTATCCTGGGCCCCCTGGTTTTCTCACTTTTCATGAATGACTTCCCCTCTGTCATTCCACTCAACTAGTTCTGTACACAGATGACGTTGCTGTTTTCTGCAATCACGAGAACCCAACCAGCATGTTCCATAACCTTCAGTCCAATTTCAGAAAGCTCCACTCCTGGTTCTCTGTGTCAGGCATGGTCCTAAACTCCAAGAAGACGAAACTCATGATCTTCTCTGGTCCTTGTAAAGCCCCTGTTAGAGATTTTTCCCTTTTTGACAACTCAGGAAGTCTCATTGAACAGATGACCGAATTTAAATACCTGGGTCTTTACCTTGACCCCCACCTCTCCTACAGTCTGCGTATAAGCAGCCTTATAAAGATCGGTTCCAGACTCAGCCTTCTATACAGGGTCAGAAAGTTACTTCTTCCCTCCTCCAGACAACGCCTGGCCACCACCTTACTCCTACCCCTAATCAAGTATGGTTCCATCGTTTTCTGCCCTCCTACTTCCTCGCTTCTATTTACCAAACTAAGAACTGCCTACAACAGCATAGTACGCTTCATCACGGTTCTCCTCTGGAAAACCCACCCCTGCATCCTGTATTCCTCCCTCAGCTGGCCTTCCCTCAAAGAGAGGTTCCACCACAAAACTCTGTCCTTCCTACACAAAATCTTCCTTAAACTACTCCCTACCAGCATAATCTCCCGCTTTTCACACTCTGCACATGGACGGACAGACCAGAGGCTCCACTACCTGTGTTTTCGATACCCCATTCTTACCCCAGGAATCCTTTAGCATCAGTAACTTTTTTGCACTTAGCTGGCTAGGTGCAACTGCCCCGGAGAGATGTCTTGAAGAGATATTTAAATGAGCTTTGGGCCAAGCCAATCAAAAGACAGGAGGGGGTGTGAGCCGAGTGAGAGCTGTTGAAGGCTTCAGAATTTTTTTTCTGCTGGACTGAGCAATATTGCCTCTGAGATGTCTCCTAATTTTCTTTGTAACATGGCAAAAAAGGGGAAGCATGAAATAAGGGAACGTAATTGGACAAAACGCACCACATGATCAAAGTTGGAGCAGGGATTAATCACTGGTAATGCCCGCTCCAACTATTAATCATGGGGTCACCGGGTCAAGCTGTAGCACCAGTAGTTATCACAGCAGAAAATGCTGTATATCCCACAATACAGCAGACCATGGGAAATGCATCATGGCGAAGACGCAGGATCTGACCGAGCCGATACAAAACTGAACAGTTCCACCGAGCAGAAGTGAAAAAACTGAATGGAAACAACATTAACACAAGTATTGTCATATTACAAGCACATTAATGCCCTCCGGAGTCTGCTTCTTCTGGAGAATTAATGCATGGTTGGGTGGTTGTAGGCACTCGGCCTTTGGCCCCCCCTCCCAAAACCATGCATTAATTCCCCAGTAGAAGCCTCCTTCGTCGGGCATTAATGCTTACTTGTTGTGTATTTTTTTTTTTTTTGTTTTGTTTTGGTCAACTTTGTTTCGCTCCCGCCACGGCTCCAAGGTCCTCTCTCAGGCATCCCATCCTTGTCCTGCCTGCCTGAAGATCCCACGCTATGCATCCTCTCTCCCTCCTCGCTGACGCCAGCACCGCCGGCTAACCCCATCCAGGGTGGGTCGTCTCTCTCCTACTTGGGGTGCTCTTCAAGGCAGACTCTGGCATCGGACGAGGAGTGGGTCCGGGGATATTGAAGGCAAGACAGGGAAACCCCAGCATAGGGCATGGAGGATTGGTGCAGTCACCTGATCCTTGGAGCCAGGTTTTTCCTGTGTTCTTGGTTACCCTCCCCCCACCAGTGCGGGATGTGCAATGCCGCCCAGCCCTGACGTAGGTGCTCCCACCCACATCAGAAAGGCAGCTGCCCTACATCGCCCCTTACTGTACGAGCCCTGGTGCGTAGCAGTGCCGCCTGTCTCCACCTGGGGCCACTGCTGCACCTGGCTACCCCTGGATCCCTCTCCGAGAAAAGAGAGCAGTCTCATGGACGCTCAAGCCTCTCTCCTCCTCGACGACCCCTGACTGCCTGAGCTCGTTCCCCAACCCGGGTCGCCAGCGTGGTGCGACATCCAGCACTTCAACCCTCAGCGCCACCGGGCCGGCTAATAATGCTTACTTGTTGACAGCCTCATAGTGCTTATCTGGGTAAAGTTTTCCTCATAAATTATTTCATTTAGTGTGCTGAGTGAAAGTTTAACTTTTTCATTAGCACTGCGCAAATTTATTATTTCAAACAACATGAAGTCTTACTGTATTCAGACATAATGCAGTTAGCCCCAGCACTTCAACTGTCCCAGAGAGGAAAGAGTTAACGCTATGCAGAAGCATAGAACGTTGAGCTCGAGCTCGGTTTTCAAACCTCTGTCTGTGGTACTTCCAAGTGTAACTGTCAGATTCTTTACTCCGCCTAACAGTGAAGTCGCTCCAGAGATTTCCTCTGCTCGGTTTATAAATAAAGCGTCCTGTTTAAACCGCATATGTTTATTTTCAGATTTCCTGTCTCTGTCTACGGTACAGGTGTGTAGATAGGTAGTGACTGTGTTTTATTTTGCTAAAAAGAGTGGAAATTGTCTTTCTTCGGTTTCTTTCTGGTCGGTCCGGTTTGGAACAGACTTCGTAAAACTTTTCTCTCTTTCTGGGCTTAGTGTGGTGTTCCGCTACCGATCAGTTTCAAAAGAACTGGACTTTTGCTGGTTCTTTTAAAAAGCCTGTGACACAGTTTGTAACCGATCGGTTGCTTTATTACCTGGCTTGAAAGCTTCTATAGGGTAATTTGTTAGGTTGGCCATGTCTGAGAAACCCAAGAAGAAAACCGGTCCCACTGGGTTTCAACACTGTACTGAATGTGGGCAGGCCTTTGCTAAGGCCGACTCCCACCTCATCTGTTTGTCTGGGTTTTGACCACCTCAAGTCAGATTGCTAAATCTGTAAGAACTTTCCTAAAACCACTCTAGATAAAAGACTTGAGTAGGCTGAAGGAAAGGGAAGCCGAGAAGTCCCTAGATCCGGATGGCCAGCCCGGTTCGGTTGTGGCAGAACCTGAGGAGGTGCCTACTGACCTAGGCGATACCTCCTTGGGCAGAAGGAGAGCCGACCCCGAGGGCTCGTTTCTGTCAAAGAAAAAGCGCAAGTCTGCCGGTTCGGATCCTGTATCCCATTCTCCAACTGCGGACGAAAAAGCCAAAGCGATTAGTATTGTCCAGTCGCTTAGACCGGTTCCGTCTGAACTGATACCGCCAGTTCAGTCGGATCCGTCTCCTTCGGATTATGACCCAGATGCTTATTATGAGGAGTGGGAGGGAGACAAAGACTATCCCGGTGATGACAGTGATGACGATGAAGGGGGTCTGGATGTGCCCATTGAACTGGACATCTCCCCAGACAGACCCTCAGGTGTCTCTCCTCCCAGGCTCTCTGGGTCCCCTTCACACTTTCTGTTCTACAAAAAAGTGGCACAAACCCTGCAGCTTCCCTTGGTTGAAGCAGCAGAGGAGGATGAAGATCCTGATTTTGTGGAAATGATGGACAACCCAGAGTCCAAAAAGCTGTCTATCACTCTTCATAAATCTTTGGGGAAACAGACACACAAAATTTTACAAAAACCCCTAATTCAGTACCTCCTGTGGATAAGAGAATGGACAGGAGGTATTCGTTATCAGACTCAGCTGAGGAGTTCCTTTATAGTCATTGTAGCCATGTTGGGGTAGTGCAGGCTGCAGCCTGTGACAGGGCTAACATTCCTTTGGCTTCACCACCCCGACTCCGGATAAGGACTCCAGGAAAGTGGATGCCATGGCCAAAAAAACAGTATTTGGTATCCTCTTTGGGACTCAGGCAGGCTACTTATATGGCCTACACAGCCAGGTACCAGAAATCCAAATGGGGCTCTGTTCTGGAACTGGCTAAACAGGCCTCTCCCCAGCTAGCCAAGGAGCTGGAGATGGTGGCTGCTGATGGAATTGAGGCATCCAAAATGCAATTTCATGTTGCTGTGGACTCCAGTGATATAGCATCTAGAGTCATGGCTACATCTGTGTCTCTCAGAAGACATGCTTGGCTCAGATGTACTAGCCTTTCACAGGATACCCAGACCAAGGCTATGGATTTTTCTGTAGTAGGTAACTCTCTGGGGAGCAGACAGAGGCTTACATGAAGAAAATGGATGAATATAGGACCACGTACGGGAGTGCACAGGCCAGGGAAAGGCAGGCCACTCTGCACAAGCAGCAGTCTAGGGGCAGGCCCTTTCAAAGGCCTTTTTACCAAGCCCAGGCCTCCGCTCACTTCACACAGAGGGGGTTCTTCAGAGGGAAGGGTAGGAGGGGGATGAGCAGGGCAGCTCCCTCCTCCTCCTCTCGGTCTAAGGCTGCTGCCTTGCAGACACTCTGATGTGTCAGCCCGGGTCGACTCCCCATTTCCAGTAGGAGGCAGGCTGGCCTACTGCTTCCAGGCCTGGAAGTCTGTGACCTCAGTCAAGTGGGTCCTGGAAGTAGTAAGCAAGGGACTGGCCCTGAACTTCAAAAAATGTCCAGAAAGAAGGGCCAAGTCTTTTCCACGTGCATCAGTCTCAGAAACCCTTGCCCTAGAGGCAGAGGTTTCCTTTCTTCTAGTTCTCAGAGCTATATAGAAGGTTCCTACTCGGCACAAGGGAAAAGGACTGTACTCCAGGTTCTTCCTTACCCCAAAGAAAACAGGGGAGTGGCGACCCATCCTAGACCTAAGGTATCTGAACAAACACATTTCAAAGCCCAAATTCAAAATGGTAACTCTGGGAATAATCCTTCCCTCTCTAAGGCCAGGGGATTGGCTAGCATCTGTGGACCTCAAGGATGCCTACTTCCTTATTCCTATCAGGTGCTCCCATAGAAAATACCTCTGGTTCGAGTTGCCTTCAGGCCATTACCAATTCAGAGCCATGCCATTCGGTCTAACATCAGCTTCAAGGGTGTTCACAAAGTGCCTTGCAGTAGTGGTGGCTTACCTCAAAAGACAGGGTATCACCATCTTTCCATATCTGGACGACTGGCTCTTAGTGGGTCAGTCTCATTTACAGGTCAAGTCAGCTCTTCACACTACCCAGGACCTACTCAGCTCCTTGGGTTTTCTTCTCAATCTTCCAAAGTTTGTACTCGAACCAGTTCAACTTCTCATCTTTATAGGCATAGAATTGGACACTGTACAAGCAAAAGCCTTCCTTCCCCGGCAAGGGTAAAGGCCCCAGTGGATCTCGCTTCCTCCTTTCGATCTCGGGTCCCCCGCCCAGCAAGACAGTTCCTCCAGCTCCTGGGCCACATGTTAGCTTCCACAACAGTGGTGCAGGGAGCAAGGTTCCAGATGAGGGACATTCAGTTTCATCTGAGGTCTTTTTGGTCTCAAAAGAAGGATTCACTTACCAAACTGATTCCAGTGACTCAGACTCTGGTCCAAGCTCTCCAGTGGTGGCTGGACCAGGACAACCTCAGACAAAGGGGTTCCATTTCTCCCTCAAGTTCCATCAGTAGTTTTTACTATGGATGCTTCTCTCCTAGGGTGGGGAGCCCACCTGAGAGCCCTGACAGCTCAAGGGCTCTGGTCTCCACATTAGTCTCTCCTTCATATCAATCTCCTGGAACTCAGGGCAGTTTTCCTAGCCCTGCAGAGCTTCTCGGATTCAGTCAAGGGCAAGGTGGTCCAAGTCAGAACAGACAACACCTCCACATTGTGGTCCATCAACAAGCAGGGAGGCACTCGGTCCTCGGCCTTGTGCACAGAAGCCATGAAGCTGTGGTCTGTGGCCTATTCTCTTCAGACTTCTCTGGTAGCAGTTCACCTTCCAGGGAAGGACAACATACTAGTAGGTGCTCTGAGCAGAATGTCACAGGGACACCACGAATGATCCCTGGATCCTCACATACTGAAGGTCATCTTCTCCAGGTGGGGCACTCAGAGATGTATCTCTTTGCAGCACCGGACAATCATCAACTTCCTCTGTTTTGTTGCAGACCTCCAGTCCTGGGGATGGTTCCCCAGGATGCTCTCTTTTTGGACTGGAATGGCAGGTTTCTCTATGCCTTCCCTTTGCTGTTCAGAGTTCTGATCAAGATCAGGACTCGACCCTGCACAGTGATACTGGTGGCTCCAGACTGAGCCAGACAACCCTGGTATCCTCTACTGCTGTCCTTGTCAGTGTCATGTCCCCTGTCTCTGCCCAGGACATATAATCTCCTGTCGTCCTCCCAGGGGGCGGATCTGGTACCCCAATTTCCAGTCTCTCCATCTCAAGGCCTGGCTCTTGAAGAGTTAGAATATGCAGCTCTACATCTTTCTCAGGGAGTTCTGGATATTCTGAAGGTCTCTAGGAAACCTTCCACTAGAAAAACTTACAACTCCAAATGGAAAAGGTTCAGTATTTGGTGCTTTCAGAAAGGCATCCTGCCTGATTCTGCAGACATTTCCACAACCTTAGACTGTCTAGTTCATTTCAATGGTTTAGGCCTTAGGCCTGCCACTCTGAAGGTTCATCTAGCAGCTGTCTCTGCATTCCTCTGAGCAGGGAAGGGCTGTTCCCTGGCATCTCATCCTGTTTTCAGAAAAATTTTCAAAGGTCTGGTTCACATTAACCCTCCCTTTAGGGAGCCCACTTTGCCTTGGGATCTTAATGTCTGTATAGCTCAGCTAATGCAGCCACCCTTTGAACCTCTGGCTTCTGCCAAATTGAAGTACTTGACCTGGAAAACTGTGTTCCTGGTAGCTGTTACTTTTGCCAGGCGAATTAGTGAGTTACAGGCTCTGTCAGTGGAACCTGACTTCATCTCCTTCCATAGGGACAAAGTAGTCCTCAGAACCAATAGGAGATTCTTGCCCAGATTGGTTTCAGATTTTCATCTGAACCAGTCTATATGTCTCCCGGTGTTTTTCACTGACCATTCTTCTTCAGGTGAAAGAAGGTTACACAGTCTGGACGTTAAGAGGGCCCTTAGATACTACATTGAGCAAACCAAGGCACATAGAAATGACTGTCTTCAATTGTTTCTCACTTATGGTGAAGTGGGAAAGGGTAAGGCTGCCACTAAGAGAACTATTGCCAGGTGGATTGTTGCTTGTATACAATTATGTTATGACAAGTTGGGTAGGACGCCTCCTTCAGGCCTGAGGGCTCACTCGACCAGGGGTACAGCTGCTTCTCTAGCTGCAGCCAGAGATATACCTTTGTTAGAGATCTGTAAAGCAGCCACCTGGAAAACAGTACATACTTTCACCAATCATTACTCCCTGGACATTCAGGCTAGGAGTGATGCTAGGTTTGGTACAGCAGTACTGCAGAGCCTCTTCCCAAAGTAGGTTCTGCATTCCCTCCTCCATAGGGAACTGCTTGGTAGTCTGCTTTATGTCTGAATACAGCAAGACTTCATGTTGTTTGAAGAAAAAATTACTCACCATAGTAATGTTTATTCTAATGGAGTCTTGCTGTATTCAGGCCTCCCCTCTCAGAACCTGGTTTTGGGAAGTGGGCTGGCAGGTACAGTGTTGCACCTCAGGGGTGTACCTTGTACCCTCCCTCTTGGGTGGGGTAGATGTTATTGTTTTTTTCTGGTGTTTTACTAAATATTGTCACTACCATTCCTTCTTGGGTTCTCAACTTGAGTGTTTTGGGGCCCTAGAAGATATATTTTGCCCTTTGGCTATATTTGAACAATTTCCATACTTTAGTTACCAGTTAGTTAGCTCGTAAGAATCTGATGGTTACACTGGGAAGTACCACAGACAGAGGTTTGAAAACAGAGCTCGAGCTCAATGTTCTGAGCTTCTGCATAGAGTTAACTCTTTCCTCTCCAGGGCAGTTCAACTGCCGGGGCTAACTGCATTATGTCTGAATACAGCAAGACTCCATTAGAAGAAACATTACTGTGGTGAGTATTTTTTTCTTTTAGTGCAACCGCGCTTTATTTTTACTACAACTATTTAGTTTAAAGGCTAATTTTATCTTGGGTGTTTATTTTCGACGATTTCCTTCATTTTTGGGCAAATTCTTGTTGGAACCATCGAATTAGGGACAGTTACCTTGTTTTTTACATCAGTCCTCACGGGGTTTACCGCGAGGCACCTGCAGTGGATTTCAAATTTAAACAGTGTTTGGGGGGGTTTCTCTGTAGATTGGCAATTACGAGGAAACCTTTCTTTGTTAGGGAGGGATGGGTACAAGACCCGGAGGAGCAGGCTGAGGTACTGAATGAGGTACTAAATGAGTAGTTCACCCAGTTTTCACCAAGGAAAATGGGGGGTGCATTATACATGGGAGGAGATGGTGAGACTTTGGGGGCCCTTGCTGATCGTCTGGTCTGGGGAGAGGATGGGCCATCACTGGCAGGAGGGGGGAAGGTAAGGCAGGGGGACGAGGTAGTGGAGGTGGAAATCATGGCAGAGAGAGTGAGGGAAGCCCTCAGGTCCCTTAAGACAGATGAAGCACCGGGGCCGGCTAAATTACATCCCAGAGTGCTGAAGGAACTGGCGGATGTCCTGGCAAAACCCCTGATGGAGCTTTTCAGCATCTCTCTGAGGACAGGGTGGGTGCCTCAGGACTGGAAGGTGGTGCATATAGTGCCTATCCACAAGGGGGGGGTCAAGGGAGGTGGCAGGGAACTACGTGCCAATCAGCCTGACATCGGTCATGGGTAAGGTGATGGAGGGCATTGTCAAGGAGAGGCTGGGGGGACCTGGAAAAGTTGGGGTGCCTGGATGATAGACAGCACGGATTCGTCCTGGGGAAATCATGTCAGACAAACCTTGTGGAGTTCTGTGACTACGTGACAGGTGCCTTGGACCTGGGTAGACCGGTGGATTTTTTCTTTCTTGACTTCAGCAAGCATTTGACTCTGTTCCTCATGGGGGGCCTGTTGGATAAGCTGGGAGAAATGGGGGTGGGGAACCAGATGGATAGGAAATTGGCTCCAGGACCAGACCCAGAGGGTCATGATTGGCGGGATAGTCTCATCCCCAAGGAGGGTCATTAGTGGGGTCCCTCAGGGATCGGTCTTTGGGCCCCTCCTGTTCAACGCCTACGTCTCTGACATAAGGAGGAGTATCAGGAGTGAGATGAGTCTCGTTGCGGATGACTCAAAACTGGGGGCGGTGGTGGATGGGGAGGAGGGGAGGATGGCCCTTCAGGGGGACCTGGATGTTCTGGAAAGGTGGTCTAGAAAGTGGAAACTGAGGTTCAGTGCAGGGAAATGCAAAGGTACTGCACCTGGGAACCAGAAACTCAGGCCAAGTGTACACCCTTGGAGGGGGTTGGGGGATGCAACAAGTCTCAGTGGCTGAGAGGGACCTGGGGGTGGTGGCGGATGTCAAGATGAACAACTCTGAGACTTGTAGGAGGGCAGCAGCCAGGGCCAACAGGATGCTGGGATGCATCGCTAGGGGGATCACCTCCAGAAGGAAGGAAGTGATACTCCCTCTGTATAACTGCTTGGAGAGGCCGCACCTTGAGTACTGTGTGCAGTTTTGGAGGCCACACTTAAAGAGGGACATTGAACTCCTGGAGAGGGTCCAGAGGAGGCAGCCAAAATGATCTGGGGCTTGGGGACAGGACCTATGGTGAGAGGCTCAAGAGCTAAACATGTACACATGGGAAGAGAGAAGGATGGGGATATGATAGAGTCCTTCAGGTACATGAAGGGGGTAAATAAGGGAGGAGCAGTCGGGGTGCTCCGAAGGAAGGGGGGGGCAACTAGAGGGCATGGGTGGAAGCTGGAGGGAGGAGATTCAGGGGAGAAAGAAGGAGGAGGTGCTACTTCACTGAGAGGGTGGTGGAGCCATGGAATGCGCTGCCCGGGGAGCTGGTGGAGACAGAGGCGGTGGAGGGATTCAAGAGGGGGTGGGACAGGTACAGAGGAAGGGTTCTGGAAGCAGAGTCTTGTCCAGCGAGAATATCCGGGACTGGGAAGGGAGAAGCCAGGGAGGGCGAGGGGGGGCAGCAAGGTCAGCTCCCAGGGTGGGGGCAGACCAAACGAGCAGACATGAAAAACAGTTAGGCCTATTCTGCTGGCATTTTAGTATGCTATATTACTGGACCTTGGTATCAACTGTGCCAGGACAGTCCGTAAGGATCCTGCAGCCACCTGTGCGAAGTTGAGTATTACTGGTTTTCTATTAAGATTGGCACTGGTGTAGATCCCAGTTCTACAACCAAAAAAAAAGGCACTAGTAATAGACAGAGTTTATTAACTGGGGCAGAACTGGGCAGTGGCATTTTCACAGAAACCTGCACTCAGTTCTTAGGTCCAGGACTGGTTTGCTTTGCTTAAATTGGCAAACATAGCAGACAAACCTTTGATTATTATGGCTGAGGATAAATCTAAGACTTCCGACGAGGGTCCATTCAAAAGTACTAATACCAAAAGCAGAGATGCTGAGGAACCCTCCAGATCCCAGGCAAAAAATAAAGCTTCCAGAGATGAATTTCCTTACAAAACTGAAAAATAATAAGAGTGCCGAAAAAAGGAAACTGATCAAGCCTCTGATGAAGTTGCTAAAAAGAAACTCTGTCAAGACAAATATGCTCCCATTGCTCCTGGAAAAGCCAATAGCGAGACAACAGGCAGCTTAAAGCATACAGAAAAAAACAAAACACTTACAAACTGCGCAGATTCTTCTGTCAGTGCAAGATATGGAAAAAGCATGGCAACTGTTTCAGACCCTTCAAAAGATGGGTCCTCGATTTACTGGGGCTGGCAAGCACTCTTCCACAGTTCTCTCTTCTGTAGACTGTGAGGGTGACTCGGATGATTATCAGTTTTATGATGTCCCTGACATGGATTTTGAGGGTCTTGAGCCCCAGGAGTCCCCGGACCCTCATCTTGGGGATCCCCCGGGTGACCACGAGGATCATTCTTCTGTTTACATTTATACAAAATATGCTAGACACTCTGGACCTCCCTATGTAGGAGCCCAACCAGGATGCTGATGAAGACGAACATTATAGGGAGATGAAGGGTCTTTCATCCTCAAAGACCCTGGTCGTCCCTGTCTATAATGCATTTAGAAAAAATACCAAGAAGGTGCTTCAGTACCCCACTTCAGTATTGGGTTGATAAGCAGCTTAACAGAAAATATAAATTGTCTAAAAATGGTACAGAGTGCTTGTCTGCACACACTAGCCACGAGAGTATAGTACAGCAGGCAGCTTGTGAGAAAGCTGGAGTCTCCTTGTCCCCCTTTCCCCCTGGCAAGAATTCCAAGAAAATTGACTTTCTAGCAAAGAAAATGTATACCACAGCTTCCCTGCTTCTCAGACTTTCTTCCTACATGGCATTCACAGCCAAATATCAGAAAGTCCTTTGGAAATCTGTCCAGGCTATTGCCCGCAATGAATCAGATTCTATGGTGCAAGAGCTGGTGAATACGTCAAAAACTGCCCTGGAAGCTACTACGCACCAATTCCACATGACAGACGACAACAATGATGCAACCCCTAGGGGGCGATGGCCCATGCCACCTCTCTCTGAGACTCTTTGTCTGGCTTAGAACAACCAGTCTGACCACACTCAGAACAAGGCCATGGATTTTCCCTGTGACCAAAATATGTAGTTTGATTACAGAACCACTGACTACATGAAAAAAGTCGATGAGTACAAGGCCACCTGGCAGAGCCATTCATCCAAGCCTAAGCCCACCGCCCCTCAGAGATCCTGTCCCAGGGGCGATAGGGACAGACGTTTTGTTCCCAGGCCTCACAATCCCTATCCTCAGTCTGACTTAGGCCGGTACAGGAGGGTCTTTCAGAGGCAGGGGCAGAAGGGGCCAAAGAGCCACCTCTACCCAGCCATCCGCCTCTCAGTCTAAGTCCTGATGTGCGTGTCCAGGTCGCCTCTCCATTTCCGGTTGGAGGCAGACTCTCCCACTATCTTCAGCACTGGTCCCTCATCACGTTGGACAAGTGGGTGCTGGAGACAGTGGAGAGGGGTCTGTCATTACAGTTCAAGCAGCTGCCAGACCTCGGGCATACCCAGGTATCAAGACCTCTGTCTCCAACACAGATCCGCTGTTGGAAATGGAGGTACAAAACCTTCCGGCTTTACAAGCAGCGGAGAGGGTCCTCACCCACGAGAAGGGCAAGGGCCTCTACTCCAGGTATTTTCTGACACACAAGAAAACTGGTGAGTGGTGACATATCTTAGATTTCAGATATTTATACAAAGATCTGAGAAAACCCAAATTCAAAATGGTCACTCTGTCACTGGTCATACAGACGTTACAGCAGGGAGACTGGCTAGCCTCCCTAGACTTAAAGGACGCCTACTTCCACATAGCTATAAGGAGAGCTCACAGGAAGTTTCTCAGGTTCAAACTTCCTTCGAGTCACTATCCGTTCACCGCAGTGCCCTTTGGTCTGTCCTCGGCCCCAAGAGTCTTTATCAAGTATCTCGCAGTGGTAACAGCACATTTCAGAAGACTGGTTGTCACTCTATCCCTATCGGGGCGACTGGCTCATGGTAGCAAAGTCTCCTTGCCAGGTCAAGGAATCTGTTTCCCTCACCAAAGGCACTCTGGAGTCTCTGGGTTTCCTGGTAAATCTAAAGAAATGTCACCCGAAACCTACGCAGCCGCTCACCTTCATAGGGGGCCCAGTTGGACACTCAGAAGGGATATGCTTTCCTCCCGCAGGAAAGAATTCAGAGTTTCCTTTCAGTGGCAGATTCTTTTGCCCAGTGACAACCAAGACCAGCCAGACATTTCCTCAAACTTCTGGGACATATGGCATCTATGACTGCAGTAGTCCCAGGGTTCAGGTACAGGATGAGACTCCTGCAAGCCTACCTCAGAGCTGTCTGGTCTTAGAGAAGCAGCACATTTTCAAAGTTGATACCTGTGTCAGAGCAGTTCCTCCAAAACTTGCTGTGGTGGAGAAACACTGCAAATTTGCAGGCAGGGATTCCCTTTCAGGCTCCTCTTCCCACAAAGGTGATCACCACAGATGCCTCCCTTTTGGGCTGGGGAGCTCATTTGGACAGTGCCTCAGTAAGCGGCAACTGGAATCTCGGAGTCACTGTTGCACATAAATCTTTTGGAACTCAAAGCAGTCTTACTAGCTGTCAAAGCTTTCGCTCCCAGCATAGAAGGGCAGGCGGTTCAAATTCGAACGGACAACACCACTGCAATGTTCTACATTAACAAGCAGGGTGGTACCAGATCAGGAATACTTATTTGGAAGCTCTGGTCTCTAGCATTCTCCCTGGGAGTCAGCCTGTTGGCTATTCACCTCCCAGGAAAATTCAGTACTCTGGCGGATGCTCTAAGCCGTATCAGTCAAGGCCAGAGTGAATGGACACTGAACAAGCAAGTACTAGCCACAGTGTTCAGGTGTTGGGCACACCAGATGTGGATCTGTTTGCCTCTCCTCTCAATTTTCGGCTTTCTCAGTACTGTTGCAGGCCCCCAGTTCCGGGAACGCTTCCTCTGGATGCCTTGATCCTGGACTGGTCAGGGAGGTTCCTATATGCATTTCCTCCTTTCCCTGATATTCAGGATTTTGCTGAAACTCAGACAGCAGCCTGCATCGATCATCCTAGTGGCTCCGGACTGGCTCAGGCATGCCTGGTACCCTCTCCTTCTCTCAATGTCCTGCAACAGGCCGATTCACCTGCCTTGAACTCACTCCTTGCTGACACTTCCTCAGACGGGAGTGCAGTTACCCAGACATACTCTCTTCACCTCAAGGCCTGGTTCTTGAGGAGTTAGTTTCCATCCTCACAGTACTCTGAACAGGTCCTTAAGATACTGAGGATGGCTAAAAAACCGAACACCAAGGCCAAGAATATAACACACCTCATTTCGGTCTTATATAAATCCCTGACACAAACGCTAGGTGGAAATATAGATGCTATTAGAGAAAAGTGGAATGGGGAGCTGGGCTCGCATATAGCCTCACAACAGTGGGACACAGTGTGCCAGTTGTTTGCAAAAGTTACCAGTTCGCACTCATGGCGTTTGTTTGCCTGGCAGATACTAATACGTTTTTTTCTGTCCCCTGTGGTAACAGCCCATTATAGTGATCAGAGTCCCGCGACTTGCTGGAGGCAGTGTGGAGAGGGGTTCCTCACCTCTCGCACATTTTCTGGTCGTGTCCAAGACTTCAACCTTTCCTCCAGGGCCTGTGGCGGGAATTTGTTGAGTTGTTCGGCTCAGCACCCCCCTTCACTGGGGAGCTCTTTGTCCTACATGTCCTGCCTCGGGACTTTCGTAGCCCCCACGACCGTATTTGCTGGGAATTATCCTTCTCGCAGCGAAAAAAGCGATAACTAAGCACTGGCTTACTATGATGACTCCTTCTGTACTGGAATGGAGAGAAATAGTCAACCGCATATACAGATCGGAGAAGTTTACATACTCCTTAAATAATAGAGTAGAAGCCTGTACCACTAAGTGGAATAGATGGATTATACACATTATGTCGAAAGACCCAACTTTTATCCCTTGAATATCTAGACTCTCTACTCTGGATTTTAAGATTGGTTCGGGATAATGAGGCAAGGAACCTAGTGGAATCCATAAGGGGTGTCTGGGAGGGTGAGGGAAGGTCTTAATGACTACTGGGACTATAGGAACACGGGTGCAGCCCCTCTTAACCCAAATATGGCATAACCTTGATCTTGTCTGAAGTTACATACAGTGAGGAATGAGGTTGTTCTAAGAATGAATTTGTAACCCTGTCAGAGATAATTGTATGCTAACAATGGTTATTGTGACTGGTAAAAGGTAAAATCTCTCAATAAAGACTAGATTAACAAAAAAAAAAACGAACACTAGGAAGACTTATGCAGCCAAATGGAAAAGGTTTTCCCTGTGGTGCAAGAGCAAAAAGGTCGAACCCCTATCTGCTTTAGACCGTCAGCTGCTAGACTACCTGGTACACCTACAGGCGTCAGGCTTGAACCCATCTTCACTCAAGCTACACCTGGTGGCAATTTCCGCCTACCTTTCGGTTGGAAAGAAGAAATCGTTTTTTTCCCCCACAACATTTTTAAACAGTTTTTCAAAGGCCCTTTGCACCTCCAGCCAAGGGAGCCCGTTCCTCCTTGGAGCCTGAACCTTTGCATAGATGGGCTCATGAATCCATCCTTCGAGCCTATGTCCACGGCCCACATCAGGTTTGTAACTTGGAAGACCGTCTTCCTGGTAGCCATTACGTCTGCCAGGAGAATTTCGGAGCTACAGGCCCTGTGCACTGAGCCGAATTACATCATCCCTCACAACGATAAAGTTGAGCTCAGGACAAACAGGACATTTCTGCCAAAGGTGGTTTGAGTTTCACTTGAATCAGTTCATTACTCTGCCTGTCTTCTTTACTGAGCCATCCACTCCTGGTGAGTGAAAGCTCCACAGCTTGGAGGGGCATCACCAGCAGGAAAAGGGAGGTCATAATTCCACTATACAAGACACTAGTGAGGCCCCACCTGGAGTACAGTGTACAGTTCTGGAGACCTTACCTACGTAAGGACATAGACAGGGTAGAGAAGGTTCAGAGGAGGGCAACAAAGATGGTGCATGGATTGCATCACAAGTCCTATGAGGACAGGTTGAAGGCACTGAACACGTACTCCCTGGAGGAGAGGAGGAGAGAGGGGATGATAGATACATACAAGTATCTTACAGGAGGAACAGGGTGCAGGAATACACTATTTTTAGCGAAAAAGATGTTCCAGGACATGAGGGCATGGGATGAAGTTGGAGGAGGACGATTCAGAGGAAACGTGGAGGAAGAATTTCTTCACAGAACGGGTGGTGGACAAGTGGAACACCCTGCCAGAGGAAGTGGTGGGGGCTGAAACAATCACGGGATTTAAGAATGTATGGGATAGACATAAAGGAATTCTGGGGGTCAGGGGTAAGGGGCAATGGACTTCTAGGAAAACATAAACTGAACTTACAAGCTCAAATGGGCATACTGGGTGGGCCATAGGCCCTTATCTGCCGACACTGTCTATGTATTTATGTATGTCAAAAGAGCCATCTTTCACTACCTAGAGCGTACTAGACAGAGTCCAGAGGCTCTTCCACTCAGTTGGTCCTCACCTATGCGGATGTAGGCAGAGGAAGACCAGCTACCAAGAGAACTATTTCTCATTGGTTGGTCTCTTGTATTAGATTCTGCTATGAGAAGGCTGGTCAACAACCTCTAGTGGGGCTCAGGGCCCACTCCACCAGGGACACTGGAGCCTTGGTTGCAACAGCAAGGGAAATTTCCCCTACTGGATGTCTGCAAAGCAGCTACCTGAAAATCTGTGCACACCTTTGTGAAACACTACAGTTCGGATGTGCAGACCAGATCTGGTGCCAGATTTGGCAGGGCGGTTCTGCAGAGCCTCTTTCCTGAGTAGGTTCTCTGCCCACCTCCCACTTGGTACTGTTCGGTAGTCTGCAAAATAGTTTCTGATGCTAAAGGACTCCAGGGGTAAGAAGAAAAAATTATTCACCGCAGTAATCTTTCTTCCAAGGGGTCCTTTAGCATCAGTAAGCTCCCACCCTTCCTCCCCATTCACTTGACGGAAAAGGGCTTTTTATGTCACCTTTTACCAAATTTGGAGTTTTTTTATTAACAAGTTTTTAGCTCATGTTCTATTTCCTCTTGTGTGGACATTTGCATGTTTTTTGAATCCTATTGATTCTTTCTCGGGACATTTGCCTAGTTTTTCCTCAAACATTCTGAAGCCTTGAACAGCTCACACCCCCTCCTGTCTTTTGATTGGCTTGGCCCTAAGCTCATTTAAATATCTCTTAAAGGCACACCTCTGGGGCAGTTGCACCTAGCCAGCTAAGTGCAAAAAAGTTGCTGATGCTAAAGGACCCCTTGGAAGAAAGAAGATTGCTGTGGTGAGTAATTTTTTCTTCTATCGTACCAGCCAGGCACAAAACTCTTATCTCCTATGCTGGCACCAAATACTATAACAAGTTACCCCACGATATCCAGTCCTGTAATTCCATGAACTCCTTCAACTGCTGATGCCACTCCTAGTCCCATAGTATAACTCAGCCGGGGGCTTTTCCGTTCTCTCAATGTCTTCCCGATCGCCAACCCCCCCTCCCCACTGTGTGGTTACTGCACTTTCCCCTTCTTTTAGCACTTCTCCCGCATTTGTCTTCACCTACTTTTCTTAAAAATTTTAATTATTCGTTGTTCTATTTGGAACCGCACCCTCCTGCCATTCTTGTATTTTATTACTTGTATGCCCTTGTGTTTTCATAATTCTGTTTCTCTGTTGTAGCTTATTTTTGTATTCTGTATTCTACGCTGGATGTTTGTGACAATGGGCATTTTTGCTCATGTACTTTTCAAACAACATGAAGTGTTGCTGTATTCTGACAAATGCAGTATGACTGACCGGTTCAGCTGCCCCAGAGAACAAGGAGTTAAACTCTATGCAAATTCGTAGAACGTCGAGCTCTGTTTTCAAACCACCATCCTCGGTATGTTCTGGTAACTGATCAGATTCTTTACTCTGCTTGCCAGTGAAGATGCCTTGGAGATTGCTCCTCTTCTTCTCGGTTCAAGAGTATAAATCATGAGTCTTTAACCACTGTTTTATTTTTTTCTAGTGTGTTTCTACTGTTTTTTTTCAAACCGCTGTCCTCTGTATACCATAGTTTCCTGGTTGCATAAGTGGTTTGGTGTCCAATCTGTTCCAACGACCATGAGGAGACCGGACCATTACTTTTCTTTTTTAAAGTAAGCTTTGTTTCTATCTTTCTTTAGCTTGGGTACCGGTGTGCGCACCCCTGACTAACCAAGTTTTTTTTCTTGTCTTTTCAACCGATGCTGAACCGCTGGTTGTCTGGCTTCGTCTTCTCTCTTACCCGGTCTAACTAAGCCACCGGGGTAGAGTGTTTAAATTTGTTTATCCGGGCCTAACTAAGCCAATTCGGATAAAATCTCTCTTTGGGCACCGCTTAACCGGACCGACTAAGCCGTTGAGTTAAGCAATAAATTTTAGAGGTTATGTCGCAGAAACCCAAGAGAAAAAACGGTCCCACTAGGTTTCAACATTGCACCAAGTGCGGTGACCAATTTGCTAAAGCTAACCCACACTTAATTTGTCTGTATTGCTTGGGTTTCAACCACTTGCAAGCAGACTGAAATTTGCAACAATTTCCTCAATAGGAGACTCTGTAAGCTTTGGGAAAGGATGGAGAAATCATCCCAGGATGTCAGGTCCGGTTCAACCGAACCAGCCGGTCCGGTTACTGAATCTACCAATCAGGATGAACATTCGTCCGCTAAACAATAGTCTGACTCAACCCTGGATACTGTACCATCCAAAGAGTCTGGTTCGGAACTGCACGAGCAAGCGGTTGCGCTTGCAACTGCTGAGGAACTCACTAAAGCAATTCAGATTGTTCAGTCCCTGCAGTCTGGTTTCGGTGAACCGACTCCGCGACTGGTTGAGCAGTCACCGGTTCAGGAGCCTGCTGGTTCAACTCCTTCTGGTCCAGTAGACTCTGAGGAGCACTACAAGTCGGATTATGAGTATGATGCTGAGGATGAGTATGAAGGAGAACCTGTTGAACCCGATGTTTCCCCTGATCATCCTGAGTATGAGTCTCCTCCTCAGGACCCTTCAGAAGCTACCTCCTATTTTGCTTTTATGAGACAGGTAGTAGAGACCCTACAGCTGTCTGTCCAGGAGTCCAGACAGGAGGAAGATGAGGATGACTGCAGGGAAATGATGGACCTCCCTGTTTCATGGGGGCTTTCCATCCCCCCCATACACAAATCCCTGAAGAGGCAAACCCTCGGGTCCTGCAGACCCCTTTCTCTGTTCCTCCCTTGGATAAAAAGATGGACAGGAAGTAAGTCCTGGCTGGGAGTGGCACTGAGTTTCTTTCTTCCCGTTGCAGTCATGTGGGGGTTGTGCAGACTTCAGCCTGTGAGAAGGCTGGTATTCCCCTGGCTTCCTATCCTCCGGATAAGGATTCCAGGAAATTGACACCCTGGCTAAGAAAACCTATTTGACCTCTTCCCTGGGTATAAGGCAGGCCTCCTATATGGCCTATTCCTCCCGATACCAGAAGTCACTGTGGGAATCAGTACAGCAGTTGGCTGAAAAAGCCTCTCATGAATTTGTAGCTGACCTTCAGGAGCTGGCCAACAAGGGAATCCAAGCATCGGTAAGTCCCAGTTTCATATGGCTGTGGACTGCAGTGATGCAGCCTCTCGGGCTATGGCATCTGCCATTTCCCTCAGGTGGTTTTCCTGGTTGAGATGTACCAGCCTCTCCCAAGATGCCCAGAACAATTCTCTGGACATTCCCCTAACACAGAATTCGCTGTTTGGGGAACAGACAGAAGCATACATGAAGAAGATGAATGATTATAGGATGGCATACAAAAGTGCCTCTGCGAAGAAGTCTGCCACCCTTCAGAGGCAACAGACGAGGGGCGGGGCAGCCCTTAGCCCAGGCCCTTCCATCAGGCCCAAACTTTCCCTTCCTTTCAGCAACTCAGGGGGTAGTTCAGGGATCAAGGAAGGAGGGGTGCAGGCCGAGCTGCTTCCACCTCACACCCCTCTACTCCTGCTAAGCAGACACCCTGAGGGGTCTGCTCGGGCTGCCTCTCCAACCCCAGTAGGGGGCAGGCTGTCTTACTATCTCCAGGCCTGGCAGTACATCACTTCAGACAAGTGGGTCTTGGAGATAGTGGGTCAGGGCCTAGCCCTCGACCTCAAGTTCTTCCTCAAGCTGGGGGCAAGACCTTTCAGGCCTCTCAGCCCTTTAGAAACAGTTGTGCTGGAGGCAGAGGTTTCCACCCTCCTCCTTTCAAGGGCAGTGGAGCCTGTGCCTACTCAGCACAGGGGAAAGGGGTTGTATTCCAGGTACTTCCTCACCTTAAAGAATGGGGAGTGACAGCCCATCCTAGATCTCAGTTACTTG
Organism: Neoceratodus forsteri; assembly: GCA_016271365.2. Classification (NCBI taxonomy): domain Eukaryota; kingdom Metazoa; phylum Chordata; order Ceratodontiformes; family Ceratodontidae; genus Neoceratodus; species Neoceratodus forsteri. The sequence continues at coordinate 1,130,670,663 of CM028133.1, read as the reverse complement.
AACAGGCATCTTTCAGAACCAAAGTTGAGGATGACGATCTTGGCTACAATCCTACCCATCATAAGACAAAGGGACTGGCTGGCATCCCTGGACCTCAAGGATGCCCACTTTCACATACCAGTCAGGCAGTCCTGCAGAAGTTGGCTCAGATTGCGGCTACATTCAGGACATTATCTATTACCTATTCAGGGCCATGCCCTTCGGGTTGACCCCTGCACCAAGGGTATTCTCAGAGTGCCTAGCAGTGTTAGTGGCATTTCTCAGAAAGCAAGAGGTTTCTGTTTACCCTTACTTGGATGACCGGTTACTAGTAGGTTAGTCCTTCCAGCAAGTAGAGCAGTTTCTGGAACTCACACAGGTACCTCTCCAGTCCTTGGGTTTCTTAATAAACCTCAAAAAGTCGATGCTGACTCCTGTCCAGTTCCTAGATTTCATAGGGGCAGAACTGAACACTATCCAGGCAAAGGCCTTACTGCCTTCAGGAAGGGCTTAGGATCTCATTCAGCTGGCAGGTTCCTTCCACCTTTGGGTTCCTCGCCCAGCAAGGCATTTCCTGCAACTCCTGGGTCACATGGCCTCTACCACAGCTGTGGTCCCAGGAGCAAGGTTTCAGATGAGGGACATTCAGTTCCATTTGAGATCCTTTTGGTCCCAAAGGAAGGATTCCCTGTCAAAACTAATCCATGTATCTTCCTCCCTCCTGCAAGCCCTCCAGTGGTGGCAGGACATAGACAGTCTCGGAGTGGGAATACCCTTTTTCCAGCAGCTTCCCTCTCTGGTGCGGACAACAGATGCTTTCTTGCCTTGCTGGGGTGCACACCTGGGGGAGCACACAGCTCATGGGAACTGGCTAGCTCAGGAGTCTCAGTTGCACATCAACCTCCTGGAGCTCAGGGCAGTGTTCATAGCAGTTCAGGCATTTGCCAACCACTTGCAGGGGAAGGTGGTTCAAGTCAGAACAGACACCACCACCACAATGTACTATATCAACAAGCCGGGGGGGGGGAAGGGAGAGAGAGACAAGGTCCTCTCTTCTCTGCACAGAGTCCATGAAAGTTTGGAGCCTGGCCTACTCCTTGGACATCTCCTTGTTAGCAGTCCACTTACCAGGGAAGGACAATGTTCCAGCAGATGCTTTCAGCAGGATCAGCCAAGGCCGTCACGAGTGGTCCCTGAACAGACAAGTCCTCCTGTCAGTGTTCAGGAGGTGGGGGTACCAGAGATGGACCTTTCTGCAGCCCCATACAATCATCAGTTGCCTCTGTACTGTTCCAGGCCTTCTGTTTGGGGCTCAGTGCCCTTGGAGGCTCAGCTTCTGGATTGGACAAACTGGTTTCTATATGCTTTTCCTTCCTTTCCCCTGATCCTCAGGGTCTTAGTCAAGCTCAGGTCTCCGCCTGCAACCATGATCCTCATAGCCCCAGACTGGCCAGGCAACCTTGGTATCCTATGCTTCTCTCCCTGTCAGTGGCCAGTCCCATTCATCTCCCAAAGAGATACAACCTGCTGACATCAGCTCAGGGGAGGATCCTCTACCCCAATCTCGAGCCTCTCTCTGCCTCAGGCCTGCATCTTTCAGAGTGTGTCCTGGACATTCTAAGGATGTCCAGAAAGCCTTCCACTAGGAAAGCCTATTCCTCTGAATGGAAGAGGTTCTCCATCTGGTGTTCCCAGAGAAGTCTGGACCCTCAGCAGGCTGGACCTCCAGTGCAACTGGACTATCTGGTACACCTACAGTCCCTTTAGTTGCAGCCTTTTACCTTAAAGGTACATTTGGCAGCTGTCTCTGTATATCTGTCAGCAGAGAAGGGCCCTTTCCTAGCTGCACACCCATCTTCAATAAGTTTTTTAAGGGGCTGTTGCATCTCCATCCCCCTCACAGAGAGCCCACTCCAGCTTGGGATCTCAGCAGTTGCATAGGTCAGCTTATGCAGACCCCCTTTGAGCCCATGTCTTCAGCAGAACTCAAGTACCTGACCTGCAAGACTGTATTTTTGGTGGCTATCACGTCTGCCAGGAGGATCTGTGAGCTCCAAGCCCTGTCAGTAGAGCACAATTGCATTACTCCTCATAGGGATAAGATTGTCCTCCGGACTAATGGAAAGTTTCTTCCCAAAGTAGTCTGATTTCCACCTTAATCTATCGCTCTGCCTGTGTTCTTTACAGACCATTCCAGCTCAGGTGAATGCAGGCTGCACAGTTTGGATGTAAAAAGGGTCATCCGCTATTACATGGACAGGACTAAGGAACACAAAGTTGTTCCCAGTTGTTCTTTGCCTATGGGGAAGTAGGTAAGGACAAACCAGCAACAAAAAGGACCATAGCCAGATGGATTATGGCTTGAATTCAGTTCTCCTGTGGCAAACTAGGTAAGGCCCCCCCCCCCCTTTGGGTCTTAGGGCACATTCCACTAGGGGTACTGCTGCCTCAGTAGCAGCAGCTAGAGATATCCCCTTGCTGGACATATGTAAAACAGCCACCTGGAAGACTGTTCACATATTCACTAAGCACTACTGCCTGGATACCCAGGCTAGGAGTGATGCCTGGTTTGGCACAGTAGTGTTGCAGAGCCTATTTTCCAAGGAGGTTCTGTGCCCACCTCCAATGGGCACTGCTTGGTAGTCTGCATTTGTCAGAATACAGTTAGACTTCATGTCATTTGAAGAAAAAATTACTTACCATAGTAATATTGTTTCTTTTAATGGAATCTTGCTGTATTCTGAACTCCCGCCCAGCCTCGCCTACAGAACTTAGACGTGGAAAAAGTGGGTTCTGAGTTTTTCCTGTTTATTCTTCTCCCACCAGTAGGTAGTTGTGTTTCCTGGGCATCAGTGACTTGAGTCTTCTCACTGCCCAATTTACGTGTTGTGTTGCCTCTGGTGACATTTAGGTCTGGTTGGTAGTTTTCAAATTTCTGGCTATTGTTAGCTCCGTATGAATCTGATCAGTTACTAGAACGTAGCGAGGATGGTGGCGTGAAAACAGAGCTCGAGCTCAATGTTCTATGCATTTGCATAGAGTTTAACTCCTTGTTCTCCGGGGCAGCTGAACCGGACGGTCATACTGCATTTGTCAGAATACAGCAAGTCTCCATTAGAAGAAACAATATTACTATGGTACTGAAAGAAGAGGGTCTTTTCAAGGAAGGAGCCATTTCCAGCGTTGGTGCTAATCAGTGGAGATAGATTAGGTTTTACTTGGTCCCAAAAAGCATGGATTGTGTTTTCGGAAGTTTTAGTACCGGTTTTTCTTGAGAGAACCAGGCTTGGAGCCTAGCAAAGGAGTTGCTGAGTAATTGGTTAATGGAGGTGGTGATGTCACTGTGGGTGTAGAGGATGGTGTCGTCGGCATAAAGGAGTAAATGAACTGGCTTGCTGACTGTAGGGGGGGTTGTTTATGGAAATTGAAAACAAGAGGCCCTAGAATAGAGCCGGGGGGGGGGACACTCCACTAGAGATGTGATTAACCCTGAATAGGGTATTACTGATTTGAGTGCCTGTCTTCGATGACACAGGTAGTCTTTGAACCAGGCAAGAGCAAGGGGCCCGAGGCCAAGTGCCAGTAGTTTGGAAATTAGTAATTTGTGGTCAAGAAGGTTAAAGGCCTTAGTCAGATACACGAACACAGCACCAGTAACGTGTGCCTCATCCATTGCTTGGTAAATGGCATCAGTGAAAATAATTAGAGCGGTATCTGTGCTGTGACCTTTTTCGAAAACCAGGCTGCTCCGGGTAGGTGAGGTCGTGCAGCTGCAAGTAATCAACTAACTGGTGGTGGACAATTTTCTCTTGCAGCTTGGCTAGAGCAGAGAGAATCGAGATTGGGTAGTAGGTCTTGAGGGAGGTCTTTTTGCTGTTCTTGTGCAGAGGGATAACCATAGTCATTTTCCAGAGGACGGGCACAGTACTGGACTTGAAGTACAGGTTGAAGATTTTCGGAATCGGAAGTGCAATTTGGGAGGCAGCCAGTTTTAATGAATCTGGGGATAAGACCATCAGGTCCTGCAGATTTGTCGATTTTAAGAATGAGGAGTAACGTACACACATAATGGTGTGTGACCTTTTTAATGTAAAAAAGTTGCCACTTGGGGTTATTTTGGATCTTATTGGGGCCAGGATCAGTGTGTCCAGGAGGTCTATTTGGACAGATCACAGAAAAAATCACTGAAGAGTGTGGCAGTTTTGGTAGGGTCGGAGAAGCTGGTGCTGTTCAGAACAGTGGACATTGTTGGGGGATGGAGCGGCCATTGGCAGGGAGTTGACTGACTGCCAGAACTTTCTGGGGTTGTCCAGGTTCTGACACTGTTGAGATTTTAAGTACTGGCTCTCGGTTCTATGGATTTAATTGCTTACATTTGTTCCTTAAATACCTATACGTGTTTCAGTCTGAGATAAAGTTAGTTTCTTTGTACTTGGCCCAGTATGCTTCCCTTTTGCGCATGAGAACAAGGATGTATGAAGTGGGTATTAAGGATTAGAAAATGGGCTAGATACTAGGAGCTCTTTCATTGGCTGAGTGCCACAGCAGTGGGGGTGCATTAACTTTCCATAGACGCCTGGTGCAAAAGAAGTGCCAGTTCAGGGTGCCCCATTACTTAGAGTATCCTTGGGCCACCCCATATTTGCAAACTCGCCGGCCACCATTTTTTCTCTGCTTACCAAGCTACTGTAAACTCTGTTTTCAGTATGGCAAGATTTTACTTTACAAAAGCAGTTTCCTAAAGCGCAGTGACTAAAAGCTGAAGTAAACAAGCATCGTTTACTTAAAAAATGCAGCTAGGCTGTAAAAGTCTAAACTGTTCACTGAGAGAGAGAGAGAGACCGGTAGCTCATTTATGTACACGAGAGGAGCGCCACTTTCTTTATTTTTTGTATTGCAAATGCATGCCTATCTACACTACGGAAAATGAAAGTACCACTCCTATCAGTTAACCATAGCGCCTTTACTGCTTCCTGTTACCTCACCCACTCATCGTGCCTGCTTCCTCCATCTGTCCACTTGCCCTACTAGCTGTGGCAACAACTGGCAATGGAAAATTTAAACAGCAAACACATAGTCGGGAGGGGAGGGCAGCACCGAACCTCTCAGCTCACCTGCTCATCGCGTCTGCCTCCTCTGCCAGTCCTCTGGCTGCACCCCTCCCTTTTTTTTTTTTTTTAAGTTAACTCCGATTCTTTTACAGCACCCAACATTAAAAAAAAAAAATCCCCACTGGGCACTTATGCTATAGCAGCCACAAGAGTACCATCGGGTCCTCTGACCCTGCGCTAACTACGTACAACCAGCTTTTTTTTTTTTTTAAACTACAGCGACTTCCTCCAGGGTGGGTGGTATTGGGAAATACCGGACCTTCCAGGGGCTATAAGGCCCTCCGCCTGCAGCATGGGTACCTTATGCCCTTGGGCGGTCTGATATTTCCCAATACCACCCACCCTGGAGGGTATTATTGCTTACACATCTCGTGTTCCATGTCCAGCCAGGTGGCAGTATAAGATAAAGCAGACATGTTCTGCCCAGTAGTATAGGTGCAGGCGTGGAAGGGCTAAACCGCCATTTTGCTTAGGAAGGAATAGTTGCCTTAGTTTGTACCCCGCTCCTCTGCCCTCCAGTCCACACTGGGTTTTCCCTTTCCTGCTAACACCACTCATGAAACACTTTTTGCCCGCTCCTTTCTTAATCAGTCTAAGTGCAGTCCTGATGGGCTTGATCGAAAACTCATCTGCTTCTCCTCTCCTGCAGTTGCTCTTCCACTGACTCAGTTGCTTAACTTCTCATTCTACATCAGCTCTGTTTCTCAGTCCTGGAAGATTGCCAGAGTTTTTCTGCTTCCAAAGGGGGAGGACCCCTCCTCTCCTGGAAACTACCTCCCTATTTTCCTCTTCCCCGCCCTTAGTAATCTGCAAGAGAAGCTAGTCTACTCTAGACTTTTTTGACTACTTTACTTCCTCCAGTTTCCAGTCACCCTTTCAATCTGGTTTCTGGAAGCATCTTTCCACCATCTCTTCCCTGCTGCATGTCACTGACTTCTTCCTTTCTGGGATGGATCAGGGGCATATCAAAGCTGTCATCTTCATCAGTCTGGCCAAAGCCTTTGACTCTGTGTTACATTCTCTCCTGGATAAACTGAGCTCATTTAGCCTCTTAGCTCCCAATGCTGACTAGTTACTGTCTTGCCCAACAGGCCGCCAGAACTCTGTTCGGGTTGAAGGCGTGTTACCACCTCCCCTCCCCATCCGGGCTAGAGTTCCACAGGGTTCCGTCTTGAGCCCCATCCTGTTCTCCATTTTCTGTAATGATCTCCTCTCTGCCTGTGTCAACTCACATATACACATGTATGCAGATGATACTGCTGTCTTTGCCTCCTGTCCTTCTACACTTCAGTGGAAAACTTACTTCAGCAGTTTCCTGTGTTGATTCCATTCCAATCATCTCAAGGTCAACACACACACCAAAAAAAAAAAAAGTGTTTGTGACCTTTGGTTTTAGCTAGAATTGGCCAGGCTCTCTAGATCTCCCGTCTTCTCTACACTGGATAGCTCCACTCTTGAAGTGGTCCTATCCTTCAAGTACCTCACCGTGTGGTTTGACAGTAAGCTTGACTTCTCTGCTCACATCGGTGGTATACATGCGAATCTCCACCCTAGGCTTGGTGCTTTGTACTGTAACAGAGACAATCTGTCTCTGTCGGTCTGCGATGAGCTGGTCACCAAAATGGTGTTCCTGGTCTTTGACTATGCTGACATGGTCTATGGTAGAGCCCCCTCCACTTCCTTAGCCAGACTGGACACCTTCTGCTGTGCCTTTAGTCGCTTTGCGATTAACTCCCCTTCATGGATGCACCAGTGCACCCTCTATTTCTCCTTTTCTGTCCTTCCCCTACCTTTCCATCGCCAGTTGCACAGCACTTTCTTCATCTCCAAGTAACTTTAAGACCTATTTGTGGAGTATGGCTTTTATGATTTGATGTTGCTGAGATTACTGCTTTTATATGTGTATTGTCTGATTTGATCACTCATTTGTACAGCGCCTTGGTGCTTGAAAGGCACTTAATAAATAAAGTTTTATTATTATTAAGTACTGGTTTGGTTCCTGCCGTTCTGTCTCACCTCACTCCTCTCTCCAGTTCCTCTAGCTCCATGCTTCCTCCACTCAAGGAACCAGCAAACCTTTTTCCTTCCTCACCCCGTTCCTCTGCTGGAATTTCTGCCTTCTGTCATTTACCATTACTCTGGAATCTGCTTCCTCATTCCATTCGTCACTCCACCTCCTTAAAGTCCCTCGGGCGTCAGCTGAAACTCCTTAATCCAGCCACCTGCACCTGTTTTGACCGACTTTGCTTGGCTTGATATCGGTCTCAGTTCTCAGCTTGTGCTTGTACATCATATTTTGCACTTTATCCTTTTCTATGTTTGTACCAATTATGTATTCTTTCTGCTATTGTCTGCACTTTATCTGTATCATGTAAAGTACTATACTGTTATAGTGTTTACTCCTGTAACCCTTTCCCTGGACCGCACCTGGAAACGAGCTTTGGCTCAGTGTGCTTTTCAGGTTACCAGTTTTCAAATAAATGAAATTTGGTGTACGGTGCCTGTGCTGCCTAGATAAACAAAGATTTCCCAGTACCAGGCTGTCAAAGTGTGAGTAGGCACTACCAGGGGAACATTTTAAGAGGTTTGAAGCCCTTGGTAATGTTACCATTTGGATCACTTTAGTCCTTCTGGAGAGACTCAGAGGGAGGACCCCCCTATCATGAAAAGTCCTGACTCATTTGTTCGGTGTAGGGAGAGTAATTTTCCCTGAATGCTGAATCCTGAGTGTGGGCAACACTGATGTCCATATACTTCGGCTTCTGTAGGTCCCAGCAGATGGGGTGTTCCTCTGTTAAGGTCTGTGGGGGTTGAAAATGAAACCCCAGTGTTTAGGTTTTAGACATACATGTTGAGGCGATAGCTGGAAAACTTCCCAAACTGCAGCAGTAATTCGGACACCTCAGGGAGAGCCTCCGCTGGGTTATCAGGCTAGCATAGTTTGAAAGTCCCTGAAATGTTTTTCAAACAAGGTGTTGGGCTCATCTGTTGCTGGAAGCACTCCAGAGACACAGATAACTGCCTGTTTAACAGCAAGAGTACATTGTAGCCATTTTTAGAACATGGTGATGTCATTGAGCAGTAAACTGTGCTTGACTCCATGTAGTTAGGAACAGCTTGTTCCTTGATGACATCACAGTGCTCTAAAAATGACTGTAATGTAGTCTTGAACCGGGGGTGGATTTACCAGTAGTTACTCTAACCCCTAGGTGCATAATGAGGCCCTCAGGTGTAGCTGAGGGCCTCAAGCTCCAGGTACAATTCCCTCCCTGCCAGTATCTCAGACACCCCCACAATCTCTTGCTTTAAAACTACCCCCCGGAACCACCTTTTCACTACTCGCAGCTGTTGCTGTTACTAAGCTATCTTGCTCACTCTCTGACAAAGCCCCTGTTGGCTTTTCAAATCCTCTACCTTCCCTACCCTTGGTTCCTTTTACCTCCACTAAAACACACTGTATTGATATCCTATTTTTTTTTTCTGATGTTCTAGTTATTTCCCTGAACAATGTTAACTTCACCAGTCCTGTATGCGGTAAACTCTTCTCATTTGTCCTCCTGTATCCTCAAAAAAACTGTGCACTGTTTCTCTGTACCAAGTTGTTATGACTGTATTGTCCTCTCTGTGACGAGGTACCTTTGCAAACGAGCCTCTGGCTCAAAGGTTGTAAACTGATGCTTAATAAATAAAAAATAAAACTACTGGTAAATCAACTCCCAGGAGTACCTTAATGCTGTTGTAAAAAATGAACAGATATATAGAAACCATGCTATACATTTTTGTTGTATTTATAATTTTTAGAGTTTTTTTTTTTTTAATTTACCAACTGTAATTTGTTGCTTTTTAAGAAAAATACTCCCTTTCTGTTACCTTTTCTCTTACTTTGGAATAAAACTATTCTGGCTATGACATGAATATGGTAGTAAGGAAAAAAAAAAAGACTAATACCCAACTCAACTGCCATAACCTCCTCCCTGGGAACAGGAAAGTGGCCAAGTGGCTACAATCCCCCTGCTGCCTTCAGAGCACTAAAAAAGAAAGGGTGATCAGCTTTAGTTGTCTGAAACATGCTAACCACCCCGATGGCCAAGAGGCAATGGATTGTGCTGTCGTGCAGGTGACCTGGGGTGAGGAGGGAGCTCAGGTGGCCACGTTTGCCTTTCAGTATCAAGAAGGTGGTGCTGGTGGGGTAATGGGGCTACACGGCAATCAGAGGAGAGACCCAGGACACTTTCGAGGGATGGGGTGCACATGATAATAACTTGGGGATTATTGATTCTCCTAGAATGTTTTTCTTGTTGTACTGCTGTGCATGTGTGGCAGTCCTGTGTTGTTATAATAAAACAATTTGCATTTAATCTTTAACACAAAAAAGCTTAATTGTAGATAGAACAATATGTGCCCACTGCCTACAGCAGATAACTCCTCTGAAATGTAAATGTCAGCCTGACAGTTTCTTTTAGAATGCTTCACAACAGTCAACCAACTCCTTCTCAGTGCAGTTTAAATAAGCCACTGCTAGGCAAATTTAGATTATGAATTACAATGAAGAAGGGAAAAGGTGAACCACTAGGAATTTATTTTATTTATTAGTTTTTGTTGACCGGGTGGGTGCATTAGGCAAGAACTTGCCCATTTTCAAGCACTACCCGGGAGGGTACAAGATACAGTACATTCAACAAGCAAGACATCTGAGGAATACAATCGGCTATTAAAGTTATACAACAGATCCTTGCAGAATATACATAGGAAATACAGCATACATGTTTAAACAAATAAGATGCAGACAGTTTTGAGTGATTAACACAGCTATCCTTGCAGGGATAGAGTGGGTATAAACTAACAGGTAGTACACATCCACACAGGGAAGGAAGGGAACAAAATGACGAACAAGCACAGTGCACAAGTTCCAGGAGCCAGGCAGTAGTAGATAGGTGTGTACTGAAACAAGGGCCAGGGTAGGTTAGGAGCAGTCACAGGAATCAAGTGCATAAAGGTAGGAGAAAAGTGCAGACTTGGAGGGGTGAGATAATGAGCACTTGAGAGTGGGAGGCAGAGTTCCAGAATTTAGGGGCAAAGTGAGTGAAAGCTTGCTCACCCATTCTAGTAGAACAGAGCGGAATGGAGAGTTGTAAGGAGTTAGAGGACCTAAGTGGGGGGGGGAGGCACAGGGGTGAGCATCACCCCAAGACTGCCAGGGTGAGGGTTCCTAGTAATAGAGTCAGTGAAGCAGCCCAGAGAGTAGGACCATAGATTTTAGAGGGGATAGCCAGTTTAGGGAGGAGTACGGGAGGCAGTGGTGCGTAAGGCGAGGGGCCGATAGGGCAAATCTGCAGATATTATTGTAAGTGGTGTCCCATTTACGAAGAATAGAGACGTTGGCATGAGAAAAGATAGGGAGGGAATACCGTAGCCTTGGGAGCAAGACACCTCTGGCCACAGAGATCCTGGCAGCAGGGGTGAGGGAGTAGCGGACACGGTCAGCGGCACCTATCCTGATGTTGACTGACCTGCATACCTCGTTTATGTGGGCAAGAAGGTCAAGTGCAGGGTCCAGTGTCACTCCAAGGTATTTGAGAGAGTCGGTTGTCGTGATTGTAGACCAAGCAGGACACAGAATGCGAAGCTTAGGAGTCTCAGCATGAACTTTTCTGGTGGACCCGAAGAGCATGGCCTGGGGTTTTGGTAGATTGAGGACTAGGGAGTTAGAGGAGAGCCAGGATTGAATCTGTTGGAACGCCGATGACAGGTGAGTATTCAGGTCAGCGACTGAGCGAGAGGATGCATAGAGCACCAGGTTGTCGGCGTACATGATGGAGCGAGAATGGGTAAAGGAAGTAGAACTATCATTTACAAAAATTGAGAATAACAAAGGTCCCAGAATGGATCCTTGCAGTACGCCACAGGACATAGGAGCTGAGGAAGAGAGGACCCTGTTGAAGGAGACAGATTGAGATCGGCCAGAGAGATAGCTGCTGATCCAGGATATTGTGGAACTGGAAGCACCAAGAGAACGCAATTTCTAGGGACGTGGATACATCGTTCAATCCACACTTACTGGCAGGTTCCTTGCTGCTTTAAATGTTGCCGGAAGGTCTTCAAGCTGGGCTCCTCCCACCCACCCGGGTGGTAAAATCCTCGGCTCCGTCCCATGACACCAGATCTTCCTTACAGCTGGAAGCTCATTTCTCCTTAGCGCTTGAGTTTTAGGCCTGGATCCACACTCTTCGTTAACCTGAAACTAATTCTGAAGTTTACAAGACTCTGGTCCTCGTCTTCTCTCACGGCTGCAATGGACAAATTGACTCCCGGCTTTCGTCAGTGCCCCTGTGGGAGGAAGATGTCCCATACTGATCCGCATTCCATGTGCGTTTACTGCCTGGGACTTGGCCACGATTCGCAGGCATTGCAGCTCCTTCTCGGCTTTGATCTTGGAGGACCGCGCTGCTCGACTTCTTCTTGGGCGCCTGAAAAACGGTATCTGCCGGTCAAGTCGAAGGAGGCCCGTTGGGCGGTGTCTGCGGCGGCGGGCTCCGCAGAACAGTTGGAGCAGATGATCGCCCTTGAGGAGGAGGCGGCCCAGGCCACTTTTTCTTCTTCCTCGGCCGTGGCATTTATCCCGATGTCCTTGGGCTCTTCCTATACAGCTTTCTTTAAGGAGCTTAGTCAGTTCCTCTCCACCAAGGGAGAAGGACCATCGGGACATTCCAGTCGGTCCAAGAAGAAGGACTCTAAAGGTAAGTCCCGCTGTCGATGTTCACGGGAACGGGAGAGATCCCCTTCCCCGGACCGTCGGCTTTTGACTTTGGTTAAGGTTGCGGCTAAGGTCACTGGCTTCATGGTGTCCCCGTCAGGTCAGCAGGCCGAGACAACCATCGGTGTGGTTGAGATTTTTCTTGACTCGTCGGACGGTTTGTCGACTGGTGATGCTGACAACCCTATTTCACCGGTTTCCCCGGTGATTACCGAGGACTTACCTGTGCCTCCTATGCCGGAGTCCCCAGTTAAGGTCCCTGTACCGAAGGAAGGGCAGGTTTCTCCTGTTCCCCCTCTGACCTACCCTCCGAATCCCCGAAGGTCTCAGTCTCGGTCCTCTTCCAGGTCCAGCCAGTCCCGCAGACATCTGCGGTCTCGGTCTCGGCACCATGGAAAGCGGCGCTGCCGCTCATCCTCTTCGTCCTCTTCAGAGAATAGGCTCCGGCGCAAGTTGCGTCGGCGCTATGAGGACTTGATGTGGCAGCAGCTCTTACTATCTGGTAACAAGCAGACTCCATCGCCTTCTCTGGCCATTAAGTGGCTGTCACCAGAGTGACCGAAACAGCCCCTCGTAGTAGTCAAGGAGCCGCCACCGGTACCGATTTGTTCGGTCGAAACCGGCTGCTCCACCCATTGTGGTGGAACCTTCGCCTCCACAACCTAAGATTGGGGCTCCGACCAAGGATTCTCGGTTGAGTCAGGGCTTGCCCCATAGGTTGTTGGTCACCCTCACTCCCGATCAACCTCGGCAGGTGGAGGGTGGCTCAGGCGCTCGGCAGCTGTTCAGACTCCTCGGGAGTCTGACGACGATTCCTCCCTTTTCTCCAGGCCGGTTGACTTGGAATCTGCAGGGGGTCAGTCGGTAGACGAGAGCTCATCCTCGTTTTTGGGAATGCTTCGACTCATCTCAGAGTCTACTGGGATGCAGCTTGAACCAGTTCAGAAATGGCCCCGGCTCTGGAGTTGTGGCAGCGGCCAGCATCTTGTCCCACACCTTCAGCCAGGATGGCTCGAAAGTATGCGGTCCCGTCCAGTTCACTCTCTGGTTTCTTGGAGCACCCCTCTGCGGAACGGTTAGTGACCGATGGTGTTTTCCAGCATTATGGGAACGCTTGGGATGTGGACAAACCGCCTGATAAGGAATCCAAAAAGTTGGATTACTCAGGGTGGAAGGTATACGCTGCTTCCTCCTTAGGCCTTCATCAGGCTAGTTCATCTGTTCTGATGGCACACTTTTCACACGCCCTTTTGGGCTCCCTGGATGAGGTGATTCCTCATCTCCCGGCTGACCTTCAGATGACGGTCAAGCAGGTGCAGAATCAGGGAAGGGCGGTAGCTAAACAGCAGCTCCAAACTTCATTGGACATTGCTGATACGTGTAATCGTTCAGTAGTGGCCGCAGTGGCGATGCATCGCAGAGCTTGGCTGTGGATCTCCACCTTCACGGCTGATACCCACCACAAGTTGGCAGACGTTCCCTTCCTGGGTACTGACTTGTTAGGGCCCGGGGTGGAGGATCATCTCCAATGGATCTAGAAGTCCAGTGCCACCTTGGACTCTGTCGCTTCTGCCCAGAAGGACAAAGGCCGCCAGCAGCAGCGTAAGCCCTTTTGTCCTTCAGCCCCTGCGGTACGTCCGGCCCGGCAACACCAGCATCATGGCCAGCAGGCTCACGCTTGGTGCCCCAAAGCCAAGCCTGCTGCTTCCTCCAGCAGGAGGCCTGGAGGAAAAGGCCCAGGCGACTCCTCGGCCGGCCCTTCCTCCAGGCCTGCCCAGTGACGGGTTGAGGGGTGTCGCCCCCAACCTCGTCACTACTCCCTGGGTTCCCCTGCGGGGGGACGGCTCTGCCACTTCCTTTCCGCCAGGTCTGTTATCACCACGGACCGCTGGGTGTTAAGTGGTAGGCAGGGATCTGCCTCTGAATTAAGTAGTTCCCTCACCACGGGGGCTCAGGTTCCACAGCTCTCTGTCGGCTCGCTGTTGAGCTGACATTGCCTTGCTTCTCCAGAAGGAGATGATCAGCAAGGTGGCGGACCCCTCCAGACCCAGGGTTTGTGTCCAGGTACTTCCTGCTCCCAAAACGGACTGGGGCTGGCGCCCCATTCTCGACCTTCACGACCTGAACAAGTTCCTAAGGTCTCGCACCTTCAGGACACGTTCTTTCATGTCCCAACCCATCCGTCTCATCAGCGATTCCTCCACTTCAGAGCAGAGGGATCCCTTTATAAGTTCCGGGCCATGCCCTTTGGCCTCTTTCCAGCTCCCAGGGTCTTCACCAAATGCATGGCAGTGGTGATAGCATTCCTGCGGTGCCGAGTGGTCCGGGTGTACCCTTACCTGGACGACAGGCTGATTGCAGCCCCCTTCAGGGTGGAGGTGGAGCAGTCCAGGGATCTGGCCCTCCAGTTCTGCTCTCAGATTGGCCTCCTCATCAACAAGGCCAAGTCAGAACTCGTGCCATCGCAGGCGATTCAGTTAATCGGGGCAGAGCTCGACTCTCTTCGAGACAGAGCCAGGCTCCTGGCGGACAGGGCCGAGGTCCTTTCCTCCTTTGCCCAATCATTTCTGGTTGGGCAATTGCGCCCTGCCTGGGACTTCCTGCGCCTTCTGGGTCTCATGGTGGCCTGCACCAGCGTGGACCGTTGGGCCCGCTGGCACATGCGTTCCCTGCAATGGGGGCTGGCCCGCCAGTGGTCACAGCGCTCTGGTCCTCTGGACCAGCCAGTGATGGTGACCCGGGAGATGTGGAATGGCCTATAGTGGTGGCTTGTTCCAGCTCATCTGCAGGAGGGTATCCCGTTCGTCCCCCCAAGCAGAAGACCACTCTGACGACCAATGCCTCTCTGAGTTGGGGTGCCCATCTTGGGGAGCTCAGAGCCCACGGCCTCTGGTCCCTTCAGGAGTCTTGATGCCACATCAACCTGCTGGAGCTTCGAGCGGTCCGACTAGCCCTCACTGCCTTCGCTCCATTGGTACGGGGTCAAGTGGTCCAGGTCCACTTGAGGTGAGGCAGTATGGCGCAGTGGTTTAAGGCTCTGAGCTGCAAATCTGGAGACCTGGGTTTGAATCCCACAGCCCCCACTTGCATACTGTGTGACCCTGAGCAAGTCACTTAACTTCCTCATGCTCCCAGGTTGCACCTGCAAACAAGCTTTCAGCTTAATGTGTCTCACCTGGTAAAATAATTGGTAAAAAAAAAAAGGTCCAGATGGACAACACCACGACCATGTACTACCTCAACCGACAGGGCGGGACGCACTCCTTGCCCCTGTGCAAGGAGGTTCTCCGCACTTGGTCTCTCATGATCTGCCTGGAGGCGTATCTCCTAGCCATCTATGTGGCAGGAGCCTTCAACAGTCTGGCCGATGCCCTCAGCCGGATGGGCTCTGCATCTCACGAGTGGTCTCTCCTGCCGGAGGTAGTACTAGATCTGTTCTTCCATTGGTGCACCCCTCAGGTGGACCTGTTCGCCTCCAGGGAGAATGCGAAGCTGAGGCTGTTTCATGCCCGCCCCCCTCAGCAGGGCTCGCTGCAGGGAGATGCCTCGAGGCCGTGGACCCCGGGCCTCTTCTGCACCTTCCCTCCATTTCTCTTGATCCACAAGGTGCTTCTCAAGGTGAAGAGGGACAAAGTGCAGGTGATTCTGGTAGCCCTAGACTGGCCCCACCAGTACTGGTACCTAGATCTCCTCAGCCTCAGCTCCAGGCTCCTGAGACGGCTTCCAGCCTGCCAGGACCTGCTCTCAGTTGACAAGGGGAAGGTTCTCCACCGGGACCTTAAATCCCTGCACCTGATGGCCTGTTTCCTGAGCGGCTAGAGTTCCAGGCCTTGGGTCTTTCCGACGAAGTCCTCAACGTAGTTGAGGCGTCCCATAAGGAGTCGACCAAAAAATGTTATGCCTTCAAATGGAAGAGATTCTCCATTTGGTGTCAGGACAAAGGGTTGGACCCTTCTTCCTGTTCCTTGGCTAGCATTCTGGACTAACTGTGGTCCCTTTCTCAGCTAGGGCTTCGGTCGACGACCCTTAAGGTGCACCTGGGAGCCATCTCTGCTTACCGGGCACGAGCCGGCAAGCAGTCGGTGGCGCAGGAGAGGGTGGTCGGGCGCTTTTTCAAAGGCCTTGATCACATATCCCCTCCAGGGCGAGAACCTCCGCCTCCGTGGGATCTACTGCTGGTATTGGCTAAGCTCATGGGCAGGCCATTTGAACCGATGCACAGGTGTGGCATCTCTCACCTGTCATGGAAGACCGCCTTCTTGGTGGCTATCACGTCAGCTAGAAGGATGGGGGAGCTCCAGGCGCTTTCCATTAAGTCTCCTTATCTGGTCTTCCACAGGGACAAGGTTGTCCTGCACCCCCCCCCCCGAAATTCCTTCTGAAGGTGGTGTCGGAGTTTCACCTTAACCAGGTGTTGACTCTGCCGGTGTTCTACCCTAATCACACCTCGGAGGCCGAATACAGGCTACATACCTTGGACCCTAGAAGAGCGCTCTCTTATTATAAGGAGCGGACGGCTGAAGTTCGGGGAGAGGTTCGCCAGCTGTTTGTCACCTACGCTTAAGCTGCACCTGGCAGACCTGCAGCCAAGCGGATGATAGGCAGGTGGGTCACCTCCTACGTAGATCTCTGCTATAGGTTATAGGCATGGAGCCTCCCAAAGGGATAAGAGCTCATTCTACCTGCCATACTGCTGCTTCGGTGGCTGCTTCTGGGGACGTCCCTATCCAAGAAATCTGCAGGGCTGCTACCTGGAAGTCAGCACACACCTTTATTTCCCATTACCACATTGACCTAGAGTCATGCTGGTTTTGGGACCTTGGTTCTCTAGTCCTTATTCCCTAAGTAGGGGGTGCGCACCTTGCCTCCCTCCTCCCGGAGAACTGCTTGGAGTCTTCCAATAAGTGTGGATTAAACAACATATCCACTTCCCTAGAAATACAGGTTACTCACCTGTAACTGGAGTTCTAGGAGTGGTATACGTTGTTCATCCACACAACCCTCCCGAACTCCCCGGCTTAGCGCAACCTGTTTTTCAGTGGGCTAGATCTGGCGTCATGGGGTGGAACTGAGGGTTTTACCACCCGAGTGGGTGGGAGGATCCAGCTTGAAGACCTTCCGGCAACATTTAAAGCGGCAAGGAACCTGCCAGCCAGTGTGGATGAACAACATATACCACTCCTAGAACTCCTGTTACAGGTGAGTAACCTGTATTTATGAACTGTCGGGGTGGCTAACCAGGTCACAAGCCTTGGTGAGGTCAGTGAATACGACACCAGTAAGCAGGCCTTTATCCATGTTGGACTTTATCTCACTGGTTAGTAGAGTAAGGGCCGTAGTAGTGCTGTGCCCTGCCCTGAAGCCATGTTGAATCGGAGACTGTAGGTTAAAATTTTGTAGATGGGCAGAGATCTGTTGGTGCATAAGTTTCTCCAGAGTCTTGCTGAGGGTTGGAGCAATGGGGCGATAATTGGACAGAAGTTTAGGGTCCCCTCCCTTAAAGACCGGAATTATCTTGGCAGTGTTCCAGGTCAGTGGCACTGTGGCGGTGCAGATGGGCAAGTTAAAAAGTCGAGGAATAGGGGTGGCAGGGAGCGGGGCACCCAGCCTCAGGATCTGGGGTTCAGTACCATCCGGCCCAGCATTACTGCGTGTGGGAAGTGACTGAAGTCCAGGCACAAGCTAGGGGAACGAACCAAGGCTGGAGGAGTACCGGGTAGCCCTGTGGGAAGGGGCAGGGTGACACAAGCTACAGGAGGGGGGATTTTGGGAACCTCAGTGAAGACTGAGTTGAAGGCATTTGCAATAGTCCTGGCATTGTTGCAAATGGAGTCATTTATTAGCACGTCCTTAGAAGTAGGTGGAATTGAACCTAGGACCTCTAGCATTCCATGCCAGCAACTGGAGCTCCCTGCAGCTGTGAACCATGACTCGGAGGCAGAGTTACTGGCACGGAAAGCTAGAGGTCCTAGGTTCAATTCCTAGCGGTTCACCTTTTCCCTTCTTCATTGTAATTCATAATTAGGGTTTCCGGTTTTAGATGTTTGAGTCAGGAAAAAAGGTGTTTATTTTTCAGCTTTTCTCGCACCCTTTTATAGTAGCAAAATTCTGTGTATTTTGGTGCAAATATAAAAAGCAATAGACAATTTCAGTATATTTCAGTGTTATTTTTTTTAAAAGGCACTGTGTGCACTGTTTATGTTGAATAAATATCCAAAGTAATTAAAATTTCACATAACCCTATTATTAGCACATACAGCAGCAACTTTAAATGCTGAATTTGTTATAGTAAATCATGCAATGCATTTTTAGTGCTTGTTTTGACATTTTCCTTGTCTCTTTCCTGGCAGTAAATGTCCTTATCTCTGAAAAGGCCCTCTCTACATTGGCATTTGAGACAGGCAGTGCTAGAATTGACAGAACACACTCACTCAGTTCTGGCCACTGCTTCATTTTTCCCCTCCAAAATGTGTGCTCTTCTAATTCACTGTTAGCTGGCAATGGTTCTGCAAAGTACTCGTCAAACTGTACACATAATAATTCAGCATCATGTTTGTTAAAAGTATTAAAAATAAATACATAATTTTCAAAGTTAGAAGAGAATTTGTTTTTTCTAAGTGGGTCAAACACTTAAACGGAGTACCAGAGAGAGGATTCATTTAATTCAAATCCCATTGTTGGATTTGGGATATTTCTAGACATTATAGCCTGCCATTTGTCATACATAGCTGTGTGAAAAATGTTAAAGCTCTCTTCCAGTACTTGCTGGCTTTCCAGCGGCAGACACCCAAGAAGTACACTTGCAGCCGGTCCATACCCAGAGCTGCCTCCATCAACTTTGCTCTCTAACAGAATTTTAATGCTCACTCCAACTATGTTGAATTCTTGATGGACTTGTGTGTGTTCAGACTCAAGTTTTTTCATTATATCAATCAGTGGTCTCATATTTTCTGTAAGAAAGTTTAAAACCCAATACACAGTGTTCTTTTTGATGTCCGTGTCTACATGCTTTCTAATTTTATCACATTTCTTCCCTTCAGCATCTGCACTTAATAAAAAGATTGTAAATGGTCTCCACACGTGTAAGCAAGCTTTCCACAGCCTCTATCGCAAGAATACCAATCACTAGTGTAACGCTGGTATCACCTTTTTGTTTCACCTCCCTAGGCGTGAGCACACTGCAAAGTACTTTCTCTTAAGCTCTCGTGCATATTTAAATAGTGCTCCAGAGTGCAAAATAAAGTTCACTACCTTTTCATGACGTTGGATGATGATATTGTAGCCTTCAGTACAGGTGACATGGATCTCGAACAGGGAATGCCTTGAACTGCGGGTGAGCTCTCCGTAAATCATAACACAATTTTTTCATACAGCTGGCACTGTCACTACATATGCAAACAACATCCTCCCAGGTCTTCCCATAAATATCCAGCACCTTTTGTGTTAATGCAGCAATTGACACTGCATTGCAACACTCAGTTACCTCTAGGTCTGCCATAATGGTACGCCGACCCCAACCCTTTAATCTGTCAGCAAAAGTAAACATAACAGCAACAGCTGGGTCGCCATGCATCTCCGGCGTTTCATCAGTTGTTACAGAAATCTGTGTGCCATCTAGCATACCAAGAATGTGCTCCATGTCTGCATCGAATACCTCGGGTAGATACTCATCATACATTTGGCCAGATTTAGGCATAGTTCGTGCAGCAGGTGCCCGCTTGAAAAGATCACCAAGAGGACAGTCTGTTTGATGCAGGGTGACACCCGACTGTATCATTGCTCTGGCAAACTCATGAGCGATGTCCCGTTCATCCTCTCTTTTTCGCTTAAAACAAGTAATGGTTTCATTAAAAGAAATCTGGCTTAGGCAGTGATCCTCATTCTCTAGTGGCTGCTTCTGCTGAACGTGAGTTTTAGACAGAACATGCTCAGCCAGCCGACTCTCAGTTTTACCGGGCACAAGCGGCACTGTAACTCTGCAGTACTTGCATATTAGTGTTCTCTTGCCGTGGAGAAGCTCGACAATAAAATCTTTGTGTTTTGCTGCATACCTTTCAGCCGTTTTAGATCTTCGTGGCATTTTTGAATCAGAAACCGATCGCAAGCACCAGGGGCGAGTGAAAGGGTAATGCTAAATGCCAAAGTACAAAACTGAGCTAAATAATGGTACTGACAACGTGCAGTTCGATAAAGTCAATAACATCTAATTGATCGTGTTAAGATTTGATTAATTTGCGCTTGATGGCAGCTAGAGTTAAACAGAGAGCTGATGATTGTAAACGGTAGTTGAGAGAGGTTAAGTTAAGCGACTGAGGATAAAATGAAATAAAACGTCTAGCAATTACCATTTACAATCATTATCACTATGTTTAACTCGGGCAAGCCATCAAGCACAAATTAATTACATCTGAACGTGATCAACTTCATGGCTCTTAATAAAATGATCCCCCCCCATTCAGATGTCCCCCTTTTAAGCTTTTAAGCATTTAGTAAACAGCGCAGTATTCTAAAGTTATCAATTTCATGGCTCTTAATAAAATGCCCTCCGATCAAATGTCCCCTTTTAAGCATTTAGTAAACAGCGCCTCTCAATTTTTTGATTCCTCTCTATTTTGCTAGGTTTATGGCACGGTAGTAAATAGCCACTGTTTCTCTCGAAGCTAAAAAAAAAAAAAAAAAACAGGAGAGAGTTCGCAAGGATGGGGTGATGGAGGCAAAAGGAGGGTGAATGACAGAGCAAGAAAGGTGTGGGCTGGAGTGCTATAGATCAGCCATCCCCAGCCGCTACACACGTCCACCGCTTTTCTGTTAAAAAAAAATCTAGCATTCTCTTCTCCTGCTGTGCCAATATTCTGAGACCAAGGGGAATTTTATTGGCTTTTACATTAACTCAAAAGGATTCTCTTCTCCCGCTGTGCCTATATTAGTTTGCGCCTCATTTCATATGGCAACTTTTATTTCTTGCTCATTATGTATTTCTTAATTGAATACAATTTGGATTCATTAATTTATGATTATTTGCTTGACTTCTGTGGCTAAAGTTTTATTTTGCCAACAGCAGCATACACATAAACAATCAATATCACATATGCTGTCAAGGGTGTGTGTGTGTGTGGGGGGGGGGGTGACACACAAAGTCGTTGCACCTCGAACTACTCCTTCTACCTGAGTCAGCAACAGAACAAAATGTTCAAAGTACTGTGGCTTTTGATATTTTTGCTATTTTCAAAGCATACTTTGTAGAGACGATTTTCGGTGCTTTTCGGTTATAACCGATTTGAAAAAAAAAAAGACGGTGGGGTTTTACCGGGTTTTATCGGTTTAAACTGGAAACCCTATTCATAATCTACACTTGCCTAGCAGTGGCTTATTTTAACTGCACTGAGAAGGAATTGATTGGCTGCTGTTCTCATGTATTCCTGTGGTTGCAAAGTTACGCAACACCTAGAGGAAGGGAATTTGAATTCGGAAGGAAGACCTGCAGCTGTGTGAACCATAACTTAGAGGCAGAGTTACTTGCACGGAATGCTAGAGGTATGAGGTTCAATTCGTAGTGGTTCATCTTTTCCCTTCTTCATTGTAATTCTTTAGAATGCTCGAAATTTTAGATGGAACTTGTTTTTCTCATTCTAGAGTATGGATCTGCTGTGCCTTGTCAATGACTCCTGCGTCCAAGAACACGACCTTTATTGTTTTGGTGGTTGCCCATGGTTTTATTGCACTCAAACATCCTTACTTTATAACTCTCAATTTAGAGCGATACATTTACATATTTACAGCACTGACCAAATTGTCCACCTACTTTATACATCATGTCAGAAACTGTCCTTGGATGCATTGTGTCTCAGCATTCTACCCCTGCACTTGAGTCACCACATTTCCTTTATGTCCTTGCCACCCTCAACCCCCCCCCCGGTCTTGTTTTGGCCACCAGGCCACCTCCTGCTTGAGAAGGAAGGTGGCCTCCTCCCACCAAACGCTTATCCCACCTCCAGTTTAACCAGTTGCCTTCTATATAGCCTCCCCCTATTTGAACATTGAAAATTTCTAGGCCTACATTTGAAAGGTGTACCCCATCTGTCCCGAACAACCCCTGGCAGTCCACTGTGATCTCTTGTGTGTGACACTATCGTGAAAGTTCCTGTTTTGGCCATTGCTCTCTCCTGTCTGTTCAGTGACTTTCTTGCGAGATCTAATGCCTTTGAATGACCCCATTTCTCCAGAACTGCCTATGTATGATTGCTGACCTTATAACTTTCACCCTGCCCCACATCTCCTGGATGCTGTTAATGTCCCTCAGCTGCATAAGGAGTTCTATCCAAGACATTTGTGCAAAGCCTTCCCTAATGTAGGACAAGCATGTCTGGGCATGCACCAGTCTTTCCTAGATGCCATAGATGTGGTAACAACTACACCCAGTGCATGCCCCTCAACCCAGACCAGGATACTGTCCCTCTGCTGACATTCAGACCCAGTTGCTGTCCTCCTGGCCACACCGCTGATAGTCTCTTTGCCAGATAAGTGTGTGTCCACACACCCACACATGCTGCTTAGAGCCCCCTCCTGCAAGATAAAAGGGAGTCACTTGTGCTGCAGTGTACATATGTGTGCTCTGTACCCGACTGATACCCATTTGTCAGTGCTCTGAATGACTTTTCCTGAGATACCTGCAGCAGATGCCTCTGCTCCTACTCCAATTCTAAAAGAATGCGTGTTGAACTCGGCTGGGTTCAGACCCACGAAAGCTATTGCTTTCTTTGACACCGCAGAGACCTGGTACGTAGTCACTGGCCTACCATCTTCATACATTGAAAGTACCCCTCTCCCACTTTTCTGACTACTACCAACTTCTGAACTGCTCTCAGAGAGCACAGCAGTTCCTTGGTGCTTGTCACTATCTGCACCAACACCCATTTTCCTCCTTGGTGTGTCTTGGATCTTTTGACATGTATGCCCAGCCCTTCTTCCCTTATCTTGACATCCTTTCACTGCACAATCCTGTCTGTTTCTTGGTCTGATGCCTCTCTGGCTGCCACCTTATTAATACGGAGTGCCCCTCAAAAATAATAAATTGAATGTGGTGGATAATGGCTGTGACTCATAACGGATAGAACATATGGAGGGTAGTGCTGCTCCAGTCACCTTCCTAATCAAACTAATTGTCATGGGCCTTCTGTCCTGTACCCTTCCCCTCAGTCTGGACCATCTAGTCATCGTCCCCTTCACTACCTTGGCTTTGCATAGCTCCGATGTGCCCCTAAGGTTGCTGACCTTTGAAATGGCTGCCAGGTGGGCAGCCGTTGAGGACTGTGCCATCCCTTTCTCCATTAGCTGAATGATGAACTGCATTACCTGCCATACTGGTATTGGCCAACTTACCCAGAGCTGGACCCTACTCAGAAACTCAAAATGCCCTGAGGGATGACTCGTAAGACCTCCGCTTACTAGGCGCTCAAGAATTTTCAAAAAAGGAACCCAGCTCTTTCATCCCAGTTTCCCACAGAAGTGGTGGTTTTGGCATCCTGTCTGTCTCCACATAGGGAGCAAACTCTCTTTACTTCTACAGCAGTTGTGTTATGGTAACCTGGAGTGTGCTTTGCCCATAATGCAATACTGGGTTTTGTGTAACTGAGCACTGGAATGCTCACCACTCTCATGACTGGGGATGACTTAGCTGCTTGCCTGTTCAGAACCTTTGCCACTTCCTGATTATCACACCAAAACCAAACCTTATTTGCCCATGCCTCCCCCAGTGTCAAGATGATAGCTAAAATAGGAACCTTCTCCAAGAGTGTGTCCTTGCACAGGCCTGCCACCAGCTACTGCTTTGGCCATGCCAAGACGATCCACTTACCTGCCCGAAACAGCTCCCATTCCTATGACACCAGCCACATCGATGTAAAATTGCAAGTCTGTGTTGTACATCCCGTTTGCTTGCCAAGTGGACCTGCCATTGAAATACTGACGGAAGCAATCCCACACTTCTATAGCATGGGGTACATCAGCCTCTACTGATGTGTTGATGACACAGTACTACAGTATAAGCAGCTAGAACCAATGTACCTGATGCTGTAAATGATCTGCAGTCAGCATTCAGAACCTTTCAACTAAAATTGTTGGCATCTAGCCGGGCTCAATGGCGTGGAGGGCTGAGGTATCCATGCCTTACCTCCTGTCATGCTGGCAACCTGTATTCGCGGTGCGAGTGTGTTGCCGGGGATCAACTGGGAAGGAGGAGGATTGAGCATCCCCAGGACAGCTCTCCTCGTCTGAAGGGTGGGCAACAGTAGTCTGTGTAAGCCTGGCCCCTAGTGGAGGCTAGGTTCTGGCACACTGATGCTGTAAGAGTAGGGAGCAGAGGCAAGGCTGTGCCATGCGTGCCGGGTACAGGAGCATGCACGGCACTGCCAGTGGCATTATTGCTGGTCTCCCCCCCCCCCCGCAGGGGGGGAATCTGGGGAAAATACGCCAGCAGTTGGATGATGGAGGGCACTCGCATGCCCTGCCCCTGGCCAACTGGGCGCGCTAGCCCTAACCAGATCCGTTGTGCGGCGGGCGTCGAGGATCTTCCCCTGCTAACGCTGTGGGTGGGGTGGGGGGCAAGCCGTGGGGGAAGAAAGGCTGGCAAGAGTCCCGGTGGACGTCTGAGAATGGGGCTGGGGTGCCCTCCCGAACTTGGGCCGCCTGGCTGGAGAATAAATAGAAATAATTAAAAAAAAAAAAAAAAAAAAGAATTGTTTGCATCTGAACTTTTCCTTAATTCCACAAAAACAAAAGTCATGATTTTCACCCCAATCAATAAGTGGCTAACGAATGCCACTCTCCCCCTTTATCCTCACATTACTGGGGGATAGCTTGGCGTGAGTAGATGCATTTAAATATCTTGTGCTAGGGTAGATGGTGAGCTCTCCTTCTGCGTGCACATCAGTAACATGTAAGAAACTGCGTCCAAGGCTAGACTTTTGTTACAGAAATACATTCGATTTCCCTACTGATACCCACAAAAGATTAGTACTGAATGTTGTTACCTGGGGCCTGCTGAGACTTAAAGCCCCTTTCTCAGGCGCAACACAAGAATTACATAGGTACATCACAGAATATACAGAGCCAAGAAAATGTTACAGTACAGATATTCACATGGAAACAAGGGTAAGCAAAAACAGTGGCACATGCACAGTTCAAGATAAGATCCGCAGAGCCGCATGAGACCATCAGCAGAGGGAGCTGCAGTTAGCCAACAGACAAATACAAGACAAGTCAGATGCTGGCAGCTTAAAGTAATAGGTGGCAGTGGATCTTCTTCCTGCGCTGGCTCTCATCTTGAGTATCTCTAGTAGGGTGCTACTAGAGGACAGGAGAGTTTTTCTCACTGGTTCGGGAACCTGGATATCCTTGGTGGGGGGGGGGGGGGCAGGTAGGCAGAGGAGAGGGTACTCCAGTCTTCCGTCCAAAGAAGGACAGTTGGGTGATTGGAAGACATCACTGTGGTGCTCCCTGCTTCATAGGCAAATCAACCAGCTTTGTTATAGAGGACTTTGTTTGTTGAGTTCCGAGCACCTCCAGGTCTGGAGAATATGGGCTCCATACTGTAGTAGAGGGAACAGCGTACTGTTGGCATTTACTAGCCGTGATTTCTTTAATAGGTAGTTGCCTAGTTGGTAGAGCAATCCTGTTTTTTTGGTTCACAGTTTTTGTGACCTGATCAACATGGATTGTGGAGTCATTTCCTAGTACAAGTGAACCCCAAGGTATTTGAGAGCCTCTACCACCTCAGTTTGGACTCCAGATGATGTGGTTAGGGTTAACAGGTGCTGCCTTGCTACAACCAGGTGTCTAAGATGAAACAAGATAGCACTGCTGGTGTTGCATTCAGTCAGTATTCCCACCACAGCCATATAACAGAGGGTGCAGCGCCCCCTTGTCAGAATTTTTGAGGGGTACAAAATGAGATTTGAGGGTACATCGTACCCTTTTAAAAAATTTCAGGAGGTATAGTTTTAAGACAGTATGCATGCTGTCCAGAGTACTAGTCCAGTTTAAAAAAAAAAAAAAAAAGGCAGCAAGACAAGAGAAAAATAACCAGCAAACATTAAGACATTCATAACAGCCAGCTGGTTTAGTAAATCTGTATTGGAGCAGGTAGTAGATAAACTAGATACACCAAGTGGCTGGTAGCATAGTGTAGAAAAAAGAGTTGGTATAAGTTAACTGTGCAAGCCATTTGAAATACTAGGGAAGCAGAAGCACATGCTCATTGCTGAAGTAGCAAGTACAACTCTAGTAGTTGCACAGCTGCACTAGTGACAGGGCTTCAGATGCATATGCCTGGCCTGCTACTGTATTTGTCACCCTGGCATACAGTTTATGCACACACACTGTAGATGATCTACACAGCATGTGCATTCGCGACTCCTCCAGCAGCAACTCCAGTTAGGGTCCCGCTACTTTGTTGTGCCACACAAACCAAACAGCCACAATGAACAATCTGCCCACCCCACCACTTCCACAGTTGCCGCTCATTTCTTAACCCCTTATCTGTGTCCCCGCAACTTGGTTCCTATTTCGAGATAGTACAATAATTAAAGAGATCCCCCAAGAAAAAGTAAATTGGTTTTGCACCAGCTGGATCGGTGCCTTACCCCCTTGAGCTGCTAATGATACAGTCCATATGTAAAATAATGCAGTCCTTAAAAATACTAGCCCTCGTGAAATTACGTCCCACTGGCCCCGGTTTCTGCGACCTGTGCTGCCCCTTCACTCACTAAAATTTTGACCCTTAATGCTAGGGAGATCGCGAGGGCAGTGCCATTAGTCTATGGGGTACCATTTTTAATATTGTAATGGGTAGATGGTGATGAAATGTGGGCACTGCCCACTAACAAGGGTCTAGTTAGTCTACCGGTGCCCACGTTTCATCACCAACTGCCCATTGCAGTATAAAAAAAACAATATAAAAGGTACCCCCATAGACTATAACGGTGCTTGTCCCTATGCTCTCCCTAGGATCACGTCACAATTTTAGTGAGTGCGGGGGCCGAGTGTGGGTGGCCTCAGGAACTGGGAAGTCCAAGGGACCCGGTGAGGTGAATTTCACAAGGGCTGGCAGTTTTTAAGGACTGCATTGTTTTACATATGGACTGTATCATTAGCAGCTCAGGGGAGTAAGGCACCGATCCAGCTGGTGCAAAACCAATTTACTTTTTCTTGGGGGATCTCTTTAATTATTGTACTATTATTCCTATTACGCGTTCTCTGCAGTATATCATCCTAGGATATTCTAGTGTACCTGTTGCTGGGAATGTCATGTCAAACTTTTGTAAAATTTTTACTGTGTAATGCTGTTTGGTTTCAACACTGTTGCCCTAACCAGGACCTCCTTGTAAATGAGCATTGCTTGGTTCAGTTTCTAGGATGTGGCTAAACCTTTGTGGCCCCGGCCTCACTCATCTTATTGATTCAGCATCTTTGTGCTTACTTTGAGAATTGCACTTAACATTCTTAGTGGCTTTGTTTACATGTCCTTTGCATGATCAGTATGACCTGATGATGTTAGCAGCCCTTGGTGGCTGCAGGACTGCTTGTGCCCAAGGTCTTGTACAGGTGCCCTACAATCCCTTTTGCCTGGAAACGAATGGTCTTTGGTCAATAAAAATTACACACACCAGGAAATAAAACCGTTCCCGTGTGACTCGCCCTCTTCTCCAGGGAACACACCTGGAAACGAGCTGTTACAGCTCTGTGTGCGTTTTCTTGGTCAGACATTACAAATACTGTAAATAAAACTGGTCCCATGCAGGGTTCACACTTAACAGTTTTGTACTTGTCTAGTCGAGCAAATGGTACCCAGTTTGCACTGGCCCCAAGATTTACACTGGTCCTGGTCCCTATCGGAGATTATTGCGGGGGCGGATGGGGTGGGGGACTCCATCTCTGCAGTCCTTTCTAATTACTCCTTGGCTGTGCGTGTTTGTCTGCCAGCTACTTTCATATTGCTTGTCTGCCTGCCTGCGCACACAATAACCTCTGCTGGGTGCCCATATGCTTGTTCCTTACCAGCACGTTAACTTGCTAGTCACCCACACACATAGACACTTGATCTCTGCTGGTCCATTTGCTAACGTGGTGGATGTGTGCTTGTCCAGTTGTTTGTACAACTAGTTTAGAACTCTGCCCAGTTTAAAAAAAAAAAAAAAATCGCTATACATCCCAGTGCCCCTTCTGGACTCTTCCCACCACTCTTCCACTGCCAGGGACTGTCACGCCTTTCTGTGCTTCTGAAAGACAAGAAGAGCACAGATGACTCAAGTTTGCTCCTGTGATTACTAACCATGTGTATAGCACAGAGCACACCCTTAACGCTACCCTGCTTTCCACTGTGGACCTTCCCTCTTCCCCGATACCCTTAATTTCTCTCTGCTGTCCAGTGGCACCTACCTACTCGCCCCAGAATTTCTCCCTGGTGACCTGTGGCAGTCCGCCTCTTTTTCCATCTCTTTAAGGTCTCCTTGATGTCCAGTTGCCCCCCCTTCCTTTCCCCACATCCATACGTTCGTCCTGGTGTCCAGAGTCACCCCTCCTTCTCCTAGTCCCCATACATTTTCCCTGGTATCCATTGGAACCCCTTCCTCTGTCCATCCCCATGCATTCTTCCAGGTGTTCAGTGGCACCTCTGTCTCTCTTCCAGTCTCCATACATTCTTCCTGGTATCCCTTCCCTTTTCAGTCCCCATATGTTCTTCCTGATGTCCAGTGGCACCCCCTTCCTCTCCCCATCTCCGTAAGCTCTCCCTGGTGTCCAGTGGCACCACCCTCCCTTTCCTCACCCTTTAGTAGATTTCCCTGGTGTCCAGTGGTATCTCCCACCCCCAGAGCATCCCATCCCAGCCACCCTATCCCTGATGGCAGCTGGCACAAACCCTCTGCTTACCCCCTCGGCCGGCTGCCTTCTAACTCGCACAACTGCATTATCAGTATGGTAGCAAAAAGAAACATAGAAGATGTTGGCAGATAAGGAACTCTTGGCCCACCTAGTCTGCCCTATTTTCCCTACGTACTGTGCCACCGCAGACCCTACTCGATCTCGTCTTTTCCTACCCGTAACATAATCTTAAGGGTCCCTTGTGTCTATCTCATGCATGCTTGAATTCTGCTACCATTTCAGCACCCACCACCTCTGTTGGGAGGCTGTTCTAGGCATCCACCACCCTTTTAGTGAAGAAGCATTTCCTCAGATCCCCTCTGAGTCCCCCGCTTCATGGCGTGATCCTTTGTCCGTGAGCATCTTTTTCTTTGTAAAATGCTACCCTTCTGTACTTCATAAATACCTTTGTGGTATTTGAACTTTTCTATCATGTCCCCCTGTCCCTCCTTTCCTCTAGAGAGTATGTATTTAATTCCTCGAGTCTTTCCTTGAGGGCTTCTGATGCAGGCCCTGCACCATTTTGGTTGCCCAGCTTGCTCACCAGTCTTTGTATGGAACGGTGTTGAAGACCTTACTGAAATCCAGGTAGGCCACATCCGCCGCTGTGCCCTGATCCACTTCCCTGGTCACCCAGTCAAAGAACTTAATCAGATTTGTCTGGCAACATCTCCCCCTGTGAAACCATGCTGCCTTGGATCCTGTAATCCACTGGCCACAAGGTATTACCCAATCCTCGAGTTCAGTAGTGATTCCATTACTTTCCCCACCACTGAAGTCAGGCTGACAGGTCTGTAGTTTCCTGCCTCCTTCTTGTCACCACTTTTGTGAAGTGGGACCACATCTGCCCTCCTCCAGTCCCCCAGATCTAGTGATAGGTTGAACAGGGCTTTCAGAGATGCAGCCAACACCTCCTTGAGCTCCCTCAGAATCACAGGATATACCCCGACAGGCCCCATTGCCTTGTCCACTTTTAATTGTGCTTGTTCCTTGAGCTCTGTCTCCTCTGTAAAAGGACTAGTATCCACCTCCCTTCCCTTAATGCCTTTGTCCCTTATCTGTGGCCCATCACCTACCCCTTTCTCTGTAAATACTGAGCAAAAGTATTCAATATGTCTGCTTTTTTCTGGTCCTCTTCCACACAAACTACTCCTTCCCCATTTAGCCTTACTTTCCGTCCTCTGTTTCTTTCTTCGCTTATATTATTATATACCTAAAGAATATTTGATCTCCCAGTTTTACTGACTTGGCAGTATTCTCCTCTGTTTGTGCCTTTGCACTCCTAACTGCTTTCCCCTGCCTCCGTTTTTCCTGTTATCTCTCCCTGTCCTCCTCCTTTTATGTCGTCTTGTACCTTTGAAATGCTAACTTCTTTGCCCTTACTTTCTTCGCTACTTCTTTAGAGAACCATAGCGGTCTCTTTTTTTTTTTCTCTTGCCCTTTTTAACTTGCCTGACACAGAGGTTTGTTGCCTTCTCAGTGCCCTCCTTTATCTTTGCCTACTGTTCTTCGACTCCATTCAGGTTCCCTAACCCCGAGACATTCTCCCATTTACTTAAAATCAGCACTCCTGAAATCCAGGACCCTCGTTTTAGTGTGGTTTGATTTTGACACAATTTATTTTATATTGAACCACAACGAACGATGATCACTGGTCCCCAGGTGTCTACCCACAGTGACGTTAGCGACATTGTTCCCGGTTTGTAAGTACCAGGTCCAGTATAGCCCCTCCACCATATGAGTGGGTTCCTCAACTAGTTGCCTAAGGAACCTTCCCTGCAAGGAGTCTCTGTTGTCCCTCTTTCTAATGGGTGCCACAGTTTGGAGGCTCCAATTCACGTCCAGTAGATTGAAGTCCCCCACTAGTAATACCTCCCCCTTTTTGCCATCCTTTGGATTTTTCGAGTATATCCTTATCCACTCCCCCATGCTGGAGGTCTCTAGATCATGCCTGTGTGAATAGCAGCCACCTTCCGTGTCTCAGGTGACCTACAAGTATCTCTGTTCTTCCCTGCTCCCCCTGAATTTCTGTTTTCCCCTCATACAAATAGCCAGTCTTCCCCCTTTCTACCTATCCTGTCCCTTCTGAATAGAGCACAACCTGGTATGGCTACATCCCAGTCCTGGTTTTCATTGCACCAGGACTCTGTAATTGCAACAATGTCCAGGTCCGCTACTGCCACGGTGGCCTCTAGGTCCGCAATCTTATTGCCCAGACTTCGAGCAGTGGCACACTTGGCTCTGCAGATTGTACTGCCACCTCCCCTCATTTTAACCTTTTGTCTTCCCTTATTTCTTCCACTATTCTCACTGTCTCCCCTTCCTTCTACCCTCTGTATTTCTGTGTTGATTGGTTCCTTTTGGGATTTCTCTTCCACTGCTGACCTTGTAAACCTGTTGAGGAGGTTGATAGTTTGTCACTCTGCCTCATTCCACCTGCACCCTCAGCTAGTTTAAATTTTCTTCAATGAAGCATTTAAACCGTTCACTGAGGATCTTGGTTCCCCTCCTGGATATATGCATGCCATAGCCCCTGTATAGGCTTTTACCCCTCCAGGTGGGGCCCCAGGAAGAAGTCCCAATGCAGCTAATGTAGGGAAAAAAACTACAGTAATGAATACCCCCCCACCCATCTCAGCCCCACCACCCTCCCTACCCATTTCCCCTTAGTCAGAACTCCCTGACAAGTTGTATGGTTTTAAAAACCTTTCCTAACTATAGTATGCCACCAATCGTATCTTAACAGTCTTATTGCTGGGCCCAAATGCTGGCAACCTCTCTCTCGTGTGATATTGCAAAGCGCTACTGGGAGAGATTGTGACATTCTTGCCTGCCAGTAAGACTGTCAAGATAGGATCAGCATTGTGCTGCATTCAGGATGACTGTTTTTTTGTGTGTGTTATATTCTTGACAGCCTGTGGATGAGTTGCTGAGGTTGGTGGGGAAGGTGTGGGGGTAGGCCAGAATGGGGAGGTGCATCGGCACGAGGTAGTTTGCACTGTGTGCTCTGCGCCTGTACGTTAATATTGAGATTGACCGCTGCCATGTAACCCCGCCCGGTGCACCTGGAAACGAGCTGCCATAGCTCAGTGTGCCTTTTCTGTCCAGAAATTATGAATAAATAAAAAGAAGAGGGACCTGTACCTTGACTGTTAAATCTCTCTCATTTCTTCTCAGATTGGTACTAAATAAATATTCCTCTAGATACCACCTCCTCTCTGTTACCTGCCATGTTGTGACATAACTACTGACCAGGAAGAGACACGCACTCTTCTGCTACATTTGTCACTAGTGTCCTCACAGTGCAGGAGCAAGTACGTGAACTAAAAAGTCACTTCTGGATTGCTGTAACAAATTTCTATAGTTGTTTGTCTGCTCTTATGGGCAGTACTAGCTGAGGCATGAGTTCGAGGGCCTTTCTGTGAGGATAACAACCAGTAGGAGAAGTGAAGACCACCTAAAGTGTAGCCGAGGACCGTTCATCTCCCGCTAGGTATTATCCTTTTAGAAAGGCCCGAGGATGAGGATCTTCGCAGCATTGGGCATCTGTTTAGATCTGACCCTATGATTTCAAATAATATACAACTAAACACACGTATATTGGGTCACTTCGAAACCACCACACATTGGACAAAAGATCAGAAGCAATCTCTTCTCGATGGGTACATCCATTAGACATGTTATCTTAAAATATTGGTTGGAAGATGGAATACAGGAGTGGAAGAATAACATTCTAGAGAGTCTCAGATTAGAAAGATTGGCTTTATCTTTAAGAGATAATCCACCTAAGAAAAGTAAAAATTAAAAATGGGACTCTATTTACAATATGCTAGGTACTTCTGATGGCTCTGTGCCTGTCTCTTGACTTCACACGCTCACTGGTACTTTTTTGGGGGCGGGAGTTCAGGGTTGATAAGTCTGACACAAAGTGACCTTTTTTTTTTTTTCATTCCTTCCTTCACCATTTTCTTGGCTTCCACATCCTCTTCTTTGCTTCAGTCTGTTGTTCCTGCTTACATTTGCTTATCCTCATCCTGGGGCTCTTTACATTTCCTCTTTTTCTGCTTCTACATCTCTTCATTATTTATGATGAAACTTGTCTTACTTGAATGTATTAATGTACTTGTATTCTTATTATAAAACAACTATTTTATTGACAAAAAATGTTAGTCATGTTAGGTCAGCACAGAGGTTTTGGTTGATGCTGCTGACAGAGTGTTGACAATGTGGTAAGGCGGACCCATCTCATGTAGGTTATTATCCTTAGGAAAGGACAGGGTCGGGGGGGGGGACGCCTCATCACTATTACAGATTGAGCGAGCACTCTCGCCCATTTTTGGAGTGCTTCTTTCCTCTGCATGTGAGACACTCCATGAAAGGACAGAGTCTGGGGGCCTTATTACTACTATATACCTTTTTAATTTGGAAATTGCCTTCCCTGTAGTGACCGTGGAAACCGATGAAACACTGTTTATTGGGGCATTACTAGCCGATAATGCATGTTGCACTGATCAGTCAGCACTCAGGTTTTAGTAGATGCTGCTGACAAAAAGGTTAGAAGGAAGATAAAACGATGGCTGGAAATG
This sequence comes from Neoceratodus forsteri, assembly GCA_016271365.2. Lineage (NCBI taxonomy): Eukaryota > Metazoa > Chordata > Ceratodontiformes > Ceratodontidae > Neoceratodus > Neoceratodus forsteri. The sequence continues at coordinate 1,130,637,316 of CM028133.1, read as the reverse complement.
GAGCATTCTGATTGGCTGACTCACATGCTAAAGGGTTTGGTTAACTGCTGCAAACCCTCATGTACAATAGATAGTTAGAATTTAAACAACAGAAAACTGACGTTTGTAATAACATTAAAGCAGCATTTGCAATGAAAATGTTTTTCTTTCAAAAAGCTAGTTTTCAGCTACTGTGAGGAAAAAAAAAATTAGCATACAAGCCAGCTCTGCTTTTCCAGATGATTCCTGCGCTGAGCACCGTGTATTGTATGTTTCTAGGGACGTGGATATGTTGTTCAGTCCACACTGTCTGGCAGGTTCTTTGCCGCTTTAAGATGGGCCGGAAAGTCTTCAAGCTGGCTCCTCCCACCCACCCACCTGGGTGGTAAAACCCTCGGCTCCGCCCCATGAAGCCAGATCTTCCTTCCTGCTTGGAAGCTCAGGTTCCCTCCTTAGCACTCTGCGTTTGTAGGCCTGGATCCTAATCCTTTGGTTTTCCGAAAATTATTTTAAAGTTTACAAGTCTTAAGTCTTCTACTTCCCTCGGAGCTGCGATGGATTCAAAATCTACTCCTGGCTTCCGTTGGTGCCCTTGCAGGCAGAAGATGTCTAGGACTGACCCGTACGCCACGTGCGTTTACTGCCTGGGGCTTGCTCATGATCTGCAGGCCTGTGATCTATGCAAGTCTTTTGCGCCTTCAGTTCTAGAAGACCATGCTGCCCGACTTCAACTGGTGCGCCCCGAGAAACTGTTTCCGCCGGTGAAGTCGAAGGAGGCCCATTGGGCAGTGTCCGCTGCTGCGGGCTCCGCGGAGCAGCTGGAGCAGTTAATTGCCCTCGAGGAGGAGGCAGCCCAGGCCGCGTCTTCTGCTTCGGCGTTTATCCCGCTCTCCTTGGGCGCTCCTACACTGCTTTTAAGGAGCTTTTGTCAGTCCCTCTCCACCAAGGGAGAAGGGCCCTCAGGGACTCTCATTAGTAGGTCGAAGAAAAAGGAACTGAAAGGTAAGTCCCACCGTCGACGTTCATGGAAGTGGGAGAGATCTCGTTCCCCAGATCATCTGCTTTCAACTTTGGTTGAGGTTGCGGCTAAGGCCGCTGGCTTCACATTGTCCCCATCAGGTCAGCTGGCCGAGACACCCGTTGATGCGGTCGAGATTTTTCTCGACGCGTTGGATGGGTTGTCGACTGGAGAAGCTGACAACCCTTCTTCACCGGTTCCCCCGGTGGTTACCGAGGACTTGCCCGTGCCTCCTGTGCCGAAGTCCCGGTCAAGGACCCTGAGCCGAGGGATGAAACGTCCCCCGACCACCATCGATGACCCTCAAGGTCTCGTCCTCCCCGTGTTAGGTAGGTCCCGCTGACATCGGTGGTCTCTGTCCCAGCATCACGGAAAGCGGCGTCGCCGCTTGTTCTCAGTGTCTGATAGGCTCCGGTGCAAGTTGCGTCTGTGATATGAGGACATGATGTGGCAGCAGCTGTTACTAGCCGGCAACAAGCCGACTCCGTCGCCTTCAACGGCCATTAAGTGGCTGTCGCCCGAACGACCGAAGCCACCTCTTGCCATCGGCTCCTTAGTCGAGGAGCTGACTCCGGCACTGATTGCTCGGCCAAAACCGGCTGCTCCACCCATTGTGGTGGAACCACTGCCCCCGCAACCAAAGACTGGGGCCTTGACCAAGGATTCTCAGTCGGGTCAGCGCTTGCCCCACAGGTTGTCTGTCCCTCACCCCTGATTTGCCTCGGCAAATGGAGGGTGGATCAGGCGCTCGGCAGCTGTTTGCGGACTTCTCGGAGTCCAATGATGACTCCTTGTATTCTAGGCCCCTCGACCTGGAATCTTCCGGGGGTCTGTCGGTGGACAAGAGCCCATCCTCGTTCCTGGGAATTCTTCGGCTCATCTCAGAGTCCACTGGGCTGCAGGTTGAACCCATACAAAAATGGGTCAGAGAGCCTGGACCGAGGGGATTCCCCCAAGGAGGCCTTCCCTGTGGCCGAGGCCATTGTTGGCCCAGCCCTGGAGTTGTGGCAGCGGCCTGCATCCTGTCCTGTGCCCTTGGCTAGGATAGCTCGAAAGTACGCAGTCCCCACCGGTTCCCTCTCCAGTTTTTCGGAGCACCCCTCGGCTGAAGGGCTGGTAACTGATAGCGTCTTCCGGCGCTCCGGAAATGCTAGGAACGTTGAAAAGGCCCCTGATGAGTCCAAAAAGCTGGACTACTCGGGGCATAAAGTTGACACTACCTCCTCCCTAGGTCTTCGACAGGCTAGTTAGGCCTTGCTGATGGCACATTTTTCACACACCCTTATGGGTTCTCTGGATGAGGTGCTTCCTCATCTCCTGGCTGACCTTCAAACGACGGTCAAGCAGGTGCGGGATCAGGGAAGGGCAGTGGCCAAACAGCTTCAAACTGCCTTGGACATTGGACTCTTGTGCCCGGTCAGTAGCGGCCGCAGTAGCCATGCGCCGCAGAGCTTGGCTGCAGATCTCCACCTTCACGGCTGATACCCAGCACAAGCTGGCAGACGTTCCCTTCCTGGGCACCAACTTGTTCGGGCCTGGGGTGGAGGGCCATCTCCAGAGGATCGAGAAGTCCATTGCCACCTTGGACTCTGTCATGTCTGCCCAGAAGGACATAGGCCGCCAGCAGCACCAGTAACAGGGCCAGCAGGCTCACGCTAGGCGCCCTAAGGCCAAGTCTGCCGCTTCCTCCAGCACTAAACCTGGAGGGAAAGGTCCAGGCGGTCCCTCGGCCTGCCCTTTCTCCAAGTCTGCCCATTGATGGGTTGAGAGGTGCCGCCCCCAACCTCGTCACTCCTCCCCTGGGTCTCCGGTGGGGGGGACGGCTCTGACACTTCCTTTCGGCCTGGTCCGCTATCACCACGGACCATTGGGTGCTGGAAGTGGTAGGCAGGGGTCTGCCTCTGGAATTCGGGCGGACCCCTCCCTATTGAGCCGTTGCCCCTCGGGGGCTACGTTCATAGCCTCTCTTTGCCTGCCGAGTCATTATAGCTTTGCTCTCCAAAGGAGGCGATCACAGGTGGCGGATCCTCCTCCAAACCCAGGGTTTGTGTCCAGGTACTTCCTGGTCCCAAAGCGGACGGGGGCTTGCGCCCCATTCTCAAACTGTACTACCTGAACAAGTTCCTAAGGCCGCGCACCTTCAGGATGGTCACTCTGGCTCAGATCATACCATCCTTGGAACTAGGCATGTGGTTCTGCTCTCTGGATCTCCAGGACGCGTTATTTCACGTCCCAATCTGTCCGTCTCATCAGCGATTCCTCCGCTCCAGAGCAGAGGGATCACCTTGCGAGTTCCGGGCCATGCTCTTCCGCCTTCCTCCAGCTCCCAGGGTCTTCACCAAATGCATGGCAGTGGTGACAGCATTCCTGTGGTGCCGAAGGGTCCGGGTGTACCCTTACCTGGATGACTGGCTGATAGCAGCCCCCTCCAGGTTGGAGGTGGAGTGGTCCAGAGATCTGGCCCTCAAGGTCTGCTTTCAAATTGCCCTCCTGTTCAACGAGGCCAAGTCGGAACTCGTGCCATCGCAGGTGATTCAGTTCATCGGGGCAGAGCTCGACTCTCTTCGAGCCAGAGCCCGGCTCCTGGCAGACAGGGCTGAGGTCCTTTCCTCCTTTGCCCAGTCATTTCTAGTTGGGCAGTTACGCCTTGCCCGGGACTTCCTGTGCCTTCTGGGCCTCATGGCGGCCTGCACCAGCGTGGTCTGTTGGGCCCGCTGGCATATGCTTCCCCTGCAATGGGGGCTGGCCATCCAATGGTCACAGCGCTCTGATCCTTTGGACCAGCCAGTAACCGTGGCCCAGAAGAAGTGGGACGGCCTGCAGTGGAGGCTCGTCCCAGCTTATCTGCAGGAGGGTGTCCCGTTTGTCCGCCCTGAGCTGACAGTCATCCTTACGACCGACTCCTCTTTGATGGGTTCGGGTGCCCATCTGGGGGAGCTCTGGGTCCACGGCCTCTGGACCCCTCAGGAGTCTCGATGCCACATCAACCTGCTGGAGCATCTCGTGGTTCGACTAGCCCTCACCGCCTTTGCTCAAGTTTGTACGGGGTCAGGTGATTCAGGTCCAGACGGACAACACCATGACCATGTACTGTCTCAACCGACAGGGTGGGACGCATTCCTTGCCTTTGTGCAAGGAAGCCCTCCGCATTTGGTCTCTTGTGATCAGCCTGGAGGCGAATCTCCTAGCCATCCATGTGGCAGGAGCCTCTAACAGTCTTGGCTGATGCCCTTAGCCAGATAGGCGCTGCATCTCGCGAGTGGTCTCTCCTGCCGGAGATAGTTCAAGACATGTTCTCCCATTGGTGCACCTCTCAGGTGGACCTGTTTGCCTCCAGGGAGAATGCGTAGCTTAGGCTGTTTCATGCCCACCCCTCTCAGCAGGGCTCGCTGCAGGGGGATGCCTTTTCGAGGCCGTGGACCCCGGGCCTCTTCTACGCATTCCCTCCATTTCCCTTGATCCACAGTGTGCTTCTCAAGGCAAAGAGGGACAAGGCACAGGTGGTTCTGGTAGCCCTAGACTGGCCTCGCCAGTTCTGGTACCCAGATCTCCTCAGCCTCCACTCCAGGCTCCCGAGATGGCTTCCAGCCCGTCCGGACCTGATCTCAGTCGACAAGGGGAAGGTTCTCCATCTGGACCTTCAATCCCTGTTCCTGAGCGGCTAGAGTTCCAGGCCTTGAGTCTTTCCGACGAGTTCCTCAGTGTCGTTGAGGCGTCCCGGAAGGAGTTGACCAGGAAGTGCTATGCTTTCAAATGGAAGAGATTTTCCATTTGGTGTCAGGACAAGGGGTTGGACCCCTCTTCCTGTCCATTGGCTAGTATTTTGGACTACTTGTGGTCCCTTTCTCAGCGAGGGCTTCGGTCGACGACCCTTAAGGTGCACCTGGCAGCCATGTTTGCTTGCCGGGCGCGGGCCGACAAGTAGTTAGTGGCGCAGGAGAAGGTGGTCTGGCGCTTTTTCAAAGGCCTCGATCACATATCCCCTCCGGTGCGAGAACCTCCACCTCCATGCGAGTGACTGCTGGTATTGGCTAAGCTCATGGGCAAGCAATTCGAACTGATGCACAGGTGTGACATCTCCCACCTGTCATGGAAGACCAGCTTCTTGGTGGCTGTTATGTCAGCCAGAAGGATGGGAGAGCTCCAGGCGCTTGCCATCGAGTCTCCTTATCTGGTCTTCCACAGGGACAAGGTTGTCCTTCGCCCCCACCTGAAGTTCCTTCCGAAGGTGGTGTCGGAGTTTCACCTGAACCAAGTGTTGACTCTGCTGATGTTCTACCCCAATCACACTTCGGAGGCCGAATATAGGCTCCATACTTTGGACCCTAGAAGAGCGCTCCCTTATTATAAGGAGCGGACGGCTGAAGGTCGGGGAGAGGTTCGCCAGCTGTTTGTCACCTATGCTGAAGCCGCACCTGGCAGACCTGCAGCCAAGCGGACGATAAGCATGTGGGTCGCCACCTGCATAGATCTCTGCTATAGGTTGGCGGGCATGGAGCCACCCAAAGGGATAAGAGCTCATTCTACCCACCATACTGCTGCTTCGGTAGCTGCTTCTTGGGACGTCCCTATCCAAGAAATCTGCAGGGCTGCTACCTGGAAGTCAGCACACACCTTCATTAGCCACTACCACATCGACCTTGAGTCACGCCGGGATGCTGGTTTTGGGACCTCGGTTCTCCAGTCCTTATTTCCCAAGTAAGTATAGGGGGTGTGCACCTTGCCTCCCTGCTCCCAGAGAACTGCTAGGAGTCTGCCAGACAGTGTGGATGAACAACATATCCATGTCCCTAGAAATACAGGTTACTCACCTGTAACAGGAGCCCAGGAGTGGTATGTTGTTCATCCACACGGCCCACCCGACTTCTCCTCGGCTTCGACGCAACTCCATTTCCAGCAGCTAGATCTGGCATCATGGGGTGGAGTTTTACCACCCGGTGGGTGGAGGAGCCAGCTTGAAGACCTTCCGCAAGATTTAAAGCGGCAAGAAACCTGCCAGATAGTGTGGATGAACAACATATACCATTCCTAGAACGCCTGTTACAGGTGAGTAACCTGTATATTTTTGCAATCTTAACCCTTCTCAGGTTTACAGTGCTATTTCTACGCCAAATGTGGTGACCATTTTTTTTCTTGAGAAAAAAAATAAATTAAAACCTTTAAGTTTAACTAGCAAATAAAACCGGAAGATGCATGGAATCTTTTATAGTGAAGAAAGGCATAGAAACATAGACTTTGACGGCAGATAAGGACCGCTAGGCCCATCTAGTCTGCCCATTTCCCTACCTACAGGATAGGCCGCAGATCCTAGTTAACCAACAGCCTGTTTCTTCCTAACCCCCACAAGAATTGCCTTATGTCTGTCCCATGCATTCTTGAATTCTCCCACAGTTTTAGACCCCACAACCTCCTCAGGAAGGCTGTTCCATGCATCCACTACCCTCTCTGTGAAATAATACTTCCTCACATTGCCCCGAACCGCCTCCTTCTGTCTTTAAATTGTGTCCCTTGTTCTTGCAAGTCTCTTTTCTGAAAAATGCTACCCACTTGGACTTTGTTGATTCCACTGAGGTACTTAAAAGTTTCTATCATGTCCCCCTCTCCTTCTTTCCTCAAGGGTATACATATTAAGCTCCTTAGTCTCCTCATACGGCTTCTCTTGCAGACCCTGCACCATTTTAGTTGCCCTCTCTGACTGCCTCTATCCTGTCTATGTCCTTATGGAGATGGGGTTCCAGAACTGGACACAGTACTCAGATGGGGTCTCACCAACTGTCTGTACAGAGGGATAACAACTTCCTGTTTTCTGCTGCTGATGCCTCTCCCTATACATCCCAGTATACTCCCAGCCCTCCCTACTGCCTTTCTCACATTGCTTTAACCTTAAGGTCATCTGATATGATTACCCCAGGTCCCTTTCCTTTTTGTTGTTGTTACTACCTCCCCACCCATTGTGTATTCTTCCCTGGGTTCTTGTTTCCCAGGTGCATTATTTTTGTTCTTTGCATTGAATACTTAGCTGCCATACTTCTGACCATTCCCCTCCAACCTTGCCAAGTCCCTTTTCATCCTTTCCACGCTCCCTGTGTATCAACCCTGTTGCAGATTTTTGTGTCATCTGCAAAAGGCATACTTTTCCTTCCAGTCCCTCTGCAATGTCACTGATGAAGACATTAAAAAGGACTGGACTCAATACTGAACTCCCGCGTACCCCACTAGTAACCCCCCTTTCTTCAGAATGGACTCCATTTACAATTACCTTCTGTGTCCTGTGTTGTCCAGCCAATGTTTTATTCAGGCTACCATCCTGGGTCCCACTCCCAGGCTGGTTAATTTGACTATTAATCTTTGTGTGGGACTGTGTCAAATGCCTTGCTAAAGTCTAGGTAGGCCATGTCCACAGCCCCTCCCTGGTCTACTACTTTGGTCACCCAGTCAAAGAAATCTATTAGATTCGTCTGACATGACCTTCCCGCTGTGAACCCATGCTGCCTTGGGTCCTATGCTCCACTGGCCTCTAGGTACTCGACTGTTCTTTCCTTCAGAAGTGACTCCATCACTTTCCCTACCACAGAGGTCAGACTCCAGAGGCAGGGTCCAGTTTTTGTGTCCCGTTTCATTGCACTGCTGCTTTTTTTTTTTTAATCATGACCATGATGTATATACTGTAACGCAGTATGCTCACTATGTATATTGAACTGTACCTGTCAAACACCTGTTTTTCGGTTGTATGTTATATATACTGTTTTTTTTTTCCTCTGTACTTGACATGGAGCCTTTGTAAAAGAGTCTCTGACTCAAAGGATTGTAATTCTGAACTACCAAATAAATAAAAAATAAATTGTTTATTAGTTTCTAATAAGCTTACAAAACTAGAAGCTTTAGTCTCACACGTGGCATTAGATACAGAAATGTAAAAACACCATTACATTATAGGAACTGTAGATTAACATTACAAAACGACATATAATCTGGTGGGGGTGAGGTTGGGGGGGGGGGGTGTAACCCTGAAGTAAAAATGAACAGCCATGTAGTTGCGTGATGCTAACCATCCTCAGTGGCAGTACGTAGTAACATAGGGAGAACATCTAGATAGTAACACACAATCAGAACATTGCTGTTTAAACCTGAGGAAGAATAAAGGAATAATAAACAGGATCATGGACCCACAAATAAAGCTCTCCCTCTAAGTGAACTCTTGAAGTATACATCAACACTATATTTTGATTTACTTAAGTATCGAAAACTGAGAACACAGCATACAGGAAATCATAAGAGAACCTGTCTAGGGGGACTGGTAACTTCTCCATATCCCCTCCTGAATGCGTAGACCTGGAGAAAGCATACAGGACTACCAAAATGGCAGACTACCAATTACAGGCAACCTGCTATCAAATTTTAAGAAAGATGCCATATGAAATATTACTATCCCCAGGACTTAAAAATCAGCCCCACATTCGCCCTCCTTAAAACAGTACGTGCCCTCCAGCCATTAAGAGAAGGTTGAACACAGCAACAAGGATTGTTATGCAGGCATTAAGTCTAAGGGAGCATTAAAGAACGAGACAATCGGTCCTTCTCCGATTTGGACTGCGCACCATCCCGATCTCTTGACCGGGTTGCAGATTGGACCTCAGTCTTTTGTATCCAGCGACCCGCATCCTGTGGCTCCGTAAATTCAGGTTTTGCCCCGTATATGATGTGCAGTCTTGCTGGGAACAAAAAGGAGTGTACAATTCCCAGAGCCCGGAGATGTTGGTGGCTGACATCAGAACACTTCCTCTGGGCTCGGTTTGAAAGGAGAGGTCAGGATAACACTTAACATCTGAACCATCTATTTCCAGTGGGTACGTGGCCTGCGCTGCATCAATTAAAATGTCTGTAGTCTCTGACCCTGCAGTATGCAAAAGAACAGTATGGAGCTGAGTTGGTGATTGGGGGATTCTGGAATTGACCCGAAGCCTTTTTTTTTTTTTTTTTTTTTTTAAAGATCCATCCAGTCATACTCCTCCGATATCACTAAGTGTTGAGGAAGTCACGTTTTTAGATAAGCTAGCAAGGATGTGCCCTCTGGGACACAGACTAGAAGGGCATTGGCCCGATCTTACCTCATTCTCAAGGGCCTCCAAGTGGCCACAGAGTTGCCCATTTTCCTTAGTTAGGGTTGCAACCCCCGTAAGAACAGAGGTGGTCCGCTTGTCTGAGTCTGCAATTGAGCCAGTGAGCTGCTGAATGCGATTCTAGCTTTTGTAATGTTTTTTCCAATTTTGGGTGTCTGTATCCCGCATGAACTCTTATCATTGCTTGCCACGGTGGTTCCGGGGCTCCAGATATGGTATTAGGCCCCCCTGAACCTGAGATTTCAGTGGCCTTGCTGGTCGTGGTCTGCGACCCCTTTGAGGATCCTGGTTGCTGTGTTTTCGGATGACCCATGGCACATTTAATATCAAAATGTGCAGCAGATGGCAAGACACTTAGATTAGTCAAGTTAAATGATGAAAGTTCACTCCAAAAAGTACTTTTTATTGAAATATAGCAGTTGGTGGGAAGAGAGCTCTTGAGTGTGTCCTGCCTGGAAGATGACTCTGGCGCCACCGCACTGCTGCTTTAAGTAGCACTCCAAAGGTTGGTTAACTCTAGGGGCATAATGCTTTCTGAGTGCTTCGCCTGCTGTCTGTTTCCCCCAGGGCAACGTGTCCTTGTTCCCTGCTTGTACTTGGAATACTTTTTTGCCAGTACTCACTGCTGCTTTATTGTAGATGTAATTTACATCCTTGTTAATTGTGCCTATACCTGGTCACTTGTGTATCACCCTCCCCTGGGTCACACCTGGAAACGAGCCTTGGACCAGTGTGAGTTATTTAATAAATAATAAATAACCCACTCTGGTGCTTGACTAATCACACATCCATGTGACTGGATTCCACCAATCATTGTAGGATTTCTCTTACTCATTTTATAACATTTTGTGTTCGGTAGAAGAACATTTGCAACTATTTCAGAGGTCTTTCAGAGCGTCAATACACATGAATCCTTGTGGTTTTTGGAAGGGGGGTTGTCAATAAATGTTATTGACTAAATAATAAGTATTAAACATACATATGCCAGAAATCAGTACTACAGCAATAAACCATAAAACAGATAGATAAATATTGTTAGATTACCTTGGTGATCAAATCTTGCAGAATAACAGTAAAAGCATTGGTGCAAACAAGTCATTTAAGTTTTAAAGTTTTAAATTTGAACTTTCATATGCAGTAAAACTGTGTATATAGAGAAAGAAACAAAATGGACAGAGAACAAAGGGAGAGAAAGCTGAGGAAGGAAAGATTCAGTAAATGGGGCTGCTTTTGACATTTTTTTTTTTATTATCCCCTAACAGGTCAAAGAAAATGAACGGGGCTCTTGATCACCCCGACCAGCCCGACATCGACTCCATCAAGATGTTTGTGGGTCAGATTCCACGCTCCTGGTCCGAGAAGGAGCTCAGAGAGCTCTTTGAACAGTATGGTGCTGTCTATGAAATTAATGTCTTGCGGGACAGAAGCCAGAACCCCCTCAGAGCAAAGGTGAGGATGTTCAGTAGTTCCTAGGTTCCCCATGTGAGTTCTTTTGGGGGGTCCGCTTTATAATGTACTAAGGTTGTACATCATGGTCCATGGAGGGGGTGGACGGGGCTACTCTTTACAAGTAGCATAACCTGAGTTACTCTTTCTGAACAGCATAACATCTCTCTCTCTCTCTCTCCCTCCTTGAATTTTGTCAGTGCTACTGTTGGAGGGGAAAAAACAAATGTTAGCAGTGCTGTTTTAGAAGATACCCTGCTGCTTATGGAAACTTTACTGAAGGCGTATAGAGTGTAAATAGTTACTAGATGCAATTTCTGTGTCAGTTCCTGGAACTGAGAATGCATAATTTCCGTTTTGGTTTCCGATATTTAAAATGTTTGAAATAAGTATTTTGGAGCCTGAGGTGGGGGGGTTGGTCAGGCTTACCCCAAACAACTCGGTTGCTGGAGATGGGCAGGCAGTTGGGCCTGAGAGTTCTGTGTACCACCTCACACTGCTGCACTGTGGCCTTTTACTTGTTTACTTGTTCCCCTCCCACAGAGTTGCTGGGCCGGGTTCACCGATGGGATGGTGATGCCCTGTCAAGCTGAAAGGAGTCTCCCCTCTCTCTTCCATTCTCCACCTGCACCCCTGCCCAGGATCAGCAAAGTGGTGGTCTTGCAGCACGAGTGGCAGCCCTTCCTCCCGAGGAAGAGGGCATGCACTGGGACGCTCTACCTCCTCATTCTCCTCCAGCTGGCCCTCTGACGACTTGAGCTCCTTGCCTAACCCAGGGCAGTGACGCCATGAGTAGTAGCGTGGATACTACACTGAGGAGCCTAGTTGGTTTTATTTTTAATACTGGCATACATTTTTTATAGTGTTAAATCACTGTAGGCAGTCTTGGCGTCCTTTTCTGTCACATTGGTATTCCAGAGAGGACTGAAAAGAGACTGTCCTCACATTTAAACTTGTGAATCCTGGCAGCATAGGTTGGCAAAAGCAGTCTGTCAAGACCTTTGCTTTTATTGTTTGGGTCCATATCATGATTTTTAATTTGTAAATTCTGCCATTTTTCCTGCCCTAAAAGAAGAGAGCAGCTAAACATCAGTCATTATCTGCGCCAGTGTTTTTGTGAGTACTCTGCTGTATTTAAAGAAAAATTAAAAAGTCTGTGCCATACCTGTTAAGATAAAATCAATCAATTTTTACTTAACCAAGAGAGCACCTTTGAGACACTCATTTGCAAGGGGGTCCTGGGAGGACACAATTACAGTATAACCTACAATTAAGACAATTGCAGGCAGGAGAATCACAACAATTGCAATACAGTACATGAAATTAATGGGATATCTAACTATTCTAAAACCCCTGAGATGGGAACAAGAATATACTAAAATGCCAGCAGAATAGGCCTAATGGTCTTTTGCGTCTGCTCGTTTGTTCAGCCCCCACCCTGGGAGCTGACCCTGCTACCCCCTCGCCCTCTTTGGCTTCTCCTTTCCCAGTCCTGGATATTCTCACCGCACTGGACTTTGCTACTAGAACCCTTCCCCTGTACCTGTCCCACCCCCTCTTGAACCCCTCCACTGTCTCTGCCTCCAACAGCCCCCCGGGCAGCGCTTCCATGGCTCCACCACACCTCCATGAAGAAGCACCTCCTTCTCCCTGAATCCCCCCACAGCTTCCACCCATGCCTCTAGTTGCCCTCTTTCTCGGAGCACCCTGACTGCTTCTCCCTTATTTACCCCTTCATGAACTTGAAGGACTCTATCATGTCCCCCCGGTCCCTTCTCTCTTCCAGTGTGTACATATTTAGCTCTTCAAACCTCTCCCCATAGGTCCTGCCCCCCAAGCCCCAGATCATTTTGGTTGCCCTCCTCTGGACCCTCTCCAGGAGTTCAATATCCCTCTTTAAGTGTGGCCTCCAAAACTGCATGCAGTACTTGAGGTGTGGCCTCACCAAGCAGTTATACAGAGGGAGTATCACTTCCCTCCTTCTGGAGGTGATCCCCCTAGCGATGCATCCCAGCATCCTGTTGGCCTTGGCCGCTGTTCTCCTACAAGTCTGAGTTGTTCATCTTGACATCCACCACCACCACCCCAAGGTCCCCCTCAGCCATAGAGACTTGTAGCATTCCCCCCCTCCAAGGGTGTACACTTGGCCCGGGTTTCTGGCTCCCAGGTGCAGTACCTTGCATTTCCCTGCATTGAACCTCAGCTTCCACTTTCTAGACTACCTTTCCAGAGCCTCCAGGTCCCCCTGTAGGGGCACCCTTCCCTCCTCCCCATCCACCGCCACCCTCAGTTTTGAGTCATCCGCAAAGAGACTCATCTCACTCCTGATAACCTTCCTTATGTCAGAGACGTAGGCATTGAACAGGAGGGGCCCAAGGACCGATCCCTGAGGGACCCCACTAATGACCCTCCTTGGAGGTGAGACTATCCCGCCAACCATGAACCTCTGGGTCCGGTCCTGGAGCCAGTTCCCTGTCCATCTGGTTCCACACCCCGATTTCCCCCAGCTTATCCAACAGGCCCCCATGAGGAACAGAGTCAAACGCCTTGCTGAAGTCAAGAAAGAGGACGTCCACCAGTCTTCCCAGGTCCGATGCACTCGTCGCCCAGTCATAGAACTCCACAGGGTTTGTCTGACACGATTTCCCCGGGACGAATCCATGCTGTCTTATCGTCCAGGCACCCTGACTTTTCCAGGTCTCCCCAGGCTCTCCTTGACAATGCCCTCCATCACCTTGCCCACCACTGATGTTAGGCTGACAGGCCTGTAGTTCCCTGCCACCTCCCTTGATCCCCCCCCCGCGTGGATAGGCACTATATGCGCCACCTTCCAGTCCTGGGGAACCCACCCTGTCCTCAGAGAGATGCTGAAAAGCTCCGCCAGGGGGTTTTGCCAGGACATCCGCCAGTTCCTTCAGCACTCTGGGATGTAATTTATCCAGCCCCGGTGCTTTTTCCGTCTTAAGGGACCTGAGGGCTTCCCTCACTCTCTCTGCCATGATTTCCATCTCCGCTACCTCATCCCCCTGCTTTGCCTTCCTCCCCCTTCTGCCAGTGATGCCCCCCCCCCGTCTCCCAAGACCCGCAGATCGGTAAGGTTCCCCCACTTCCTCAGTTTCACAGTCTCCTCCCATGTATGATGCAGCCCTCCCTCCAATTTTCCTTTGTGAAAACTGAGGCGAAGTACTCATTTAGTACCTCAGCCTGCTCCCCCGGGTCTTGTGCCCATCCCTCTCCTGTTTTAATCCTGCTAATCTGCCCCTTCACCCTTCCCCAGTGTATCTAAAGAACCCCTTGTTCCCTCTCCTAATTTCCCTGGCCTGGTTCTGCTCCTTCCTTGCCTTAGCCGCCCTCACCACCCTAGTGGCCCTTCTGGCCATCAGCTCGTACTCCCCTCGATCCTTTTCACTCCTTGAGCACTTGAAATGCCTATAGGCCGCCTTCTTTCCCCTCACTACCTCTTGAACCTCCCTGGTCCACCAGTAGGGTTTTTGGGCTGTACTGCATTTGCGTCTTACGCTTGCACAGGTGCTGGTAGCATTCTGCACCCCCCTCCTGATGATTTCCCACCTACTGTCAGCGTCAGTGTCTGGCCCAATCCCATCCAAATGCTCCTTAAGGATCCTTCCCATTTCCTTGAAATCCGCCCCCCTGAAGTCGGTTACCTCTATCTTTGTGCAGCCTTCTACCCCTCCTAGGTCCAGGCAGAACCAGACCGTGGCATGGTCACTTCCTGCCAACGAGTCCCTTACCTCCAGGCCCCCAATCTGGTCACTATCTGCTAGGACCACATCTAGTATCCACCCCTCTCTGGGTAGTTACCCCACCTGCTGAGTTAGGAACGCATCCTGAAAGACATCCAAGAACCTCTGTTCCCTGGCCAGCAAGGATGTCATAGTCTTCCAGTCCATTCCTGGCATGTTTAAGTCCCCCAACACCACCCTTCCCCTGGCCAATCTGCAGTGTCTCCCAACATCTGCCACCAGACTCTTCTCCAGCTCTTCCGCCAGCGCAGGGGGTCTATACACCACTCCTATTTTTACTCTCTTGCCCCCCTCCCCATTATCAAGGTGACCCAAATCGCCTTCACAGTTCCCTCCACCTCCTCCACTCCTCCTATGCGAATGCAGTTTTTGACTATTATTGCTACCCCTCCTCCCCTTCAAACAACATAAAGTCTTGCTATTTTATGACTAATGCAGTTTGTCCCACCATTAGAACTGCTCCGGAGGTGAAAGAGTTAACTTCCATGCAGGGCATGGAACTTAGAGCGCGAGCTCGGTTAGAGAAGCTCTGTCAGGGATATTTCAAACTGAAACTGTCAGATTCTTTACTCCGCCTCTCTGAACAGTCGCTCCGGAGATTCCTCCTGCTGCTCGGTTAATTTTCTCGGTTTAAAGAGTTTTTTCTCGGTTAAATTCAACCGCGATTATCATTATTTTAACCGCAAACCGATCGGTTCAAGCTCTGTCTATGGTATTGTAAGTAATAGATAGGTTTTCTGTGTGGAACTTGTAAATGTTTATCGGTTCGGTTTGAACCGATCAGATTGTATTTAAACTTCATTCTGAAGCGTTTAAGGCTTGTTAGAGTGCGGTTCCCGGTTCTTATCGGTTCTAAAAAAAACGGATTTCATTACGGTTTTTTCCACGACCCGTGACACGGTTGGAAATCGATAAGGATGTCTTGCCTGGCACTGCCGAAAAAAAGGGCAAGTTTTTGGTTAGGCTGGCATTATGTCTGAGAAACCCAAAAGAAAAACCGGGCCCACTGGGTTTCAACACTGTAGTGTCTGTGGGGAAGCCTTTGCCAAGGCTGACCCACACACCACATGTGTTTATTGTCTGGGGTTTGACCACCTCAATGCAGACTGCCAGATTTGCAAGAATTTCCCTGCAGCTACCCTAGATAAGAGAGTTGGTAGGCTTAGGGAACGAGAGGCCAAAAAGTCCGCTGACCCGGATGGCCAGCCCGGTTTGGTGCCAACCGAACCGGAGGGAGTGCCCTCTGACCAGGGCCAGACTTCCTCGGGCAAACGTAAAGCTGACTCTGAGGAGCCAGTTCCAGCAAAGAGAACTAGAAAGTCAGCAGGTGTGGAGTCAAAAATCCCTTCTCCAGCTGCTGCAGAGATAGCCAGGGCAATACAAATTGTCTAGTCACTTTCCCCGGTTCCGTCCGAACCGCCACTATCTGGCAAAAGGTCGGTTCCGTCGGTTCCACCGGTTCAAGAATATAATATAGAGGAGTTTTATGAACCAGAGGAGGGGGAGGATGATTATGAACAGTGTGAATGTGACTTTGAAAGTCTGATGTGCCCATTGAACCGACATCTCCCAGGCAGAACTTTAGAGAATCTCCCCTAGGCTTGCTGAGTCCCCTTCTCATTTTCTGTTTTATAAAAAAGTTGCTGAAACCCTCCAGCTTCCTTTAGAGGAGGCTGTGGATGAGCAAGAGGAGCCTGACTTTGTAGAGATGATGGATATCCCAGAGTCCAGGAGATTGTCTATTCCTTTACATAAATCTTTTAGGAAACAAACAATAAAAATTTTAAAAGCTCCTAATTCTGTGCCTCCTGTGGATAAAAAGATGGACAGGAGGTACACTTTGTCAGGTCCTGATACAGAATTTCTTTCACAGCAATGCAGCCATGTTGGAGTAGTTCAGGCTGCAGCCTGTGATAAAGCTAATCTTCCCCTGGCTTCACATCCTCCTGACAAGGACTCCAGGAAGATTGATGCCATGGCCAAAAACAATACATGGCAGTGTCTTTGGGACTCAGACAAGCAAACTATATGGCTTATGTTGCGAGATACCAAAAATCTAGATAGGATACTGTCATGGCTTTAGCCAAACAGGCCCCTGGCCAGCTTGCCAAGGAGCTGGAGCAGGTGGCTGCTGATGGTATTGAGGCATCTAAGGTGCAATTTCATGCTGCAGTGGATTCTAATGATGTATCCTCTAGAGTCATGGCTACATCTGTGGCTTTTCGTATATTGGCTTGGCTCAGGTGTACTACTTTGTCACAGGATACCCAGTCTAGGCTATGGATTTTCCTGTGGTGGGAAATTCTCTGTTTGGGGAGCAGACAGAGAATTATATGAAGAAAATGGATGAATATAGAACCACTTATAGGAGTGCACAAGCCAAGGAACGGCAAGCCACTCCTCAGAGGCAGCCCCCCAAGGGTAGAGGCAGGCCTTTTCACAGGCCTTTTTACCAGACCCAGGCCTCCTCTTCAGCTTATGTTCAGAGGGGGTTCTTCAGAGGGAGAGGGAGACGGGGTACAAGCAGGTCTGCTCCCACCTCTCAGCCTAAAGCCCCTGCCAAACAGGTACCCTGATGGGACGCCCAGGGCCGGTTCTCCATTACCTGTAGGGGGCAGGCTGGCTTACTTTGTCCAGGACTGGGAGTCTTTAACATCAGACAAGTGGGTCCTGGAAGTAGTAAGCCAGGGTCTGGTTCTCAGCTTCAAAAAATTTCCAAAGATAAGAATCAGATCTTTTCCACCTGCAAACCCTCTAGAGACTCTTGCCTTGGAAACAGAAGTCTCAACCCTCCTGGCTCTCAGAGCTGTAGAAGGGGTTTCTCCCCTACACCAGGGCAAGGGTCTGTACTCCAGGTACTTCTACCCCAAAAAGACAGGAGAGTGATGCCCATCCTGACTTTAGATATCTGAACAAGCACCTTTTAAAACCAAAATTCAAAATGGTGACTCTGGGAATGATTTTACCCTCCCTAAGGCCAGGGG
Organism: Neoceratodus forsteri; assembly: GCA_016271365.2. NCBI lineage: Eukaryota > Metazoa > Chordata > Ceratodontiformes > Ceratodontidae > Neoceratodus > Neoceratodus forsteri. The sequence goes on along the minus strand of CM028133.1, from coordinate 1,130,620,005 downwards.
ACTGGCTAGCTTCCCTGGACCTCAAGGATGCCTACTTCCATGTTCTTATCAGAAGCTCCCACCGAAAGCACCTCAGATTCGAACTGCCCTCAGGCATTATCAGTTCAGAGCAATGCCCTTCGGCCTTACCTCTGCCCCAAGGGTATTCACAAAATGTCTGGCAGTAGCAGTTGCTCATTTAAGAAGGCAAAAGATTGCCATCTTTCCCTACCTAGACGACTGGCTCATTGTGGGTCAGTCTCCAGACCAGGTCAAATCACACCTGCAAGTTGCCCAGGAGCTGCTTACCTCTCTGGTCTTTCTTCTCAATCTTCCAAAGTCAGTTCTGGAACCTGTCCAGGTACTCACCTTTATAGGTGCAGAACTGGACACAAAGCAGGCCAGAGCCTTCCTTCCCCTAGAAAGGGTAAGGACCTTGGTGGCCCTGGTCTGTCCCTTCGCTCTGCAGGTCTCGGCCAGCAAGGCATTTCCTGCAGCTCCTAGGACACATGGCTGCTTCCACAGCTGTAGTGCAAGGAGCAAGATTTCAGATGAGGGACATTCAGTTCCATTTGAGAGCTTTCTGGTCTCAAAGAAGAGATTCCCTATCTAGTTAATCCCAGTGACTGAACCTGATCCAGGCCCTCTCAGTGGTGGCAGGATCAGAGCAATCTGAGACAAGGGTGCCCTTCATCCCCTATCTCACTCCTTGACCCTTACTACAGATGCGTCCCACTTGGGAAGGGGGGCTCACATGGGCGACCTCTCCACCCAGGGGTTGTGGTCCCCTCAGGAATCTCTGCTCCACATCAATCTGTTGGAACTCAGAGCTGTTTTTCTAGCACTTCAGGTTTTTTCTGCATCTGTTCAGAACAAGGTGGTACAGGTCAGAACAGACAACACCACTACAATGTGGTACATCAACAAACAAGGGGGCACTCGGTCTTCAGCCTTGTGCACTGAGGCGATGAAGTTGTGGTCTCTGGCTTATTCCCTGAACACTTCCCTCATAGCAGTTCACCTCCCAGGCAGGGACAATGTCCTGGCAGATGCTCTCAGCAGGGTTTCCCAGGGCCATCACGAATGGTCACTGGATCCCCTAGTACTGGGGATAGTTTTTGCCAGATGAGGCACACCTCAGATAGATCTTTTTGCAGCCCCAGACAATCATCAACTTCCACTTTTTTGTTGCAGGCCCCCAGTGTTGGGCTCAGCCCCCTGGATGCCTTTCTCCTCGATTGGGAAGGGAAGTTTCTCTATGCCTTCCCCCCCTTCCCTCTCCTGTTCAAGGTGCTAGTCAAAATCAGATCTGAGCCCTGCAAGATGATCCTGATTGCTCCAGACTGGGCCAGGCAGCCCTGGTACCCACTCCTTCTGTCCTTAGCAGTCCATCTTCCCCTGTGTCTCCCCAGGAACCACAATCTGTTAACCTGTGCCCAGGGGAGAGTCTGGTATCCGAATCTCAAATCCCTCAACCTCAAGGCCTGGCTCTTGAGGAGTTAAGAGTTTGGTGACCTACAACTTTCTCAGGGTGTTCTCGAAATCTTGAAAGCTTCTAGGAAGCCTTCCACCAGGGCTACCTATAACTCCAAGTGGAAAAGGTTTTCCATATGTTGTTCTGTGAAGCATATTTCCCCGGAATCTGCTGATTTGCCCACTGTTTTGGACTATATGGTCCATCTTAATTCTTTGGGACTGAGACCAGCTACCCTGAAAGTGCATTTGGCAGCTGTCTCTGCTTTTATTTCAGCAGGGAAGCCTCTTCTCTTTCTGCTCACCCTGTATTTTCCAAGTTTTTTAAGGATTGCTTCATACTAATCCACCATTCAGGGACCCTGCCCTGCCTGGGATCTTAATGTTTGCATTGCTCAGCTGATGCAACCCCTTTGAACCTCTGTCTTCGGCAGAGCTTAAGTATTGACTTGGAAAACTGTATTTCTAGTAGCCATCACTTCTGCCAGGCGCATAAGTGAGTTACAGGCTTTATCAGTGGAGACTGACTTTATTTCCTTTCACAGGGATAAGGTAGTCCTTAGGACTAAGAGGAAGTTTTTGCCTAAGGTGGTTTCAGATTTCCACCTTAACCAATTTATTTCACTTCCAGTGTTCTTCACTGACCATTCCTCCTCTGGTGAGAGGAGGCTGCACAGTTTAGATGTTAAGAGGGCCCTAAGTTACTACATAGAGCGTACCAAGGGTCACAGGTTTGACTCCCTCCAACTATTTCTCACTTATGGTGAGGTTGGGAAAGGGAAACCTGCCACTAAGAGATCCATTGCCAGGTGGATTGTCTCTTGTATCCAATTTTGCTATCAAAAACTGGGTAAGGTTCCCCTTCAGGCCTGAGGGCTCACTCTACCAGAGGTACAGCTGCATCTCTAGCTGCTGCCAGAGACATCCCTATCTTAGAGATATGTCAAGCAGCTACTTGGAAAACAGTACACTTTCACCAAGCATTACTCCCTGGATATCCAGGCCAGGAGGGAGGTTTCGTTTGGCACAGTCCAGCTTCAGAGCCTCATTCCTAAGTAGGTTCTGTCCTCCTCCATGGAGGTACTGCTGAGTTGGTATTAGTCATAATATAGCAAGACTTCATGTTGTTTGAAGAAAAAATTACTCACCTTAGTAATGTTGTTTCTTCTAATGGAGTCTTGCTATATTATGACCTCCCCCCCAGCCTGCCCCTCTCAGAACTTCTACTTTGGGTATGGGGTGGGCAGTCCACTGTTGGCACTTAATGATGCCCACTTTTATGTTTTTCACCCCTTCTTTTTGGGGTGTTTGGGTGTTGTGTTTTATTTTATCTTATTTTTTCTGGTCCCCTGACTTGAGTCTTGGTGTTGGGACCAGAAAAATGTGTTAATATTTTAGTAGCCAGTTGGCTAGTGTAGGTTACAGCTTCCACACAGAGCCTTAGTGAGTTTTGCTCGTAAAGATCTGACAGTTTCGGTTTGAAATATCCCTGACAGAGCTTTTCTAACCGAGCTCGCGCTCTAAGTTCCATGCCCTGCATGGAAGTTAACTCTTTCACCTCCGGAGCAGTTCTAATGGTGGGACAAACTGCATTAGTCATAATATAGCAAGACTCCATTAGAAGAAACAACATTACTAAGATGAGTAATTTTTTCTTCCCTCCTTCCTGAACATGGTGTAACTCTTCAGGTTCAGGTCCCATTCGTGCCCTGCAGTATCCCAGGTCTCAGTGACCGCTGCCACATCCACCTCTCCCTCAGTTAGCATCGCCTGGAGCTGAGGCATTTTATTGCCCAAACTCCTGCCATTTAGCAGGACTACCTTCCACCCTTTCCCTATACTTCCATTTCTCCTGCTCGCATTCCCATGGGGATTCCGTCTTCCCCTGGTCTGCACCTTACCAGTTGGCCTTTACCCGCATTTCTCCAGCTCCCCAGGGGGGTGAAGACAGAGTACCTCCTTTATCGGACCCCTTCGACAGCCTCTTCTCCCAGCCCTCCCCCCTTCACAAGTTTAAACCCCACTTTTCACCAATGAACCCCTCTATTTTCAACTTAAGGATTCCCCTCCCCTCCAAATTGAGATGGAGCCTATCTCTAGCATACAGCCCCTTATCCTCCCAGGTCTCCCCCGGTCCCACATCAACCCATACCCTCTGGCCCCACACCACTCCCTGAGCCACTGGTTTATCTCCCATCTTCCTTTTGTGCTCCCCACTAGCCCTTGGCACCGGCAGGATTTCTGAGAAGGAAACTGTGCATCCTATGTCATGACAGACCCTGGCAAGCTCCCTGAATCTTGCCTGTATCTCTAGCTCACTATTTCCCTCAATGTCATTGGTACCCAGGTGGACCAGTATGCCCAGGGAACCTTCACAATCCTTTGCCAGCTGATATACCTCATGCTTGGCCCTGTGCACCGTTAGTCCAGGGAAGCATTTTGTTCTAACCGGGCAGGCTTCCCCCTCCCTATCCCATTTGATACCCCTGATCATGGAATCACCCAACAGGAGCACTCTGACCACCCCTTTTCCTCCTCCCCTTCCCTTCCATGTCCCTCATCCTTTCTACTGGCTCCTCCCCCTGTCTGGGTGCCACCTGCCACCCCTCCTTATTTAACCTGGCCACCCCTCCCTCCAATCTATGCCTCCTCCTCCCGAGTATCCTTCTGTACCGCTGCCACCCCACCCTCGACTGCTCACGACTGGTCCTTCCCCCCCTGCTAAACTAGTCTGGCTCGTTCTCCCTTCCTTCCCGTCTCCATTCAGCCCCTCCTTGCCTGTCATGCCACCTGACCTAAATCTTCAGCTCCCTTTACTGTATCCTCCTTGTACTTCTGGTCCTTCTCCTTGCCCTTTCCTCCCAACTGGTCCTTCTCCTTGTGCTTTCCTCCCTCTTCCCCCTCCTGCTCTGATCCCCCGTTTTCCCGCATTCGAAGTCCACCCCCCAATTCTTCCTGCAGTCTGGCCCCTGCCTCCTGCCCCCACTCCCTTTCCATCTCTAATCGCCCCTGTCATCGGTACATCACCCCCCCTCATCCTCAAGTGGAGGAAGAGAATTGAAGCGGTTACTAAGCTTAAGGTCCGATCCTCCTCCTCCCCACCTTGCTTCCTTCTGTCCAGCCCCAGCCATCCGCCTACTTCCCTGAGAATGTCCTCCCTTTGGCCCCCCCCCCATGAGGGTCCCAGATACCTGCCTGCTTCCTTGGTAGTGTCCTCTTGTTGGGCCCCCTCTGTCTGGGTCCCTATGCGACCCTAGAGTACTCTCCTGCACTCCTTTCCCTTTGGCCCCTGCCCCTAGTGCTTGGTGCAACCCCGTGGGAGAGCCTCTGTCCTATTCCCCGACTGTACCCCCAGCTGTCTCCTAATCCCGCAACCTCCTCCCGAATCTGTGCTAACTGGTAGCACACTGGGCAACCCCCGAACTTCCAGCCCAGTCCAGTATCATGGCCGCCCCACACCCTGTGCTCCCCACCACCCTCCCAAAGATGCCAGCTCTAATGATGTGTGGTCCCATCCCCCCTCCATGTAGGTTTCCTTGGGTGAACCACCAGGTTCCCCACTAGTCCAAGAGACACCCCTACCCCCTAATCAGGTCACCCACTAATGCTACATACAGTCTCACAGTAAACCGGTATCCTCGATACTAGGGTGCAGTACTACACAGTAAATAGTTTACCTAGCTTAGGCTTAAACTAGAGGGTGCCCTCCCCCCCTCCAGCAATGAGCTCTACACCACATGCTCTCTTTCCCCTCCTCCAAGTCCCTCTCTAGCCAGTCTTTTTTGTAAAGTGCACAGCTCCCTTCACGCTTGTTTTGCGATCCGCCAATGGGATCCTTCCTGGTTTCCTTGCTCTGCCCTTCCCAGGTACTTAATAGAGGTCGGGGCTGGGGTGGGTGGTGTGAGACGAAAATCCGGTGCCTGACCCGCTCCCATGCGGTGGGGATGGCTCCCCTGATCTGCGCTGTCCCTTGCGCCTGGCTGCTCCGCAAGGCCGGGAAAGTTCACAAAAGTCAAATAGGTGTTATATAGGTAAGAAACACTAATGTACAAGGAAGTGCATTGACTGGCAGAAGGAATTGTGAGGAAACAAGGACTCGCAAGAAATAAAAGTAAGGAGAGACAAGGGGAAAGAAGAGAAACGATGAAGGAAGGAGGGGCCTAAGTAATCGGGATAGAGGGTCATAAAGGAGGTGGCAGCAGCAAGGAAGCAGGCCTGGCAGGTTAGCTAGAAGTGCCAGAGGGGTGGCCAAGGGGGTAAAAGTGGCAAATGTTAGTTTTTGCCACTCTGGACCTAGAGCTGAGAATACTGTGATATTCTCACTCTTAAAGTCCTTTGGGGCAGTCAGTGTAAGGTGGTATTCACTGATATGAGTAACGCTGAGTTTATTGAGGACCTTCATACACTGAGCTTGCACTGAGATGCCAGTCACTGTTGAAGCTTGCTGAGAAACAATCCAGACGCAGGATTTTTCTTGCGACTTTGTAATAGGCATAAATTAGACATGCCATGACCTGAATAAAAATATCAATGATATTCCCTGCAGAGTGCAGTTTGACCTTTCGACATCACTCGTGGCTTTGTCACTCGTGATGTCATAAGGTTAAACTGTATTCTGGGGGAATATCAGTGATATTTTCATTGAGGCAATGGCATATCTAATCTCTCTATCGATCGAGCGCGTGCAGGAGAATAATGCACAAACAGGTGTCTGAGTTTTTTTGTGTTTTTTTAAATGCAGTTGAGCTTTGAGGTCATCACACACAAAGGGTGTGGGGGGAGAACACACTCGGAGGCACACACTTGGATGTGTTTTATTTTTTTACAATAACTGGTGCAGGGTGTTTCCGTGCACAAAAATTGATAAGATAAAGAGTAAACGCATTGAATTTATTCCAGACTCAGTTTGTCAGCCCAGAACATTTGTCATAAGTATCTAGTTGATAAAGTAGGCCATAATAATAGATTTTAAACTGGTGGTACCTAATCTTGCCCTGCTCCGCTTGCTTTCCCAGGTCCCAGCAAGACGCAGAGCACCGCTTGTTTGTTTTTTTTAAAACCCGCTACTGCAGGTGGTAGTGTGCTACCGGAAGCAGCTTCATGCGGTGTCCATGGTTGAACTGAGACCCACTGTAAGAGACGCAGCGTTAATGTACCTGGGATGGGGTGTCATAGGAAAGATTTCTATGGAAATGTAAAAAAGGCTGTCGCTGCCATTGCACTGTCGCTCTATGTGCCCTGCACGGCGAAATGGAATGGTCATTGAAAGGAGTGGATCAGTGAAGCGTGAGCATTCAAAGTGCCACAGTAATGCAATGAGTCAGCAAAGCCTGCAGCTGTTTTCTTTAAGTGTTAATGGACTTAACAGTTCTGTAAAGAAATATTTGGTTATGTTGTCGGTTAAGAAAACTAAAGTCAGGATTTGTTTGCAGGAGTCACACCTTAGAATTGCAGAACATGACAAATTAAATAAGTTTGGGTATTCGTCTGTCTTCTCTTCCTCCCTTCTGGGTGGTAGAAGGAGAGGGGTTGCCATCCTCATCCCGTGTCCTACCCCAAATTCAGATGCAGCTGATGTGAGAGGATCAGGAGGGGTCACCTCATTATTATGCAGGGGTGTTTAAATGGAAGGGAGGGCACGTTGGGTAATGTATACCTACTGCCGGGCTTTAATACTGTGTTACTCTAAACAATACCAGACAAAATCCTCACCCAGACTAAAGGGAGTTGTACTGCTCGCAGGAGACGTTAATATTGCCCTGGATCTTCCAAGGATCAATCTTTATTATTGGTGGGTACCAGCCTGAAGCACAGGAACCTGCGGGAGTGTATAACTTTAAGATTTTAGGGGAAGGGAGCCGCTGCTGGAGATGGTGCCACCCACAAGGCTGACTCACAACATGGTGCTTGTTGGCTGGTCAGCAACAGATGCCGGCTCCCCACTCTCCCCAGTTCTGTTTTTTCCACTGTCGCGGTCAGATCACCGTAGGAGCTGTTGAAGAATTTCCTTCTGCACCATCAGTCTCTGCTCATTTTGCTCGATGCTGTCTTCTCAGTTTCAGCGTTGTTTGCCCTCCATTATTTTCGATGTTGTAGTAAAGCGTTGGGCACCTTTTCCTGTTGTTTTCCGTTTCTGCGATCATGTCCATTTCAAGGCCTAGTAAGTTAGCTGGTTTGAAGGCGGGGCTTCCCCCAATGCATCAGTGCCCCTGCGGGAAGCCTGTGACTGCAACAGACCAGCAGGATTGTTGCTTCACCGGTTTGGGCCACACCATGACATAAATAAGTGCAACACCTGTTTTTCCATGGATTTCTGCACATTGAAGAACCGCGTTTTAAGGTTGGGACAAGATCCCTTGACCTTCAGAGGATAGTGCTGCACACAGGACGCAAAAGCCAAGTCTCTTGGCTCTTCCCCTGAGCCTCTTCCCGATACGATACGTACCAAGGGAGAGCAGGCCTCGCCCGGTTCTTGTCTTACTAGAACTGCAGGCCTGCGTGAGGGGTCGGGTAAACAGTCGGCATCCTGGGGGAGGGGGGTGGCTGAGCACCCCTTGCAGAGCGGTGCCCCCTTTGGGGCCCGGATGTCTCCGGTGTCGAGGTCTCAGCTATACGCTAGGCCTGTGTCGCAGCCTGGTGCTGCCTCAACTCCTGACATCGTCCCCGGTGTTGGTGAATGGGGCAGTGTCGACCGCGAAGCTAGGTCCCTCCGACACCGTTCACAGTGCTGGCAGAGGTGGAGTTCCCGGGATGGCATCTCTGGCAGTCTCCGGCAGTCTCCCTGGTTTCATCCTCAGATTTGGATGACTACCGGGATGATGCTGATTGGCTCCCCGGTTCCTCGGAGCCCTGGGACTCCAGGCCTTCTGTGGGGTCTGGGAGTCCCCAGCTCGGCACAGACTCTGGTGCCGATCTTCCTTCATCTCGTAGTGCTGAGGAGGTTCTGATGCTGACCCTGGCACCAGAGAAGGGGCCGCACCAAGCTCAGCGCTGGGTCGGGGACGTTGCGGGCTCCAGTGCCGGCCTGGTTTCTAGTGCCGAGGAAGGCATGGATTCAGGTGCTAGTGCCGTGGGTGGCACCGAGGGGAGTTCTGGAGCCGTCGGCGGTGCTGGATCTTTTCATCTGTCTCCTGTGCCTGCTACAATTCCTGTTGGGCCTCTGTTGAGGGGGGGGGGAACCTTGTGTGGTGGGGCAGGGGTTGGGAGGTTAGAGTCAGCACTTTGTGCTGTTCTCAGAGTGTTGAAGCTCTGGGAGAAGTAGGAGCATGGATTCAGACCTTCTCTCCCTCCTAATCGGGCAGGATCTTCAGTTGGTTGGGGGTAAGGGCCACCTTTCTGGGTCAGCACGGCTCCAATCTCCTCATCTGGGGTCCGCCCCCATCCCCAAGGACACCACTCGGCTTGCCCATCCACAGCTGGGCGACCTACAGTGGGCAGTCTGTGCAGCCCCCTCCCTAGGGAAGGGTTCCCTTCTCGCTTCTGCAGCCCTAGCAGAGGTGCTAGTGTGGTCTCTCATGACCGTTTTCCTCTTCCCCTGCCTCCCATTCCTTCTCTCCCAGGTTTTTCCAGCCCTACGGGGCCTATGACTTGGGAGCAGTTCAGGGCTGCAGCGACTGAGTACTCTTGGTACTTTAGAGCCTTGTATGAGGTCATCTTCAGACCTCGCACCCCTGACCTGCCTCCTTCTGAACACAGCTATTCCGAATCTTCGACTTCCTCCTTGGAGGAATGGGATGCCTCCATTCACTTATCCTCTAATGCCAATCTCTCCAGCTATCAGCATTTCCTATTGGAGATTATGGAGGAGCTGCGCCTGTCCCATTTTGTAGAACACAACCCTGCACATGCGACACTGTCATTCCTCAGGGAATACAGTATGGAATCTACTGTGATCCCTCCGGGGCCTCAGCCCATCATGGTTGCTTCACTCCGTTGCTGGCAGAACCCCTCCAACACTATTCCAGCCACAAGGGACTGCCGGCGCGGGTTCTGTGCACCTGTTGGGTCTTCAGGTGCTATGCCCCAACCTCCCTCAGGAGTGGACCCGCTGGACGCCCTCTCTGGGCATCGTCACCCTGCATATCACTGCCACTCAGACTTGGCCGAATTTGACTGCTTGGTAGAAGGGTGGTGTTGGCGGCGTGCCTCCTCTTGTGCATATCTGCACACCAGGCTGCCTATGCCAGGCACCTGTGGGCATTGCTAGGTCAACTCCTAGCATCCATGGCTGATGGTGAGGCAACCAGACTGGCCATCAGCCTTTCCACTCGTGGCTTGGAGTTAGACACCAGTCAAGGGCATCTTACAATGCCAGTGAAGTAGCCTCCAGGCTTGTGGGAACAGCAGTCTGCATCAGGTGGACAGCGTGGCTTTGTCCTTCCAGGTTATCACACTTGGCTCGGCATAGGGTGTTTGCCTCACCATACCAGGTGGAACGCTTTTTCTCCCCTAGGGTCAGGCGAGAGTTAGTGGAGTGACTTCCCTCTCCCAGGCCTTGGGAGCCTCCGCCTGCCCCTGACCAGTCTCTGGTCTCATCAGACCCATGAGGGGCCTCCTTCTCTTGTGTCTCCCCCACAAGAGGCTGAGGAACCTTTCTCCCTCAGGGTGTGCCAGCACCACCTAAGGTGGTAGCTCAGTACTCTCCCACTAGTAGTGAATGGTGAAGATTGAGCCTTGGAATATATGAAAAATATGAACTCTCTGTAATTCTTGATCTTCCAGGATATCTTCACCATTCATTACTGCTTCCCTTCCACCTTCCCCTCATGGCCAGGCTCCTGGGCAGTGTTACCTCCCTGTTTGCCTTCCCTCTTTTGACTGATAAGGGGGCCTGTGTCTGGCTGGCTCCCTCAGAGGGATCTCCTGGCTCATAGTCAGGAAGGTTTTTTTCTTTCTTATTACATTCCAAGGGGGAACGCGAGTATGGACAGCTTTGCCTTCCGTTCTGTCCTTCTAGAGAAGAGGTTTACTACCTAGAGGTTCTCAAAGCTTGCCTTAACTCTAGTATGTAGGTGTTAGTTGACACCCTGCTCCTTGCTGGGGGTCAGCGCTGAAATATGGGTCAGGAACTAGCTGCAGTGTCTTGTGTTACATTGCTTAGCACTTCTCTAGTGTAGGGGCCAGTACTAGGGCACTGTCCCGTGTGGTCCTAAATCCTCAAAAAATTCTTTACAATCTCCTGGGCTAATGCAAGCAGCAGGTTCTTCTCATCTATCCCCCTGTTTTTCAAGGTACATATATGTGTACCTTCTCCAGTCTTGCCCTAGTTCCTTTCTATACATTAAGGGTATATGGACCTGTTCAGGAGAGTCCTCCTGGAGCTCCTTTTTAGAGAGAGGGAGACACCATCAGATGCCTTTCTCCCTGGCACATTCTCGTACTTAGTCACTCCTGGGAAGCCTTCTTTTCCTAGCCGGAGTGGGTCAGTAGTGTCATTCGTCACTGGCTGAGTATAGGGCATCCTTGGTATCTCTCTCTTTCTCTGTCTCTCTACCTTTCTGTCTCTTTGGCCTGCCCAGTGGCTCTGGTCACCCCTAACTCTAAAGCCCCTTTTGGAGTTCTTACCTCTTCTCTCTCTGGTCGGCTTTATATTTTTGTTTATACCTTTTTTCTTGTCCCTTGGGTTCCCTTGCCCCACCTCTTCTTTTCTCTCTTTGTTTCCTCTCTGGTGAGCCAAACTGAGAAGGATGGGGAGCCAGTGTTGGTTACTGGCCAGTCCGCAAGCACCACGTCATGCATCGGCCTCGTGGGCAGTGCCATCTCCGATGTCGGCTCCTCTTCTCTAAAATCTTAACGCTCTATGCTCCCACGCAGGTCCTGCACCTCCGTCTGGTACCCACCAGTAATAAATGATGAAGATATCCTGGAAGATCAAGAATTATGGTGAGTATGTAATTTTCATTTCTGAGCTGAGACTTCTCTAAACCCCCCAAGAATGCCAGCCTCACACAATAAACATTTCATCCAGGAGGTGGGCTGGACAGCTGTTTAGCGACCGTCACAACATCCACTGGAGGCTTAACCCCTATTATCCTAAAGAAAACCAAATCAATGTTCTTCTCCCACCACCAAAATAAAGCTAAAAATACCCCCCCTTGATTATCCCCAGCACTCTGCACCCGCTAAAACAAGTGACCACATACAAGTACCTAGGCATCACGTTCGATACTGCCCTCTCATTCCACACCCACATTAATGCCCTGTCAGCAGCCATTAACTCTCGGATTGGCCTGCTATACCGGCACAGGGACTGCCTGCCTCAGGTTGCGCTCAGGCTGGCCATCACCTCCTCCTTCTTGTTCCTCGTGGACTATAGCTTGCCCATCTACGCTGCAGCTGACAACACTGCCCTCTCCAAAATCCAACTCTCCATCAATAAGGCCTGTAGGCTCCTGACCGGTGTCCCCAGCCGAACTCACACCTGTCTTCTCTATACTACCACCAATCTTCTCAACTTTGAGGTGCGACTGCTCTACCAGACCTGCCTTCTCGCCAAGAAATCTCTGCTAGGACTCTTCCCCCGGTGGTCTCCACCGCCCTACAGCAGCCATCTTCGTCCGTCACCACCTGTAGCTCTGTTAAGGCCACTTTCAAGGTGCCCAGAACCAAAACCTCTCTTGCCCAGAGATCCTTCCTCTACCGAGCCCCCACCTGGTTCAACTCCCTCCCTAGCTGCATCTCCAACTTGCCAAAAATTGGCTTCTTCAAAACAGCCCTTTGGAACCATATCTTTAGTACCCACTGTTGTAGATGCAACTAACCCCCTGTTGTAACCTGTGGTTCCCACCCACCTTGCCCCCCCTACCCCTTCCCTACTAGGTCCAAACAGGGATGTAACCCACTGTCTTCTCTGAGGACCTACTATATCCATGAGTGTAACTCACAATTTTGTAACATTATGTAACCTAAGTAACATACAAACTACTACATTATGTAACCTAAGTGTATCTATGTTAAATGTTCCTATAACTGCACTTGTAACGTTATCCTCTGTTTTAATCTGCACTGTAATAACTGTCTTGATGTCTGCCCCCCCCCCGCGACGAGGTGCCTTTGTAAATGAGTCTCTGACTCAAAGATTGTAAACCCGATTTGTAATGAATAAATGGATTCCTACACCCGCACACTCGTAATTATACTAATTACTTCCCTGTTCTTTAGACTTATTTTAGAACTGACCATTGTTTCACCCAGGTTGAAAATCTGTCGCTTCTGGAGAATTGCAGGCTCAGGGACATACCTCTTGTCACGTCACGCTTCAGTGTCCAGTGTATATAGTGTTTGGGAAGGGACCGTCACAACATCCACTGGAGGCTTAACCCGTATTATCTTTGGGAGAAGCCTTCTGGAGTTTTCTGTCAGATAAAATAAAATTCTTCATGAGAACTCCACCCCGGCTATATCCTACTCCATTTGTTGGGATACTCTCAAAACCATCCTTTGGGGCCATATCATAAAATATACCCACTACCCAGGCAAAACTGGTGGGAACATCAGCAGCTGGAAGATGCACTGGCATACACAGGTGCACTTTGTACAGATGGGGCATCAGCAATGTGATTATTCGGTCGCCACTTAGTTGACGCAGATGAAAGCTAACCTAGATGCTCTTTGTCAGCACTAGACAGAAATAGCCATCACCGTTTTATGTCAGTGCTATTATGAGGTAGGTGCCAGTGCATCAAGGTTGCTGGCCTATCAGTGGCATAGGCACCGCCGAGTTGCAACGATTCTTGCTCTTATTTATCCTACCACAGGAGTTTGGCTTACTAAGCCCTATGTCAGTACCTCAGCCTTCTGCTCTTTCTGTTGGATATTATACACCCGGAGCACACTGCTACTCCGTAGGCCGCTACTACATTTTTGAATAACCTTCACCTCCCTTAACTCACTGAAGAGCAGAGGGTTTGCCCAGTCTCACCTGTCACCTTGGAGGAGTCAGTCAGGCATGCCAAGACCATGAAAGCCATTGGCCCAGACGGGTGTGAAGCTGAATTCTACGAAACACTGAAAGATCAATTTCTTCAAGTGGTGGGTGAGGCCATGGCGGTACAACCCCCCCCCCCGTCCTGGTCTTAAGTGATCCCAAAGCCTGACAGGAACTCACTTATGTGTGTTGTGGCCCAAAGGCTCGACAAGATCCTGCTTTGTTGGATGAGTCTCTATCAGACTGGGTTTCTTAGCTCTAGAACTACAACAGATAATATTTAGCATACGCTGCATATTACATACAAGATACAGAGCCACTCAGCCCCATTGGTTCTTCAAAGTCTGGATGCCGAAAAGGCATTTGACCAGGTCTCCTGGTCCTTCCTATAACAGGTTATGGGGAGGCTATCATTCAGCTACTACAGGACATCTACCCGTCCCCTTGGGCATGCGTCAAGATGTTTGTACACCACTCAGCGGACTTCCCTGTACTCCGAGGAACCAGACAGGGATGTCCTCCTTTCCCCTGCTTTTTGCTATCTTTCTATCTATCTGTGTATTTGGAACCATTGGCCCAAGCTCTGTGAGAAGCCACAACCTATTTTGCATACACTTGGGGGGAGGAGGACACCGTATTGGTCTGTACACGGATGACTTTCTTTATTTGGACCACCCTGGTTGATCCTTTCCAGCGGTGTTTGAAATAGTCTTTTGGGGCTGTCAGAATATAAATTAAATACAGCTGAGATGGGAATCACTTACCTTCACTACTCCCAGTCGCAGATGTCCAACGCCAGTGCCCTTTTTGCTGGAATTTTGAAAAACTAAGGTACTTAGGGATTTTTCTTTCATGTGGCATGGATGATTTCTACTGAGATAACTATGCACCATTCTAGGGACATGGATATGTTGTTCATCCACACTGTCTGGCAGGTTCCTTGCCGCTTTAAATCTTGCCGGAAGGTCTTCAAGCTGGCTCCTCCCACCCATCCGGGTGGTAAAACTCTCGGCTCCGCCCCATGACACCAGATCTTCCTTACTGCTTGGAAGCTCAGGTTCCCTCTTTAACGCTCTGTGTGATGGACTGGATCCTAATTCTTCGGTTCGCCCGAAACTCATTTTAAAATTTTCAAGACTTGGTCATCTTTCTCCCTCACAGCTGCGATGGACAAATTGACTCCGGTTGTGGTGGTGCCCTTGTAGGCAGAAGATGTCCAGGACGGATCCGCGACTCCACGTGTGTCTACTGCCTCGGTTTAGAACGTGACCCGCGAGGCCTGCGGTAGTCTTGCCGTTTTTGGCCAACGCCCTGGAGGACCGCGACTGTTCGGTTAGAGAGCTGGGGCGCCCCGAGAAGCGCTACCCGCCAGTTAAGTCAAAGGAGGCCCATTGGGCGGTTACCACGGCGGCTGGCTCGGCTGAGCAACTCGAGCAGATGATCACCCTCGAGGAGGAGGCGGCCCAGGCCACATCATCCTCTTCCTCGGTCGGGGCATTTATCCCGCTCTCTCTGTATACCTCATATTCAGCTTCGTTCAAGGAGCTTTGCCAATCCCTTTTCACGAAGGGAGAGGGGCCATCGGGACTTTCCTCTCGGTCCAAAAAGAAGGACTCTAAGGGTAAGTCCCATCGTCGGCGTTGGTGGGAGTGGGAGAGGTCTCCTTCCCCAGACAGCCGACTGTCTATTTCGGTCGAGGTTGCGGCTAAGGCCACTGGCTTCACGGCATCCCCGTCAGGCCGGCCGGCCGAGACTCCTGTCGACATGGTCGAGATTTTTCTTGACCCGTCGGACGGGCTGTCGACTGGTGAGGCCGACAACCCTTCTTCACCGGTTTCCCCCGGTGGAGACCGAGGATCTGCCTGCGCCCCGGTGCAGCAGTCCCCGATTAAGGCTTCCGAGCCGAGGGAAGAGCGGGTGTCCCCCGCTCCTTCCCAGACCCGTCCTCGGAAACACCGAGGATCTCAGTCTCGGTCATCGTCTCGGTCCAGCCGATCCCGCCGACATCGGCGGTCTCGGCACCGAGGTTAGCGATGCTGCCGCTCGTCCTCCTCCTCGGAAGAGGAGAGGCTTCGGTGCAAATTGCGTCGACGCTACGAGGACCTGATGTGGCAGCAGTTACTTCTGTCCGGGGACAAGTCGACGCCGTCGCCTTCCCTGGCCATCAAGTGGCTGTCACCCGAGTGGCCAAAACAACCCCTCGCCGTAGTCGAGCTGCCCAAGCCTGGGCCAGTTGTTCAGACGAAACCTGCTGCCCCACCGAGTGTGGTGGAACCTCCGCCTCCACAACCGAAATCGGGGGCACCGACCAAGGACTGTCGGTCGGGTCAAGGCCTGCCTCACAGGTCGTCGGTCACTCTCACTCCTGACCGTCCTCGGCAGGTGGAGGGTGGCTTAGGCCCCAGGCAGCTCCTCGCAGACTCCTCTGAGTCAGACGACGACTCCTCCCAGTTCTCCAGGCCCATTGACCTGGAGTCCTCCGGGGGCCAGTCGATGGACGAAAGCCCATCGTCCTTCATGGATTTGCTTCGGCTCATCTTAGAGTCCACGGGATGCAGCTCGAGCCCGTATCAAGCGGCCAAGTATCCTGCGGAGATACTGGACCGAGGGGATTCCCCCAAGGAGGCCTTTCCGGTGGCTGAGGCCATTGTTGGCGCAGCCTTGGAGCTTCGGCAGCGGCCTGCTTCCTGTCCTGCACTTTTGGCCAGGATGGCCAGGAAGTATGCAGTCCCTACCGGCTCTTTGCCCGGGTTTTCGGAACACCCCTCTGCCGAGGGGTCTGTCACCGACAGCATTTTCTGGCGTTCCAGGAATGCTAGGGACGTGGACAAGCCCCCCGACAAGGAGTCCAAAAAGCTGGACTACGCCGGGCGCAAAGGTTACGCTGCGTCCTCCCTTGGCCTCTGCCAGGCCAGCTCGGCCGTGCTGATGGCACATTTCTCCCATGCCCTCATGGGCTCCCTGGATGAGGTGATCCCTCATCTCCCGGCCGACCTGCGGACCACGGTCCGGCAGGTGCGGGACCAGGGTAGAGCAGTGACTAAACAGCAGCTCAAAACGGCTCTGGACATAGGAGACTCCTGTGCCAGATCGGTTGCGGCCGCGGTGGCCATGCGCCACACAGCATGGCGGAGGATATCCACTTTCACGGCGGATACCCAGCACAAATTGGCGGATGTCCCTTTCCTGGGGACCAACCTCTTCAGCCCTGGAGTGGAAGGTCACCTCCAGTGGATCGAAAAGTCCAATGCCACACTGGACTTGGTCACCTCCGCCCAGAAAAGAGACAAGGCCGCGACGCAGCAACACAAGTCCTTTTGCCCATCATGCGCCTTGCACGTCCAGACCACCAGCACCAGGGCCAGCAGGCTCGCGCTTAACATCACCCAAAGCCCGTGGCTTCCTCCAATAGAAGCAGAGGTAAAGGCACAGGTGGTCCCTCGGCGGTCCCTCCTCCAAGCCTGCCCAGTGGCGGGTTGAGGTGTGCCTCCAGCCTTGTCACTCCCCGAGTCTCTCCCCACAGTGGGGGACGGTTCTGCCACTTCCTTTCCGCCTGGTCTGCTATCACCACGACCACTGGGTGTTGGAGGTGGTAGGAAAGGGCCTGCCTCTGGGTTCGAGCAGGCCCCGTCCTTCGAAACCGTCGCCCCTCGGAGGCTACGGAAATCACAGCCTCTCTGTCGGCCGCCCCGAGCAGATGATTGCCCTGCTCCTTGAAAAAGAGGTGATCAGGAAGGTGGCGGATCCTCCTCCAGACCCGGGGTTCGTGTCCAGGTATTTCCTGGTCCCAAAACGGACGGGGGGCTGGCGCCCCATTCTCGATCTGCACGACCTGAACAGGTTCCTATTGTCTCGGACCTTCAGGATGGTCACTCTGGCTCAGATAATCCCATCCTTGGAACGAGGCGTGTGGTTCTTTTCCCTGGACCTTCAGGACGCATTCTTTCACGTCCCAATCCGTACGTCCCATCAGAGATTCCTCCGCTTCAGAGCGGAGGGATCCCTTTACAAGTTCCGGGCCATGCCCTTCAGCCTTTCCCTAGCTCCCAGGGTCTTCACCAAATGCATGGCAGTGGTGACAGCATTCCTGTCGTGCTGAGGGTTCTGGGTGTACCCCTACCTGGACGACTGGCTGATTGCAGCCCCCTCCAGAGCGGAGATGGAGCAGTCCAGAGATCTGGCCCTCCAGGTTTGCTCTCAGGTTGGCCTCCTCATCAACGAGGCCAAGTCGGAACTCGTGCCAAAGCAGATGATACATTTCATCGGGGCCGAGCTAGACTCTGTTCGAGCCAGAGCACGGCTCCCGGCAGACAGGGCCGAGGTTCTTTCCTCCTTTGCCCAGTCATTTCAGGTTGGGCAGTCGCGCCCTGCCCGGGACTTCCTGCGCCTCATGGCGGCCTGCACCAGCGTGGTCCGTTGGGCCTGCTGGTACATGCATTCCCTTCAATGAGGACTGGCCAGCCAATGGTCACAGCACTTCGATCCGCTGGATCAGCTAGTGACAGTGACCCAAGGGATGTTGAATGCTCTCCAGTGGTGGACTGTTCCAGCACATCTGCAGGAGGGCATCCCGTTTGTCCGCCCCGAGCCGACGGTCTCTCTATCGACTGGTGCCTCTCTGATGGATTGGGGTGCCCATCTGAGGGAGCACAGAGCGCATGGCCTCTGGTCCCCTCGGGAGTCCCGATGCCATATCAACCTGCTGGAGCTTCGAGCAGTTCGTCTAGCCCTCACCTCCTTCGCTACCACGACCATGTACTACCTAAACTGTCAGGGCGGGATGCGCTCCATGCCTCTGTGCAGGGAAGCTGTCCACATTTGGTCACTCGTGCGCAGCCTGGAGGCGGATCTCCTTGCCATTCACGTGGCAGGAGCCTCCAACACCCTGGCCGATGCCCTAAGCCGGATAGGGACTGCGTCTCATGAGTGGTCTCTCCTGCCGGAGGTAGTACAAGATCTCTTGGAGAGAAAATGGAGATGAAGAGAGGATCACAGATGTAGAAGTGGGTAGCCATCTGGGAACTAGCGACCATCAAACAGTATGGTTCACAATAAACACAACAATAGAGTCAAGGCATACAAAGGCAAAAGTACTGGACTTTAGGAGGGCTGACTTTGCCAAAAAGGGTAAGTGCCTAAGGAATGCACTAGCAAATGGGCTGGAAGGAGGGGTGGAAGAACAATGGGGAATAATAAAAACTGCCATCACAGAGGTAACGAGCCTTTGTGTGAAGCAAATTAACAAAACGAAACGATGTAAGAAACCACTATGGTTCTCAAAGGAAGTGGCAGTGAAGGTTCAAGAAAAAAAGCATTCAGGAAGTACAAGGAATCACAGAAGGAGCAGGACAGGGAACTGTATCAGTTAAAGCAAAAGGAAGCTGGGAAGGCAGTCAGAACAGCAAAGGCCCAAACCGAGGAAAAGATAGCCAATTCTGTTAAGAAGGGGATAAAACCTTTATAGGTACATCAGGGAGCAAGGAAGACCAAGGGAGGGCTAGTGAGGCTTAATAAAGAGAGGAGGGTGGGCAGAGGGGACTGAAAGGCAGAGATACTAAACAAATATTTTTGCTCAGTATTTACAAAGGAAGTGGGGAGGTACCTAAAACAAACAGTAGAAATACTCTGGATACAGAAGTTGATACCAGCCCATTTATAGAAGAAAGGGTTCTGAAAGAACTCTTAAAACTGAAGGTGGACAAAGCAATGGGGCCTGATGGGATTCATCCCAGAATTCTAAAGAACTAAGGGTAGAACTAGTGACACCACTGACTACCCTCTTTAACAAATCATGGGAGGATGGGTGGTACCCGAGGACTGGAGAAGGGCAGATGTGATTCCCCTCACAAAAGTGGGAGCAAGGCAGAAGCAGAAAACTACAGACCTGTTAGTTTAACCTCAGTGATAGGGAAAATGATGGAATCACTTGAAGGAAAGAATTGTTGAGTATCTAGAGGCCAGAGGGCTCAGGACCCAAGGCTGCATGGATTCACAGCGGAAGGTCATGCCAGACAAATCTGATAGATTTCTTTGACTGGGTGACCAAAGTAGTAGATCAGGAGGGGCTGTGGACATGGCCTACCTAGACTTCAGCAAGGCATTTGACACAGTCCACACAAAAGATTAATATACAGTTAGCCAGCCTAGGAGTGGGTCCCAAGATGACAGCCTGGGTAAAGAATTGGCTGGAGAATAGGACACAGAGAGTAATAGTAAATGGAGTCCACTCTGAAGAAAGGGGGGTTACTAGTGGGGTACCACAGGGTTCAGTATTAGGACCGATCCTCTTCAATGTCTTTATAAGCGATATTGCAGAGGGACTGGAAGGAAAAGTATGTCTCTTTGCAGATGACACAAAGATCTGCAACAGAGTTTATGCACAAGGTGGGGTGGAAAGGATGAGAAGGGACTTGGCAAGGTTAGAGGACTGGTCAAATGTATGGCAGCTTAGATTCAATGCTAAGAAGTGCAAGGTAATGCACCTGGGAAACAAAAACCCAGGGGAAAAGTACACAATGGGGGGGTGAGATACTAACAACAGAAATGGAAAGGGACCTGGGGGTAGTCATATCAGATGACCTAAAGGTGGGAAAGCAATGTGAGAGGGCAGCAAGGAGCACTGGGGATACTGGGATGCATAGGAGAGGCATCACCAGCAGAAAACAGGAAGTCATTATCCTCTGTACAGACAGTTGGTGAGACCCCATCTGGAGTACTGCGTGCAGTTCTGGAGACCCAATCTCCACAAGGATATAGACAGGATGGAGGCTGTCCAGAGGAGGGCAACTAAAATGGTGCAGGGCCTGCACCGGAAGACATATGAAGAGAGACTTAAGGAGCTGAATATGTATAGCCTCGAGGAAAGGAGAGAGAGGGGACATGATAGAAACTTTCAAGTATCTCAAGGGAATCAACAAAGTCCAAGAGGGTAGCATCTTTCAAAAAAAAGAGTGTGAAGAACAAGGGGCACAATTTGAAGAATAGAAGAGGGGCTCAGAGGTAATTTAAGGAAGTATTTTTTCACAGAGAGGTTTTGGATGCATGGAATGGCCTTCCGGAGGAGGTTGTGGAGTCAAAAACAGTGGTGGAATTCAAGCATGCATGGGACAGTCATAAGGCAATTCTAGGGGGTGGGGGTAGGAAGACGTAGGCTGCTGGTTAAGTAGGATCTGCAGCTTATCCAATAGGTAGGGAATTGGGCAGACTGGGTGGGCCAAGTGGTCCTTATCTGCCGTCAAAATCTATGTTTCTTCTCCCACTGGGGCGCGCCTCAGGTGGACCTGTTTGCCTCCAGGGAGAATGCGAAACTGAGACTGTTTCATGCCCGCCCCTCTCAGCAGGGCTCGCTGCAGGGGGATGCCTTCTCGAGGCCATGGACCCCGGGCCTCCTCTACGCCTTTCCCCCATTTCCCTTGATCCACAAGGCGAGGAGGGACAAGGTACAGGTGATTCTGGTAGCCCCAGACTGGCCCCGCCAGTTCTGGTATCCAGATCTCCTCAGTCTCAGCTCCAGGCTCCCGAGGCGGCTTCCAGCCCGCCCGGACCTGATCTCAGTCAATCAGGGGAAAGTGTTCCATCCGGACCTTCAGTCCCTGCATCTGACGGCCTGGTTCCTGAGCGACTAGAGTTCCAGGCCTTGGGTCTTTCCGACGAGGTCCTCAACGTCGTTGAGGCGTCCCGTAAGGAGTCGACCAGAAAATACTATGCCTTCAAATGGAAGAGATTCTCCATTTGGTGTCAGGGCAAGGGCTTGGACCCTTCCTCCTGTTCCTTGGCAAGCATTCTGGACTACCTGTAGTCCCTTTGTCAGCTAGGGCTTCTGTCGATGACCCTTAAGGTGCACCTGGCAGCCATCTCTGCTTACTGGGCGTGGGCCGGGAAGCAGTCGGTGGTGCAAGAGAAGGTGGTCGGGCGCTTCTTCAAAGGCCTTGATCACATATCCCCTCCGGTGCGAGAACTTCCACCCGGGATCGACAGCTGGTATTGGCTAAGCTCATGGGCAAGCCATTCGAACCGGTGCACAGGTGTGACATCTCTCACCTGTCATGGAAGACCGCCCTCTTGGTGGCTATCACGTCAGCCAGAAGGATGGGAGAGCTCCAGGCACTTTCCATCGAGTCTCCTTATCTGGTCTTCCACAGGGACAAGGTTGTCCTGTGCCCCCAACCGAAATTCCTTCCGAAGCTGGTGTCGGAGTTTCACCTTAACCAGGTGCTGACTCTGCCGGTGTTCTAACCCAGTGACACATCGGAGGCTGAATATAGGCTCCATACTTTGGACACTAGAAGAGCGCTCGCTTATTATAAGGAGCGGACGGCTGAAGTTTGGGGAGAGGTTTGCCAGCTGTTTGTGATATACGCTGAAGCTGCACCTGGCAGACCTGCAGCCAAGCGGACGATAGGCAGGTGGGTCACCTTCTGCATAGATCTGTGCTATAGGTTGGCGGGCATGGAGCCTCCCAGAGGGATAAGAGCTCATTCTACCCGCCATACCGCTGCATCGGTGGCTGCTTCCAGGGACGTTTCTATCCAAGAAATCTGCAGGGCTGCTACCTGGAAGTCAGCACACATCTTCATCACCCACTACCACATTGACCTTGAGTCATGCCAGGATGCTGGTTTTGGGGCCTCGGTTCTCCAGTCTTTATTTCCTAAGTAGGGGGTGTGTGCCTTGCCTCCCTCCTCCCGGAGAACTGCTAGGAGTCTGCCAGACAGTGTGGATGAACAACATATCCATGTCCCTAGAAATACAGGTTACTCACCTGTAGCAGGAGTTCTAGGAATGGTATATGTTGTTCATCCACACGATCCACCCGGCTTCGACGCACAACCTGGCTTCCAGCGGGCTAGATCAGGTGTCATGGGGCGGAGTCGAGAGTTTTACCACCCGGGTGGGTGGGAGGAGCCAGCTTGAAGACATTCTGGCAAGATTTAAAGCGGCAAGAAACCTGCCAGACAGTGTGGAGGAACAACATATACCATTTCTAGAACTCCTGTTACAGGTGAGTAACCTGTATTTCTCAGCGCAACCTGACGAGGGGCAGGAGAAGATTTTTTTTCTTTTTACTGCCATGGTGCAAATCTGTAGGATACAACTCTGCACAAGAACAAGGGGGCATGATATGAGGCTGAAGGGTGGAAGGCTCAGAGGTAATGCTAGGAAGTACTTTTTCACTGAAAGGGTGGTGGAGCTATGGCACAGCCTTTCAGCAGAAGTGGTGGGTGCGAAAACAATACAGGGGTTCAAGAGTGCATGGGATAGACA
Source organism: Neoceratodus forsteri (assembly GCA_016271365.2). Lineage (NCBI taxonomy): Eukaryota > Metazoa > Chordata > Ceratodontiformes > Ceratodontidae > Neoceratodus > Neoceratodus forsteri. The sequence goes on along the minus strand of CM028133.1, from coordinate 1,130,597,363 downwards.
TTAGGATACCCTTGAACTGTGCAGAGCTGGAGAGCCGCAGATCAAATAGGATCTGGGGTTGCAGCAGTGAGTAGGGAAATGGGCAGACTAGGTGGGCCGTTTGGTCCTTATCTGCCAACAGATTCTGTGTTTCTCTGTTTCTTTGTAAGTTACCCAACACTGTGCTTGTACTTTTAATGTGAAGTTTATTTCAGAGGCTGTATGCATGGACAATGATAATAAAAATATATTTATTAAAAAAAAAAAAAAAAAAGAAAAGGAGTCGCCCAAGGCATGCATGTATCTAGAGAATGACCACATGCCCTGTAGTGGATTATCTGTCTTATAAAATGGCCAGAATTATTGTTTTTTTTTGTTTCTCTCGGGGTAGAAAAATGCAGGCATGTGGTTGTTGGTTAATGTGTGGTCATGTAGTCCGTTTCATCCAGTCAGGAGACGGCAGTTTTATAGATTTTTCTCATCCATGTTATATACTGTAGAATTAAAAAGTAGTGCGTTTTAATTTAGTGGTCTAAGGCTATGCGACTTGTTAGCTGCAGTTAAAGTTCACTGTCCTGTACTTCCGTATAATGAGTCTGACATAGATAACTAACTTAGCTGTTCAATTAATTTAGCGGGTCTCTTTCTACAGCAAGCATAGCAAGACTTTTTTACAGTGAAATAAATTTAGTTCTACAGTATCTATATACCATGGGGTGAGAGCTTTCTCAGTAGAATATCCTGTGTTAGTTCCACTGCAGTGAGGATAAATCCTGATGACATCAGGAGAGTCAGGATAAATGTCATTTATCCACACTCTGCTGATGTCACCAGAGTTAAGTTATCTTCCTGGACATAGTCTCCACCGCTCATTCACACTAATGGGAAACTACGCCGGACGCGCTAGGACCCAGTGGGAGCAAACTTTTTAAGAAGGTCGGTGCCAGAGATGGAGCCGCGAGGAAGCGGCACCGTGAGCCCCTGCTTTTGCGGTAAAGACTATCTCGGTGTTGACCCTCCAACCGCCTCAGTTCCTTTTTTCCCCGCCGTTGAGTGTGCTTCATTGACGATGTTGCTCTTCCCCCCGGGAGTTAAACTTCAAACTAGCAGCATCATTTTCAGTTTATTATTTTGTAATTTATCTTCAAAACAAGTGCCGATTATATTTAATTTTACTTATTATAAGAAAGAAGTTTTCAGCCCTCCACTGACGGAGTCGACCATGAGTGGGTCAGGTGACGGTAAGGAGACTTTATATGAAAGTTGTCTGTCCACGCCTCTCTCCGAGGGGAGTCTGACAACGGACAGTCTGATGCTCTGGGGAGATAGGCAGTCCTCTCGAAGCATAAACGAAATGGTCCCACTCTCTGCACCATTCAGCCTCAAGCTCTTCTTTGGCTCACAAGTCAAAAAAGAGAAGGCATCACTCGAAGTCGCCTTCTGGTATGTCTGCGTGTCGATGGTCTGTTATTGGTGCCAGACACCAGTTTCCACCTCTGTCAGAGTCGCCGGTTTCTGTCTCCTGTGGCTTACCTCTTCGATAGTGGAGCCTGTCCCCACCTGTTGGAGTGGTTTCCGATGAGCAGTTTCGCCAGTGGGCTGCTTTTATGAAGCAGTGGGCTCGGAGGTTGGTTCAGCTGCCTAATCTGGTCACTCCAAGTCCCTCGGGCCGTTCGAGGGGCCGGGTAGAGTGGTTTGACGTTCCTAGTTGCGTGGTGCCTTCTATGGTGCCGTTGACGCCGTGCTCGGATGTTTCCACCCTTACATGGCTGCGGCGCAGGGGTCCACACCGATGCCTCTATCTCCTGCCAGTTTTCCTTCTTTCATCTCAAATCGTAGTTTTCAGACCCTTGGGACACACTCTGCGCCGTCCGCGGTGCCAAGGACACTCTTGGAGCCGTCCTTGGCACCAGGGAGTCTGTCGGTGCCGGGGACTCTGTCGGCACCATTTGCGCTGCTGCGGGCTCTTTCGGCGCCGTCCTTGGCGCTGTGGCCTCTGTTGGCGCCATGTGCTGGGCTGTTTCCGATGGCGTCGACTTCCTTGGGTTTGGCGCCAAGGCTTTGTGTGGCGCCGTCCGGCCCCCAAGGGTTCTCGACTCTGATTCTTTCTTCTTCTTTACTTTTCCTACTGATTTTCATTCCTTTCCTATCCACACAGTTCCTCCTGGGCTGTCAGGAGATGATTTGGAGCCTGACCCAGATCTTCAACTGGGTGATGTTGAAGGAGCAGGGATCAATCCTGCTGTAGAGTCTGTGGTTGAAGACCTTTCCTTTAAGTCCCTGGTTAAAAATTTTAATTCTACTCTTTCTCTCCAGACTACAGAAATCGATCCTGGGAAGCTCTTAAGACTCCAATATCTACATGTCCCGGAGATCCCTATGGATTCAAACAACATGAAATCTTGCTGTATTCAGACGTAATGCAATTATCCCCAGTACTTGAACTGCCCCGGAGAGGAAAGAGTTAACTCCATGCAGAAGCATGGAACGTTGAGCTCAAGCTCGGTTTTCAAACCTCTGTCTGTGGTACTTACCAGTGCAACCATCAGATTCTTTACTCCGCCTAACAGTGAAGTCACTCTGGAGATTCCTCTGCTCGGTTCGGTAAACGTAAAGCGTTCAGTTTAAAACTTATTCTTTATTGTTTTTTCGGATTTCCAACCTCTGTCTATGGTACAAGTAGTGTGGTAGATAGGTAGTGACTATTTTATTTTAAATAACTTGTGGAAATTGTTGGTTTCTTCCTGGTCGGTCCGGTTAGGAACTAACCTTGTGTTTCCTTCTAATTTTAAATTTATTATTTTATAGTGGTGTTCTGATACCGATCGGTTTCAAAAGAACCGGGCTTTTTCTCTGTTCTTTTCCAAACCCGTGACACGGTTGTTACTGATCGGTTGGTATTACCTGACTGGAACGCTTCTATAGGGTAATTTTGGTAGGTTGGCCATGTCTGAGAAACCCAAAAAGAAAACCGGTCCCACTAGGTTTCAACACTGTACTGAGTGTGGGGAGGCCTTTGCCAAGGCCGACCCCCACCTCATCTGTGTTTATTGTCTGGGGTTTGACCACCTCCAGTCAGACTGCCAAATTTGCAAAAACTTTCCTAAAACCACTCTAGAAAAAAGACTGAGTAGGTTCAAGGAAAGGGAGGCCGAGAAGTCCGTAGACCTGGATGGCCAGCCCCGTTCAGTTACGGCCGAACCTGGGAAGGTGCCTACTGACCTAGGCAATACCTCCTCGGGCAAAAGGAGAGCCGACTCTGAGAAGTCGGTACTGTCAAAAAAGAAACTAAAGTCTGCCGGTTCGGATCCAGTACCGCTTACTCCAACCGCGGATGAGATAGCCAAAGTGATTAGTATTGTCCAATCGCTTCGTCCGGTTCCATCCGAACCGGTGCCGCAGGTTAGACGATCAGTTCGGTTGGAACCGGCCCCTTTGGATTACGATCTGGATGCTTTCTATGAGGAGTGGGAGAGAGACGAAGACTATCCCAACAATGATGACGTTGTCTACGACAGTGGGGGTCTGGATGTGCCCATTGAACCGGACATCTCCTCAGACAGACCCTCTGATGTCTCCCCTCCCAGGCTTTCTGAGTCCCCTTCTCACTTCTTGATTTACAAGAAGGTGGCTGAAACCCTCCAGCTCCCTTTGGTTGAAGCTGCTGAGGAGGAAGACGAGCCTGATTTTGTGGAGATGGTGGACATCCCAGAGTCCAAAAGGTTGTCTATTCCCCTTCACAAGTCCTTGGGGAAACGGACAAAAAATATTTTACAAACTCCTAACTCTTTATATCTTGTAGATAAAAGAATGGACAGGAGATGCATGTTATCAGGCTCAGCTGTGGAGTTCCTTTATTCACATAGCAGCCATGTTGGGGTAGTGCAGGCTGCAGCCTGTGACAGGGCAAACATTTCTTTGGCTTCACACCCCCCAGACAAGGACTCCAGGAAAGTCAATGCCATGGCCAAGAAACTATACTTGGCTTCCTCTTTGGGACTCAGGCAGGCAAATTATATGGCCTACACAGCCAGGTACCAGAAGTCCAGGTGGGATACGGTTGTGGAACTGGCTAAAATGGCCTCCCTCCAGCTAGCCAAATAGCTGGAGGAGTTGGCTGCGAATGGAATTGAGGCATCCAAAGTATAATTTCACGCTGCTGTTGACTCCAGCGATGTGGCATCCAGAGTCATGGCTACATCTGTGTCTCTCAGAAGGCATGCTTGGCTCAGATGTACTAGCCTATCACAGGACACCCAGTCTAAGGCTATGGATTTTCCTGTAGTTGGTAACTCTCTGTTTGGGGACCAGACAGAGGCTTACATGAAGAAAATGGACGAATATAGAACCACTTACAGGAGTGCATAGGCCAAGGAAAGGCAAGCCACTCCTCAGAAGCAGCAGTCCAGGGGCAGGGACAGGCCTTTTTACCAAGCCCAGGTCTCCTCGTCTTACCCACAAAGGGGTCTTTTTCCAAGGGAGGGGTAGAAGGGGGATGAGCAGGGCTGCTTCTTCCTCCCAATCTAAAGCTCCTGCCAAGCAGACACCCTGAGGTGTCAGCCTGGGTCGACTCTCCAATCCCAATAGGAGGCAGGCTGGCTTACTACTTTCAGGCCTGGAAGTCTGTTACCTCAGACAAGTAGGTCCTGGAAGTAGTAAGCCAGGGACTAGCCCTCAGCTTCAAAAGGTACCCAAAAAGGAGGGCCAAGTCTTTTCCACCTGCATCAGTTTCAGAAACCCTTGCCCTAGAGGCAGAGGTTTCCTCTGTCCTGGCTCTCCGAGCCGTAGAGAAGGTTCCTACTCAACACAGGGGAAAAGGCCTGTACTCCAGGTACTTCCTCACCCCAAAGAAAACAGGGGAGTGGCGACCCATCCTGGATCTAAGGTATCTGAACAAAAACATTTCAAAACCCAAGTTCAAAATAGTAACTCCGGGAATAATCCTTCTCTCTTTAAGGCCAGGAGATTGGCTAGCATCACTGGACCTCAAGGATGCCTACTTCCATATCCCTATAAGGCTTCAGGCCATTATCAGTTCAAGGCCATGCCTTTTGTCCTAACACCTATGAGGCTTCAGGCCATTACCAGTTCAAGGCCATGCCTTTTGGCCTAACATCAGCTCCAAGGGTGTTCACAAAGTGCCTTGCAGTAATGGTGGCTTACCTCAGATGACAGGGTATCACCATTTTTCCATATCTGGATGACTGGCTCCTAGTAGGGCAGTCTTCAGACCAGGTCAGGTCAGCTCTGCAAACCACTCTGGACTTGCTCAGTTCCTTGGGGTTTCTTCTCAATCTGCCAAAATCTGTCCTCTAACCAGTACAGCTTCTCACCTTCATGGGGTGGAATTAGATACTACCCAAGCAAAAACTTTCCTTCCTCTGGCAAGGGTGAAGGCCTTAGTAGATCTCGCTTCCTCCTTTCGGCCTCAGGTTTCTCTTTCAGCTAGACAGTTCCTCCACCTCCTGGGCCACATGGCAGCCTCCACTGCAGTGGTTCAGGGAGCCAGATTTCAGATGCGGGACATTCAGTTCCATCTAAGGTCCTTTTGGTCACAGAGAACAGATTCTCTCACCAAACTGATTCCTGTGACCCGAACACTCTAGTCCAGGCTCTCCAGTGCTGGCTGGACCAGGACAACCTCAGACAAGGGGTTCCATTTGTCCCTCAACTTCCATCAATAGTACTGACGCTTCTCTCCTAGGCTGGGGAGCCCACCTGGGAGCCCTAACAGCTCAGGGGATCGGGTCCCTGCAGGAGTCTCTTCTTCATATCAACCTCCTGGAACTCAGGGCAGTTTTTCTAGCCCTTCAGACCTTTTCAGATTCAGTCAAAGGCAAGGTGGTCGAAGTCAGGACGGACAACACTACCACAGTGTGGTACATCAACAAGCAGGGAGTCACTCGGTCCACGGCCTTGTGCACAGTGGCCATGAAGATTTGGTCTCTGGCCTATTCCCTTCAGACTTCCCTGGTAGCAGTTCATCTTCCAGGGAAGGACAATGTGTTGGCAGATGCCCTGAGCAGGGTTTTACAGGGGCATCACGAATGGTCCCTGAATCCTCACATTCTAAGGATCATTTTCTCCAAGTGGGGCATTCCAGAAATAGATCTGCAGCACCAGTCAGCTTCCTCTGTTTTGCTGCAGACCTCCAGTCCTGGGGACAGTTCCCCAGGAAGCCCTCATTCTGAACTGGAAAAGCAGGTTTCTCTATGCCTTCCCTCCTTTCCCTCTCCTGTTCAGAGTTCTGATGAAGATAAGAACTCAACTCTGCACAATGATACTGGTGGCTCCAGATTGGGCCAGACAACCCTGGTATCCTCCACTGCTGTCCTTGGCTGTCTCACGTCCCCTGTCTCTTCCCAGGAGATACAATCTTCTCTCCTCCTCCCAGGGGCGGATCTGGTACCCCAGTCTCCAGTCTCTCAACCTCAAGGCCTGTCTTGAAGAGTTAGAATACGCAGCTCTACATCTACAACATATTCAGAAGAGACAGGGCAGGCAGGAAGGGAGGAGGAGTGGCACTGTATGTGAAAAATGACATAAGGGCCATAGAGATCCAGGAGGAACTAAATGGGGGAAAGATACTGTGGGTTAAGCTGGAAAGGAAAATGGGGCCAGCCATCCGCACAGGTGTGGTCTATAGACCACCAGCCCAGGAGGAAGAAACGGATAGGGAGCTGATGCTAGCCATCCAGAGGATGGCAGACAAGTGAGTGTAGTACTGGTTGGAGACTTCAATATTCCAGACGTGGACTGGAGCGTCCCAGCAGCATCAACTAGAAGCAGATTTATCCTGGACTCCTTCAGGGTGCCTTCCTCCAAGCAACTGGTCATGGAACCAACCTCGGCAGAAGGCAATACTGGACCTTGTGCTCACAAACAGGACAGTGTGATGGGGGTAAGAGTGGGGAGCACCTGGGGAACAGTGACCACCAGTCACTGTGGTTTGAAATCACAGAAAGAGCAGAACCTAACCACACAAAAACACGTATCCTGGATTTTAGGGAGCAAACTTTGGGAAAAATGGGGAGATACTTGAAAGAGGTATTAAGAGAATGGGCAGGAATCAGGGGTTGAGGAACAGTGGGAAGTATTAAAATGGGGATTACAAGAGCAACAGAATTATGTATTAAGCAGGTTAGCAAGAGGAAAGAAGAGGAGACCATTATGGTTTCCAAAGGTAGCAAAGAAAGTGAAAGCCAAAAGATTGCATTCATGCAGTACAAAAGACACAGGCAGAAGGGGATAGGGAGAAGTACCAGGAGAAGCAAAGGGAGGCAGGGAGGTCAGTAAGGAAGCCAAAGCTCAGACAGAAGAACACATTGCAAAATCAGTGGGTAGAGGGGACAAAACCTTTTACAGGTACATAAGTGAAAAAGAAAGGCAAGGGAGGGATAGTGAGACTGAAGGGGAGGATGGGGCTGTGTGGAGGATGACAACAGTAAAGCTGACGATTGAACAGGTATTTCTGCTCAGTCTTTACTAAGGAAGAGGAGGTTAATGGGTCTGAATGGAGTACAAGGGTGAGAATGGTGCAAATGGACACAAGTCCTTTACGAGAAAGGGTCCTGAAGGAACTGGAAGTAATAAGAGTTGATAAAGCAATGGGGCCAGATGGGGTGCACCCCAGGGTCCTTAAAGAACTAAGAGGTGGTGGCTGAACCTCTTGCTATCCTGTTTAGCGATCACTAAAAACAGGGAGGTACCCAAAGACTGGAGGATAGCAGATGTAATCCCTTATACAAAAGTGGGAACAAAGAGGAAGCGGGAACTACAGACCAGTCAGCCTCACCTCGGTAGTGGGAAGATCATGGGAAGCACTACTGAAGGAGAGATTGGTGGAACATCTGGTTGTCAGTGGACTACAAGACCCAAGGCAGCATGGATTCACCAGGGAAGGTCATGTCAGACCAACCTCATTGAATTTTTGACTGGGTGACTAGGAGGTGGATCAGGGAGGGCAGTGGACATGGCCTATCTGGACTTCAGCAAGGCCTTTGACACTGTGCCACATAGAAGACTATTGCACAAACTGGGGAATATGGGTGTGGGCAGGACAGTAGTGTGGTGGGTAGGTAACTGGCTGGGCAGCAGGACACAGAGGGTGGTGGTAAATGGCTGTCACTCCACAGAGGAAGAGTGACCAGTGGGTACCACAGGGATCAGTGCTGGGACCGGTACTATTCAATATCTTCATCAGTGACATTGCACAGGACCTAGAAGGCAGAATTTCACTGTTCGCTGATGACACAAAGCTCTGTAACAGAGTAGACACACCAGAGGGTGTAGACAGAATGAGAAGGACCTGCAGAAACTTGAAGAATGGTCAGGGTTTGGCAGTTGAAATTCAATGCAAGGAAGTGCAAGATAATGCATATGGGCACAAAACCCTGGCACAATATATCAGTTGGCGGGTGAGGATATAGCATGCACCAAGCAGGAAAGGGATCTTGAGTTATCATCTCTGATGACCTCAAGGCAGGGAAACAGTGTGACAAGGCAGCAGGTAAAGCAAATAGGATGCTGGGATGCATAGGCAGGGCATCACCAGCAGGAAAAGGGAGGTCATAATTCCACTATACAAGACACTAGTGAGGAGGCACCTGGAGTACACTGTGCAGTTCTGGAGACCTTACCTACGTAAGGACATAGACAGGGTAGAGAAGGTTCAGAGGAGGGCAACAAAGATGGTGCATGGATTGCATCACAAGTCCTATGAGGACAGGTTGAAGGCACTGAACATGTACTCCCTGGAGGAGAGGAGGGAGAGAGGGGATATGATAGAGACATACAAGTATCTTACAGGGAGGAACAGGGTGCAGGAATGCACTATTTTTAAGTGAAAAAGATGTTCCAGGACTAGAGGCATGGGATGAAGTTGGAGGAGGGCGATTCAGAGAGCGTGAGGAAGAATTTCTTCACAGAACGGGTGGTGGACAAGTGGAACACCCTGCCAGAGGAGAGTGGAGGGGGCTGGAAACAATCACGGGATTTAAGAATGCATGGGATAGACATAAAGGAATTCTGGAGGTCAGGGGTAAGGGGCAACAGACTTCCTGGAAAACATAAACTGAACTTACAAACTTAAATGGGCAGACTGGGTGGGCCATAGGCCCTTATCTGCCGACACTGTCTGTGTATCTATGTATCTCTCTCAGGGAGTTCTGGATATTCTGAAGGTCTCCAGGAAACCTTCCACTAGAAAAACTTACAAATCCAAATGGAAGAGGTTCAGCATTTGGTGCTCTCAGAAAGGTATTGTGCCTGATTCTGCAGGCATTTCCACAACCTTAGATTATCTAGCTCATCTGAATAGTCTAGGTCTTAGGCCTGCCACTCTGAAGGTTCATCTAGCAGCTGTTTCTGCATTCCTTTCAGCAGGGAAGGGCTCTTCCCTGGCATTTCATCCTGTTTTCAGGAAGTTTTTCAAAGGCCTGGTTCACATTAACCCTCCATTTAGGGAGCCTACTCCGCCTTGGGATCTTAATGTCTGCATAGCTCAGCTTATGCAGCCACCCTTTGAGCCTATGGCTTCAGCTGAATTGAAGTACTTGACCTGGAAAACTGTGTTCCTGGTAGCTATTACTTCTGCCAGGCGGATTAGCGAATTACAGGCCCTGTCAGTTGAACATGATTTCATATCCTTCTATAGGGATAAAGTGGTCCTAAGAACTAATGGGAGGTTCTTGCCTAAAGTGGTATCGGATTTTCACCTAAGCCAGTCTGTCTCTTCCTGTATTTTTCATTGATCATTCTTCCCTAGGGGAAAGAAGGTTACACAGTTTGGATGTTAAAAGGGCACTTAGCTACTACATAGAGCATACTAAGGCACACAGAAATGGCTGTCTTCAATTGTTCCTCACTTATGGTGAAGTGGGGAAAGGTAAGCCTGCCACTAAGAGAACTGTTGCCAGGTGGATTGTTTCCTGTATGCAATTTTGCTATGAAAAATTGGGTAGAACACCCCCTTCAGGCCTGAGGGCTCACTTGACTAGGGGTACAGCTGCTACTCTAGCTGCGGCCAGAGATATACCTTTGTTAGACATCTGTAAAGCAGCCACCTATAAAACAGTACATACATTCACCAAGCATTACTCTCTGGACATTCAGTCTAGGAGTGACGCTAGGTTTGGCACGGCAGTACTGTAGAGCCTCTTCCCAAAGTAGGTTCCACATTCCCTCCTCCATAGGGAACTGCTTGGTAGACTGCATTATGTCTGAATACAGCAAGACTTCATGTTGTTTGAAGAAAAAATTACTCACCATAGTAATGTTGTTTCTTCTAATGGAGTCTTGCTGTATTCAGACCTCCCCGCCGTCTCCCCTCTCTGAATCTCTTGTTGGGAAGTGGGTTGGCAGGCACAGTGTTGCATCTCAGGGGTGTACCTTGTACCCTCCCTCTTGGTGGGGTAACTGTTATATTTTTCCTTCTTGTGTTGCATAGTTTGAATTGTCACTACCTTATTTCTTCTTGGGTTCTCGACTTGAGTCTTTTTTGGACCCCAAAATGTATTTTGCCTTTTGGCTCTGTGTTCAAACAATTTCCACATTTTAGTGTCAAATTAGTTAGTAGCTGCTAAGAATGTGACGGTTGTACTGGTAAGTACCACAGGCAGAGGTTTGAAAACCAAGCTCGAGCTCAACGTTCCATGCTTCTGCATGGAGTTAACTCTTTCCTCTCCGGGGCAGTTCAAGTGCTGGGGCTAACTGCATTATGTCTGAATACAGCAAGACTCCATTAGAAGAAACAACATTACTATGAGTAATTTTTTCTTTAACTCCTCTGGTACAACGCTCTTTCGAGATCCTCTCTCAGATGGTATGGAACAATCCTGCCCTTATTCCTTCCGTGGCCAAGTCCATAGACAGGAAATATGCTACTCCCAAGGATCGCCCCATATTGTCTTCACAAGCCTTTGCTGATTCCATTGTAGTCTTGGCAGAGAATAAGGTCTTCCTTCCTCAGGCATCTTCAGCCCGGCCTATAAATAATCTTGCAAGATAGACTCCTTAGGTAAGAGAGTCTTTGCTGCCTCCACCCTTGGTATGCATATTGTTAGCTACCAGGGCTATTTTTCTCAATATGAGTATGTTCTTTGGCATTCGCTCAAACAAATGGTAGAAGCTCTGCCCTAGTCAGAGGCTAATTCCGAGCTTCTCCAGACCATAACCAGGGGTATTGAGTCCAACAGCCAACAGGTTAAAGCTACAATGGACGCTTTCGATACTGCTTCCCGAGCAGCAGCGGCTGGCATCTGCACCAGTCGCCACTCTTGGCTGCGTACGTCAGGCTTCACGAATGATGCCCAGTAGCAGGTTATGGCTTTACCCTTCGATGGTATGTATCTGTTCGGGCCCCAGGTGGAGCAAGCTTTGGAGGCCACACGGAAGACTAGGTCTGCCATTAAGAAGGCTTGACCTGCACCCGGCGCCTCCCGGGGGGGGGGGGTGCCAACAAGCGTCAGTTTCACAACCGTCAGGCCTTTCGAGGCAGAGAAGGTTTTAACAAAAATCCCAACCCTCAGCCACAAAAGAAAATGCAGCAGAAGGCACAGGGTCCCAAAGCACCTAGTGCCACCTTCTGAGTTTCTGGCCCAGGTCCCACCTCAACTGTCCGAGGGGGGACTCCTCCTCAGCGGTGGGAGGACGTGTGACTCAGTTCTTCAACCAGTGTAAATCCATAACCTCAGACAAATGGGTCCTCCGGATAATCCGCAAGGGGTACTCGCTCAATTTTTCGGAATCTTCTCCGGATCATCCCTCCCAAACCACAGCCCAGGCTGTCAACAGTACAGTCAGACCTTCTTGCTTCCGAGGTACAAGGCCTTCTGAACAACAGGGCAACAGTAGTAGTTCCGCTGGATCAACAAAACACAGGTTTCTACTCCCATTACTTCCTGGTCCCGAAGAAAACTGGTGGCATGTGCCCCATTATGGATCTCAGAAAGTTAAACAAGTTCCTTCACAAGGAAAAGTTCAGGATAATATCCGCTAGGTACCCTTCTACCTTTGCTTCATCAACACGATTGGCTAGCATCCCTGGACATGCAGGATGCCTACCAACACATTCCTATACACCCAAAGCACCACAAATACCTAAGGTTTGTGGCATTGCGTCAACATTATCAGTTCAGAGTCTTGCAGTTTGGGCTATCCTCAGCGCCTCGACTTTTTACAAAGTGTTGCACAATTCTCGCGGTGCATCTCAAGGAAATTGGAATACAAGTGTTCCCATATCTGGACGACTGGCTCCTAGCAAGTCCCTCCAGATAGGGAACTCTGGATGCTGTAGCCACGGCCTCAGACTTCTTCACGTTCATGGGAGTCCTGCTAAATCTCAACAAATCGCAGTTGCAGCCCTCCCAGAAGCTCCTCTTTATAGGAACTCTTCTGGACACCTCCTGTGCAAAGGCTTTTCTCCCAGAGGACAGAAGGAGCGATGTCTTACAGATGGCCTGATACAGGAGAGAAAACAGCTTGGTTCAAGCTATCTGGATGCAGCGGATGCTGGGCCTCATGGCATCCTCGGTGTTCGCTGTACGCTTAGCTCGTTTCCACATGAGAACCTCTCAGTGGATGCTCAGTGCTCAGTGGTCCCCAACCACTCACCCTCTGTCCTTTCCCATCAAGGTAACAGAACCTCTGAAGAGGTCACTCGCCTGGTGGTCGCAGGAGGGCAAACATCTGGAAGGAGATCCCTTTGATTCTCTGGACCATCAAATCTCTATTACCACGGACACGTTCCTGATGGGGTGGGGAGCTCATTGCCAGAATCTCCACACGCAAGGTACATGGACTCGGGACGAGTCCCAGCTTCACATAAACATCCTGGAAATATGACCTATCCTCTATGCAGTCCGAGCCTTGAAGGACATATTCTGTCACAAGAACATTCTCCTTCAAACGGACAAAAAAAGCAGTGATGTATCACATCAACAAGCAGGGTGGTGCACAGTCGTACTCATTATACAGGGAAGCTGTGAGAGTGTGGGAATGGTGCCTGGAGCACAAAGCTCTAATCCACGTGGTTTATCTGCCAGGAGTACAAAACGGGCTGGCAGACCGTTTCAGCAGAATGGAGACAGATCCTCACGAGTGGTCTCTCGACTTAACCGTCATTCAGTCACTCTTTGAAGAATGGAGAAGTCCAGACCTGGGCCTTTTTACGTTCCCACTCAACACAAAACTGCCTCTCTTCTGCTCCAGAAATCCAGGACCTGGCATTTTCTGTCAGGATGCGTTCAGGCTGCAGTAGACAAGACGCTTTCTATATGCCTTTCCTCCTCTTCCCCTAACTCAGAGGGTACTTCTCAAATTCGAGTCTCAGGGGGACAGAATGATCCTCATTGCTCCCTTCTGGCCTGAGCAGATATGGTTCCCATTGCTCAACAGTCTGTCGGAACCCCCCTCCTGACCTTCTGACCCAAGGTCCCGTGGTCCATCCCAATCTGAGGTCGCTTCACCTTCACGCTTGGCTCCTGAAGAGAGAGAGGTGAATAGGTTCAATGTTTTTCATAGGGTTTCAGATATTCTTTTGGCTGCACGTAAACCAGCCACTAGAAAAACCTACACAGCCAAATGGAAGTGTTTCTCTATCTGGTGTACAAAATCTTCTTCGAACCCTTTTTCCTGCCCACCAAATAAAGTCTTGGAATACCTTTTAGACCTCTCAAATTCAGGTCTGCAGTACTCTACTGTCAAAGTTTCTTTGTGCCATTTCAGCTTACCATGAGTCGGTACTTTCCATATCACTGGCTCAATTACCTGTAGTTAAGAGGTTTCTTAAGGGTATTCTGCATACTAGACCTCCTATCAGACGTACAGTCGCAGCCTGGGACATTAACCATATGCTAGACATGCTCTCTCGAAAACCTTTCGAGCCTGTAGCTACTTGCGAGTTGAAATTCTTCACTTGTAAAACTGCCTTCCTGGTGGCCATCACTTTGGCCTGTAGAGTTTCTGAAATACATGCTTTGGTCACAGACTCCCTGTACATTGTATTTCACAAGGATAAAGTAGTTCTTAGGACTCACCCTAAGTTTCTTCCTAAGGTTGTCTCAGAATTCCATCTAAACCAACCGTTAGTCCTTCCTACCTACTTTGCGAACTTCCAGAATGAAGGGGGGCATACCCTTCATTCTCTGGGATGTTAAGAGAGCGTTGCGATTCTGTCTAGATAGAACAAAAGAAATTTGCAAGGCTCAACAACTGTTTGTTTCCTTCTGCGAGACCCGGCTGCGTCAACCTGTCGTTATTAGATGCAGTTCAGCATGGCTGGTGGCATGCCTTCGCCACTGCTATTCTATGGCACAGGTTAAGCTGGAAGGCAGAGTGTACGCTCACTCTGCTAGAGCAGTCATGGCATCTCTGGTGAAATCCGCAACGTGCCCATTGCAGATATTTGCAATGCGGCTACCTGGAGCTCAGTGCATACTTTCATTAAGCACTACGCCTTGGATGTCTATGCCGGGCGACATCTGTTGTTTGGCAGGACTATTCTTAACACACTTCTGTCCTAACATAGAAACAGAATTTGATGGCAGATAAGGACCGCTTGGCCCACCTAGTCTGCCCATTTCCCTACTTAATGGATAAGCTGCAGATCCTAGTTAACCAACAGCCTACTTCTTCCTACCCCCCACTAGAATTGCCTTATGTCTGTCCCATGCATTCTTGAATTCGCCCACTGTGTTTGAGTCTACAACCTCCTCAGGAAGGCTGTTTCATGCATCTACAACCCTCTTTGTGAAGAAATACTTCCTCACATTAACTCTGAGCTGTCCCCACCTCTATCTTCAAATTGTGCCCCCTTGTTCTTGCACATCTTTCTTTCCGAAAGATGCTATCCTCTTGGACTTTGTTGATTCCCTTGAGGTATTTGAAAGTTTCTGTCATGTCCCCCCTCTCCCTCCTTTCTTCGAGGCTATACATTTTCAGCTCCTTTAGTCTTTCTTCATATGTCTTCTCGTGCAGACCCTGTATCATTTTGGTTGCCCTCCTCTGGACAGCCTCCACCCTGTCTGTCTTTGCACAGATGGGGTCTCCAGAACTGTACACAGTACTCCAGATGCGGTCTTACCAACTGTCTGTACAGAGGGCCAACAACTTCCTGTTTTCTACTGGCGATGCCTCTCCCTATGCATCCCAGTACACCCCCAGCCCTCTTTACTGCCTTCTCACATTGCTGGCCCACCTTTAGGTCAGCTGATACGACTACCCCCAAGTCCCTTTCCATATTTGTTGTTGTCAGAATCTCACTCCCCATTGTGTACTCTTCCTCTGGGTCTTTGTTTCCCAGGTGCATTACTTTGCATTTCTTTGCATTGAATCTAAACTGCCATACATTTGACCATTCCCCCAACCTTTCCAAGTCCCTTTTTATCCTTTCCACCTCACCTTGCATATCAGTCCTGTTGCAGATCTTTGTGTCATCTGCAAAGAGACATACTTTCCCTTCTAGTCCCTCTGCAATGTCACTTATAAAGACATTAAAAAGGACCGGCCCCAGTACTGAACCCTGTGGTACCCCACTGGTAACCCTCCTTTCTTCACTGTGGACTCCCATTTACTATCACCCGCTGTGTCCTGTTGTCCAGCCAGTGTTTTACCCAGGCTACCACCCTGGGAACCACTCCCAAGCTGGCTAATTTGTTTATGAATCTTTTGTGCGGGACTGTGTCAAATGCCTTGGTAAAGTCTAGGTAGGCCATGTCCACAGCCCCTCCCTGGTCTACTACTTTGGTCACCAAGTCAAAGAAATCAATTAGATTTGTCTGACATGACCTTCCTGCTGTGAATCCATGCTGCCTTGGGTCCTGTGCCCCACTGGCCTCTGGGTACTCAACAGTTCTTTCCTTCTGAAGTGATTCCATCATTTTCCCTACCACTGAGGTCAAACTGACAGGTCTGTAGTTTCCTGCCTCTGTCTTGCTCCCACTTTTGTGAAGGGGAACCACATCCGCCCTCCTCCAGTTCTCAGGTACCACACTATCCTCCCATGATTTATTAAAAAGGGTAGTCAGTGGTGTTACTAGTTCTGCCCTTAGTTCTTTTAGAATTCTGCGGTGAATCCCATCAGGCCTCATTGCTTTATCCACCTTCAGTTTGAAGAGTTCTTTCAGAACACTTTCTTCTTTGAAAGGACTGGGATCGACCCCCCTATCCAGAGTGCTTCTCTTGACTGGATTAGGTATCTCCCCCTGCTTTTCCATTGTGAATATTGAGCAGAAGTACGCTTTTTCACTGTTGCTCTCTGCCCAACCACTTTCCTCTTTATTCTTCCCCAGGATCCCTGCCTTAGTCTTTCTTTGCTCCCTAATGTACCTATAAAAGGTTTTATCTCCCTTCATAATCGAGTTGGCTATCTTTTCCTCGGTTTGGGCCTTTGCTATTCTGACTGCCTTCCCTGCTTCCTTCTGCTTTAACTGGTACAGTTCTCTGTCCTGCTCCTTTTGTGTTTCCTTATACTTCCTGAATGCTATCTTTTTCTCCCTTACCTTCCCTGCCACTTATTTTGAGAATAGCATGTGAGCTCTTATTTCCTGCCGCTTGTCTCGAGGGATTATTGGCTCGGTACTCTCGCATCAGTGTGAATGAGTGGTGGAGACTTTATGTCCAGGAAGATATGGAAATTACGTACCTACCGGAATTCTTGATCTTCTTGGACGAAGTCTCCACCATCTCACGAGCTCATGTCTCTGTTTTTGGTCTTCACTCCCTCAATGGCTGGGCTGTGAAGACTTCATTGTTGACCCTCCTTACACGGGTCATTCGGACTATCTTATGTCTGATTTTTGTTAGGTTAGTCCTTCTAAGTTGTTATGCTACCTCCTCAGGAAAAAAAAGTACTGAGGTTGGAGGGTCGGCCTTGAGATGATTCACACTTGAGCCAAGCCTCGTGGTGCTGCTTCTCGCAGCTCCATCTCTGGCGCCGGCCCTTAAAAGCTTGCTCCCTGCTGGGTCCTAGGCCTCCGCTTAGTTTCCCATTAGTGTGAATGAGTGGTGGAGACTTCGTCCAAGAAGATCAAGAATTACGGTAGGTATGTAATTTCCATATCTTTATTGCAGCTTGCATTCTAAATGAAACTGCTTCAGAAAACAGTTTCTTTCTCACTGAAGCTGCAACTTACTCAATTAGCTTTGCAAAACACACTCACCTGTGTCCCATTGTGCTTCTGACTCCCAGTCCATTCAGAACAGATGCACACTTGTGTGCGCCACTCCATACGCTCACTCTTGCACCACACGCAGAATGAGCAGAAAACACACAGAAACAGAAAAAAATGTTTCTAAAGCTCTCGCCCCCATGGTATAAATTGCACACATGATGTGCAGATCGTGGGATATGGAAAACATTCAGTCCTGCAGAGTGAGCTGTGCATTCTCACTCTGCAGGAGTGAGAATGATTTCCATATCCCACTCCTGCCCATCATGTATCCCCCATCTGTTTCTATATCTATACCTATATCTAGCATGCTGATGTTTTAATACATTGAATTGGCAGACTGCTTCAGGTGTCCTATAAAATACGGGAGGTCAGCCAGGTCCAAGTATGTTAGTTGGCCTGCTGTTTATCACTGGTTTACAAAGAGGGTCATTTGGGTAATAAACTTTATTTGTTCCTGGGCGTCTGCTGGCAGGGGGCCACCCTGGGATAGTGAAATTGTTGTCAATCATTTGATGCCAAAATCACTACAGATAGGAGGGCTCTGTGTGTGTATTTGTTCAGTGATAATACAGGCAAATTGGAGAGCTATCAGGGTATATCTGTTTAGTGATAAAACGGGTGAACTGAGATTATCCTATTGATGGGAAAACAGTGATGGTCTGGTTTCCAGCAAAAGCATGTATAATCCTGTTAAAAACGAAATGTTTTTATTCGCGAGAATCATATCCTAATGAGAGAGGTTTAAAAAAAAAAAAAAGTGCGTACTGAGACATGCGGGAGTTTTCTCTATGAAATGAGCACCTCAGGGTGAACCAGGGAGACTGGGATCAGTGTGTAGTTCAGCAAGCTGACCGGTATGAGACTGGAAGGGGAGAACTCTGATGTGTGTTAACTTCTCTGTGCTGTTTCCAGATCGGCACCTGTAAGTTTGACCTAGCTATAGGAAAGCCAAGTTTGATTTTTGTGGTTTAACTCCTGTTTTCAGTTTTTTTCTCCTGTAGGCACTTTTGTTCCATGGCCAATGTGTGAATATATTGTGTAAATAAAATAGTTCTTATTTAGCACAATATACAGACTGGTTGTGCATTTTAATAAAAGGGGTATAGTTTGTGAATTTCTGGGGTAACCTTCATTCCGAAGAGGCATGCTAAATCTAGTTTAAGCAATTTAAAGGAAAGCATTCCTTCCTGACACAGGTAAAGGAGTGAAGTTTGGTAAGACAGAATCCACGCATCTTCTTTGAGGATATCTCCTCCATTAGTCCACACCTTTGTAGCTGTAGTTGTCAGGCACTAGGAGCACACGGAAACTCTTGCTAGCTGGGGGCCGCCCACGTTGTCATGGGTAGCCCCATCACTCCTCAGTTCTTTTCCCGTCATTGGTCATCCTCATCTGACCTGCTGAAGAAAATGTCAGCTAACTGTTGCTGTTTGTTCTTTTTACTATTACAAGTGTAATTCATCGTCTCTGCGTACCGCCAAAATCGAAAGAGCTTTCATTTCGGTATTGTAAGTGCAGAGGAGAATTTACAAAGAAGACGCACACGGTTTACTTGTGCTGCTTGGACTTTCTCACAGTGTGAGGACTTGTGAGATTTGCCAGTTCTTCAAGCGGGCCACAGGGCGACACCGCAAGAAAGCTCTGGAAAATTACTTTTTCCTTAAAGCCTCAACAACCATGGAGCAGGAACAGGGCCCCAAATCTATTGCAGCATCACCATCAGCTGAGAAGCGGTGGCTGAAGCCGAAGGACCAGGACAGGGTACGGTGGGCATCTCGTCTTTCCTCATCATCTGGCCATAAGCATAAACATAGAAATACAGAAAAATCTACTTCGCCGGCGAGGTCCCTGTTGCCGGTGAGACAAGGTAATTCTACTATGTCATCGATCACTCCGGTGGTGTTGACTACAGCCACCCTGACCAGTGATGAGACACCATGGTTGGGGTTTGGCTTACTCGCTGCCATACCTACTATGAACAGTAAGATGCCATCGTGGTCTGGCCAAGGCTTGTTGTCGACAAAAGTAGCCCCAACCGCTGTTCAGGGTGTGGGTGACTCTCAAATTGTGCTGGCATCGTTTTCAGAGATAACACTCATTTTGCCTGGCTTGCCTATATAGGCAGCTGTCCTGTCAATGGAGCCTCAGAGCTCTCAAATACCATCTATACCTGCTAACAGCACTTCACAGTATACTCCTCAGCCGTCGCCAGCATCATCTGTGGACACTGCAGCTCCCATTGTTGATTGGGTCTTTATTGACAAGGTAGAATATAATCCTGCCCTCTTGGTGTTAGAGGAGGATTTAGAAGGATAGTACGAGGGAGAACACTACATGCCACCTCAATCTTGTTCTGTCCTCTCATCTGCAGTGAGGACTCGGGTCTGTACCCTGGGGTCTCCTCTTTTCAAGCCGTGATGCAGCAAATGCAAACTGCCATGAGTTTTGTTGTGAAGGGAGGAAGACTCCACAAAAAAGAACCCTCATGGAATTTTTGGAGGTACTTTGCTCCCCCTTCCTTATAATTCCACCTGTATGTCACCAGTAGAAAACAGGAAGTTGTTGTCCTTCTGTACAAATAGTTGGTAAGACCACATCTGGAGTACTGTGTACAATTCTGAAGACTCCATCTCCGAAGAGACATAGACAGGGTGGAGGCTGTCCAGAGGAGGGCAACCAGAATGGTGCAGGGTCTGTACCAGAAGACACATGAAGAAAGATTAAAGGAGCTTAAGATGTATAGCCTCGAGGAAAGGAGGGAGGGGGAATATGATAGAAACTTTCAAGTACCTCAACGGAATCAACAAAGTCCAAGAGGGTAGCATCTTTCATAAAAAGAGGTGTGCAAGAACAAGTGGGCACAATTTGAAGATAGAGGGGGGACGGCTCAGTGGTAATCTGAGGAAGTATTTCTTCACAGAGAGGGTTGTAGATGTATGGAACAGCCTTTCTGAGGAGGTCATAGAGTCACAAACAGTGGGGGAATTCAAGAATGCATGAGACAGACATAAGGCAATTCTAGTGGGGGAGTAGGAGGAAGTAGGCTGTTGGTTAACTAGGATCTGCAGCTTATCCGTTAGGTAGGGAAATGGGCAGACTAGGTGGGCCACGCAGTCCTTATCTGCCATCAGATTCTATCTTTCTGTGTTTCTGTATCCTGCATTCGAGGATGCTACCTTTGCTGCATTGTATAGACCAAACTTACTGCCTGCAGTGCCCAGAAAGGCTGCTCAACAGTATCCAACCCCATCTACTAAGCCTTATTATGCTAACCAGCCAGAAACTGACTCTGTGATCATCATGGTGGCTCATAATGGGTCTAAAGTACCTAGACACAAGTACTTTGCTTCATGATAAAGAATCCAGGGGATGGGATGTGATGGGCAAGTGCACCTATGTCTCTTTCTCACTAGGCCTTAGAATTTCAGTTACCAGGCCCATATGATCAGATACCAAAATAGCCTGTGGAAGGCAGTGACCGCTGCAGAACAGGCTTTGCTTGAAGATTTTGCCAAGAATTAGTTACTTAAAACTTTAACATCTGGTGTTGAGGTTGGCAAACCTTTTTCTTTGCTCAGCCTACGATGTCTCTGCCAGGGCTACTGCATCTGGCATTTGTAAGAGGCAATATTCTTTGCTTAGGGTTGCTGGTTTTGATACTGTTGTGCAACAAGCAGTTTTAACTGCACCTTTTAGAGAGGCAGAACTGTTTGGTTATGATGTAGAAGAAGCCCTAAGAGGTCTTCAGACATCCAGAATATCGTTAATGTCTAAGTACCTGTATCCCACTCCAGGTAAGGGTCGTGGGAGGGGCTACTGTCAACAACTTGCTGCCAGAGGTGGCCTTGCCTATGGGTAGGGGAGGTGGTGCCTTGCCAAGTCTACTTCCCCCAGGTGCCCATACAGAAGCACCAAAAACAGTAGGTACCGGTGACACTGGTATCACCGGTTCCACATGACTATTTACAGGATATACCTCCACTCCAAAGGTTACGTCAAGTAGTGGAGGTGGGGGGCAGACTCTCCCTGCATTTGAGACAGTAAAGTAGATTATAACATTGCAAACTATCCTTCCCCTATCATATACACAGGGCTGAATTTGTTTCCTGTACATGACGGAGGCATACCATCAAGTCAGGATGAGACAAGCTCTCGGGCAATACCTCCACTTTATCCTGGGGGAATAGTACTACCAGTTCAAAGTTTGGTCCTTTGGAGTGGTTTCTATGACATGGATCTTTAACAACGGCTTGACGGTAGTGGCAGCAGCCCGTCAAAGGAAAGACCTTTTTGTCTTTTCCCTACCTGGATGACTGGCTATTGGAAGCCAATTCCAGGGAACATCTACATATATTGTCTCAGACAAGGCACTTGTGCGAGGCTTTGGGGGTCACAGTACTTGTGCCAAAGACTGATGAATTCCTCGAATTAACTACAGTACATAGGAGCAGTTTTGGACACAGAGAAGGGTTATACTTTTCTGCCACAGGACAGGGCAGAAAACCCGATTCCTTCAGAACAGCTGGTATACAGGAGGCTCCTAAATCTCTTGGCTGTGGCCATTGGGACGATGCCGCTTGCCAATCTTTATATGAAAATTCCTCAGTGGATGCCAAGGGTCCAGTGGGCAGTATGAGTATGGTATTGGGATCTGTCCCATGGCCAGCGTATGTCAGCCAGACATCTCCCAGATCTCCAAAACGTTAGCAGACAAGTTAAGGGAGTCACCGTTCCCAGTTCAGAAATGGGAAATGTTGACCTTTGTGCTAAATGACCTCTTTGCAAGATGGGGTCGTCCAGAGTGGGACCGGTTTGCATCCCCACACAACGCAGAACTGGAGCGTTTCTGCTTGCTCTCTCTAGGGCTTGGAGTTTTCTGGTGAGATGAGTTGCCCCTCTTTCGAAAAGGAAATTCATATCTGCATTTCCTCCAATTCCACGAATGCAGAGGGTGCTCTTCAGGCTGCAGAGGGAGAGTGCCACTGTCAGCCTCATTGCATCATTGTGACCTTGCCAGATACAGTTTCCACTTCTGCACCAGATGATAGTGGAGCCTCGTGTTCCCCTACCAGTATGTTGGGGCCTGTTGTCACAGGACAAGGAGATCTCGGGCCAACTAGAACTGATGTCCCTACAGCTGCTGGCATGGCTTCTGGAGATGTAGCCATTGCACATTTTGGGGGTGTTCCCAACGTTGCTGATGTGCTAATTGCAGCTAGAAAGCCTTCTGCCAGTCAAACCTATTCCATGAAATGGAAGCCGTTCGGTCTGTGGGCTGCTTCCAAGAATTTGTACCCATTTACGTGTCCTGTAAATGTTGTGCTGGAATAGTTGCTGTCACCATCAGACTCCAGTTACAGTATTCCTCACTTAAGGTGCATTTGGCTGCTATATCAGATTTTCATGGCCCTGTCGATGATTGTATGGTGGCCCAATTTGAGGTGTCTCTTATGTTTCTGAGAAGTAGTCTTCATATGAAACCCCTCTGCAGTCTGGTGCTGCCTTGGGACTTGAATTATATGCTTGAGAAACTGATTTTGTGTCCTTTTGAGCTGGCTGTGAATTGCAGACGACATTTTCTGTTATGGAAAACATTAGTTGCAGTCACGTCTGCTTGAAGGATTTCAGAGCTTCAGGCTCCAATATGTGAGCCTCCTTATTTGATTTTCTACAGAAACAGTGTCTCTGCATACAAATCTGAAGTTTTTACACTGAATCAAATGATGCATCTTTTTGTTTATTACCTTGAGCATGCCAGCTAAGGTGAGGTACTGCACCATACATTAGATATTCATGGAATACGCAGATACTATGTGAATCGCACCAAGGACTGCAGAAAGTCCTCTCAGCTTTTTGTTTCGCTGTCTCTGGGAAAGATTGCGCTCCTGTGTCTAAATCGTGCCTGTCCAAATGACTGGCACATTGTATTAACTTCTGTTCTAGGAAGTACAGTAAAGATCTTCTTGGTGTGGTTCATGACAACTCCACTAGGGGAATGGCCACTTCTGTTGCTTGTTTCAGCAATGTTTCTGCTGCTGACGTTTGTGTTGCAGCCACGTGGAGCACTGGCCACACTTTCACTAAACATTGTAGTCTGGACATAGTCTCTCATAGATATGCTGGTTTTGGGCTTGCTGTACTGCAAGGGCTGCTATCCTGAATATCTGTCAGACTGTAACCACTTCCAGCTGGTGTTTGGGACTGCTTGGGAATCGTTCCAAAGGTGTGGACTAATAGAGGAGATGTTTTCGAGGAAGACAGAACAGTTACATACTTACGATAACTGTAAATCTTCAACAGAATCTTCTCCATTAGTCCATGCCATGCCTCCATCCGTTCCCCCTTCTGCTTCCGGTAGGGTTGCAACAGATATTGTACAACTGAACATAATTTCAAACATGAAGTCTTGCTGTATTCTGACTATTGCAGTTAGCCCCAGCCTTTAAACTGCCCCAGAGAACAAAGAGTTAAACTTTCTATGCAGAGCATAGAATGCTGAGCTCGAGCTCGGTTGAGGTCTCTTGTCTGTTTCCCTTTGAAATCCAACCGTCAGATCCTTTACTCCACCTCACTGAACAGTCGCTCTGGAGATTTCTCCTTCAGCTCAGTTCGAAAGTCGGTTTAAGTCTCGGTTAAGTTGTCGGTTTTTAACGAATTTATTTCCGCATAGTCTGTTTAGTCTCTGTCTGTGGTACCGTGAGTACTAGATAGGTTTTGTTCTGATTTTCTGTGTGGAAATTGTAAAGTGTTAGATCGGTTTGGCTGAACCGATCATTTGTAGTGAATCCTTGTGTGTTTTTTTTTTTTTTTGGGTGTTTATTTCTCCTTGGAGCTCCGGCTATTTAACTTTTCGTCGTTCCCCAGCGCCATCCCCGGACATGAGACCCCCTCCCTTTCACACCCCGCGACTTACCCTTCGCGGCAGGGTGGTGAGGAGCGACTCGACCCACCACAATGGATCCATGCCAGGGAGGCGTCCTCCAGGAATGGCACCAGGGAACGACACAGTGCAGCCGGACACCCATTTTTCTTGTTTTTTCCTCCTGACGGGCCATGGCGTTAATGACACCAGCGACTGAAGTGCGCGCCCGCTCCGTGCAGCGCACTAGTCAGCGTCTGCCACGTCCGCCCTCGCTGTCTTACGACTACGTGCTGTTGATCCCCAGCCTCCGCTAGGGGTCAGACAAGCACCGGCCGACCAAATCCCCCCACCCCGGAGATGGAGAGCAGTCCTCCGGACGCTCGCTCCATCTCCGCCCTGCCGACCCCGGCAGCCCGTGCCCGTTCGAACATGGGTGGCGGCGTGGCGTGAGTGTGGCGTCCAGCGCCTCAACCCTCAGCGCCACTGGGCCGGCAGAATCCTTGTGTTTTACTTTAGAGCGTGGTTACTGGTCCTTATTGGTTCTAAAAAAAAAAAATAAATAAATAAACATGTTTTGAACGTTTTTTTCCAACACCCGTGACACGGTTAGGAACCGATAAGGGAGTCTTGCCTGGTGGTTGCCATAAAAAGGGTAAGTTTGGTTAGGTTGGCCATGTCTGAGAAACCCAAGGAAAAAAAACGGGCCCACTGGGTTTCAACACTGCAGTGAGTGTGGGGAGTTCTTTGCTAAGGCCGACCCCCACACCACCTGTGTTTATTGTCTGGGGTTTGAACACCTCGATACAGACTGCCAAATTTGTAAAAATTTTCCTAAATCTACTCTTGAAAAGAGATTAGGTAGACTGAGGGAAAAGGAGGCCGAGAAGTCCGCTGACCCGGATGGCCAGCCCGGTTCGGTTCTGACCGAACCAGAAGGAGTGCCCTCTGACCAGGGCGATACTTATTCGGGCAAGAGGAGAGTAGATCCTGAGGGGTCAGTTCCATCAAAAAGGAAACGCGAAGAAAAATCGACCGGTTCGGATCCAGAGGTTCGTGTTCCGACCGCCGAGGAAATGGCCAGAGCGATTCAAATTGTGGAATCACTTTGCCAGGTTCTGACTGATCCGGCACGTTTTCGCAAGGGTTCAGTTCGGTTGGTTACCCCGGTTCAAGATTATACCCCTGAAGAATTTTATGAACCTGAGCTTGAAGATGATGGTGAAAGTCTGGATGTGCCTGTGGAACCGGACATCTCCCCAGACAGACCTTCTGGTGTATCCCCTCCTAGGCTTACTGAGTCCCCTTCCCATTTTCTGTTTTACAGAAAAGTGGCTGAAACCCTCCGGCTTCCTATGGAGGAGGCAATGGAGAATCAGGAGGAGCCTAATTATGTGGAAATGATGGACATCCCAGAGTCCAGGAGACTGTCTATTCCCCTTCACAAATCCATTGGGAAACAGACACAAAACATCCTGAAGTCTCCCTGTTGACAGAAGGATGGACAAGAGGTACACACTATCAGGCTCAGATACGGAGTTTTTATACCAGCAATGCAGCCCTGTTGGGGTAGTGCAGGCTGCTGCCTGTGACAAGGCAAACATTCCCTTGGCTTCACACTCCCCAGACAAAGACTCTAGGAAGATTGATGCCATGGCAAAAAAGCAGTACATGGCATCTTCCTTGGGACTCAGGCAGGCGAACTGTATGGCCTGCACAGCCAGGTACCAGAAGTCCAGGTGGGACACTGTACTGGCACTGGCTAAACAGGCCTCCCCCCAGCTAGCCAAGGAGCTGGGGGAGGTGGCTGCTGATGGGATCGAGGCATCAAAAGTACAATTTCATGCTGCTGTGGACTCCAGTGATGTGTCATCAAGAGTCATGGCTACATCTGTGGCTCTTCGGAGAATGGCTTGGCTCAGATGTACTAGCCTCTCTCACAGGACACCCAGGCTAAGGCCATGGATTTTCCTGTAGTGGGTAATTCTCTGTTTGGGGAGCAGACAGAGAATTACATGAAGAAAATGGACGAGTACAAGACCACTTACAGGAGTGCTCAGGCCAAGGAGAGGCAAGCAACTCCACAAAGGTAGCAATCTAGGGGCAGGGGCAGGCCTTTTCATAGGCCTTTTTACCAAGCACAGGCCTCTTCTCCCTTTTCACAGAGGGGGTTCTTCAGAGGGAGAGGGAGAGGCAGAAGGGGGATGAGCAGGGCTGCATCCACTTCTCAGCCTAAGGCCGCTGCCAAGCAGACACCCTGATGGGTCTGCCTGGGTCGACTCTCCTATTCCAGTAGGGGGCAGGCCCTCAGACAAGTGGGTCCTGGAAGTAGTAAGCCAGGGACTGGTTCTCAGCTTCAAAAAATTTCCTAAGATGAGAGCCAGATTTTTTCCACCTGCAGATCTCTCAGAAACCCTTGCCGCAGAGGTTTCATCTCTTCTGGCCTTAAGAGCCATAGAGAGAGTTCCTACCCTACACAGGGGCAAAGGTCTGTACTCCAGGTAGTTCCTTACCCCAAAAAAGACAGGGGAGTGGCGACCCATCCTAAACCTAAGATACCCGAACAAACGTCTTTTAAAACCAAAGTTCAAGATGGTAACTCTGGGAATAATTCTTCCCTCTCTAATGCCAGGGGACTGGCTAGCCTCTCTGGACCTCAAAGATGCCTATTTTCATATTCCCATCAGGTGCTCTCACAGAAAGTACCTCAGGTTCGAATTGCCCTCAGGCCACTGTCAGTTCAAAGCAATGCCCCTTGGTCTAACATCAGCCCCAAGGGTTTTCACAAAGTGCTTAGCAGTAGTTGCTGCCTTTCTAAGAAGGCAAACGATTTCCATTTTTCTATATCTGGACGACTGGCTCATAGTGGGCCAGTCTCCAGACCAAGTCATGTCAGACCTGCAAGTGCTCACTTCTCTAGGATTTTTTCACAACCTTCCCAAGTCAGTTCTCGAGCCAGTACAGGTCCTTACCTTTATAGGGGCAGAGCTGGATACTGTCAAAGCAAGAGCCTTTCTTCCTCTGGAAAGGGCAAGAGTTCTTATAGAACTGGATTCTTCCTTCAGCCTTCAGCCTTCAGGTGTCTCGACCAGCAAGGCATTTCCTCCAGCTCGTGGGCCACATGGCAGCTTCTACAGCAGTGGTCCAAGGGGCAGGATTTCAGATGAGGGACATTCAGTTCCATCTGAGGGCCTTTTGGTCCCAGAGGAAGTATTCCCTTACCAAACTGATTCCAGTGACTCGGACCCTGATCCAAGCCCTTCAATGGTGGCAGGATCAGGACAATTTAAGGCAAGGGGTCCCATTTGCCACTCAGTCTCATTCAGTGGTCCTTACCACGGATGCTTCCCTTCTGGGCTGGGGAGCCCATCTGGGTACCCTCACTGCCCAGGGACTGTGGTCCCCTCAGGAATCCCTTCTCCATATCAATCTCCTAGAACTCAGGGCAGTTTTTCTGGCCCTGCAAGCTTTCTCTGTCAGTGCAGAACAAGGTGGTTCAAGTCAGAACAGATAACACCACCACCATGTGGTACATCAACAAGCAGGGAGGCACTTGGTATATGGCCTTGTGCACAGAAGCAATGGAGTTGTGGTCCCTGGCTTATTCTCTGCAAACCTCTCTGATAGCAGTCCACCTTCCAGTGAATGACAATGTGCTAGCAGATGCACTGAGCAGGATCTCACAGGGCCATCACGAATGGTCCCTGGACCCTCTGGTCTTTAAGGTGATTTTTTTCAAGGTGGGGCACTCCAAAGATGGAGCTCTTTGCAGCCCCAGACAATCACCAACTTCCTCTCTTTTGTTGCAGACCCCCAGTCTTGGGCTCAGTCCCTCTGGATGCTCTGATTTTGAACTGGGAAGGGAAATTTCTGTATACCTTCCCTCCCTTTCCTCTACTGTTCAAAGTTCTAGTCAAGATAAGGTCACAACCTTGCAAAGTGATTCTGATTGCTCCAGACTGGGCCAGAAAGCCTTGGTACCCCCTGCTGCTGTCCCTAGCAGTCCATCTTCCCCTGTCACTTCCCAGGAATTACAACCTGTTAACCTCCTCTCAGGGGAGGATTTGATACCCCAGTCTTCGGTCTCTCAATCTCAAGGCTTGAAGAGTTAGAGGATGCAGACTTGCGTCTGTCTCAGGGAGTTCTGGATATCCTCAAAGCCTCTCGAAAGTCTGCCGCTAGAAAGACCTATAACTCCAAATGGAAGAGATTCAGCATTTGGTGTTCCAAGCAACATATTTTCCCCAGACACTGCTGAATTGCCTACAGTTCTGGATTATATGGTCCATCTTAATGGCCTAGGCCTCAGACCAGCTACTCTCAAGGTACACTTGTCGGCTGTCTCTGCTTTTTCTGTCAGTGGGGAAGTCTTCCTCACTATCATCTCATCCTGTGTTCTGTAAATTTTTCAAGGGATTGCTTCATACCAATACTCCATTTAGGGATCCTGCTTCTGCCTGGGACTTGAATATTTGCATTGCTCAATTGATGCAGCCTCCCTTTGAGCCTATGTCCTCAGTAGAGCTTAAGTACTTGACTTGTGTTTTTAGTAGCCATTACCTCTGCCAGACATGTCAGTGAACTGCAAGCCCTGTCAGTGGAACCTGATTTTATCTCCTTTCATAGGGATAAAGTGGTCCTTAGAACCAGTGGAAGGTTCTTGCCCAAAGTGGTTTCAGATTTCCACCTGAATCAGTCTGTCTCTCCCCGTTTTCTTCAGTGATCATTCTCTTCAGGAGAGAGGAGGCTACACAGTTTAGATGTTAAAAGGGCCCTTAGCTACTACATAGAGCGTACCAAGGATCATAGGTTTGATTCCCTCCAGTTGCTCCTCACTTATGGAGAAATGGGAAAGGGTAAGCCTGCCACCAGGAGAACTATTGCCAGGTGGATTGTGTCTTGTATACAATTCTGCTATGAGAATCTAGGAAAGATTCCACCCTCAGGTCTGAGGGCTCACTCCACCAGAGGTACAGCTGCTTCCCTGGTTGCTGCCAGGGATATTCCTCTTTTAGAGATTTGTCAAGCAGCCACCTGGAAAACGGTCCATACCTTTACCAAGCATTACTCTCTGGATATCCAGGCTAGGAGTGATGCTCGGTTTGGCACAGCAATACTTCAGAGCCTATTCCCAAAGTAGGTTCTGTCCCCCCTCCATGGAGGTATTGCTTGGTAGTCTGCAATAGTTAGAATATAGCAAGACTTCATGTTGTTTGAAGAAAAAATTACTCACCTTAGTAATTATGTTTCTTCTAATGGAGTCTTGCTGTATTCTAATCTCCCCCCCGCCTTCCCTCTCAGAACCTGTTTTTGGGAAGTGGGCTGGCAGGTTCAGTGTTGCACCTCAGGGGTGCTTCTTTTACACCCTCCTTTGTTGTTTGGGTGTTTGTTTTATTATTATTCTTATTTGGATTGTTTTTTTGGTTTTGGGTTTCCTGAATTGAGTCTTCCTGGGAATTCAAAATTCTTGTTGCCAGTTGGCTAGAAAAATTTTACAATTTCCACATAGCATAGTTAGTGAGTTTTTGCTTATAAGAATCTGACGGTTGGATTTCAGAGGGAAACAGAGACCTCAACCGAACTCGAGCTCAGCATTCTATGCTCTGCATAGAAAGTTTAACCCTTTGTTCTCGGGGGCAGTTTAAAGGCTGGGGCTAACTGCAATAGTCAGAATACAGCAAGACTCCATTAGAAGAAACATAATTACTAAGGTGAGTAATTTTTTCATATGCATTATATATCCAGCGCTGTGCCTCGTGTTGTATATGCCTAGGCTGGTCTTATCTTCTGGTTCCCCACAGTTGCAGGACCTCCGAGTATAATCTCCGGCGGGGAACTGAGGAGTGGTGGGGCCCATTAAGTTTATATAGACGCTGATGCAAGACTTCATCATGGCTGATCAAAAGTTTCTGTGTGGTCCTAGTGCCTGACAACTATAGTTCCCTAAGGTGTGAAGTAATGGAAGACTTTGGTGGAAGATCTGTTGTTATGGGTAAGTGCATAACTGTTCTTTTACCTGGGGTTCAAGCATTTGGCCTTGGCTTGATTCAGGAGGACTGGTGACCAGGCTGTGACAGTCCAGGTATCTGGGGTGTGCCATCTTTGCAGAGGGATGAGTATGGGCGCAAGGAGATGATGAGGGGCGAACACGGGTGAAAGTCTGCTGGCTGCAAGGGGGCGCTGGTTGTGGCGCCGACAGTTGGGTTTGTCACTATATATAGAGATATATAAACACACACACAGTTAAACAACCTTTGCTCCCACCCATAAGTCAGTATTGCCTCTGTGCACATTGCAAATGTTGTTATCCTCCAGAGTTTGTACATGGAAGGGACAGGAAAGGCCAAAACTGACAATTCAACTGTTAGTTCCTTGTGGTTAGGTAGGTAAAGATAAACTTGCAGCTAATAAGACAGTCTCCTGTTTAATTGTCTTATATATATACAGACTTGCTATGAAAAACATAGTAAAGTGCCTCCCAAAGGGTTATGGGCCCATTCCACTGGAGCTTCATCTGTTGCTGTGGCAGCTTTAAGGGTTATACCCCTCAAGGTAGAGTGTAAAGCAGCTGCTGTACCTGGTCTTCAGCACACGTTCACTTCTCATTACTGTGTGGACATCCAGGTGAGAAGGGATGCCAGATGCAGAATTGTGCTTCAGAACCTTTTTGCCAAACAGGTTTCAGACCCTGCCTCCCAAAACACTGCTTGGAGCCTGCATAATATATGGCATCACTAATAAACCCATTGCTAGAAGAAATAAATTGATCACCGCAGTGATGATTTCTTTTAGAGGATGTGTTAGTGAGTCATGTGAGCTGTCCCTGCCTCGCTTTCTAGGGCCTTGGTATAAAGGGGTTCTTCCTTATCTTAGTCAAACAGAATACAGAAATGCCTTCCTGCTGGAGCATTTCTTTTTCAAAATGTTTATTTATTTAAATTTTAACCGGGTAGGGACACTGGACCAAGGGTCCTTTTTCCGGTCCAGCCTGACAAAAAATACAAACAGTAAATATACAACAAAGTAAAAACAACCAATATATTAATTAAAACATTTAGAAACATATTTATTATATAACGATTGTATTTTTTTTTTTTTTTTTTTGCATGCTCTTTTTATCCCCTACCACCCAGCTGCCCACTCCTTCGGGCGACCAGTCCATCCCACCGATCTCCTCTTCCACGGTCTGCTGCCTGACTGACCCAGTGTATCCCTTTGTCGGGGGGTGCCTACCTGTGGGGCAACTGGGAGGAGATCGAGACCGGGAGGCACTTCTCCACATCTACACTGGGCAGCGAGTGCAGCCTGGGGGCTATCCCGGCTTCCACGGTGGGGATGCGGTCGCCATTATCTGGCCGGCCTGCGGCCATTTTCTCTGTTTTTTCTGCCCTAACACACACACACAATTGGGCCTGAACTTGGTGCCAACCTGAGGCGGGGATGTGCAGGTGCGTGTTGAGGCATCGTGCCGCCTTGCCTGTCCCCAGTCCACCTCCAGGTGCAAAGACGCCCCCCCCCCGGAGGGAAGTGCCAAAGAATGCTCTGGAATCCCTCCCTGCTGGTCTCAGCTCTTGACACCTGGGCGTGGGGCACAAACCTCTTCGAGCGGTGCCACTGAGCCGGCCTAAAAGTATTCTTCTAATTTCTGCTGTAATTTCTTTGTGGTCTTTACATTGTATAAGAACAACGCATTGGATTAGGTTAGTTAGTGGTCACTGCTCCATGTTGGTCTTCAGCAATAAATCTGCTTTTGGAATGCCAGGGGGAGCATGACCACACTGCAGAGTTTGAAATGTAATATTCTAAAGTTCCGTCACCTGGACAGCAACTCCGGGCTGAAATGCAGCAATTTGTATGAGACTCTTAATACACCCTCTGGAAGAAACATCATTACTACAATGAGCAATTTTTTTCTTTTTGTTCCAGGTTGTTGTTTTGTAACATTTTACACTCGTAAGTCTGCATTAGAAGCACAAAATGCTCTTCACAATATGAAGATTCTTCCTGGGGTAAGTGTTGAAGCGACTTTTTGAATTCTAGTAGATTTAAGGATTCTTCTGTGTTCCATTGTGCGCTTGCTCTCTTACTGTCACACACAAACAAGTGGTGTATCTATCACTTCCCTAATACTTTTTATAGCTTTTGTATGGATAACATTTTCTCTTCTAACAAAAAGGTTTTCATCCACGTACCACTTTAAAGGAGAGACTGTCAGCAATCAGACTGTTTTTTCCTCTCCTGTAGTGAAATCAAGAGTGTCATTTTTTTATTACAACTTTTTTTTTTTAGGCACTGGCACCTGGAGAGTGTTAATGTTCCAAAGTAAAGGGTTGGGTCACCCAAAATCTGCGACTTGTCTCTATGTGCGCATCTCCTTGTCAAGTCGCAAGCACGGCAGCCAGTGGGGACAAGCAAGCATAGTCTTGCCAGCTCAAGTCAATGGCAGGAGACCTGCTATCACAGCTCTGTGTGCCACTTGTCAGTTCACGCAAGTGACAGGCTGCCGTTGGGTAACATTAGCATATCTGAGGTGAGACTTCATGTAGTCCCTGCAATCAAAGTAACTCAGTATAGACTTCATTTAGTGAGAGAAACGCTGTTTGTAGTGACACAGTGAATCATTTCACACTGTTACCCGATGCTGATTTGCTGTTGATGACTCTGCAGTTGGAGCAGGGACAGAGAGAGTCATGGAGACTACATTCATGGGCTGAACTTTCCTTCACAGCATTTGCTGTTTGAAACGCTGTCTTGCTTAGAAAAGAATGACAGAAATGGTATCTGGTAGCAGTGTGAAATGATTCATTGAGTTAAAATAGATGCCATTTCTATCACTAAATGAAGTCTGTACCAAGTTAGTTTCTTTGAGTGCAGGGGCTACATGAAGTCTCACCTGAGATTAACTAATGTTATCCAATGGCAGCCTGTCATTTGCATAAACTGACAGGTGATGCGTGGATTTGTGATAGCATGTGCCCTGCCATTCACTCGTGACGGCAAGACTGTGCTTGCTCATTCCAATTGGCTCCTGAGTGTGAGATTGAATGAGGAAACGTGCACGCAGCAAAGAAGCAAAGACAAGTGGTGGATTTTGAGTGCCCTGTGCTTTTGAACATTAAGTGTCACTCGTCAGGTGGCATTGCTTTAACTAAACTAAAACAAATAAAAGTTGGAATAAAAAATACTGACACAGACTATTAATTTCACTGGTTGTTTGTATTGTACGGGAGAGGAAAAAACACAGTCTGATAGCTAACAGACACCCTTTAAACATACAGTGTGCACATGCTCTCTGCCTTAGAATGTCAGAGTAGTTTCAGCTAGTCCAAGTGCTGCTGATGCGACCCGAGTCTCAACAGCCAGATCATTTTTAGCTGCAGTAAAAACTTGATGTCCTGGACTATGTTGTACAGAAAATTCTTTGTTTCATGAGTAAAATAGTTAATTTTATGTTCAACTGGACTTTCACTTTGTTTCAATTCAGGCACTGATCATTTTCGAGTCAAATTTGTTTTGTGTTTTTATATTCCAATTTCAGAAGCTAGCCAGTGGTTTTTTTGGCTGTTTTTTTTCCCCAGTTCCAAACTGCAGTTAAGGAAAACTATTTGATTTTAAAATAAATTTTGACTGTAACACATTATGTCTGAAACCCCAAAAAAGCACATGTTCGTTAAGTTTTTACTTAAGTAATGAGTGTTTACCTGTGTTGTATCCTACTGTTGGCCTTCATCTTGTAGCATATTTTTGGAATGTAACACCATCACATCTTTTTTTTTTTTTTAACTGACTTTCTTTATTCTCCCAGCAGGCTGGGAGGCTTCAGTTAGCCTGTTCTGTGCAGCTTCCGCGGCTGTCCAAGATCTGCCCGCCTCCTTAAACTGGGATGGACAATCCATGCTGGTGAGGGGGCTTCATCTGGCCCAGCCCATAATTTTTTCCCCTGTTAGCCCCGGGGCCCCAGACAAGGTTTGGTTTGTGCGTGGAGGCATGCACGCATGCCTTGGCCCCAGTGGTTCTAACCCCATGTATTCTATATTCCTAACTCTCTGCAGTCTGCCTCCGAAGTAGAACTGCCCGAAGCAAATGGAACTTTAAGCAAAGGATAGAACTATCATTGGCTCGATACGCACATTCAAACTGCTGACCTTATCTGCTGCAACGTTCTTCAACATCTCAGTTTTCTTACTCCGCCTGACAAGTCAAGACGCCCAGGAGATTTCCCCTCAGGTTGTTTTGTGGCACATTACAGGATATAAGTATTTTTATACTCTAATATTCTTACTGCTGCCTTTATTTATAGTTTATTTCTTTCATACGTTTAGTTTAGTTTTAGAGTTAATAGTGTTATTTTTTTATCAGTTCCTCACGGTTCAGGATAACCGCTGAGGAACCGGGGAATTTCTTAGCTTTTGCGGAATTATTTCTGCTATTTTGGATATACTCGAGTTTTTAATTCTTATTTAAATAGCTGTTTTGAAACCGCTGACCTGGTTTCTTTCAACTGCTAACCCGGTTGCTGTGAGCTACTAATCCGGTTCCAAGTTTAAAACTCTTGATTCATTTTCGGAACCTGATCAGTTCTGGAACCGACCACAAAAAAAAGCCAAAACAAAAAAAGACTTTATCTTGTTTTGTGGTTGTGTTTTTTTTCCTGGAAATGGAGTTGTCTGAAAAACCCAAGAAAAAGGCTGGTTCCCCAGGTTTTAAAAATTGCTTGAAGTGTGGGGACAGTTTTGCCAGAGCAGACAAGCATGAACGTTGTGTAGTCTGTCTGGGAACCGAACATCTTCCTACAGATTGTGAAATCTGTAAGTCTTTTCCACAAAAAACAGTGGAAAAAAGGTCGGAAAGGTTGCAAAAGAGGCTAGACAAGGGTGCTTTGGGCTCTGACCAGCCAACACCCTCCAGAATTGCAGGTGAAACCGCTGTCTATTCTTTACACACCCCTGAGAAGGGTGATGCAGGCGCCCTAAAAAAGATGGGTGGTCCGACTTACTCTCCGGTTCCCTCCAAGAAAACCAAAAAGACAAAGCATGTCGAACTCCAGGCTGATAAACCTGGAGGGGTTTCTTCTGTGCGTCACAGCCTGCCAACTGTGGAGGAGATTACCCAGGCCATGAAAGTCATTCAGGCTATACAGGGCTTTATACCTGCACCTACCCTCCCTCTTCCAAGGGTTCAAGAACCAACTCCTCCTTCTGAGCTCCCCTCCCAGGAGATGGAGTATAGGGATTATGATGAACCAGAAGGTGATGATGGTGAGCCCACTGAACCGGAGATCTCACCAGAGCAAGAATTTGGCTCTCCTCTCAGACCACAAGATTTTTCTTCCCATTTTTCCTTTGTAAGGAAAATAGTTGATGCTGTTGACCTAGCTACTACAGAGGTCATAGAGGATGAGGAGGAGGGTGAATATCTGGAGATGAAGGGGTTAACACCCACAAAGAATATTCTCCTGCCAGTAAATAAATTATTTAAAAAAGATTTATTTAAAAACTTGCAGAACCCAAATTCTGTTCCGCCTCTGGATAAGTAGGCAGATAAGAAACATCAGCTGGACAGACAGGGTGCTGAATTTCTTTATTTTCATCCTGATCATCAGGGTATACTCCATCAGGCAGCATGTGAGAAGGCAAGGGTTCCTCTATCCTCTCATCCACCTGAGAAGGATTCTAGGAAGATGGACAGCATGTCTAAAAAGGGGTGTTTAGCCGCTTCCTTGTGGGTAAGACAAGCTAATTATCAGGCATATGCTGCACAATACCAAAAGACACTGTGGCGCAGTCAGTATTGGCAATGTCAGAGAAGGCTCCCTCCCCTTTCTCTGATGACCTAGCAGAAACAGCAAGGTTTGGACTGGAAGCATCTAAGTACCAGTTCCAAATGGCAGCAGATGCCAGTGACAGTGCTGCTAGGTGGATGGCTCTGACCTTATCTCTGAGAAGGCTAGCATAGCTGAGGGCTACCAGTTTGACACAGGATAGCCAGGCTACGGCCATGGATTTTCCTGTGGAGGATCACTCTCTCTCTGGGTAAACACACTGAAGATTATATGAAAAAGGTGGACAAGTACAAGGCCATCTATAAAGGTAACTCCTCCAAAGAAAGGCCTTCGCCTTCCTATAGGCCTTTTGGGAGGGGAGGCAGAGGAAGAACACCCTATGCTAGGTCCTTCTGTCATGCATAGGCTGCCCCTCAGCTGCAGCCTTACCCACAGCAGACTGGGTATTTTAGGGTCAGGGGTAGAAGGGACTCCAGAAGAGGCTCCCACTCTACGCAGGCTCAGTCACAACCAAAACAGAATCCCTGACTCAGTTGTCAAGGCTGCCTCCCTAGCACCAGTAGGGGGCAGACTGACTTACTTTTTCCAGGCCTGGCAGGCCATCACCACAGACAAGTGGGTTCTGGAATTAGTGAGTCAGGGTATGTCCCTGAGTTTCAAGTCTCTTCCGCCTCTAAAATTAAAGCTGTTCAAACCAGCTTCTCTGACAGAAAGAAAACTCTTGGAAAAAGAGGCCCAAACTTTGCTCCACATAAAGGCAGTGGAGCCTGTACCAAGGCTTCAGAGAGGAAGAGGTTTTTACTCATGGTATTTCCTTACCAAGAAGAAAATGGGGAGTGGTGGCCTGTTCTACATCTCAGACTTCTGAAAAGGTATCTAGTAAGACCAAGGTTCAAACTGATCACTTTGTCCCTGATCTTGCCATTCATTCAAAAAGGAGGCTGGCTGGCATCTCTGGATTTGAAGGATGCCTGCTTCCACATCCCAGTAAGAGAGTCGCACAGAAAGTACCTCAGGTTCAGACTTCCTTCAGATCACTACCAATTCTCAGCCCTTCCCTACAGCCTCACCTCAGCACCCAGGGTGTTCACAAAGTGTCTGGCAGTGTTAGTGGCATATCTAAGGAGACGTGGAATCTGTCTTCCCCCTATCTCAACGACTGGCTAGTAGTGGGAAAGTCAGCACAACAGCCGAAGGATCACTTGGTAACAATACACAATCTGCTACAGTCTTTGGGGTTCCTGATAAATCAGGAAAAATCTATCCTCAGTCCAGTACAGGTTCTGCATTTCATAGGAGCAGAGCTGGACACTTTGCAAGGAAGAGCCTTCCTTCCCAAGGAAAGGGTCCAAAGCATCCTGCAACTGATTGCCTCATTCAGGTTGGGCAAGCCATGTTCAGCAAGGCAATACCTGCAAATCTTGGGACATATGGCTGCAGCATCAGGAGTTGTCTTGGGAGCAAGATACCGAATGAGGGACATTCAGTTCCATCTTGGAGTACACTGGTGCCAAAGAAAAGACAAAATGTCACTGCTAGTTCCAGTAACAGAAACTGTGCTTCAGTCTCTACAATGGTGGAAGGAAATGCACAACCTCAGGGAAGGGGTTCCTTTCCAGAGGAAAAACCCATCAGTTATTCTTACAACAGACGCCTCTCTGTTAGGACAGGGTACTCACTTGGGAGAGCACACTACCCATGGCACCTGGTCAGGTGCAGAGTCACTCCTCCACATAAACTTGTTGGAGCTCAGAGCAGTATTTCTGGCTTTAAAAGCCTTTTCTCATCTGGTACAGGGCAAGGTGGTGCAAGTCAGAACAGACAACACCACAACAGTGTACTATATAAACAAGCAAGGGGGAACAAGGTCAGACCCTCTGTGCACAGCGACCATGAAAATATGGGACTTTGCCTACTCATTAAAGGCCTCCCTGCAGGCCATTCATGTACCAGGCAAGGACAATACCCTGCCAGATGCTCTAAGCAGAATCAAGTAAGCACATCACAGATGGTATATAAACAGACAGGTACTATACTCAGTGTTCAGAAGGTGGGGCATTCCAGAAGTGGATCTCTGCCTCCCGGGAGAACCACCTCCTGCCCCTATTCTGTTGCAGACCACCAGCCAAGGGCACAATTCCACTGGATGCTCTGGCTCTAGACTAGTCAGGAAGACGCCTGTATGCTTTTTCCTCTCATCTTCAGGGTCGTGATCGAACTCTGGTCACAACCTGCATCTATGATCCTGATAGCGCCAGACTGCCATGATACCCCTTACTGCTGTCCATGTCGGTGTCCAAACCGATACATCTCCCCAGGAGGCACAATCTGTTTATCTCCCTTCAAGGGAAAATCTTGTATCTGAACCTCAAGTCTCTCGGACTAGAGGCTTGGTTCTTGAGGACTTAGAATATTCAAATCTAAATCTCTCTCAAGCTATCCTGGATATCCTGAAAGGATACAGAAAGCCTTCCACTAAGAAAACCTATTCAGCAAAATGGAAAAGGTTCTTTATTTGGTGTGATGCCAAGGAGATTTCTCCTTCCCTAACAGAAATCCCAGTGTTACTGGAATACCTCACATACTTGCATTTTCAAGGGTTAAAATACACATCCCTGAAAGTTCATCTGGCATTAGTTTCAGCTTACATCTCTGCTGGGAAAAATGTTTCCATAGCAGCTAATCCCATTTTCAAAACGTTTTTTAAAGGTTTGAGCCATATGCACCCACCTATTAAGGAACCAGTCCTGGTGTGGGACCTGAACATATGCATTGCTCAGCTCGTGAAACCTCCTTTTGAGCCTGTGTCTTCTGCTCACATACAGTGTGTCACATGGAAAACTGTTTCTGGTTGCAATCACTTCTGTCAGGAGGATAAGTGAACGACAAGCATTATGTGTGGAGAAGGATTACCTCTCTTT
Organism: Neoceratodus forsteri; assembly: GCA_016271365.2. Classification (NCBI taxonomy): domain Eukaryota; kingdom Metazoa; phylum Chordata; order Ceratodontiformes; family Ceratodontidae; genus Neoceratodus; species Neoceratodus forsteri. The sequence goes on along the minus strand of CM028133.1, from coordinate 1,130,558,651 downwards.
TCACAGTGACAAAGCAGTGCTTCGATCTAACAGGAAATTTCTACCTGAGGTGGTTTCTGATTTCCACTTAAATCAGTCCATAACACTGCCAGTTTTCTTTAACATGCCAGCTCAGGTGAGTGCAGACTTCATAGTCTAGATGTAAAAAGGGTGTTGAGTTACTATGTAACCCACACCAGGGATCATGGAGGTGATGAGCAACAGCTTTTTCTCACTTATGGGGATGTGGGGAATGGTACCTCAGCTTCCAGGAGATCAGTATCTCGCCGGATAGTCCAGTGCATTCAGTTTTGTTATTTAAAATTTGGAAAACTGGTCCCAAGAGGCATGAGGGCTCATTCAACTAGGGGAACAGCTGCTTCTGTAGTAGCCTCAAGAGATATTCCCTTGGTGGAGATCTGTAAAGCAGCTACTTGAAGAACAATACACACTGTTGTTAAACATTACAATTTGGACATACAGTCCAGAAGTGATGTCAGGTTTGGCATAGCAGTCCTGCAGAGACTCTTTCCTAAATAGGTTCTCTGCCCACCTCCAGTGGTACTGCATTGAAGTCTGCAGAGAGTTAGGAATGCAGAATAATACATGGGATTAGAAGAAAAAAAATTACTCCTCTTAGTAATCTTGTTTCTTCCAATGTATTCTATATTCATAACTCTCCCTCCCCTTCCAGAACCAGAGCCTTTGCATTCCTACCCGAGTCTTTTTGGTTTACTAGTCCCAAACACAGGCATACATGTTTTAATCCTGGTGGGAATTGATTCTTCCTTTCTTTTTCCAGATGATTTTGAAACTTCAGAAAGGGGTCTTGGTAATATTATTATTATTATTATTATTATTATTATTATTGTTACTGTTATATAGGTGTTATGCTGTCTTAAATTTAGTAGTTGTACTATACAGATATAGTTAGGTAGTATAATATGAATTGCCTTGTAGGCTCCTTAGCAATCTGAGATGTTGGTGGAACGTTGCAGCAGATAAGGGCAGCAGTTTGAATGTGTGTCAAGAGCCAATTATAGGTCTATTATTTGCATAAAGTTCCATTTGCTCCAGACAGTTCTACTTAGGAGGCAGACTGCAGAGAGGTATGAATATAGAAGAATACATTGGAAGAAACAAGATTACTAAGGTGGGTAATTTTTATTTCCACTCCTCCCACCCCTGGTCTAGCGCTTTGCTCCCCTTCGATGCCTGCACCATCACGCCTCCACATGGTGGCGGTCAAAGACTGGGAGAGCCTACCTCCCCTAACCGGGGGAAGAGAGCTGCCAAGTAGCCGCCTATCATCTCCAGCCCCCCGCCAACCTGCAGCAATCCGTACTTGTTACGGAACATGGGTCACTGGCGTGGCATGAGGTAAAGTGCACAGCGCCTTGGCCCTCAATGCCACTGGGCTGGCCACATTTGTGTTTGAAACCTGTACCACATTTGTAATACTGTTCTGGTCATTTGTATCACTGTCACATTACATAAGCAGTAAGACACGACGGGGTGTGGGTTGTTGCCTGATAAGAGTACGCTTCAGGTGTGTAGTGAGACAAGAGGGGCTTGCGCTGAGTCCCTTCAGCACCTGAGAAGTGCTCTTATCAGGCAGTAAACAACATCCCTTAAGTGTCTTATTGCTCTTATAAAATGGGTAAATATTTGAAAGAAAAGCACACGTTTGTTTAAAATGTAAAACTAGGCTCGTAATGTATTTGAAGAGGTTTCGGGAGAAAGTAGTCCCTGTTTTGCCTGTAGATTGCAGTGTAGCCAGTGTAGAAATGAGGCATGCCAGTAGAGGGTGCTTGCTAGCCGAGAGGAAGCCCCCTTCTCGTTGTTTGATAACAGAGTGTAAGGTCTCCTTGCGGGAGGGGAGAGACATTGCATAGCCGTCTACGCAGACAACCTCCTTTTATACCTGACCCAACCCGAAGAATCTCGGCATTTTTTGAGATTATCCATAGGTTTGGCAGTGTCTTGGGTTATAAAAGCAACACTGCGAAGACAGAAACATTTAGTTTTCACTTCATGTTGTCCGCACATGTCCAGAAAGTCTATCCGTTCCACTGGGATCTGACTGGGTTGAAGTATTTGGGGATATACATCACATGCACTCCAGAAAACTACTTCAGAGAAAACTATCTCCCTTTTACTGCACAGCTCACTCGAGACATGTCGAGTTGGGGCATACTTACTCAACTTCTCGACACATATTGAGGACATTTGCATGGTAGCTTTGCTAAGAGCCTTGCATTTATTCCAGAGCATCCCCCTCATCTTATATGGACCAGACAAAGACCCTGAATCAGAATGCAGGTATTGTACCTACCTAGGGACAGAGGTGGTATGGCACTCCCACGCCTGCAGTGATATCGCTGGGCCTCACATTTATGCTTTCTTATTTTCCTGACACTGGGAGGGCTGTTCTACAATATAGTCAAGGATGGAACGAGAGGTCTTTCCCAACCAACTCTTTGTTTCCACTTACTCCTGAGGCACATCTGGTGTTGACCCTCCCCCTACTCATTTCTGGGATCAATGCCAGATAAAAACTTGGCACTTTATTGGGAATAAACTTACTTTGCTGGACTACGTCTGCCTTCTGTGTCCTATTTCGCACCTGGAGTCCTTCCACCCTAAAATTACATTGACCAGACATTCTGAAAATGGGAGCCTCCCTCTGTTACCTGTAACAGCTCCTGACTGAGGTGGGACTCCGTCCCTTCTCGGACTTGCAGCCTACGTTCTGGCTTTGTACTGTGGATTTTTTTCAGTATCTTCAGATGCAACATTATGCAGATAGTGTCCCTTTGTGTCTCTGGTCACCAGATACATATCCACCCATAATCCAGTTGCTGATTACCTTAACACAGGCAGGCTCAATACCACATATAATCTCTTGTCTCACTCCTTATTTGATACTTCAGGTTTCTTTCCTTTAGACACTGTAATGAAATATGAACATACGAAAATTGCCTGCAGAAAAAGGCCATAGTGGTCTATCAAGTCTGCTTGAGTGTGCAGCTCAGCATATATTACTGGAGCTGCCCCACCCTCCTCCTGCCCCCCAGAGTGATCCTCCCCCCAACCCTTCCCCTTTCTCCCTCCCATTGCCACTCTCATTTTTACTCTGTCCCACCCCACTTTAAAACTTCCCACTGTTTTCGGTGTTACCACCTCCTCAGGCACGTCATTCTACTTTTGACACCACCTTTTCCTTGATAAGTGCCTCCTCATTTCCTTTTTAAATCTACCCCTTCCCCACAAGTTTTAGACTGTAGCTGTCTCCTATTTTTAAATTGAAAATGCCCTCCACATCAACCCTGTTTCTATCATATTCCCCCCCTTTCCCTTCCGTCTTCCAAGGAATACATACTGTATTGAGCTCCCTTAATCTCTCCTCATGTGGTGTGTCTCCCATGCCCTGTATCATCTTGATCGCCCTATGCTGGACCTCCTCAAGTAGCCTGACGTCCTACTTAAAGTAAGGGCACCAGAGCTGCACACAGTGCTCCAAGTGTGGTCTAACCAATGACTAGTACAAGGGCAGAATGACTTCCTCCCTCCTGGAGGTGATCCTCTTCTAGTGATGCATCCCATCATTTTATTTGCTTTGGCTAATGTTTTACAGCACTGCGCAGAGTGTTTCACGTCACCCCTGACTATCACCCCTAGATCCTTTTCCTCGTTTGAACTGGACATATGTACACCCCCCAGCCAGTAGCTGGCCCCTGCGTTCCTAGCTCCCATGTGCATGACCTTGCACTTCTTGGCGTTGAACCCCAGCTGCCAGACTCTAGACCATTTCTCTAGTCTGGCCAGATCCTCCCCGAGTTCCTGTCCCCCCTCCTCTGTGTCCACCCTCCCACAGATCTCGGTATCATCTGCGAAAAGACAGACATCACTTTTGACCCTTACTGCTATATTGCTAATGAAGATGTTAAATAACAGTGGACCAAGTACTGATCACTGGGTACCCCACTGGTTACAGGTCTAGGCTTGGATAATTCACTCTCATTTTCCTTTCTTGCAGCCAGCACCTGACCCAACCCAGCAACTTATCCCCGACTCCCAGGTTACTCAGTTTGCTAAGCAACCTTCCATGGGGCACAGAGTTGAAGGCCTTACTGAAGTTCAGATATAGTACATCTACTGCATGACCTTGTGATCCAGTTGAAAAGTTGTATCATGTTCGTCTGGCAGGATCTCCCCATGACAAACCCATGCTGTCTGTTGGCCTGTAGACCGTTAAACTCCAGAACGTTTACCAGCCTTTCTTTTAGAATGATCTCCATTAATTTGCCAGTAACGGATGTTAGACTGACCGGTCTGTAGTTGCCAGGTTCATCTCTGGGACCACTCTTGTGGAGTGGCACAAGAGCCATTCTCTAGTCCTGAGGCACACACCCCATCTCTAGTGAAGCATTTAACAAATCCGGGGGGCAGCCAATACCTCTGCCAGTTCCCTCGGGACCCTTGGGTGTACGCCATCCGGGCCAGGTGCCTTGTCCACTTGAATGGCTCTGAGACCTTGTAAGACTGTATCCACCATGATCTCCCCATCTGTTTCTACCCCCGTCACAGCGTGTGATAGCAAACGACAGATGAGGCAAATTAACAGGTTTAACACACCATGGTGTGATATTTATTTTTCAAAGGTTAGAAAAATAATAAATGAAAAAAATTGCAAGGAAAATCACTATGTAACATCAGTAGTTTCTCACAAAATACAGTCCTGGATCTTGGAGCTCTTCACACTCTTCTCATCTGCATTCAACAGCTTGTTTACAGTAGCAGTAGACTATCTTCTCCTCTTTCAGGGCTGAGACCCACTGGGCTGAACTGAAGTGAACTCACTGAAGAGGTATTTATATATTTTTGGTGGGATCACCTGACTGAGCCCTTTTCTAGTTACAAGTCTGGACATGTTGTTGCAAAACTAGAGGGGGAAGGGATTATTTCGAGGGATTTCCTGGATCAGTTAAAGGTACAGTGTATACCTTCACAGATACCGACTATCTCTGATCCACAGTGACTAAGCACTTTTACAAAGCATACCGCATTCTTATACATAGAACCTTATACAGTAACAGGTCTGTAGTGTGAATTTATGAAAATATTTAAGGATTTCTTATAACTGTTTTAATCATGACATTATTATTCAGTGTGACTGCCTCCTCATTTTACCCTAGTTGAAGGTGACCTGTAACCTCCCTTAGAGCTCCACTTTTTTGGCACCAGTTTCCCCACTCTCACCGGCTCACCCTCCCCCACACTGCACTGCCTTACCACCTCCCTTCTCTGACACTTTCAGATATGGGGCCCTCCAGCCCATCCACCTCGCACTTTTGATACCTGCCGACAATGGCCCTTTAGCCTGCCTACTACTTCCTGACTCCCTCCTACCTATACTAACTATATACTGTTCACGCTGAAACTTGTCTGAAGCTGGCTTATGTTGTCTCTCTCCATTTCTGGCTATATAATAAACGCTTAGACATCTTTGTGTTTTTAAGACTGTAACCATTGTTGACCTTTGTATGTATGTTACCCTACTTTCTTTGACATGGAACCTTTGTAAATGAGCAGTTCATGCTCAAAGGTATTTGTAATCCTAGAGTTTAATAAAATAAAAAAAATAAAAATAGTTTTATATGACTTCTGAATCCTTTTTCTTTTATTCCTGTTTAAAATAGCCTTCATGTGTTTTTGTACACAGAATGCACTTATGCACGTTACACAACACCTCTCTGGTGTTTGGCACCATTCTGGGGACTGGATGGATGGAAATGGAAAAAGAATGAAAAGAGAGAACTAGCAGGAAGTTTAGTAGGGACAGTAAAGAGCTATGCTAGGTGGGCCAACCTAGACTGGGGGGAAAGAAAAGAGAAAAACGTTAACCGTTGCTAGGAAATAAGGAGATAGAAACATGAACCATCAGTCACAGCCAAGGGTGTAGCTTAACTCAGCCCCCCCCACCCTTCCTACCCCCATATTCTCATGTGGCATAGGTCCGTCCTTTTACCTAATGAATACAGAGCTGAAATACTCGTTTAGTGCCTCGGCCTGTCCTTCACTATTTTCCGACCTCCGGATCCTAACAATCCTCTCACTACTACTACTACTCGTGTGTGTGTGTGTGTGTGTGTGTGTGTGTGTGTGTGTGTGTGTATGTATGTGTGTATATATATATATATATATATATATATATATAATATTAGAACTTTTACTGCTGCCTGATCCCCTGTGCTAGCCTTAGTTCCTTTGCAGCTTTTGCTGCCTGGACTATTCTCGTTGCGTCTCGGGATTTCCCTGAGTAGACCTCCCTGTGCTCCTCACTCATAGTACTCCTGTACGTCTGAAAGGCTTCCCTCTTCCCCCTCACCTTCTCCACCACGTCCTTGTTGAACCAGCGTGGTCTCTTGGTCCTGGACTTTTTATTCTGGAGTCTTCGTGCAGTCTTCTGTGGGCCCAACTTAATGATGGATCATTTCTGCTCCGCATCCATCCCCAGCTTGTTTTTTGCAAGACACCCTACAAGTATAGCCTCCATTCCTCTAAAGTCTGCTCTCTTGAAGTCCACTACCCTCGTCTTGGTCCTAGCCGTATCTTTACCCATATTAAGGTAAAACCACATCGTACTGTGGTCGCTACCCACCAGGGCTTCTTCCATGGCTATATCTTGGACATGCTCTCCGTCTGACAGCACCAGGCCTAGTATGGAATCAACCCTGGTTGACTGTGTGACCCCCCTGCACTAGGAGGCAGTCTTGGAAAGCTTCCAGGAGGACATTTTCTCTGGCACTGGAGGAAGGATGCCATGAACTTGGATTGACCTGAACGAAGTGGTGATCGATAGGGGAGCTGAGGATTACAGGCCTATTAGAAAGTTTTTTTTTTTTTTAAGAATGTGAACTAAAGGTCAGATAATGGTTTTAGAGGTCACGTATGCGCCTGTGCGAAATGGCTGCTTAAGGTCGCAGCTGTCTACCATCAAGGAGAATGCCCAACTATCCATTGATTCTTCCAGTGCCCATCCTACCTTGACTGGCAACTATGTGTAGGACATGCCCACGGCTACTGAATGCTCTAACTTTGGGGCTTTTACACTGACAGGGAAGAGGGGTAAGTCGATTGAAAGCTCCCTTCTAGCATCCCTAACTCCAGTTCCCGCTTCTTGACCACTACAGATCTCTTGCCGCCCTTCCCTACTCCACTCCTTGAAAAGATGTCATAAACTATAGAGCACATTAAAACTATGGTGACAGATGCACAGTCTACCCTATGTCTCGGTGTGGGTGTAAAAGACACTGACTCAGTTTGTATAAGGTACAACAACGCGTGCTGCATGATTTTTATTTCAACAAGGTTCCAAAAACAAAAAACACAAGGGGGGGAAAAATGCATCATTCTGAGGATGTGGATATAATATACAATACACACTGCTGCCAGTGTTCCTTTCCCCTTTAATTCCTGCCTGAATGTCATCAAGCTGGCTCCTCCCACCCACCCACCTGGGCGGTAATTCCCTCAGCACAGTCCCATGATGTCAAAGCTTCCTTTCCGCTGGAAGAAGAAGGGTCCCTCCTTACCGCCTTTCGATGGCCCACTTCGCTTGTGCACTTTTAGACACACTCAGTGAGGTGCTTCCTCAGCTCCTGGCTGACTTACAGACCACGGTTAAGCAAGTTCGGAAACAGAGCTGAGTGATGGCTAAACAGCAACTCCAGTCGACCATGGACATTGCTGATTCCTGCACCTGGTCCATGGCCACTGCGGTGGCCATGTGCGCAGGGCTTGGCTGCGGATTTCTACCTTTATGGCGGATACCCAGTATAAGGTGGCAGATGTCCCCTTCTTGGGCACTGAACTGTTTGGGCATGGGGTGGAAGGACACCTCACTAGGATTGAGAAGTCCAGTGCCACCCTGGATTCTGTTTCCTCCGTCCAGAGGGTTCCCAAGGACTGCAAGATTCAGAGGAAGAAGCCCTTTCAGGCCCTCTTTGCCCCTGTGGGCAAGCCGTCCCAGCTGAGCAGCAGGCACAGGCTTGAAGTCCATGACCGAAGTCTGTCGTTTCGGTTGTCTGCAAACCAGGGGGTTGAGGTCCCACTGCTTCCTCAGCTGGTCCCTCCTCCTCCAAGTCTGCCTAGTGATGTGCCAGGGGGGTGCCTCCCCCATGCCTGACCTGTCTCTCCTGGGTCCTCCTGTGTGGGGCCAGCCCTGCCACTTCCTTTCCATTTGGTCCGCTGTCACCACAGACAGGTGGATTGTCAAAGAGGTCGGCCAGGGTCTGCCTCTGGAGTTCAATGCTCACCCCGCCTTGCCGAGCCCACACCCCACGTGAGGACATGGGAGGACGTTGCTCAGCTTGTCCAGAAGGAGGTAGTGGGTTAAGTCCTGGACCCTCCAGTAAGCCCATGGTTTGTCGCCAGGTACTTCTGGTCTCAAAATGGACGGGGGGGCTGGTGCCCCGGTTTAGAAATGCACAACTTGAAGAGGTTCCTTCGGTTGCACACCTTCAGGGTGTTCACTCTGTCTCAGATCATTCCATCCCTGGAGCAGAACATGTGGTTCAGCTCCCTAGATCTTTGGGATGCATTCTTCCACGTTCCCATCCATCCGTCCCACTGCCAATTCCTTCCGTTCCGTGCAGAGAGGAAGCTCTATGAGTTCCAGGCCATGCCCTTCGGCCATTCCTCGGCTCCCAGGGTCTTCACCAGGTGCATTGCAGTGGTGGCAGCTTACCTGAGGGGTCTGGGTGTACCTCTACCTGGATGATTGACTGATAGTGGGTCACTCCAGTGAAGAGGTGGCGCGGTCTAGGGACCTGGACCCTCAAGACTTTACGCCTTGACCTACTGGTCAGTGAGACCAAGTCGGAACTTGTCCCCTCACAGGTGATTCATTTCATCGGGGTGGAGTTTGACTGTTGCTGAGCCTGGCTCCCGGCAGACAGGGCAGAGGATCTTACCTCTGTTGCCCGATCATTTCAAGTTGGGCAGTTGTGCCCTGCTGGGGACTTCTTGCTCCCTCTGGGCTTCATGCCAGCCTGCACCAGCATGGTTCGTTGTGCCTGCTGATGACTGCACCCCTGCAGTGGGGCCTGGCCTGTCAGTGGTCTCGGTGTTGGTGCCACTTCGACCAGCAGGTCACGGTGGCCCAGCAGATGTGGGATGCCATTCAGTGGTGGCTGGTCCCAGAATATCACCGTAGAGTCCCGTTTGTCCACCCAGAGCCGACAGATCTGACTTTGAGACGGAGCTCTTGCAGCAAGTAGTACCATTGGGACTAATGCCGCAGGCGTTGGGACCCCTTGGAAAGATTTTCTGGCTAGCAGTCTGTAGCGGGGGACTGCCCCCGACGTCGGGCACGCCCAGCATCAGACATGGTATAAAGAAGGCAGTCCCCTGGTGCCATCCTAGTTACTTTCCCGCCGTCAGCCTGTGTTGTTCGGCTCCTCCTCCGCCTCACTACAGCAGTCGACTGCAGATAAGTAAATCACTTACATATACGTTTTTTTCCCCCAATATTTTCGACAAGTTTCGCTAAAGATTCACCTTTCATGCATGTCTTCTCCTTCACCTCCTCAGCGGAAGCTGAAATGCCATTGTGGCAAACAGATCCTTGCTGAAGACAGCCGCGAGGCCTGCCTGATCTGTCTAGGCCCCGACCATCAGCCCGATGACTGCCAGCATTGTCAGACATTCAACTGCAAAACCAGGATCTGCAGGGCTAAGACTTTAAAGGCGTACCTCCTTGAGCATAAAGTAACCGCCATGCAAAAGTCCCCATCTGGTCCCAGTTCGTCTTCACCTGCTAGGGAGTCTCCCCATAGAGAGAAGACCCTGGGAAAACACTCCAAGGACAAGGACAGGCCCCAGTCAGAGTCCCACCACGAGTCTCCCTCCAGGCCACCTTCTTCGACCTCCAGCGGGAGGTCAGGATCCATCCCCTCCTCTTCACAGGGGACTAGCACCCACAGATCATCTTCTAAACCCAAGGACCAGCCTTCATCCTCTGGACACAGCCAGGCCCAGGTCCCCCTGGCTCACCGGCCCCATAAACCCTCTCAGGGCTTGGTCCAAGCAGGACAGTCACCTGCTTTTAGGCCCAAGGAGGACTGCAGCTCCACGGGATCCTCTGACAGACACAAGAGACCAGACGATTCCAACCGATGGCAGGAGGTTGTTTGCCACCGGATGCCTCCTCCACCAACTCCGGCCGTCGGGACCCCTCTTAACAAGGACAAATGTCCCCCGGCCATACCTCCTGCACCAGAAGTAGGCGCTCGCCCCAAAAGGGGCAGTTGCCTGACAGGCGTTCTAGAGAGGGCGACCACCTGTCAGACATCCCCAAAGATGACCGGTCGCCAGATCAGGTGCACGTCACTCCGGACGCTGGGTCGGACGACCTCTTTCCCAGGGAACCAACCCCACAGCCTGACACAACAGGGGCAGCCTCCCTGATGGAGATTCCAGTACCGGACGCCCCACCAACACCCGGTCCGTCAGTCCCGATGCCGCCTCCACCAGTTGCCCCCCTGGCGGATGTTGGAGTGTGGTTTAATTCCTGGTGGAACACCATGAAAGGTGACCTTCTCTGTAGGCCCCCAACACCGACTCCCACGCCACCACCCCTCTTCTGCCCCCTCAGGAGGAAGGTGCAGAAGAGGATGCTCACAGCCCAAAGTGTAAGAGGAAATCTACCCCGACCCCTGACTTTAGCGGCCACTCCACTCCCACTTCTGGGGATGAGGCAGGAGAATCCACTCCAGATTCCTCGGACTGTGAGGACCTGAGGCCACCCACGCTGGACACTAAGGATACCCCAGGTCTCCACCAGATGACCCTACCTTCCTTGATATGCGGCAAATACGGTCCTTATACCAGTGGGACACCAAAGAACTCTACCTAGAAAGGAAATGTCTGGCAAAGTTCTTGGGGGTGAAGAACCTGAAACCCCTTGTCACCCCCCACTAGTGGAGCCCTTCCAGGACATGGACAAACTAGTCTGGAAGAAACCTTCGTCCACACCAGCGGTTCAATGAAAAGCTGACATACCGCCTAAAGAAGAACTGTTCCTGGTGAAGCTGCCAATGGCTGATTCTGTGGTCTTGACTACAGCACACAGCAGACAATCCCAGCCGAGACATCTTAGTACACAGCCACCAGAGTTGAAGAAACTAGACTACTGGGGATGAAAGGTCTGTTCATCAGCCACAGGGGTCATTAGGTCTTTAAACTTCTTGGCCCATATGGTCACTTACGAGGAGTCACTATGGGGAAAAAACATGGAGCTCCTCAAGTCCCAGCCAGACTCTGACACAGAAAACGAACTCCTGGCTGACTCTGTCTGGTCTGGATGTTGGCAAGCATGTCTTGAGATGCTCGTATGACTCAGCCGATATAGCAGCTAGAGCAGCGGCATTGGGTGTCTGTCTCCGTAGGCACGCCTGGCTTCAGGCAACGTCCTTTAGCAAGACCTCCAGGATGCTGTTTTGGACACCCCCTTTCCAGGGTCCCATCCTCTTCGGTCAGGAAGTGGAAGGGATCATAAAGGGACTCCAGGATAAGGGTAAGGCAATTGCGGATGTGCATAAACTGTACAAGTCTGAACCTCAACATGCCGGTAAGCGCACTTTTTGCAAGCAAAGTCAACAAGCAGCCTTACCAAGGTAAAGGCTTCAAATGACTCAGCTAGCCTGTGCAGCCGGGAGGCCAAGGCCCTAAACAGCCGAAAGCCCCCAGACATCCAGCCACCACCCCACAAGGAACTGCATGACTTCCAGTGTCCTCCCCCCAGTCATCAGTCTTGAGGGGGCAGGTAGGGGGGAAATTCTCCCTCTACCTGCAAGAATGGTCCATTATCACATCCGACCAGTGGGTGCTGCAGATAATTCAAAAGGGTTATGCCGTCGAGTTTCTTAGCGTCCCCCCAGACAGTCTGCCTGTCTCGCTAATCAGTAGCACATGCCCTTCTCCTGAAACAAGAGATTATTTCTCTTTTCCAGAAGAAGGCCATCCAGCCAGTCCCAAGGTCCCAGCAAGACAAAGACTTTTACTCCCATTTTTTCTTGGTGCCCTATTCTAGACCTCAGCCACCTGAACGAGTTCATCCTGTACAAAAGATTTCGGATGTTCACCCTGGCAAGCCTGTTTCCCCTCCTTCACCAAGGGGACTGGCTATTCTTCCTGGACATGCGGGACGCCTGTATGCACATAAAGAGCCTGCCTTTGCACAGGGAGTTTCTGCACTTCAGATTCTGGGATGAGCATTACCAATTCAGGGTCTTGCCCTTCGGCCTTTCCTCAGCCTGAAGGGTCTTTAGCAAGTGCCTTGCGGTAGTTGCAGTGATGCTGAGGAGAAGGGGTCACTTCGTCTACCCCTACCTCGATGATTGGCTACTCTCCGTGCCTACAGAACATCAGCTCCTAGGTACTCTGAAGGAGATGGAACAGCTCTTCCAGTCTCTTGGAGTTGCCCTGAACAGGCCGAAATTCCAACCCTGGCCCTCCCAATGGCTTCCATACATTGGAGCGGTGCTCGACACTCTTCAAGGCAAGGCTTTACTTCCTGTGGCTGGAGCACTCTGACTTTCGGCCCTAGCTCACAGGATCCAGTCAGCGGATCGAGTGCCTGCCAGAGTAGTCCTGTGGTTGTTGGGTCACATGGCTGTAGCCATAGCCACGGTTCCCTTCTCATGTCTCAACATGAGAACTTTCCAGTGGCACCTCAGGCTCCAATGGGATCAGGGTTCGGATGAGTTGGACCGGCCTGTCCGGATCTCTGGAGCGGTCCAGCGTTCCCTTGAATGGTGGCAAGTTCCAGCTCACTTAGAACAGGGTGTCTCTTTTCAGAGGCAAAGTCTGTCACAATCTGTCCCAATGGACGCCTCTGGACTAGGCTGGGGTGCTCACTTTCGCGAGCACCGGACGAGAGAATCATGGTCTGCCACAGAAAGATCTCTCCACATCAATATTTTTGAGATGAGGGCAGTTTTTTACGCTGTTTAGGCCTTCCAGGATCGGCTCTCTCGGGGCTCTCGGGTAATCCAGTCAGACAATACCCCGATAGTCTTTTACCTGAACAAACAAGGAGGAATGGGATCGTACCCTCTTTGCAGAGAGGCCATGAGAATCTGGGACTGGGCTAGAACACGATCTGTTCCTAGTTGCGGTCCATATGCCTGGCATTCAAAACGTTCTCACCGACAGTCTAAACCATTCTCAATCACTGAACCATGAGTGGGAGTTGCTGCAGGACATAGCAGACGACCTGTTCGAAAGATGGGTTCATCCCGAGCTGGACCTCTTTGTGTCCCAGCACAATGCCAAACTGCCAAATTTCTGCTTGCTAGATCCAGAGTCTGGTGTTTTCTGGTGAGATGCATTGTCCCTCTTTTGGGCAAGGAGGTTCCTCTATGCCTTCCCTCTGGTTCAGAGAGTACTGCTCAGATTGCAGTCAGAAGGGGCCAGGATGATCTTGGTTGCCTCGTTCTGGCCTTGTCAGATTTGGTTTCCGCTTCTTCAGCAGTTGGCTACGGGTCCCCCGTACCACTGCCTCTCTTCACCCACTTGCTCTCCCAAGATCAAGATGCGGGTCCATCTGTCCCTATGGTCCCTTCACCTGCATGCTTGGCTCCTGCAGTCCTAGCAGCGGAGAAACTGGGAGTTTCTCAGAAGGTGGCAGAGATTTTGGCGGCAGCAAGAAAACCCTCTACCAGGGCCACTTATGCCATGAAGTGGAAACGATTCTGTCTCTGGGTGGCAGCCCAATCCTTGGATCCTCTTCAGTGCTTCGTTAATTTCATACTAGAATGCCTCCTCCACCTCTTCGTCTTAGGTCTGAGCTGTTCCTCTATCAAGGTGCATCTTTGCGCAATTTCAGCGCATCATGATGTGATTGGAGAAAGGACTCTGGCACAGCTTGACATTTACAAGAGTTTCCTCAGAGGGGTCTTGCATATTAGACCCCCCAGGACGGATCCAGTCCCTCTGTTGGACCTCCTGTTTATTCTAGAAAAACTCGACCTCCCTCCTTTTGAACCGGCCGCATCATGCAAGCTACGCTTCCTTTCTTGGAAGGCGTTGTTTTTAGTTGCCATTACTTCAGCAGGGAGTATTTCCGAGCTTCAGGCCCTGATGTGCAAGGGGCCTTACCTTGTTTTTCATAGGGACAGGGTGCAGCTACGTACAAATCTCAAATTCCTGCCAAAAGTGGTGTCCGCTTTGACTCTGAACCAGAACATCCAACTTCTGGTCTATTACCCAGAGTTCTCCAACAGGGGGAGGCCTTGTTACATGCTCTGGATGTTCACAGAATTCTCAGTTATTATTTGGACTGGACTCGTTCTGTCCGGAACATGGACCAGTTGTTCGTGGCATTTGCAAAGCACAAGACAGGGGATCCTGTCACTAAGCAAACACTATCCAAGTGGCTAGTGAATTACTTTTCTTTTTATCAGCATCACGGCAAACCCTTACTGGGCTCGGTTAAGGGTCATTCCACCAGGACTATCGCCACCTCTTTTGCCTCTCTAAGGAATGTGTCGGCGGCAGACTTATGTGCCGCAGCCACCTGGAGCACTGTCCATACCTTCATTTGGCACTACAGTCTGGACATAGCCTCTAGGAGGAGAGCAGGTTTCGGTTTGGCTGTTCTTCAGGGACTGTTCTCATGAGAGAGTGATCTTGTTTGTCCCCTCACAGTCATCCCCCGATCTGGGCCTTTTTTGGGTACTGCTTGGGACTCTATCCTAATGGTATTACCTGCTGCAAGAGCTCCACCTCAAAGTCAGATAGTACAGTTACATAAGAACTTACCGTAACAGTAGATCTTCGAGAGGAGCTCTTGCAGCAGATGACTTTCCCACCCTCCATCCCCCAGGTCAGTTTTTACCTCTAATTTTTCTCTCTATAGTGAGAGTCCTTTCTTGGTTCTCCATTATTTACCAACCGGGTCTCTGGTGGGGAACTGAGATGGCACCAGGGGACCGCCCCCTTTATACCACATCTGCCGTCGGGTGCGGTTCCCCGCTACAGACTGCTAACTAGAAATTTTTTCCGAGGGGTCCTAATGCCTGTGGCCTTAGTCCTAATGGTATTACCTGCTGCAAGAGCTCCTCTCGAAGATTTACTCTTACAGTAAGTTCTTACGTAACTGTACTTTACTCCATCTGCCTCCCCGATGGGCTGGGGTGCTCATCTGGGGGAACAGAATCCACAGCCGCTGGAGCGCTGGGCAGTGCGCCTTGCATTGACTGCCTTCACTCCCCATGTTTGGGGTCAAGTCATCCAGGTTCAGATGGACAACACAATGACCATGTACTACCTCAGCAAGCAGGGCAGAACACATTTCCCTCCCATTGTGCCGGGAAGTCCTCAGCACTTGGACCCTCATGCGCAGTTTGGACACCGACCTTCTGGCCATTCATGTGGCCGGGGTGTCCAACCAGCTGGTGGACGCTCTCAGCTGAGTTGGCGAGGTATCTCATGAGTGGTTTCTTCACCAGAAGGTGCTAGACTGACGTTCTCCCAGTGGGGCACCCCTCAGGTGGATCTGTTCGCCTCCCAGGAGAATGCCAAGCTGAGGATGTTTTGTGTCCGTCCCCAGCAGCAGGGTATGTTGCAGGGGGATGCCTTCGCGAGGCTGTGGACTCTGGGCCTCCTCTGTGCTTTCCCTCCCTTTCCTCTGATCCACAAGGTCCTTATCAAAGCTCAGAGGGACAAGACAGGGATGATCCTGGTGGCTTCTGACTGGCCCTGCCAGTTCTGGTACCCTGATCTTCTCAGCCTAAGCAGCAGGCCTCCGTGGCGTCTGCCACGTTGCCTGGACCTGCTTGGGGGAGGTCCTTCACCTGAACCTTCAGTCCTTGCACCTGACAGCCTGGTTCCTGAACGGCTGGAGTCAAGGCTCTGGGTCTCTCCAAGGCTTTGTATGTGATGGAGGCCTCTTGGAAGGAGTAGACACATTGATGCTATTCCTTCAGATGGAAGAGAGTCTCCATTTGGTGACTTGGCAAAGAGCTTGACCCCCTGTCCTGTCCCGAGGCTAGCATCCTCGTCTGTTTATGATTCTCTCAGTTGGGCCTTTGGTCGATGACCCTCAAAGTGCACCGACAGCCATCTCTGCATACCCGGATGTGGGCTGGTATGCCAATGGTGATGTAAGAGAAAGTGGTCGGGTACTTTTTTTTTTCCTATTATGTTTTTATCCAGTGTTTTTCCCTGTTTTTATCTGCCCCTTCCCCGGGCTTGCACGTGTGTGTGTAGAGGCAAGTGTGCACCACATTCCGAGGCACCCTTCTGACTTGCCGCTCCCTCCCCCTGGTGCAGAGACCAGACCTGCACACTGTGGCAGTGGAACTATGGGGGTGGGAGGGACAGCCACCTGAGGAGAGCTGCAGTAAAGCTGCTGGATCCTGCTCCATTCCTTCTCCCCCATGCCGGCACCCCGACGACCCGAGGTCATTCCTGAACCCGGGTCACCGACATGGCACAAGGTGTGGCGTCCAGCGCCTCAACCCTCAGCGCCACCAGGCCGGCTGTCGGGTGCTTCTTTAAGGGACTTAATCACATTTTCCCTCCGGTGTGTGAACCACCACCACCTTGGGACTTCTTGCTGGTGTTGGCAGTGCTCATGAGCAAGCCATTCGAACCCATGACACCTGTCATGGAAGACCACCTTCTTGGTGGCCATCATATCTGCTAGAAGGGTCAATGAACTGCAGATGCTCTCGGTGGAGTCTCCATACCTGGTATTCCACAGGGACATGGCTGTTCTTCACCCCAACCCGGAGTTCCTTCCGAAGATTGTCTTGTAGTTTTACCTTGACCAGGTGATTAATCTCCCGGTGTACTTTACCAACCACCCCTTGGAGGCCGAGCAGAGGCTCCGTACGCTGGGCCTGAGGCGAGCGCTTGCCTACTATAAGGAGCACACAGCTGGAGTTTGGGGGGAGGTTCGCCAGCAATTTGTCACCTGTGCTGAAGCTGCACCTGGCAGATAAGTGGATAGTTGGCAGGTGGATATTCTCCTGCATCGACCTCTGCTATAGGTTGGCTGATAGGGAGCCTCCCGTAGGGCTTAGGGCTCATTCCGCCCGCCATACCATTGCCTCTGTGGCTGCTTCCAGGGATGTCCTTATCCAGGAGATCTGTAGGGCTGCTACCTAGAAGTCGGCACAGACCTTTATCTCCCATTACCACACCAACCTTGAATCATGGCAGAGATATAGCTCTTGCAGCAGGCTATAACAATTAGGACTATGCCGCACTAGGACCCACACAGAAAAACTTCTGCCAGCAATACCAGTGGGGATGCGCCCGGCCTTGACCACCAACGTTGGTCAGAGGTACAAAGAAGGCGGACCCAGCTCCCCTCAGTTCCTTCCTGCGCGTACCACGCCGCGTGAATAGCTGCTGCCTGCGATTCACCAGCGAAAAGGATACTTCAAGCAGTTTTTTCGATGGTTTTTTTCTTTGCTCGACCGGCGCCTGTCACGGTTTCCGCTGTTGGGCTTGTTTTTTCCAGTGTCCGTCGTACTTTGCCTCGGTGTTACCCGCCGTGGGTACTGACGTCAGTCCGAAATTCCTTCCCGCGGGTTCGATGTCTTCCCGGGCGTCTGTTTCCCCAGAACACCTAAACAAGTGCGAGTGCAGCTGGCAAATTCCCGCCAAAGACGGTCATCGGCGGTGCGTTTTCTGCCTCGGCCCGGACCACGACACCACTAACTGCGCCGACTGCCAAACCGGACTCGCATCCGACGCCTGAAGGCCTACCTTTTAGAGAAGAAGATGGACCTGCACTCGTCCGAGGGGAAGAAGGAGAAAAAGCGTCATAGTAAAGGCGTAGTCAGTCGGCACGGTCCGGTCCGCTTCGCGGTCATGACCTTCCGAAGAAAGGTCCATCCCGAACTCGGGTGAGTCGCGCTTTCGTCTCAGGCTAAGGCCGGCCCATGGGAGCAACCAGCAAGCCAAAGGTGACTCCGCTCAGAGTCATCACACCAAGTCCGTGGCAGTACCTGCCAGCCCTACAAACCACGGCACCAGCGCCGCCTGCTAAAGTGCGCATCAAAACAAGGACTCTCCGGCACCTTATGTCATCACCCGTCGTCGATCGCCGGTACCGGCGCAGTTGAAGGAAACCAAGGATCCGGGTTGATCGTTGTCCTGCCCGGCGTCCCGTCGCCCAAGTCTTCCTCCCCCCATGGCTCTCAGGAGAGCTCGCTGTCGCGACCCGCCGCTCAGAAGACTCCTTTCCCGCAGTGGGCGGCTGAGATATTCTCCCCGGACGAGCTCAAACAGCTTTTTTCGTTTTGGTGGGGGCAGGTTCACAAGCGTACCACCCCGTCGCCGGCCCAGACACCGGCACTGGATCCTGCGGGTAAACCACAGCCAGAGGGCGAGACCTCTCCGTTGAGGTCCCCGGAGGGCCGTTTTCGCCCCATCTGGGGCTCGTTCCGCTCGATCCGAGGACCACCGGCGTCGCTCTGTTTTTCTCGACTGACCGACGCCGGTCCGGTCTCCTGGAGCCCTTCGCGCTCAGCGGGGCGGTTCAAGCGTCGGTCATCGCTCTGGGTCTTCCAGACCGTTATTCGGTCCCCTGCATACCGGCGTCCAGCGTGAGCATGGACATGAGGCAGAACCAGACTACTGTAAGTCGGTGTCGGTCCTCCTCTTCCTCATCATCCTCTTCGTCTTCCCTCAGCCTCAGCGCTCTCCTGAGGAGAAGTACATGCCTCGCTTCGCCTCCGGACGATCCACGTTCATGGGCGTCATGAGACATATCCAGGATTCCAATGGTGGGACACGGAAGGACCTGGACCGATGCGCCAGAGAGTTGGCCAAATACCTGAGGCAGAAGGGCCAAAGTCTTTGGTCATTCCTCCTCGGTGGATACTTTTCAGGACCTGACTAGATCCACCTGGCTGCGCCCAAGCCTCCATCAGCCGGTTCCCAAAAAGTCGAACAGGCTTTACAAGGCTCCGAGGCTGAACCCTTCTTGGCGGAACACCCTCAGGCAGATTCCACTGTGATCATGGCTGCTCATGCAGAAGTCTCGACAGCAGCGGCACCTCAGCTCCCAGCCTCCCGACTTGAGTCCGTTACCTGGATCAGGTGGGCGAAAGTGTCGCTGCTTCCACCTGCTCCATTCAATCCTGAACTTCCTCCGCATATGGTGCAGTTCCAGAATCGTTGTGGGAGCGGGGTCTTGAGCTGGCACAGGCCATGCCAGACTCCGATAAGAAGACTGAGCTCCTGGCCCTCTTACAGTCTGGCTCAGGCGTAGGCACTCATGTTTTGAGTGCCTCGTATGATACTGCAGATACGGCAGCCATAGCGGCCGCCTCTGGGGTTTGTCTCAGGCGCCATGCCTGGTTGAGGCTTTCGGGCTTTCACCAGGATCTGCAGTCCGGTATCCGGGACCTGCCGTTTCAGGGTACCGTTTTGTTTGGGCAGGAGATGGAGGCCTTGATCTCCCGTCTCCAGGAATCGGGTAAGTCGATCTGGTCGGTCTGCCAGATGTACTGTGGCGACCAGCGATGCCCCCATCGCTGTTGGCTTTTTCGCAGGTCCTCAGGCAGTCAGACTTCAGCCCGAGGTTCCCAGCAGGGGCAGAGAGGTGGCTTCTGCCAGAGATCCGGGAACCAGCAGTCTGGTGGACCTTCTGCTCGTGGGCCCAAGTCCTCCCAGGCCTCTCTCCCTACCCCCAGTTCTTCCCAGTGACTCCCTCTCCCCCCCCCCCCCCGTCAGACATCCAGGGGGAACCGGTCGGGGGCTGCTTCTCCCTTCATCTCGAAGGGTGGAGCTCTATTACCACAGATCAGTGGGTCTTGGACGTTATTCGGAGAGGACACACATTGAATTTCAGAGTTCCCTCCACGTACTCCGCCAAAGCTCTCCCGTTATCCTCCTTCTCACATTCCACTCTTGGAAGGAGAAATTCAGGCCCTCCTGCAAAAGAGAGCAATAGAAAGAGTTCCCATGGAGCAGTGGGGTCAGGGGTTCTACTCACACTTTTTTCTGATCCCAAAAAAGATGGGGGACCTTCGTCCAATTCTGGATCTCCGTCCTTTAAATCTCTTTATAGAGTACAAAAAGCTCAGGATGGTAACTCTTCAGGGTCTCCTCTCTCTGCTGCACCAAGGGGATTGGCTCTGTTCTCTCGACATGCAGGATGCGTACATGCATATCGGGGTCCTTCCTCCCCACAGGAAGTTTTTGAGGTTCCACTTCCTAGGGGAGCATTATCAATTCCGGGTGCTCCCGTTCGGCCTCTCTTCCGCTCCGTGAGTCTTCACCAAATGCCTAGCAGTGGTGGCTGCAGCTCTAAGGCGATCAGGCCATTCTGTTTTCCCTTACCTCGACGACTGGCTTCTCACAGCCCCGTCAAGGGACGGCCTCTTACGCTCTCTCGGAGATGCCTGTACTCTATTCCGAGAGCTGGGGATCACCCTGAACTTGAAAAAGTCATCCCCAGAGCCAAGCCAAACCCTCGCCTTCATTGAGGCGACTCTGGACTCCATCCAGGGCATGGCTTTTCTCCCACAGGGCAGGGGAATTCGCCTGCGAAGTTTGGCAAAACGGATCTCCATAGCGCCTCGAGTTCCGGCTCGGAAATTCCTCAGTCTATTGGGGCATATGGCGGCGGCCATCCCAGTAACACCTTTGGCCCGCCTCCACAGGAGAATCCCACATTGGATGCTCAGGGTGCAGTGGGATCAGCGCTACGACGACCTGGACGCTTTAGTCAGGATCTTGGAGCCAGTCAGGAGAACATTGCTTTAGTGGTTGGACCCCAGCAATCTGGAGAAAGGGGTCAGCTTTTGTCCGGAGCCTCCAGGTCAGACTCTAACGACGGATGCATCAGACCTGGGTTGGGGGGCTCATCTCGGTGTTCACTGAACGCAAGGGGTTTGGTCACCCGAGGAACAGTCTCTCCACATCAGTGTCCTGGAAATGCGAGCGGTCCTCTACGCTCTTCAGGCGTTTCAAGAGGACCTGGTATCGGCTCTCTTCTGGTTCAGACAGACAACATGGCGGTCGTCTTTTACATCAACAAGCAAGGAGGCACCCATTCATATACTCTTTGCCGGGAGGCGATGAGAGTCTGGTACTGGGCTCTGGAACGGGGCACTCGTCTGTCGGCTATGCACGTTTCAGGAGTCCTAAGCAAGCTGGCCGACGACCTCAGCAGTTTGTGGGCCAGAGCGCACAAGTGGGAATTGCTTCAATCCGTAGTGGATCAGCTCTTTGGAAGGTGGGGCCTTCCGAGCTAGATATCTTTGCGTCACCCGCGCAACACCAAACTGCCACGATTTTGCTTGCGAGGAGCCTGGCATGCCAGCGTTTTGGCCAGGCAACGTTATCCTTTGTTGGGCAGGGAGGTTTCTTTATGCCTTTCCGCCCTTCCCTCTCATCCAGAGGGTCTGCTCAAACTACAGGCAGAGGGCACGCATGATTCTTGTGGCCCCCAATTGGCCCCGACAGATTTGGTTCCCACTCCTGCAGCGGTTGTCCCAGGAACCTCCAATCCCGCTGCCCATTTGCTCGCAACTGCTGTCCCAGGACCAGGGTTCTCTGGTTCACCCGGATCTCAGAACTCTGCACCTTCATGCTTGGCTCCTCCAGACGTAGCTAGGAACAGATACGGGGTTTCCCTGGAAGTGGCTGAGGTCTTAACGTCCGCAGGAAAGCCCTCTACTCGCTCCACTTAGCTATGAAGTGGAAGCGTTTCTGTCTTTGGGCCTTGCCACAGCATTTAGACCCGGTCACCTGCTCTGTGAACTCTGCTTTGCAGTATCTCCTCTCCTTGTATGAGAAAGGCCTGAGCTATTCCTCTATCAAGGTTCACATGTGGGCGATCTCGACCTATCATGCTCTCGTGGGAGAGAGAGCATTGGCCCAGTTGGAAGTGGCCCGCACCTTCCT
This sequence comes from Neoceratodus forsteri, assembly GCA_016271365.2. Lineage (NCBI taxonomy): Eukaryota > Metazoa > Chordata > Ceratodontiformes > Ceratodontidae > Neoceratodus > Neoceratodus forsteri. The sequence goes on along the minus strand of CM028133.1, from coordinate 1,130,536,733 downwards.
TAGGGGATTCTTCACATGAGACCTCCCATCAGGGACCCTGTCCCACCCTGGGACCTCCTTTTTGTATTGGAGAAACTCACCCTTGCCCCTTTTGAACCCGCAGCGAGTTGTGAGCTGCGATACCTGTCTTGGAAAGTTTTTCTGGTTGCTGTTACTTCTGCTCGAAGAGTTTCCGAGCTGCAGGCTCTGATGTGTAAAGAGCCCTATTTGGTTTTCATAGGAAAGGGTTCCCTCAGAACTAATCTAAGTTTCTTCCCAAAGTGGTCTCGAGTTGACCATAACCAGTCGGTTGATCTTCCAGTTTATTTTCCTTCCCCTTCCAATAGGGAGGCTCTCCTCCACACATTGGATGTCCACAGGTCTAATGTATTACCTCAATAGAGCGGTTCAGCACCGTAAATCAGACAACCCTTTGTGGCTTTTGCGCCATAGCGCTTGGGTCAACCGGTGTCCAAGCAGACTATCTCCAAATGGATAGTCCATTGCGTCTCGTTTTGCTATGAGCATCACAAAAAACCCCTGCCGGGTCCGGTTAGGAGTCACTCCACCAGGGGAGTGTCAGCTTCTTTTGCTGCAATGCGGAATGTCGCCATTCAGGATATCTGTGTGGCCGCGACCTGGAATTCGGTGCATACCTTTGTCAAGCATTACAGCTTGGATATTGTCTCCAGACGCCGTGCTGGCTTCGGTCTAGCGGTTTTGCAAGGACTCTTGTCCTGAAGGCCTCTGGAGTCAGCATATTCCTCCTCCCAGGGTCGGCTACCTCTTTGCTATGGGACTGCTTGGGACTCAGTCCTAATTGTTATAGCCTGCTGCAAAAGCTCTATCTCGAAGTAAGATAGTACAGTTACGTAAGAACTTACCGTAACAGTAGATCTTCGAGAGGAGCTCTTGCAGCAGGCGCTGTTTTCCCTCCCGCCTTCCCCGTCGGAGTGTGCAGGTCTGTTTTCTTATCGATGGTAGGCTTCGCCTCCTTCTCTTCTCAGGCCTTCTGCTGGGGACTGGCGGGAGAACTGAGGTGGAGCTGGGTCTGCCCCCTTTTGTACCCTGACCGATGTCGAGGCAGGGCCGGCGTCGGGGGCGGTCCCCCACTGGTATTGCTGGCAGAAGTTTTTCCGTGTGGTCCTAGTGCCTGCGGCATAGTCCTAATTGTTATAGCCTGCTGCAAGAGCTCCTCTCGAAGATCTACTGTTACGGTAAGTTCTTATGTAACTGTACTTTCCCCAAGAAGGAGGTGTGTGCCTTGCCCCCCCCTCCTCCTGGAGAACTGCTAGGAATCTGCCAGAAGTGTGGATATGTACACCATATCCACACCCCTAGAAAAACAAACTACTCACCTGTAACTCTAGTTCTAGGAGTGGTACATGGTGTACATCAACACAACCCACCCGACCTTACCTGGCAAGTGGCACACTGGTCTGCTTTCCAGTGGGGACAGATCTGGTGTCACAGGCGGTGCCAAGGAGGATACCACCTCGATGGATGGGATAAGCCAGTTTGAAGACCACCTGACAAGATTTAAAGGGAAAGGAATTCTGCCAGAAGTGTGGTTGTACAAGGAAGGCTCTTGCAGCAGGCCACACCAGTAGGACTAAGCCGCCAGGTGCTCGGACCACACAGAAAACTTCTAGCTAGCAGTCTATTATGGAAGACCGCCCCCTGCCGACATCAGTCAGCTGACATCAACATCGCCTATTTAGGATGGCAGTCCCCCACACTTCCTCAGTTCTTTTCCTGCCGTCGACCCACGCACATTGGACTTCAGTGGATGCCACAGCTGACCACCATTTCCTATGCTTTTTTTAATTTTCATTTTTCTTCAATGTGCAACATCAAATTTGCATTTTTTTTTTTTTTTTTTTTTGATGAGTTTATCTTCTCCACCAGCTTCGTCTTCTGACCGCTCCATGAAGTGTGCCTGCAGCCAACAGATCCCTGAAAAGGATGGCCACCCTGCGTGTCTGATCTGCCTAGGCCCCAGCCATGACACCGAAGCCTGCCAGTTCTGCCAGAAATTCAACTAGGCCACTCGGGAGACATTGTTTAAAAACTCTGGAGAGCCACCTTTTAAAGCAGAAGTTGGTCGCAATGGAGAAGGAGCTGCAGGCCAGGAGCTCTTTTGCCTCTCCGGCACAGTCTTCCAGGGTCTCCTTTTCTTCTTCTGTTTCTCATAAGGACAAGTCCGGGAAGGATAAGCACCAGGATGAACACTGGGAATGGGCCCGGTCAGCTTCTCGGTTGCGGTTGCCCCACAAATCGGCCATGACGGGGTCGTTGTCCTGCGGGAGGTTGCCTCCTTCAGCCCCGTCAGCCCTGTTTTCTTCAGGGCTCCTGGTGGCTCCACTGCCTGCCCTTATTTGTGTTTCAGGCAGAGCCTCTTCGGGGTGGGAGACCACAGCCCCGATGCTCAGGCCCATATCTTCCATGGGCTTTCAGCCAGGTGGCTTGGCCAGTGTTAGCCTCTCAGGCATTGGCTCTACGCTCGTCGGCCCCCCCCCCCCATAGTGCCGCCTTCACCGGCTCCCATCTCTGGGACCACCTCCAGTACTACCAGGTTACGTCCTACAGCCTTCCAGACTCCTCTCCCCCCAGGCCTGCTGCTGATGCAGATGAACGTGTGTGTGGTGTACTACATCAACAAACAAGGGGAATCCATTCTTACCCTCTTTGTCGGGAGGTGATGAAAGTATGGTATTGGGGCATTGAGCACAGTCTGGAGCTCTTGGCCGTTAATGTTCCAGGCGTCCATAATATCCTGGCTGGCAGTCTCAGCTGCTCCAGGTTTCTGGCTTACGAGTGGGAGTGTCTCACCTTGATGGTTGAAGATCTGTTTGACAAGTGGGGCCATCCAGAGTTGGATCTCCTTACATCCACGCTCAACTCAAAACTGCCGCTTTTTTGCTTGCTGAATCATGATGTGAAGGGTTGTGGGTTAGACAGATGCACAGACACAGTAAATTGCTGTAAAATGCACTTTGTGATATTTATTTCAAAAATAAAAGGAAATGAAAAACAAAATATACAGAACAAAATGGTCTCTTAGTTCCAGGGGCAGTGCACTCTTCTTTCAGTGCACAATTATCAGGTTTGGCTTCAGGGAACAGAATTCCTTGTGTATGAAAACTTGCATACACACCGCAATACTTCCTCCAACACAGTCGGATCTGTCTTTGAGTGGGAGCTCTTGCAGCAGGCTATTACCGTTAAGACTATGATGCCAGGCACTAGGACCCCACGGCAAACTTCTAGCTAGCAGTCTCCAGCAGGGACCTCCCTTGATGCTGGCTCCACCCTGATGTCGGCCGATGGTATATCGGGGTGGTCCCCAGCTCCTCCTCAGTTCTTTTCCCTCCGCATACACATTGCCGTCTGCTCTTTGGTAGACTTTTAGAAGAACTAGCGTTAGTCTCCTGTAGTTTTTTTTCCTATTTCATTGGTCGAAAAGTCCGCTTTTCGTCTCTTCGTTTGCTGTATGTCGTCTTCACCGTCTTCCATCTTTTCCACTGAGAAGACTACGATGCAGTGTGCCTGTGGCCGCCAGATACCAGTGAAGGTAAACATGAGGCCTGTGTCTTCTGCCTGGGGACTGACCACGACACCAAGGCCTTCTTGGTGTGCAGAGGCTTTAATAGCCGGACTAAGATTTGCCGCCTGTAGGCACTCAAAGCCCATCTTCAAGAGCAGCAGGTGGCCGTGATGCAGGCCTCTCCAGCAGGGAAATCCTCTTCTTTTTTTCTTCTCCTTCTTCTCGGCCCAATCATGAGGACAAGAAAAAGGATTCTGATCGGAATTCCTGAGAAAAGGACCAGGGTCAGTCCAAGGGGAGCTTGCGCTCCCCACACCGAAAGAAGTCCTCCTCATTGGCTGAACTCGGGAGGGTCTGACCATTCTTCCTGCTACTCTCAACATTCTACAGGATGGCAAGAGGCTTCCATTCCAGCCAAAACATCAGTGTTGGGGAATGGCAAGCAGGGCTCCAGTTCTCCTATAGCCCAAACTCCCCTGAAGGTGAAGGCTATTCTCTTGTGGATGTCCTGTACCACAGGGGTCAGGACCTCTTCTTTATCCCCGGAGACTTCAGTCCCACCGTGCAATGCCCCCCCTTCCCCTGTATGCCAGGTAAGGCCTCTGATTCCAAGGATCAGGCGTTGGTCTCTCGACTGGACACGGCTCACCAATCCTCTGTGGTGTCGCCTGCAGCCTCTAAACCAACATTGTTTTCCAAGCCAGCCGGCTCCAGGCCGTCGTTGGTCCAGGAAAAGGAGTGTCCTTCGGGCAAGGCCTCCTCCGTACCTGAACGTTCACCAGTCCACAGGGCATCTGTGTCGGAGGACTGGGGGTTCAGTCCACTCCGTCGCTTAAGGACCTGCTGGACCTCTCTTTGTCTCCTATTACTCCTCCCACGCCAGAGAGGCCTCCACCTTCAGGGTGGTCGGCTGCTGTGCAGTTCACAAAGGAAGAACTGACTGAACTGTATTAGTTCTGGTGGGGGCAGGTCAAAAAAGACGTTATTCCACCGCAGCCGGACCCAGAACTGGCTCCGGCTACAGAAAAGGACCAAAGCTCAGCTGGGAAATCTTCTCCCATGCTTAAGTCATCTGAACCTAAGCCTAGTACAAAGTTTCGCTCACACAGCTCCATGGACTCCCGTTGGCAGACTGTACACAAAAAGAGGTGATACTCACATCGTTTATGGTAGCTTAGTACTGACCGCATACCTCCGTGAGTCGGGGTGGTTACCGGTTGACGCCGTCTCAGCTGCCGTCGCGCCGACCAGCCATCGCTGGTCCCACAGCTGTCAACAGTCCTCCAGTGGGTGGCATTCCTTTGAGGGCCACAGATCCTCCTCATGATCAGTTTCCCCCTCTTCTAAGGGCCACGGTTCAGAGCTCAGCTCGGGTTCTGACCATTCCCTTTCAAGGGAGAGGCCGGTGTCCCCAGACGGGAAGGACACCCCTAGGTCGTCTCCTGACGATCCCACATTCATGGACGTCATGAGGCATATCCAGTCCTCCAACGGGTGGGAGACAGAGGATCTGGATTCTGAGTGCCGGAGACTAGCAAAATACCTGTGGCAGAAGGAGCCAAAACCCTTGGTTGTCTCTCCTCTTGTGGACACTTTCCAGGATCTTATATGGATCACTTGGAAGCATCTTTCCAGTACTCTGGCGGTCTCGAAGAAATCAGACAGGCTGTACAAGGCAACGAGGGATGAGCCCTTTCTGGTGGAACACCCTCAGGCAGACATCTTGTTGATCTCGGCTGCCCATAACAAGTTAAACCAGCCGAAACACCTTAGTTCTCAGCCTCCTGACGTGGAGTCCAGATATTTAGATCAGGTGGGCAAGAAGGTCTATTCTGCCTCTACCTGTTCTATTTTCTTACGCATATGGTGCAGTGCCAGAATGCATTATGGGAGAAGGGTGTAGAGGTCGCTCAGGCCTTACTAGACTCTGTGCAAAAGACCAAGCTCCTGGACATCTTAGTCGGGTTCGGACGTAGGCACTCCTGTTCTGAGGGCCTCGTATGACACTGCAGATACAGCCTCTTGGGCAGCGGCATCTGGTGTTTGCCTTAGGTGCCACTCCTGGCTTACAGTCTCTGCAGTCTGGGATCCTGGACCTTCCTTTCCAGGGTTCCGCTCTCTTTGGGCAGGAGACCAAGAAACTCCTCTTACGTTTCCAAGACTCCGGGAAGTCAATCTGGTCTGTCCAAAAGATGTATAAGGGGGCCAGGAGCCCTTTTGCAGATGGCCATTTCGTAAGACCTCGGGGCAGAGTACCCGTGGCCAGTTTCAGCAGAGGGGCGGCTTCAAGAGAAAGGCACCAGCTCAGAGCTCTGGGAGCTCTGCTTCTAGAGGCCCTAAGTCCTCCCAGCCTCTCTGTCCACCCCCGGTCTACCCAATGACTTCTTATCACCCCCTCCAGCGGAGGCGATGGGGGAGGCAGTAGGGAGTTGCTTCTCCCTTTACGCGAAGGGCTGGAGCAACATCACATCGGACAACTGGGTCTTGGACCCCTTAAGGAGAGGATATACTCTCGAGTTCATTTACTTCCCTCCGGATACGCCACCAGTGTCCTCCCATTATCCTCCTTCACACATTCCGTTGGTCGAAGGAGAGAGTCAAGCTCTGTTGCAGAAGTGGGCGATGGAGCCAGTACCCCTGGAACAACAGGGGCAGGACTTTTATTCCTCACTTTTTTTGGTCCCAAAAAAGTCAGAAGACCTTCAGCCCATTCTGGACCTCAGCTCGCTAAATCTCTTTATAGAGTACAAGAGGTTCAGGATGGTTACTCTGCCAGGTCTCATTCCCCTCTTGCATCAAGGGGGCTGGCTCTGCTTCCTCAATATGCAGGACGCCTATCTGCACATAAGGGTCTTTCAGACAACATAAAGTCTTGCTATATTATGACACATGCAGTGAGTCCCAACCTTCGAACTGTTCTGGAGGTGAAAGAGTTAACTTTCCATGCCAGGCATGGAACGCTGAGCTCGAGCTCGGTTGAAACTCTGTCTGTTGTTCTTCAAACTCAAACCGTCAGATTCTTTACTCCGCCTCACTGAACAGCCACTCCGGATTCTCCTTCTGCTCGGTTCATTTTGTCAGTTAAAGTATTGTTTTTCTCAGTTTTCTACCGAATTTAAACCGCAACCGGTCGGTTCAGACTCTGTCTGGTATTTGTGAGTACTAGATAGGTTTTACATTATTTCTTTTCTGTGTGGAACTTGTAAACGGTTTATCGGTTCGGTTTGAACTGATCAGGTTGTTTAAAATAGATTAATCTGTCATTTAGAGTGTGGTTACCGGTTCTTATCGGTTCTAAAAAAAAACGGATTTTATTACGTTTTTTTCCACGACCCGTGACACGGTTGGGAACCGATAAGAGGGTCTTACCTGGTGGATTGCCATAAACGGGTAAGTTTGGTTAGGACTGGCACTATGTCTGAGAAAATCAAAAGAAAAACTGGGCCCACTGGGTTTCAACACTGCAGTGTCTGTGGGTAAGTCTTTGCCAAGGCTGACCCTCACACCACCTGTGTTTATTGTCTGGGGTTTGACCACCTCAATGCAGACTGCCAGATTTGTAAAAATGTTCCTGCAGCTACCCTGGAAAAGAGAGTTGGTAGGCTCAGGGAAAGGGAGGCCAAAAAGTCCGCTGAACCGGAGGGCCAGCCCGGTTCGGTTCTAACCGAACCGGAGGGAGTGCCCTCTGACCAGGGCGAGACTTCCTCGGGCCAAAGGAGATCTGACTCTGAGGAGTCGGTTCCAGCAAAAGGACTAGGAAATCAGCTGGTGTGGAGCCAAAACTTTCCTCTCCAACCGCTGGAAGAAATAACCAAAGCGATTAAATTGTCAGTCGCTTTCCCGGTTCCGACCGAACGGCATCAGAATAGCGTCCGGTTCGGCGGTTCACCGGTTGAAGTATGATTTAGAGGAATATTATGAACTGGAGAGGGGAAGAGGAGTATGAGGAGAGTGAATGTGATTTGAAAGTCTGGATGTGCCCATTGACCCGGACATCTCCCCAGACAGACCTTCAGGAGTGTCTCCTCCTAGGCTTTCTGAGTCCCCTTCTCATTTTATGTTTTATAAAAAAGTGGCTGAAACCCTCCAGCTCCCAATGGAGGAAGCTGTGGATGATCAAGAGGAGCCTGACTATGTTGAAATGATGGATATCTCAGAGTCCAGGAGACTGTCTATTCCTTTGCATAAATCTTTTGGGAAACAGTTAAAATTCTAAAAACTCCTCACACTATACCTCCTGTGGATAAGAGAATGGACAAGAGGTACACATTGTCAGGCTCTGATACGGAGTTCCTTACACAACAATGCAGCCATGTTGGGGTAGTGCAGGCTGCAGCCTGTGACAAGGCAAATATTCCCTTGGCTTCACACCCACCTGACAAGGGCTCCAGGAGGACTGATGCCATGGCAAGGAAACAGTACATGGCAGCATCCTTGGGACTCAGACAGGCAAATTATATGGCTTGTGTTGCTAGATATCAGGAATCCAGCTGGGCTACTGTTATGGCTCTAGCAAAACAGCTCCCCTGGCCAGCTTGCCAAGGAGCTGGAGCAGGTGGCTGCTGATGGTATTGAGGCATCCAAGGTGCAATTCCATGCTGCAGTGGACTCTAATGATGTGTCATCAAGAGTCATGACTACATCTGTGGCACTTCGCAGAATGGCTTGGCTCAGATATACTAGCCTGTCACAGGATACCCAGACTAAGGCCATGGATTTTCCTGTTGTGGGTAATTCTCTATTTGGGGAGCAGACAGAGAATTGCATGAAGAAAATGGATGAGTATAGGACCACCTATAGGAGTGCACAGGCCAAGGAAAGGCAGGCCACTCCTCAAAGGCAGCTTTCCAAGGGCAGGCCTTTTCATATGCTTTTTTACCAAGCCCAGGCCTCCTCTTCCCACTACTCAGCTCAAAGCCCCTGCCAAGCAGGCACCCTGATGGGGTTGCCAGGGCCGATTCTTAGCTACCTGTAGGGGGCAGGCTGGCTTACTTTGTCCAGGACTGGAAGTCTCTGACATCAGACAAGTGGGTCCTGGAAGTAGTAAGCCAGGGATTGGTTCTCGACTTCAAAACATTTCCAAAGATGAGAACCAGATCCTTTCCACCTGGAAATCCACCAGAGGCATTTGCCCTAGAGGCAAAGGTCTCGTCCCTCCTGGCTCTCAGAGCTGTGGAAAGGGTTCCACCCCTACACCAGGGCAAAGGATTGTACTCCAGGTACTTCCTTACCCCAAAAAAGACAGGAGAATGGCGGCCCATCCTGGATCTCAGATATTTAAACAAGCACCTTTTAAAACCAAAATTCAAAATGGTGACTCTGGGAATTATTCTACCCTCTCTAAGGCCAGGGACTGGCTAGTCCCTGGACCTCAAGGATGCCTACTTCCATATTCTCATCAGAAGCTCCCATCGAAGTACCTCAGGTTCGAGCTGCCTCAGGCCATTACCAGTTCAGAGCAATGCCCTTTGGCCTCACCTCTGCTCCAAGGGTATTCACAAAATGCCTGGCAGTAGCAGTTGCTTCCCTAAGAAGGCAAAAAATTGCCATCTTCCCTTACCTAGATGACTGGCTCATAGTAGGCCAGTCTCCAGACCAAGTCAGGTTACATCTACAGATAACTCAGCAACTGCTCACCTCTCTAGGTTTCCTTCTGAATCTTTCAAAGTCAGTTCTAGAGCCTGTCCAGCTCCTCACCTTCATAGGCGCAGAGCTGAACACAGAAAAAGCTAGAGCCTTCCTTCCTTTGGACATGGCAAGGACCCTGGTCTCTCTGGCCTCCTCATTCACCCTGCAGGTGTCTCGACCAGCAAGGCATTTTCTACAGCTCCTGGGGCACATGGCTGCTTCTACAGCAGTAGTGCAGGGAGCAAGATTTCAGATGAGGGACATTCAGTTCCATTTGAGAGCCTTTTGGTCTCAAAGGAAAGACCCTCTAACCAAATTGATCCCAGTAACTCGAACCCTGATCCAGGCCCTACAGTGGTGGCAGGATCAGAGCAATCTGGTTCCCTTTATCACTCAGTCTCACTCCTTAATCCTTACTACAGATGCATCCTCTTGGGGTGGGAGCTCACATGGGCGAACTCACTACCCAGGGATTGTGGTCCCTCAGGAATCTCTGCTCCACATCAGTCTGTTGGAACTCAGAGCAGTTTTTCTAGCACTTCAAGTTTTTCCAAATCTGTTCAGAACAAAGTTGTACAGGTCAGAACAGACACCACCACCACAATGTGGTACATCAGCAAGCAAGGGGGCACTCGGTCTACGGCCTTGTGCACCAAAGCAATGAAGTTGTGGTCTCTGGCTTACTCCCTGAACACCTCCCTTATGGCAGTTCACCTCCCAGGCAAGGACAATGTCCTGGCAGATGCTCTCAGCAGGATTTCCCAGGGCCATCACGAATGGTCACTGGCCCCCATGGTCCTGGAGGTGATATTTGCCAGATGGGGCACCCCGCAGATAGATCTTTTTGCAGCCCCAGACAATCACCAACTTCCCCTTTTTTGCTGCAGGCCCCCAGTGTTGGGCTCAGTCCCTCTGGATGCCTTAGTTCTCAATTGGGAAGGGAAGTTTCTCTGTGCCCCCCGTTCAAAGTGCTAGTCAAATTCAGATCTCAACCCTGCAAGATGATCCTGATTGCTCCAGATTGGGCCAGACAACCCTGGTATCCACTTCTTCTGTAGTTAGCAGTCCATCTTCCTTGTGTCTTCCCAGGAATCACAACCTGTTAACCTGTGCTCAGGGAGGGTTTGGTACCAGACCTCAAATCTCTCTCACTCCAGGCCTGGCTCTTGAAGAGTTAGAGTTTGCTGATCTACACCTCTCCCAAGGTGTAATGGATATACTGAAGGCTTCTAGGAAACCTTCCACCAGGGCTACCTATAATTCCAAATGGAAGAGGTTTTCCATATGGTGCTCTGGGAAGCATATTTCCCCAGAATCTGCTGATTTACCCACAGTCCTGGATTATATGGTCCATTTAAATACATTGGGGCTGAGACCAGCTACCCTAAAAGTACATTTGGCAGCTGTGTCTGCTTTTATTTCAGCAGGTAAACCCTCTTCTCTTTCAGCTCATCCTGTATTCTCCAAGTTTTTTAAGGGATTGTTTCACACCAATCCTCCATTCAGGGACCCTGCTCCTGCCTTGGATCTTAATGTTTGCATTGCTCAGCTTATGCAACCCCTTTGAGCCTTTGTCTTCAGCAGAGCTAAGTACTTGACTTGGAAGACTGTGTTTCTGGTAGCCATCATTTGTGCCAGACGATAAGTGAATTACAAGCTTTGTCAGTGGAGCCTGATTTTATCTCCTTTCATAGAGATAAGGTGGTCCTCAGGACTAACAGGAAGTTCTTGCCTAAGGTGGTTTCAGATTTCCACCCTTAATCAATCTATATCTCTTCCAGTGTACTTCACTGACCATTCCTCCTCTGGCGAGAGGAGGCTGCACAGCTTAGATGTGACGAGAGCCCTTAGTTACTACATAGAGCGTACCAAGGGTCACAGGTTTGACTCCCTCCAACTGTTCCTCACTTATGGTGAGGTTGGTAAAGGGAAACCTGCCACTAAAAGATCCATTGTCAAGTGGATTGTCTCTTGTATCCAGTTCTGTTATGAAAAGCTGGGTAAGGTTCCTCTCTCAGGCCTGAGGGCTCACTCTACCAGAGGTACAGCTGCTTCCCTGGCTGCTGCCAGGGACATCCCTATTCTAGAGATATGTCAAGCAGCTACCTGGAAAACAGTTCACACTTTTACCAAGCATTACTCCCTGGACATCCAGGCTAGGAGTGATGCTCGGTTTGGCACAGCTGTGCTTCAGAGCCTATTTCCTAAGTAGGTTCTGTCCCTCCTCCATGGAGGTACTGCTGTGTAGTCTGCATATGTCATAATATAGCAAGACTTCATGTTGTTTGAAGAAAAAATTACTCACCTTAGTAATGTTGTTTCTTATAATGGAGTCTTGCTATATTATGACCTCCCCTGCTGCCCCTCTCAGAACCTCTGTTTTTGGGATGTGGGTGGGCAGTGCAGTGTTGGCACTTAGTAGATGCCCACCTTGTTGTTTTCACACCTCCTTTTTGGGGTGACTTGGTGTTGTGTTTTTCATTTTTTGGGTCTCCTGACTTGAGTCCTTGTTTTGGGACCAAAAAATGTGTTCTTATGTTTAGTAGCCAGTTGGCTAGTGTAGGTTTACAGCTTTCACACAGGACCTCAGTGAGTTTAGCTTGTAAAGATTTGACTGTTTGAGTTTGAAGAACAACCGACAGAGTTTCAACCGAGCTCGAGCTCAGCGTTCCATGCCTGGCATGGAAAGTTAACTCTTTCACGTCCGGAGCAGTTTGAAGGTTGAGACTCGCTGCATATGTCATAATATAGCAAGACTCCATTAGAAGAAACAACATTACTAAGATGATCCCCCCATTTGGAAGTTCCTGAGGTTCTGCTTCCAGGGGAGACATCACCAGTTTCGAGCTTTACCGTTCAGCCTCTCCTCACCTCCTCGAGTCTTTACCAAGTGTCTAGCGTTGGTGGCTGATGCTCTCAGATGCCAGAACCATTACGTCTTTCCCTACCTAGACGACTGGCTCCTGGCAGCTGCATCCTGAGCTCAACTTCTTCGCACTATTGGAGACACCTTTACTGTATTCAGAGAGCTGGGGATTATCCTGAATCTTTCATCTCCAGAGCCCAGTCAGTGATTTCTCTTTATTGGTGCAGTCCTGGATACCTTTTAGGGCATGGCCTTCCTCCCACAGGAAAGGAGGGGGTTGTCTGAGGAATGTAGCCAGAGCGGTAGACATGGCTCCTCAGGTCCCAGCAGGGACCTTCCTCAGACTTCTGGTGCATATGGTGGCAGCCATTCCCACAGTTCCTCTGGCCCACCTGCATATGAGGGTCCCACAGTGGATGCTTAGGGTGCAGTGGGACTAAAGGTCAGATGACCTAGACTAACCGATCAGAGTCTCTGACCAGTCAGAAGGATCCTTTCCTGGTGGCTAGACCCCTCCAACCTGGTACGAGGGGTCCTGTTCTGGTGCCGCTGAGTCATTCTCTCACTACAGATGCCTCTGGTCTTGGTTGGGGTGCTCATCAGGGAGACAAATGGACCCAGCGGATATGGTCTGTAGACCAACAGCTACTTCATATCAATATTCTAGAGATGTGAGCAGTCCTGAGGGCTTTGAGGGCATTTCAGATGGACCTGTCGCCAGGCCCTCTTCTTATACAGACAGACAACATGTCGGTAGTGTTTTACATCAACAAGCAAAGGGGCACACGCTAATACCCCCTTTGCAGGGAGACAAAGGTCTGGGGCACTGGAGCATCGCTTAGACCTCACCACTGTTCACGTTCCAGGCATCCAAAACGTCTTGGCCGACAGTCTGTGCCATTCTCGGACCAAGGCTAACAAGTGTGAGCTCCTCCAGTCCATAGCAGATCAGTTTTTCGACAGGTGGGGCTGCCCAGAGTTGGACTTCTTTACGTCTCCACTCAACACCAAACTGCCCAGTTTCTACTCCCTGGAGCCTGCGCCTTTGTGTTTTCTGGCAATACACTTTGTCCCTCTGTTGAATAGGGAGGTTTCTATATGCCTTTCCCATTCTTCGGAGGGTCTTGCTGAAGCTTCAGGCAGAATGAGCAGAGATTACTCTCATCTCTCCTTTGTGGCTTCGGCAGATTTGGTTCCCACTATTTCAGCAGCTGGTAGTGGAGCCTCAGATACAGCTGCCGCTGAGCTCTCACTTGCTGTCTCAGGATCAGGGGACGCTCATTCATGCAGACCTGAATTCCCTGCATTTTCATGCCTGGCTCCTGCAGACTTAGCCAGTACTAGGTATGGGGTCTCCCAGGCAATGGCAGACAGTCTCGTGGCAGCAAGAAAGCCCTCAACTAGATCCACAGTGCCATGAAGTGGAAACTGTTTTGCTTATGGGCTTCACCCAATCACTTGGACCCGCTTACCTGTCTAGTGAACTTGATTCTAGAGCCACCTCCTCTCCTTGTTGAATTAAGGCCTGATCTACTCTTTTATAAAGGTACATCTTTCTGCAGTCTCTGCTTGTCACATGCCTGTGGAAGGGAAAACTCTTGTGTAACTGGATGTGTCAGGTACGTTTTTGCAGGGCATACTGCATATCAAGCCTCCCATTAGAGATCTGGTTCCACCCTGGGATCTCCTTTATATGCTGGAGAAGTTAACCCCCCCCACACACACACACAGTTTGAGCCTGCTGTGGAATGCGAGCTGCGCTTCCTTTCTTGGAAAGCATTGTTTTTAGTTGCAGTTACTGCAGCCCGGAGAGTTTCCGAGCTTCAGACCCTGATGTGTAAGGAGCCTTATTTAATTTTCCATAAGGACAGGGTGTCCCTGAGAATGAGTCCTAAGTTTTTGCCAAAGGTGGTGTCTGAACTTATGTTAAACCAGGACATCAACCTTCCTGTTTACTATCCAGATCGCTCAAACAGAGGAGAAGCAATCCTGCATACCTTGGATGTCTACAGGGTGTTGTGATACTACCTTACCCGTACCGCTCCGCACCGTAAAACGGAACTGCTGTTTGTGACCTTTGCGCAGCGTTGCAAAGGCACCTCTGTGTCCAAGTAGACACTTTCCAAGTGGCTGGTCAACGGTATCGTTTTCTGTTACAAGTACAACAAACCCCAACCAGGTCCGGTTAGAGGTCATTCAACCAGGGGAGTGGCTACTTTGTTTGCCTCTTTATGTAATGTCTCCATCAGAGACATCTGTGCAGCAGCTACCTGGAGCTCACTGCATACTTTCATTAAGCACTACAGCTTGGATATTGCCTCTAGGAGAAGGGCAGGTTTCGGCCTTGCGGTCCAAGGCCTTCTGTCTTACCTGCCTCCTTAGCGCTACAGTGCTTTCAGCCTCCTCCTGGACTTACCTTTCTCACCGTCTCGGGATTGCTTGGGACCCAGTCCTAATGGTAATGGCCTGCTGCAAGAGCTCCTTCTCAAAGTAAGATAGTACAGTTACGTAAGAACTTACCATAACAGTAGATCTTAGAGAGGAGCTCTCACAGCAGGCGCCACTTCCCCCGGGTGAGTTCTGCATATTTTTATCTGTGGCATGCTAATTCCCGGTCTGCCTACTGGTCCTTTCTCCGGGTCTCCGGCAGGTGAACTGAGGTAGCCCTAGGGACCGCTGGAGACTGCAAGCTAGAAGTTTGCCGTGGGATCCTAGTGCCTCGCGGCATAGTCCTAATAGTTATAGCCTGTTGCAAGAGCTCCTCTCGAAGATCTACTGTTAGGTAAGTTTTTACTAACTGTACTTTCCCCACTGACCAACCTAGCTAACAAGTCCTTCAGGAGGCAGGCATTTATACCTGCCACCTTGTGACATCATGATCATGTGACCCATCTGTTTTCACATTAGCACTTGTAAATCTGGCTAGGAGGGCATTTTATTCCTATAGCACCTTCTATACACAAGATAACATAGAGTCACATTGATTGGTATAAGAGTTATAACAACATTGTCTTTCATAAGCAGAATAAACAGTAATATCACCATAATTGGTCTAAGCTCCTCCTGTTTTTATGACATCACATTCTTGACACTAGTTCAAATAAGCTGTCTATCTGGTCTGCCAGCCCCTAAAGAGGACCTATATAGAGGACTTTGGGCCCTGCTTTTTCTTGCCCAGCAGGCCACTAACTTTAGCTGGTAAGCAGAGCCTTAATTATGCAATGGTTGAACTACTTTAATGTTGAATAGGGTGTCAGAAGACTAGAATAAGAGGGTGCGCTTTCTCTATTCACTTCCTTTTCACCCGTTCCACATTAATAAACATTTAACCGTACTGTTCTGTTGTTTTTACTGCTACTAAATCTTAAAGCAACACCTAGGAGCTGTTTAAACATTTCCATTTTAATGTGAGCAGCTGCAGGAAAATGTTAGCTGCAGGAACAGGCTCACATCTCTCTAAAGAACGGGCAGTATTTTTACAGGTGGTGTCCCAGGAGAAAAGTTTACTTATTTACTTAGCAGGGAACAACCACAGCAACAATAGTTTCTTCTTTTCCCACTTTCATGTATAAATTTACCACAGCGTTTATACATCTGCCCAGGCAGTCCGCTCCTTATCTTTGGGGTACATTTTATACTGAGCAGTTCACTACCCCATTTACTTCAGTCCTTCAAACTCCGGGAGGCCTTAATAATTATACATAGCAGATGGCTTCCATGCTGTTCCTGCATTGGATCCTAATGCAGTATTCTGTACTATTTAAAAAGAAACTGCTTCAGACAGTCGATGCTGTCAATCATAGATACATAGACAGTGTCTGCAGATAAGGGCCTATGGCCCACCCAGTCTGCCCATTTAGCTTGTAAGTTCAGTTTATGTTTTCCTAGAAGTCTGTTGCCCCTTACCCCTGACCTCCAGAATTCCTTTATGTCTATCCCATGCATTCTTAAATCCCGTGATTGTTTCGGCCCCCACCACTTCCTCTGGCAGGGTGTTCCACTTGTCCACCACCCGTTCTGTGAAGAAATTCTTCCTCATGTTTCCTCTGAATCGTCCTCCTCCAACTTCATCCCATGCCCTCTAGTCCTGGAAGATCTTTTCGCTTAAAATAGTGTATTCTAGGGACATGGATGATTGTTCATCCACACTTATTGGCAGGTTCCTTGCCGCTTTAAATCTTGCCGGAAGGTCTTCAAGCTGGCTCCTCCACCCACCGGGTGGTAAAACCTCGGCTCCTCCCATGACACAGATCTTCCTTACCGCTTGGAAGCTCAGGTTCCCTCCTTAGCAGCGTTGAGCAAGACTGGTTCCTAATCCTTGAAAAGTTCGAATTGAAAAGTTTTGCAAAGACTTGGTCTTCTTCTCCCTCGCGGCTGCGATGGACCAATCGACTCCCAGTTCGGAGGTGCCCTCGCGAACCGAAGATGTCTGGGGCGGATCCGCACTCCACGTGCGTCTACTGCCTGGGCCTTGAGGCACGACCTGGGCCTGCGCGACTTGTGCTCTTCCTTTTCAGCCTCAAGTCCTGAGGCCGTGCCTGCCCGATTACAACTGGGCGCCCGAGAAAATTCCACGGTGAAATCTAAAGAGGCCCGATTGGCGGTGTCAGCGGTGGCGGGCTCAGCAGATCAGCAGGCAGATGATCACCTTGCAGCAGAGAGGCGGTAGCGGGCGCTTCTACCTCGGCTGCGCATTTGTCCCGCTCTCTCTCGGTGCGTCTTACTCGGCTTCTTTTAAGGAGCTTTGTCTGACCCTCTCGTCCAAAGGTGAGGGTCCAACTTCTTCGGGACCTTCTTCCAGGTCCAAAAAGAGCAAAAGTAAGTCTCTCCGACGCTCTTGGGAGCGGGAAAGATCCCCCTTCCCTTGTCGACAGTCGACTTTGGTCAACCCCTCAGCTTCGGCCACTGGCTTCATGGTGTCCCCGTCAGGCCAGTTGGCCGAGACTCCAGACGCGGTCGAGATTTTTCTCGATCCGTTGGACGGGTTGTCGGCTGGAGAAGCTGAAATCCCCTCTCCCGGTGGGAGTTAGGGATCCTGTCGGCTCGTCTGTGCCTCGGTGGGATCGTCCGAGCCGAAGTGCGATTCCGACATTTCTCGCGGTCCCCGATCCCGCCGTCATAGGCGGTCTCGGTCTCGGCACCGTGGCAAGGTACGACCGCTCTTCCTCGATTGAGGGAGATTCGCGCAAGTTGCGCTGGAGGTACGAGGAACTTATGTGGCAACAGCTCCTTTTGACGGGAGTAACCCGACCCAGTCGTCTTCCCTGGCCATTAAGTGGCTGTCACGGAACAGCGAAACAACCCCTCGTTGTGATCGAGCCTGTTCTCAGGCGGTTGTTCGGCCATTCCCAACTGCCCCACCGATTCTGGTGGAACCTCCGCCCCACAGCCATTAGTTGGGGCTCCGACCAAAAATTCTCGGTCGGCTTTGGGTTTGCCCATAGGCTGTCAGTCACCTCACTCCCGATAAGTCTTGGCAGGTGGAGGGTGGCTCAGGGCCGAGCAGCTCTTTGAGGACTCTTCCTGGTCCGATGATAGTTCCTCCCTCTTCTCCAAGCGCATAGACTTGGAGTCCTCGGGAAGGACAGTCAATGGGCCGATAGCCCTTCGTCCTTCTTAGGGTTGCTTCGACTCATCTCGGAGTCCACGGGATGAAGCTTCGAACCCATTTCTAAACTGGCCAGGTATCCCTCACGGAGATTCTGGACCGAGGATTCTCTCCTACGAGGCCTTTCCGTTGGCGAAGCCACAGTGGGTCCGACCTTGGAACTTTGGCGGCGTCCTGCTTCCTGCCCTCGTCTTGACCAGGTTGGCCAGGAGGTATCGCGGTCCCTACCGGTTCCCTGTCCGGTTTTTCGGAACACCCCTTGGCGAGGGGTTGGTTACCGACAGCGTTTTCCGGCGTGCCGGGAACGCCAGGGATGTGGACAAACCTCCCGACAAGGAATCCAAGAAATTGGATTATGCTGGGCGAAAAGTCTATGCTGCGTCCTCTCTCGGCCTTCGTCAGGCCAGTTCGGCCGTCCTCATGGCACATTTTTCTCACGCCCTGTTGGGCTCCCTGGATGAGGTTGTCCCTCATCTTCCCGCAGATCTGCAGACTACCGTCAGGCAGGTGCGGGACCAGGGCAGTGGCTAAACAGCAGCTCCAGACTGCGTTAGACATCGGGGACTCATGTGCCAGGTCTGTGGCGGCCGCAGTGGCCATGCGTCGTCGGGCTTGGCTGAGGATATCCACCTTACTTGATCCCAGCACAAGTTGGCGGATGTTCCCTTTTGGGGACTGACCTCTCGACCCTGGGGTGGAAGGTCACCTGCAGAGGATCGAGAGTCAATGCTACCTTGGACTCGGTCTCTTCAGCGCAGAAGGACAAAGGCAAGCAAGCCAGCCTAAGCCCTTCGTCCTTCTGCGCCCCCGGCGCGCCCGGCCCAGCAACGTCAGGGCCAGCAGGCTCGACCTTGGTATCCCAAGCCCAAGTCATCGGCTTCCTCCAACAGGAAGCAGGGAGGTAAAGGCCCAGGAGGTTTCTCGGCCGGTCCCTCCTCCAAGCCTGCCCAGTGACGGGCTGAGGGGTGTCGCCCCCATCCCTGTCACCTCACCCCTGGTTCCCCCCGTGGGGGGACGGCTCAGACACTTCCTTTCCGCCTGGTCCGCTGTTACCATGGACAGGTGGGTACTGGAAGGTGGTGGGAAAAGGCCTACCTCTGGAATTCGAGCAGGCCCGCCCTTCAGAGCCGTCGCACCTCGGGGAGCCTCGAATCACCCCAGCCTCACTGGCGGCTCGCCCGAGGCCGACATCGCTCTCCTCCTCCAAAAGGAGGTGATCGCAGTGGAGGACCCCCTTCAGACCCGGGGTTCGTGTCCAGGTATTTCCTGGTTCGAAACGGACGGGGGGCTGGCGCCCCATTCTCGACCTACACGACCTGAACAAGTTCCTAAGGTCTCGAACCTTCAGAATGGTCACTCTGGTGCAGATAATACCATCTCTGGAACACGGCGTGTGGTTCTGCTCTCTGGACCTACAGGACGCGTTCTTTCACGTCCTTATCCGTCCGTCACATCAGAATTCTTCCGCTTTCGGCGGAGGATCCTCTTAATTCGAGCCATGCCCTTGACTTATCTCCAGCTCCCAGGGTCTTCACCAAATGGATGGCAGTGGTGACAGCATTCCTCTGGGCGAGGGGTCGGGTGTACCCTTACCTGGGCGATTGGCTGATACCAGCCGCCTCAGGCCGGGGAGGTGGAGCGGTCAGAGATCTGGCCCTCAGGTTTGCTCTCGAGTTGGCCTTCTCATCCAGCGAGGCCAAGTCGGAACTCGAGCCAAAGCAGGTGATCCTGTTCCTTCGGGGCAGAGCTCGACTCTCTTGAGCCAGAGCACGACTCCGGCCGGACAGGGCCGAGGTTCTTACCTCCTTTGCCCAATCATTTCTGGTTGGGCAATCGCGCCCTGCCCCGGACTTCCCTCGCCTTCTGGGTCTCATGGCAGCCTGTACCAGCGTGGTCCGTTGGGCCGCTGGCACATCGCCCCTTCAGTGGGGACTGGCCAGCCAGTGGTCCTGGCAACTGCGATCCTTTGGACCAGCTAGTGATAGTGACCCAGGAGATGTGGAAACGCTCTCCAGTGGTGGACCGTTCCATTCCATTTGCAGGAGGGCATCCCGTTTGTCCGCCCGAGCCGACGGTCTCTCTATTGACCGATGCCTCTCTGATGGATTGGGGTGCCCATCGTGGGGGAACACCGAGTGCACAGCCTCTGGTCCCCGCGGGAGT
Source organism: Neoceratodus forsteri (assembly GCA_016271365.2). Classification (NCBI taxonomy): domain Eukaryota; kingdom Metazoa; phylum Chordata; order Ceratodontiformes; family Ceratodontidae; genus Neoceratodus; species Neoceratodus forsteri. The sequence continues at coordinate 1,130,516,942 of CM028133.1, read as the reverse complement.
CCCAATGCCACATCAACCTGCTGGAGCTCCGAGCGGTCCACCTAGCTCTCGCCGCTTTTGCTCCGTTTCTCCGGGTCAAGTGGTCCGAGTCCAGACGGACAATACCACGACCATGTACTACCTGAACCGCCCGGGCGGGGCCGCGCTCCATGCTTCTATGCAAGGCTCTCCGCATTTGGTCTACTCGTGTGCAGCCTGGAGGCGGATCTCCTAGCCATTCATGTGGCAGGAGCCTCCAACACCCTGGCCGATGCCCTGAGCTGGATAGGGGCTGCATCTCACGAATGGTCTCTCCTGCCGGAGTAGTACAGAATCTGTTCTCCATTGGGCACACCTCAGGTGGACCTGTTTGCCTCCAGGGAGAGCAGGCTGAGGCTGTTTCATGCCCGCCCCTCAGCAGGGCTCGCTGCAGGGGATGCCTTCTCGAGGCTGTGGACCCGGGCCTCTTCGTCTTTCCCTCATTTCCTTGATTCACAAGGTGCTTCTCAAAGCAAGGAGGGACAAGGGCGCAGGTGATCCTGATAGCCACAGACTGGCCCCGCCAGTTCTGGTACCCAGATCTCCTCAGCCTCAGCTCCAGGCTCCCGAGGCAGCTTCCAGCTCGCCCGGACCTGCTCTCAAGTCAGTCAGGGGAAGGTGTTCCATCCGGACCTTCAATCCCTGCCCCTGACGGCCTGGTTCCTGAGCGGCTAGAGTTCCAGGTCTTGGGTCTTTCCGACGAGGTCCTCAATGTTGTTGAGGCGTCCCGTAAGGAGTCGACCAGAAAATCTTCGCCTTCAAATGGAAGGATTCTCCATTTGGTGTCAGAACAAGGCTTGGACCCTTCCTCCTGTTCTGTGGCAAGCATTTTGAACTATTTATGGTCCCTTTCTAGTCAAGGGCTTAGGTCGGCATGACCCTAAAGGTGCACCTGGCAGCCATCTCTGCTTACAGGCGGGCCGGGAAGCAGTCGATGGCTGAGAAAAGTGGTCACGGGCGCTTTTCAAAGGCCTTGATCACATTTCCCTTTCGTCAGTGAGAACCTCCACCTCCGTGGGATTTACTGCTCTGGTACTAGGCAAGCTCATGGGCAAGCCATTCCAGACCAATGCATAGGTGTGATCTCTCTCACCTGTCGTGGAAGACCGCCTTCTTGGTGGCTATCACGTCAGCCAGAAGGATGGGAGAGCTCCAGGCGCTTTGCATCGAGTCTCCTTACCTGGTCTTCCACAGGGACAAGGTTGTCCTGCGCCCCCAACCGAAATTCCTTCCGAAGGTGGTGTCGGAGTTTCACCTTAACCAGGTGCTGACTCTGCCGGTGTTCTGCCCCAATCACACCTCGGAGGCCGAATATAGGCTCCATACTCTGGACCCTAGAAGGCACTCGCTTATTATAAGGGCGCCACGGCTGAAATTCGGGGAGAGGTTTGCCAGCCGTTTGTCACCTACGCTGAAGCCGCACCTGGCAGACCTGCAGCAAGCGGACGATAGGCAGGTGGGTCACCTCCTGCATAGATCGCTGCTATAAGTTGCGGACTGGAGCCTCCCAGAGGATGAGAGCTCATTCTACCGTCGTACTGCTGCATCGGTGGCTGCTTCCAGGGACGTCCCTATCCAGGAAATCTGCAGGGCTGCTACCTGGAAGTCAGCACACACCTTTATTACCCATTACCACATCGACCGTGAGTCACGCCGGGATGCTGGTTTTGGGGCCTCGGTTCTCCAGTCTCTCTTTCCCAAGTAAGTATTGGGGGTGTGCGTCTTGCCTCCCTCCTCCCGGAGAACTGCTAGGAGTCTGCCAGACAGTGTGGATGAACAACATATCCATGTCCCTAAATACTGGTTACTCACCTGTAACAGGAGTTCTAGGATGGTATATATTGTTCATCCCTACGATGAACTCCTGGCTTGACGCACAACCTGAGCTTCCGGCGGCCAGATCTGGCGTGCGTGGGGCAGGCGAGTTTTACCACCCGGGTGGGTGGGAGGAGCCAGCTTGAAGACCTTCCGGCAAGATTTAAAGCGGCAAGGAACCTGCCAATAAGTGTGGATGAACAACATATACCATTCCTAGAATTCCTGTTACAGGTGAGTAACCTGTATTTCTTGCACCCTGTTCCTCCCTGTGAGATACTTGTATGTCTCTATCATATCCCCTCTCTCCCCCTCCTCTCCTCCAGGGAGTACATGTTCAGTTCCTTCAACCTGTCTTCATAGGACTTGTGATGCAATCCGTGCACCATCTTTGTTGCCCTCCTCTGAACCTTCTCTACCCTATGTTCTTACGTAGGTATGGTCTTCAGAACTGTACACTGTACTCCAGGTGGGGCCTCACTAGTGTCTTGTATAGCGGAATTATGACCTCCCTTTTCCTGCTGGTGATGCCCCTGCCTATACATCCCAGCATCCTATTTGCTTTACCTGCTGCCTTGTCACACTGTTTCCCTACCTTGAGGTCATCAGAGATGATAACCCCAAGATCCCTTTCCTGCTTGGTGCATGCTATATCCTCACCTCCCAACTGATATATTGTGCCAGGGTTTTTGTGCCCCATATGCATTATCTTGCACTTCCTTGCATTGAATTTCAACTGCCAAACCCCTGACCATTCTTCAAGTTTCTGTAGGTCCCTTCTCATTCTGTCTACATCCTCTGGTGTGTCTACTCTGTTACAGAGCTTTGTGTCATCAGCGAACAGTGAATTCTGCCTTCTAGGTCCTCGCAATGTCGCTGATGAAGATGTTGAATAGGACCGGTCCCAGCACTGATCCTGTGGTACTTACTGTCCTCTTCTCTCTGTGGAGTGAGCCATTTTACCACCCTCTGTCCTGCCACCCAACCAGTTACCTACCCACCACACTACTGTCTGCCCACCCATATTCCCCAGTTTGTGTAATAGTCTTCTATATGGCACAGTGTCAAGGTGCTGAAGTCCAGATGAAGCCATGTCCACTGCCCTCCCTGATCCACCTCCCTAGTCACCCAGTCAAAATTCAACGAGGTTGGTCTGACTTGACCTCCCCTGGTGAAACCATGCTGCCTTGGGTCCTGTAGTCCATTGACAACCAGATGTTCCACAATCTCTCCTTCAGTAGTGCTTCCATGATCTTCCCCACTACCGAGGTGAGGCTGACTGTGTCTGTAGTTCCCTACGCTTCCTCTTTGTTCCAGCTTTTGTATAAAGACTACATCTATTGTCCTCCAGTCTTTGGGTACCTCCCTGTTTCCAGTGATCGGCTAAACAGGATAGCCAGAGGTTCAGCCACCACCTCTCTTAGTTCTTTAAGGACCCTGGGATGCACCCCATCTGCCCCATTGCTTTATCGACTCTTGTACTGCCAGTTCCTTCAGGACCCTTTCTGTAAAGGGACTTGTGTCCATTTCTGCACCATTCTCACCCTTGTTCTCCCTTCCAGACCCATTACCTCCTCTTCCTCGGAAAGACAGGAGCAGAAATACCTGTTCAATATGTCAGCTTTACTGTTGTCATCCTCCACCGGCCCCCATCCTCCCCTTCAGTCTCCACTATCCCTCCCTTCATCTTTCTTTTTTTCACTTGTATACGTGTAAAAGGTTTTGTCCCCTCTACCCACTGATTTTGCAATGTGTTCTTCTGTCTGAGCTTTGGCTTCCCTTACTGACCTCCCTGCCTCCCTTTGCTTCTCCTGGTACTTCTCCCTATCCCTTCTGCCTGTGTCTTTTTATATTGCCTGAATGCAATCTTTTTGGCTTTCACTTTCTTTGCTACCTCTTTGAAAACCATAATGGTCTCCTCTTCCTTTCCTTTTGCTAACCTGCTTAATGCATAATTCTGTTGTTCTTGTAATCCCCATTTTAAATACTGCCCACTGTTCCTCAAGCCCTGATTCCTGTCCCATTCCCCTTAATGCCTCTTTCAAGTATCTCCCCATTTTCCCAAAGTCTGCCCCTCTAAAATCCAGGATACGTGTTTTTGTGTGGTTTGGTTCTGCTCTTTCTGTGATTTCAAACCACAATGACTGGTGATCAGTGTTCCCCAGGTGCTCCCCCACTGTTACCCCCATCACACTGTCCCTGTTTGTGAGCACAAGGTCCAGTATTGCCTTCTGCCGAGTTGGTTCCATGACCAGTTGCTTGAGGAAGGCACCCTGAAGGGAGTCCAGGATAAATCTGCTTCTGGTTGATGCTGCTGCTGGGATGCTCCAGTCCACGTCTGGAATATTGAAGTCTCCAACCAGTACTACCTCACCCTTGTCTGCCATCCTTTGGGTGGCTAGCATCAGCTCCATATCTGTTGCTTCCTCCTGGGCTGGTGGTCTATAGACCACACCTGTGCGGATGTCTATCCCCATTTTCCTTTTCAGCTTAACCCACAGTATCTCTCCTCCATTTTGTTCCTCCTGGAGCTCTGTGGCCTTTATGTCATTTTTCACATACAGTGCCACTCCTCCTCCCTTCCTACCTGCTCTGTCTCTTCTGAATATGTTGTAGCCAGGTATGGCCATCTCCCAGTCGTGGTTATCATTACACCAGGTTTCAGTGATGACCACAATGTCCAGGTCTGACTGCACCATGACAGCCTCCAGATCTTCCATCTTGTTGCTAAGGCTCCTGGCATTTGCACATGGCTTTCCATGATTTGACCTCCTAGACTGTTTCACTGTTCTACTCCAGCCCCTTCCTTGGTTGTCCTTTGTCCCTGGTTCTCCTTGCTGTCTGCCCTTCTGCTGAATTTTGCCCCTTTTCTGCCTATGCACCTCTTGGGCACTAATCTCCATCTTTTGCACACTGCTTTGCAGAGATAGCCACTCTTCTGGTTCACTGGTTCCACTGCTAGCTGTGGGGGTGAGCAAGTAGGTACTCTCCTTGCTGGCCTGCCACCCCCGTTTGCTAGTTTAAATGCTTGTTAATGTAGCATTTAAATTTATCATTGAGTGCTTGGATTCTCCTCCAGGATGGATGCAGGCCATCAGGCTTGAACAAACCTCCATCCCTCCAGGTGGGTCCCCAGTCACCAATGAATCCAAACCCTTCCTCACAGCGCCAGTTCTTCAACCATGAGTTAAAGTTCCTGGTGCATGTACTCCTGTGCTCTCCCTTGCCTCTCGCAGGTAGTACTTCTGAGAAAGTGACAGAAGTAGCTACTTGCTTGAGCCCCTTCCCCAATTTCCTAAACTCTTCCTGAATTTCCTTTGGCTCCCCATTTGCCAGGTCATTAGTACCTAGGTGGATAATGACATCCAGCTCACCCTCCCGTCTTGCCTTCCCAGTGATCCCCAGGATTTTTCTTCCATCCCTCCATGCCGTGGCACCTGGTAGGCACCTCACCTCCCTGTCCTCCCCCTCCTGTGTTCCTAGCTGGATCCCTCTTATGATGGAGTCCCCCACCAGGATTCGCTTCCTCCTCCTCTGGGGTCCACTGCTTTCCCCGCTGAGGTCACCTCCTTGGCTAACCTTCACACCTTTTCCTTTCACTTCTCTGGGTACCTCTATTTGGTTGTCCTCGTTTGCCAGTGTGGCATATGAGTTGTTGAGTGGAATAGGATCTGGGATGTGCCTCTGCCTGACCGCTCTAACCCTCCCTGAGCCCACTGTCATCCAAGTGCTCCTCATTCTCGGCATCCTTTGAGGCAGTTGCATTGGACTGGGTGGTCTCTGGATAGGGTGATGGTACTCCTGACCCAGTTTACTTCCGCTCTGAGTCTGGCTACCTCATCCCGCAGTCCAGAGAGATGCATGCAGATAGGACAGCACCTCAGTGTCCAGAAGGTCTGCCTGAATATGGCTGCCCCACAGCCACTGCATTGCACCACTCCCCACATTATACTGCAATTCCACTACTTATCTGCTACTGAAGCTCTCCTAGTTCCCTTTTTATTAATATACTGTCCTAAAAATCCTGCCACTGATCCTCAGATAATTTTCTTAAATAAATAAATGAGTCAAAACACTTGTCGTGCTGAGGGTGGGATTCTTCCCCCTTATGCCCCTCCTACTTCACACCCCTTACTATACCCTGTGTTTAGCTCCTGTCAATCAGATTTAACAGGGCATATAATTAAGAGTTGGGGGGGACGAAAATTTTCAGCAATTAGACAGCACAGAATTACACCACCACTATGTTTTAAATTTTCAACAGCCCAAAAACAATTCTAAGTAAAGACAACAAAGAAAGTACAGTGTCACTAAAAGCCCACAATCTAAGTTTAAAAGAAAAATAGCAATTACCAGTTACTCTAAAGCACTGAATTGAATATGTTTCGTTCCTTCCCCTTCTGGCTTCTTCTGAGAGAATAACTCTACTTGCTACCTCAACTCTGACTAAGCCCCACCTCCAGTTATCACGTAGCTGAGGTCAGAGGCCAGACAATTAACACCCTTCATCCAACTACAGGGCAGTCAGGCAAGCCAAGATAAAATTTGCAGCAATTAAAGACAGCACAGAATTACACCACCACTATGTTTTAAATTGTCAACAGCCCAAAAACAATTATAAGTAAAGACAACAAAGAAAGTACAGTGTCACTAAAAGCCCACAATCTAAGTTTAAAAGAAAATAGCAATTACCAGTTACTCTAAAGCACTGAATTGAATATGTTTCCTTCCTTCCCCTCCTGGCTTCTTCTCCATGTCTCCATGTCTTTTTCTTTCATACAGCCACATTTTGAACCATACACAGGAAGGAGGGGGAAGAAAGAAAAGGATAAAGATAGAAAAATTACCAGTTTAAAGAAATATATACCACCCAAGCCCCCCCCCCCTTCCAATTTACCTTACCAAGTTACAGCACGACCCTTCTCCACACCACCTGACATCCCGGTTTTATAAGGCCATAAGTAATGTTCCAACAGAAGAAACAGAAAATATACAGACAACGTGGGAGGCAGAATTAGTGTCGGACCTGACGCAGGATGATTGGATGTACATCTGGTGTCTGCAACATAAAACTACAAACTCCTACACCTGGCGGGAGTTCTCTTGGAAAGTGACGGTGAGATTCCTTCTGCACCCCACAAATCACAGCAACATACTCATCCTCTGGTGACTTCTCCTGTTGGAGAAGGTGCGGCTGCGAGGTGGCAACGCATGCTCACATTTTCTGGTTCTGCCTGGTGCTATATGACTTTTGGAGGGGAGTGGGAAGGTTATGACAGACCTCTTCCCAGCTTTGGGATGTCTTACTCAGGAGATGACCTTACTACTGAATCTACCCAGACAGCTCAGGTGGGCACACCAGATCTACCTGATTAGCATTCTATTGGGGTAGCCAAAAAAGTCATCACTAGACTGTGGTTGCAATCAACTCCTCCATTAATTTTAGATCGGGAGACTACCACTTATGAGATAAATAAAATGGAAAATTTAACAGCGAAACTACAAAATAAAATTCCAACAGTAATGAGCAGATGGATCTCCTGGTTTCTCTACATGGCTGCCCGCCTGTCTGACCTTGTGCCCTAAGACCCTGGGGAAGCAGACTATTGCGCCTTCTTCCTTTAAAGGGCCCGGCCGGCCCAGCACAAATCTTACTTTCCCTAATTAGTTGATTTTAGTTCCAGACTGATAGAGAGGGGTGATGAGGGGAAGAAACAATGATCGAATGCTCAGTATTTTATAAGGTGAACCCCTCAATTTCCTGCTTTTATATACAAAATGTAAACTGTCCTCACAGAGCTATGCACTAATGGTGAAGAACTCTCCTGTATTCAATAATCACTACATTAGTTATATAAGTTAATGTATGAATGTATATGGCTTTCTGTGTGTCGTAAAAAAAGCAATAAATAAAATGTTTTAAAGAAAGATATACAGCCGGTGGCCAACCTAACAGTAGAAAGTAAAGATTTAGGTAAGGAAAGCTGGTGATGCTGTTGCAACAGGCTTAGGAAAAAAAGGGTGGGGGGAGCAGAACAAAATAAAAAAAAATCTGTGATGGTACTTTATTTAACAGACAGGGGAGTTCCCTGTCACACCTGGGCCTGGAGTTTTCCTGCGAGACTTATTGTCTGTCTCCTGGAAGGGGAGGTTTCTGTATGCTTTTCCTCCCTTCCTGCTCCTGCAGAGACTTCTGCTCAAGCTCCAGTTGGAAGGCGCGGAGATTATTTTCATAGCCCCCTTCTGGCCACGTCAGATTTGGTTCCCCTTGCTGCAACAACTGGCGGTGGAACCTCCGTTGCCTCTGCCCCTGTGCACCGGCTTACTCTCCCAGGACCAGAGCACCCTGGTTCATCCAGACCTTATGTCCCTGCATCTCCATGCGTGGCTCCTGCAGTCCTAGCTATTACCCGTTTTGGGGTATCCTCTAGGGTCACAGATGTTCTGGTGGCTGCCAGGAAGCCCTCCATTTATGCTATGAAATGGAAGCGTGTCTCCATTAGGCCACTGCCTGCTGTTTGGATCCTTTCACTTGCCTGGTGAATCAGGTGTCAGAGTACCTCCTTTCCCTTTTGGATTCAGGCTTGGGGTACTCCTCACTCAAGGTGTACCTTTCCACCATCTCTGTATACCATGCTCCTGTTGAGGGCATAGCTGTCGCCCAGCATGAGGTGTCCTGCATATTTCTGCGGGGTATTTTGCATCTGAAACCTCCCATTCGGGACCCGGTCCCTCCATGGGAGTTTAACTTTATGTTGGAGAAACTCACTTTACCTCTCTTTGAACTGGCCACGAGTTGCGAACTGTGCTTTCTGTCGTGGAAAACGCTCTTTAGTTGCTGTTACTTCTGCTCTAAGGATTTCTGAGCTACAGGCTCTTGCGTGTAAGGAGCCTTATTTGGATTTTCAAAAAGAGAGTGTCTTTGCGTACTAATCTCAAGTTTTTACCTAAGATGGTGTCTGAGTTTACTTTGATTCAATCCATCCACCTGCCAGTTTATTTTCCTGAGTATTCCAGTCAGGGGGAGGCATTGCTCCATACCTTGGATGTTCATAGAATGTTGTGATACTATATGAACAGCACAAAGTCTTTCAGGAAAACTGACAAGTTGTTTGCGTCCTTCGTCCCCAAGAGAGAGGAAGCTCCTGTTTCCAAACAGTGTTTGTCTAAGTGGTTAGTGAATTGTATTTTTTATTTCTACCGCAAGTACAGCAAACCCCTTCTGGGGTTGTCAAAGAAATGTCTGCTGCATACATCTGTGCAGCTGCCACCTGAAGTTCTGTCCACACTTTGACCAAGCTTTACAGTCTGGTCATCGCCTTTTAGTGCAGGGCCAATTTTGGCCTGGCAGTTCTTCAGGGCCTTCTCTCCTGAGCTCTAGGCTGCTGATCTGTCCTCCTTCAGTGGTGTTATCCTGGTGATACCCCGGTAGTTCTTGGGACTCAGTCCTACCGATGTGGCCTGCTGCAAGAGCCTTCCTCAAAGTAAGATTGTACAGTTACGCAAGAACTTACCGTAACAATAGATCTTTGAGAGAAGCTCTTGCAGCAGGCCCTGCTTTTCCCTTAACTCCTTCCCCATGCTGATACTTTTTCTGTTGCACTGCTTCTGCCTTTCTTTTGGCTCTCTTGAAACCTCATCTATTCTCCTTCAGCTGCCCGTTCGGGGTCTCTGGAGGGAGAACTGAGGTGGTATGGGGACCGCCCTCCTATATAGGCTATGTTGATGTCCGCTGACTGGCATCAACGGGAGAGGCGGTCCCCCATGATAGACTGCTAGCTAGCAGTTTTCTGTGTGGTCCTGGCGCCTGGTGGCTTAGTCCTACCAGTGTGGCCTGCTGCAAGAGCTTTTCTCGAAGATCTACTGTTACGGCAACTTCTTACGTAACTGTACTTTACAGGTGAGTAACTTATTTTTTCTCCTGGGTGCCCTTCTCCTAAACATGCAGCCATCATTTTTTAGTAGCCCCTTTGGTCTGAATTGTCTTTTTGTTGCTATCGGAATGCCATCATGAGAGCAGCTGTAGCAGGCTACTAGCTCTCACAATTGGTATCAAAAGGAGCATAAATATATTGCTTTCAAAATGCATCTTTGATGAAATATTTAGACAGGTAAGGGTGTGTGGCTAGAGAAACCAGCAGGACTAATTAGTAACCAGTGTGTCTCGGGTGCAGAGGAAAGGAGCACTCTGATTTCTTGGGAGTGCTTCCTTAATCTACAGTGGGGCTAACTACCCACTTTATGTCAGGACTGAAGCTTTTCTGTATTGCTTCAGGTTGTTCATTGGGGGGGTATTTAGTACATATGAGTAATGTGTTGATCTTCCAAGAATCAGTCTTTGCCATTGATTCCCACTTGTGGATCTGGACTTGGGTTCTGTGACCCACAGGAGCAAAACTTTTGCCAGGGGGCCAGTCACAGCTACTGGACATGGTGCGTGCGCACCCCCATGTGGTGCCACGCACCAGCCAATAACTGTTGCTGGCTGTCTCACTAACCTCAGTTTTGTTATTCCCGAGGGCACACCGTTGGAGTGCAGTGCTTCAGTTTGTTTCATTGCTTCTTTTCTGTCTGTGTCACAGTGAATTTTTCTTTGTGTTGTCACCTGTGTGTGTTTCGTTTTACTGCGATGTCGAAGTCCAACAAAAATAGGGACCAAGTTGTCAAAGTCCCAAATGCGCCCTTTGTGTGTCTTTGCCCCTGTGGGGAAACCAAAGACTGTTACAGGGCCGGCCCGGTGGCGCTGAGGGTTGAGGCGCTGGACGCCTTACCTCGCGCCCCACCAGCAACCCGGGTTTGGGAGCGAGCTCGGGCTGCTGGGGGTTGGTGGGGGAGAGAGTGGATCGAGGGTTCTATGGACTGCTCTTCTCTCCCTGGTTGACAGACATAAGGCAATTCTTGTGGGGGGTAGAAAGAAATAGGCTGTTGGCTAAGTAGGATCTGCGGCTTATCCTGTAGGTAGGGAAATGGGCAGACTAGGTGGGCCAAGCAGTCCTTATCTGCCTTCAAAGTCTATGTTTCTATGTGTCTGGGTACAGTGTCCAGCGTAAGTCTGACACCTAGCAGAGGTTAGGTGTCAGCACGTCTGGCCTGGTAGAATGGGGTGGTAGGCGGCGGCCGCCGAGACTGGCGCGCGCGGATGCATCGCGGGGAGCCCCTTAGTCGGCGTGCATGCCCCTGCCTCCAACAGAACATGGAAAAGGGGAGTGTCCAGTTGTTGTGGCTTGATGGCCGTCCAGCGATGTCCTGCGCCACTCCGAGGACCACCGTGGCGGATCCGTTGTATGATGGGGGAGTTGATCGACCCCGCCGCCTACCCGCGAGAATAACTGTGGGGTGTCGGTGGTTGCCCTCAGTAGGAGGCCAGCGCAGGTCGGATGGCGGATGGATCACAGGGGATGCAAGGACGATGAGGCCGGCTCTGACCCCCATGACAGAAAAAAGTAATACAAAAAAAAAAAAGACTGTTACAGACTGGTATCAGATCTCTTCGGCCTTTCTTGGACCATAGCACGACATGGATGCCTGTGATGCCTGCTTCTCCATAGACCATTGTACCCTAGAAAACCGTGATGAGGTGAGGGTCATCTGATCCCCACCTTTGGAGGCAGGCCTCGCACGTGTGTATCCAAGAACAAGTCATTATGTCTTTTGCCTGAGTCTCTGCCCAGGACTTCTGGTTCAGTGGAAGTATGGACTTCTCCTCGATCCCCGGGTGTTGAGGTGTTAGACTGCTGTATATGGTCTGGTGGACAGTGGACTTCTTTTTTGCATCGACGGAGAACCCTGCACAGTCTGCCTGCCCTGAAGGAGCTCACACCCCAATGGTCAGACGGCAGCTATATGTTCTGTCTATACCAGTGGGCACCTCAACATTGCCCTCTGTTGTAGCCCACGCTATTGTCACCATTCACAGTACTGATGCGGCGGGTGGCACCTCTGATGTCACTGGACCCTCTGCTTACACTGTCCATGGTGTCTGGAGAGGGACCAGCACCGAGGCTGTTGTTCACACTGTTGCCAGTTCAGATGTCACCATGCACGATGTTGGTCGCTAATGACACAGAGGAAGGAGGTACAAGGAAGGAGAGGAAGAATACACAGAGTAATAGGAGGATTCTGGTCGGGGGGAGACTCTGTTGCGAGAAGTGGGGGCACAGTCCATCAGTGCGAAGGGAGCCGAAACCACAGTGAAATGCAAGCTAGGAGCATCTGCATGGAGAGCCAAGGACAGAATAGTACGGCTGGTGAGAAGAGATCAGGATTTTGCGGGGATCATTGTCCACCTTGGGTCAAATGACATAGCAAATAGGACTGTGGAAAAAGCCAAGGCAGACATGAAGACCCTATGGGGAGAGCCTAAAGGAGTACACAACACATCTGGCCTTCTCGGAGGTGTTGCCGGTTTGGAGGAAGGGCAGAAGTGAGGACAAGATCGGGAATGAAGCGATGAGGGAATTCAACCGGTTGCTCCAGGGCTGGTGCGCAGACAATGGGATGCACTACGGTGGAGACTGGGGGACCTTCTGGGACAGGAAGCTCTTCAAGCATGATGGTCTGCATCTCAACGGAGAAGGAGCAAGAGTACGAAGGCAGAATTTGGAGGTCTTCTTGGAGGGTTTAACCTGGGAGGTCTCCAGCACAGAAAAGAAGACATAAATAAGGACACAGCAGAAAGATATGAAGGTAAGGGGATTGGCGAATGGAAGGGAATCCCCCCGACATCGGACTAAAGGAAACAGGCATAGCCATGAGCAAGGCGTAGCCAAAGGTTAAAAAAAAAAAAAAAAAAAAAGAGGGACCTCACGTAAAATACAGGAGGGGCAGACACAGAAAATGGGGGATGGTACTAGGGTTATAGCAGAGGGGGAAGCCATGATTGGAAGGCTATGTGCACCAGTGCCCGCAGCCTTGGTAACAAAATCCTGGAACTTGTGGCATTAATGGTCTCCGAGGACCTGGATATCATGGCAGCCACAGAGACATGGTGCAATAGCAACCATGCCTGGGAGCTAGCCATTCCAGGGTACACGCTGCCCAGGTGGGACAGGGAAGGCAAGAATGGGGAGGGGTGGCCTTGTATGTAAGGGAAGAAGTAAAAACGACAGTCCCAGAAGACATGGGGGGGGGGTAGCAGAAGTGCTATGGGTAACCCTGGAGATGGGGAGGGGAACAGTACTTAGAACAGGATTAATATGCAGGCCCCCAGGCAGACTGAGGATATAGACAGAGAACTGCTGGAGACTACAGAGAACATGGCAACAAAGGGTGAAGTGCTGCTGATGGGTGACTTCAACTTATCGGGTGTGGACTGGAGCATCCCGGCAGCAGCCTCAGCCAGGAGTATGGGATTTCTGCAATCCCTGCAAGGGGCAGGACTCGCACAGCTAGTGAGGGAACATACAAGGGAGAATGCAATTCTGGATCTTGTCCTAAGCACTGGGGACAGGATAAAGGAAGTCACAGTGGGGGAGAGCGTAGTGACTAGTGAGCATCAAGCTAGGGGTTCACCATAAGGACATCGCAGGAGACTAGCCACACAGGGACTAGAATCCTGGATTTCAGGAGGACAGACTTCGGTAAGATGGACAAATTCAGGAAGGCTATGCAGGGATATGATTACATAAGGGGAGTGGTGGAACAGTGGGATAAGATAAGTGAAGGCCTGCACTTAGTAGCAAACCATTGTGCCAGGCCCTGCAGCAAGAGCAAAACAAAGAGGAAACCACTGTGGTTCTCGAGGGGAGTAGCAGAGCTAGTAAGAGGAAAAAAGATGGCATTTCTGAGGTACAAGGCAACACAAAGCAAGGAGGACAGGCAAGAATACTTGGCAAAATGAAGGGAAGTGAACAGGGCAGTAAGGGGGGCAGCAGAGGCTGAAGCCGAGGGAAGGCTAGCTAAATCGGTGAAGGAAGGAAGGCATTCTTTAGGTATATTAGCGAGAGGAGGAAGACAGATGGGGGGATTGTGAGACTTAGGAAAGAGGGAGGCAGGGTAGTGGAGAAAGACATTGACAAGGTGACCATCCTCAATAAATGCTAGTCATAGAAGAAGACATTTGGGACGGTCCCCCATTAATGGAGAAGGACAAGCAGGGTGAAGTGGTGAACATTAGGCCTTTTTCAGTGGAATAAAAAGAGCACTAGAATGGCTTAGTGTGGATAAAGCTATGGGGCCCGAAGGGGTACACCCTAGGATCCTAAAGGAGTTCCAGGAGGAACTGGCTAAACCTCTGGCTAAGCTGTTCAGTGGATCACTGGAAACAGACGTGGTTCCGGAGGAGTGGAGGAGTGCACAAGTGGTATCCCTGCACAAGAGTGGTAGCAAGGAGGAGGCAGGAAACTGCCGCCCGGTCAGTTTGATCTCGATAGGTAAAATGATGGAGACCCTGCTTAAGAAAAGGCTGGTGGACTACCTAGAGACAAGGGGGCTTCTGGACCCAAGGCAACATGGATTCATGGCAGGGAGGTCATGCCAGACCAACCTGATTGATCTCCTCGAGTGGTTGACAAAGGAGATAGACCAGGGAAGAGCGGTAGATGTGGCCTAACTGGACTTCAGGAAGGCCTTCGACACAGTCCCACACAGGAGACTAATCCACAAGCTGGGAAATCCATGGGTGGGGACAGAGGTGGTAACGTGTGTTAGAAACTGGTTGAGTAACAGAACACAAAGAGTGGTGGTAAATGGGGTTAGCTCACAGGAGGGACAGGTAACAAGTGGTGTACCCCAGAGATCAGTGCAGGGATCAGTGCTCTTCAATGTCTTCATAAGCGATATTGCAGAGGGTCTAGAAGGGAGGGTTAGCCTGTTTGTAGACAATACAAAGCTATGTAGCAGGGTAGAGACAAAAGAAGGTGTTGAAAAAATGAGATCTGAAGAGGCTGGAAAACTGGTCCAAGGAATGGAAGTTGCAGTTTCAATGCAAAAAAGTGCAAGATTATGCACCTAGGGCGAGGGAATCCTAGGGTCGAGTATGAACTAAAAGGGGTAACACTGGAGGCCACCACAGAGGGAAGGGATCTAGGGGTAGTTCTAGAAGATGACCTCAAAGTGGCTAAACAGTGTGACAAAGCAGTCAGAAAGGCTAACAGAATACTAGGGTGCATAGGGCGGGGTATAACAAGTAGAAGGAGGGAAGTGGTGGTACCATTGTACAGCTCCCTAGTAAGGCCTCATCTGGAGTACTGTGTTCAGTTCTGGGGGCCCCATCTCCAAAAAGACATAGACAGGATGGAGACGGTACAGAGGAGGGCTACAAAAATGGTGTCCGGAATGCAGCATAAGTCGTATGAG
Source organism: Neoceratodus forsteri (assembly GCA_016271365.2). Lineage (NCBI taxonomy): Eukaryota > Metazoa > Chordata > Ceratodontiformes > Ceratodontidae > Neoceratodus > Neoceratodus forsteri. The sequence goes on along the minus strand of CM028133.1, from coordinate 1,130,501,813 downwards.
GAGAAACTCAGAGCTCTCAATGTGTATTCCCTGGAAGAAAGAAGAGAAAGGGGGGTCATGATAGAGACCTTCAAGTATCTAAAGGGGATCAGCAGGGTACCACAGGGAGCATCTTTCACATGAAGGGAAATAGCAGAACGGGGGGGGGGGCACAGCTTGAGACTAAAAGGGGGAAACTTAGGGGGAACTTGAGGAAATTTTACTTCACTGAAAGGGTGGTGGAGAGATGGAACAGTCTCCCCCAGGAAGTGGTTAGGGCGGCCACAATTCAGGGATTCAAGAATGCGTGGGAAAGGGACATGGGAATTATCAAGCTAGGGCAAAAGGAGGACGGGGGGAAACTTGTAGCATCTAGGGTAGCTTAAGCATTAGAAAGAGGGATAGGGCAGACTGGATGGGCCACAAGGTCCTTATCTGCTGGCAACATCTATGTAGGAATGTGATTACTCTAGTGGTGATTGCTATGGTGCTGGTCCTGGGTCCGGCTCTGTGTGAGGTGCTGATGACAGCGTCGTCCCGGAGGTCGTGACTGACTTTAGTGTTGTATGCATCATTGTAGAGGGTGATGGCTCCTGGCACGGTGTCAGAAAGGTTCTGGTTTCCTAGACGCCAGTGTGTGCCATGAGTGGAAAGTTGTGAATGTAGTTCCACTGCATAAGAGTAGGGCTTGGGACGAGCTGGAGAACTATAGACAGGTCAGCTTGACATTGACCATTGGCAAGCTGATGAAAACCATTCTTTCTTTCTTTTTAATTTTCTGTTCATCTTCTAGTCTCCCAGCTGCACTTTATCTGCCTCCTCTCCCCGAGCCCCATCACCCTGGCATCCCTGGGACTTAGTGACCCTTGCAGTGTCCCACTGTTTACCCCTGTGGCAAAGCCCCCTGTTTCTCCAAGCCCAGGAGTTTAGCTTGATTGCTGGTCTGGGACCCCAGTGAGCATGTGTGGGGCTTGCAAGGAGAGGCGGCTTCATCCGGCAAGCTGGGTTTTTTCCCCCTGGTTTTCTCAGTCCCTAACCCCTGGATACTCCGTGGAGGTGGCGGCTTGATGTGTGAACATCAGTGGATGTGCTGATGTCTTTCGCCAGGAATGTCCCTCTCTTGGAGCTGCTGCTCCTGACCTGCACCAACACCTGTGGTTATCTAAGTGCTGGTGTTGCAGAGGAGGAGAGCATCCGTTTGGGATGCTCAGTCCTCCTTCCCTCCCTCCAACCCCCCCAGCTGACGCCTGAGTGGCCCAGGTTCATTCTCAAACCCGGGTTGCCTGCATGGCAGCAGGTGAGGCATGGGTGCCTCAGCCTTCCTGGGCTGGCAATGGAGACCTTTCTTAAGGAAAGGTTGTTTGAGTTTCTTCAGGCAAATGGGCTCCGGAGCAACACACAGCACAGGTATGTTGCAGGGAGGTTATTTCAAAAGAATGCAATACATTTTTTCCACTGGGTTACAAAGGTGGTAGATCGGGGCCTGACATTTGACATAGTGTGCCTGCATTTCTGCAAGGCCTTTGACTCGATCCCTCATAAAAGATTGATCAGAAAGTTGAATGACCTTGGGGTGGGGCAACATGTCTAGGTGGGTGGTAAACTAGTTAGATGGGAGAACCTACAGAGTAGTGGTGATGGGGCTACTGAGAGATGAGGGAAGTTACCAGTGGGGGTATCACAGGGGTCTGTGCTTGGACCAGTGCTGTTTGACTTGTTCATGTGCACCAGGTCCTGGACACCAGTCTGTTTACAGAGCAGAGTCCTAAAGGAGCTAGCAAAACTGAAAGTAGGTAAGGCAGTGGGGCTGGACGGAATACTCCCCCAGAATAGTAAAGTAACTCAATAGGGAGCTGGCAGCACCTCTGACAGCTCTGTTCAGCAAATCAATAGAAAAGGGTGTAGTTCCAGAGGATTGGAAGAGGGCAGAAATGAAAAAATTATTCACCTTAGTAATGCTGTTTTTTCTAATGGAGTCTGTCTATATTATAGACATTAGCAGTTTGATCCAGCTCTAGAACTGCCCCGGAGTGAAATGGTTAAAACCATTCCAAAATAGAATTTTGGCACGAGAGCAGCTCTATCTGTGTCATTTTAAACTTGAACTGTCAGATCTTTACGAGCCAAACTCACTAAGGTCTGTGTGGAAGCTGTAACCTACACTAGCCAAATGGTTACCTAAATAATAACAACCATTGATGGTCCCAACACCCAAGACTCAAGTCAGGGGACCAGAAATACTAACACCATTCTAATAATATGAAAATGGAACATAAGTATAATAAAACACACACACGACATCATACACACACCCCCAAAGTCCCAAAGGGACAAAATGCTAACAGGACATAAGTAGTGCCCACACTAAGTTGCCCGCACCCCACCAAGTAGAGGTTCTGAGAGGGGCAGGTTGGGGGGGAGGTCTATAATATAGCAAGACTCCATTAGAAGAAACAACATTACTAAGGTGAGTAATTTTTTCTTCAAACAACATGAAGTCTTGCTATATTATAGACATTAGCAGAATACACAGCAGTACCTCCATGCAGGAGGGGCAGAACCTACTTAGGGAATAGGCTCTGAAGAACAGCTGTGCCAAACCAGCATCTTCTCCTGGCCTGGACATCCAGGGAGTAATGCTTGGTAAACGGTGTACCGCTTTTCCAAGTAGCAGCCTGGCAACTCTGCTAATAAAGGGATATTCTGGTAAGCAGCTAGAGACGAGCTGTACCCCTGGTAGAATGAGACCCTCAAACCGGGGGCTCTGCCCACTTTCTGGATAAAATTGATACAAGAGACAATCCACCTGGCTATTGATATCTTAGTGGCAGGTTTGCCTTTCCCAACTTCACCATAGGTAAGGAAAAGTTGAGGATTCAACTCAGACCTTTGGTACGCCTCTATATAATAACTAAGAGCTCTCTAACATCCAGGCTGTGCAATCTCCTCTCACCCAAGAGGAGTGATCAGTGAAAAATACTGGAAGGGAGATAGATTGATTAAGATGGAAATCTGAAACCACCTTAGGCAAGAACTTCCTATTAGTCCTAAGGACTACCTTATCCCTGTGGAAAGAAATAAAGTCAGTCTCCACTGACAAGGCTTGCAATTCACTTATGCGTCTGGCAGAAGTGATAGCCACTAGAAAAACAGTTTTCCAAGTTAGGTCCTTAAGCTCTGCAGAAGACAGAGGTTCAAAAGGGTTGCATTAACTGGGCAATGCAAACATTAAGGTCCCAAGCAGGCGGTTCTAAAGGGAGGATTAGTATGGAGTAATCCCTTAAAAAAACTTGGAAAACACGGAATGAGAGGAAAGAGGGGATGACTTTCCTGCTGACACAAAAGCAGACACAGCTGCCAAATGAACTCTCAGAGTAGCTAGTCTGAGACCCAAGGAATTAAGATGTACCATGTAATCTAACAAAATGGGCAATTCAGCAGATTCTGGGAATATTTTTCCAGCACACCAAATGGAAAACCTTTTCCATTTAGAACTATAAGTAACCCTAGTGGAAGGCTTTCTGAAGCCTTTAGGATCTCAAGAACACCCTGAGAGGTGTAAATCAGCAACTTTAACTCCTCAAGAGCCAGGCCTTGAGGTTGAGGGATTTGAGGTCCGATACAAACCCTTCCCTGGGCACAAGTCAACAGATTGTGATTCCTGGGGAGGCACAGGGGAAGATGGACTGTCAGAGACAGAAGGAGTGGGTACCAGGGCTGCCTGGCCCAAGCCGGGGCAATCAGAATCACCCTGCAAGGCTGAGATCTGATTTTGACTAGTACTTTGAATAGGAGAGGAGGGGGGCATAGAGGAACTTCCCCTCCCAGTCCAGAAGAAGGGCATCCAGGGGAACTGAGCCCAGCACTGGAGGCCAGCAACAGAACAGAGGAAGTTTGTGATTGTCTGGGGCTGCAAAAAGATCTATCTGAGGGATGCCCCACCTGGCAAAAACTATCCCCAGCACTTGAGGATCCAGGGACCATTCGTGATGGCCCTGGGAAATCCTGCTGAGGGCTTCCGCTAGGACATTGTCCTTCCCTGGAAGATGAACTGCTATGAGGGAAGTGTTCAGGGAATAGGCCAGAGACCACAACTTCATTGCCTCGGTACACAAGGCCGAAGACCGAGTGCCCCCCTGTTTGTTGATGTACCACATTGTTGTGGTGTTGTCTGTTCTGACTTGTATCACCTTGTCGTGGACAGATGCAGAAAAAGCTTGAAGAGCTAAAAAGACAGCTCTGAGTTCCAGCAAATTGATGTGGAGCAGAGATTCCTGGGGGACCAAACTCCTGAGTGGAAAGGTCACCCATGTGGGCTCCCAACCCAGAAGGAAGCATCTGTAGTGAGAGTCAAGTCGTGAGAAGGGAAATGAAGGGGACCCTGTTCTTAAATTGCTCTGATCCTGCCACCACTGGAGAGCTAGGATCAAGGTTCGAGTCACTGGGACCAACTTGGAAAGTGGGTCTCTTCTCTGAGACCAAAAGGTTCTCAAGTGAAACTGAATGTCTCTCATCTGAAATCTGGCTCCTGCACAACAGCTGTGGATGCAGCCATGCCCCAGGAGCTGCAGAAAGTGTCTTGCTGGTCGAGACCTGCAGAGTGAAGGAAGAGGCCAGAGCCACTAAATTCCTTACCCTTTCTGGGGAAGAAAGGCCCTGGCTAGCTTTTGTCCAATTCTGCCCTATAAAGGTGAGTACCTGGACTGGTTCCAGAACCGACTTTGGTAGGTTTAGCAGAAAACCCAGGGAGGTGAGAAGCTGCTGGGTGACCTGCAGGTGAGATTTTACCTGTTCTGGGACTGGCCTACAATGAGCCAGTCGTCTAGATAGGGAAAACAGCAATCCTCTGCCTCCTTAAGTGGGCCACTGCCACTGCTAGACACTTTGTGAATACCTTGGAGCAGAGGTAAGGCGAGGGCATTGCTCTGAACTGGTAATGACCTGAGGGCAGTTCGAATCTGAGGTACTTTCGATGGGATCTTCTGATTAGGACATGGAAATAGGCATCCTTGAGGTCCAGGGAGGCTAGCCAGTCCCTGGCCTTAGGGAAGGTAAAATCATTGCCAGAGTTACCATTTTGAACTTTGGTTTCAAAAGATGCTTGTTCAGATATCTGAGATCTAAAATGGGCCGCCATTCTCCTGTCTTTTTTGGGGTAGGAAGTATCTGAATACAGACCCCTGCCCTGATGCAGGGGAGGAACCTTCTACTGCTCTGAGAGCTAACAGGATGAGACCTCTGTTTCAGAGCGAGGGTCTCTGAAGCACTTGCAGGTAGAAAAAGTCTGCTTCTCAACTTGGGAAACTTTTTGAAGCTGAGAACCAGACCCTGGCTTACTACTTCCAGAACCCACTTGTCTGAGGTTAAAGAAGCCCAATTCTGACTGAGTAAACCAGCCTGCCCCCACTGGTACAGGAGAATCGCCCTGGGCACCCCATCAGGGTGCCTGTTTGCAGGAGCTTTAGGCTGGGGGTGGAGCAGGTCTGCCCACCCTCGCCTGCCCCTGCTCTGAAGAAGCCCCTCTGAGCATAGGCAGAGGAGGCCTGAGTCTGGTAGAAAGGCTCGTGAAAAGGCCTACCCCTACCCCTGGGGGATGCCTTTGAGGAGTGGCTTGGCACTCTTGTAAGTAGTCCTAATTCATCCATCTTCTTCATGTAATTCTCTGTCTGCTCTCCAAACAGAGAATTTCCCCACAGGAAAATCCATAGCCTTAGTCTGGGTATCCTGTGACAAACTAGTACACCTGAGCCAGGCCAACCTACGAAAAGCTACAGATGTGGCCATGACCCTAGAGGAAACATCATTAACATCCACAGCAGCATGAAACTGAACCTTAGAGGCTTCAATACCATCAGCAGCCACCTGTTCTAGTTCACTAGCCAGCTGGCCGTGGCCTGCTTGGCCAATTGCATAACAGTATCCCATCTAGATTTCTAATACCTAGCTACATAAGCCATATAATTTGCTTGCCTGAGTCCCAGAGAGGCTGCCATATACTGTTTTTTGCCATGGTATCAATCTTCCTGGAATCCTTGTCAGGAGGATGTGAAGCCAAGGAATATTAGCTTTATCACAGGCAGCAGCCTGAACTACTCCAACATGACTGCATTGCTGAGAAAGGAATTCTGTATCAGGGCCTGACAATGTATACCTTCTGTCCATCTTTTATCTACAGGAGGCACAGAATTAGGAGCTTTTAAAATTTTAATTGTTTGTTTCCTAAAAGACTTATGTAAAGGAATAGACAATCTCCTAGACTCTGGAATATCCATCATTTCTACAAAATCAGGCTCCTCTTGCTCATCCACAGCTCTCCTAAAGGAAGCTGGAGGGTTTCAGCAACTTTTTATAAAACATAAAATGAGATGGGGACTCAGACAGCATAGGGGAGATTCTAAAGGTCTGTCTGGGGAGATGTCAGGTTCAATGGTCACCTCAGACCTTCCCAGCCACATTCATACTGTTCATAATCCTCCTCCCTCCTCTGGTTCATAAAATTCCTCAATATCATAATCCTGAACCACTGGGACCGGACGAACCACCTTTTACCAGATAGTGGTGGTTCGGACGGACCCTGAGACAGTGACTGGACAATTTGTATGGCTTTGTTATCTCTGCAGCAGTTGGAGAAGGAATTTTGGACTCCAGACCTGCTGATTTTCTTGTTTTCTTTACTGGAATTGGTTCCTCAGAACCAGCTTTTCTTTTGCCAGAGGAAGTCTTGCCCTGGTCAGAGGGCATTCCTCTGGTTCGGGTTGGCACCGAACCGGCTGGCCATCCGGTCACGGACTTTTTGGCCTCTCGCCCTGAGCATGCCCAATCTTTTTCCAGGGTGGCTGCAGGAAATTTTACATATCTGGCAGTCTGACTGGAGGTGGTCAAACCCAGACAATAAACACATGTGTGTGGGTCAGCCTTGGCAAGACTTCCCCACAAACATCACAGTGTTGAAACAGTGGGCCGGTTTTCTTTTGGGTTTCTCAGACATAATGCCAGCCTAACCAAAAACTTGCCCTTTTAACGGCAGTGCCAGGTAAGATAATCTCATCGGGTTCCTAACCGTATCACTGGTATTGGAAAACGTAATAAATTGCTTTTTTTAGAACCGATAAGAACCGGGAACCGCACTCTAAAATAGTAACTTTTAGTTTTAAATGAGTTTTAAACCCACTGATCGGTTCAAAACCGAACCGATAACTACAAGTTCCACACAGACAAAACCTTCATTTACTTTCGGTTACCACAGATAGAGCTTGAACCAAACGGTTTTATGTTAAAATAAACTATTCTCGGTTAAATCCAACCGAAAACACTTTTAAACTGAGAAATGAACCGAGCAGAAGGAGAAATCTCCGGAGCGACTGTTCACTGAGGCGGAGTAAAGAATCTGACAGTTCAAGTTTAAAATGACACAGATAGAGCTGCTCTCGTGCCAAAATTCTATTTTGGAATGGTTTTAACCATTTCACTCCGGGGCAGTTCTAGAGCTGGATCAAACTGCTAATGTCTATAATATAGCAAGACTTCATGTTGTTTGAAAGTCCCTCTCCACAAAAATGGGTGCTGGGAGGAGGCTGGCCGCTACGACCAGTCAGCCTGACCTCGGTAGTGGGAAAACTGATGGAATCATTCCTGAAAGAACGAATTGTCACGTGTCTTGAGGACTGTGGAATACAGAATTCGAGGCAGCATGAGTTCACAGCGGGAAGGTCTTGTCAAACAAATCTGATAGATTTTTTTGACTGGGTGACCAGGCAAGTTGATCAGGGAAGGGTAGTGGATGTGGCCTTCCTGAATTTCAGCAAGGCCTTGAACACCGTCCCACATAGGAGTCTTGTAAACAAGTTGGATAGCCTGTCAGTGGTGATCAGGGTGGTAAAATGGGTTAGAAATTGGTTGAGCGGAAGGACACAGAGGCTGGTGGTAACTAGAGCTCAGTCTGAAGAGAGGGGGTGACCAGTGGGTGCCACAGGGATTGGTATTGTGACCAGTCCTCTTTAATGTCTTCGTAAGTGACATTGCAGAAGGTCTGGAAAGGAAGGTATGTCTCTTTGCAGATGACAGTAAGATCTGCACGGGGGGGGGGCGAAAAGGGACCTAAGAAAACTGGTGGAGTGGTCAAGAGTGTGGCAGCGGAGATTCAGTGTAAAGAAATGCAAGAGCATGCATTTGGGGCACAGAAATCCAGGGGAGGAGTACAGGATGGGAGTGGAGGTTCTGACAGCCACCAGACAAGAAAGGGACCTGGGGGTGATTGTATCAGACAACCTGAATGTGATCAGACAATGAGAGAAGGCTGTAGGGAAAGCCAATGGGATGCTGGGGTGCATAGGGAGAAGAATCACTGGCAGAGAAAAGGAGGTAGTGATGCCACTGTACAGATCACTGGTGAGACCTCATCTGGAATACTGTGTCTAGTTTTGGAGGCCACATCTCAGGAAAGATATAGACAAAATGGAGGCAGTACAGAGAAGGGCAACTAAAATGGGGCAGGGGTTGCATCAGAAGTCATTTGAAGAGAGACTGAAATACCTCAATATTTATTCACTGGAGTGGAGGGGGAGAAATGACAGAGTATCAATAAGGTGCGAGAGGGGTAGCATCTTTCAGAGAAGAGGTTCAAGAACAAGGGGACATGATATGAGACTAGAGGAGGTAGACTCCGGGGGGGGGACATGAGGAAGAATTTCTTAGCAGAAAGGGTGGTGGATACATGAAACAGCCTCCCGGCGGAGGTGGTGGGGGGATTCAAAAATGTATGGGAGGAACATAAAAGAAAACTAACAATAGGGAAGAAAAGGAATGCGGTTTAAGCACTGGGTAGGAAAAATTGGTAGGCTAGATAGGCTTGGCGGTCCTTATCTGCCGTCAGATTCTGTGCTTCAATGTTTCTGTGTTTCATTTATGACATTGAGGTGGCATTAAGAATAAATACAAAATCACATATACCCCCATAATGCAAAGCATCATGAGCTGTGTATGCAAATCACCACAAAATATTATGCTGGTTCAACTTCAAGCAGAAATGCATGGTGCTGAAAGGCCTCTCGCAGGCTGCAAAGGGTGCCAACAGAAGACACACACACGCGTTTTGTCCTACCAGGACTCATCAGTGTGCCTCGTTTGTACGACACCCCAGTGAAATGAACCAGCTACACTAAGTTGGTCTATCTGGGTTGGGTTGTGGCGAGCCCAATAAAAACAAGTGAAAATATCATTAAGAATAAAATACCAGCTCTGAGAGGTCTTCAGGTACATGAAGAGGGTAAATAGGGGAGGAACAGTCAGGGCGCTTTGAAGGAAGGAGGAAGGGGCCACTAGAGGGCATGGGTGGAAGCTGGAGGGGGGAAGATTCAGGGGAGAAAGGAGGAGGTGCTACTTCACTGAGAGGGTGGTGGAGCCATGGAATGCACTGCCTAGGGGGCTGGTGGAGGCAGAGACAGTGGAGGGGTTCAAGAGGGGGTGGGACAGGTACAGGGGAAGGGTTCTGGAAGCAAAATCCAATGCAGCAAGAATATCTGGAACTGGGAAGGGAGAAGCCAGAGAAGGCGAGGGGGACAGCAAAGTCAGCACCCAGGGTGGGGGCTGACCAAACGAGCAGACACGAAAGACCGTTAGGCCTATTCTGCTGGCATTTTAGTATGTTAGTATGAGAGAGTTGCTACCTAACATGGGGGAATTGACCCTAAATATGGCACTATTTTTCCTCTGTCCATCCCTGTTCAAAGAAAAATTGTACCAAACATAATTAGGCATATGGAGACCGGTGCCTAAGAAAGCAGTAACATAGAAACATAGATTTTGACGGCAGATAAGGACCGCTTGGCCCACCCAGTCTGCCCATTTCCCTACCGAATGGATAAGCTGCAGATCCTAGTTAACCAGCAGCCTACTTCTTCCTACCCCCACCCCCTAGAATTGCCTTATGACTGTGCCATGCATGCTTGAATTCCACCACTGTTTTTGACTCCACAACCTCCTCCGGAAGGCCATTCCATGCATCCACAACCCTCTCTGTGAAAAAATACTTCCTTAAATTACCTCTGAGCCGCCCCCTTCTATCTTCAAATTGTGCCCCCTTGTTCTTGTACACCTCTTTTTTTGAAAGATGCTAACCTCTTGGACTTTGTTGATTCCCTTGAGGTACTTGAAAGTTTCTATCATGTCCCCCCTCTCCCTCCTTTCCTCGAGGCTATACATATTCAGCTCCTTAAGTCTCTCTTCATATGTCTTCCGGTGCAGACCCTGCACCATTTTAGTTGCCCTCCTCTGGACAGCCTCCATGTCTTTGCGGAGATTGGGTCTCCAGAACTGCACGCAGTACTCCAGATGGAGTCTCACCAACTGTCTGTACAGAGGGATAATAACTTACTGTTTTCTACTGGTGATGCCTCTCCCTCTGCATCCCAGTATCCCCCCAGCCCTCTCACATTGCTTGCCCACCTTTAGGTCATCTGATATGACTACCCCAGGTCCCTTTCCATTTTTGTTGTTGTTAGTATCTCACCCCCTATTGTGTACTCTTTTCCTGGGTTTTTGTTTCCCAGGTGCATTACCTTGAACTTCTTAACATTGAATCTAAGCTGCCATACATTTGACCATTCCTCTAACCTTGCCAAGTCCCTTCTAATCCTTTCCACCCCACCTTGTGCATCAACTCTGTTGCAGATCTTTGTGTCATCTGCAAAGAGACATACTTTTCCTTCCAGTCCCTCTGCAATGTCGCTTATAAAGACATTGAAGAGGACCGGTCCTAATACTGAACCCTGCAGTACCCCACTAGTAACCCCCTTTCTTCAGAGTGGACTCCATTTACTATTACTCTCTGTGTCCTATTCTCCAGCCAATTCTTTACCCAGGCTGTCATCTTGGGACCCACTCCCAGGCTGGCTAACTTGTATATTAATCTTTTGTGTGGGACTGTGTCAAGTGCCTTGCTAAAGTCTAGGTAGGCCATGTCCACAGCCCCTCCCTGATCTACTACTTTGGTCACCCAGTCAAAGAAATCTATAGATTTGTCTGGCATGACCTTCCCACTGTGAATCCATGCTGCCTTGGGTCCTGAGCCCCTCTGGCCTCTAGATACTCAACAGTTATTTCCTTCAGAAGTGATTCCATCATTTTCTATCACTGAGGTTAAACTAACAGGTCTGTAGTTTTCTGCTTTTGCTTTGCTCCCACTTTTGTGAAGGGGAATCACATCTGCCCTTCTCCAGTCCTCTGGTACCACCCCATCCTCCCATGATTTGTTAAAGAGGGTAGTCAGTGGTGTCACTAGTTCTATCCGTAGTTCTTTTAGAATTCTGGGATGAATCCCATCAGGCCCCAGTAACTAGAAAACGGTTAACACCCAATAGCCCAACACAGCAAGAATGGGAGGATATAGTAACGTCTGTCTGTGACATGAAATGTGTAACAGTAGGCCTAAGCTATAATCCTCAGTTGATTCCCCATTTCAGTAACCAGTGGAATAGTTGGCTGGTGGCCCACGGGACAGATATGGGCCCCCTGAGAGTTGCTGTTAGACCATCCGGTTGCCAAGGGGAACAGAGGTTGCCTATTACAGATAAAAGGTATGCCCATCCAGGTTATAGTGTCTGGGAGAATTTCATGGGTGAGTTTGGAGATGCCCTTTACAATCTACATTCTGGGAATACCATAATAAGTTAAACTGAGCAATTATTTTTGAGAATTATTTGTTTCTGCTAAAGAGACATGACAAGGGATTTATTCAAATCAGGAAATAAGCACAAGACACTAGAATAAGGAGGTACATAATATCTGAGCAAGATACAGTGTATTTATTGATAATGGGAAGTACCTGATGGTCATTATTCTTTCTGGATGTCCAGTCGTAATCTGTAGTACTATGCACCTGTAAACAAAAAAAATTAAAAAAAGAATCGAAATACAAACAAAATTTGCCATTTTGTGGACAGCACCAAGCTCTGTGGGAGGGTGAACACAGAGGAAAGGATCAGAGACATGAGGAAAGAGCAGAAAGTGCAAAGGCATGCACTTGGGGAGAAAGAAGCCAAGGGTTTTGTCCAGGGTGGGGGTGGGGATAATATTCATTATGTCAGAAGAGGAAGGAGCTGGGGATTGCAAGTACTAGCACCTTAAAGCCCTCTATGCAGTATAGTAAGGCAGTGGTGAGGGCTAACAGGATGTTTTGTTGCATAACTAGTATGTTTACAAGCAGAAGAAAGGCTCTACCCTGTGATGTCAGATCTTTCTTTCCACAGGAAGGGACAGGTCTCCTCCTTCACAGCTCTGCAGCATTGAAGGAATTTTGAGTTGTCCAGGCGCTTTCTTTGTCCATCTTAGACTTTTCAAGTCAGTATTCCACTTAGTTGTTATGGAAGTCTTCTGCCTCTGCTTTGTGATCGATGGAGCGTAAGAAACCAGAGTATACTGTAAGTGTAGACAAAAAATGTTGGTCTCAGACCCTCACAACACATATTTGTACTGCCTGGGCGATCAACAAGACATTGAGCGATGCACTCTGTGCCTGGCCATGCTGCCCTCATCTGACAAAGTCCAAAAGGCTTTTTTGGTTGTTTTTCAGTTGAAAGACTGCAAAAACGTCCCGTCAACTGCTGGGTGGGCTGCACAGCTAGCAGTCATGGAAAAAGAAGAGTCAACTGCTGCGGTGAGTTCCTTGCTGTTTCAGTGCTGTTCCTGGCTGGGGCCAACATTGGGGGGGTCATTCTTTGACAACCTGTTGACTTCACAGAAATGTGTCTTGCCACTGCAGACCTTTGGGGGGACCCTTTCTCACTGCAGCAGGAAACACGCAAAGCAGCATCGCTGATGGGACTTGAAAGATCTTGCTCTTATAGCTCTCTAGACTGCTTGGCCCTCATCGAGCTTCCTACTGTTGAGAGGAAGGTTATGGGCTCCACAATAACCCTGTTGGGCCTGTCGGCCATGACTCCGGTTGAGCAGGGGGTCCAAGTCTTTCTGGAGCCTGGTGACCAGCTGTCAGAGGAGATTGATGAGGAGTCAGTTTCCAAGACCCTGGTTCTTCCATTCCTTAACTCAGCAGGACATGGCCTGATCAGTGTCCTCAGCTGGTTCGCCTCGGGAGCAACCTCCACCAGTGGTTGTGCCTCTGAAACCTCTAGAGCTTAAGTTGCTATGGTAGGTGGTTTACGAAAACCCCCTGGAGGACATCAGTTGACGTTGACCCTCAATTAGGGTCGAGGTGGCACTCACTCTGTCGATCCTGCTCAATGGGGACATGTCGCCATTGACACTCCTCGACCTCATTGGGCAAGGAGAGGCATCAACAAAACAATGCATCAGTGCTAGAAGGAGCTCCTCTGGCAACAGTGGGCCATTGTTAGGAGGAGTAAGGCTTTGCCCCCTGGACCTACTGTCTCTTATCCCATGCCGGTGATTCCCACGCTGGTCCACTCTTCTTAGCAGTCCCCTGCATCTGCTTCTCCACCCCTTTGTGTGGAGCCACCTCCACTGCAGCCCCTGTTTGGTGTCTTGATCAAGGAATCCCGTGCTGGGCCAGCTTGCCAGTCTTGCTTTCAGTGGGGATCACCCAATCTGAGGATACTAGGGTGGTCCATGATAGAAGGTTGAGGGTAGTTTTTGATGAGTCCTCAGTCTGTAGGGGATGAGTAGTCCATGGCCTTGACCAGGACTCACATATTCGACTGGGAATCTGTTGAGGGTTGATCACCAACCATGGGCTGATGTCTTTTTGGGACTTTGATCTGACTTATGTCTGAGTCCATCTCTGTACCCTTGGAGCCAGTCTAGAAGTGGGCCAAATACCCATTTACTGACAACTGGACAAGGACGATTCCCAAGGGTTGCCTTTCCGATGGCTGAGGCTACCTTTGGAGTGACTTTGGAGCTTTGGCAGCATCCAGCATCCTGCCCAGCACCCTCCACCTGTATGGTCTGCAAGCATGCAATTCCAACTGGCTCCCTTTCTGGATTCTCCAGCCACCCCTCTTCTGAGGGCTTGGTTTCTGACTCTGCCTTCTGTAAATCGGGCGGCCAAGGGGACTTGGGACAAGCCTCCAGACGAGGAGTCTAAGAAGATTGACCATGCAGCAAAAAAAAAAAAAGTGCACACTGTTACATCACTGGGTCTCCGCCAGGCCAGCTGTGCTATCATGATGGCTAACATTGGACACTCCCTGCTGGGACTGTAAGGGGACCTCCTTTCCCGCCTTCCTGCTGACACAGTTGCTGGTGAAGTTAGTCCGAGACAAGAGTCGATCGCTGACCAAACGCCAGCACCATACAGCTTGGGACAGGGCGACTCCTGTGCCCATGCCATGGCAGTTGCCATCACCATGCGTCGTAGGTCCTGGCTGAGGCTTTCCAACTTTCTGGTGGATACTCATATGTTGCCTTATATCCCCGTCTTGGGGGCCGATCTCTTCGGCCTTGGAGTCGAAGGGCATCTTACGCCAACTGAGAAGCCCATTGTTTCCTTTTATTCTGTGGCTTTGTCCCAGAATGGCCAAAAAAACTAAAAGGAAGTCCTTTCAGTATTAGCCCTTTCAGCCACAACAGTGTCAGCAGCAGCCCCAGTAGAGGCAGTTTCTGTGCTGGCATCCGAAGCTCAGATTTGATGGGCAGTGGCAAAAGGGGGGCAGAAATGGTTGTCTTCTGCAGCCCCAGTTTCCAAAGCTCCCTTTCAAGGCTGTGAAGTGATGGGTTGCGCGGTGTCATCCTTTTCTGTCCAGAACCTTTCCCAAATTCCGGTCGGAGGTTGATTGTGGCACTTTTTGCTACAGTGGTCCACCAATACCTTGGACATATGGGTTCTAGAAGTGGTGGGCAGAGAGTTGCCTCTGGATTTTGAGGCCCTTCTGCCATACCAAATCCATGCTTTTCGGGAATCCAGGGTGTCAGAAGGACACATCAGCAGTAAGAGCCGACATCGCTTGGCTCGTAGAGTGCGGGGTGATAGCCTGTATTCCGGACGCCCTGGCCACTCTGAGATATGCATCCGGGTACTTTCTGGTTCCATGGTGGATGGGAGGCTAGCACCTCATGCTGGATTTGCATGATCTGAACCAGTTCGTGTGGAAGCGCGTTCTGTATGGTCACTGTGAATCAGATATTTCTGTTTCAGGAGCAGGGCATGTCATTCTGCTCCCTGGATCTCCAGGATTCGCAATTTCTGCATCCCGATCTGTCCCTCCTGTTGCCAGATTGCCGGTACCTTTAGTTCCGTGTAGAGGGCATCCTGTACTAGTTCCATGTTATGCACTTCTGCATCTCATCTGCGCCCATGGTCTTTGAGTGGTGGCGGTCTTCCTGTACCAGTTCCAGGTCATGCACTTCAGCCTCTCATCCGTGCCAGTGTTCTTTGAGTGGTGGTGTTCTTCCAGCGGCACAAGGGTGTCACTGTGTATTCCCACTTGGATGACTTGCTGATAGCCGGGTCGTCCAAAGAAGCCATAGAGGGATCCAGAGATCTGGCTCTCCAGGGCTGTCGGGACTTGAGCCTTCTGGTCAAACCGTCCCAAGTCTGAGCTGGTCCACTCTGCCGATAAAGTTCATTGGGGCAGAAATGGACTCCCTGCAGGCCAAGGCCTGCCTACCTCCCTGTAGAACAGACATTGGATTTTACCTCTTTTGCCCGATGATTTCATGTTTGGTGCTTGCACCCTGCCAGGGACATCCTGTTGCTGCTGGGATACATCGCATTCTCTACCCGCTTGAGTTGTTAGCTTGCTGGCAGATGCACCACTTGCAGTGGGAGTTGGGCTGACAGTGGTTTCCAGCACCTACATCACTTGGATCAGTTGGTTGTAGTGACCCAGACGATGTGGGATGCCGTCCAGTGGTGGCTGGACCTGCAACATGTGGAGGAAGGAATCCTGTTTGTCCAGCCTGAACCATCTGTCACGCTCACGATGGATGTGTCTCTGATGGGGTGGGGAGCACACCTAGGAGATCACTGAGCCCATGGGTTCTGGTCACCCTGGGAGTCCTGTCACCACATCAGCCTGCTGGAACTTTGTGCAATGCTTTTGGCTGTGATAGGAGTTTGCTCCACTGATCCAGGGTCAGGTTGTGCAGGTCCAGATGGGCAACACCACGATCATGTTCTATCTGAACAGGCAGGGTGGGATGCATTCCCTTTCGTTGTGTTGGGAGGCTGTCTTCACCTGGACCCTTGTGCGCAGCCTGGCTGCAAGTCTCTTGGCGATGCATTTTGCAGGAGTGAGAGTCCTCCAGTGATCCATTTTGCAGGAGTGAACAATCAGCTGACACTCTCAGCAAGGTCATAGAAAGGTCACATGAGTTGTCCCCAAATCAGGAGGCGGTAACCCACGTGTTCCCGCAGCGGGCACTCCTTTGGTAGACCTTTTACCTCTTGGGAGAACAGAAAACAGAGACAGTTTTGTGCCTGAACCTCACAGCCTGGGACACTGTTGGTGGAGGACACCTTTGTGAGGCCTTAGTCTCCAGTCCTCTTGTACACCTTCTGTGTGGTTCACAGTGTCATGGTCAAGGCCTGGAAGGACAGGCAGGGATGACCTGATAGCCCCAGACTGGCCCAGGCAGTTCTGGTATCTGGATCTCCTCTGCCTCAGCAGGAGGTCTCAGTGAAGCTTACTACTTCGCCCAGACTTGCGGACAGTATAATAGGGGAAAGTCCTCCACCTGGCTCTTCAGCCCCTTTACCTCTTAGCCAGGTTCCTGAAAGGCTAGAGTTCCAGGCTTTGGGTGTTTCTGAAGACTTCTGCACATTTTGGAGGCATTAAGAAGGAGTCAGCTTCCTAAATGCTATGCATTTAAGTGGAAGTGGTTCTTGATCATGCGCTAGGGTAAAGAGCTTGATCCCCTTACCTGTCCCATGGCGAGCATCCACAACTACGTAATGGTCCCTCTCTGTTGGACTTCCAAGTGATGACCCTTAAGGTTCACCTGGCAGACATCTCAGCATACCGGGCTTGGGCTGGTATGCCTACACTGGTCAAGCAGAAGATGGTCATAGGCCTTTTCAAAGGCCTGGGTCACTTGTCCCCTCTGGTGTGCAAACCTTCGCCTCCATGGGACTTACTGTTGGTGTTGGCAGTGCTCGTGGACAAGCCTTTTCAGCAACTGCACAGGTGTGAGATGTACCTGTTGTGGAAGACTGCCTTCTTGATGGTCATCACGTCGGCCAGAAAGATTAGTGAGCTCCAGGCACTTTAAATGGAGTCTCCTTACCTGGTCTTCCGCAAGGACAAGGTCGCTATTCATCCCCACCTGAAGTTCCTCCTTAAGGTCATATTGGAGTTTCACCTTAACTGGGTTATTAACTTACCAGTATACTTTAAGCAACCTGACCTTGGAGGCAAGTTGCAGTCTCCATACCCTGGCCCTGTGGTGGGCACTTTCGTATTAGAAAGATTTCACAACTGGAGTTTGGAGGGATGCTTGTGAGCGGTTTGTAACATATGCTGAACCCGTACCTGGCAGATCGTCAGCAAATTGAATGATTGCTGGTGGACAAGATCTTTAATCCACCTCTATCAGCTGGCTGGTAGAGAGTCGCCCAAGGGGCTTAGGGCTCATTCCAACAGGCATATCGCTGCCTCAGTGACTGCTTCCAGGGACATCCCCATGGCAGAGATATGCAGTGCTGCAGCCTGGAATAAGGCACACTTAAGGACAGGAACAATATACTCTGCAGAGATGTAATAAACAACTAAAAATTACCCACTTTAAAACCAATAATCAAAAATTGTTCTGACACACAAAATCCCGGACGAGCCCTTAAGTCATGTAGTTACTACCTTCTCAGTTTGATTCTATGTTTCTATCAGGGTCTGCACCAGAAGCCATACGAAGGGAGACTAAAGGAGCTTAATATGTATACTCTCGAGGAAAGGAGGGAGAGGGGGAACATGATAGATACTTTCAAGTACCTCAAGGGAATCAACAAAGTCCCAAGAGGGTAGCATCTTTCAGAAAAAGAGGTGTGCAAAAACCAGGGGGCATAATTTGAAGATAGAGGGGGGACGGCTCAGGGGCATTGTATGGAAGTATTTTTTCACGGAGAGTGGTGGATGCATGGAACAGTCTTCCTGAGGAGGTCGTAGAGTCAAAAACTGGGGGAATTCAAGAATGCATGGATCAGACATAAAGCAATTCTAGTGGGGGGTTAGGAGGAAGCAGGCTATTAGTTAACTAGGATCTGCAGCTTATCCAATAGGTTGGGAAATGGGCAGACTGGGTGGGCCAAGCGGTCCTTATCTGCCGTCTGTCTGTTTCTACGATAGTGAATATATGGAATAACCTCCCTAATGCACTAATAAACAATAAAAATACTGACACCTTTAAAAAAGTACTGGATAATTGGATGGAAGGAGGCAAATTCAAAGGTTAATCTGATTAATGAGATGATATAAAATGAGTCGCAAAAATCCTGTAACCTCATTGGTCAAAACATTTACATGACCCTTGAGTAAGTAAATCCTGCGAGAGACAACTGTTAAAGATCACACTGATGAAATGTTTACTGTCTTTGAACATATATATATATTTTTTTTTATACTGGTTCATTTTATAATGCACCAGTACCAGGGAGGTCACCAGTGGGGTCCCACAGGGCTTGGTGTTGAGGACAGTGCTTTCAGTATCTTCATTGATGATATTGGAAATTACATTAAGGGCAACATTTTCCTATTTATGGGTGACACTTAAGATCTCTGAGAAGTTGAACACAGCCGAAGGGGTAGAGGACTTAAGGGAAGATCTGGAAAAGCTGGAGAGGTGGTCTGGGATTTGGCAACTTGGTTTCAGTGTGAGAGGTGCAGGTTAGGCACATTGGAGCCCAGAACTGAAGCACAGCCGGGGGCCAGGAACCTCGTCTGAGGAGGAGAAGGATATTGGTTTTGGGGGTCGTTAAGTGACCTAGTATCCCGCATAATGTAGGAAAGCAGCAGCAAAGGCAAATGTTGGGCTACATTGTCAGAGGGATCAATAGTAGGTGGAGAAGGTGATGCTGCCCTTGTACAGGCCATTGGCAAGGCCTCACCTGGAGTACTGCATGCATTACTGGTGCCCATACCTTAAAAAGGACATGATACTGCTGGAGGCAGTCCAGAGGAGGGCTACCAAGATGATCAGGGGCCAGCAGGGTAGGACGTACAAGGAGAGGTTGGAGGCCCCGAACATGTACGTCCTAGAGGAGAGGAGTGAGAGGGGACATAAATGAGACTTCCAAGTATCTGAAAGGACTAAATAGGGTGAACAAGGAGGGTCTCTGCAAGCACAGTGGGAATTGAAGCACAAGGGGACACGGTCTGAAGTTGGGGAGAGATTTAGAAGAGAGGCTGGGAGGTACTTCTTCATGGAGAGGGTGGTGGTGGGCTGCAGTGGCCTTCTTGAGGAGGTAGTTTCATTGTAAATGGTGGGCAGCTTCAGGAGGGGCTGGGATAGTGTTAAAGGGAAAAGAAGGGTCAAGGGATGGCGGATGGAAGGGAGGGACTGGTCAATGAAGGGGGGTCAGGGTCAGTAGCTGACACTGAGGACCCTGCAGTACAAGCAGACTTCCAGGTGTGTGTAGTAGTGGACTTAACTACTTCTTGTATGATTAAAGTCATTCAACTCTGCCTCATGACACACCACACAAGGCGTAGGTAAATCCTACAAGACACGCACCCTATTGCACATTATTTATTTATTTAAAAAAAAAATATTTATACCTCCTCGGCTGGGGGTGTACCTATGGTTCCCCTCATCCAGCACGGACTCCTCAGAGCCCCCATACCGATGTAGTCAGGCTCTGTTCCTTTCGCCCTGCCCTCCCCAGGCTGCTTCACAGCAGGTAGTTACCCCGCACATTTCGGAAGACCTGGGGGCCGGGCTCAGGGGGAGCTGACTTGAGTGCATCCGCTGCGGTGCCATAGGGGTCGGCCTTCACCTACGCATGCTGGAGGATTGTTTTTCCCCGTTATGGTCGTGCCCCCAACGGTGCAGGCGTGCAATGACATCAGGGACGCTTCCACGATCTACACGTCCGACATTGGCCTGCGCTGACCCACACTTGTGCCCTCCGAGCCTGCACCAGCTCCTGGCTTCCACTGGGAGCCAGTAGCTCAGCGGCTGTCCCTCCCACACTCACCAGAGAGAGCAGTCCATGGGACTGGGCCTCCCCGCTGACCCACTGACGCGAGGTCGCTATTGACGCGGGTTTGTTGACGTGGTAAGAGGTAAGACACCAGCGCCTCAGCCCTCTACACTACTGGGCCGGCCTTCCTGTTGTGCATTATTGCTTAAAAACCAGCGTGGACAAATCTGTCTTTCAAACAACATGAAGTCTTGCTATATTATAGACATTAGCAATTTGATCCAGCGCTAGAACTGCCCCGGAGTGAAATGGTTAAAACTATTCCAAAATAGAATTTTGGCACGAGAGCAGCTCTATCTGTGTCATTTCAAACTTGAACTGTCAGATTCTTTACTCCGCCTCAGTGAACAGTCGCTCCGGAGATTTCTCCTTCTGCTCGGTTCATTCTCAGTTTAAAAGTGTTTTCTCGGTTGGATTTAACGAGAATAGTTTTATTTAACCCAAAAACCGTTCGGTTCAAGCTCTATCTGTGGTAACCGTAAGTAAATGAAGGTTTTGTCTGTATGGAACTATGAGTTATCGGTTCGATTTGAACCGATCAGTGGAATTTAAAACTCATTTAAAAACTGTGTTACTATTTTAGAGGGTTCCCGGTTCTTATCGGTTCTAAAAAAAAAAAAAACGGATTTATTACGTTTTTTTCCAATACCCGTGACACGGTTAGGAACCGATAAGGGTGTCTTGCCTGGCACTGCCGTTAAAAGGGCAAGTTTTTGGTTAGGCTGGCATTATGTCTGAGAAACCCAAAAGAAAAACCGGGCCCACTGGGTTTCAACACTGTGATGTTTGTGGGGAAGTCTTTGCCAAGGCTGACCCACACACCACATGTGTTTATTGTCTGGGGTTTGACCACCTCCAGTCAGACTGCCAGATATGTAAGAATTTCCTGCAGCCACCCTGGAAAAAGATTGGGCAGGCTCAGGGCGAGGAAGCCAAAAAGTCCGCTGACCCGATGGCCAGCCTGGTTCGGTGCCAACCGAACCAGAGGGAGTGCCTCTGACCAGGGCCAGACTTCCTTGGCAAAAGAAAAGCTGGTTCTGAGGAACCAATTCCAGTAAAGAAAACAAGAAAATCAGCAGGTCTGGGTCCAAAATTCTTCTCCAACTGCTGCAGAGATAGCAAAAGCCATACAAATTGTCCAGTCACTGTCTCAGGGTCCGTCCGAACCACCACTGTCTGGTAAAGGTCGGTTCGTCGGTCCCAGTGGTTCAGGATTATGATATTGAGGAATTTTATGAACCAGAGGGGGGAGGAGGATTATGAACAGTATGAATGTGGCTGGGAAGGTCTGGGTGCCTATTGAACCGGACATCTCCCCAGACAGACCTTTAGAATCTCCCCTATGCTGTCTGAGTCCCATCTCATTTTATGTTTTATAAAAAGTTGCTGAACCCTCCAGCTTCCTTTAGAAGAGGCTGTGGATGAGCAAGAGGAGCCTGATTTTGTAGAAATGATGGATATTCCAGAGTCTAGGAGATTGTCTATTCCTTTACATAAGTCTTTTAGGAAACAAACAATTAAAATTTTAAAAGCCCTAATTCTGTGCCTCCTGTAGATACAAAGATGGACAGAAGGTATACATTATCAGCCCTGATACAGAATTCCTTTCTCAGCAATGCAGTCATGTTAGGTAGTTCAGGCTGCTGCCTGTGATAAAGCTAATATTCCCTTGGCTTCACATCCTCCTGACAAGGATTCCAGAAGATTGATGCCATGGCAAAAAACAGTATATGGCAGCCTCTCTGGGACTCAGGCAAGCAAATTATATAGGCTTATGTAGCTAGGTATCAGAACTCTAGATGGGATACTGTTATGCAATTGGCCAAGCAGGCCCATGGCCAGCTGGCTAGTGAACTAGAACAGGTGGCTGCTGATGGCATTGAAGCCTCTAAGGTTCAGTTTCATGCTGCTGTGGATGTTAATGATGTTTCCTCTAGGGTCATGGCCACATCTGCTTGTACAGTAGGTTGGCCTGGCTCAGGTGTACTAGTTTGTCCAGGATACCCAGACTAAGGCTATGGATTTTCCTGTGGTGGAAATTCTCTGTTTGGAGAGCAGACAGAGAATTACATGAAAGAAGATGGATGAATATGGGACTACTTACAAGGTGCCCAGGCTAAGGGCGGCAAGCCACTCCTCAAAGGCATGCCCCCAGGGGTAGGGTAGGCCTTTCACAGGCCTTTCTACCAGACTCAGGCCTCCTCTGCCTATGCTCAGAGGGGCTTCTTCAGAGGCAGGGGCAGACGAGGGGTGAGCAGACCTGCTCCCACCCCCCAGCCTAAAGCTCCTGCGAAACAGGCACCCTGATGGGGTGCCCAGGGCCGATTCTCCTGTACCAGTGGGGGGCAGGCTGGCTTACTTCAGTCAGAATTGGGCTTCTTTAACCTCAGACAAGTGGGTTCTGGAAGTAGTAAGCCAGGGTCTGGTTCTCAGCTTCAAAAAGTTTCCCAAGTTGAGAAGCAGACTTTTTCTACCTGCAAGTGCTTCAGAGACCCTCACTCTGGAAACAGAGGTCTCATCCCTGTTAGCTCTCAGAGCAGTAAAAGGTTCCTCCCCTGCATCAGGGCAGGGTCTATTCAGATACTTCCTTACCCCAAAAAGACAGGAGAATGGCGGCCCATTTAGATCTCAGATATCTGAACAAGCATCTTTGAAACCAAAGTTCAAATGGTAACTCTGGCAATGATTTTACCTTCCCTAAGGCCAGGGGACTGGCTAGCCTCCCTGGACCTCAAGGATGCCTATTTCCATGTCCTAATCAGAGATCCCATCAAAGTACCTCAGATTCGAACTGCCCTCAGGTCATTACCAGTTCAGAGCAATGCCCTTGCCTTACCTCTGCTCCAAGGGTATTCACAAAGTGTCTAGCAGTGGCAGTGGCCCACTTAAGGAGGCAGAGGATTGCTGTTTTTCCCTATCTAGACGACTGGCTCATTGTAGGCCAGTCCCCAGAACAGGTAAAATCTCACCTGCAGGTCACCCAGCAGCTTCTCACCTCCCTGAGTTTTCTGCTAAACCTACCAAAGTCTGTTCTGGAACCAGTCCAGGTACTCACCTTTATAGGGGCAGAATTGGACACAGAGCTAGCCAAAGCCTTTCTTCCCAAGAAGAGGTAAGGGATTTAGTGGCTCGGCCTCCTCCTTCACTCTGCAGGTGTCTCGACCAGCCAAGACACTTTCTGCAGCTCCTGGGGCACATGGCTGCATCCACAGCTGTTGTGCAGGGGCAGATTTCAGATGAAGACATTCAGTTTCACTTGAGAACCTTTTGGTCTCAGAGAAGAGACCCCTTTCCAAGTTGGTCCCAGTGACTCGAACCTTGATCCTAGCTCTCCAGTGGTGGCAGGATCAGAGCAATTTAAGAGCCGGGGTCCCTTCATTTCCCTTCTCACGACTTGACTCTCACTACAGATGCTTCCCTTCTGGGTTGAGGGAGCCCACATGGGCGACCTTTCCACCTCAGGAGTCTGGTCCCCGGAATCTCTGCTCCACATCAATTTGCTGGAACTCAGAGCTGTCTTTTTAGCTCTTCAAGCTTTTCTGCATCTGTCCACGACAAGGTGATACAAGTCAGAACAGACAACACCACAACAATGGGTACATCAACAAACGGGCACTCGGTCTTGACCCTGTGCACCGAGGCAATGAAGTTGTGGTCTCTGGCCTATTCCCTGAACACTTCCCTCATAGCAGTTCATCTTCCAGGGAAGGACAATGTCCTAGCGGATGCCCTCAGCAGGATTTCCCAGGGCCGTCACGAATGGTCCCTGGATCCTCAAGTGCTGGGGATAGTTTTGCCAGGTGGGGCATCCTCAGATAGATCTTTTGCAGCCCCAGACAATCACAGACTTCCTCTGTTCTGTTGCAGGCCTCCAGTGCTGGGCTCAGTTCCCTGGATGCCCTTCTTCTGGATTGGGAGGAAGTTCCTCTCCCCCCCTTTCCCTCTCCTGTTCAAAGTATTAGTCAAAATCAGATCTCAGCCTTGCAGGGTGATTCTGATTGCCGGATTAGGCCAGGCAGCCCTGGTACCACTCCTTCTATCTCTGACAGTCCATCTTCCCTGTGCCTCCCCAGGAATCACAATCTGTTGACTTGTGCCCAGGGAAGGTTTGGTATCGGACCTCAAATCCCTCAACCTCAAGGCCTGGCTCTTGAGGAGTTAAGTTGCTGATTTACACCTCTCTCAGGGTGTTCTTGAGATCCTAAAGGCTTCCAGAAAGCCTTCCACTAGAAGCTACTTATAGTTCTAAATGGAAAGGTTTTCCATTTGGTGTGCTGGAAAATATTTCCCAGAATCTGCTGAATTGCCCATTTTGTTAGATTACATGATCATCTTAATTCCTTGGGTCTCAGTCCAGCTACCTTGAGAGTTCATTTGGCAGCTCGTCTGCTTTGTGTCAGCAGGAAAGTCATCCCTCTTTCCTCTCATCCTGTGTTTTCCAAGTTTTTAGGGATTACTCCATACTAATCCTCTCTTTGGAACCGGCCTGCTTGGGACCTTAATGTTTGCATTGCCCAGTTAATGCAACCCCCTTTGAACCTCTGTCTTCTGCAGAGCTTAAGTTCCTAACTTGGAAAACTGTTTTTCTAGTGGCCATCACTTCTGCCAGCGCATAAGTGAATTGCAAGCCTTGTCAGTGGAGACTGACTTTATTTCTTTCCACAGGGATAAGGTAGTCCTTAGGACTAATAGGAAGTTTTGCCTAAGGTGGTTTCAGATTTCCATCTTAATCAATCTTTCTCCTTCCAGTATTTTCACTGATCCTCCTCTTTGGGTGAGAGGGGTTGCACAACCTGGATGTTAAGAGAGCTCTTAGTTATTATATAGAGCGTACCAAAGGTCACAGGTTCGAATCCTCCAACTTTTCCTTACCTATGGTGAAGTTGGGAAAGGCAAACCTGCCACTAAGAGATCAATAGCCAGGTGGATTGTCTCTTGTGCCAATTTGTTATCAGAAAGTGGGCAGAGCCCCCCCACGGTTTGAGGCTCATTCTACCGGGGTGCAGCCTGCTCTCTAGCTGCTGCCAGAGATATCCCTTTATTAGAGATTTGCCAGGCTGCCACTTGGAAAACGGCATGTCTTTACCAAGCATTACTCCCTG
This sequence comes from Neoceratodus forsteri, assembly GCA_016271365.2. Taxonomy (NCBI): domain Eukaryota; kingdom Metazoa; phylum Chordata; order Ceratodontiformes; family Ceratodontidae; genus Neoceratodus; species Neoceratodus forsteri. The sequence goes on along the minus strand of CM028133.1, from coordinate 1,130,476,625 downwards.
GATGTCCAGGCCAGGAGAGATGCTGGTTCAGCACAGCTTTCTTCAGAGCCTATTCCTAAGTGAGGTTCTGTCCCTCCTCCATGGAGGTACTGCTGTGTATTCTGCTAATGTCTATAATATAGCAAGACTTCATGTTGTTTGAAGAAAAATTACTCACCTTAGTAATGTTGTTTCTTCTAATGGAGTCTTGCTATATTATAGACCTCCCCAACCTGCCCCTCTCAGAACCTCTACTTGGTGGGGTCGCGGCAACTTAGTGTGGGCCCTACTTGTGCCCTGTTAGCATTTTGTCCCTTTGGGACTTTGGGGTGTGTATGTAGTGTGCGTGTGTGTGTTTATATATATATGTTCCATTTTCTTATTATTAGAATGGTGTTAGTATTTCTGGTCCCTGACTTGAGTCTTGGGTGTTGGGACCATCAATGGTTGTTATTATTTAGGTAGCCATTTGGCTAGTGTAGTTACAGCTTCCACACAGACCTTAGTGAGTTTGGCTCATAAAGATCTGACAGTTCAAGTTTGAAATGACACAGATAGAGCTGCTCTCGTGCCAAAATTCTATTTTGGAATGGTTTTAACCATTTCACTCCGGGGCAGTTCTAGAGCTGGATCAAACTGCTAATGTCTATAATATAGCAAGACTCCATTAGAAGAAACAACATTACTATGGTGAGCATTTTTTTCTTCTTTCTCATACACCCGAGTATTACCTTTCATGTCCCATTACAGCATCAACTTCATGAGTAGTCAGGATGATGCTTTTGCATCCCCTAGGCCTCCAGTCTCTGGTTGCCAAATAGGGATGCATGCCTTGCCCCCTCCTTCCGGAGGACTGCTTGAAGTCTGCCAGAATGTGGATAGTAAACAGCATCCATGTTAGAAATATAGGTTACTCACTTAACCGTACTTCTACTAGTGGTATACAGTTCACATCCTTACAACCCAGCCAGCCACCCCTGGTAAGTAGCACCCGAATCGTTGCTTCCAGTGTGCAAAGATCTGACGTCACGGGGAAGAGCCAAAGGATATACCACCTGGGTGGTGGAGGGGCTTAGCATGAAGACTTCAGCGACTCCCCCTGTCTCTAGAAAGAGTGCCAAAATGTGGATGTTAACTGTATACCACTAGCAGAAATATGGTTACAAGTAAGTAACCTGTTTTTACGTTGCCTCTGATCCAGGGTTCAGCCGCACCTGGAACCCCTACCACATAAAGGACATAGAGGCTCTCTTATGAGCGAAGGCTGGAGAAGTTGAATATGTACCCATTAGAGGAGAAACAAACACACAAAACAGCACTCACCAAAGCGAAATAATGTTTCCAGAATATTTAATGAAAAGCCATACATGGCAAGTCATCTCCCTGGTGCTTGAGGGCACACCTGCCCATCAGGTGCAGTGAAGACGGTGTAGAGCCACTTACCAACACCAAGCTGAGACTGCTGGTCTATAGTTTTCATTAAATATTTCTAAAGCATTGTTTCGTTGTGGTATGCGCTTTTGTTTGTGTTTGTACTTTTGACACAGTCCCACACAAAAGATTAATATACAGGTTAGCCAGCCTTGGAGTGGGTTCCCGAGTGGTAGCCTGGATAAAAAATTGGCTGGACAACAGGACGCAAAGGGTAATAGTAAACGGAGTCCACAGTGAAGAAGGAGGGTTACTAATGGGGTACTGCAGGGTTTAGTACTGGGACCGGTCCTCTTTAATGTCGTTATAAGTGACATTGCAGAGGAACTGGAAAGAAAAGTATGTCTCTTTGCAGATGACACAAAGATCTGCAACAGGATTGATACACAAGGTGGGGTGGAAAGGAGGAAAAGGGACTTGACAAGGTTAGAGGAATGGTCAAATGTATGGCAGCTCAGATTCAGTGAAAAGAAGTGCAAAGTAATGCACGTGGGAAACAAAAACCCACTAACAACAACAAAAATGGAAAGGGACCTGGGGGTAGTTATATCAGGTGACCTAAAGGTGGGCAAGCAATGTGAGAAGGCAGTAAGGAGGGCTGGGGGGATACTGGGTTGCATAGGGAGAGGCATCAATAGTAGAAAACAGGAAGTTGTTATCCCACTGTACAGACAGTTGGTGAGACCCCATCTGGAGCACTCTGTGCAGTTCTGGAGAACCCTTCTCTGCAAAGACATAGACAGAGTGGAGGCTGTCCAGAGGAGGGCAACCATAATGGTGCAGGGTCTGCACCAGAAGACATACGAAGAGAGACTGAAGGAGCTTAATATGTATACCCTTAAGGAAGGGGGACATGATAGAAACTTTCAAGTACCTCAAGGGAATCAACAAAGTCTAAGAGGGGTAGCATCTTTAAGAAAAAAAGATGTGCAAGAACGCGGGGGCACAGTTTGAAGATAGAGGGGGGACGGCTCAGAGGTAATGTGAGGAAGTATTTTTTCACAGAGAGGGTTGTGGATGCATGGAACAGCCTTCCTGAGGAGGTCGTGGAGTCAGGAACAGCGGGGGAGTTCAAGAATGCATGGGACAGACGTAAGGCAATTCTAGTGGGGGGGGGGGAGTGTAGGAGGAGGAGGAAGTAGATGTCCAGCTTATCCATCAGGTAGGGAAAGGGGCAGACTAGGTGGTCCAAGCAGTTCTCATCTGCCGTCAAATTCTGTAATCTTCCTGTACTAAGTCTCCATCACTCATTCACACTAGTGGGATAGCGCCGGAGGTGCTAGGAGAAAGCGAGAGCCAAAAATTTTCAGAAGGGCCGGCGCCCAGGTAGACTCGCACGCACGCGGGCACCGCGAGACTGACTGCGCCTGTATAGACTATCTCGGCGTCGACCCTCCAACCGCCTCAGTTCCTTTTCTCCCGCCGTCGAGTGCGCTTGGATGTCGACGTCGCTCGTCTGCCGGAGTCAAAGTTTTCGTCTATACGACAGCAGCTTTTAGTGTTTAATTTAAAAGTTTTAATTTAACTATTTAGTAGTAATTTTTTATTTTACGAATAAGAAGATTATGAAGAAATTCTTTCCTGCCATCCACGGAGTCGTCCTTAGACGGTAGCGGTGACGGTAGGAAGACTTCGTTTGAAAGTTGTTATGGCAGAGGGGCTGTGCCCGGTCCGCCACCCTTAAGTAACGGAGTGGGGGGTCTGACTATGGACAGTCCTGTGCTCGGCGGGGAGGACAGTCCACTGAAGCACGAATCTGGCGGTGCCGGGGATCCGGCTCCGCTTAGCCTCGAGCTCTTCTTCTTCATTTGGGGAAGAAGAATCGGTGCCGCTCGAGGTTGCCCGTTGGTATGTCTGCACGAAGATTGTTCGTTGGTAGGGCCGATAGGCCTGAACCGACTTTCGTGGGTTCCCCCTTGGCCCCGCTCCTAACGGCTGCTTTTCTCGACTCGACTCCATCTCTGTCCTCGCTTGGAGTTCCGGTGAGCAGTTCCACCTTTGGGCCGCTCCTGTGGAGCAGGGAGTTTGACTTCCTTTTTCCTGGTTGTGTTCTTTGTTTCTGGGCCTCGGAGCCGTTGGACCGGAGCCGGGTCAATTGGATCTGAATGAGCGCGGTGCCCTCTTGGTGCCTTCACCATCTTGTCAGCCCCTCGTGCCTACCCCCCTCTTCCTTTCCATGCAGGGGCCGGCACGGGCACCACCTTTCTCTTCTTTTCCATGGTGTTTTTCCTGGCGTTGTGCCCAACACCTTGGTGGCGCCACAGGTCTGGTGCCGTGCCCCTGGTTTGGCATGGGTGCCATAGGCGGCACCGCTGGTGTTTGGGTCGGCGCCGGGACTCGGCGCTGTGGCTCGGTGCCATGCTTGGCGCTGTACTGGATGCAGTCGGCGCCGTGGCTCGGTGCTGTGGTCGGCACCGTGCTCTGTGCTGCAGTCGGCGCCGTGGCTTGCTCGGTGCCATGCTTGGCTCTGTGTTTCGGCGCCGTGCTCTGTGCTGCAGTCGGCGCCGTGCTCGGTGCCGTGGGTTGGCTCTGTGGCTCACGCTGTGCTCGGCGCCATGGGTGCTTCTTTGTCGGCGCCGCTAGCGGTGCTGTGGGTGTCTCACGGTGACACTGATTCCCGCGGGCACTCGGTGCTGCGGGTGGTGCCGGGCACCCGTGGGTGGTGGCGTGGGCAGCGCTGTGCACCTGCGGGTGCCGTGAGGCTGCGGGCACCCACGGGTGGCGCCGTGGGCGGCTGTGAGTGCCTTGGTGGTGCCGTGCACCCACGGGTGCCTTGGCGGCGCCAGGCACCAGCGGATGGTGCCTGGCACCAGCCCGGGTACTGCGGGCGACGCCAGGCACCCATGAGATGGTGCCTGGCACCCGCTGGTGCTGCGGGCGACACCTGGCACCCGCTGCTGCCATGGTGCCATGGGCGTGGGGGGATGCCCTTGCGTGCTATTGCTGCCGTTGGTACCGAGGATACCTGCGGGTTCTGCCGTGGGTGCCCTCTGGTGTCTCTCAGGTTGGCATGGTTTCTGCTTGGTGCCTTCCTGTGCCAGGAGTGATGCTAGTGCCACGGGGGTGCCAGTTGGTGCTGTCTGACAGAACTAGGGAAAGATCTATGTTTGCGGACCTCTCTTCCGCAGGACTTGTATTGGGATGTTCCATGGAATGAATTCCTATTCTGCGGATTATTTCCACACATTTTAGTGGGTGGCGGTCTGCATCGGATCTCCTCATCCAGCGATTTTCCGCTGATCGGACTCTTTTGTTCTATTTCTGTCAACGGAATCTCTCATTCCGCTCAGCACTTTCTCAGCCCCCTACATGGTGCCAAGCTCCTCGACACCCTTCCTGGTGGTGGAGTCTCTAGTGGCTCTAACCGAGACCTCTTTTGGGGTCCTTCTGTGGTAGAACGGCATCTGGATGAGTCTTTCCCTGTCCTTCTGGTCAGTGATACAGCGGATGACTCATTTTATATACTGAACGCCCTATCTATCATCAGAGTCTGTGATGCAAGCTCTTTTAGTAGTTCCTCATTTATGGGGTCCACCATAGTGTTCAGACTGGATCTGTGGACTATATACCTCTGCGTCTAGACTTTTTCAGTGGTCAAGACAATTACACTCTTTGGAACATTTTAATTCTATGGTCGGGAGCTGCACAGATTGTCCCGCTCCTTTGATAGGGGTATACAGCCCATTTTTTGATGCTGCCTCTCTGGTGGCTGCTTCGACACAGGTAGTTAACATCTGTCTAGCTATTATTAGTCCAGTCAGGGGTTCAGTTATGGATCTTCAGGCTCCTCCTGCTCCTCAGAGGGATGACATCCTTGTAATTTCTGTATCAGGCAATACTTGCCAAATAGCAGCCAACAACCTTGTCAGGCTCGGACTAATGATGTTTTTAAAAAAAGGGGGGTCAGAATTATCACAGCACAGGGCCTAGTTGGAATTTCCTGATACCACGCTTGGATCTGATCAGGTTCCGCCTCAACCCTCTAAACCTCAGTAAAGGGTACCTGTTTTCTTCTACCCCTAGGGGGCAGTCCGATCCAGCGGTGGTATAGCTCACCTCTTTTCTCTAAGAGAATTTCGCTTATTCCGAGATATTTCCAAAACCTAGGCATCTAACCAGTCTGTTAGTCCCCTTTTTGTTTTTTAATCAGGCTTTCTTCTCCTGATCAGAGCCTTGCAGCAACAGAAGTGACTCTTCAGCAAGTCGGAACTTAGATTCCTACTTCCATGTTTGCTCCAGCTTAACAGATGACATGCTTCTTTCTTGACCCTTGGTCAAGTAGGTTCTTTCTAAGGTAACCATGAAATATTCACATACAGTCATACTACCCTGAACCTGTACACTTTACCTCCAGCTCTTGCAGCTCCTGAGGTCTTTTACATTAGATTAGTGCATGTCTTTGACACTATTAATTTTGGTCCTAGATCAAATTGTGAGGCCAGGTTCTTGCCGCTCTCCTAGAATAGTTGTGGCTGCCTGGCAGACTTTAATTTTTTGCCCATTGTAGTTGTCGGCAAGGTGACGAGTTACAACTCAAGCGTTTATCTTGTAGACACTATGTTATAGATGCTCTTACAAGACAGCTCTTTTTATTAACAGGACAGTCCTTGGCTGTCCTTTCCGAGTGAACCCTATCTCCTACCACCCTACTCAGGGTTGTTGGTTTTAGCTTGGTACTCTTCCACTAGTGTGAATGAGTGATGAAGACTTAGTCCAGGAAGATATGGAAATTACGTACTTACCGTAATTATTGATCATCTTGGACAGTCTCCATCACTCATTCACACGCCCACCCACCATCCCCTGGGTTCACTCGTTTTTCTTTCCTGGTCTTCATGGCCTATGGTTCGGACTGTGAAGACATTGTTCTTTGACCTTTCTTACAAAGGCCATCTGGGCCCTCTCAGGCCCAGACACTCAGAATAAGTTATTCTCATTAGTTACGCTGCACCTCCTTGGTCGAAAAGGTACTGAGGCGGTTGGAGGGTCGACGCCGAGATAGCCTATACAGGCGCGAGTCAGTCTCGCGTGCGTGGTCCTACCTCGGCGCCGGCCCTTCTGAAAATTTTTGGCTTCCGCTTGGTCCTAGCGCCTCCGGCGCTATCCCACTAGTGTGAATGAGTGATGGAGACTGTCCAAGAAGATCAATAATTACGGTAAGTACGTAATTTCCATTTTCTGTGTTTCATTTTATTCACAGCTGCACACCTTGAGTATCCGGCGTCAGTGAAGCGTGTGGACTTGTGGTTTGTGCCATTAGAGGAGAGAAGGGAGATGGGGGACATGAGACATTTAAGTACCTCATGGGCATCAACAAGGAAGACTCCCAAGATCAGCAAAAACAAAAGCCTGAAGGGAAAGTACCACAAACTGGCCAGGGGCAGGTTCCCAAAGGAGGCCAGGAGGCACTCCTTCCCAGTGAGTGGTGGAACAGCCTTCCAGAAGAGGTGTTCATCAAGAAACCTATGGATAGGACAAGCCCAGTGGACACGGAGGGCTGAGATTCTGGCGCCTCACCTACTGCCACACTGGTGACTTGGGTTCAGGGATGGACCAGCATCGCTGTTGGGGGGGGGGGGCTTGAGCATCCCCCAGGGGATGTAGGTCGATGATCTCTGGTGCAGTACTGTTACCTGGGTGACCACAATTGGTAGTGCAAGAAGAACCACCAGGGAGGGAGAACACCTCATGACTGAGATGCACACATTTGCGGCCCATTCAGTCTATGCCTGCCAAGCGTCTGAGGAGAGAAAAATGATGGAAAAGGCTGAGGCTGTGCTGGATAATGCTGCATTCCTTTGCAGTCCCGGCACCATCTACTGGCTGCCCACTGTCACATCCCTTACCTAGCCTTCTTCCGGAATTGGGGTCCCCAGGAGGCCCCGCCATTGGGGGTGGGGGATCTGTGGGATACAGTAAGACAGCGGAAGGTAAGCCCCAAAGACGACGGATGACAAGGCGGGGGAATAGTCAGACAGATGGGGCCAGCTTTGGGGGGATAAATTCATGGGAAAATTCTAATTTAGAATACATGGCTCTGCAATGGGCAGACTTGATAGGTTGGAAGGCCTTCATCTGCTGTCAAAGTTCCTATGCTCTTATGATCTGAGTAAATACCAGAGTTCGCTATTCTGTCTGACTTGTTTGATAAAATCCAGTTGATGCACGTACATTTTTTTTAGATTTAGCATTGTATCGAGTGACTGTACAAGTTACCTGAAGTTGTGTTCCGTTGCCTAATTAGTAACCTTGGCATTGGTAAGATTGAGCCAGTCGGTTTTGAAGTCTTCAGGACACAAAATCTCTGCAGAGAGAGGATGCTGCAGTAAGATATCAGGAATGATGAGTTGTGAGTGTCTGAGAAGGTTGGGTGGTGGATAGATGGCTGATGTACAGATCTTTATTACCTAGTGTGACTTTGATACCTAAGAATGTGGTAACTTAAAGAGCTAATGGAACCAAAACAGACAGGAAAGTGGTACAAATTATAAGAAGCAATCAGTTGTAACTTTTTAGTTTTGAAGTATTTTTATTTTTCTGTTTGCTCATTAGAACGTTTTCTATGTGATGATATTGTGCTGGATGTGTGGAACAGCTCTCATCCTGGCAGATGACCTGTCTAGCTGTTTTCCCCTCACTACATCATCAGCATTGTGATCTCACTGACAGTGACGTCACAGGTGACTGACCTGGCAACTACTGGGTGGCTCTTTCTAAGCAGCAGTGATGTCACAGTCAGTGAGGTCACAATGCTGATGATGTAATGGGGGAACAGAGCTAGATATGCCAGTTGCCAGGCACAGTGCTGTTCCACACAGCATACCTACTAACATCAGGTAAAACAATCTTCTAAATAACCAGAGGGAAAAGAAAAAAGTACCTGGGATATAAAAGATAATGGTTGACTGTTTTTAATAACTAATATTAGTTTTAGGCAGTAGACAAGCTCTTCAAAACTTTCAGGGATCAATCCATAAGAGAACCTGTTTGTGGCCTTAGTGCTGGAAGCTCTAGGAATCTATACGAGTCAGACGTTTGATGCTGGCATACGCTATGCACATATGCACAGCATCAGGCCTGGCACTGGGTACGCTGATGATATAAACAGTGGTGCCAACCCACATCGCCTCAGTTTTCTTTTTCCTCGTCGAGAGTGCTGCCTCATTGGTAGACTAATAGAGCTTAGGGTTTTGCTAGCGTAGGCCTCTAGAATTCTAATTATTGATTTTGCTTTCCACAATATGTTTTTTATTTGGTTTACGTGTTTCATTTTCTCATCTTGTCTGTTTTAGATCTTCAGGTTCCTCTCGGCTCTACTTCATTCGACCAGTCCATTCGTGGACTATTATGCAAGACAGGGCTCCTGTTGTGGCTAGTTGCTTTGGCAGTGAGTCTGTTTTGGACAGCTGCTCCTCTCTGGTTCAGTGTTCTGGTACTTGACAGCTTCGCTCCTGAAAGGATAGGCAGTTCCGGAGTTGTAACATTTAGTCCAAGCCCTGCTTATGCTCTGCGTCTGACTCCTGGTGCCGCCAGTACCTTGTCCTCTTAGCTGGGCGTGTAGGCTTTTGTCTTGATGGTCTTCTTACCCTTCTCCTTGTGTCTGGTGGCTTCTGTGGGATTGGGAGGGATCCGTTGCCAGCACCTTACAGCAAGGCAATGCTGGCACCTCAGTCTCTGGCATCCTTTGCCCCCTGGGTTCTTTCCATTTCACATTGTTTTTCCTTTTGTACTTTTTCTTTCCACTGCTTGGCAAAAAGACGCTGGTGGTTGGACTGGTGCAGAAGGCCTGGTGCCATGCACATGTGCATAGTGCATGCAGTCTCCCAAAGTTCTGACTCCTGTGGGGGACCTATTGCCTCAGGCCTTAAAACCAAAGAGTGGTGCTCTGCGGAGAAGATATTCTTGAAGATCTATAGTTACCCTAAGTGACTTTCCCTTACAGAGAATAAGCACAGTAAACGTGTGTGTGTGTGTGTTTAGTTTTCTTGTTACAGAGAGTAAGCACTGAACCCTGACAGGTGGTGTGTACTGTAGTCACCTTCTTGCAGAGAGTAAGCATTGTATCTTGATGTAGGTGTAGATAGATAGACAGATACTTTACTTCTGAAGTGCCCAATTCCAAAGACTCTGGGTGCTGTACAGTATAAATCAATGCCATTTTTAAAATCATACAAAATACATATATAAAATTTGACTAGGAGTAAACAGTTGATCTACCTATCCCACTTAAAACAGACATAAGTTTGTTTTGTCAGCTGTATTTCTGGTACCCACTGACCAGGGCCTCTGTCAGAGGTGCCTTCTCAGCATGACTCCTCTACTCATGCCTGAAGCCCTCTCCTGTCCAGCCCCCTCCCCACCTGGACATTCTGGCCCACCTCTCCTACTTGGTGGCCTTTCCTGTGATTAGAGCGTCCATCCGTTTTTTTTTTTTTGTGGGGGGAGGGTCGGCCATGTTGTCAGGGAGATGGCCCGGCACTGTGGATGTGAGGGCCAGCCACTGGAGCTCTCGTCGCCTCCCTGGTGTGCGGGGGATTGTTTCCTCTGAAACTCGGACATTCAGTGATGTCAAAGCGACGTCTGCCACAGTTCCGCCCCATACTCTTGTGAGCGTCGCTTAATTACCTACGCTGCCCCCGACTGACTGGGCTGCCCAAGAGCGGTGCTATTCTCTGATCCCTCCCCAGGAAGGGAGAGCAATCCACTGGATGCTCAATCCGTTCCCTCCCCTGCTGACCCCCTATGGTCCAGGTTCATTGCCAAACCCGGGTTGCTGGCATGGGCGAGGTTTGGCATTTAGTGCCTTAATCCTCAGTGCCACCGGGCTGGCCAACATAAGTTGATCAGTGAAAGCTTGTTGGAATATATATGTCTTCAGACCCTTTTTAAAGGTTTCTACTGAGGGAGCCCCCTTCAAATAACCAGGCAGAGAGTTCCGCAGGGTAAACGCGGCCACCGAGAATGCCCTGTCCCCGGAATTCCGCAGCATAATTCTGGGAACTCAAAGTAGGCCACCCCTGGCCGAACGGAGTACCCGCAGCGGTTGGTAGGGGATAAGGAGATCTTGCAGATAGGTCCCATTTTGTGCAGGGCCTTATAGGTCAAGAGCCCTATCTTGAAGACAATCCTTCACCTGACTGGCAGCCAGTGCAGTTCACAGAGGGCCTGGATATTATGATCACACCTTTTCACACCCGTCAACAATCTTGCTGCTGCATTCTGCACCAGCCACAGCCTGCAGAGGTTGACTCCAGGTAACCCTAGGTACAGAGCATTACAGTAGTCCAACCTGGAAGTGACGAAAGCTTGTACCAGCGTGGTCAGGTCCTCAGGCGGGATCAGGGCTCGGATTCGCGCAATATTCCTAAGATGGTAAAATTCACTTCTGACCACGGCCGACACCTGAACATCAAGTGTCAGGCCGTCATGTAAGATCACAGTCAAATCCTTCACCTGTCTTGATGGGGCAAGGGGCACCCCAGCACTAGGTCGGGGGTAATTCCTCATCTGCCCAGACGACCCGGATCCGCCACCAGTACCTCAGTCTTGGCTGGGTTAAGCTTAAGCCAGTTTTGAGTCATCCACATCTGGATTTCCTCAAGGCAGCTATTAAATACAGAGGCTGCCACCTGGGTATTGGGCACACAGGACAAGTACAGCTGGGTATCATATGCATTGCAGTGAAAACCCAGCCTGTACTGCCTGAGAATGTCTCCCAACGGCAACATACACACCATGAACAACAAGGGCGACAAGACTGAACCCTGCGGAACCCCACAGCACAGAGGCTTCAGGTTAGATGAGACTAATCCCATTGTCACCTTCTGCAGTCTTGTCAGGTATGACCTATACCAGTTGATGACATTACCGGACAAGCCACACCAGAACCGCAGGTGGTCAAGCAGCACCTCATGGTCCACGGTGTCAGACGCCGCAGAAAGGTCCAGAAGTACCAAGATGGTATGGTCTCTCCTGTCCCTCATCATCAGGAGATCATTTAGCACCCTCATCAGGGCAGTCTCCGTACTATGCCCCGCATGGAACCCAGACTGCGCGTGGTCCAAGTGATCGGGGGGGGGGGGTCTGTATACCCAGCTCTAGACTGTGTTCAGGGCACCACCCTACCCCACGCATAGTTAAACTAGGGTTTGGGATAGAGGAACTGTGTGCCAGCGCAGCTGGACAGATTTACACTTTAGGGGGTTTTAGTATTGTGATGTGCGGCATATGCATGGGGGACCTCTCATTTGCATGGGCGCAGCACAGTAATATGCACAGTGGTGCAGTCAGTGTGCGGGGCACATCGTTAGCCTTTGAATATAAGAAGGCCCTGATGGCCCGCACAAGTCCCAAGATCTGAGGTGCATCCAGGGATGCACCACGGATCTCGTCTGAATATGTGGCCCTGAGCCCTGACATGTTTAGTAACCTTGTTAGAGAGTAAGCACTGATCCCTGACACCTGTTTAGAAACCTTGTTACAGAGAGTAAGGTCTAATCTTGGACACTTGTTTTGTTTAGTAACCTTGTCACAGACTAAGCACTGATCCCTGACATGTTCAGTAACCTTGTTAGAGAGTAAGCATAGAATCCTGACTTAAGTAACCTTGTTACAGAGAGTAAGCACCGATCCCTGACATGTTTAGTAACCTTGCTAAGGTGAGCAAACAATGAATCCTGATTTGTGTTTAGTAACCTTGTTACCGAGTAAACACTGATACCCGACATGTTCTGTAATCTTGTCATAGAGAGTAAGCACATAATCCTGACTTGAAAGAGTGAACACTGATCCCTGACACATTTAGTAACCTTGTAACAGAGAGTGAGCACTGATCCCTGACACGTTTAGTAACCTTTTAAGAGAGTGAGCACTGATCCCTGACACGTTCAGTAACCTTGTAACAGAGAGTGAGCACTGATCCCTAACACGTTCAGTAACCTTGTAACAGAGTGAGCACTGATCCCTGACATGTTCAGTAACCTTGTAAAAGAGAGTGAGCATTGATCCCTGACATGTTTAATAACCTTGTCACAGAGACAGCACTGCTTCCTGACATGTTAAGTAACCTTGTAACAGTGAGCACTGATCCCTGACCCGTTAAGTAATACTGTAACCGAGTGAGCACTGCTCTCTGACATATTTAGTAACCTTGTAACAGACTGAGCACTGACTCCCCGACACGTTTAGTAATCTTGTAACAGAATGAGCACTGATTCCTGACATGTTTAGTAACCTTGTCGCAGAGTGAACAGTAAGCCCTGATATGTTCGGTAACCTTGGTAGCAGAGTGAGTACTGATCCCTGACTTGTTTAGTAACTTTGTCACAGAGAGTGAGCACTGCTCCCTGACATGTTTACAGGGGTAGAATTTAAGGGAATAAAGGGGTATTCTTGGTGGAATACCAGATTCAGAATTTTGGTGCTCCATGGTATTCTGCCTATAAATTTGGTATTTCACCCAATTTCCATAGATTTTTATATTTTTAAAGCTAGAATATTTGTAATACACTGAATCCCTTTATGTTGTCTTTTATTTCTATATTCTCAGTCTTTTTTTATTTTGTCAGTTATTTAAAGGGGAACTGTCATCTACAGGATTTCTTTGTCTGAAAGCCCATAGAAAGCTAATTTGAATGAGCCATTGTGTTTATTTGCTAGTCTTTGCTGTCCAGAGTTATTCGTATGTAAATCAGCCTGTAATTAAGGTATGGGGCAGCCAGCTGTTTTAGGCTCCTGACAGGAAAGGATGTCACTGAGGGTCTTGGCTCTCCTTTGATTGTAGGTTAAGTAGGAAATCATTGGTTTTATTAAGTAGGTTTTAAGGTGTTATTACAACACTTTCTACATTTATAACAGTTGCTTTGTATGTGCACTGGAACTAGTGTGTTATCACCTTTTACATTCCAAACTTAGTAAAAATAATCCATCTTCAGGATTGCTTTAACGTCTAGGCTATCCTGCCAGCTGATCTTAAAAAAACTACACATCTCAAGGCTGGCTCTGTTTTGCCAACAGGTATTGGGGCCCTACATCGGGTATCTAACCCTGGCTGTGTTCATGTCATTGCTGATTTCTGGTGCTGCCACTGCACCAACTTCTGTCTTTTTTCCATTCCCTCTCTTACAAACTTTTCTCTTACAATTTTGGGTGTGAACTCAGGTCTTCAAGATGCAAATGTGGCTCCGTACCTACTGGCCTGGCATTATGCGGCCAGCATTGAAATGTCTAGTTTTTGATTATTAGCTGGCAGTACAGCCTTGAGAACTGTTATCAAGTTTCGTTCATGTAGTGGAATGGGTTTCGATTCCAACATGCTCTATTTGTATGTTGTGTGAGCAGAGCAAGTCACAACCTCCCTGTGCTCCCAGAATACACCCAGGGACAAGCTGTAGCTCAGTGTGCCTTTCCTGGACAAAGACAGTAAAAACAATCTCAGCATGTGTTATGATTCTGAAAATATTATGCTCTTTCTATCCAGATTTGACATGAAAAGAAAAAAAAGTCATAATTACTTGTTTATTAACTGCAAAAACACATAGATGGACAAATTGTTAAAACATGCATAACATGAAATGCAGTATTAAAATAGTATTTTCCTGCTTTTGATGAAGTTAAGAGTATAACAATTTCTTACTGAAGTACCCTGGATGGAATGGGATTTTCTACCATAACAATTCCAGACTTCTACTGGATTATTTTTACTAACAGTTTGAAATGTAAAGGTGCTAACTCACTAATTTCAATGCACATACAAAACTATTATAAATGTAGAAAGTGTTGTAATTTCAACACTTTCTGCATTTATAATTGTTTTGCATGTGCCTTGAAACAAGTGAGTTATCACCTTTACATTTCAACCTGTTAGTAAAAATAAACCAGTAGAAGTCTGGCATTTTTTTTTTCATTCTTTGGTGACCGGGTAAGGCCCACTAGGCACAGGTGCCTGTTTTCAGGGGTGACCCGGGAGCACTGGGAAGCAACTTGCTCAGAGTCGCACAGTATGCAAGTGGAGGTTGTGGGAATCACACCCAGGTCTGTCTGCTGGATGTACCAAGCTTATTCACAGCTCATTACTGTAACCTCTAGGCTATACTGCCAGCCGCAGATTGGCATGTAGTTTCCCTGTAGGCAGGCTGAACATCTTGCCCAACATGGCTCCGTTAATGAGCACCGGTACTGGCACTCAAGCTTTGCCTAACACTGTTAAGGCAAGTAAGATTTTAAATATTTGTAAGTATCTATTTTTTTTTTTTATCCTGCCTTGAAAATGAAAAAAATCAATCTGGTTGATCCTGCCACTTTTACCCTTCGAGCGTGTCTTACACTCTGCAGCTATGCCGATGGCCCGTGACTTTCCAGAATGCCATTTCCACTGTAATGTAAAAGAGAAAGAAAAAACAAAACAAAAGCAAAAAAGGAGAACCAATCAGTGTACATAAGTGTGTGTGTGTCTATCTCTGACAGAAGTGCTGCACTAACTGAACTGTGCTGAAAGGAAAAAAAAACTATCACCATTAATTAAATAAAATAGTGTGTGTAAAAAACAGAATTTTACACGCACCCTCTGTGAATACTCTGTGTGTGTGTGTGTGTGTGTGTGTGTGTGTGTGTGTGTAAAATTTGATTATACACACCCACCATATATTCTATATTTTAATAATGCATTTCAGGTTATACATGTTTTGACAATGTTGTCCATCTATGCGTCTCTGCAAGAAAAAAAACAAGCAATTGTGTCCTATTTTTTTTCTTTTCATGTCAGATCTGAATAGAAAGAACATATTTTCAGGCTCATAACACATGATCAGATTGTTTTTACTGTCTTTGTCCAGGAAAGGCACATTATACAGATTGTTCCCATGTGTGTTTTGGGGGCTTAGGGAGGTTGTGACTTGATCTGGTCACACAGTATACAAGTAGAGCATGTTGGAATCAAAACCCATTCTGCTGGATGAACGAAACATGTTTACAGCTTTCAAGTCTGTACTACCAGCTAATAATCAAAAACTAGACATTTCAAGGCTGGCCCCATGATGCCAGTAGGTACGGAGCCACATTTGCATCTTCAAGACCTGAGTTTACACTCAAAATTATAAGAGAAAAGGCTGTTAGAGGGGTAATGGAAAAAGACAGAAGTTGGTGCTGTGGCAGCCCGAGAAATCTGTACTGACATGAACACAGGGTTAGATATCCTGATATGGGGTCCCAGTACCCGTTGGCAACACAAAGCCAGCCTTGAGATGTGTAGATTTTGTTGATCGGCTGGCAGTATAGCCTAGAGGTTAAAGCAATCCTGAAGATGGATTATTTTTACTAACAGTTTGAAATGTAAAGGTGAGAACTCACTAGTTTCAGTGCACATGCAAAAATTATTATACAATAAATGTAGAAAGTGTTGTAATAACACCTTAAAACCCAGTTAATAAAACCAATGATTTCCTATTTAACCTACAGTCAAAGGAGAGGCAAGACCCTCAGTGACATCCTTTCCTGTCAGGAGCCTAAAACAGATGGCTGCCCCAACCCTTAATTACAGGCTGATTTACATACGAATAACTCTGGACGGCAAAGACTAGCAAATAAACACAATGGCTCACTCAAATTAGCTTTCTATGGGCTTTCAGACATAAAGAAATCCTGTAGATGACAGTTCCCCTTTAATAATTAAGGGGGGACTTACTGGGTCACAGGCCAGGGTGCTACTAGCATTGCACCAATAGAATTCCCTTTAAATTGGGGGTAGTGATTATTTCAGCAGAGTTTTACTGCTTTGTAAAATGGGTCAGTGCACCAGTAATTCATACACCTACTAGGTCATAATGTCGCACGCTTAATAGCATACAACATTATGGCTTACCCGGTACGGTGCTGCACCAGTGAGCGAATGGCACAATACCGCGTATACTGCTGTACGCGGTATTGCACCATTCACACTCTCCCAGGCAGAGGATAAGACCTCTGCTGGGAGTGGGTTCCGCTGACCAGCTGCTGTGGTTCAACGGACTGAGCCACAGCGTTAGGGAACCCAGGCAGTGCTGGTGGGACCGGGTTTGATTCCCGTCCCAGGTACTTTCATTTTTCAACTCGTCGCTCCCGACTTGAAACCCCGGGTTGAGAATCTATAGTGGGAGGGAGCCCTCCACAGAAAAAGAGTTATGCCGCATGGCAAGAATCGATCTGTATTGGCAGCGCAATCTTGCCATGGGGCATAATGTTGTGCGACATTATGACCCCGTGCCATTCATACACACAATCTTTACTGGAGGTGGGGCAGCCATTCTGCCCATAATGAGTCAGAGAAAGCTGTCCTCTGGTTAGATCCTTTCCACCACGTGTAACTCAGGTGGCAACCATGGCCTAGTGGCCAGCAGGGATCCAGGTATCAAGTACTAGTTGCAACCCCCACCCAAATCAGCCCTTCAGACAAATAGCAAAACCCCCGGTCTGGCACTGCAGCAGCTGAGGAGTGACCTGGGTGCTGACAAGGACGCTCAGCATCCCCACCAACATCAGCAGGACCATGGACGACCAACCGCAAACGGAGGGACTGAACCGAAATTCTCAGGATCAGCGCACAGGGGTCTTGAAACGACCAGCAAGCCATGGTGTCCGAGGACAACAGTGAGTGAGGCAGACTGAAGGCGCTATCTATAGCAGCCATGAGAGAGTCATCTGGCACAGTGGATGGAGCAGGAATGAGCGGGGCAATCCTTTCCACCTCCAAGTACTGCTGCTGACTGGAGTAGACGGTCCGTCGTGCCATGCATGCGCAAATTCCCCTCTCAGCCACGAGGCTCACTGCGCCATTTCTTTTCTGCAGTGCTCTTCTGGTGTTTCATTTTTGTGGACCATGTTGGCCTAAAAACATTTGCAAGTTGCTGCAGAAATCAAGTAATCACCGTCCTTTGCCTAACCTCCCGTGATGGACCCCCCTCTCTCTCTCTCTCTCTCAACCGCAGCTACCTCCTATTACAGGCACACAAACGTTAGCTTTAACCACACACATGCTTCCACTGACTCGGCACTACATTTTCAATGCTGTTTTGCCTAACCTCCACTGACTGACCTCTTTCTCTCTCTGTCAGATGCAGCTACCGTCCCGTTACAGGCTCACAAAGCCTAGCTCCACACCCATGCTTCTACCGACTTGACTCTACATTTCCATTTATAGCTGCTGGCAGGCACAGGTTTAACGGCCAATTCTAGGGACATGGATATGTTGTTCATCCACACTGTCTGGCAGGTTCCTTGCTGCCTTAAATCTTGCCGGAAGGTCTTCAAGCTGGCTCCTCCCACCCACCCGGGTGGTAAAACTCTTGGCTCCACCCCGTGACGCCAGATCTTCCTTACCACTTGGAAGCTCAGGTTCCCTCCTTAACGCTCTGCGTGTAGACTGGATCCAGGTCGCTCCTGTAAAAAAGCTATCAGCTTAGTGTGCTATACCTGGTTAAACAACTAAAAATAAATAAAAAAAAATAAAATTCTTCGGTTCGCCCAAAACTTATTTTAAAATTTTCAAGACTTTGGTCAACTTTCTCCCTCGTGGCTGCGATGGACAAATCGACTCCCGGATTTCGGCGGTGCCCTTGTGGGCAGAAGATGTCCAGGACGGACCCGCACTCCACGTGCATCTGCTGCCTCAGCCTAGAACATGACCCGCAGGCCTGCAAGTTATGCCGTTCGTTTTTGGCCAACGTCCTGGAAGACCGCGCTGCCCGGTTACAGCTTGGGCGCCCCGAGAAGCACTACCTGACGGTTAAGTCGAAGGAGGCCCGTTGGGCGGTTACCGAGGTGGCTGGCTCGGCTGAGCAACTCAAGCAGATGATCGCCCTCGAGGAGGAGGCGGCTCAGGCTGCATCATCCTCTTCCTTGGTCGCGGCATTTATCCCGCTCTCTCTCTGGGCACCTCGTATTCAGCTTCTTTCAAGGAGCTTTGCCAATCCCTTTCCACGAAGGGAGAGGGGCCATCGGGACATTCCTCTCGGTCCAAAAAGGACTCCTCAAAGGGTAAGTCCCATCGTCGGCGTTCGTGGGAGTGGGAGAGGTCCCCTTCCCTGGACAGTCGACATTCGACTTTGATCGAGGTTGCGGCTAAGGCCGCTGGCTTCACGGCATCCCCGTCAGGCCAGCTGGCCGAGACACCCGTCGACGCCATCGAGATTTTTCTCGACCCGTCGGATGGACTGTCGACTGGTGAAGCCGACAGCCCTTCTTCACCAGTTCCCCCAGTGGAGACTGAGGACTTGCTTGCGCCTCCAGTGCCGCAGTCCCCGGTTAAGGTTTCCGAGCCGAGGGAAGAGCGGGTGTCCCCCGGCCCTTCCCAGACCCGTCCTCAGAAATGCCGAGGATCTCGGTCTCGGACATCGTCTCGGTCCAGCTGTTCCGCCGACATTGGTGGTCTCGGTCTCAGCACCGAGGTAAGCGGCGCCGCCGCTTGTCCTCGTCTTCCTCCTCGGAAGAGGAGAGGCTTTGGCGCAAGTTGCGTCGACGCTACGAGGACCTTATGTGGCAGCAGTTACTTCTGTCCGGGAACAAGCCGACGCTGTCGCCTTCCCCGCCATCAAGTGGCTGTCACCAGAGCGGCCGAAACAACCTCTCGCTGTGGCGAGGGTGCCCCAAGCCTGGGCTGGTTGTTCGGCCAAAGCCAGCTGCCCACCGATTGTGGTGGAACCTCCGCCTCCACAACTGAAATCGGGGGCGCCGACCAAGGACTCTCGGTCGGGTCAGGGCCTGCCCCACAGGTTGTCGGTCACCCTCACTCCCGACCGTCCTCGGCAGGTGGAGGGTGGCTCAGGCCCCAGGCAGCATTTCGCGGGCTCCTCGGAGTCCGACAACTGCTCCCTGTTCTCCAGACCCATTGACCTGGAGTCCTCCGGGGGCCATTCGATGGACGAAAGCCCATCATCCTTCATGGGTTTGCTTCGGCTCATCTCGGAGTCCACCGGGATACAGCTTGAGCCCGTATCCAAGCGGGCCAAGTATCCCCTGACGGAGATACTGGACCGAAGGGATTCACCCGTGGAGGCCTTTCCAGTGGCTGAAGCCATTGTTGGCCCAGCCTTGGAGCTCTGGCAGCGACCTGCTTCCTGTCCTGCGCCTTCGGCCAGGATGGCCAAGAAGTATGCCGTCCCTACTGGCTCTTTGCCCGGTTTTTCAGAACACCCCTCTGCCGAGGGGTTGGTCACCGACAGCATTTTCCGGCGTTCCGAGAACGCTAGGTATGTGGACAAGCCCCCCAACAAGGAGTCCAAAAAGCTGGACTATGCTGGGCGCAAGGTGTACGCTGCGTCCTCTCTTGGCCTCCGCCAGGCCAGCTCGGCCGTTCTGATGGCACACTTCTCCAACGCCCTCATGGGCTCCCTGAATGAGGTGATCCCTCATCTCCCGGCCGACTTACAGACCACGGTCCAGCAGGTACAGGATCAGGGTAGGGCAGTGGCTAAGCAGCAGCTCCAAACGGCTCTGGACATCGGAGACTCCTGTGCCAGATCGGTTGCAGCCGAGGTGGCCATGCGCCGCAGAGCATGGTTGAGGATATCCACCTTCACGGCGGATACCCAGCACAAACTGGCGGATGTCCCCCTTCTTGGGGACCGACCTCTTCGGCCCTGGAGTGGAAGGTCACCTCCAGCGGATCGAAAAGTTCAATGCCACTCTGGACTCTGTCACCTCCGCCCAGAAGGACAAAGGCCGCCGACAACAGCAGCACAAGTCCTTTCATCCTTCTGCGCCTGCGGCACGTCCGGCCCACCAGCACCAGGGCCAGCAGGCTCGCGCTTGGCATCCCAAACCCAAGCCGTGGCGTCCTCCAACAGGAAGCAGGGAGGTAAAGCCGGGGAGGTCCCTCGGCCGTCCTTCCTCTAAGCCTGCCCAGTGACGGGTTGAGGGTGTCGCCTCCAGCTCTCATTACTCCCCTGGGTTCCCCTGTGGGGACAGCTCCACTACTTCCTGTCCGGCTTGGTCCGTGATCACCACGGACCGTTGGGTTTAGAGGTGGTAGGAAAGGGCCTGCCCCTGGAGTTCGAGCAGGCCGCCCTTCCAGCCACGTCGCCCCTCGGGAGACTCACAGTCCGCAACCTTTTGTCGGCTTCGCCCGAGCCGAACTGCCCTGCTCCTCGAAAGAGGTGATCAGGAAGGAGGTGGATCCTCCTCCAGACCCGGGGTTTGTGTCCAGGTACTTCCTGGTACCAAAACGGACGGGGGGCTGGCGCCCCATTCTCGACCTGCACGAACTGAACAAGTTCCTAAGGTCTCAGACCTTCAGGATGGTCACTCTGGCTCAGATAATCCCATCCTTGGAACGAGGCGTGTGGTTCTGTTCTCTGGACCTTCAGGGCGCGTTCTTTCACGTCCCAATCCGTCCGTCCCACCAGAGATTCCTCCGCTTCAGAGGGGAGGGATCCCTTACAGTTCCGGCCATGCCCTTGGCCTTTCCCTAGCTCCCAGGGTCTTCGCCAAATGCATGGCAGTGGTGACAGCATTCCCTGCGGCGCCAAGGGTCCGGTGTACCTACCTGGACGACTGGCTGATTGCAGCCCCTCCAGAGCTGGAGGGTGGAGCGGTTCAGAGATCTGGCCCTCCAGGTTTGCTCTCAGGTTGGCCTCCTCATCAACGAGACCAAGTCGGAACTTGTGCCAAAGCAGGTGATGCAATTCATCGGGGCAGAGCTCGACTATCTACGAGCCAGAGCACGGCTCCCGGCGGACAGGGCCGAGGTTCTTTCCTCCTTTGCCCAGTCATTTCAGGTTGGGCAATCACTCCCTGCCCCGGACTTCCTGCGCCTCCTGGGCCTCATGGCGGCCTGCACCAGCGTGGTCCGTTGGGCCCGCTGGTACATGCGTCCCCTTCAATGGGGGCTGGCCAGCCAATGGTCACAGCACTTTGATCCGCTGGATCAGCTAGTGACAGTGACCCAGGGGATGTGGAACGCTGTCCAGTGGTGGACCGTTCCAGCACATCTGCAGGAGGGCATCCCGTTTGTCCGCCCCGAGCCGACGGTCTCGCTATCGACCGATGCCTCTCTGATGGGTTGGGGTGCCCATCTGGGGGAGCACAGAGCGCACGGCCTCTGGTCCCCTTGGGAGTCCCGATGCCATATCAACCTGCTGGCGCTTCGAGCAGTTCGTTTAGCCCTCACCGCCTTCCCTTCGTTTCTACGTGGTCAAGTGGTTCAGGTCCAGACGGACAATACCACGACCATGTACTACCTAAACCGCCAGGGCGGGATGCGCTCCATGCCTCTGTGCAGGGAAGCTCTCCACACTTGGTCACTCGTGCGCTGCCTGGAGGTGGATCTCCTAGCCATTCATGT
Source organism: Neoceratodus forsteri (assembly GCA_016271365.2). Classification (NCBI taxonomy): domain Eukaryota; kingdom Metazoa; phylum Chordata; order Ceratodontiformes; family Ceratodontidae; genus Neoceratodus; species Neoceratodus forsteri. Next base: position 1,130,454,904 of record CM028133.1, on the reverse strand, counting down.
GGCAGGAGCCTCCAACACCCTGGCTGATGCCCTAAGCCGGATAGGGGCCGAGTCTCACGAGTGGTCTCTCCTGCCGGAGGTAGTACACGATCTCTTCTCCCACTGGGGCATGCCTCAGGCGGACCTGTTTGCCTCCAGGGAGAATGCGAAGCTGAGACTGTTTCCTGCCTTCCCCCCTCAGCAGGGCTCGCTGCAGGGGATGCCTTCTCGAGGCCGTGGACCCTGGGCCTCTTCTACGCCTTTCCCCCATTTCCCTTGATCCACAAGGTGCTTCTCAAGGCGAGGGAGGACAAGGCGCAGGTGATTCTGGTAGCCCCAGACTGGCCCCTCCAGTTCTGGTATCCAGATCTCATCAGTCTCAGCTCCAGGCTCCCGAGGTGGCTTCCAGCCCGCCCAGACCTGATCTCAGTCAATCAGGGGAAGGTATTCCATCCGGACCTTCAATCCCTGCACCTGACGGCCTGGTTCCTGAGCGGCTAGAGTTCCAGGCCTTGGGTCTTTCCGACGAGGTCCTCAACGTCGTTGAGGCGGTACCTGTAAGGAGTCGACCAGAAAATGCTACGCCTTCAAATGGAAGTGATTCTCCATTTGGTGTCAGGGCAAGGGCCTGGACCCTTCCTCCTGTTCCTTGGCAAGCATCCTGGACTACCTGTGGTCCCTTTCTCAGCAAGGGCTTCGGTCGATGACCCTTAAGTTGCACCTGGCAGCCATCTCTGCTTACCGGGCATGGGCTGGGAAGCAGTCGGTGGCGCAGGAGAAGGTGGTCGGGTGCTTTTTCAAAGGCCTTGATCACATATCCCCTCTGGTGCGAGAACCTCCACCGCCGTGGGATCTACTGCTGGTATTGGCTAAGCTCATGGGCAAGCCATTTGAACCGATGCACAGGTGTGACATCTCTCTCCTGTCGTGGAAGACCGCCTTCTTGGTGGCTATCATGTCAGCCAGAAGTATGGGAGAGCTCCAGGCGCTTTCCATCGAGTCTCCTTATCTGGTCTTCCACAGGGACAAGGTTGTCCTGCGCCCCACCCGATATTCCTTCCGAAGGTGATGTCGGAGTTTCACCTTAACTAGGTGTTGACCCTGCTGGTGTTCTACGCCAGTCACATCTTGGAGGCCGAACATAGGCTCCATACTTTGGACCCTAGAAGAGCGCTCGCTTATTATAAGGAGCGAATGGCTGAAGTTCGGGGAGAGGTTCACCAGCTGTTTGTCACCTATGCTGAAGCCGCACCTGGCAGACCTGCAGCCAAGTGGATGATAGGCAGGTGGGTCACCTCCCGCATAGATCTCTGCTATAGGTTGGCGGGCATGGAGCCTCCCAGAGGGATAAGAGCTCATTCTACCCGCCATACCGCTGCATCGGTGGCTGCTTCCAGGGATGTCTCTATCCAGGAAATCTGCAGGGCTGCTACCTGGAAGTCAGCACACACCTTCATCACCCACTACCACATCGATCTCGAGTCACGCCGGGATGCTGGTTTTGGGGCCTCGGTTCTCCAGTCTTATTTCCCAAGTAGGGGGTGCTGCGCCTCCCTCCTCCCGGAGAACTGCTAGGAGTCTGCCAGTCAGTGTGGATGAACAACATATCCTTGTCCCTAGAAATACAGGTTACTCACCTGTAACAGGAGTTCTAGGAATGGTATATGTTGTTCATACCACCCACCCCTGATCTCGGACGCACAACCTGGCTTCCAGCGGGCTAGATCTGGCGTCATGGGGCGGAGCTGAGAGTTTTACCACCTGGTGGGGTTGGAGGACCAGCTTGAAGACCTTCCGGCGAGATTTAAAGCGGCAAGGAACCTGCCAGACAGTGCGGATGAACAACATATACCATTCCTAGAACTCCTGTTACAGGTGAGTAACCTGTATATACTGCAGCATGACTCGAAGTGCTGAGGGGCAAGTGACCATGTGAGAGTTGGGACTTAGGGAAGAGAGGCAAGTGACTGCATGAGAGTCTGGACTGTAGGGCTGACAGCCTTGCAACTCCTGTCTGTCTAGCTCATCAATGTGGGGCCAAACCTGTTAAAAAAAATAAAAATAAATCTATACATTGTACCTGCTTTTTTCCCCCTTACAAAACTGGACCCCTGCAACCACGTCCTTCGGTTTTGCTGCATTGTGCCGTCTCCTCCCAATTTACTGCTCTCCAACACTATTCCTTGACAGGAAACTGTTGCCGAAATAAGAAATGTGCCAGCCAGCTAGATAGGGTGGGAAAGGAATTCCCTTGTTGTTGACCAATTAAAAACTGGCTGGCAGCTTAAAGGAAAAAAAAAAAATCCTGGTTTGAACTCTGCACTAATGCAGCTCACATAGATGCATTCACAGAACACTTGTTTTCTATAACAATTGTATGTATTTTAACTTAAGAACAGCGCCACTGCATGGTCAGGAGCTGGTGCTGCATGCTCCTTACGAGAAAAAAACTGATCGTACATCGAGAGGGTTCCTTCAGTCGGTCATCACATATAGGACTGACGTCACCTGGCGTTGGGCCGCACGGCAGACTTTTCTAGCAGTACCTGACGGGGGACCGCCCACCCGACGTCACGTGACTGACATCAGCATGACCGTATATAGTGAGCGGTTTCCACGCTCGCCCTCCAGTTCTTTCCCGCCGTCGCCTCGTCAGTTGCATCCCACACTTCCAGTAGCGATTTGTTGAGAAAGTTTGTTCGCATCGGGTGTTTTCCCTCGCAATTCTCTTCAAATCTTTCGAGGTTTTTGATGGCTTCTCCGAAGAAAAAGTGCTCAGCTTGTGGCACACAGATCCCACACAAAGACAGTCATCAGCAGTGCGTTCTCTGCTTAAGCCCAAACCATCCTATCTTCTCCTGCCCTGATTGCCAGTCGTTCAACCAGGCCACTAAAAAACGGAGACAGCAGGCCTTGGAGGCCCACCTTCTCAAAACTCGTCTGGCCTCCCTGGAGAAAAAGATGGTGCGCCTTAGGGATTTGTCCGAAAAATCTTCCCCTTCAAAAAAGCACAAGTAGAAGACTGGGGAGGCGGGCTCGCTCCGTGGGCGGCATGGGCCGATCCACAAGCAAAACCCATTCCGCTGAAGACAGACGGTAAGTCGGACAAGATTTCAGCGGGTAAGTCGGCTGCCGGCTCCTCTGGTGATCGCGCCGCTCCGGCCGGTAAGTCGGCTCCCGGTTCCTCCGGGTACCATGTGGCAGTTGCTAAGTTGACTCCCCCGGCTGGGGGTGGTTGCCCGACCACGGTCGATAAGCTGGCCAGGGGCTCCTCTCCTGACCACGCGGCTCTACCCACTAAGTCGGCCGTCTCTGATGACCGCAGGGGTGTGGTTCCTCTGTCGGGGCCTAACGACGCCTCACCCGACGTCCGGCGGGACCAAAGGGAGAAGATCCCTCTCCCTTCTTCCACTACACCTGCGTCCTCGCACTCCTCCCCAGGCGCATCCGGCGATAGTCTCGGAGAACCCATCGAGCCTCTCGACATTGTGGGTACTTATCCGCACTCCTCCTCCTTGGGGGTCCCGGATCAGGAGGCTCCTTCATGGCCGTCTGGCCTTTCTGTGGAGGCCCCTCTGCCTTCCGTCGGGACACCGGCGCCTCCCCAGATGCCAGCGATCCCGACGATAGTACCTCAGCTGGGCCCAGTCAACAGGCCTTTACCTCTGGCCTCGACGCCAGACCCGACCCCTACGCCGGAGCTCCCTCATGTGGTTCCGACGCTGGCCCCTCTGACACCGGATCCTCTTCCAGCGCTGGATCGGGTCGTGCTGGTGCCGACGTCGGTCCCTCCGTGGACTGTTCCGACGCCGGACCTTCTGCCCATATATACAATGGCGGGTCCGACGTGGTTTCCCCGACACCTGATCCATTGTCTGGGATCTACTCTAGGCCCTGAACTGTCCCCCGTTACCCTTTTGGGTATCCTGGGCGTCCCTACCCGGGGGGTTTCCACTCCTGATTGGAGCCGATTTGGGCAGTTTCATGGATACAACCCATATTCCCCTTATATGGGTTTCCTGGGGTTTTATCCCCCTCTGGTTGCCCCTCCACCCCCGCCTCAACCGGCCCCTACTTCCCCCCTCCTCCAGTGGTCCCGGATTTCAAGACCTTAATTCAGTCTTGGTGGCAGGGGGCCAGGTCAGAGCTTTCTACCATCTAGAAGCCAGACTCCTGAGGCTTCCTAGATACCCTTCCCCGAGTAGCTCTGGATGTTCCCTTTGTGGGATTTCCATCATCGTCCTGTTGAGGAGGTGGAAGACAGTTCCGATGGGAGTTAGGACTACTCCGAGGAGGAACCTGTGGATGACCCAGAAGATGCGAAAGGAAGAACCTCTCCTAAATCCCCTCTGGAGGATCCTTCCTTTTCAGACCTCTTGAGGATCTTAAGAGATCATTTCGACTGGGAGTCGGAGGACCAGGATCCTATGCGGCAAAGACTCGCGGAGCATCTGGATTTAGAGTCTCTGCCATCTATTCCGGTCTCCCCGTGGATGGGCCCTCACCAAGACCTCACCACCACCATCTGGCAGATGCCTCATTCGATCCCGGCTGTCCCCAAGAGGGCGGACAGGCTCTACCGGGTGCCTAAGGACGCACCTTTTTTAAAGGCTCATCTTAAGGCAGACTCTGTTGTCATCTCGGCCGCTCATGAACGCTCCACAGCTCCCAAGCACATGAGCACAACACCTCGGGACAAAGAGTCGAGGCTGATGAGCAGCTCGGAAAGAAGGTCTACTCTTCTGCCACGTGCGCCCTTAGATCCCTTAGTTACGTGGCCCACATGGTATCTCCCCAGAAACAGACCATGGCCAGGCTGGAGGTGAGGGTCCAGTCTATGGATCCATCGCTCCTTAAGGAGGAACTTGCCAAGGATCTCCGCCTGTCCAAGATCTCCTGTAGGCATGCTCTTCGAGCCACCTATGACTCCGTTGATTCGGTGGCCCGTACCTCGGCAACTACCGTTGCCCTTAGACAGCATTCCTGGCCATCTCTGGGCCTCGCCAGGGAGTCGTGGCGAGTCCAGGGCGCCCTTCAGGGGCTCAGTCCTTTGGAGGAGATACCAAGGACATTATAACGAATTTACAGGACAAAGGTGTCTCCCTTAAATCTGTTAGGTCTATGTACTGATCGGGCACTCGACAACAGCAGCAGCCCTTTTGGAAAAGGACCGGGAGGCAGCGGAAAAACGCTCAGGCAAAACGCCAAGGTAAGTGTAAGGCCACGGGTACTGCAACCCCCCCTGCTCCCAAGAACCAGTGACGTTCAGGGGGACCTCCTCCTGAGCGCCCTGCCACTTCTTGACTCTCCAGCCCCGCTGCACCCTCAGTCTCACGAAGGGGAGCAGGTGGGGGGAAGGTTCGCTCGCCACGTACAGGAGTGGAGGGCGATCACTTCTGACGAGTGGGTCCTGCAACTAGTGTCCGTCGGACACACCATCAAGTTTCTGGAGATTCCTTTAGATGATACTCCTCCTCGGAGGTCCTCTTATTCCTGGGACCAGGCTCTCCTTGTTCGCGAGGAGGTCAACGCACTCTTGCTCAAAGAAACAATCGAGCCAGTTCCCTTTGGGCAAAGGGGAAAAGGGTTTTATTCCCATTTCATCCTGGTTCCAAAGAAGATCGGGGACTTCAGACCCATTCTTATCTTGAGTCATCTCAGTCAGTATGTAGAGTACAAGAAGTTCCGCATGCTGACGCTCCAGAGCCTTTTTCCTCTTCTGTTGGGGAATTATTGGCTGTGTGCCCTGGATATGCAGGACGCCTACCTGCACATCCCTATCTTCCCCAGTCGCCTCCGTTTCCTGCGTTTTTGTTTCCAAGGGGAGCATTACCAGTTCCGGACACTCCCTTTTGGTCTATGTTCAGCACCTCGGGTTTTTACCAAGTGCCTGGTGGTGGTGGCAGCGTTTCTACGCTGCAGGGGTTTTGCGGTGTTCCCTTACCTGGACGACTGGCTGATTTCAGCGCCTTCAAGAGTTCTTTTATTGGAAGCTCTGTCTTTCACGCTGGACCTCTTCAACTGACTAGGAATAACGGTCAACGTCTCCAAGTCATCCCTAGTTCCGTCCCAGAGACTGCAGTTTATTGGGGCAGTTCTGGATACGGTCCAGTGCAGAGCCTTCCTTCCTCCAGACAGAGTGGAGACCTTAATCAGCCAGGCTCGCAAAGTAGCCTCGCTCAGGACCATTCTCACCCGGGATGTCCTGCGTCTTTTGGGACTGATGGCAGCGTCCATCACGACCATTCCCTTAGCAAGGCTACACATGAGAATCACCCAGTGGTCATTAAGGGTGCATTGGGATCAGCTCCTAGACGACCTGGATCATCCAGTCTTGGTCTCTTCAGCGGTCCAAAGGGATTTACAGTGGTGGGAGGATCCCTACAATTTCTCCCTGGGACTTCCATTCCGAAATCCGGCATCAGTAGCTACCGTCACCACGGATGCCTCGAATATGGGGTGGGGGGCATATTTGGGGGATCATCAAGCTCAGGGCCTTTGGATAGGCCTGGAGACTTCTCTCCACATCAGTGTTCTGTAACTCAGGGCGGTCCTATATGCCTTACAGGCTTTTCAGACCCTACTGCCCAAGGGAACACTGTTGATCCAAATGGACAAGATGTTGGTAGTTTGGTACATCAACAAGCAAGGAGGAACCCGATCCTACCCTCTCCGCAGTGAGGCGACTCGGTTGTGGAACTGGGCAGTCCAGCACCTTCTGGTCCTTGTGGCCTTGCTCGTTCCAGGCGATCTAAACGTCTTGGCGGACAGTCTCAGCAGAACTTGAACCCTCGCCCACGAGTGGGAATTGCATCAGGAAGTGGCGGACTCCATCTTCCGGAAGTGGGGGTGCCCAGAAATCGATCTCTTCGCCTCCCAATCCAACGCAAAACTTCCCAAGTTTTGCTCGCTCGTTCCAGAGCGCGGTGCTTTCTGGAGCAACGCGTTATCTCTATCATGGACAGGGAAATTTGTGTACGCTTTCCCTCCTTTTCCTATTCTACAGAGTTTTCTCCTCAGACCTCAAGCAGAGGGAGCAAGAATGATCCTTATTGCTCCTCTCTAGCCAAAACAAATTTGGTTCCCGCTGCTGCAGCAGCTCTCCAGGGAACCGCCGGTTCCACTTCCACTGACTCATGACCTCCTGACTCAGGATCAGGGCAGGCTGGTTCATCCGGGGCTCAGGACCTTGCTTCTTCATGTGTGGCTCCTTCAGACGTAGCGATTTCTCGCTTTGGGGTCTCCTCTAGAGTGGCACAGGTCCTCATTGAGGCCAGGAAACCGTCAACCTATTCCACTTATGCCATGAAGTGGAAGCGGTTTTCGATCTGGGCTTCTGCTCAGGGTTCGGACACTTTCTTCTGTTCAGCCCCTCAAGTCATGGAATACCTCCTTCATTTATCAGACTCCAGTCTGTCCTATTCTTCTTTGAAGGTCCATATCTTGGCCATTTCCACGTACCACCAGCTAGTGGATGGTAAACCCGTGGCTCAGTTGGAGGTCTCAAAGACCTTTCTGAAAGGCATCCTCCATTTGAAACCCCCCATCCGCAGCCCAACTCCACCTTGGGCCTTGAACTTCGTTCTGGAAAAGCTCACCCTGCCTCCTTTCAAAGTGGCTATGATGAGCTGTGATCTGCGCTTCCTTTCCTGGAAGACACTTTTTCTGGTGGCTATCACCTCCACCCGAAGGATTTCGGAGCTTCAAGCTGTAGTCTGTTTGGAGCCCTATTTGATTTTCCATCGGGACCGGGCGGTCCTTCGGACGCATCTGAGGTTCCTTCCCAAGGTGGTATCGGAATCCACACTGAACCAAGCAGTAGAGCTTCCGGTTTATTACCCGTCCCCTTCTAACAAGGGTGAGGCACTCCTTCACATGATGGATGTTCATCGGATCCTCTGGTGCTATACTCACTGGGCTAAAGAGCTCCGCTCTTGTGATCAGTTGTTCGTATCCTTTGCCCCCAGGTCGAGGGGCAAACTGGTTTCTAAGCAGGGCCTTTCCAAATGGTTGGGCAACTGCATCCGGTTCTGTTACCAGAAGTACGATAAGCCTCTTCCGGTTTCCATAAGAGGTCATTGTACTAGGGGCATGGCTGCTTTTGCTGCCTCCCTTAGGAACGTTTCCGTAGCGGACATCTGTGCTGCCTCTACTTGGAGTTCTGTCCACACCTTTACCAAACACTACAGTCTGGACATTGCTTCTAGGTGGAGGGCCGGCTTTGGATTAGTCGTCCTGCACTGCCTTTTGTCCCAGGCTGGGTCCATGTTGGAATCCAGTTGTTCTGTTGGAATTAGCTTCCTTCTCCCTAGTTTTCTCTCTGTCTCTCTCTCTCTGGAGGGACTGCTTGGGACTCTGTCCTATATGTGATGACCTACAGAAGGAACCCTCTCGAAGAAAGATAGTACAGTTACGTAAGAACTTACCGTAACAGTAGATCTTCGAGAGAGGTTCCTTCAGTAGGTCATAATTTTCCCTCCCTCCTACGCCTCATTTTAGGTTTTATAGGGACTCTAATTCCTGTTTGCTCCTGCTGTATGACCTCTTCCTGGCTCCGGCGGGAGAAGTGGAGGGCGGGCGTGGGGACCGCTCAGTATATACGGTCACGCTGACATCAGTCACGTGACGTCAGGTGGGCGGTCCCCCGTCAGGTATTGCTAGAAAGGTCTGCCATGCGGCCCGACGCCAGGTGACATCAGTCTTGTATTTGATGACCTACTTAAGGAACCTCTCTCGAAGATCTACTGTTATGGTAAGTTCCTACGTAACTGTACTTTACTTCAGGTGGGATACCAGGGCTTGAATTGTGGTATTCTGGCATAAAATTCAGTACCCAAAGTGTACCGGAATACCACTAAATTCAAGCCCTCGTTTATTAGCCTTGTAACACAGAGAGAGAGCACTGATCCGTGATATGTTTAGTAACCTTGTAACAGAGTGAGTGAGTGTTGATCCCTTGCGTGTTTAGTAACCTTGTAACAGAGAGTGAGCACTGATCCCTGACATGTTTAGTAACTTTGTCCCAGAGAGAGAGAGAGAGAGAGAGAGAGCACTGTTCCGACACATTTAGTAACCTTGTAACAGAGTGAGCACTGATCCCTGACATGTTTAGTAACCTTGTAACAGAGAGTGAGCACAGAATCCTGACTTAAGTAACCTTTTTAAAGAGAATAAGCACTGAACCCTGACATGTATTTAGTAACCTTGTTATAGAGGGTAAGCTCTGTTCCCTGACATGTTTAGTAACCTTCTCGCAGAGCATGAGCGCTGATCCCTGACAAGTTTAGTAACCTTGTAACAGAGAGTGAGCACTGGTCCCTGACATGTTTAATAACCTTGTCACACAGAGTGAGCACTGATGCCTGATGTGTATTTAATAACCTTGTTATAGAGGGTAAGCTCTGACCCTTGACATGTTTAGTAACCTTGTTACAGCGAGTAAGCAAAGCACTGAACTCTGACATATGTAGTAATCTTGTTGGGGAGTAAATTGGTTTAGGTGTCATAACCTTTACGCAGGCATTGTACATTGACCGGTGTGTAGTAACCTTGTCACACAGAGTAAGCACTGAATCCTGAGTTGTTTAGTAACCTCGTCACAGAGATTAAGCACTGAATCCTGACACATGCTTAGAAACCTTGTAACTTTGTTACAGAGAGCAAACACTGAACCCTGCCATGTGTAGTAACCTTGCTAAAGAGAGTAAGCATTGTACACTGACTAAGTAAATGGCCTGATGGGTGGGTGGGTGGGTGGTGTGTGTGTGTGTGGGGTGGTAACAGTGTTGGAGTAAGCATTTTACTTTAATGCATGTGTGTAGTGATCTTGTTACAGAAAGCGAGCATTGCACATTTACTGGGCTTTGTAGCACAGGAATGTCAATGTATTGAGGGATCCAGTAACATTGTAACAAATAGTAAATGCCATGATCTTTTTCTTGTTCGCAGATGCACCATCCTATACAAATGAAACCAGCAGACAGCGAGAAGAACAATGGTAAATCTAAATATTTGAGTTTGTTGATAACTTGGTTGGGTAGCTGTTTTATATTCATTTAGTTTTTTTTTTTTTCTTCCATCCAGTGTTTATCCTCCACAGCAGGTGGCGGCTTGTGTCGGCCATCCAACACAGTACTTCTGCGGTTGTTTGGGCACCTCCTCTACTGCCCGGTGGAAGCAACGGAGCTGATGCGGAGGGGCTTCCTCCAGCCGTGGCCCCTGATTTCCAAGTTTTTTTCTTCCCTTTTCCTCGGAGCCCTCAGACAAGGTTGGTGTGCACACGTGGAAGAGCGCATGCATGCCTTGGCCCTGACCGACTCTGCTCCACCCAACTCTGACCTGGTACTTGTCTTCATGTCCTGCCTGCACCACCATTGAGCCTTCATGTGGCAGTCAAAGGCCGGTGAGACTACCTCCCCTAGCTGGGAAAGGAAAGCTGCCAGCGTCTGCTCGATCCTGAACATGGGTCGCCGGAGTGGCTAGAGATAAGGTGTCCAGCACCTCAGCTCTCTACGTCACTGGGCTGGCTATATTCATTTAGTTATTGACTGGATGAAATAATTTTCCTGGAAAGGCCTACTGAACTGTGAAAAGATTGTTTCCGGAGGTATATGTACAGTTTATACCTCTTTTGCCTTTGGCCCCTCTGTGTTGCACTTCCTTGTAGTTTTGTCAGCAGAAACAAATGAAGCACAGTTTCTAACTACATGGATAAGAATAGCCAGTCTAACCTGTGCATCATCTACACGTGAGGAATGGTGCCCCGGAGCCGAGAATGTTTTTTCAGAGACGCTCTCTCCTCTGTGCTGGTCTCGAGCCTCCCAGCTTCCTACCAACAAATCTTACTTTCCACTTAAGACAGTGGTCACCCTCTACAGTGCTCCCAGCTAACTTTATATATATATATATATATATATATATATATATATATAAAATACAAAATCACACATGCCCACACAATGCAAAGCATCATGGGCTGCATATGCAAATCACCACAGAATGTTATGCTGGTTTAACTTTAAGCAGAATTGCATGGTGCCGAAAGGCCTCTCATACAGTTTGCAAAGGGTGCTAACAGATGACATAGACACGTGTTTTGTTCTACCAGGACTCATCAGTATGCCTCGTCTGTTTGACACCCCAGTTTAATGGACCAGCTACCCTAAGACAGTGTGTCTTGAGTATGTTGTGGTGAACCCATTAAAATAAAAAACTACTTAAAGACAAGAACCTCTGTGCACAAACACCCGAGGGCAGGTTACCCCAAGGGCATTTGGCTGGGAAGCCAAGTTTCAAGAAAATACAAAATCACACATGCCCACACAATGCAAAGCATCATGGGCTGCATATGCAAATCACCACAGAATGTTATGCTGGTTTAACTTTAAGCAGAATTGCATGGTGCCGAAAGGCCTCTCATACAGTTTGCAAAGGGTGCTAACAGATGACATAGACACGTGTATATATGTGTGTGTGTGAGATCTATAAATGCATTGCAAAAAACTACGTTAATGCAGACATTAGGGTTGTAGAACACAAAGCGCACAAAAAAGGGAAATTAAAAGCATTAGTGATTTTGGTATCTGGAATTTTGGTGAAGCAGTGGTGTGGGGTCTTACTTGGGGTTGTCAAGCCTAATGCCCACTCCCTCCTCAACAGTGTCAGCTGCTTCCGTTCTTGAGCTCATGAGTGGGAACGTCTCACCTCAGTGGTTGAAGCTCTCCTCGACAGGCGGGGTCACCCAGAATTGGACCTCTTTGCATCCCCACTCAGAGCAAAACTGCTGCTTTTTTGCTTGCTTGATCTTGGGCCTGGAGTTTTCTGGCAAGACGCATCGTCCCTCTCTTGGAAGAGGAGGTTTCTGTACGCATTCATTCCCTACCCGCTACTGCAGAGGGCTCTGCTCAGGCTCCAGCTGGAGGGAGCAGAGATGATTCTCATAGCTCCCTTCTGGCCACGTCAGATTTGGTTCCCTTTGCTGCAGCAGTTGGCAGCGGGAACCTTTTTAGTACCTCTTCCTTGTGCAAAGGCATAATTTTCCAGAACCAGGGCACCCTGGTTCATCCAGATCTCAAGTCCCTCCATCTCCATGTGTGGCTCCTGTGGACCTAGCTATCTCCTGCTTTAGGGTTTCATCTAGCGTCGCTGATTTCCTGGTTATAGCCAAGAAGCCCTCCAGCAGGGCCACTTGTGCTGTGAAATGGAAGTGTTTTTCCATTTGGGCCGCTGCTCGCGATCTAGATCAGTTCTCCTCTCCTGTCAGGTGTTGGAGTATCTCCTTTCCCTTTCGGGGTCGGGACAGGAGTACTCGTCTCTTAAAGTGCACCTTTCCGCCATCTCCGAATACCATGCACCTATTGAGGACAAGGCTGTTACCCAGCTTGTAGTGTCCCGCACTTTTCTGCAGGAAATTCTGCATCTGAAACCTCCTATTCGGGACCCTATCCCCCCATGGGACCTTAATTTTATGTTGGAGAATCTTTCTTTAACTTGCTTTGAACTGGCCACGAGTTGCACTTTCTGTTGTGGAAAGTGCTCTTTCTAGGGACGTTGATATGATGTTCTAGCCACACTTCTTGGCAGTGTCCTTTCCCCTTTAAGATCTGCCAGACCGTCTTCAAGCTGGCTCCTCCCACACACCCGGGTGGTTACTCCCCTTGCACCACCCCATGATGCCACTTCTTCCTTTCCACTGGAAGAAGCAGGTTCCCTCCTTATCGCTCTTGCGTATACCTTTGCTATTAAAAACTAAAATTGTTTTAAATTTCTTCTCAATGGCACTATGGACATTGCAAAGTCTGCTCCGGGGTTCCGGAAATGTGGTTGTGGGCAACTTATGTTGCAATTGGATCTGCACGCCTTGTGCGGCTACTGCCTGGGCCACGAGCACAGTGTTCAGGCCTGCATCCAGTACTGTTCTTTTCTGCTGGTAACTCTGGAAGTTTGCCATGCCCGCCACCCCATGGCTGTCCGGACAACAGAGATCCCCATTTGTTGAAGAATACATGAATTGGTCTCCTTGACTGCGGGATCCACAGGTAACTTGTGGCTTCGAGGAGGCGCGGCCCAGGCAGAGTGCAGATCCGCCTCGGCTTCAGCATTTTTGGCTCTCTTTGGGCGTGTCCTTCACGGGGGTGTTCAAGGACCTGTGTCAGTCTCTGCCCACTCTTGGGCAGGGTCTTAAGGGTACCAAGTCAAAGAAGTAGAAAAAGGATAAGGAGAAAGAGACCAAGAAGCGGTTTCACCGATGTTCATAGGATCGGGAGCGCTCCCTGGCCTCCATTTCCCGTGCTTCTCCGGAATTCTCGGCTTTGTCCGGTGCTTTGGATTTGGCCACCAGCTCCATAGTCTCCCCATCGGGCCAGGTGGCCGAGACTCAGGTTGACGTTCCGGTTGAGATATTTCTTGACCCGGTTGACACTTTGTGTACTGAGGAGGTTGACACCTTCTTGTCCAGGACTCTGGTTCTGACCTCGGGGATCTGCTTTTCCACCGGAGCCCCAGGATCTGGAGAGGGCTCGATCTTCACCGACCCCTGTCTTGGTCGAGGTTCTGCTCCAGAAGCTTAGACTCTGGCAGCCTGCGTCTTGCATGATGCTCGCGCTCCAAGCACCCTATTCCTCACCCTCCTCGGGCAAAGAGAGGCACCAGCACAAGTTGCGTTGATGCTATGAGGCTCTCATGGCAGTAACTCTGGCTGACCCAGATTCAGCCAATGCCGGCTTCACCAGCCCTTCCTTGGGTACTACTGAAGGAGCTGCAGCAGATCCCTCCCTGGCAGGAGACTTTTTGTTCGGTCCCAGCTCGGCACCCCCCACCCCTGGCCTCTCCACCGATCCTGATGGAGCTGCTGCCCAAACAGCCGATGACCGGCACTTCGACGGACACCTGACTGGGCAAGGCAATGCCCCATTGGCTGTTGGTCACTGTCACCCCAGACCGCTCTTGCCGGGTAACTGGGAACTCGGGTGGATGACGTCATTTCCATGATTCTTCGGAATCAGGGGTCCTTCCTCCACTCCCGCCCACTGGACGTGGAGTCGGCAAGGGATTTGTCAGTGGATCAGGGTCCCACTTCCTTCATGGGCCTACTCTGTTTATCTAAATTGACAGGTCTCAAGCTGGAGCCTGTCCAAAAGCCGGAACGGTATCCGCTACTGCAACTCGACATCCGGGGGGACACCGACACCCCTATGGAGGTCTTCCCGTCCAGGATGTGATTCTCTGTCCCACCTGGAGCTATGGAAGCATCCAGCGTCTTGTCTTGCGCCATCGGCCCGAATGGCTAGCAAGTATGCGGTCCCTGCCCAATCCCTGTTGGGGATGCACGGAGCATCCCTCGACTGAGGGGCTTGTAGCCGATTCGGTTTTTCAGTGCACGGGCAATTTTGGGGATGTGGACACCCCCCCCCCCCAAAAAAAAGTCCAAGAAGTTAGACCATATGGCAAAGATAGTGTATGCTGCCTCTTCGTTTGGTGTTCGGCAAGTGAGTTTGGCCCTCCTGATGGCCCACTTCTCACCTGCTCTCCTGAGTTCCTGGATGAGGTGCTCCCCCACTTCCCAGCAGACCACCGTCAAAACAAGTCCTGGACCAGGGCTGTACTTTTGCAAAACCGTTTCAAATGGCCATGGACCTTGGGGACTCCTGCGCCCAGTCCGTGGCCATGGCAGTTGCCATGTGCCACAGGGCTTTGCTGCGCATATCCACCTTCACAGCATATATGCAGCAGAAGTTGGCAAATGTCCCCTTCTTGGGGACCGACATATTCGGGCCCGGGGTGGAAGGGCACCTCACCAGGATTGAAAAGTCCAATGCCACCTTAAACTCGGTGATTTCTGCCTAGAAGGACTCTTAAGGGCTTCAAACCCTCTAAAAAGAAGCCCTTTTGGCCCACCTCTGCCCCTGCAGCCAAACCTGCCCAGTCCCTAGTGCTAACGGCCCAAGTCCATGGCCTCGGTCGACAGGAAGCCTGGAGGTCATGGCTCAGGTGGTCCCTCCGCTGATTCCAAGCCTGCCCAGTGATGGGATGGGGGTTCCCTCTCCACTCTCATCCTGAACCCCCGGGTCCTCCTTTGGGGGCCAGCTCTGCCACTTTCTTTCCGGCTGGTCTGGTGTTACCACGGACAGGTGGGTTCTTTAGGTGGTCGGTCAGGGTCTGCCTCTGGAGTTCGAGGCTTACCTACTCAACTGAGCCTGCTCCCCAGGGGAGGCCATGGTGTCAGTCGACATTCCGTTGGCCTTTTGGAACGACATTTCCCAGCTCCTGTGCAAGGAGATAATGACAACAAAAATGGAAAGGGACCTGGGGGTAGTAATATCAGATGACCTGAAGGTGGGCAGGCAATGTGAGAAGGCAGTAAGGAGGGCTGGGGGGATACTGGGATGCATAAGGTGCAGCATCACTAATAGAAAACAGGAAGCTGTTATCCCTCTGTACAGACAGTTGGTGAGACCTCATCTGGAGTACTGCGTGCAGTTCTGGAGACCCCATCTTTGCAAAGACATAGGGTGGAGGCTGTCCAGAGGAGGGCAACCAAAATGGTGCAGGGTCTGCACCAGAAGACATACAAAGAGAGACTAAAAGAGCGTAATATGTATACCCTTGAGGAAGGGGGGGGGCATGATAGAAACTTTCAAGTACCTCAAGGGAATCAGCCAAGTCCAAGAGAGTAGCATCTTTCAAAAAAAAGAGATGTGCAAGAACAAGGGGGCACAATTTGAAGATAGAGGGGGATGGCTCAGAGGTAATGTGAAGAAGTATTTTTTCACGGAGAGGGTGGTGGATGCATGGAACAGCCTTCCTGAGGAGGTCGTGGAGTCAAAAACTGGGGGAATTCAAGAATGCTTTGGACAGACATAAGGCAATTCTAGTGGTGGGGGTAGGAGGAAATAGGCTGTTGGTTAACTAGGATCTGCAGCTTATCCATTAGATAGGGAAATGGCCAAGCGGTCCTCATCTGCTATCACATTCTATGCTTCTGTGTTTCTCTGGTCCCAGACACTCCACCTCAATCAGGATTTGTCTCCAGGTACTTCCTGATACTGAGAGGGATGAGGGGGTGGCGCCCCATCTTAGATCTGCATGACCTGAACAAGTTCCTCACGTCCCACACTTTCAGGATGGTCACTCTGTCTCAGATCATACCATTCCTTCGGGCAAAACATGTAGATCTCGCTTCGAGATAGAGCTCTTGCAGCAGGTAATAACTGTTAGGACTATGCCGCCAGTTACTAGGACCCCATGGAAAAATTCTAGCTAGCAGTTCAAGACGGGACTGTCCCCATCATCCTTGGTATATAGGAGGTGGTCCCCCGGCACCACCTCAGTTCTTTTCCTGCCATCGACCCTGCATTTCAGCTCCACAGATGCTTCCTACCATCGACTGCCATTTTTTCTCGACGCTCCATGCAGTTCATCTCTTTGAGTTAATCGAGCACCTCTTTATGTCTGTAGAGTCCTGCACTTCTACACTGCATTGTAAGACAAAGTGTGCGTGCGGCAAACAAATTCCAGTCAAAGGCTTGCCTTTTATGCCTGGGACCATAGCACAAGTCAGACTGCCTGCACTGCCTCAGCTTTAACAAGCGCACCCACATTCGCCGCCTGAAGACGCCTAGGGCTCACCTGCTGGAACAAGAAGTGGCCGTGATGCAAAAGTCTCACTCTGGGCACAGCTCTTCTTTGTCCTCTGCCCATGACTCCTCCCCCATGGAGAAGAAGCACTTGGGGAAGCATCACAGGACAGACAAGGACAGGTCCAGGTCAGATTTGTGGTCCCATTCCCCGCACAAGGGCTCCAAGGCCTCCGGCTGGATGTTGGATTGTGCCCCCACCCCCGGGTTGCTAGTCCTCCCAGGGCTTTCAACTGCTAAACCCTCCACCTGAACCCAGGCATCAGGCGGAGGCTTGAGGCAAGGGCCACCTGTAACAGGGAGGGTCTGAAGCACTCCATCTGTTTGGGAAGAGTTTAGGCCAGTGGAAGTGTCTGAAGTGACTAAGGTGATCTTAGAGCTGAAACACACTTACTGCAAACTGGACCCAGCCCCGACGCGTTTCTCAGTGGGATGCGCCAAGGCTGTTGGCTCAGTGTTCCCCAAGATTGCCAGGTGCTCGATGGCGGAAGGGGTATTCCCAGTGGTTTTGAAAGAAGCACTGGTGAAACCCCTCCTTAAGAAACCTTCCATCAACCCAGACATCCTGGCGAATTACCTTCCGATCTCCAACCTGCCTTTTTTGAGCAAGGTTGTTGAGAAGCTAGTGGCCCAACAGCTTGAGGATTGCCTGGTATCCTTGGACATCTATGAGCCATTTCAGTCAGGTTTTCGGGCCAGACACTGCACAGAAATGGCTCTAGTTAGAGTGCATAATGATCTGGTCATGGCTAGAGATAGAGGAGATAGGTCAGTTCTTGTGCTCCTTGATCTTGCCTCAGCATTTGACATTGGACCACGTCATGCTTCTTGATCAGCTCGGTGAGTTTTGTGGACTCACAGACACTGTCATCAGGTGGTTCGAGTCCTATCTCTTGGATCGGGTACAGTGGGTAATGGTGGGGAATTTCTCCTCCTCCCCAATGCCTCTTTTGGAGTACCACAGGGTTCGATTTTGTCTCCAGTGCTGTTTGCAGTGTACATGCTGCCCCTGGGTGAGATCATTAGATAATACAGTGTGGAGTTTCACTGCTATGCAGGTGATACCCAACTGTGTTTGTCTTTGCACCCGGAACATCCAGAGCTGTCGATATGCTTAACTGTCTGGCTAAAATCAATGACTGGATGGCTTCCAGGTGGCTGAGACGTAACCCAGATAAGACTGTGGTATTGGTGATCGAGCCTGGTTGCAGGCATGATGGGTTGCCACTGGGTGCTAACAAAGGCTTGGTCCTCCCCACTGGTGGCTTCCTTGAGGGTGCGAAATCTAGGCTTGATCCTGGACAGCAGAATGACCTTTGAAGATCAGGTGTCATTTGTTGTTAAAAGTGGTGTTTACCGCTTGCGGAACATTGCCAGGATTAAGCCCCTCGTTCAGCCTGCTGATCTGCTGACACTGGTACACACTTTTGTCACTTCCAGGCTCGACTACTGCAACTTACACTTTGGGGTTACGGGAGGGACCCTCTGCAGACTGCAGATAGTGCAGAACACAGCAGCCTGGTTGCTGACAGGCCTTTCAAGGTCCAGTCGTGTAATCCCAGTCCTGCGTGCCCTGCACTGGCAGCCGGTCAGTTGAAGGGTCCTTTTCAAGGTGGTCTTGCTCACCTATAAGGCCCTATATGGACTGGGTCCTGGCTACCTGTCGGAGCTCCCAACACCGGTGACCTCTGCTCGTGCTCTCAGTTCCTCATTGAGGGGCCTCCTGAACGTTACCAGGGTTCGGCTCCGGACATCGGGCGACCGTGCATTTAGTGTCGTGGGGCGCAAGCTGAGGCTGAAAGCTCACCTCTTCTGCCAGGCCTTTGAAGCTGATTGACCTGTGCTCTGACCATTTGTTAGGTTTCCCCAGTAACCTGAGGCACACCATTATAGGTTATGTCAAGCCTATTCAATCTTATTGTATAATATTTTATTGTATTTTAACATTTGTTTTTTATTGTGTATTTGTATATGTTGGGCGTGGGAATGGGTGCCATATAAATAAAATTGCCTTGCCTTCCCATGCTCGCTTGACTGTCTCTGGTCATCAGACCCCACAAACAGACACTAGGGTCTAGGGCTGAGGCGCTGTTACTTCTGCCTCGACAGGTGTCTGTTTGGGCCCCACCATTAGTAAGGCCTCGTCCACGGTTACGTGACCTGCGACAGAGTGCCAGGGTCGCGGGCACGCCAGAAGTGCTCTCCATGCCGTAAAACTGTCGGTCGTTCCGTCGGACCAATGACAGCGTCCAGCACTGTCTGTCTCCATCACTCTGGAGTCGGACCAGACGTCATTCTCCAAGCTGTCGTCAGCCTCGCTAAAGTGGCATGGGACTATGCCAGATGACCTGATGACCGCTGATCTGGTGTCCATCCCCAGTAAGCCTACGACCACAGGGCTCGACACCCAGTTGTCAGCCAAGGCTGGTGCCTCTGATACTCAGATGGAGGACCAGATGCCAGGTGATTTGCCTGTTGGTGGTCGGGCACTGTTAGCCCCTCAGATGCCAGGCCTGGTGCCAACCCCTTCGGGATCAACTAACCAGACATCAGACCAGCCGTCAGGCTCGGTGGTCCCCTTGGCAGAAGTAGGAGCACTCTTTTCCAGTTGGTGGAACACCATCAAGGGTGACCTACTACCCAAACCCACGGGGGTGGTGGTGGCCATTCCGCAGCCACAGCTTACGCCTCCCCGCAGGACTCAGTCGCCACCCCTGATGCCAGACTGCCCGACTCCACGTGGCTCGGATCAGGGCTCTGACAGATGTTGGAGACACAGATGTCACCTGTCCTCAAGGTCTTCCTCCCGCAGGTGGAGTAGGTCTAGTGATGGTCACTCCCGAGGACAGAGCCGGTCAAGCAGACATCACTTCCGTCGAAGTAGGCCCATCGACCGTCACTTCATGCCATCGGGTGACTACTGCAATTCCTCCTCACCTTACGACTCTTCTGAGGACAACCTCCCTCTGCCTTCACCAGATCAGAGGAAGAATTCACCCAGGTCTCCATCTGAAGATCTCCCCTTCCTTGAGGTTATGAGGCATATCCAATTCCTCAACCAGTGGGAAACAGGAATTTGACCCAGAAAGGAGACGCTTGGCTAAATTTTGTGGAGCTTCTGACCCAAAACCACTAGTCATTCCCCTGTTGGTGGAGCCATTTTAGGCTGTAACAAAGCTGGCATGGAAGCATCCAGCAGCTACTTCTGCGGTGCCCAAAAGGCGGATCGCCTATACAGGACCCCCAGAAATGAGCCCCACCTCGGTGAACAGCCCAAGGCAGACTCCATAGTCCTTACAGCGACTCACGGCAGGCCACAGCAGCGTAAGCATACCAGCTAACAGCCACCAGATAAGGAATCAAAAAAGACTGACCAGTTTGGGAGGAAGGTGTACACCTCTTCCGCCTGTACTCTCTGAATTTCTTGGCACATATAGTCATGTGCCAGAAGTGCCTGTGGCAGAAGGCTATGGACCTAGCTAAGACACAGCCAGATTCTGGCAATAAGTCAGCGCTTCTGGCAGTCCTGAAATCCGGGGCAGATGTGGGCAAGCATGTTCTCAAATGCTCGTATGATGCGGCAGATATAGCAGCCAGAGCTATAGCCTTAGGAGTATGCCTCAGACGACACTCATGGCTTCGAGTGTCCGGGTTCCGACAGGACTTGCAGGACACTATCTTGGACTTACTGCTCCAGGGTCCTGTGCTCTTTGAGCAAGAGGCTGAGAAGATCATCACTGGCCTACAGGACTCAGGGAAGACTGTCTCCAAAGTACCCAAGATGTACAAGTCGTAACCATATCCCCCTAGGCACTGACCCTTTTGGAGACAACAGGGACAGCAACAGCGAGGAGGGTTCAAGAGATAAGCACCCCCTCAGGCACCAGGAGCTGGGGGACTGCAAACAGTTCAACAGTCCCGAGCTCCTCTCCTCTTTCCACCCCCTTCAGCCTTCGTATAACTTCTTGCCTGCCCTCACCCCCAGCAGAGTTGATGGGGGAGGCAGTGGGAGGGTGGCAGTTCTACCTTTACCTCGCAGATTGGGAGACCATCACGACAGATCAGTGGGTGTTGTAACTCATAGACAGGGGCTATGCCCTGGAGTTTTCCCAACTAACCACGAACAACCTATCAGCCCATGTGTTCAAGTCTCCATCTCATGCAAGTCTCATTCTGGTGGAGATACAGGCCCTCCTGTCAAAGCGAACAATTCCAGACCCCCAGAGGGGCAAGGGTTACTACTCTTGCGACTTTCTAGTGCTGAAGAAGACAGGGGACCTTTGTCCCATCTTGGACCTCAGTCAGGTTGACCATCTTTATAGTGTGCAAAAGGTTCAGGATGGTGACACCTCAGGGGTAGCTTCCCATGCTGCACCAAGGAGATTGACTCTGCTCCCTGGACATGCAGGACATGTACGTGCACATAAAGATCCTGCCATCCTACAGGAAATATCTCTGGTTCACATTCGAAGGAGAGCACTACCAGTTCAGGGTCGTTCCTTTCGGGCTGTCCTCAGTACATCATGTATTCACCAAGTGCCTGGCGGGAGCAACCAGACCAGAGGATCTTGGACGCAGACAGAACGCTCTCTGCATATAAACGTTCTGGAGATGAGGGCTGTGCTGTATACCTTAAAGGCATTCCAAGGAGGCAGTATGGCGCAGTGGGTTAAGGCTCTGAGCTGCAAATCTGGAGACCTGGGTTTGAATCCCACAGCCCCCTAGGTGCATACTGTGTGACCCTGAGCAAGTCACTTAACTTCCTTGTGCTCCCAGGTTACACCTGCAAACAAGCTTTCAGCTTAGTGTGTCTCACCTGGTAAAATAATTGGTAAAAAAAAAAAAACAGACCTCCATCCAGGCCCAATTCTAGTCCAGACGGGCAACATGCCCCTGATTTTCTACCTCAGCAAGCAGGGGGCACACATTCATATCCCTTATGCAGAGAAGCCATGAGGGTCTGGTACTGGGCAGTAGATCACAGCCTGGATCTGTTTGCAGTACATGTCCCAGGTCTTCAAAACACCTTAGCAGACAGCCTCAGTCGCTCGCAATCCCAAGCTCACGAATGGGAATTACTTCAAGAGGTAGTAGACCTTTTCGAAAGATGGGGGACTCCAGCGCTAGACTGCCCAATTTCTGCTTGCTAGAGCCAGGGCATGGTGCTTTTGGGTGAGACACATTGTCCCTCTCTTGGACCTGGAGGTTCCTCTGTGCCTTTCAACTGCCCCAGAGAACAAAGAGTTAAACTTTCCATGGTTAGCATGGAATGTTCACCGTGAGCTCGGTTGAAGCCCCTGTCTGCTGTTGTTTAAACTCCAACTGTCAGATTCTTTACTCCGCCTCACTGAACAGTCGCTCCGGAGATTTCTCCTTTGCTCGGTTCAAAAAAGTCTGTTAAAGTGTCGGTTTTCGCTCGGTTTCTACCAAATTTCTACTACTGAATCTGTTGGTTTAAGTCTCTATCTGTGGTACCGTGAGTACTAGATAGGTTTTGCATTTAGTTTCTGTGTGGAACTTGTAAATACCGGATCGGTTCGGCTGAACCGATCGGTTTAGGTAAAAAAAAGTTTGTGAATTTACTTAGAGTGTGGTAACCGGTCCATATCTGTTCTAAAAAAAAAAAACGGATTTTATTACGGTTTTTTCCAAGACCCGTAACACGGTCAGGAACCGATAGGGGAGTCTTGCCTGGTGGATTGCCGAAAAAAGGGTAAGTTTTGGATACGATAGGCCATGTCCGAGAAACCCAAGAAAAAAACTAGCCCACTGGGTTTCAACACTGCAGTGTGTGTGGGGAAGCCTTTGCTAAGGCTGATCCCCACACCACACCACCTGTGATATATTGTCTGGGGTTTGACCACCTCGATTCGGACTGCCAAATTTGTAAGAATTTTCTCAAAGCTACCCTGGATAAGAGAGTAGGTAGACTGAGGGAAAGGGAGGCTGAGAAGTCCGCTGACCCGGATGGCCAGCCCCGTTCGCTTCCGACCGAACCAGGAGTGCCCTCTGACCAGGGCGATACTTCTTCAGGCAAGAGGAGAGCCGATTCTGAGGAGTCGGTTCCTGTTAAAAGAAAAAGAAAAGATAAATTGTCTGGTTCGGATCCAGAAATTCATACTCCGACTGTTGATGAGATAGCCAAGGCGATAAGAATAGTGCAATCGCTTACTTCGGTTCCGGCCGAACTGGCACCATCTGGCAGGGGTTCGGTTCGGTCGGTTCCCCCGGTTCCGGATTACACCTCAGAAGAATTTTATGAACCGGATGAGGAGGAGAGAGAGAGAGTATGAGGATGATGATGGTGATAATGAAAGTCTGGATGTGCCTATTGACCCGGACATCTCCCCAGACAGACCTTCAGGTGTTTCTCCTCCTAGGCTTTCTGAGTCCCCTTCCCACTTTGTTTTACAAGAAAGTGGCTGAAACCCTCCAGCTTCCAATGGAAGAAGCAGTAGAGGATCAGGAGGAGCCTGATTTTGTTGAAATGATGGACATCCCAGAGTCCAGGAGACTGTCTGTTCCCCTCCATAAATCTTTTGGGAAACAGACAAATAAAATTCTTAAGACTCCTAACTCCATACGTCCTGTGGACAGACGAATGGACAAGAGATACTCTTTCAGGCTCAGACACAGAGTTCCTTTCTCAGCAATGCAGCCATGTTGGGGTGGTGCAGGCTGCTGCCTGTGGTAAGGCAAATATATCCTTGGCATCACACCCCCAGATAAGGACTCCAGGAGGATTGATGCCATGGCAAAGAAACAGTACATGGCAGCATCTTAGGGACTCGGGCAGGCTAACTATATGGCCTACACAGCTAGATACCAGAAGTCCAGGTGGGACACTGTGCTGGATCTGGCTAAACAGGACCATGACCAGCTTGCCAAGGAGCTGGAGCAGGTGGCTGCGGATGGGATTGAGGCATCCAAGGTGCAGTTTCATGCTGCTGTGGACTCCAGTGATGTTTCATTTAGAGTCATGGCTACATCTGTGGCCCTTCGAAGGATGGCTTGTCTCAGATGTACTAGCCTCTCACAGGATACCCAGGCTAAGGCCATGGATTTTCCTGTAGTGGGTAATTCTCTGTTTGGGGAGCAGACAGAGAATTACATGAAGAGAATGGATGAGTACAGGACCACTTATAGGAGAGGCAGGCAGCTCCTCAAAGGCAGCAGTCTAGGGGCAGGCCTTTTCATAGGCCTTTTTACCAAGCACAGGCCTCTTCTCCCTTTTCACAGAGGGGGTTCTTCAGAGGGAGAGGCAGAAGGGGGATGAGCAGGGCTGCGTCCACTCCTCAGCCTAAGGCCCCTGCCAAGCAGACACCCTGATGATTCTGCCCGGGTCGACTCTCCTATTCCAGTAGGTGGCAGGCTGGCTTACTGTCTGTTACCTCAGACAAGTGGGTCCTGGAAGTAGTAAGCCAGGGACTGGTTCTCAGCTTCAGAAAATTCCCAAAGATGAGAGCCAGATCTTTTCCACCTGCAGGTCTCTCAGAAACCCTTGCCCTAGAGGCAGAGGTTTAATTTCTTCTGGCTTTAAGAGCCATAGAGAGAGAGAGTGCCTACCCTACACTGGGGCAAAGGTCTGTACTCCAGGTACTTCCTTACCCCAAAAAAGACAGTGGAGTGGCGACCCATCCTAGACCTAAGATACCTGAACAAACATCTTTTAAAACCAAAGTTTAAGATGGCAACTCTGGGAGTAATTCTTCCCTCTCTAAGGCCAGGGGGCTGGCTAGTCTCCCTGGACCTCAAAGATGCCTATTTTTACATTCCCATCGGGTGCTCCCACAGAAAGTACCTCAGGTTCGAGTTGCCCTCAGGCCACTATCAGTTCAGAGCAATGCTCTTTGGTCTAACATCAACCCCAAGGGTTTTCACAAAGTGCCTGGCAGTAGTAGTTGCCTTTCTAAGGAGACAAGAGATTTCATTTTTCCATATCTGGATGATTGGCTAATAGTGGGCCAGTCTCCAGACCAAGTCAAGTCAGACCTGCAAGTGACCCAGCAAGTGCTCACTTCTCTAGGATTTCTTCTCAACCTTCCCAAGTCAGTTCTCGAGCCAGTGTAGCTCCTTACTTTTATAGGGGCAGAGCTGGATACTGTCAAAGCAAGAGCTTTTCTTCCCCTGGAAAAGGCAAGAGTTCTTATAGAACTGACTTCTTCCTTCAGCCTTCAGGTGTCTCGACCAGCAAGGCATTTTCTCCTGCTCTTGGGCCACATGGCAGCTTCTACAGCAGTGGTCCAAGGGGCAAGATTCCAGATGAGGGACATTGAGTTCCATTTGAGGGCCTTTTGGTCCCAGAGGAAGGATTCCCTTCCCAAACTGATTCCAGTGACTCAGACCCTGATCCAAGCCCTTTAATGGTGGCAGGATCAGGACAATTTAAGGCAAGGGGTCCCATTTGCCACTCCGTCTCATTCAGTGGTCCTTACCACAGATGCTTCCCTCCTGGGCTGGGGAGCCCATCTGGGTGCCCTCACTGCCCAGGGACTGTGGTTCTCTCAGGAATCCCTTCTCCATATCAATCTCCTAGAACTTGGGGCAGTTTTTCTGGCCCTGCAAGCTTTCTCTCAATCAGTGCAGAACAAGGTGGTTCAAGTCAGAACAGACAACACCACCACCATGTGGTACATCAACAAGCAGGGAGGCACTCGGTCTACGGCCCTGTGCACAGAAGCCATGAAGTTGTGGTCCCTGGCTTATTCCCCACAAACCTCTCTGATAGCAGTTCACCTTCCAGGGAAGG
Source organism: Neoceratodus forsteri (assembly GCA_016271365.2). Taxonomy (NCBI): domain Eukaryota; kingdom Metazoa; phylum Chordata; order Ceratodontiformes; family Ceratodontidae; genus Neoceratodus; species Neoceratodus forsteri. Next base: position 1,130,429,542 of record CM028133.1, on the reverse strand, counting down.
ACAGTGTGCTAGCAGATGCACTGAGCAGGATCTCACAGGGTTATCACGAATGGTCCCTGGTATTGAAGGTGATTTTTTCAATGGAAGCTCTGATTCTGAACTGGGAAGGAAAATTTCTGTATGCCTTCCCTCCCTTCCCTCTTCTGTTCAAAGGTTTAGTCAAGATAAGGTCACAACCTTGCAAAGTGATTGATTGCTCCAGACTGGGTCAGACAGCCTTAGTACCCTCTGTTGCTGTCCCTAGCAGTCCATCTTCCCCTGTCTCTTCCCAGGAATTACAACCTGTTAACCTCCTCTCGGGAGGATTTGTTCACCCAGTCTTTAGTCTCTCAATCTCAAGGCATGGCTCTTGAAGAGTTAGAGTTTGCAGATTTGCATCTGTCTCAGGGTTCTGGATATTCTCAGTGCTTCTCGAAAGCCCTTCACCAGAAAGACTTATAACTCCAAATGGAAGATATTCAGCATTTGGTGTTCCAAGAAGCATATTTCTCCAGACACTACTGAATTGCCAACAGTTCTGGATTATATGGTCCATCTTAATGGCCTAGGCCTCAGACCAGCTACTCTCAAGGTACACTTGTCAGCTGTTTCTGCTTTTCTATCAGTGGGGAAGTCTTCCTCACTATCATCTCATCCTGTATTCTGTAAATTTTTTAAAGAATTGCTTCATACCAATCATCCCTTTAGAGACCCTGCCCCTGCTTGGGATTTAAATGTTTGCATTGCTCAACTTATGCAACCTCCCTTTGAACCTATGTCCTCAGCAGAGCTTAAGTACTTGACTTGGAAAACTGTGCTTTTAGTAGCCATTACCTCTACCAGATGTAGCAGTGAATTGCATGCCGACAGTGGGACCTGATTTTATCTCCTTTCGTGGGGATAAAGTGGTCTTTAGAACCAATAGAAGGTTCTTGCCCAAAGTGGTTTCAGATTTCCACTTGCATCAGTCTGTCTCTCTCCCTGTTTTCTTCACTGATCATTCTTCCTCAGGAGAGAGAGGAGGCTACACAGTTTAGATGTTAAAAGAGCCCTTAGCTACTACATAGAGCGTACCACGGGTCACAGGTTTGATTCCCTCCAGTTGTTCCTCAGTTATGGAGAAGTGGGAAAGGGCAAACCTGCCACCAAGAGAACTATTGCCAGGTGGATTGTGTCTTGTATACAATTCTGCTATGAGAAACTGGGAAAGATTCCACCCTCAGGCCTGAGGGCTCACTCTGCAAGAGGTACAGCCACTTCTCTGGCTGCTGCCAGGGATATCCCTCTCTTAGAAATTTGTCAAGCAGCCACCTGGAAAACAGTCCATACCTTTACCTAGCATTACTCTCTGGATATCCAGGCTAGGAGTGATGCTTGGTTTGGCACAGCAGTACTTCAGAGCCTATTCCCAAAGTAGGTTCTGTCCCTCCTCCATGGAGGTACTGCTTGGTAGTCTGCATTAGTCGGAATACAGCAAGACTTCATGTTGTTTGAAGAAAAAATTACTCACCTTAGTAATTATGTTTCTTCTAATGGAGTCTTGCTGTATTCTGATCTCCCTCCCTGCCTCCCCTCTCAGAACCTGGTTTTGGGAAGTGGGTGGGCAGGTGCAGTGTTGCACCTCAGGGGTGCTCCTTTTACACCCTCTTTTTTGTTTGGGTGTTTGTTTTATTATTATTCTTATTTAGATTGATTTTTGGGTTTTGGGTTTCCTGACTTGAGTCTTCCTTTGGGAATCCAAAACTTTTTGTTGCCAGTTGTCTAGTAAAAATGTTTACAATTTCCACATAGGATAGTTAGTGAGTTTTTGCTCGTAAGAATCTGACTGTTGGATTTCAAAGGGCTCCAGACAGAGACATCAACCGAGCTCAGCATACTATGCTTTGCATAGAAAGTTAACCCTTTGTTCTCCGGGGCAGTTTAAAGGCTGGTGCTATCTGCAATAGTCAGAATACAGCAAGACTCCATTAGAAGTAACATAATTACTAAGGTGAGTAATTTTTTTTCTCTGGTTCAGCGCCGCCAGCTCCGGTGCCGGCTCCTCTGGTGCTGGCGCCACATCCCATGCCAGTACCGCCTTCTGTTCCTGTGCTGGGAACGCCCCAGTGGTGCCGCGTGGGGCACCAGGGTTTTCGACTCCGATTCATGGAGCTCCTCCTCCTCTTTTTCCACTCTTTCCTATCTATTCTGTCCCTTTAGGAGTAGTAGGAGATGATATTGAGCGTGATCCTGACCTTCGATTGGGGGACAACTTTGAGGACGATTCCTCCCTAGGGGTGATAAATAAACCTTCTCTTACAGCAGAGCTCCTGGTCGAAGACGTTTCCTTAAGTTTTTGTTTAGAAATGTGAATATCTCTCTCCAGACTTCTGAGATAGATCCTTGGAAATTGCTGCATCTGTAGTACCTGCACGTTCAGGATATTCCTGTGAAATTGACTCCTCCCGTGCAACCGTCTCTCAAAAATGATGCGGGATAATCCGGTGCTTATTCTCTCTGTGGCTAAATCCATTGACAGGAAATATGCCCCTCCCAAGGATTGTCCTGTTTTGGCCTCGCATGCCTTTGCTGATGCCATAGTTGTCCTGGCAGAGAATGATAAGGCCATTCTTCTTCAAGAATCTATGGCACGTCCAATAAACAAAGAATCTCACAAAATCGACACTTTGGGAAAGCGAGTTTTTGCTGTATCCGCCCTGGGCATGCACATTGCAAGCTACCAGGATTATTTCTCTCAGTACAAGTGTACACTCTGGCATTCTCTCAAGGCCACGATAGAAGCTCTCCCAGATTCAAAAGTTAACACAGAGCTCCTTCAGACCATTACTAGAGGCACTGGATCCAATTATCAGCAGCTTAAAGGCGCTATGGATGCCTTTGATATTGCTTCAAGAGCAGCAGCGGCTGGTATATGCACCCGATGCCACTCTTGGTTACGCACGTCGGAATTCACAAATGATGCCAGCAGAGAGTTATGAGTTTATCTTTTGATGGTACGTATCTGTTTGGTCCTCAGCGTCGAGCAGGCACTAGAGGCCACACAGAAAACTAGAATGACTATTAAAACTGCCAGGTCACCATCCGCTGCCCCTCAACGAGGTGGGAACCAGTGGCAGTTCCATAACAGTCGGTCCTTGCGTGGTAAAGGCAAAGGGGGCTTCAACAGAAATCAAGCCCCCCAGCCACACACACACACACAAAAAAAAAATGCAGCAGAAGGCACAGGGCCCGAAAGCACGTAGTGCCACAATCTTGAGATTCCGGCCCAAGTTCCACCTCAGCTGTCCGAGGGGGGACTCTTCTTCGGCAGTAGGAGGGCATCTGACTCAGTTTTACAACCAATGGCAGTCAGTCACATTAGACAAATGGGTGCTCAGGATAATCCGCGAGGGGTACTCTAAACCTTTCAGAAACCCCTCTGGATCACCCACCCAAGCGACAGCCCAAGCTGTCTGTCTCTCAGTCAGACCTTCTTGCTTCTGCGATTCAAGGCCTTCTAAACAACAGTGCGGTAGAAGTAGTCCCGATGGATCTGCAGAACACAGGTTTCTACTCCCATTACTTCCTAGTTCCAAAGAAAATAGGCGGCATGCGCCCTTCTTGATCTGAGGAAGTTAAACAAATTCCTTTGCAAGGAAAAGTTCAAGATGATATCACTCGATACACTTTTACCTCTGATTCATCAAAACGATTGAGTGGCCTCCCTGGACATGCAGGACGCCTACCAGCACGTTCTCATATACCCCAAAGCACCACAGATGCCTCAGATTTGTGGCATTGGGTCAGCACTACCAGTTCAGAGTCCTGCCCTTTGGGCTATCCTCAGCGTCTCGGGTCTTTACAAAGTGCTTTGCAGTTCTCGCAGCGCATCTCAGGAAGCTTGGAATTCAGGTGTTCCTGTATCTGGATGATTGGCTCCTAGCAAGTCCCTCCAGACAAGCGACTCGAGAAGCTGTAGCTACGGCTTCAAAATTCCTCACGTCCATGGGAGTCCTGCTAAATTTTGGAAAGTCACAGCTACATCCCTCCCAGTGGCTCCTCTTCATAGGAGCCATTTTGCATACCTTCAGCGCAACTGGCTTTCTTCCGGAGGACAGAAGGAACGACATCCTTCAGATGACCCACTTCATCAGGGAGAACGACTCAGTTCGAGCTCTCTCGATGCAGCGGATGCTGGCTCTCATGGCATCCTCAGTGTTCACCGTTCCTCTGGCATGTCTTCACATGAAGACTACCCAGTGGATGCTCAGCACTCAGTGGTCACCGACTACACACCCACAGTCCTTTCACATCACGGTAATGGATCCTCTGAAGTGGTCACTCACCTGGTGGACTTAGGAAGACAACCTTCTGTAAGGTTATCCCTTCGCCCCTCTAGAGTCTCAGATCTCCATCAGTACGGATGCGTCTTTCCTCGGATGGGGAGCTCACTGCCAGGATCTCCACACCCAAGGTCGATGAAATCAGGACGAATCTCAGCTTCACATAAATGTTCTAGAAATCAGAGCCGTCCTGTATGCAGTCCGAGCCTAGAAGGACATACTGTCACAGAATCATTCTCCTCCAAACGGACAACAAAGCAGTAATGTACTAAATCAGCAAGCAGGGTGGAGCTCACTCTTACCCCTTGTGCAGGGAAGCAATGAGAGTCTGGGAGTGGTACCTGGAGCACAAAGCACTGATCCAGGTGTTCTGCCTGCCGGGGGTGCAAAATGATCTAGCGGATCGTTTAAGCAGAACGGAGACAGACCCTCACAAGTGGTCTCTCGACACAAACCTTGTTCAGTTGCTCTTCGAAGAGTGGGGCACTCCAGACCTGCACCTTTTTGCGTCCCCACTCAATACAAAACTGCCTCTCTTCTGCTCCAGAAATTGAGAACCCAGCATTTCCTGTCAGGATGCATTCAGGCATTTTTTAATTTTTTTTCAGACTGTGGTGGACAAGATGTTTTCTGTACGCATTTCCTCTTCTTCTCCTAGTTCAGAAGGTGCTGCTCAAACGGGAGGCACAGGGAGCAGAATGATCCTCATTGCCCCATTCTGGCCTCGTCATATCTGGTTTCCATTAATGAACAGATTATCTGAAACTTCTCAGAGACAACTTTCACCTCAGACGAACCTTCTGACCCAGGGCCCTGTGGTCCATCCCAACCTGAAGTCCCTTAACCTCCATACCTAGCTCCTGAAGAGATAGAGGTGAATAGGTTTAACATTTCACGTAGGGTTTCAGATATTCTGTTAGCTGCACACAAGCCAGCTACTCGAAAAACTTATGTGGCTAAGTGGAAGCAGTTCTCCATCTGGTGCGTGAAATCCTCTTGGAATTCTTTTTTCTGCCCACCAAAGTCCTAGAGTATCTTCTAGATCTGTCAAACACAGGCCTGCAATACTCTACTGCGAAGGTTCACCTTTGCACGATCTCTGTGTACCATGAGCCCGTACACTCCATGTCTCTGGCTCACTTATATGTGGTCACAAGGTTTCTTAAGGGCGTACTGCATACTAGGCCACTGGTCGGTAGCTGCCTGGGACATTAATCTTGTGCTAGACATTAGGGTTGTCACGGTATGAAATTCTGATGGTATGATAACCGTCACATGTAATACTACGGTTATCGTCATACCGCGGTATTGCAGAGCAAGTACTTTTTACATAAAAAAGAAGCCTCCTCGAATTATCCCTGAAAATGCAAAAAAAAGTAGTTGAAAGGTCCCAATACCGCTGTATACCGTGAATCACGGTTATCGCAGTACAAGAAATTGCCCACGGTATCAATACCGTGACTTCTGATACTGTGGTATACCGTGACGACCCTACTAGACATGCTCACCCATACACCTTTCGAGCCCCTAGCTACTTGTGAGCTGAAGTTTCTGATTTGGAAGACCGCCTTCCTTGTAGCCATTACCTCCACTTGCAGAGTGTCTGAAATGCATGCTTTGGTCACAGACCCTCCGTATACTGTATTTCACAAAGATAAGGTGGTTCTTAGAACTCACCCTAAGTTTCTCCCCAAAGTTGTTTCAGAATTCCATCTGAATCAGCCCTTGATCCTCCCAACCTATTTCGTGAACTTCCAGAATGAAGGGGAGCATACCCTTTATTCTTTGGATGTTAAGAGAGCTTTGCGGTTCTAGTCACAGAACTAAAGAAATCCGCATGTCAAAACAACTGTTCGTTTCCCTCAGCACGGCCCGGCTGGGTCAGTCTGTTGCTATCAGATGCATTTCAGCATAGCTAGTGGGTTGTCTTCGCCAGTGTTACTCCATGGCACAGGTTAAGTTGGAAGGAAGAGTATACGCACATCCTACTAGGTCAGTTGTGGCATCTCTGGCAGAAATCCGAAACGTACCCATTGCAGATATTTGCAGTGCGGCCACTTGGAGCTCTGTGCACACTTTTGTAAAGCACTGTGCTTTGGAAGTCCATGCCAGGCAGCACCAGTCCTTTGGCAGGACAATTCTTAATGGACTTCTGTCCTAAGTGAGTGCCTGTCTCCTGCTGCCCATCTTTGGGGATTATTTTAGCTCGGTACTCTCCCATTAGTGTGAATGAGTGATGGAGCCTTTATGTCTAGGAATATATGAAAATTATATACCTACCATAATTCTTGATTTTCTTGGATGAAGTCTCCACCACTCATTCACGCGCCCACCCACCATCCCCCAAGCTCACTTGTCCTGTCTTTGGCCTTCACCCCCTTGTTGTTGGGCTGTGAAGACTCTGAGTTGACCCTTCTTACACAGGTCATTCAGACTATCTTATGTCGGACATAGGTTAGCTTCACTAGGTTAGTTTATGCTGCAGCTCCTCAGTAAAAAAGGTACTGAGGCGGTTGGAGGTTGATGCTGAGGTAGCCTATAAGGCATGAGCTGGGCTCGCGGTGCCTCTTCCTCACGACCCTACCTAGGCGCTGGCCCTCCTGAAGATTTTTACCTCCCGCTGGGTCCTAGCACCTCCGGCATAGTCCCATTAGTGTGAATGAGTGGTGGAGACTTCGTCCAAGAAGATTAAAAATGACGGTAGGTACGTAATTTCCATTTCTTGTGCCAAGTGAACTGTGTCCTGGAGTATTTCTTATATCTGTCGGATTCTGGTCTTAGCTATTCATCCATGAAGGTACATCTCTCGGCTTATGTACTGGTGGAAGACAGGACCTTGGCGCAGCTGGATCTGTCTCATACCTTCCTGCGAGGTATCCTGCACATCAAGCCTCCCATTGGGGACCCAGTTCCCCCATGGGATCTACTGTTTATGTTAGAGAAATGCCCCCCTTTGAGACAGCCATGAGCCATGAGTTGCGAGCTTTGCTTTCTTTCTTGGAAAGTGTTATTTTTAGTTGCTGTTACCTTGGCCCGAAGGATTTCCGAGCTCTAGGCTCTCATGTGTAAGAAGCCATATTTGGTTTTTCACAGGGACGGGGTGTCACTTTGCACAAACACTAAGATCTTACTTCGAGATACAGCTCTTGCAGCAGGTTACACCATTAGGACTGAAGCCGTCAGGCGTCAGGACCCCACGGAAATTTTCTAGCTAGCAGTCTTCAGCGGGGACCACCTCCAACGTCGGTCCCGCCCCCGACGTCAGGCGTAGTACATAAGGAGGCGGTCCCACCACAATCCCCAGTTCTTTTCCCGCCGTTGACATCGCAGCATCGGCCTCTCGGTCAGTTTCTAGCTCATGACGACTAGGAGAATTTCAATAGTTTTTTCTCAATGGATTTTGTCTGATGTCCTCTCCAACTTCTCTGGAGGGCCATTCTTCAAAGTGTGCCTGTGGCAAACAGATCCCTTTTAAGGATCCCCACTTGACCTGTGTTCGCTGCCTGGGCCCAGACCACGACACCCAGGCCTGCTCCTTCTGCCAGGGCTTTAACAGCCGTACAAGGATCCACCGCCAGAAGGCCCTCCAAGCTTTCCTCCTCGAGGAAGAACTCAAAGCAATGGATCGAGACCCTGCCTCCAAAGGGGAGTCTTCAGAGAAGTCCCATAAGCACTGCAAAAAGCACCGGGAAAAGTAGAGACCCAGATCCCCTTCCAGGGCCTCGGACTCCCGCAGCTCCGGCTCCAGGTCAGACCGCTTTCCTTCGAGGGCTCGCTCTCGGCCTCCTCCGGTTCTCGTCAGATCGGCTAGTGGTTCCTCCTCTCTGCAGCCTGTCAAGACCTCTGGGCCTGCATCTTCGTCCACTCCGTCTAAGGCCTCGTCCAGGTCTGGGGAGCACCACAGGTCTTCCTCCCGTCATCTGGCCTCCGATGTCAGGTCTGTCTCCCAGCCGCCGCCACCCCAGCGCAAAACTAAGGAGCTGACCTCTCTGAAGCGGACGTCTGACCCGACGTCGGCCAAGATACATAGGCACTCCCGGGAACCGGCTACCGTTCGTCACCCGTCGCCGGTCAGGCATTCGCCCCCGAGGACGCCGGCGGGGGGACCGGCGTCGGCCATCACAGAAAGAAGGACCACACCACCACCTACTGACATCGGTCGGAAGGCGTTGGAGGAGGAGGACTCTACCCAGCCCGAAGACCAGGCGGGCGACCCCGGTCCTATCGAGCTCCCACGGGATCCCTCCCCGGAATGGGAGACCCCCGGGGACCCGGCGCCCGGTCCGTCGTCAGGCCTAAACTTGGCAGAGGTGAAGGAGCTCTTCCCCTTCTGGTGGGACACCATCAAGAAGGATGTGGTCACCACACAACCTCCTCCTGCACCCACTGCCCCCCCGACGCCTGCGCCCCCTCCTCCACCCAGGGGGTCAGCAGGATGGGCATCGACTCCCAAGGAGCCAGCATTCCCTTCTAGGGGCAGATCTTTGGAGAGGAGAAGGCCTTCGTCAAGATCCACTTCAGGGTCACCCAACCCCAAGAGACCCAGAAGGCGTCGGTATACCCCGTCTGTGAGGACTCCAGATCTTGCACCTCTGAGTGCGCCAGATCCCCTTCTCCAATCAGCGTCCCCTCTCCGGACCCACGCGACCTTCCCAGGTCCCCTCTGGATGACCCCTCATTCGCTGAGATAATGAGGCATATTCAGGAGAACATGGGGTGGGACGCTGAAGAGCTGGACCCCGAGAGACTATGCCTTGCTTGCTACCTTCGGCAAAAAGACCCCAAGCCTGTGGTAGTGCCACCCTTGGTGGACACCTTCGTGGACGTCACCAAGGCGGCGAAGAAGCATCCACATTCGACTTCCGCAATGCCAAGAAGGCTGACCGTCTGTACAAGGCCCCAAGGGGAGGATTGTACCTGGCGTAACCATCCTCTGGCCGACTCCTGGTCATTACAGCTTCACATGACCGGTCTCAGAAACCACAGCACTTGAGCACGCAGCCACGGACCGAGTCCAAGCAGCGCTGGGCGTCCTGCGCGGCGCATTACGTCTGTGCCGCGACTTGGCGCCATTAGGTCGTTAACTACCTCACCCACTGGTTCAGTTCCAGAACGCATTGTGGGAACAGGGACAGGACCTAGTAGAAAAATTGCCAGACGGTGGCCAGAAGGAGGAGCTGTTGCAACTCCTCCATACGGGTTCAGACTTGGGGACCCAGGTGCTTAGAGCTGCATATGACTCTGCAGACTCTTCGGCCAGAGCTGCAGCCTCAGGCGTGTGTCTCCGGAGACACTCATGTCTCCGGGTTTACCCCGGACGTCCAGAAGAACATCATGGACATCCCTTATCATGGCGAAGTTCTGTTTGGTGCAGCCTCGGAGAAGGTGATTACCAAATTGCAGGAAGCTGGGAAGGTGATTAGATCTGTCCACGCCATGTACAGGTCTCGGCTTAGTTCCTTTCGCAGGAACCAGAGTCGCTTTTGCAGCTGGATCCATAGGCAACAGCCTCGCTCCGGCCAGCAACAGAGGGGCTCCTTCACCCGAAAAGCCCAGGTCAAGACTTCCTCAGGCAGAGGCCAACGAGCCACAAAGTCGGCCCAACCTGCAGGATCCAATGCTGCCACAGCATGACTCCTTCCCGGCCCCCGGCCCGCCTCAGGATCAACGGGAAATGATTGTCGGGGGTCGCATCGAGGACCACCTGCCAATGTGGCGGTCGATCACCACCGACAAGTACTAGAGGCCACACAAAAGACTAGGTCTTGCCACGTCATTTTCACAACAGTCAGTCCTTTCGGGGCAAAGGCAGAGGAGTCTTTAATAGAAACCAAACCCCTCAGCCACAAAAGAAAATGTAGCAGAAGGCACAAGACCCAAAAGCGCCCAGTGCCAGCTTCTGAGTTGCCGGCCAAGGTCGAACCTCAGCTGCCTGAGGGGGACTCTTCATCAACAGTGGGAGGACGTCTGACTCAGTTCTACGGCCAGTGGAAATCTATAACATCAGACAAATGGGTCCTCAGGATAATCCGCGAGGGGTTCTCTCTCAATCTGTCAGAAACCCCTCTGGATCATCCTCCCAAGCGACAGCCTAGGCTGTCTGTGGCACAGTCAGACTTTCTTGCTTTTGAGGTACAAAGCCTTCTGAACAACAGGGCAGTAGAAGTAGTTCCGCTAGATCAACGAAAACACAGGTTTCTACGCCCATTACTTTCTGGTTCCAAAGAAAACTGGCGGCATGTGCCATATTCTGGATCTCAGAAAGTTAAATTCCTGCATGAGGAAAAGTTCAAGATATCATCACTCTGTACCCTGCTGCCCTTGATTCATCAGCACGATTGACTAGCCTCCCGGGACATGCAGGACGCCTACCAGCACATTCTCATACACCCAACTCACCACAAATACCTAAGTTTTGTGGCGTTGGGTCAACACTATCAATTCAGAGTCCTGCCCTTTGGGCTATCCTCGGCACCTCGAGTTTTTACAAAGTGCTGTGCAGTTCTCGCGGTGCATCTAAGGAAAATTGGAATCCAGGTGTTCCCATATCTGGACGACTGGCTTCTAGCAAGCCCCTCCAGGCAAGAGACTCTGGAGGCCATGGCCACGGCTTCAGACTTCTTCACATCAGTGGAAGTCCTGCTGAACCTCAAAAAGTCACTGTTGTGGTCTTTCCAGAAGCTCCTTTTCATAGGAACCCTTCTGGACACTTCCCGTGCAAAAGCTTTTCTTCCGGAGGACAGAAGGAGCGATATCTTACAGATGGCCCGCTTCATCAGAGAACACAGCTCAGTGCGAGCTCTCTCGATGCAGCGAATGCTGGGTCTCATTGCATCCTCTGTGTTTACTGTACCTTTGGCTCGTCTCCACATGAGAACCTCTTTGTGGATGCTCAGTACTCGGTGGTCCCCAGTCACTTACCCTCAGTCCTTTCTCATCAAGGTGACGGAACCTCTGAAGAGTCACTCACTTGGTGGTCTCAGGAGGACAACCTTCTGGAAGGATATCCCTTCACCCCTTTGGATCATCAGATCTCTGTTACCACGGATGCATCCCTGATGGGTTGGGGAGCTCACTGCCGAGATCTTCACACTCGGGGTACGTGGACTCGGGACGAGTCTCAACTTCACATAAATGTCCTGGAAATGAGAGCCGTTCTCTGTGCAGTCCAAGCCTTGAAGGACATACTCTGTCACAAGAACATTCTCCTTCAAACGGACAACAAGGCAGTGATGTGTTACATCAACAAACAGGGCTGTGCACACTCTTACCATTATGCAGGGAAGTAATGAGAGTATGGGAATGTTGCCTGGAGCACAAGGCTCTGATTCAGGCATTTTTTGTCAGGATGCATTCAGGCTACAGTGGACAAAAAGCTTTCTATACGCATTTCCTCCTCTTCCCCGATTCAGAAGGTGCTGCTCAAATTGGAGGCACGGGGGGCAGAATGATTCTCATCGCCCCGTTCTGGCCTCATCAGATCTGGTTTCCCCTAATCAACAGACTATCGGAACCCTCAGAAGCAGCTCTCCCTTCAGACGAACCTTGTGACCCAGGGCCCTGTAGTCCATCCCAATCTGAGGTCCCTTCACCTCTGCACCTGGCTCCTGAGGAGGTAGAGGTGAATAGGTTTAATGTTTCTCGTAGGGTTTCGGATATTCTTTTGGCTGCACGTAAGCCAGCCACCAGAAAGACCTACACAGCTAAATAGAAGCGTTTCTCTATCTGATGTGCAAAATCCTCTTGGAATCCTTTTTCTTGCCCACCGAATAAAGTGTTGGAGTACCTCTTGGACCTCTCAAACACAGGTCTGCAATACTCCACAGTCAAAGTTCATCTTTGTGCAATTTTGTCATATCATGAGCCAGTACTCTCCGTGTCGCTGGCTCAGCTGCCTGTAGTTAAGAGGTTTCTTAAAGGGATTCTGCATTTTAATCTCATATTGGGCGTCCAGTTGCAGCTTGGGACATTAACCTTGTTACTAGACTTGCTCACTTGTAAACCTTTCGAGCCTCTAGCTACTTGCGAGTTGAAATTCTTCACTTGGAAGACGACCTTCCTGGCGGCCATTACTTCTGCTCGTAGGGTATCTGAAATACACGCCTTGGTCACAGATCTCCCGTATACTGTATTTCACAAGTACAAAGTAGTTCTTAGGACTCATCCTAAGTTCCTTCCTTCTTAAGGTTGTCTCAGAATTCCATCTGAATCAACCTTTAGTCCTTCCTATCTACTTTGCAAACTTCCAGAATGAAGGAGAGTGTACTCTTCATTCCCTAGACATAAAAAGAGCTTTGCGGTTTTATCTGGATTGAATGGAGGAAATTCGCAAGGCTCAACAACTTTGTTTCCTTCAGCACGACCCGGCTGGGGTAACCTGTTGCTATCTGGTGCATTTCTGCGTGGCTGGTGGCATGCCTTCGCCATTGCATGGCACAGGTCAAACTGGAAGGCAGAGTGTACGCTCACTCTACCAGAGCAGTCGCGGCATCTCTGGTGGAAATTTGTAATGTCCCCATTGCAGATATTTGCAGTGCGGCACCTGGAGCTCATTTCATACTTTTGTTAAGCACTGAGCCTTGGATGTCCACGCCAGACGACATCAGTCATTTGGCAGGACAATCCTTAATGGACTTCTGTCCTAAAACATGAGCTGCTCCTCTGTCTCCTGCCGCCCATCTCGGATTATTTAGCTTGGTACTCTTCCCATCAGTGTGACTGAGTGGTGGAGACTTTATGTCCAGGAAGATTGGAAATTCAAACAACATGAAGTCTTGCTGTATTCTGACTATTGCAGTTAGGTCCTGCCTTTCAACTGCCCCGGAGAACAAAGAGTTAACTTTCCATGGCCAGCATGGAGCGTTAAGCGCAAGCTCGGTTGAAGCCCCTGTCTGCTGCTGTTCAAACCCCAAACGTCAGATTCTTTATTCCGCCTCACTTAACAGTTGCTCCGGAGAGTTCTCCTTTGCTCGGTTCAAAAAAAGTCAAAGTGTCGTTTTTTGCTCGGTTTCTACCGAATTTCTGCTACTGAATCTGTCAGTTTAAGTCTGTCTGTGGTACCGTGAGTACTAGATAGGTTTTACATTTAGTTTCTGTGTGGAACTTGTAAATTTCAGATCGGGTCGGTTTGAACCGATCAGTTTAGTCTTAAAAAGTTTGTGAATTTACTTGAGTGTGGTAACGGTCCGTATCGGTTCTAAAAAAACTGATTTAATTACGTTTTTCAAGACCCATAACTACGGTCAGGGAACCGATGAAGTCTTGCCTGGCTGGTTGCCAAAAAAAAAAAAAAGGGGTAAGTTTTGGATGTAGTTGGCCATGTCTGAGAAACCCAAGGAAAAACGGGGCCACTGGGTTTCAGCACTGCAGTGTGTGGGGAAGCCTTTGCTAAGGCTGATCCCCACACCACCTGTGTTTATTGTCTGGGGTTTGACCACCTCGATTCAGACTGCCAAATTTGTAAGAGTTTTCCCAAAGCTACCCTGGATAAGAGAGTAGGTAGACTGAGGGAAAGGGAGGCTGAGAAGTCCGCTGACCCGGATGGCCAGCCCGGTTCGATTCCGACCGAACCAGAAGGAGTGCCCTCTGACCAGGGCGAAACTTCTTCGGGCAAAAGGAGAGCCGATTCTGAGGAGTCGGTTCCAGTTAAAAGAAAGAGAATAGAAAAATCCTCCAGTTCGGATCCACAAATTCATTCTCCGACCGCTGATGAGATAGCCAAAGCGATACGGATAGTGCAATTGCTAACTTCGGTTCCGGCTGAACCGGCACCATCTGGCAGGGGCTCGGTTCGGTCGGTTCCCCCGGTTCCGGATTACACTTTAAAAGAATTTTATGAACCGGAGGAGGAGGAGGAGGGAGAGTATGAGGATGATCATGGTGGTGATTATGAAAGTCTGGATGTGCCTATTGACCCGGACATCTCCCCAGACAGACCTTCAGGTGTTTCTCCTCCCAGGCTTTCCTGACTTCCTCCCACTTTATGTTTTACAAGAAAGTGGCTGAAACCCTCCAGCTTCCAATGGAAGAAGCAGTAGAGGATCAGGAGGAGCCTGATTTTGTTGAAATGATGGACATCCCAGAGTCCAGGAGACTGTCTGTTCCCCTCCATAAATCTTTTGGGAAACAGACAATTAAAATTCTAAAACTCCTAACTCCATACCTCCTGTGGACAGACGAATGGACAAGAGGTATACTCTTTCAGGCTCGGACACGGAGTTCCTTTCTCATCAATGCAGCCATGTTGGGGAGTAGTGCAGGCTGCTGCCTGTGATAAGGCAAATGTTCCCTTGTCCCACCCCCAAATAAGGACTCCAGGAGGATTGATGCCATGGCAAAGAAGCAGTACATGGCGCATCTTTGGGACTCCAGGCAGGCTAACTATATGGCTTACACAGACTAGATACCAGAAGTCCAGGTGGGACACTGTGCTGACTCTGGCTAAACAGGCCCCTGACCAGCTTGCCAAGGAGCTGGAGCAGGTGGCTGCAGGATGGGATTGAGGGCATCCAAGTGCAGTTTCATGCTGCTGTGGACTCCAGTGATGTTTCATTTGGAGTCATGGCTACATCTGTGGCCCTTTGAAGGATGGCTTGTCTCAGATGTACTAGCTTGTCACGAGATGCCAGGCTAAGGCCATGGTTTCCCTGTCATTGGTAATTCTCTGTTTGGGGAGCAGACAGAGAACTACATGAAAAAGATGGATGAGTACAGGACCACCTACAGGAGTGCTCAGGCCAAAGAAAGGCAAGCCACTTCTCAAAGACAGCACTCCAGGGGCAGGGGCAGGCCCTTTCAAGGGCCTTTTTACCAAGCCCAGGCCTCCTCTTCTGCTTATGCTCCGAGGGGGTTCTTCAGAGGGAGAGGCAGACGGGGAATGAGCAGGCCTGCTTCCACCCCTCAGCCTAAAGCCCCTGCCAAGCAGACACCCTGATGGGTCTGCCGGGCGATTCTCCAATACCTGTAGGGGCAGGCTGGCCCCTTTGTCCAGGACTGGAAGTCTCTGACATCAGAACAAGTGGGTCCTGGAAGTAGTAAGCAGGGACCGTTCTCAGCTTCAAAAAATTTCCAAGATGAGAACCAGATCCTTCACCTGCAAATCCATCGAGACCCTTGCCCTAGAGGCAGAGGTTTCTTCCTCCTGGCTCTCAGAGCCATAGAAAGGGTTCTACCCTACACAAGGGCAAAAGATTGTACTCCAGGTACTTCCTAACTCCCAAAAAAGACAGGAGAATGGTGGCCCATCCTGGACCTAAGATATCTGAACAAGCACCTTTTAAAACCAAAGTTCAGAATGGTGACTCTGGGAATAATTCTGCCCTCTCTAAGGCCAGGGGACTGGCTAGCCTCCCTGGACCTCAAAGATACTTATTTTCACATTCCATCAGGTGCTCCCACAGAAAGAGTACCTCAGGTTCGAGTTGCCCTCAGGCCACTATCAATTCAGAACAATGGCCTTTGGCCTAACATCAGCCTCAAGGGTGTTCACAAAGTGCCTGGCAGTAGTGGTTGCTTTCCTAAGGAGAAAAAGATTCTAGGGACATGGATATGTTGTTCATCCACACTTATTGGCAGGTATCCTTGCCGCTTTAAATCTTGCCGGAAGGTCTTTATGCTGGCTCCTCCCACCCACCCGGGTGGTAAAACTCTCGGCTCCGCCCCATGACGCCAGATCTTCCTTACCGCTTGGAAGCTCAGGTTCCCTCCATAACACTCTGCGTATAAGACTGGTTCCTATTTCTTGGTTTACCGAAATTACTTTTTAAGGTTTTCAAGACTTGGTCCTTACGCCCTCGCGACTGCGCTGGACAAATCGACTCCCAGTTTCCAGAGATGCCCATGTGGGCGAAGATGTCTCCAGACGGACCCACTCCACGTGTGTCTACTGCAGCCCTTGGGCGCGATCCACAGGCTTGCGATCTGTGCTCTTCTTTTGACCTATGTCCTGGAAGACCGTGCAGCCCGTTTACAACTTGGCGACCAGCGTTATCCTCCGGTAAAAGTCGAAGGAGGCCGGTTGGCAGTTTCCGGCGGTGGGCTCGGCGGAACAACGAGCAGATGATAGCCCTCGGAGAGGGCGGCCCAGGCCGCATCTGCGTCTTCCTCGACCCGGCATTTATACTGCTCTCCCTGGGATCCTCCTATTCAGCTTCTTTAAGGGCTCTGTCTCTCCCCTCTCCACTAAGGAGAGGGACCAGCATCTCAGGGCCTTCCTCTCGGTCCAAGAAGGAGGACCACAAGGTAAGTCCCTCCGTCCAGCGGCTCTTGGGGTAGGAGAGGTCCCTCACCAGTAGTGACCATGCGACTTTGTGGTGCGATCACTGACTGCGGCCACTGGCTTCACGGTGTCCCGTCAGGTCCAGTTGACGAGACTCCCGTCAACACAGTCAGATTTACTCGACCCATTGGGCGGGCTGTCGGCCGGTGAAACCGAAAACCCTCACTCCCAGTTCCCCTGGTGGTGGTTGAGAGTCCGTGGACTTGCCTGTGCCTCGGTTCCGGAGTCACGGTTGAGCCCTCCGAGCGAGGGGCCGGGTTTCCCAGCTCTACCCGTACCTCCACCGGAAAAGCGAGGTTCTCGGTCCAACCGATCCCGCCCGTCTGGGCGGTCTGGGTCTCACGGCACCGTGGTGGCAACAGCACAGCTTCGTCACCTGCTTCCCTCGGACGGGGAAGACCGGCATAAGTCGCGTCGGCGATCTGAAAAGAGACCTCATGTGGCAGCAGCTTCTTCTGTCGAGGAGCAAGCCGGCGTCGCCTTCCCCGGCTATCAGAGTAGCTGTCACGGTGACGGCAACCTACGCCTTAGCGAAGCCTACTTCCAGGCCTGTTGCACCGGCCAGAACCGGCTGACACGATTCGGTGGAACCTCCGCCTCCAGCCGTTGTTTGGGGCTCCAACCAAAAATTCTCGGTGTTAAAGGTCTGCCCATAGGCTGTCTCACCCCTCACTCCCGATAGCCCTGAAACAGAGTGGAGGTGGCTCATGCCAGAGCAGCTCTTTGCGGACTCCTCCCGAGTCGACAGCGATTCCTCCCTGTTCTCCAGGCGGGTTAACAGGGAGTTCTCGGGAGGGTCAGTCACTGGGCGATAGCCCTTAGTCCTTCATGGGTTTTACTTAGGCTGATCTAGGAATCCCACCGGGGATGCAGCTCTGAGTCCACGTATCCAAGTGGGCCATATCCCCCTCACTGAGATGTGGACCGGGGATTCTCACCAGGAGCCTTTCCGATAATCGAGGCCATTAGCCGGACCCGGCCTTGGAGCTCTGGCAGCGTCCTGCTTCCTGCCCTGTGCCGCCGGCCAGGATGGCAAGGAAGTACGTGGTCCAGTTCCCTGTCGGTTTCTCGGGAACACCCCCTCAGCCGAGGGATTAGTTACCGACAGCGTCTTCCGGCGTGCGGAAGCGCCAGGGAATGGACAAGCCTCCAGCAAGGTCAAAAAGTTGGACTCGCCAGGCGAAGAACCTGCGCTGCGTCCTCCCTGCGCCTTCGATCAGGCCAGCTACGGCCATACTGATGGCTCATTTTTCTCCGCCCTGTTGGGCTCCCTGAGCCGAGTAGTCCTCTCTCGGCTGACCTGCAGACCACGGTTAAGCAGGTCTTGGCGGGACAGAGCAGGGCAGTGGCCAAGCAACAACTTCCAGATTGACTGTGGACATGGTGACTTGTGCCAGGTCAGTAGCGGCTGCAGTGAAATATGCAAAGTCGAGGCATGGCTGGGGATATCCCACCTTCATGGATACCCAAACAAATTGGCGGATCCCCTTCACGGGACAACCTCTTCACGACCTGGGTGGAAGACACCTCCAGGATCGAAAGTCCAATGCCACTTTGGACTCAGTCTCATCCGCCCAAGGACAGGACCGCAGACCAGAACCAAGCCCTTTAATCCGTCTGCGCCCAGCACTCCGACCCAGCAGCATCAGGGCCAGCAGGCTGCTTGGCGTCCCAAACCAAACCGACCTCCTCCCAGAAACAGGGAGATAAGGCAGGAGGTCCTCGGCCTCCTCCAACCTGCACAGTGTGGGTTATGGGGTGTCACCCCAACCACATCACCTCACCCAGGTTCCCCCGGCAGAGGACAGCTCGCTACTTTCTTTCTGCCTGGTCCACCACAACCACAGACGGTGGGTGTTGATAGTGGGAAAGGGCCTGCCTCTGGAGTTCGGTGAGCCCTGCCCTTGGCCATTAAGCCCCCAAAGGGGGGCCTCAGGGTCCGCAGCCTAGCTGGCGGCTCTCCGAGCCGACATCGCTCTGCTCCTCGAGGGTGATCAGGGTGGCGGACCCTCCCCTCAGACCCGGGTTTGTGTCAGGTACTTCCTGGTCCCAAAATGGGCGAGGGCTGGCGCATCATTCTCGACCTGCGACCTAAACAAGTTCCCCAAGGTCCAGGACCTTCAGGATGGTCACTCTGCTCAAATAACACCATCCAGAATGTGGCATGTGGTTCTGCTCTCTGGACCTGCAGGGCGTGTTTTCATCCCTATCTGTCGTCTCATCAGAAGGCCATTCAAGTTTATTGCAGAAAGACTCCGTTGAGCAAGCTCATTCACAAGGAGGTCCTGAGGCACATACACATACAGTTTGCAATTACATAGACAGGAGATATAAAATGTAGAACAACAAAGAAAAATATATAATACAAGAGGTATACACAATAGAAGCCCTTATGCTATATATGCAGTCCATTCCAGCTTTAACCTTGCCCTAAATTATGCAACACATTTCAGCTTAATAAGTAGAGGGCCAGCTGGCACCCAGGAAGTTAACTTCCTGGCATGACCTCGAAAGGCCAGTCAGCAGCCTAGCAGCTGCGTTCTGCACCAGCTGCAGGTGCTGTAACGTATCTTCACTGACCCCAAGGTATAGAGCACTGCAGAAGTCAAGCCTCAAACTCACAAATGCATGCAACGGGGATTTTTGTTTTTGTTTATGTGTGTATTTTTGGCCTCAGTCACTGCCGAAGGGGACCTCCCCTATATTGGCTGGGTCCCAGCTCTTGCCAGGGTCTCATGTGTCACAGGGCTTGCACAGAGGTGTGTTTGTCTTATGTGCGCCCTCGCTCTCACTAGAACAAGGCCAGATGTGCAATGACCTTGGCGCACAGTCGGGTGCACTCCCGACCCGAATGGGCCGGGGTCCGCTGTTCCCCGCCCTGACAAGCACCTAGCATGGTCCCGAGCTGCTGTGCTGCTCAGCCAGTGCTAGAGGTTGGTAGGTGCTAGGTACCAGATCCCCTCCTTCCCCGGAGGAGGCGAGCAGTCCCCTGGATGCTCAGCCTCCTCCCTCCCCCCCCCGGGCCGACCCTCCAACGTCTGAGGTCTGGTCCCAAACTGCAGTTGTCATCACAGCAGGCGGTAACTCTACCGCTGTGCCGGCAGGCCAGCATGCAGCAGGGATTTAATGTGGCTAATGTTCCGTAGATGGTAAAAACCATTCCAGACCATTACCAACACCTGAGCCGCAAATGTCAGCCGCTCATCCAGAATGACGCCCAGATTTCTCACCTTCTCAGCAACCAAAACCCCAGGGAACCAAGCTAAAGCCTGGTCTCCCTCATAATAGCTGCCACTCCTTCCCTTCCGACCTGGCACAACCACCAGTAACATAGAACCATAGACTTTGACGGCAGATAAGGACCACTTGGCCCATCTAGTCTGCCTATTTCCCTATCTACAGGATAGGCTGCAGATCCTAGTTAACCAACAGCCTATTTCTTCCTACCCCCCACAAGAATTGCCTTATGTCTGTCCCATGCATTCTTGAATGCTCCCACAGTTTTAGACCCCACAACCTCCTCAGCAAGGCTGTTTCGTGTGTCCACTACCCTCTCTGTGAAATAATACTTCCTTACATTGCCCCTGAACAACTCCCCCATCTTTAAATTGTGTCCCCTTGTTCTTGCATGTTTCTTTTTCTGAAAGATGCTGCCCACTTGGACTTTGTTGATTCCACTGAGGTACTTAAAAGTTTCTATCATGTCCCCCCTCTCCCTTCTTTCCTCAAGGGTATACATGTTAAGCTCCTTTAGTCTCTCCTCATACGGATTCTCTTGAAGACCCTGCACCATTTTAGTTGCCCTCCTCTGGACTGCCTCTATCCTGTCTATGTCCTTGCGGAGATGGGGTCTCCAGAACTGGGCACAGTCCTCCAGATGGGGTCTCACCAACTGTCTGTACAGAGGGATAACAACTTCCTGTTTTCTGCTGCTGATGCCTCTCCCTATGCATCCCAGTATACCCCCAGCCCTCCCTACTGCCTTCTCACATTGCTTGCCCACCTTTAGGTAATCTAATATGATTACCCCCAGGTCCCTTTCCTTTTTTGTTGTTGTTACTACCCCCCCATTGTGTATTCTTCCCCTGGGTTCTTGTTTCCCAGGTGCATTATTTTGCACTTCTTTGCATTGAATCCTAGCTGCCATACTCTGACCATTCCTCCAACCTTGCCAAGTCCCTTCTCATCCTTTCCACGCCTCCTTGTGTATCAACCCTGTTGCAGATCTTTGTGTCATCTGCAAAGAGGCATACTTTTCCTTCCAGTCCTCTGCAATGTCACTTATAAAGACATTAAAAGGACTGGACCCAATACTGAACCTCATGGTACCCCACTAGTAACCCCTCTTTCTTCAGAGTGGACTCATTTACAATTACCTTCTGTGTCCCATTGTCCAACCAATGTTTTGCCCAGGCTACCACCCTGGGACCCACTCCCAGGCTGGTTAATTTGACTATTAATCTTTTGTGTGGGACTGTGTCAAATGCCTTGCTAAAATCTAGGTAGGCATGTCCACAGCACCTCCCTGGTCTACTACTTTCATCACCCAGTCAAAGAAATCTATTAGATTTGTCTGACAAGACCTTCCCGCAGTGAATCTATGCTGCCTTGGGTCCTGTGCTCCACTGGCCTCTAGGTACTCAACAATTCTTTCCTTCAGAAGTGACTCCATCACTTTTCCTACCACAGAGGTAAGACGGACAGGTTTGTAGTTTCCTGCCTCTGTCTTGGTCACACTTTTGTGAAGGGGAATCACATCTGCCTTCCTCCAGTCCTCGGGTACCACACCATCCTCCCATGATTTATTAAAAAGAGTTGCCAGTGGTTTCACTAGTTCCCCCCTTAATTATTTTAGAATTCTGGGGTGAATTTCATCAGGCCCCATTGCTTTGTCCACCTTCAGTTTTAGGAGTTCTTGCAGAACCCTTTCTTCTGTGAAAGGACTGGGCTCGACCCCCCTATCAAGAGTGCTTCTGGCAATTGGATTAGGCACTTCCCCCTCCTCTTTCGTGAATACTAAGCAGAAATATTTATTCAGTATCCCTACTTTTTCACTGTCCCCCCTGCCCACCCACCGTTCATTCTATTCAGCCTCACTATCCCTCCCTTTGTCTTTCTACGCTCGCTGATGTACCTATAAAAGGTTTTAGCCCCCTTCTTAACTGAGTTGGCTATCTTTTCCTCAGTTTGGGCCTTTGCTGTTCTGACTTCCCTCCCTGCTTCCTTCTGCCTTAACTGGTACAGCTCTTTGTCCTGCTCTTTGTGTGTTTCCTTATACTTCCAGAATGCTATCTTTTTCTTCCTGACTTTCACAGCCACCTCTTCTGAGAACCATAGTGGCTTTTTCTTTCATTTTGATTTGTTTATTTGCTTCACACAAAGGCTTGTTGCCTCTGTGATGGCAGTTTTGATGATTCCCCATTGTTGCTCCACACCTCCTTCTAGTCTGTTTGCTAGTGCTTTACTAAGGGACTCTCCCATCTTGCCAAAGTCAGCCCTTCTAAAGTCCAGTACCCTCACTTTTGTATGGCTTGACTCTGTAGCTGAGTTTATCATGAACCACACTGTTTGATGGTCACTTGTTCCCAGATGGAAACCCACTTCTAGATCTGAGATCCTCTCACTGCCCCGCTTGAGAGCATGGTGGTTCAAGATTGCTCCCCTCATGAGGGTTCCGAAACTAGCTGTCTGAGGCCTGCCACCTGTAGGGCATCGAGAATGGCCCTGTTCTTGGATGTGGCTGCAGCAAATGTGCTCCAGTTAACATCTGGCATATTCAGGTCACCCACTGACAGTATCTCTCCTTTCTCAGCCATTCTAAGAATGCCTTCTATCATATCCTTGTCCATTCCTTCCCCCTGACATGGGGGTCTGTACACAACCCCTGTGTGGATAGTGGTGCCCTTTCCAGTCTCCAAGGTGACCCACAGTGCCTCCTCTCCTCCCTGTTTACTCTTTTGTTCAGTTGCTTTTATCCCTTCCTTTACATAGAGAGCTACTCCTCCCCTCTTCCCCTGCCTGTCTCTCCTGTAGGTTATGTACCCTGGTATGTTAACATCCCAGTCATGGTTCTCTGTGTACCATGTTTCTGTGACTGCTACGATATCCAGGCATCCCTCTTCCATCTAGGCCACCAGCTCAGGGAGCTTGTTGCCCAGACTACAGGCATTGGTACTCATTACCCTCCATTTACTGATGGCCTTACTCCTTTTTGCCCCATCCCTGTCCTTCTTGCCTTTGTCACTTTCTCCATTTACCCCTGCCCTTCTCCCTATCGACACCTCTATGTTGGTGTTTACCGCACTTGCTACCGTGATTTTTTTTGGGGGATAGGATTTCCCTGCTCCTTTCCAGTGCCTCTCCCCTTGGCTAGTTTAAATGCTTGCCAATTAAGCATTTAAACCTATCACCTAGGATCCTGGTTCCCCTCCTGGACAGATGCAGCCCATCATGCCAGTATAGGCTTGCATCACTTCAGGTGGACCCCCTGTCCCCAGTGAAGCCAAATCCCTGAGCTCCACATCAGTCTTTCAACCACTGATTGAATCCCATGGTGCAGAACACCCTAGTCTCTCCTATGCCATAGATGGGCAGCACTTCCGAGAAGGTTACCGTGCATGCTACTTGTCTAAGGCCCCTCTCCAATTCCACAAACTCTTCCTGCACTTCTCTGATCCCTTTCTTAGCTAGGTCATTTGTCCCTAGGTGGACAGTGACATCCAGCTCCCTCCCCTGTGCAGCTGGTCCGGCAATCCTGAGGATTCGCTCCCTGTTCCTACAAGCCATGGCACCAGGCAGGCACCTTACTTCCCTCTCCCCTTCCTCCCCCAGTTCTACCTTCCTAACAATGGAATACTCCACCAGGAGTTGTTTCCTTCCCCTGCGGGGTCCCCTGCCACCCTCCTGTGGGTCTCCTTTGTGGAGGTTCCCAGCATCCTCCTTGGTCTCCACTGTAGGTGCCTCCATAGAGGAACCACACTTTGCCAGAATGGCATAGGAATTGTAGAGATGGACAGCTGGAGGGATGTGCCTCTGTTCCACCACCCTCACCTTCCCTGAGCCCACTGTGGTCCAACTGTTCCTCTTTTTTGGCAACCTCTGAGGCAATGGCAGTGGCACTGGTGGTCCCTAGATGGAAGAGGAGGTCCCGCAAATCCTGGCCAACTCAGCCTGGAGATGAGCAACCTCCTCCCTCAGCCCAGAGTGGTGTCTGCAGATGGGACAACACCGCATCCTCCAGAACGTCTCCCGGAAGACTGCTGCTCCACAGCCACTGCACTGCACCACTCCCATCATGTCTTATTTCTGGTCCCTTAACTGTTTGCAATCCTTACTCTTTCCTCTGTATTTTTTTTTCTCTCTCCCCTTACTTTCTGCCTGTGTGCCCTTTGAGCTCCTGATTGTCCTGTTCTGAGACAAGAATATCCTATATTTCTCAGTAGACCCCTTACTTGTTCAGAGGCAGACCTCCAGCAGCTAGAGGGGGCCGGAGAGCTACTCTTGCCCTTCTAGGATGGTGGGTCTTTGGTGGCTCTGTGATCTTCAGTACTTCAGTTTTGTTGGGGTTAAGTCTCAACTATAGTAGCTGGATGACATCCAGTCTTGGGTCTTGGCAGGAATCTATTCAGCACATCAACTGCACCCAGTGTACCAGGTGCAAAGAAACATAGAAACATAGAACATAGAAACATAGAAACTGATGACAGATAAGGACTGCTTGGCCCACCTAGTCTGTCCATTTTGCCTACCTACTGTAATACCGCAATACTTGATCTCCAGCTTTAACCCCCCCCTTTCCCTATCTCTAAGGTTCCCTATACCTATCCCATGCATTCTTGAAGCCGTTACCATTTTTACCTCTACCACCTCCGCTGGGAGACTGTTCCAGGCATCCACCACTCTTTCTGTGAAAAAGTACTTCCTTACATCTCTCCAGAGTCTACCATCTACCCCCACCAGCTTCATAGCATGTCCCCTTGTTCTTTTTTTTTTTCATATTCTATTTCACTCCCCCCGACATCCGCACCCAGTTAACTCCCTTTGCCTTGCCACTTGTGTCCATCCACCCCTCCCCCGGTACCACTGAACGCCCTAGTACCCCCACAGATTCCCCCCATGGTGGGGACAAGAAGGGGAGGGCTGTCCTCCTCCCACCCAGTACACAATCCAGTCGTGGTCTCCAGTGGTGCAGTGACAGAGCAGGATGCCGGCTGGCAGGCAGGGTCACGGAGCCCATGGATGCCATCTTTTCCATTTTGTTTGCTCCTCCCCCTCGCAGCCATGAGGGTGCGTGCATGGAGGTGTGCATGCCACATCGCCATGTTCTTTTGCCTCCCTGACTCTTAGCGCTGCCACCCTACCTCCACCAGGAGGCAGCCAAGGAGGGGGACGGCCATCCCTCCCTCCCTGAGAGGGGAGAGCAGTCCTTTGGATGCTCGATTCTCTCCCTCCCCTGCTGACCCCTGGCAGCTTGAGCTTGCTCCAAAGCACGGGTCACCAATGTGGAGTCCAGCATCTCAACCCTCAGTGCCCCTTGTTCTTAAGCATCTTTTTATTCTGAAAAATGCTTCCTTCTTGAACCTTATTTTTACTTGTGAGGTATTTGAATGTTTCTGTCATATCCCCCCCTCTCCCTCCTTCAGGAGTGTAGCCAGAAATTTCCATTTTGTACACAATCTCCAACAGTTACACCCCCCCATTAAAAAATGTACACATCCTTTCCAAATGGCACCCCCTTCCAAACAAGTCAGATTGTTGTCAGATGACTTCTACTCTAAAGAGGTTATACATGTATTGACAATCCTCAGTGGCCTACACTAACCAAATACTACAGATTAGAATGACAATATTAACAGAGTGGCTTATGGCTTGTGGCAGGCACTCAACAAAACTGTACACAAATGTGTACAGTGAGTATGCCTGTCTACACCCTTGCCCTCCTTTCTTCCAGGGTGTACATATTGAGGTCCTTTAGTCTCCCCTCATAGGGCTTTTGATGCAGACCCTGCACCATTTTAGTTGCCCTCCTCTGGACTGCCTTTACTCTGTCTATGTTCTTCCAGAGATCTGGTCTCCAGAACTAGATAGAATACTCCAGGTGAAGTCTCACCAAAGATTTATACAGTGGTATTGCCCCCTCCATTCTTCTGCTGTTGATACCCCTCCCTATGCACCCTAGCATTCCACTAGCTCTCCCTACTGCTTTGTCACACTGTCTGCTCACGTTTAGGTCATCAGATATGATTATCCCCAGATCTCTTTTCTGTTTGGTGGTCATTAATACTACACCCTCCCCCATTCTGTACTCTGACCCTGGGTTTCTGTGCCCCAAGTGCATGATTTTGCACTTCTTTGCGCTAAAACTTAGCTGCCACACCCTTGACCACTTCCCTAGCTTTCTTAGATCTCTAATCATTTTTTCCACCCCCTGGAGTGTCTACCCTATTGAAGATTTTAAGTCTCATCAGCAAAAAAGGCATACCTTCCCTTCTAGCCCCTCTGCAATGTCACTAATAAATACATTAAAGAGTACTGGTCCCAGCACTGATCCCTGTGGTACCCTGCTGGTCACCCTCGCTTCCTTGGAGTGAACTCTATTTATCACCACCCTCTGTCTCCTGTCCCCTAACCAATTTCTTACCCAGTTTACCACCTTTGGACCCACTCCTAGGCTGCCAACTTGTTTATGAGTCTCCTATGTGGAACGACGTCAAAGGCCTTACTGGAATCTAGGTAGGGCACAACTACCGCTTCACCCTGATCTAATTCTCTGGCTGCCCAGTTAAAAAACTCTATTAGATTTGTTTGCCATGACCTCTCCCCATGAATCCATACTGCCCTGGATCTTGTAAGCCACTGGATTCAAGATATTCCACAATCCTTTCTTTCAGTAGTGATTCCATTAATTTCCCCACCACCAAAGTCAGGCTGACTGGCCTGTAATTGCCATCCTATTCTCTGCTCCCACTTTTGTGAAGTGGAACTACATCTTCCCTCCTCCAGTCCTCTGGAACCACTCCCGTCTCCAGTGAGTGATTGAACAGGGTAGTCAGAGGTGCAGCCAGCACCTCTCTGAGCTCTCTCAACATCTTTGGATGCACCCTGTCTGGCCCCATTGCCTTGTCCAGTTTCAGATTTATGGGTTTCTTCTGGACTCTGTCCTCTGTAAATGGACTAGTGTCCACCTCCCTTCCTTCGATGCTCCTGCCACTTATCAGTGGTCCCTTGCTTTTCTCTTACTCTGTGAACACTGAACAAAAGTATTTGTTCAGGATGTCTGCTTTTTCCTGGTCCTCCTCCACCCCCTCCCCATCCCTCCTTAGCCTTACTGTCCCTCCTCTGGTCTTTCTCTTTTTGCTTCCATACCTGAGAAATGTCTTGTCCCCTTTCTCTACTGCCAGGGCTATTTTCTCCTCCATTTGTGCCTTTGCACTTCTAATTGCTTTCCCTGCCTCCCTCTGTTTTTCCTGATACACCTCCCTATCCTCCTCCATCTGTATTTCCTTATACTGCACCTCCTGAATGCTAACTTTTTTGCCCTTTCCTTCCTGGCTACCTATTTTGAAAACCACAGTGGTCTCTTTCCTTTCGCTTTTGCTTACTTGCCTGATGCAGGGGTTTGTTGCCTTCACTATCCCCTCTTTTAGTTTTGCCCACTGTTCCTCCACTCCACCCAAGTCCCCCCCCCAACCAGAGCATCCCTGAGGCATTCTCCCTTGTTTTTAAAATCGGCCCTCCTGAAGTCTAGGACCCTCGTCTTGGTGTTGTTCAATTCTGCCACAGTGCTTATATTGAACCACACTGTATGGTGATCACTGTTCCCCAGGTGACCACCCACTGTGACGTCTGCATCACTGTCTCCATTGGTGAGTACAAGATCCAGTATTGCCCCCCACGAGTGGGCTCTTTACTAGTTGCTTGTGCAGGAAGTCCAGGATATCCCTGCTCCTAGCTGAAGCTGTAGCTGGGATGCTCCAGTCTTCATTCAGAAGATTGAAGTCCCCTACCAGCAGCATCTTCCCCTAATTTGCCATCTTTGTCTAGGGTGACCCACAGTGCCTCTGCCCCTCCCTGTATTCTCTCTATCTCTGTTGCTGTTATGCTATCCCTCGCATAAAGAGCCACTTCTCCCCCTTTCTTTCCCATCCTATCCTTCCTGAACAGAGTATAGCCTGGTATGGCTATATCCCAGTCATGGTTTTCACTGCACCATGACTCGGTAATGGCAACAATGTCCAGATCCGCCTCTGCCATAATCTCCTCAAAGTCCGGGATTTTATTTCCCAGACTTCGTGCATTTGCACACATTGCCTTCCAGATTCTGCTACCACCCTATCAACTCTCCATTTTCCTTTCTCCCTTCTCTCCTTACCCCCTCTGCTCTCATTCCCATCTTTCTGCAAGGACAGATAAAACTGAATATCATCTGCACAGAAGTGAAACCTAAGTCCATACTATCTAATGATCCCACCCAGGGGCAGCATGTACACCACAAACAACATGGGTTAAAGGATCAAGCCTTCTCAACACTACCATCTGTGTCCTATCCTGCCTCTGAGATAGGACTCAAACTGGTAGATGACTTTGCTGGTGAGTCCTACATACTCTCAGAGCCGGTCCAATAACAGCTCATGGTCTACAGTGTCAAAAGTTGAGGTGAGTTTAAGCAACATGAGAACTGACCACTCTCCTTTATCTCTTGCCCTGGGCTAGTCATTATGCATCTTGACCAGTGCAGTCTCTGTGCTATGCCTGGACCTAGAACCAGACTGGAGAGGCTCATAGATGTCAAAGGCAATGAGGTGTGCCTCAAACTGCAGCACAACCACTTTCTTAGTACCGTTACCCAAAAAAGGGCAGGTTAGAGACTGGTCGGTAATTTGCCAGGATGTCCAGGTCCAGAGATAACTTTTCAGAAGGGGCTTCACCAAAGTTACGTTCGATGCAATGGGAACACCCCCACCGATAAGGAGCACTGGACAATCTTAGCAAACACCGGGCCCAGCTGCCCAATGCAGCTCATTAGTAGATGTGTGGAGCCTGGATCCAGTTCGTAAAAGGCTGGCTGCAGCTCAGAGATCACCCCACTCACCTCATCCATTTCACTAGTCTGAACTCTCCCCATGGCAATGGGAGGGACAGGTTTAAGAGCCTCCCAGTAGATGGATTCTGCTTGTGGGTTTTCATGGGCAAACTAAGTGGGCCAAGCAGTTCTTATCTGACAGCTACTTCTATGAATCTATGAATGCAACTTAGACCCATCGGCTCAACCCTGCTGGGCTGTAATAGAAACATAGAAACATAGATTTTGATGGCAGATAAGGACCGCTTGGCCCACCCAGTCTGCCCATTTCCCTACCTAATGGATAAGCTGCAGATCCTAGTTAACCAGCAGCCTACTTCTTCCTACCCCCACCCCTTAGAATTGCCTTATGACTGTCCCATGCATGCTTGAATTCCACCACTGTTTTTGACTCCACAACCTCCTCCAGAAGGCTGTTCCATGCATCCACAACCTCTCTGTGAAAAAATACTTCTTAATTACCTCTGAGCCGCCTCTATCTTCAAATTGTGCCCCTTGTTCTTGCATACCTCTTTTTGAAAGATGCCACCTCTTGGACTTTGTTGATTCCTTGAGGTACTTGAAAGTTTCTATCATGTCCCCTCTCCTCCTTTCCTCGAGGCTATACATATTAGCTCCCTAAGTCTCTCTCATATGTCTTCCAGTGCAGACCCTGCACCATTTTAGTTGCCTCCTCTGGACGGCTTCCATCCTGTCTATGTCTTTGCGGAGATTGGGTCTCCAGAACTGCATGCAGTACTCCAGATGAGGTCTCACCAGCTGTCTGTACAGAGGGATAATAACTTCCTGTTTTCTACTGGTGATGCCTCTCCTATGCATCCCAGTATCCTCCAGCCCTCCTTGCTGCCCTCTCACATTGCTTGCCACCTTTAGGTCATCTGATATGACTCCCCCAGGTCCCTTTCCATTTTGCTGTTGTTAGTATCTCACCCCCCATTGTGTACTCTTCCCTGGGTTTTGTTTCCTGGTGTGTTACCTTGCACTTCTTAGCATTGAATCTAAGCTGCCATACATTTGACCATTCCTCTAACCTTGCCAAGTCCCTTCAACCTTTCCACCCCAACTTGTGATCAACTCTGTTGCAGATCTTGTGCCATCTGCAAAGAGACATACTTTCCTTCCAGTCCCTCTGCAATGTCACTTATAAAGACATTGAAGAGGACCAGTCCTAATACTGAACCCTGTGGTACCCCACTAGTAATCTCCTTTCTTCAGAGTGGACTCCATTTACTTTTACTCTCTGTGTCCCATTCTCCAGCCAATTCCTTTACCCAGGCTGTCATCTTGGGACCCACTCCCAGGCTGGCTAACTTGTATATTAATCTTTTGTGTGGGACTGTGTCAGATGCCTTGCTAAAGTCTAGGTAGGCCATGTCCACAGCCCCTCCCTGATCTACTACTTTGGTCACCCACTCAAAGAAATCTATCAGATTTGTCTGGCATGACCTTCCCGCTTTGAATCCATGCTGCCTTGGGTCCTGTGCCCCTCTGGCCTCTAGATACTCAACAATTCTTTCCTTCAGAAGTGATTCCATCATTTTCCCTACCAATGAGGTTAAACTAACAGGTCTGTAGTTTCCTGCTTCTGCCTTGCTCCCACTTTTGTGAAGGGGAATCACATCTGCCCTCCTCCAGTCCTCGGGTACCACTCCATCCTCCCATGATTTGTTAAAGAGGGTAGTCAGTGGTGTCACTAGTTCTCACCTTAGTTCTTTTAGAATTCTGGGTTGAATCCCATCAGGCCCCATTGCTTTGTCCACCTTCAGTTTTAAGAGTTCTTTCAGAACCCTTTCTTCTGTAAATGGGCTGGTATCAACTTCTGTATCCAGAGTGTTTCACTGTTTGTTTTAGGTACCTCCCCCTCTTCCTTTGTAAATACTAAGCAAAAATATTTGTTTAGTATCTTTGCCTTTTCACCGTCACCCTCTGCCCATCCTCCCTCCCTTTATTAAGCCTCACTAACCCTCCCTTGGTCTTCCTTCGCTCCCTGATGTACCTATAAAAGGTTTTATCCCCTTTCTTAACTGAGTTGGCTATCTTTTCCTCAGTTTGGGCCTTTGCTGTTCTGACTGCCTTCCCAGCTTCCTTTTGCTTTAACTGATACAGTTCTCTGTCCTGCTCCTTCTGTGATTCCTTGTACTTCCTGAATGCTTTCTTTTTCTCTTGAACCTTCACTGCCACTTCCTTTGAGAACCATAGTGGTTTCTTACATTGTTTCTTTTCATTTATTTGCTTCACACAAAGGCTTGTTACCTCTGTGATGGCAGTTTTATTATTCCCCATTGTTCTTCCACCCCTCCTTCCTGCCCATTTGCAAGTGCATTCCTTAGGCACTCACCCATTTTGGCAAAGTCAGCCTCCTAAAGTCCATTACTTTTGCCTTTGTATGCTTGACTCTATTGCTGTGTTGTTTATTGTGAACCATACTGCTCGATGGTGCTAGTTCCCAGATGGCTACCAACTTCTACATCTGTGATCTCTCTTCATCTCCATTTAAGAGAACCAGGTCTAAGATTGCTCCCTCCTCGAGGTGGGCTCCAATACTAGTTGTCTCAAGGCATGCCCCTGTACCGGCATCTAGAATAACCCCACTCTTCTGAAGTGGCTGCTGCAACTGCACTCCAGTTAACATCTGGCATATTCAGATCACCCATTAGCAATATCTCCCTTTTCACCATTCTAAGTATTCTTTCTATCATTTCCTTGTCCATTTCCTCCTCTGAGAAGGGGTTCAGTACAACCCCTGTGTGGATTAGGTGCCATTGCTGGTTCTCCAAATTTACCCACAGTGCTTCTTCTCCTCCCTGTTTTCCCTTTTGTTCTGTTGCTTTGATTCCTTCCCTTATGTAAAGAGCTACTCCTCCTCCTCTTTTACCCTCCCTGTCCCTCCTGTAGATAGTGTATCCTGGTATGTTTACGTCCCAGTCATGTTTTGTGTGTACCATGTTTCTGTGACTGCCACGATATCCAGATGCTCCTCCTCCATCAAGGCCACTAATTTAGGAAGCTTGTTACTCAGACTGTGGGCATTGGTACTCATTGCTCTCCATTTTTGATGGCTTTACCTTCTTTTGCAGCATCCCCCACTGAACTTTCTACCTCGGTCTTTTTCTCATTTAGTACCCTGTTTGTAGAGAGAGGCTGGGATTTTCCTGCTGCTTATCAGTGCTGGCCTTGACTAGTTTAAAAGCTTGCCAATGAAGCATTTAAACTGATTGCTCAAAAGACTTGTTCCCTTCCTGGACAGATGCAGACCATTCTGTAAGTATAGGCTGGTGTCCTCCAGGTGGAACCTCAGACCCCAATGAAGCCAAACCCCTGTGCTCCATACCATTTTTTCAACCATTCATTAAACTGCATGGTGCAAAGTACCCTCGCCTCACTCATGCCATTGACAGGCAGCACCTCAGAGAAGGATACTGTGTGTGCTACTTGTCTTAGGCCCCTTCCCAATGACTCACTTGGTGAGGGCCCAGCCTAAACTGAGGACACCGTGATTGAGAAGAATTGAGCGAACTGCTTGCATTTTGCAGATGAAAAATCTCTTAGGGGCTCCAGACTGGCCAGATGAAGAAGCCTGTCTACAGTCCAAAAGAGCTGAGCTGATCTATTTCTCCCTGCAGAAATCTTCCTAGACAGAAGCCATGCCTTCTTTTGTGTGATTACCTTTGATACTCACCTTAGTGAGTAATCAAAGCCATTCTGGTCTCTCAGACCCTGGACCACCTTCAACAATGTTCCAACCTCCACCACTTTGCCTTTGCTTTCATTTCCCTTAGCTCACCGTCATACAATGGCAAACCAAGGCATGAAACCACTGGGTGTACATGTGCCGGCGCCACGAGAATGAAAGCCATCCTGACAGCCCTATTACAGTCATTACCACTTCCTCCAGTCCCATGGCACATACTGCCAGCACATCTAAGGTCTGCAGTGCCAAGGGTCCCTCAGGCTGAAGCACTCATAAAGGACGGTGTGGACCACCTCCACAGGGGAGAGGTACATTGGAGGTGGGGCTCTGAAAGAGAACCTGATGGTGCAGTGATCCAGCCAACTGACTGAATCAGTCTCGAGACTCTCAACCTCGAGCCTCAGAGAGAATTTTTATTTATTTATTTGTTTGTTTGTTTGAATGATCACCTCTGGGCTAAGACAGCTCATTTACAAAGGCTCCACATCATCAATAGAGCAATCTACTATCAAACCAGTGTCAAGTACAAAGAACATAACATTGATTCAGTTCAACAACAACAAATAAGCAAGTTTACAATGCAGGGTAAATGGTACAACATTTCATGTACAACTGAGGCAGCACACAGTTTGCTTTGTCAATAAGAAGACGATAAATGGGAAGCGGCAGCAAGTGAGGAGGGAACAGGTGGCTCGTAGGAGCATTGTCATAGCATAAAGAAGGAGAAGGGTCAGAACAGTGACAGGCAACACTGGGAGTGAGGAATCGCCTCAGTTGACTTTTAATCTTGCCAGTTCTATTGAGGCTTGGGATTGGTTCCGGGAGCCCGAATACTGAGAGTCCAAGGCATGGTCATATTGATGGGTTGCAAAAGTAACCACTTGCGTGAGGCCCAGGAATTTCATAACCCGGAGGAAATCTTGACCAAAGTACTAGAGTTTGTTGTCCATCCAAACGTTAAAATCACCCAGAATAAGCCATCTTGGCAACTCCAACACTCTGTCAGTGACGAAGTCCACGGGTTCCCACAGAAAATCACCCTCCCGCCCTGGAGACTGGTATATAAGAAGAATTCTGCAACCTGCACCTGGACCACATGCACAGTCACTCATGTAAACGAGTAGGAATTCACCAGTGGGTGCACTACCAGGTTCAACAGGCAGTGCACTACAGAGAACCCAGCTGGGATAGCTGCCTCCAAAACTGGACCAGCATTGTCACCCAGCCAGGTCTCTGTAATGCAAGCCGAATCATTGGAGGAATCAGATATAACATCCACTATAATAGGTGTCTTAGTCCTCATTTATAAAATGGGCATTGAAATCCTTGTATACTGACTGGCTAGAGCCAGCCACCTTACTGTGCATGACTGCAGTACTACCCACGGTCATCATGGCATTTAGCCTTATCGCACACAACATAGAATTTTTTAAAAATATTTGGCAGCCATTTTTTGCAGTCAATAATCTGATCTCGAGCCTGTCACTCTGTTTAGGCAAATGGCAGTGTTCAAACCTCCCCAGCCCTTTATAATAATGCCCTTTCAACTGTTCATTCCGACCTCATATATGTGAAAAATGTGAGGTGATCAAGGGTCTCTTCAAAAGTAACTGCCTTTTTTTTTAGTTAGTTTCTTTCTCTCCTGACCATTCCCCTTCCATCGGTCTCCCCAGCCCTGATACCCCGGCATGCACCAAACTCACCTCTGCTTCACAAGGTGCTGGATGCAGTGCCTGCAGGAGGTCAGCATTATCCCGCCAGTCGGGGTTCCTTTTTCCTATTTCTTTTCTCATTCCCAAACATGGAGAGAAGGCATGCAATGATGCCAATGGCTGAGTCGTGCATGCTTCCACATGCAGCACACCCGGCGTCTGCCTTGCATCCACTCCCTACATTTTGGGTCCACTGTGCCAGACCTCAGCCACCTCCAGGGGCCAGTCAAGCAGCAACCTCAACCCGGACATTGTATAAGAAATCACCAGACACAAAAACACTCCATCTTCAGGGTCAGACTTCTCAATTTTGATTGAGTGAGTTGAGTACGCAGGAGGCCAGGCGGTGGTGAGGGGTGGACAGCCAGGCAGTAGTGCAGGGTGAGGCAGACGCCACATAAACTATTTTTAAATTCCATACCTCACTCTCTCTCTCTCACACACACACACAGCTCTCTCCAATTTAGCTGGAAATCAGGAAATTATTAGAGTGAGCGAGAGTGTGCTTGTGGGTGGGCAGAGGAAACCAGACCTCTCCCAATCTAACGCACACAACTCTCCCACTCCAGATCACCTGATTCTTCTTAAGAAAAGTGCTATTTTTTTTTCTTCACAGCCAGTAGCTGTGTTTTAAATGCATTTCTTGCAACCTGCTATGACCCGCCATAATATGTTACCCCGGAATAAGTTATCCTCTTTTTCAACTGTTCCTTGTAACAAGAGGAAGCAAGTAAGCTTGCAGGCAGATGGACAATAGGAAGGCACATTATGTGAAATGAGCTGATGGGGGAGGGGCAGCAGCGGATGCTAGAGTAACGGTGCACGTTACAACTCTAGATCCTCTAACTAGCCCAACAGTGTTAATTTTAAAAAAAGAAAAACAATTTCTTCTCCACTGCAGTAGCTGCTCCACGTAATTGTGCAGGGCGTGAGCGTGCTGGCAGGTGTGCAGGGAGCAGACCTCTAAAAACTACAAGTATGGAATCTCCATTAGGTTAAAAGACCTAACTGCAGAGTAGTAAATTCAATATTGTTCCAGTAGGCAGAAGGACTATTTTAGCACAACATCACTCATTCATTTCAGCTTTCAGGCATTAAAAATTTGGATTATAAGATGGCCCAGCTGTGCGGAGGGCTGAGACACTAGGTACCTTACCTCCTGTCACACCGGCAAATCGAGGTAGGGAATAGGCTTGGGGGTTGATCAGGGGCCGTCAGGGAGAGGAAGGACTGAGCGTCCCAAGACAGCTCTCCTTCCATGTGGAGGGGGGCTAGTGTGGTGCGCTGCTTGTCTGCCACCCAGAGACAGCTGGATGGTAACATATGCTTGTCATCACACAAGAGAAAAGGAACCCACGTTCAGGGGGCTGGGGCCGTCCCTGCCAAGGTGGAGCCCGGACATCACATCCATTGCATGTCCACAGGCACCAGGGAAGAAAACTGGTGTGAAATACAGAGGCTAGGCTTAATGAAGCCCACCCCGAGAGTGCTAATGGCTCACTATTTCCTAGGCAATGGAAAGGAGATAGGGATAGCTGGTGATCACGGGACAGGCTGATACAGCTGCCCAGCCTGCCAGAGAGGAGAAAAACCTCTATGGAAAAAAATTGTTGAATTATAATGAAAATATCAAATGTTTAAAACATAAAAACCTATTTTATAAGTGCAATAAGACATGGCTGAGTGTTGGTAGTACTGAGATACCTGAACACCCAAGGGCTGAATGCACTTGGCCTGTGGCCTTGTGCCTCACTACACCCCTGGGTGTACGTGTATCTCAGTACTACCAACACCCAGCCATGTCTTATTGCTTACTAATCCGGCATGGCATAGCATGGCCAGAACAGGGCTGTGCTGTTGTTAGAGTGCTGTGATTAGGGCGCCGTAATGTGGGCGCCGCAACAAGGGTGTGAGTGACAGGGGCAATCTGGACTTTAGATCATCCCACAGTCACACCCTGTTGGGTGTCTCCAACATTTACCTCCCCTTCATGGCATGCCCAGCCCGGAGGGGGTTATATTTAGCTGAGTTGGGTGGGGGGGCAAAGCACCCCCGCTAAACCTACATGTTTTGGTGGACGGTGCTTTGCCGCAGCAATTGCCAGGTGGCTAAGTGTCACCCATGATAATTCCAGGTGAGATATTTCCTACACCCTAAACTATGTTGCCGCAGTGCCTGTGCACTGGCATGGGTGAACCCTGAACAGGACACACAGTGACGGCCATCCGAGTAAACTGTACATCCCCACTCGGTTTTCTGGGATCCCTGAATATGGGAATTAAACACATCTGGCTCCCTCAGCTCCCCATTTTGTCCCAGGGTCTCTCCTCATTTTCGCTATCCTAATAGCACCCACCCCTGTCAACTCTCCCCAAGTGTCCAGCCACACCTCCGTGCCTCCTAATGATCTCCACCTTCATGCACTGGCGGTAAGCCACACATGACAAAGGGATTATGGAAGTTGCACAGATCCCAGCACAGGGATGGGGAGAATACTATATGATGTGTGACCTCACTTTCTGTACTTTGTAGTCTCCTGGGTCACAGCTGAAAAGAGGCATGTTCTTGTCTAGTCTGCTTACCTGGTCAATAAAAATAAATTAATGTTGTGGGTTTCTGTGGGCCAGAGAATCAGTGCTGTGCATTTTTCATTATTGACCCAAATGCCTCCCTTGTTAAATGTATTTCGCTCCCTATGTGTTTCAGACTTATTTCTACCAAAGCTCTGTTGTAAAGGTACATCAATGTGTTACCAGTGTAAGTGGTTCTGTCTCTAGAATCCAGATATGGACAGTTTATGTACCTGATGCCTATGTTACATACATTTGGTTTGCAAAAATGAGAAAAGTATGCAAATTTCCATTAATTTTCATAGCTACACCCAAATGTAAAGAAGGATAATACGTAGCAAACATTTGGTTATCGGGCAGTGCTACACCTGTTTAAAACTATAATTTTGTGCAGTTTCAGAAACTGTATACTTTTCCTAGGTTAACATGATGCAATGGGTTTGTACAGGCCAGAGAATCAGTGCTGTGCATTTTCCATTATGGACTCATGCGAACATACGAAATTGCTAGCAGAGAAAGACCTTATGGTCTATCAAGTCTGTTCGATTGTGCAGCTTGCATCCCTCATACTGCAGCTGCCCCTCCCCCCATTCAATGACCCTCCCCCTTACCCCTTCCCATCCCCTTTTGAAGCAGCCCACTGTTCTACAGGATACCACTTCCACAAGCAATGTGTTCGACTCAGACACCACCCTCTCCATAAAAAAGTGTCTTCTATTTCCCTCTTGAACCTTCCTCCCCTCCAATCTCAGATCATGGCCTTGAGTGTCCCCCCCTCTTAACTTGAAAAGCCCTTCTGTGCCTGTCTTTTTATGCCTTTCAAGTACTTGACGGTTTCAATCATATCTCCCCTTTCTCTCCTTTGCTCCAGGGAGTACATGTTCAATTCCCTCAGCCTGCTCTCTTAGGGTATGTTCCCTAGCCCCTGGATCATCTTTGTTGCCCACCCTGCACTGCACCCCCTCCAGCAATCTAATGTCCTTCTTCAGGTATGGGCACCAGTACTGCATGCAGTACTCCAGGAGTGGCCTAACCAGTGACCTACACAGTGGCAGGATCAACTCCCCCCCCTTCCTGGATGATATACTCCTGGCAGTACAACCCAGCATCCTGTTGGCCTTTAGAGTTACCTTCCTACACTGTGCTGGTTATTCATTGAGCCCGTTATGATCACTCCCAGATCCCAGATCCTTCTCTTCCTCTGTCGTGGCTTCCTCTGTCAAATGTATCCCCTGTAGACTAAAGGTATGGTAGTATTGTGTGGGTTTATGGTCTTGTTTTGCCAGACCTCTGTGGTAAAGGTACACATGTGAGGTACCTCTGGAATGGGTACACTCTGTAGAATTCCAAAATACATTGATTTGTGTTATTTTTTAGAGCGTTGTAGCTGCAGACTGTGACAATAACAGCTGGAAAGGAATGTGTACTTACAGTATTTACAATTTCCCTCAGTAATAATATATTTATTTGGATTATCCTGCGCATTTGCCTCTAGTTATTTAGGTTTATAGATGCTTGGAAACTGAGCATTTTGTCCATTATTTTTGGAAAATATGTGTACAAATCAGTACAAGGAATGTGAGAGGAATAACACAACATACCGTAAATCAGTCTTGGAAATTCATCACTTAATGTGAAAATTATTTTGGGTAAATGTTCACATGTGTACTCTGGGTCAGTTCTCGCAGATTAATTTGTCTTTTTCCTGTAACTCCAGGGCAGTATTCTTCGATTTTCCTTTAGACTACGTTGTTTCCTATGGAAGCCAAATTGCTCAGTTTTTCTGTATAACCACTGCAGGTCTATGGGACTAATTTCCCTCTAAAATACAGCAATCCTTGTAGATCTGGAAGCCCTGCTGAGCTGGTTTGATATGAACATACGAATGTGCCAGCAGAAACAGACCACCCGGTCTATCTAAGTCTGCTCGAGTGTGCAGCTAGCACCCCTAGTTTGCAGCTGCCCTACCCCCCCATTTGTCATCCCACTGCCTCCCCCACCCTCACTCTCCCCTGTTCCCTGTCCCTTGTCCTTTTGAAACTGTTTACAGATTTACATGATACCACCCATTCTGGCAGGGCGTTCCATTTTGCTACCACCCTCTCTGTGAAATAGTGTCTCCTCATTTCCTTCCTAAATCTTCCCCTCTATTCTTAGCCCGTGCCCCCTGGTGATCCTCCCCCTCCTTAACTTAAAGACCCCATCTACCCCATCCTTATTGATTCACCTCAGATATTTGAATGTCTCTGTCATGTCCCCCCGTCCCTTCTATCCTCCAGGGTGTACATATTCAGGTCTCTCAGCCTGCTGTCATAGTCTCTCCCCTCCATTCCACATATCATCTTTGTTGCCCTCCTCTGCACTCCTTCCAGTATCCTGATATCACGCTTTAGGTATGGCCTCCAAAACTGCACACAATACTCTAAGTGCGGCCTTACCAGCAACCTGTAGAGGGCCAAGATCACCTCTCTTTGCCTGGATGAAAAAACCCTCGCTATGCACCCCAGCATTTTGTTCCCTTTTGCAGCTGCTCTCCTGCACTGGGCAGTGTTGTCCATGGTCCCTATTATCATTACTCCTAGGTCCTTCTCCTCCTCCTCAGTAATCCCCAGCTTAACCCCTCCCAGCCAGTATTCTCTCCTTGGGTTCTTCACCCCAAAGTGCATAACCTTACACTTCTTTGCATTGAACCCCATCTGCCACCTCTCTGACCACTCCTCTAGCTTGCTTAGGTCCCCCTGCAGCTGCTTCCATCCCTCCCCTCCATCTACCACTGCTCCAATTTTGGTGTCGCCAGTGAACAGACTAATCTTGTTCACCACCCCATGTGCAATGTCTGATATGAAGAGCCCAAATAATACTGGCCCCAACACAGAGCCCTGTGGCACCCAACTCATCACCGGCCTTGGAGTTGAGAGTTCCCCTCTTACCACCACCCATTGCAGCCTCCCACTCAGACAGCTTGTAATCCAGTTCATCAATTTTGGCCCTACCCCTACACCAGTTAGCTTCCCCTCAAGCCGCCCATGAAGCACAGAATCGAAGACCTTGCTGAAGTCCAAGTAAAGAACATCCACCGCATGACCCTTATCCAGCTCACCTGTCACCCAGTCATAATATTGTATCAGATTGGTTAGACAAGACTTCTCTGAAACAAACCCATGCTGTCTCACATCCTGGAGGCCATTATCCTCCAGGTATAACACCAGTCTTTCCTTTAGTATTGTCTCCATGAGTTTGCACACTATGGAGGTGAGACTTACTGGGTGATAATTACCCGGTTCATCCCTTGGTCTGCTCTTGTGTACTACATGTGCCATCCTCCAGTCCAGTGGCACACATCTCGACTCCAGTAAGGTGCTGTACAGATCTGCCAGCAGCTCTGCCAACACCTCTGCCATCTCCCTCAGCACCCTGGGGTGGATATTTATTTATTTATTTATTTATTTATTTATTTATTTATTTATTTAAGAGATTTACCAGGAAGGCATGCTGAGCAGAGTACTGCTCGATTCCAGATGCGCCCTGGGGTTTCGGGGTTACAGTGGGGACATGATACAATCTGCACAAAACAATACAGTGGAACATGGTATGGTCAGTCAGAAAACATACATAAGGAGTAGTAGAACAGCAGTGGGTAACATACATAATATAAAATGGGAAATTGAGGGTAGGCACATTTATTGTACAGTATACAGTGATTTACTATGAGTAGGTCAGAAACAGTGGAGAGAACAGGCTTGATTCATTACCTGGGCAGGTACAGGAGTGAGGGGGGGTTAGGGGGATTGCAGGAGCAGGTGGTAGAGAAGTGCGAATTGAGAAGGGCATTTAGCTGGGGAGTACTTGTGGAGTGTCTAATATCGGCTGCCAGGGAATTCCACAGTTTGGGTAACCTAAAGCTAAAGATATCATCCGGCCCTGGTGCCTTGTCTACCTTCAGTGCCCTCAGTCCTTCTAGGACTCTACTTGCCTCAATTCTTGCATCTGTTGCCCCTCTCCCCTGTCCCCACCCTCCCAGCCCATGGTGGTAGCAGTCCCCTTTTCTTCTGTGAACACTGAGCAAAATATTAATATTAATTTTTTTATTTCATTTTGTTGACCGGGTAAGTGCACTAGACAAAATTCTTGCCAGACACGACCCGGGGGAGGGGACTACAGATGAATGCCAACTGACCTTGAACCAGATTAAGCTGTTGGTGGTATTTTAGTGAATGGGGGGAAATTTGGCCAGGGCACCGGGGAAATTCTCCTACTCTTTATAGCAGATGGTGTACATATGTCGTGGGTGATTGCAACCCTCTTGATAATTTATTTTTTCTCTTGTAAGGGTATTAGACTCATATATGTTCTATGTTTTATTCTTTCCCTTCCCCTCCCCCTTTTTGTTTTCCCCTTTCCTTTATCCTCCCTATCGCTTTCCATTTTTTTGTGTTGTTTAGAAAGACTGTTGTATATTATTAATTTCATGTTTACTTTATTAATGTTCTTGTCATGTCATCCTGATTTCAAATTGTGTATTATGTACTATGTGATTTACAATAAAAACTTCCCTACTCTTTTCAAGAAGTGCCATGGGATCTTTAACATCCACCTGAACTACCACCAGAACAGGCAGATGGGTCCTTGGTTTAACGTCTCATCCGAAAGATGGATAGTATAGTATATAGTGTGTAGTGTTTAGTGTGTAGTGTGTAGTGTGTAGTGTGTAGTGTGTAGTGTGTAGTGTGTAGTGTGTAGTGTATAGTGTATAGTGTGTAGTGTGTAGTGTGTAGTGTATAGTGTATAGTGTGTAGTGTATAGTGTGTAGTGTATAGTGTATAGTGTATAATGTGTAGTGTATAGTATATAGTGTATAGTGTGTAGTGTATAGTGTGTAATGTGTAGTGTATAGTGTGTAGTGTAGTGTATACTGTGTAGTGTATAGTGTATAGTATACAGTGTATAGTGTGTAGTGTATAGTGTGTAGTGCATAGTGTGTAATGTGTAGTGTATAGTGTGTAGTGTAGTGTGTAGTGTATACTATATAGTGTGTAGTGTGTAGTGTGTAGTGTGTAGTGTGTAGTGTATACTAGAGGCACAGAGAAGTTCAGCAGCATATAACTTTTCACGTCTTTCAGTTAAACAGTAGGTTTTCTGGAGTATTTTCTGCAACATTTAGAGTAGAAAGAGCAATTTTTTTCTGGCAGTGTTTCCTGGTCACATGACCAGATATTGGCAAAACATTTCTACCTACAAAAAGGTCGATGTCTGTTTATGAAAAACAAACATTCATAGCTTGCCTAGTTTTCCATGAAGGGAAAATAACGATATTTTAATGTTCAATAATACAGTGCAAAAATAACAAAACCAACCTGATACAGGAGTGAAAAACATCCCTGGTGATAAAAGGATTAAAGCTTTTTATTCCTAACAATGGATATGACCAACCTCCAACCAGGAATTTAATGAACTTGGGCCCCCTTAAGACTATGGCAGCATAATAACATTCATTGTGTAGATGTCAAACTTATTAGCCACACAGAACTCATCATTTTATATGGTATGGTTTGGCTGGCCACCCTTTCTTGTAGGACAGAATCAAGTATAAGGCTTCTGTTTTTCTTCTTAAGGCAGGCATGAGCCTTTATCCTCTTAGCATTCAGTCTGACTTCTCCACCTCTTGCAATATCTGTCCCAGGGTACTAGATCTCAAACCCAACAATCCTTTAATGTACAGTTTATAAACACTGCATTTGGTCAGGGGTCCCGTGCCTGTAGAGCCACCACTTGGTACAATAATTTACAATTATCTGCTACCTCTTGTAAAATAATCACAATATGCCTTTTGTAATTTGTTATTCTCACACTCATGTTGCACCTGCATTTAGTATTTGTCTGCAGTAATTTGTTTATGTCTGTCTTCTATGATGTTTGTAATGTCTGACAGTGGACACATATGAAAGAAGGGGCTGATCGGCTCCCTATGTTTTTCCAGCCTAATACATAAAATGAAATAAAAACTAACATCGACGGTGACTCAGTGGCACCAGCAGTATGGCCAGTACACAGTTTAGCTAGATGCTGAAGTGACTGCTGAGTCCCCCGTTCTCACAATGTTGTACTGTGAGGGTGGTTGTACAGTAGATCCCATACACCCATCACACTCACATAACCCCATATTTGTGGAGTTTGTACCCTATAAGAAACTTTGTAAGAGGTATAAGTCCAAGACTGGTCTTAAGGATAGGTGAACTAGGTGGTCTCCTAGAGCGCTGATTTAAAAGGGGGTGCCAAAAAGATGTGGCAGCATTTTGTATTTTTTTTCTCTTTCTTTACTGTGCTTTCACTGTGTTACCACAATTTCACAGTGATATATAAATTTTTTTTTTTAAGATTTTTTTTCTGTGTGCTGGGTAATGAAAGGAGCTGGCCTGACAGCATTGGAACCTGAAGTCCTCTGCTTATCTACATGACAGGTTCAGCACAGACAGTCACAGTGCAAGCTTCCCCGCACTGCTCTGCCGGTAGGCCTCAATCCTGCCCTGGAGGGCAACTACATACATGTAGGAGAGAGGGTAGTTCGGACTCCATGCCATTCAGTCCCTTTGCCTCTCATTTGAGACTGCCAACAAGGGTGTCAATTAGTACCACTTGTGTTGGTGGTTTTGCTATTTATTATTATGCTGTATGCACTGTTCCTTCCAAGCCTCAGCACCTGCCACCCCGAGCCCCGACCATCCCAAACTTACCTGTGCATTGGTCCGATCCCAGACTTGCCTCCTCTGGGTGGGGCCATCGGTCGGCCCCGGGACCTGTGGACATAAAGTCGGGACTCTGGTAGGAATCCCCCACTGGAGGAACTCACTGGCTTGCCCCCCAGGGTGGGGCCACAGAGCCGGAGCATGCTGGTGGACACACGTTGATCCTTGTGCTGTCGGGGCTGGGAACGGATGGGATGGAGCGTGGAGCCTCATAGAGGGAAGCAGCAGAATTTTTGAAATGATAGATCCCTGGGGCAGGGATATGCAATGATGTCCTGCGTTCGCCCCGCCCCCCCCATGTGATGGCGCCTGCACAATGGTACCCCCAGCCTCTAACAGACAGCCGTGGTGTGTCAGGCACACTATGCCCCTTCCCCGGAGAAGGAGAGCAGTCCATAGGATGCTCAGTCCTTCTCCCTCTGGCTGGCTGTCTAATGTCCCGAATCCGTTCCCACACCCAGGTCATTCTTATCACAGATGGGCACCCTGCCTCTGCGCTGGCAGGCCGGCAGTGTTGGTGGTTTTGTGATGTGGACACCTGCCCACTGGGGACTGGATCGAGATACCATAACTTACTTTACATAGGTCACTGAACAGCCCTCAGGTGAAAATGGCTTTCTGCCACCACTGACCTGTGCTGGATTTGAACCAGTGACCACCAGGGAAAGTCATGCTCAGAGGTGGAGAGACATGGGTATTCTGTGTTTTCTCCTTCCCACCCTCCTCTTGGCATCCAGTGGAAGTTGTGTACCCCCACTCACGGACCCTTGCACATATTTAGTGATGCCCTACAGGGGAGATAAGCTCCCTTGGCTGACTGCAGGGGTCGCTACAGCAGTGAAACCAGACCACCACTGTCTGCTGGCTGGGAGTGCTGCCATACGGCAGTGCTACCCCAGCCCCTCTGCCACCCGACCCGACATCCCGAGTTTGCTGTTGATGGGATTGTAAGGTTAAAAATGGAAGGGGAAGGGGACTGTGCAGAGGGGGACCACATAAAGGCAGACATCTTGAACGAATACTTT
The DNA here is from genome assembly GCA_016271365.2 of Neoceratodus forsteri. Taxonomy (NCBI): domain Eukaryota; kingdom Metazoa; phylum Chordata; order Ceratodontiformes; family Ceratodontidae; genus Neoceratodus; species Neoceratodus forsteri. Next base: position 1,130,385,141 of record CM028133.1, on the reverse strand, counting down.
TATTAGTGCTCACAGAGGAAGGTTAAGAAGAGAGGCCACAAAGAAGAAACAGGAGTACCGGAGGGAGGGAGGTAGATACTAGTCCATTTTCAGAAGAGAAAGTCCTGAAGGGACTCGCTTATCTGAAAGCAATGGGGTCAGATAGGGTGTATCCAAGGGTATTGAAGAGGCTCAGGGAGGTATGGGCTGCACCTCTGACAGTCCTGTTTAACAGTTCATTGGAAACAGGAATGATTCTGAAGGACTGAAGGAGGATGGATGTATCCCACTTCACAAAAGTGGTAACAGGGAGGAGGGCTGGCATTTATAGGTCAGTGTGCCACAACAAGGTGTATGTACAAGGATGGGGTGCTTTAGGATCAAATAACAGTTGTGCCGCATTACAAGAAAATCCAGCATTCATCAACCATACTGAAAACACTGCTCGCAAACGTCTGAAACAAAAGTGCCAACGTTTTATTCCAGGTGCTTAAAAAACACACCTTGATGCATTTTGGGCAAAGTTCCTTTCTGCAAAGATATATCTCAGTACAATACTGGCACTAACAGAACCTCTCTCCCAGTACATAGATTTCTATATCCGTCCCTTTGTGGAAAATGTAGGATCATACCTCAAGGATACTAGTGACATTTTAAAAGTCCTGGATGACACTGAGATACAGAAAGATGCATATTAAATTGCAATGGGCATTGAATCGTTGTACACAAATATTCCACAGGAAGCAGCTTTGGATTGTATTGCATTTTACCCGGACTCTCGTGATTCTGATGCAGCACCACCGAGTTTTTAGTGAAACTGTCTGAATTTGTTTTAAAATGTAATGTTCTTATTTTCTAGACAGAGTCTATCTCAGACCAGGGGCACTGCAATGAGGTTGACCTTTGTCCCCAGCATGGCAAATCTATATGTCGGTAAGTGGGAATCTGAATTTGTTAGACAGTCTAACAAAAATCCCATTTTTTGACAAATTAGACAGCTGGTGCCACTTTATTGATGATGTACTGATAATATGGAAAAGTAGTCTTGCTGAATTTGATGAGTTTAAAGAGTATTTACATGCAACTAACCCAAATCTGAGATTTTCATTTCAGGCAAGTCGAGAAGAGGTAAACTACCTTGACATGACTATTAAAAAAAGACAACAAAGGTAAAATCAGTACTGATGTGTACAGAAAACATTCTGATTGTAATACATTATTATTATCATCTAGTTATCATCATAGGCATATAGTTAGCAATATCCCCAAAGGACAATATTTTAGATTGAAATAGAACTGTAGCACACCTGATACCTATAATAGAGCAGCTGAGGTGTTAACAGAAAGATTCGGGGAACGGGGCTTCAGTAACCGTGTTCTGGAACATGCCAGCATACATGCACAAAAGAGTGACGGACAGGAGCTGATAAGTACAAATAAGGACAAATCAATGTAAAATGTACGATTTCATTTTGTCACTTCATACTCTGCACGTGCATCTTTTGTTGAGAGCATTATAAAAAGGAATTGGCATGTCTTGAAGCGGGGACCCTAGTTTAACTGAGACTGCACAAGGCCCTCCACTGATCGCTTTCAGGAGGGCAACATCCTTAAAGGACAAATTAGTCCACAGCAGGCAGGGGTTAAGTACGAACACTACGTGACTTCAAAATAAAAATGTGGGGTGCTATACATGTAAAATTTGCATTTATTGTAAAGTAATAGCAATGGACACGATTTCTGTTAACCTTCACAATAACAGAAAATATGAGATTAGACAGTTTATTTCCTGCTGCAGCTGTGGAGTGATCTGTACTGCAGCCTGTAAGTGCAGTGCCTTCTACTTTGGCAAGACTAAAAGGCGATTCAAAAGAAGAGTGGGAGAGCACTGCAGAACTATAGAAACAAACTCTAGCCAGAGCCGACACGGCTGTGGTGAGCTTGTGAGCTCCGGAGAGTGAGTGCCGCTGAGTGTGATCTCCAAGGTGGTGGCAGCAAGGGCAAGGCAACCATGCATGTGCAGCATTCAGGCATGTGCAGTTGTGATGAATGGCAATATGGCATTCGCAAGATGGTGGCACCAGCGGAGCTGCGCATGAGCTCAAGGCACACATGTGCAGTTCTTGCCCTGAAATGTGGAAGTAACAGCCAAAATAGTGCAGCTGTTAGTCTGTAGCGGCCGATTGAGGTAGAATGGTACAAGCTCCGCTGGACTTTTGGAAGGATAATTCCAAAAGTTCAACAGAAGGTGCCACGATTGGCCATTTGAAGGCCAGAGAAAGAAAACTACTGTAGGCTCCGCCCACAGCCATGAAAACGGGCTTCAAATATGCAACTGTAGCACACATTGCAAGTATGAGGAATGAGAGAGAACATGGCATTACCTATATAGCAATAGATGAAGTGTGCAAAAAAACACCTAAAGGGGTGATTTTGATCATTTGCTTTTAAGAAGGGAAGGATTCTGGATCTATACCTTAAGGGCATGCAAATATCCAGGAATAAATTGAATATTTGATGTTTTACCTTACATAAAGTAAAAACAATGACTGAGGAAAAACTCATTTAGTAATGATGTTCGATAGGTATTGAAATAGTAAATAGATGAAGAAATAAAATGATTATTTACATGTTTAAAATATACATATTTTTTAAACTTTAATTTTTTATTGACACATATAAAAAGGCAAACAAGGACAGAAATATAACAACATAACATTAATAGATTCCAGTCTGGGAGGGGCGTGGCCAGTGGCCGGGCTGAGAACAACCTCTTCCAGCAGCTCTCTGGGGCATACACAAGAAAGAGATAAAATTATCGATTTTAATATAGAAAACAGACTTATAAAAACTACCAGCTTCTCAAACTATTGACAAGCTCTCGATTGATACCAAAGTTGACCCGAGAGGTATCTGAAACCAGCTAAAATGGTCCGTAGTAAGCAAGCTTGCTCCAATGCAGAAGGGGCCCGACTGAAGGAAATCAAATTGGGAGGCAGTAAAGACTCTAACTTGGGTTCTGAAGAACAACCAGGATGGCAGTCGACAAATGCAGCTTTACTGAAATCTATCCAAATTCTAGATAAAAAGTTGGAAGACTACAATACTGAACTTCAGCAGATGAACCTGAAAGTCGGAGTTCTAGCTGAGGAAATGCAAGGGGATAAGAAACATGCTGACAAGGCCTTTGTGGTAGCTTTGGGTCTCACGAGGGAGAATGGCCTGCTTCGGAGATGCTTGGAAACAGTAGAAAACTCTGTTCGCGCCTGCAATATACGAGTTCTTGGCCTCCCGGAGCAGTCTGAGGGAGACCATATCCTCAGCTTCATGCAGGAATGGTTAAAAATCCAGGTACAGATTGACATGGACTTCAAGATCCTAAAAGCATATAGGATCACTCCTCGTGGTGGACGCTTGACAACAGTAACTGGGGACCGAACACTGTGCATAATCATGGTGAAACTTAGATCCTCTACAGAACGGGATATCATTTTATGACAAGCAAAACCACTAAGTCCAATTACCTAGCAGGATAGTAGGATCCACCTGTTCCCAGATGTAAGCTATGCCACAAGGATGAGGCGCAAGTGTTTCAATGGTGTGTGGGCGTGCCTTTGGATCCTGGGGGTACATCATGTGCTCCTGATGCCAGCCAGCTTAAGGATCATTTACTGCAGTAAGACTTTCCAATTTTCAGATGAATTGGAAGTGGCTAAATTGTTGGACAACATAGAAAAGCAATTTGTTGCACGTGAGGCAACTTGAGACTCTGGAGGGGACTGAATTATTGCTTAAAAGCTGTTTATTTGGTGAGATGGATGGGGGCATTATAGAGGGAAAGTCTAAGACTCTTTTCAGATTCAAACCTCCCCAAAATAAAACAATAGTAAGCTGGGGAAAATTGTCTTGGTGCAGATTTCTGTTTTTTTAAAATGGGGTTTGAGATAAAATGGCACCATATGGTGCAAGTAGCTGTTGCTTTCTCCTTTAGAAATGTCCTACCATATGAGGCTTATACCCATGTCACAATGTTCTGATTGAAATGCTGTATAATTAGTCGCATAGGAGAGAGAGTTTGTTCACAACTGAAAGTACATTGGAGCAGTTAAAGCTGATTATTAAGTAGGATTATGATAAGAGTTCATAATAAGTCTGATATTAATCTATTATTCTCTTTTCTGGGTTATGTCTGGGGCTATGTGGAGGGGTGTAAATTTTATACACTACAACATGATGTTTAGAGGGTGGCATGTTACACCCTATCACAGGGTGAACGCTATGTAATATTCAATGTTTTGTTATCCCTACTCATGGCAGCAACAGTCACTATTGGACTAAGGTTAAAAAGTTGAGATTTTGGTAGAAATGTTTAGATAAGTAAACCATTGGTATGACTTGCTTTCCCCCAGGTGATGTAACTAACAATAGGGGTGCTATATTTCTGTACTACTGTAAAAATTAAGTTATAGCCTATTGATGTAGGTATTACCTGTATTTGCCTGCCTGTTGGGATTTACTTGTAATGTTATATTACATCATTCAATAAACTACAAGTTAAAAAAATAGATTCCAGTCTGAAAATAAACTTACATAATAAATAATTGGAGGCAGTATGGTGCAGTGGGTTAAGACTCTGAGCTGCAAATCTGGAGACCTGGGTTTGAATCCCACAGCCCCCTAGGTGCATACTGTGTGACCCTGAGCAAGTCACTTAACTTTCTTGTGCTCCCAGGTTGCACCTGCAAACAAGCTTTCAGCTTAGTGTGTCTCACCTGGTAAAATAATTGCTAAAAAAAAAAATGAACACAGTAAAGCTGGGCTGGAATTCAATGTAAACTATATACAGTACCTCAGCTATTATTTACATGTTTAAAATAGTGTAGGAATATGGCGCTGATTTCTTGTATTTCTATTGCAGATCCAGGTTAGCACCAGGAATTGATTCACTCCTCAAGTGGCGACCCATAAACAGTTTTCAACCTGAAGTCTTCCTCTAGGCATACATAAATGATGCAAAGAAAACATACATGAAATATTTTCAAAAACGTTTTTAATTATGTATATCAATGTATGTCTTTATTGTAATTAAATTTTATTCAGAAGTTTTTTTAACATTACCAAGAAAAAATAAACTTCCAACAATACAATAATACATAAAATAAGAGATTGTGCTGCACTGTTTCCACAACATTGTCTAAACCAAAACTTATGGGGAAAACAAACCACAGAGTGGAGACAGTCCAGGGAACAAGACTTTTCCACTGTTTGCTTGTATGTTTTCTGTGACGATTTATTGACACATCTGATTAAAGTAAACAACGTGACCTTGTCTGTGATATCAGCATTCAGCGGCTCTGTAAGATGAGCAATACAGTGAATCAGTGAATCAGTGCGACAGGATCCTGGGGTGCATTTTAAGGAATATTAAAAATAGGAACAGAAAGAGATCTTCATACCCTTGTATAAGGCGTTGGTTCATCCCCACCATGTATTCTGTACAACCGTGGGCACCTGACACAAAACAAAATGTGACATTTATAGAAAAGACCCAGAGGAGAGCCACCAAGAAGATCAGAAATCTCTCAAAGAGGTACGGTGATAGGCTGCAGGACCTGAACCTATATCCCCTGTCATCCAGGAGAACGAGGGGGTATCTTTGTTTAATCTATGAGGCCTTTCCTGACCATGACCTGTGGGAATACGTAGGTCTGGAGACCAGGGGAACTGAACGGGAGAGCAGGTGCTATTCTCTTTAACGAAAAGGGGAATTGTGTAGGATGTCAAAAAGGGGAGTGTGGCTAAATCAGAGAGTGGTAGTAGTTTGGAACAAACTACCTAAGGAGATGTTTTACAGTAATTCTTTATTTACCTTTAAAACTGCACTGGATAGGTACATGGGTGCTAGGAAATTTAAATATCTGGAGTAATTGTTGGATGAGTCACATTGACCTATGGCTCACAGACTTGTATCTTCCTATGATTCTATGATCCTATGACATCGTTTGACAGCATAAAATGTGGTCAGTATTGTATTGCGACACGTCTTTTGAGAAAGGAACTTTGTCTGAAATGTATCAAGGTGTGTTTTTTAAGCACCTGGAATAAAGCTTTGGCACTTTCATTTAAGACTTTTGTGAGCAGAGTTTTCAATATGGTTGGTGAGTGCTGGGTTTTCTTGCATTGCTGCAGGTATAGGCTAGGCTGCCTGACTTCGGTGGTGGGAAAGTTAATGGAGTCACTGTTGGAAGGAAAGGACTGTGGAATATCTTGAATCCAATGGGTTATAAGATCTGAGGCAGCATAGATTCACAGAGGAAAGGTCATGTCAAGTGAATCCGATAGATTTCTTTGACTGGGTGACTAGGGAATTAGAGCAGGGCAGAGCAGTGGACATGACCTACCTAGATTTCAATAAGGCTTTAGACACTGTTCCACACAGGAGGCTAGTAAGAAAGCTGGGTAGCTTAGGAGTGGGTCCAGAGGTGGTAGACTGGGTGAAAAATTGGTTAGGGGATAGGCAATAAGGGGTGGTGGTAAATGGAGTTCACTCAGAGGAAGGGAGGGTGACTGATGGGACCACCCTTCTTTAATATATTTATATGTGACATTGTACATGACTTGGAAGAGAAGGTCAGCCTCTTTGCAGATGATACCAAAATCAGCAATAGGGTGGACACTCCGGGGTGTGTGGAAAAAATAAGCAGAGACCTGAGAAAACTCAAGGAATGGTCAAGAGTATGGTTACTAGGTTTCAACGTTAAAAAGTACAAAGTAAGGCACTTGGCACAGAAGACCAGGGCAGAATACAAAATGGGAGGAGTGGTACTGACAGCCATCAAGCAGGAAAGAGACCTGGGGATGATCATATCAGATGACCTAAAGGTGGCCAGGCAGTGCGACAAGGTAGTCGGGAGGGCTAGTGGGATACTGGGTGCACTGCATAGCAGTGTCAGTGGCTCAGCAGGTAGCACACTCGCCTCTGAGGCCGTAAGATTGGAAGGTGGTAGGTTCCAGCCCCACACCAGGAATGTGGGATGAATCCCAATACTGGCACTGTAGTGCATCAAGAGGGGGGTGCTGCACTCCTGAGCTGCCATCTTTCAGATGAAACATTAAACCGAGGTCCCATTGGTGGTTGTTTAGGTGGACGTTAAAGATCCCATGGCATTTCTCAATAAGAGTAGGGGAAGTTTTTATTAAGAACAAACAAATTTCCAGTACATTCAATATAAAACATTTAACAATAAACAGGAAGTATACAACATATGGAATATTAAATAGAAAGGAAAGCATCAATAAACTTCAAAGAAAATTAAACCTTTTTCTGTTTTTTCTATTTGCAAATTATTCTTCATAATAGAATTTGGCATAATTCATCATGTGAAGAGTTAATAACAAACTATACGGGGGAGGGCACATCTTTATATACCTATTTCTTCTCCCTTCTTTTTTTCCCATTTTTTTTTAAGTTATAGGAAAGTCATTGTCTGTAATCCAGGAGAGCCCTTTCCAGAGCTCCAAAAGTTTGCTGTTTTCAAATTTTTTCTGTTCATTTTCAAATAACTGTTTCATGTTTAAGGTAACTTTATTGAGTAATTCGGTTAAGTTCCGTTCATTCTGTTGAGAGTGAAATTACATCTAAGAGACCAAATGTTCCATTTAAAAACCACCATTAGTACCTGCAAGGTGCTTACATTCTATTCCTTCCAGAGTTATTGAATGCTCCATACATGAGATTTTCTTATGTTATGGTTTTAAACATATTTGTGCCCCACCTGTGTGCCACCAAATCCCAAAACCCAGGGATAAAGGAACAATGGAATAATAGGTGCTCAATGGTCTCTTCCATGAGTATACATTTCAGTCGAGCACAAATCCTCTCCTGTTGAGGTTCATGTTTTTGATCTCTTCCGTTTGTATGCATTTCAGTCGTGCACAGATCCTCTCCTGTTGAGGTTCATGTTTTTGATTTGCTTTCACGTTTATTTTCGCTAGCCAATGAAAATCCCAGAGGTGTTCTGGTATTCTTTTATTATTTAAGAAGAGTACTAGGGTGTCTCTGTGTCGTAATGGGCATTTTTCAAATACTATTTCTGCAGCGCAAGTTACTTCCAATAAGTAAAAGTATAGTTGCTTCCTGGATAGGTTCAGTATCTGTATTCTTGTGACATCCCACCGTTTTAGTAGCAAAAAAGGTACTTCTAATATATTCTGGGATGGTTATTGTTTTCTTAAGGGTTCTAAGTGAAGATGTTTCCCATGCTGTTAACCAGTGCGCACATTTAGATCTGAGAATCCATTCCCAGCCATCGTGCCCTGCTACTGTGACTAGGGTCTTATGTTATTCTGAATAAAAAACTATTAAGAATAGAATCAGGTTGGTCATGTTCAAGCCCTTCTTTTTGATTGTGAGGTACAATATGTTTCTCTTTAAGGGTTTAATCTGCTTCCCAGCATAGTTGAAAAAATATGCTCAAGAGTGTCGTTTCCAGCAATTTGGGTGGGGAGATGTGACTGATATACAAAATATCAGGATTAGACAGATCTCAATTAAGTAGATTCTTTTTTTTTTTACTAAATTTCCGCCTGTTCCAGTTCGATACCTTGTTCTTCCCTATAGAGATTTTTTCTCCCAGTTAAGTGTGTCCAACTCAAAATTTCCTAGAAAGATGCCTAAGATTTTTATGGGTGCGTCTGTAATCTCAATACCTCCTATCTGTCCTTTGAAATTTAGGGTGTAATTTAGTCTGTGCCCGATACATTTGTCTAGATTGAGAAGAGCTCCCGATATATGTCCAAATAGTTTACATATTTCTAAAAGTTTTAGGATAGATTCCGCATTCTGTGTCAGCACATTCATATTGTCAGCGTATGCTAAAATCTTCTAAGGAAGTACCTGAGGGCCTAAAGAAATTGTCTGTATCTCAGCTGAGGCGTTGATTTTCCTCAGTAGGGGGTCAATAAAAAAGTCATATAGGACCGGGCTCAATGGACAGCCTTGCCTAACCCCTTTTTTTATGTGAATTAGAGGACCTTTCCATGCATGTGTAAGGGGTCTTACAATGGTCGTGTTATAAATACTTCTAAACCATTCAGTCATATCCCGGGGAATTTTAAAATGAGCTAATATTTTCTATAAATAATCATGACTTACCCTGTCAAAGGCTTTAGCCTGATCTAATTTATTTATTTATTTGCTTTTGATAACCAGGTGGGTGCGCTAGGCATGGCAATGCCTATTTTCAGGCACGACCCGGGAGAGAACAATTTAAACAAAACTTAGTACATACAATTGGGGTGCATGGGATGCAGCACATGCAGAAAACAGAGCAATAGAACGGGGTAAGACAAGTTCAACAGGTAAATACAGCAACAAAATACTGGATATACAGGTAATGCATTTCAAACACTTTGAGATATACAGGTAGAGCAACAGGTAGTTTTGAAAAAATACAGGCGGTGCTAAAGAGATGGTATACATTAAGCAGGACAGTAAAGGCAAGTCTGAAGCTGTGAGACAGTTTAAGTGCCTGGTTGAGGTAGGTGAAAGAGCAAAAGTGGAAGCAGGAGGAGAGGTGGACGCCTGGGTAAAGGGATTTAAGAGTGTTTGAAGGGTTGAAACCAGAGAGAGAGGACATGGAGAAAAAGGGAGGTGTGGGATGGGTGGGAAAGGGGTATGAGAAGTGCCTAGACTTGGTGGGTGGTTTAAGAGTTGAAGCAGGTACAGGGGTTGGCTATACGCAGATGTTCCGCGGTGCTGTTTTTGAAGCAGGCATGGGAGGTTGTTTGATGGATTGAGTAGGTAGGGAGTTCCAGTATGTTGGGGCCACGTGAGAGAAACCTCGTGCACCAATATTTGTTTTACATCTAGGGATGTGAAGAGGAGCTTTATCAGTGGATCTTAGTCCATAGGAGAGAGGTTGTGCATGCAGCAGAGAGGCAAGGGATAGGGGGAGACCTGATCTGGTGATGCGGTCAATTTGAGCACCAAGAGACTGATGTCGATGGGTGGAGGGACTGGGCCATTTGAGGTCAGCATAGAGCTGGCAGTGGTGTTTGTAGCGTGGGGATGCAGAGGCATAGTGGCAGATGTTATTATAAGTTGTGTCCCATTTATGACGGGAGGATTTTGAGGCAGTTTGGAAGATGACTGAGCCGTAGGCCAGAGCTGGGAGCAGGAAACCTTGCGCCACAGCTAGTCTAGCTGAGGGGGTGAGGGCATATCTAGTTCTGTAGGCACTACCTAGCTTGGCATTTACAGACTTACAGACATTGGTTATATGCAGGTCAAAGTCAAGAGATTCATCCAATGTGACTCCTAGATATTTAAAGGATGTGGTGTTGATCAGAGGGGAGCCGTCCGCTGTTCGGATATCTATGGCAGGGTGGTTCATGCTAAGTTTGGCAGGCGAGCCAAAGAGCATGGAGTGTGTCTTTGAAGTGTTTAGAACAAGTTTATTCTTTGTTAGCCAGGACTGAATATCTGCGAAATCAGAGGCAAGAGAGAGGGTTATGTCGGCGGACTTCCTAGCACTGTGGTAGATAACTAGGTCATCAGCATAAAGCAGAGACAAGCGGTTTGGTGCGATGAGAGGTAAGTCATTTATGAAAATTGAGAAAAGCAGGGGGGCCAAGTATGGAGCCTTGAGGTACTCCTACTTGTATAGGGAGAAAATCCGATATGGCAGAGTTATAGACTACAGCCTGTTTCCTGTCAGATAAGTAGCTCTTGAACCAGGCTACCACATCAGAGGAGAAACCTAGGGAGCATAGTTTGTCAAGAAGAAGGGTATGGTTTACTAGGTCAAACGCCTTTGTTAGATCAATGAAAATTGCACCAGTCAAGAGGCCCGAGTCCATGGAGGTATAGATGTCATTTGTAAATTTCAGTAGAGCGGTAGTGGTGCTGTGGCCTTTTCGAAACCATGCTGTGAGCCAGACAGAAGGTTGTGTTTTCTGTAGATATTCCGTTGTTGGTGGCCACTAGCTTCGAGGAAATTTACTGAGCATTGAGAGAATAGCAATGGGGCGGTAGTTCTTGATTTCCTTGAGGTCACCTTTTGGGAATAGGAGTAACTTTGGCTATTTTTCCAGATGTCAGGAACTGTGCCATGACATAGGGAGAGATTGAAGATTTTGGCTAGGGAGAGGCAATGAACGGGCGATTGCTTTCAAAAGCCTAGGTTCCAAACCGTCAGACCCTACGCTGGTGTTTTTGGGAGTGGAGAGCAGTAGATTTAGTACTTCTGTCCTGGTGACGCCACGGAACCTAAATTGGGGATGCTTAATTTGAGGTTTAGTTTGGGTTGAGGCGGTACTTGCTGCCTGGCAGGATGTCGGGTAGCTAGTGAGATCTGAGAAATGCTGATTAAAGGAGTTTGCTATGGTCTCCGGGTTATTGCAGTGAATGCCATTTAGAAGCATGTCACTGGTATGGGCCCTGGAATTGGCACCAAGGAGTGTTTTTATGGTAGACCAGAATTTTTTGGCATTGCCAGCAGCCTTTGTTAGCAGGTCTCTGCAGAAAATGCTCTTTGCTAGGCGAATATTTCTTTTACATAAGTTTCTCTGAGATCGATACTGGTAGTAGTCATTAGGTAACTCTGTTGTTTTGAAGTGGTGCCATAGTTTGTCTCTGGCTCTTAATTGCATAAGCAGATCTTTTGTTAGTCATTTAGTCTGTGTTCTGCGAATCCGACGAGTGACACGGGAGGCATGGGTATCTTGAAGCAGGCTGAAGTGAACCATGAAGTAGTCGAGTGCCGCCTGGGCATTTGTGGAGGAGTAGATGGGGGACCAGTCAGTCAAGGAGAGATCATGGGTAAACTGGGTGAGGTTGAAATGGGCCATGTTGAGGAAAGTAATTAGTTTGGGAGGAGGTGATGGTTTATTTGCAGCATGCCAGATGCAGAAAATAGGGGAATGATCACTTATAGCATCTGCAAAGGTGCCTGCACTTATTATGCTGCCTGGGCGGTTTGTGAGAACCCAGTCAATGAGGGTGCTAGTCCGTGGGGGAGTCATGACCCTTGTAGGGTCTGTGATAAGCTGGTGAAGGTTGTTACCTTGTATCATTGTGTGTGCAGTTTGGTTAGATTTACTTGCCCAGTTTAGACTGAAATCCCCCAGAATAAGGACTTCATTACGGCTGATAGTGCTGTTTAATTGGGAGAGGAGTTTGTCGAGACCTCTGCAGCCAACAGTGAGAGGGTTATAGGCACAGACTAAGTGTAGTTTCTTAGAGCCTAATTGTAAGGTTGCATGGATTGCTTTGCAAGTCATTAGTGTTGGCAGTTTATTGAGGGTTATCACCAAATGAGGTTTGTAAAAAATGGCTACACCACCTCCACACTTTGCTGATGGCCTGTCCTGTCTGAGGATATTGTAGTTGGGGAGTTTACATTGGGCATCAGTGGTGACGGGTTTTAACCAGGTTTCTGATAGGCAGAGTATATCCGGCTGGTAAAGGCAACCCATGCCTCAAGTTCAGTTTTGTTACGGAGAAGGCTCTAATGTTCCTGTGTGCAATGTGGAGGCCTTTGAATTGCTCCAAGGTTGCATCAAGGCAAGATAGATTACTTTGAGGTCCTGGGTTTAGTTCTATATCCCGGCTAATATTAGAGCTAAGAGTGCCAGGTACCATAACTTATGTTGGATGAAGGGTGGAGGCATTTTGAGGTGTAGCGAGGATTTAGTGGTAGGATAGATTATAGATGAAATAATGGGGATGAGTAGTGGAGAGGAGTCATGGAGCCAGAAAGATGGCGTATGTGAAGCATAGCGGTAAGTCATCAGGGTTGGTGAAATGATGGTATATGGTTGGAGGGGAGTAAAATATAGGTAGCCACACAAGGTAGGAGAAAATGATTGTGACCATCAGAAGTGTGATGCTGTGTCTATTTGCCATGTTTAACTTGTTTATGAAGATCATTTGGGGTAGGGGTAAGGGGAGAGTGTTTGGCAGGGCTGTATAGTTTGTAAAAGAGTTAACAGGGAAACTGGAGTACTTAACCAGATAAGCAGCCGTTCTAAACGCCCTCTAACTTTCCAATTTTGATAACCTGCAAATGGTGAAGTGAGGAGATAGTTAATTTTGCCACTGGGCGTTTTTTGGGCATGGTTTGCATCTTTCTGCTCTATAAAGCTAGAGCCAGACAAGGGTGGGTGTGGTGGGGGGTGGGTGGGAGCAGTTGCAGGCGACTGCGGGGAAACCAACACCATCCACCAGTTCACTGAAGCAGCCCCAAAAAGATTACAACTGGCGCTCCAGGTTTCTTGCAACTAGTGCTTGGGCAGCCGAGCAAAGCAGATCCAAAATCTTTTGAGCGCAGGTACAGTCCCTAGTTCCTCAATGTAAAGCTTTAGGCTCAGCCACTTATGGAAGAAAAAGGCGCCAAGTTTTACAAAGAAAATTACCTTGAGATCGTCGGGGGGGGGGAGCTCCTGGGCAGAGGAGCCCACCGCGTGCAAACAGTCGCCTGCTGAGGAGAAAGGAAAAATGAGGGTGAGCAGCTTCTTATATAGGGCAAGAGGCAAAGAAAGACAAAGAGAGAAACAGGGGAAGGTAATATGAGAAGATGGGTGGGGGAAAGGACAGGGCAGAAATGAGGTTAGGATAAGGCACAGACATCAGTGAGAGGCAGTGATTTTAATTCTAACTAGCAGAGTAACATGTGGCTTTCTATTGTACAGATTTGGTTTAAAGTTTAACTATTTACTGGGCAATATAAGCAATGAGGCAAGCGAGATTCAAGTAGCATAACGCGACTGTACTGTTTGGGTGACCACAATATCGCTGCAGGAGTGAAATAAGATAGCAAGTGGTATGTTTCATACAGCAGCAATACACCTTTTAAATAATACAGATTCAGTCTAATCAGCACCCGTCCACCAGTTCGCTGAAGCAGCCCCAAAAAAGATTCAACTGGCACTCCAGGTTTCTTGCAACTAGCGCTTCGGGCAGTGAGTAAAGCAGATCCAAAATCCTTTTGGAGCGCAGGTATAGTCCCTAGTTCCCTCACATAAAACTTTAGGCTCAGCCGCTTGAGGGAAGAAAAAGGCACCAAGTTTTACAAAGAAAATTACCTTGAGATCATCGTGGGGGGAGCTCCTGGGCAGCGGAGCCCACCGCGTGCAAACAGTCGCCTGTTTGAGATCGTTGAGGGGGGGAGCTGCTGGGCAGAGGAGCCCACCATGTGCAAACATCGCCTGCTTGAGATCATCGGGGTATGATATGAGGTACCCATCCAATGCACCTAGTTTCCCCTGTTCCACCACCTCTTTTAATAGCAGCAGGTGGTTTTGAATTTGTCTTTCAGGCAGAGCATAAGTCTGGGCTGAGAGGTCGTTTTCGGCTATTTTGGATAATCTTTTCACAAGTATTTTGTTCAACATTTTAAAGTCTGAATTCAGAAGAGTTATCGGCCTCCAGTTTTTTAACTCTTTTTTTATCTCCTTTCTTATATAGATAAATTAATATGCCTGTATTCATTCTTAGGGGATTGTTTTAGAGTTTAAGATAGCGTTAAACACTATAACCAATTCTTCTCGGCAACTTTGCCCAATGATCTTGAATATTTAGTTCAGGAGGCCATCTGGCCCAGGGGTTTTATTACTTGCTAAGGAAGAGACTGCCAGCAGAATTTCTGTTACTGTAATGGGTGAGATGAGTTCCTGTGTTTCTATGTCCTGTAACTCTGGTATATTAAGATTTGCTAAGAAATTATCTAGTTCAGTTATCCAATGCTAGACCGTCATACATGTTTTTTGTATATTCTACTACAAGTTTTTGTATGTCTTTCTGAGCAGTGTATTCCTTACCCACTTCATCTCTAAAGGAGGTACTGTTTTTCTTTTGTGTATGTGATTACTAAAATTCATAGGGGCAGACAGCATCCATCTTGCCAGTGGTGCTAAACTGCTGCCGATAATTTCGAGTGTCAGTTTTTTTATTGTGAAATGCCTTCATGTCCTGTTTTAATTTAGTTATTTGTGGATCCAGATTTTGTCCTGTTTCATATGATGTAGTCACTAATTTTTGTAAAATTTTCCTTTGCTGCAAATATGTCAGATACCACTTTCTTGCTTTATATCTACTGAAATTTTTAGAGTGTTTGTAAGCCCAATTTTGTATCTTCCCACCACATGATGGGGTCTTCAAAACAAATAAAAACAGATCTTCCTGTCAGGAGAAAATTTTGAGAGCTTCTGTGAATGTCTGTGTCAGAGAGGAGGGAAGTGTTCGGCTTCCAGAAGCCTGGGCCTTTTATTTCTGAAGTGTCTGACTTTATTAGTATAGAGACAATAGAGTGGTCCGAGAATTCAGTCACTGTTATATTAGCAGAATGTATGTTCATGTGTTCAGACGTGAAGATATAATCTATCCATGTACCTAAGGTACCTTTATGAAATGTTGGTGTTTCTGATTTTGTAAGATGGTATATTGCATCTATAAGCTTAGAGTTCCGAACTATTTGTGATAAGAGGTTAGAGTCACAGTATTGTTTCCCTTTCTTAGTTTTGATTGGACAATTGAAGTCCCAAGAGAATACGATTGTGAATGTTGACTGTAAATATGTCTGAATGATTTTAAACATATCACATCTTTGCGCTTTGGTCTAGGGGGCATATATAGATTTATCAGTCGATATGGAACGTTCTGCACTAAAACATCTACTAATCAAGACTCTTCCAGAAACTAAGTCAAAAAGTTTTAACAGTTTCACTTCCGGGTGTTTAAACACAATGCCCAGCCCTGAGCATGTTTCTGATCCTAAGGACCCGAAGGAGGGACCCAGGTACCACGCTTTAGAAGCTTGTTGGATTTCAGTCAGCGTGTGTAGCCTGGTATCCTGCAGGAAAAATATTCCAAAGTGTAGATGGGCCAAATAATAAAAGACAGCCTGTCTTTTGCTAACCGTTTTTGTGCTGTTCACGTTTATCGTGTGACAGGAAAAAGGTTCTGTCATGGCTATTATTTGTGGCTGCCCTTCCTACTTTGTTTCTCAGTATTTTTAAGTTTGACTTTGGCTTTTCTTTTCTGCTGTCCCCTAGGAGTATCTTTCCCTTCGGTATCTGTTGTGCCTTCTGGCAAAGATGACTCAGTTGAGGAGGTATCTGATTCATCATCTGATTGCTCAGACTGCAGTACTTCAAATTTGTTTTTCAGAGAAATGGATCCTTGTGTTGGTACTCCCTGGCCTGGGGATTCTCTCATCTGCTGCCTTGTAACCCTCCCTCCTACTCGTCTGTTAGGGATGGGATGGGAGGGGGAGAGGGGCATGTTCTCGCCTGATGTCCCCTCTGGTGCGGGGGGAGTCTTACAGAAGTTCTGCACTCAGTCAGACTATTTTTAACCTCTTTAGAGCGTTGTTCTGATACTACGATGGGCTGTGAGGTAGGGAAGGGGTCAGAGTTGCTGGGCCTTGGGCCTGGGTTGGGTCTTTCGTGATTATCATTAGTAGAGGTGTCTGCGTTCCTTGCCTTGTTTTTCTGAGCTAGAGCTATGATAAGCCTTGGTTCAGTGCCATCAGCCTGATTGGATGTATCATGTGCCACTTTCCTGCAATTCTGGAACGTGTGTCCAAGCTCCCGACATAAATTTCATTTGCTTTCATTTAGACAGTCAGTGCTCACATGCCCAACATCCCCTGAAAGAGCTCCTGGTTCCTTACTGCCCTGGGCCATTGCTCTGCTCAGCCGACGAAGGGTTGCTAGAGATTCCAAAGGCGTGTTTGAAATCTTCTGGGGCCAGAGCATTTGTGTATGCGGCCCTAACCTTCTGAAATTCTCTACCTCATCGATTATAGAAGTGCATGACTGTGGAGGGATTTAAGCAAGCCCTCAAAACTTTTTTATGGTACCATGCATTTGGTGATTGGTTGATGGCATGATGACACTATTGATTTTATATGATTTATGTTGTTGATGTCTGATTTGTGATTTAAAATTTGTTAGGTGCCTTGGTATTCGAAAGGCGCCACAAAAATAAAGTTTATTATTATTATTATTGAGCGGCTAAGAACCAATATACAACCATTACAAAATATAAAAGTAACTTCCTTTATGAAAACCTATCGAATCAATATGGGGGGAACAGAACACTGCCAATACCCCACGAACGGTACTACTAAAAGTAGCCAATGAAGAAATCAATGTATTTATTTAGGTTTTGTTAACCAGGTAAGCACACTAGACACACATATGCCCATTTTCAGGTGCAGCCTGGGAGGTTACAGGTTACAGGTTACAAGGACATTTTACAAGCAAAAACAGGTATTACAGAAATTCAGAGAAAAACATCAGTGATGTACAGCAGAAGGGAGGCAAATAAAAACGTAAAATAGCAAAGGTAAACATTTGGCAGTCAGATAGAGAACATCAAAAGGAGAGGATCATTTTGGTGGCAAGGAGTGCTTACCAGCTCACCACAGAGGCACATGACATCAAAAGCTACCCAAACGTGTCCTTCTCCACAAGAAATAAAAGGAAGCAATTCAATGCTGTGTGTGCAAAGTTGCAATTGCCAGGCATTGTGAACTCACTGTGATTTCCAGCGTGTCTCCGCATCATCTTTGGGGGCAAACAATTTCACTTTTCAGATGCCCATGATGCAGGACGATGGAGGGAGAAAACTGCAGCAGAATTTGGATCCCGTGCAGAGGCTTTGGTTACACCACCCGATATTGAGGACTGAGGGGCTTTCACTTCAGCAATATAACTTATTTTGGCTGAGTAACTGCAGTACGGGGCCAGATAGAGTTCCTTTTTGCCTCACTCTAAAATATCGTCTGTGAGCGTATAAAATTCATTATACAGAAATTAATGTTTCTTTAAACTGGAAAACACGCATGGATGAACTGTTGAGCATTGCCCTGTTGAAATAACTGGCTCACGTAGTGGAGATCTAAGCAGGTGGTCGCCTCGTGGTGCTTAGAATCCAGGCATGGGCGTTCACTTACCTGACTGCAGGTAAGCTTATAATTGTTACCCTTTGAGCTCCATAACATGTTACATTTTGGAGGTAGTTACGTCTGATGGAGCATTATGTTTTCCTCTTTGTTTAATGCTCAGTTGTTTTACTGTTTTACTGTTATTAATATACTCAGCTATCAAGGGGAAGCTGTTTCCTTGGCATAGTTTTAATTTAGAAGCATGTCTGCGGGGACCACGTGGGGGCACTTTAACGTTAACTAACTTAATGAGTTATTTAAGCAGTTTATCCCTCCAGGGTGTGGGTACACTAGAGAATTTACCACGGCTGGTGTGATTCGGTCACGAGGCGAGCCAGTGGACCGAACCACACCAGTCGTGTTAAGTCCTCCAGTATACCCACACCCTGGAGGGATAAATTTATATTATACAATGGCAAATGTTGTTTCTTTAATGTTTCTTTAATGATTTTCTAACTCACTGGCGTCCCTACACTTGAAAGGATGTCATTTGTAAACAATTTACCGCCGTGTTTTAGCGAAGCGGCGACAGGACAAATCGCCGCAGTTTCGTTTGAAGTGAAAGCAACCGGATTAGCGTGATATAAGGTTGGCTGACACTTTTTCCAGTGGGTACACTGGAGGATTTATCACAGTGGTAATTGTGCCAGCCAACCAATCAGGATGCAGTATTTGGGACATTGGTTTTACCACATTGTATAATATGGTTTAAACAGCAAACTAGTTGTGGTTATACCTCTTTATAATGATATACACCTATACTATCACAGTCATTGTCCTGGCTGACATTAACGTCTGTTTTTCTTTCCTTAGTAAATGCTGGTATATTTCCCCACTCCTTGGTGTATAGATTAAGGGGCAATGTTTACTGTCTGTAATGTGTGCTGATGAGATACCTGTCTCTGTAATCTAAGCGAAGGCCTCTTATGACTATGTAACCTTGTTTCTGCTGGTTCAGTTGAAAACAAAAAGTATAAAGTTAAAAAACGAAAGGTGACAAGGACAAGGGGGCAGAATAATAAGCTGGAGGGGGTACAGTCAGGAGAGACGTGAGATGATGCCTTGAGCGAAACTGGTCAGAGTTTTTTGGGGTCCTGCTGGGTTTGTCCCCACTTGGTAAGAGATCCTTTTGCACATATTTTGGCTCTTTGTGAATAAAATCTGAACCCCTTTGAAAACCATTTGGTGTGTGGCTTTGCTGTTTTGGGTGGCGGGTGGTGTTGACGTTTTTTGGCTGGTGTGATTCGTTTCTTTCCTGAACACACCCAACCATGAGGCGGCTTTGTTTGATTGTTACAGGCTTCACAGAAGCAGTGGTGGATTCCTGGAACAGTCTTCCAGCACAGGTGGTGGGGTGAAAACAGTGGTGGGATTCAAGGATGCATGGGATAGGCATAAGGGCATCTTAAGGGAAGGGGGGGGATGAATGGGCCAGAGGTCAATTAGGGTCTGCAGTGATTCTATAGGCAGGGACAAATGGTCAGACTAGGTGAGCCAAGCAGTCGTTATCTGCTGGCAAATTCTGTTTCTATGGCCATCAGGTGGCTGAGGTGAAAGGCTCTTAACCCACTACTAATCCACTGAGCCATCCAGTTCCCCTCAATTATACAGTAATACTGGGCACTGCTTAACAAGCCTGCTGATTAGAAGCATTTGTGGGCTGCTCAGCACTTTGAAAGCTTTTATTCTATTATAACTTAAAACTTTTATCTTTTATTTGTAGCGGACAACAGCATTGTGCAGATCATAGTTTTCTGCATTGTACCATACCAAATTGTTCTATGGGCTGCTCACAGAAAGCTGGAGGGAGTTGTCCCAAAAATCCACCGCCTGCAGAAACACAGGCCACATCTAGCCCAGCACACTTGGTGGGGTCGGATCCTCCTTGGAAAGCCTTACAGACTGCCATCCAGGTGATTGATATTAAAGTGGAATCCATCCTGACAAGGTTTGCAGAGCAGGATGCAAAATTAGTGGTTGTTTCCACAAGTGCAGCTTCAGATGAAAAGATTGCCTCCCAAGCCATCGCTAGTACCACCAAGTTAGTACAAGAAAATATGCAGTTGCATTATCAGTTGGAGGCTCAAGAGAATGCAAACAGGGCCTCTAACATTCACCTAGTGGGACTCCCCAAAGGGTGTCAAGGGGATGATCTTCTGGGATTTCTACAGGCATGGTTATCTGGAGCCTTACGACTCAATCTGGACACTTTGCAACAATTTTTGTAGGGCATATCACATTTCCCTTGCACAACTGGACCTAGGAGTGACCTGCCTCAGACTGTACTGTACTGTTTTTTTTTTAAACTATTTGTATCCTCCATGGCAGACACTGCTAATCTCTGCCACTCTGCCAGACCCAAGGTTGTTCAGGACTTACCAGCGCTATGCACATCCCGGCAGAACTCCTAAGCCAGCCCAGAGGCATCGGGTGGTGTCCCCAATTTTCCACTTTTCTCACCTTCTATCTTCCCAGGACCATGGAAGCGGCTCCATATGGATGTGGAGGCACTCATGCGTGCCGCAGCTTCAGATGACAGCTCCTTCTGCCCTCCCCCAGCCTTGCGCCCAGGCTCTCAGAGGTGGCACCACCACCCAGCCTCCACTGGGTGGCAGCCAAGCACCAAGGGGCCCGCCAGATCCTTCTTGAGGTGGAGAGCTGCCTGCCAGCAGCAACTCACGCTCCTCTCCCTTCTCCCCCTGCCAACATCAGGTGACCCAAGCCCGTTCCCAAACCTGGGTCGCCAGCATGGCGCAAGGAGTGGCGTCCAGTGCGTCAGCCCTCTGCGCCACCAGGCCGGCACCTCAGACTGTACTGTTGATGACAACCACTGCTTCCATTTGTGACCAACTCTGCAAGCTGCAAGATCCACGGACTCTCTTAATTTTAATGGGCGACTCTTCATCTCTTTCCTGACCTGTCTTATTCTGCCAGAGTTGAGCGTAAACAATTTGATGTAGTCAGGGCATAACTTTGAAGTCTAGGCATTGCCCACTTTTATTGATGCCTGCTCACCTGCAAATTCATTATGGCGGGAATACGTTTCAGCATGCAGATATCTGGAAGCGGGTAAAAAAGTGTCCGCTGTTGTCAATGAATTTGAAGCGGCTGGAGCTAAGCACTATTCCGACTCAGAAGCTGACACCTGAATGGGGAGCGCTCATCATGTACTTTTTACATCTGTGTTTCTATTAGCAAGGTGCTTCCCAGTGGGACATTAGTTTAAATGTGTTAGTTTTCTACTCTGTCCTTGATTGTTATTCAGTCTGTTTGCCTGAATGAAGTCTGTCTTATGGTACTGGTTTTGTTTATTTATTTGTACAGTCGGATTTGCAACCTTTGAGGCAGAGGCTCATTTACAAAGGTACCTCATCACAGAGAGGACAACAGGGTTACGATATTACAGTAGGTTGACATACAGATTTGCACAGATTTTACACAGTAGCATACAGACCCTGTTACATATATTTTGTACATTTCATAAAACAGTAGTTACATAAATACAGATATCTGGTGGGGGGAGGGAATGAAGGAAACCAGGTGAGAGGAGGGGAGCGGGGAGGCAGTCTGGAGGACTTTGTTGAAGAGCACTTAGTGATATGCGAGCAGCCTGTTAGTGACAGAAACAGCAGCGGGTGTTGAACAGGTGGTTCCGAAGAGCAGTTTTGAAGGATGCAATTTTGGGAGTGTTAGTGATGGTTACAGGAAGAGTGTTAAACCAGGAAGAGGTCCTGCAGCAAAAGGATCTCTGAGCTAGGGAAGTCCTAGTTCTGGGCACCAGTAGAGTGGCCTTGTCCGAGCTGCAGGTGGAGACTGTGGGGGAGGTATGTTGGAGGGAGACAGATACCCCGGGGGGAGGAGGGGAGCCCGAGCAGACTTTTCTTGGCTAGGAGGCAGGTTTGGTAGTGGAGACATTCTTCCAGGTTGAGGAGATTAGCAGTAGAATAGAGGTGACAGGTGTGGGTGAGCCTGGGGGCACTGGTCAGTAGTCTACAGGCCTTGTTCAGATTAATTGGATCTTATTGAGTGCCGTGTAATCAGCGGCTCCATGTACTGGCAGGCCATAATCCACTAGGGACAGTACTGAGGATGTGATGGCCAGTCGGGAAGCATTGGGTGGAAGGCAGTCCCTATGGTGGTATAGGAGGCCAATCCGGGTGTTGGTGGCAGACATGAGGGCATTAATGTGGGCGCGAAAAGTGAGGGCAGTGGCGAAAGTAATCCCAAGATATTTGTAGGTGTGCACTTGCTCGAGCATGTGTTGAGTGCTCGGGAGGATAAGGAGGGGGTTATTTCTTGCTTTGTTTTGATGGTGGGAGAAGAGCATCGACTTGGTCTTTTTGAGATTAATGACAAGTCTGTGATCCTTGAACCAACTTTCTGCTTGGTTGAAGGTGTGTTGGAGAGAG
Organism: Neoceratodus forsteri; assembly: GCA_016271365.2. Classification (NCBI taxonomy): domain Eukaryota; kingdom Metazoa; phylum Chordata; order Ceratodontiformes; family Ceratodontidae; genus Neoceratodus; species Neoceratodus forsteri. Next base: position 1,130,362,802 of record CM028133.1, on the reverse strand, counting down.
TCCTGGAGGGAGGCAGAATTTTGGTGAGAGGCATAAAGAACGGCATCATCTGTATACAGAAGAATTTTGCCAGAGCAGGCACTGGGCAGGGTGTTTAAGTAGAGACTAAAAAGTAGGGGGCCCAGGATGGAGCCCTGGGGGACCCCGGAGTGGACTGGACAGGTCTCTGAGAGTGTCCCATTGATTCTGATGTACTGGGAATGGGCTGATAGGTAGCTAGAGCACCAGGCAAGGGGACCAGTAGAGAAACTGATATGGTACAGGGCGTCAAGTAGGAGGGGATGGCAGACAGTGTCAAAGGCCTTTGAGAGGTCGATGAACACTGCTCCAGCAAGGTTGCCAGAGTCAAGAGAGGAGTGCAGAAAGTTGGAGAATTTCAGTAAGGCTGTACCAGTGCTATGGCCTGCACGGAAACCATGCTGCTTTGGGCACAGAACAGCATATTTAGTCAGATACTCGGTGAGCTGTGTAGCCACCACTTTTTCTATGACTTTGGAGAGTGGGGAAAGGATAGAAATTGGCCGATAGTTGCTGGGGTGGACCTGTCCCCACCTTTATGAATAGGTGTGACAACAGCCATTTTCCAAACGCTGGGAAATTGACCCAGGCAGAGGGATCGGTTTAGTAAGCTCGTAAGTGGGGCTTGGATGTCATCCAGGACCAGTCATAGTATTTTGGGATCCAAGGAGTCGTTGCTTGGGTTGTTGCTGCCTAATGCTTTTAGAAGGAATGGTCTGGCTTCATGGGTAGATATTTTGCGCAAGTAGAACCAGGGACATTGATGGACAGGGGGCTGTGAAGTGGGAGCTGGGTCAGAAGGAAATTACTGGGAAGGACAGAGCTAAGGTCCATGAAGGAGGTGTTAAGGCAGCTAGCTATGCTAAGGGGTCAGTGGTAATAGAACTGTCAATAGTAAGCTGGGATGGGGGAGGGGAGTGAGATTTTCCATTCAGTTTTTTAATATTGTCTCAAAAGGTTTGGGCAGACCCCCATGAGGAGGTGAGGGTGGCCTGGTAGTGAGCAGCCTTGGCCTTACGGATGGCCCACGTGCACCTCTTCCATGCAGCATCATAGGCTTGTCTGTCTGCCGTCCTGCCGGTCTCAGTGGCTAGGTTCCAGAGGTTACCCCTTTCCCTGAGTTTTTGGAGTAGGGTGGGGGTGACCCATGATGAATGTTGCTTTTTGGTGCAGAGTCTGGTAAGCGGTGCATAGAGATCACAGGCCTTGTTAAAAGTCTGTGTGAAAAGGTCAAGGGCAGAGTCAATGCTGGGTGCCTGGTTGATGGGGGACCAGTCGATCTGGGCGAGGAATTGTTTGAGTTTATTCAGGTAACCCGGGCAAAGGCGCCTATGGAGGGTGGTTTGGGCTACTAGTTTGGGGGTAGAGGTGTACCAGAGGAATAGGATAGGGGAGTGGTCACATAAACAGTCATTGAGGATTTGTATGTCCTGGATTTTGCGACGACGGTTGGTGACTATGACATCCAGAAGGGTGCTGGTTCCACTGGAGGGATTCAGTCTAGTTGGCTGGGAGACTAGTTGGGCCAGGCCAAGGCAGCCAAGGTGTCCCTTGCTTGGGAGGTGGAGGGACTAAGCCAATTGACACCGAGGTCCCCAACAAGGACCTGTTCTGCTTTGTGGGGGAGGGTGGTGAGATAATCTGTAGAGAAGGGTGCCAGGTTCCAGTTCCTTGGGGAACATAAGAGCTGTGGTGGAGCCGGTCCCCTAGAGGGATCAGAAATGAGTTTGAGGGTGAGGGCCTGGACACCATTATCAAGCTTGGGGGCAGGGGTGCATGACCAACAATAGTGTCACGTATGAATACAGCACAGCCGCCCCTGCATTTGCCTACTCGATCCTCCCGGTAGAGGTGTACCAGGGAGTGAGATGAAGGAGTCAGGAGTGGATTTAGAAAGCCAGGTCTCCACAAGGGCAATGATGTCAGGCTGGTGTAGAATGACCCAGCACTGGAGTGCAGCAGATTTTTTCTGCAAGCTACAGATATTCAGGGAGGCAATGCAGAGTCCTGAGGACAATGTCTTGGTTGGGCTGGTGGCAGTAGGGCCTGGGTTGGGGTGGACATTTCCAGACAGTAGCAGTAGCAGAGTAATAATTCTAACCAGGGGGCAGGAGCCACAGGTATCCTTAGCTGGATGTTGAGATAAGGATGAGGCTGTAGGGGTACAGGGAATGGGTAGGGCATGAAGGGTAGGAATGGCGGTGAGGAGGTGGGTCCAGGGAGGGCCCGGGTAGGCAGAGGGGTTGGGAGGGCTGCCAGGAGGTGGGTGCCGGGGCCTAGGGCATGAGGCAAGAGTGGGGGGGTTGAGATAAGTTAGGGTGGCCTAGGGGTGCTGCCCACTGAGAACTTGGATTTTGATCAGGCTGGAGAAAGGTGAGCACCAGTAGTGAGGCGCTGTAGACAGGGATGTGTATGCATAATGCCTATATTTATAATAGTGGTAGACTGTATAAGGGTCTCGGCTGTGCTTCTAAGAGGGTGACTGCTGCTTTAGAGTAGTGGTAGGGCTGTGGACTTTGGTGCACAGGGTACCAGGTTCAAGATCCTTGGGGGGGGGGCCAGTGTCTGGGCCAGGATAAAATGAAATCCAGGCGTTTGGGGGGGCTGGAGTAGGCTAGGTCTGAAGCTGGGTGGAGGGTGAAATAGTGACTCCTGGTGGTCACGGGGAATGGAAAGTTGGGCTGGGAGGTGGACAGCGGGGGCAATGTATAATAGCAGCGTAGTAGCCCAGGTTAAGAATAGGGTATGGAGCAGTGATAGGGACTAAGCAGGGATGTGAATGAAGGAGTGGAGTTGTAGAGGTGGATAGAAGGGCTCAAGGGTTAAGAAAGGAAGTGGGAATTCAAGTGAATAGAGAGCAAGCAGGAAAATACCCTCTAGTGGTTGGTGAGTATAACCTGCTAATGGAGAAGTGGGAACTTAGAAAAAAAAAATAGTAGTAGGAAGTGATGTCATGGGGAAGGGACAATAAATTGAGGGGAAGGTGGGATGGGTTAACACTCCTCACAGAGTTCAGCTGCAGGAGGAGAATAGTTACCTTTAAGGGCTCTGGTGGACCTCACTACTACTACTACTACTACTACTACTATGCTGCTGCTGCTGTGGTCCTGGCCTATATAGGGGAACAGAACAAAGACCTTCATTAGTAAGCAGCGGGAGCTTGCAGGCCTGGACACAGGTTGTAGTAAGCGTGAGTGTGCGGACACAGCCCGCATCATGCGATGTGCCAAAATAGGAGGCCCCTAATTATTTGTCTATTAGTTTTAAGAGTTAAATTGCACCAGTATATTCAAGCTCCAAGTTGTGTTGACTTTTCTCCAAATGTTACCCCTGTTACAGACTGACTGTGTTTGGAGGTGTGGTCACATCAGCACTGATGGTTGAATCTTCTCATACTTGAAACTGTTATTTTCAGATAGACCCCCAAGGGTTGCAGGTGCTGCTTATGTGAGTTTGTGTTTTCTTGTCAGTGATTGTTTTCTGGGATTTCCCACATCCTTAAGTTGAACCCGTATAGGCTATGCTCTCCTGTTTGCATTGGATGCATCTGTTGTGTGATGTCTTACAAGAGTTTCACTGTATGTAATTGCTTATTTTGTAATGTAAGAAACATGAAGTTAAAAAATAAATTATACAACAATACTACTTTTGGAGTGGGGGTGGAGGTGGGGGGGTAAGGTTTAAGACCGGGCTGGGCAGACTGCCGTGTCAGTGGCACCGGTAATAGGTACTGTAGGTCTTGCAATTTGTGCATGATTTATGCAGCAGGATCAGCAACATCACTGGGCAGACTGTGACCCAGGAAGGGACACCAGAACTGGAGGAAGGTCTTGTAGCTGTTGTATCAGGCATGCATAACTGTGTCTGATTTTTGGTGCCTTTCCATGTTACCGTTGCCAGCAAGAGCACATGCTGGGTGATGGGTCACCTCCACCAGGACTAGCAGTACCCACCGGTCAATCAGGCGGCCGTGTCTGCATGTGAGGCAGTGTTGTACAGGCATAGGGCAGTAAGCATAAGGCAAAACAGGAGCAGTTATAAAATTTGCAAGTAGCATTTTATAATTATCAAGAACAATGAAAAAAAGATACACAGGATAACGCTTCACAAAGGCAGTTTTCTTAACAGGTGCAACCAGTTCTGTTCCTGGGCTGATTTCTACTCACAGTTCTGTTAACAAGATTGTGAAAGGTCAAAGGTTTCTCAAGTCAACCCCTGTGTTCCAAACTACTAACTTCTCTAGCAAACCCAAGTAGCTGTCTGTAATCATGCCAACAATATAACTATACATTTACAAACCAAGGGATCCCAGCTTGCAGTCTCTTCTCACAGCTGCTGTAAGTTACCTCATTACTTATCACTGACTGAACCCTGCTTTTCTTGGTACTCTCCTCGTAAATACTTCTGCTTCACTGTTGATTACTGTAGTGGGACTGCTATAGTAACTGCATAGCTGACATACTGCTTCTTATCTGGGCTGCTGCTGTCTAGGTATGCTAGCTGATAATCCTATTGTACGGACACGTTTAGTGTTGCCGGTTTAGTGATATATACATAGCTGCTCCGCTGCGTTTCCTCAGGACTGCTCTTTTTGCTAGTGTGTCAGCCAGTTTCAAGCTGTATTCGTTGCTCATGCATAACAGGTTGACATGATCATTCACTTTTTGAGCTAAATTTTTTAAAATCTTTTCTTTATTAAAACAATATCAAGTTAATACAAACCATAAATCATATGTTGGGCACATTTGTAATACAATAAACTGATACAATGAGGCCCATGCCGATGTCATTAAAATATATATATCTATATATTTATATAGGATACATGATGGGCAGATCATGGGATATGGAAAATATTCTCACTCTTGCAGATTGAGTTGTGTATTCTCATGAGTGCCGAAGGCACGAGTGAAAATACACAGTTCACGAGGCAGGAGTGAGAATATTTTCCATATCCCATGATCTGCCCATCATGTGTGTGATTTATACCATGGGGTGAGAGCTTTAGGAAAATTTTTTCTGATTCTGTGTGTTTCCTGCTCATTCTGTATGTGCTGTCAGTGTGTGTGTGTGTGTGTTTTGAATGGACTGGGAGTGAGAAACACAGCTGACAGTGTTTTGCAAAGCTAATTGAGTGAGTCAGAGGCTCACTGAGAAAGACAAAGTGCTGCAGGTAGCACTGAGAAACAGAAAGTGCTTTGTAAAAGAGATTTAGAATTCAGGTTATTTTGAAGCTGAGATCAGCACAGTAATGGGCTAGGAAAGTCAGAAACACAGTGGGACACTGGTGAGAGTCATTTGCAAAGCTAATTGAGCAAGTTGCAGCTTCAGTGGGAAAGAGATAAGAGAAAGCTTGAGAAGGCAGTACACCACAGTGGTTTAAGGCTCTGTTAAAATTCTGAGCTGCAAACATGAAGACCTGGGTTTGAATCCCACAGTCCCCACTTGCATACTGTGTGATCCTGAGCAAGACACTTAACTTTCTTGTGTTCCAGGCTGTACCTGTAAACAAGCTTTCAGCTTAGTGTGTTTCTCTCCTGGTAAAAGATAAGGGGCGGGATATTCAGAAGTGTTGCAGTTGCACCATGCGCAACCCACTGATGTGCCCCGGCACGATATTGAAAGGGGGATTGAGCCTAGTACCAAATCCGATCGCCAGAAGCGCATCAGTAATATGGGCGTGCCCATGCATACTCGCATATCCCCGATATTCAGCCGGGGATGTGCTGAGCCCATGCATGCACAACCCCTACTCATGCTGCATACAGGTGAGCCAAAAAAAAGGGGAGAGCAACAAGGTGAGCCGCCTGTGATTGCAGGGTGCAACATGGCAGCTGCCACCTGTGGGTGGCCACCTGAGCTCCCGCTGCACCTTAGTGGTGGTGCCCCCATGCCCGGCATACGTAGAATTATAATAGTCCAGTATCCCTGGTGGTCCAGTGGACTGCAGTTCTATCATGTTGCAACATACGTTATTACATTCATCCAACCCTGGTGGTGTAGTAGCACCCACCACACTGAAGCCTCATCACTTCGTCAGTAGCAGAGCAGCAGCTTCTCACCCACTTCGTTACCGCTAAACCGACATCGCATGTGATGGGAGGTTACAGCCGCGAGCTATGAGTGCAGCCCGCATTGCAGAGTTATATTAAAGTCCAGATATGTGAATGATCCATTCACATATCTGATCTCGTGGTATGGTACGGGTTGCACACCCATTGGCCTGCACACTGTGGACCAACGGGTACAGCCCTCACCATACGGTGGGCGGGTGGCGGGCCGCGGAGTGGTGGAGCTGCCGCCCGCCACTGACTGGGGGCAGGGGGGCGGCCAGCCTCAGTGGGCGGGTGGGGAGGGGGTACTGCCAGACCACGAGGGTTGGATTGGTGGGCATTATGTTTTACTGACACTCACGATCGGGCTGTGAGTGGTCCACTGGACCACCAGGGATATTGGACTATTAATATCTACTACATATGCCCGTGATCAGGCTGCGAGCGGTCCACTGGACCACCAGGAATATTGGACTATTAATATCTACTACATATGCCCACGATCGGGATGCGAGCAGTCCACTGGACCACCAGGGATATAGGACTATTGATTTTTACTACATACGCCCGCGATCAGGATGTGAACGGTCCACTGGCCCACCAGGGATATAGGACTATTACTTTTACTTCATATGCCCGTGATCGGGCATTAGAGCATGTTGCCGCTTGTGCAGGGGCTGTCGGTCCCCGACGGCTGCAGCCTGGCAGGGCGCCAGGCGCAAGTCGCCGGGATCGGGCGCACCTGCATGCAAATGGGGCCATAATGACATGTAAATTGCCCATTTGCACCTTGCATACATTATGGCCCCATTTGCATATGCACTTTTGAATATCGCGGTGGTTGCACCTATCGCAATGGCACTTACGCTGACGCATCCCCCTGCTCCACTCTGGCCACTGCGCCATGCGCACTGTGAGTGGCCATGGTGTGATTTTCAACAATGCTGTGCCATGGCACAGCTCCGTTGAATATCACCCTGTCAACGCCCCTGCCCATCCAAGTTGCGCTGCGCCCAGACTTGCGCCACAGCCTGGCACAGTCTGAATATTCCGTCCAAAGTGTTTTCTGAAGTGGTTTCCTTTCAAGTGCAAGCTGCAGTGCAGTTATTCTCACTATGGTGACATCAGCAGAGTATGGATAAATGTCATCTTCAGGATTTATTCTCACTGCAGTGGAAATAACACAGGGTATCTTACTGAGAAAGCTCTCACCCCGTGGTATAAATATATATAATGCATGGGATGGTGTGTTTAACAGGATTTTACACACACCTCCACCCCATGTTTTCTTTTATATAATTGCTGAGAACTGTTTTCTTGCCACAGCAGTTATATAAAATAAAGATCCATGGTCCGGTGTGGATGAAGTGGCAGTCTGCAGTCTGTCTGTGGCCAAGCAGCTGCCAAAACCTTTTTTCTTTTCTTTTTAAAGTTAGCCGAGGAGCAAAGCAAGCAGCTGAGAGGCAGTTTTCTTTTTTCCTTAACTTACCCAAATGATACTGGCGGGCGTCCTGTGGTGAAGTGTGTCCGGTGCCCTGTCGTGGAGAGGAAGGCGGACACAAGCGCATGCGTGGAGCATTGGGAACCTGGTGCATGTCACGGGTTATAACAGCGAATTATAACCTGGGTTTCCTATGGGAGAAAATGTTCCCCTGGTAATATATATATATATATTTTTTTTTTTCACAAAAAACTGCATTAACATACCAGTTAGAGTTCAAGTTAACGACACAAAAGTAGGGAAATGTGGCATCAGGGTTTCCAACCCTAACTCCCTATCCCCCCAAGCAGCAAAAGGACAAGAGCACACAAGCAACCACAGACAGCCCTCATCAGGTAAGAGAAACAACATACAACTGTTTCTAGGTGACACAAATGCAGTAGCTCTGATGTGCTACCTTTCTGGATTTATCTGCGCCACACCTGTATCTGTATGTCATAGAGTGTGTTTTGCAGACAGAAGGCCCATGGGTCCTGCATCTCTGCATACATAGGTACTCATGCTACACAGGTTACCTCGCTGGACAGATTGATCTGCTACTGCATGGTTTTGTATCTGCAGCTGCAGAACTAAAAACCTGTATATGTAAATGGAGTTCACTCAGAGGAAGGGAGGATGCTCAACAAGGTGCTTCAGGGAAATTGTACCCCTTGTACTATCTCTAGATTTGCTGCTGAAACCATGATACACACATTGCAACAGTATTTCCATTTGTGTATTGGCAGGCCCCACACATGCCTCACTTCTAAAACCAGAAGTCGGTGTGTATGTTTATTTAGTTGTTTAACCAGGAGTAGAACACTAAGCTAAAACCTTTTTTACAGGAGTGACCTGGGACCATAGGGAAGTTAAGTGACTTGCTCAGGGTCACACAGTATGCAAGTGGAAGCTGTGGGATTCAAACCCAGGTCTGGTCTGTTGGATGTCACCAGATTTGCAGCTCAGAGCCTTAAACCACTGTGCTGTACTGCCTCCCCTATGTCTCACTGAAGAGCCTCCTTGGGCTGCGCTCTTGCACACAGATGTACTGTTGTAATTTTTGTATCTTTAAAACCTGCTACCCCTTGAACAGTTTCTAGATCTACTGCTCAAACCACGATACCCATGTTACAACAGTACTTCCATCTTTGTAACAGGGGCCTGCCTGCCCATCTGAAGCTAGAAGTTGATGTGTATGTCTTACACCTGTGGTTGAAGATATGCAGGCCCCTGAGGTGTTTATACTTCTGCAGACAGAAATACTGTGCAATTTTGGTGTCATAGATTTTGAGGTTAAACAGCACTTGTTTAAATAAATCATTTATCACACAGATCCCTTTGCATATCTATTTTAGATAGACAAAGACAGACAGATAGATAGATAGCCAGATATGATGCATAAGGTGCAGGTTTAAGCCAGTCCCTCATAGGCATATACTGTTTTGAGGTGAAGTATGGTTTGCCACGTGTAACCAACAGAATCAGTTGTAGCTTTCTTCATGCAGGTTAGAGATTACATATACTTTTAGCTGCTCGGCGAGAAGGCTGGCATTAAGACTGACAATGTCACAGAACACCACACATCAATTCATCAAGACTCCTGAGACTCAAACCTAAAGTTTTTCATTTGCTTACTTTGTGCCCTTTATGACCTTCAACTGCCTTTGTTGCCTGCTTGGTGGCCTTCAGGTCATCTGTGACAATGATCCCCAGAGCTCTTTCCTCCCTGGTGACTGCCAGCAGCTTCCACCCATCTTGCAGCTCTCTCTCTCCCAGGTTTCTACCGCCCCGTGCATGATCTTGCACTTCTTTGCATTAAATCAGAGTTGCCATACCTCAGACCATCTTTCCAATTTCTCTTGGTAATTTCTCATTCTTACCACACCCTCTGGTGTGTCAGCTCTGTTGCAGGTCTTGGTGTCATCTGCAAACAGGTAGCCCTTCCCCTCCAGCCCTTCTGCAATGTCACTGATGACGACATTGAAGAGGACTGGCCCCAGAACTGAACCCCGGGGTACTCCACTGGTCACCTCCATTTCCTCTAAGTTCCATTTACTATTACCCTCTGCTTTCTGTCCCTCAGCCAGTTACTAACCCAGTTCACCCTTTGTGGCCCAACCCCAGACTACCCAGCTTGTTGACCAACCTTCTATGTGGAATGGCATCAAAGGCCTTGCTGAAATCCAGGTAGGTGGCATCCACCGCTTCCCCCTGGCCCACTGCCTTTGTCACCCAGTCAAAGAAATCAATTAGATTTGTTTGACAGAACCTTCCTGCCGTGAATCCATGCTGCTGTGGATCCTGTGCCTCTGTGGATTCCAGGTGTTCCACAATACGTTCTTTAAGGAGTGTCTCCATGATCTTGCGCACCACTGACATGAGATTTACTGGCCTGTAGTTTCCTGTCTCTTCTTTGCTGCTGCTCTTGTGAAGAGGGACCATATGTGCCCTCCTCCAGTCCTTGGGGACTACACTAGTATTTAGGGACTCTGTGAACAGGTCTGCCAGTGGGGCTGCCAGCTCCCTTTTTAGTTCTTTCAGGATCCAGGGATGTATGCCATCCAGACCCATGACTTTATCCACTTTTAGCCTTGTAAGCTCTATTAGTACCCTCTCCTCTGTAAAAAGACTGGTGTCCACCCCCCATGCCTATGTTGTTTAACAGTGGTCCCTGCCCCTCCCCTTCCACTGTGAAGACCAAGCAGAAATATTTGTTTAGAATTGACGCCTTGTCTTGATCTCCCTCTATGGTCTCTCCCTTGTCCCCTCTGAGTTTAGCGATTCCTGCCCTGCACTTTCTTTCCAAAGCCCAAAGGGCTATATTGATAACAAAACTTGTTTGTAACCTGGTAATGCAACTGAATTAATGAATGGTATGACAAAATCTGTTTCTAAGGTATGTGAGCACTCAAAATGGCTCAAAAACCTGACTATCATTGAGCAAAACTGGATTACCTGATGGGGACTCTGAAAACCTGATTACCAGGTAAAAAAACCTGACAGGTGGCAACCTTACTACACCCATGAGCACAAGGGGTGAGACACTCGCTGTGCCAGACCCATCAGACAGCCTGCTGACCTGTCTGTGTTGCAGCTGTGATATTCCCTGGGTGGTGCTCTCCCTCTGTTATCAGTAAGTGTCCTGCAACACAGAGTTTGACAAAATACAGACAAATACTGCTGATGCATTCATTCAGTAACATCCTGTTAAGCTTCTCTTTTTATGTGCTTGTGTGAATAAAACTGTAGCCCTCGCTTCCCCTAAACAAATATACTGCTCATGTACTGTGATACCACGCAACTGATGAAACCTGAAATTGTAACAGAAAAGCTAAAATATCTCACAAAAACCAAAAGTGCTTCTTCGTGTTTAACCAAAGTGAAAAATAAAATTGGAAGAAACATTTACAAGCTACAGAAAAATACAACAGTCACAACAACGCACCCGGGTGTGCATAAATATCCAATAACAGCACACCCTGGAGTGGGTTATTGCTCACATAAAACATATAAAAACAAAAGTGACAGCATGCAGCATCTTAATGAAAATTACAGTAAGCAAGCAATATTCTGCAACTGGCATTTGAAAAAATGTCACAAGGGTTACCTATCTGGAAATTACCGAGGATGCATCAGAAATCTCATCACCTCTGTATCTTGAAACCCCATAATCCTAAAGTCCTCTCTCAGGGGGAAGGATATGAGCAGGAGGATGGAATGGAATGGAAGAGGCAGAACACACAGAACTGACAGATATCAGAGGACTTGGGAAGGGATGAACACTTCGGAGGCAGGAAGATGATTAGAGGGATGGAGAGGGAAGGCACTTTTCACTGGTCTGTGCGTGTGTGCTACGCTACACTGTAATATGCTCTCTCATTTAACTGAAACCCCACTTATCCAAAAGTTTTTATGTCCCTCCAGAGTTTTGGATAAATGGGGTTTTATTGTACTATTGCTCTAATTCTTGCTGAATTTTGGTTACTATCTCTTAAACTTAGCTAATGGGCAAGAGAAATGCATCTTTGTACCTGCTATTCATTGCAGGGAATGGGCCTTCCATTTTCAGTATAACATCATAGCACTTATGAGTTCTAGAATTTTTAGTTTACTTATACAAAAAGATATAGTTAGTATGTTTAGATGCGACCCATCACCCAAGGACATTTCCTCCTCTTTCTAGAATGCCAGTTCTTGCCTTCTCTCTCTCTCTCTCTCTGGATATCGGATCTCCCCAGATTTGCCAGTCTCGCTGGGGTGGGGGCTGGCATGCCACCGAAAACGAGAGCTATTGCTGTACAAAGGCGGATTGGTCCTGTGACAGTCCTGACTTGCTGCAAGTTGTATCTTTCCCTGATGGCTGCCCAAACTATTTCTGCTGCTGCACTGCCCTTAGGCGCTCAAACCATCCACTAGGGCAAATGGAGGGGAGCAGGGTGAGATGCTGCTTTCTGCCCCCATACACACAAATGCCACAGCAGGTTTATTAAACCTTTAGGTGTAACAGCAACAGGTTCTGATCTGATCTAAAACAAATAATGACTGGTCGACACAGCATACTTGCTGGGAGTGACAAATCATCAATTTGACAGCAGCAGCTTGTTAAGCCTCGCCTGCCATTCTACAACATCTGCATATGTAGCCCCTCCCCCATTCAAGCATTGCCTACCCTAACAACCTGCAGTACATGTGCAGTCCCCTCCATGCAAGCTTACACACCCCGCTGCAACAACCCACACCATCCAAGTACATCCCTCAAGAAGGCAATCTATGGAGAACTTGGGAGGTGATGATGGGTCTGCGAGGTCACTGGAGACAGCCAGAAAGTTGGGTGGCTATTATAAAGGCCATGAAGACCAACATTAAAAAAAAATAGTTAATTCGGCCACCTAGCTGCTATTTTAATGGGTATAGTTAAAGAGAATACCTGCAATAATCATTTACTTCCCTCTATAAGTGTCCCCGGTGCATCCCCAATTTCTTCTTCTACCCCTTATCTCTGTATGTTACTCTCTATCCCATTTATGGCCTCAAGGGCCTCATCCCTTGAACATCTGCTGGCCTGCCCTTTGCCTCTCTGACCATGGTAACCTCACTGCATCCTCCCCAGAGCCCAGGTTGCACTAGTACCTCACGCTGGTGTGCCCCCAAGGGTTCCTTTCCCATACCATCCAGTGTGCCTATGCTCATGAGATCATTCCCGATGTCTCCCAACTTCCTCTCCCCTGCCTCTCCCTTTGGTAGTTCCTCACAGTCGCTCTCCTCCAGCACCTCCTCCACCAGTGGGTCGGGGGGCACAAATCTGTTTGCTTGCTCTGCTCCAGTGCTGCCCCTTTTGCTGGTGGTAGAGGCCTTGTTTGCGGTCTGACCCAGAGTTTCAGGAATCTGCCTTCCTTTACCTGGTCCTACTGTCTTCCCCGCCTTCCTATCCCCTCCTGTGTCCAGATTTCTCTACTCCCCTCTGAGTGTGCCATTGCCCTCCATCCTGCTGCATCCCCTTGTTCCCTTCTAGTCCTCCTTCCTCCAAGGCCCTACACTCTCAAACCATAGGCCAGATCCTGTGCACCTCCTCCACAGCTGATTGTGACCCTCCTTCGCTCCCCTCCTCCCCTCACTCCTCCCCTTGCTCAGCTCCCCACCGCAACCATCCTATCTCCTCCTTCAGCTGTGAGTAGTTTACACGCCAAGCACCCTCCCATCCTCCAGGCCCAATTCAGAACCATGGCTGACCCACATCCGCTACACCCAACCATCCTACCAAAGAGGCCACCCCTCCAACTGCGCTGCCTTTCCATAGCTATGCCGGCTAACACAAATAATTTATTAACAATATAATTAGTGGGCAATGCATGTTACCTCCACCTGATCAGGCAGCTTCAACCCCCCACAACAATGCCAAAAGATCCTGGGTAAAGACTTGATACCTCACCTGGGCAGGTCAGTGTTTACAAACAATTTGTCCTCCACCTGCCCAAGCAACCACACCCCTCCAGATAGTCCCACCCACCCTAAGCAGTATCCAAGTCCCTCATAACAGCCCCACCCGACTTCCGGTTCCGGTTGCCTGAGAGATGGACGCTTAGACAGAGAGCTCCCCAACTGAAATAAAAGATCCAAACGAATCTAACTCACAATTCAAACCTTACTCGATACCGGAACCTTGATCAGACAGCTAAACATGTCGCCAAAGCTAAAACATAAAGATTTCTCTTCGGACACGTATCCAAAGCTAAAATTTCCAGCTAAAAACATTCAGGCACAGGCCGCGCTGCGGGCCGAGATCTCAGACTTAATCGATCAACCTACCACCTCTTCTAAGACAACGGAGGAAGACTTAACTATCATCTCAAAGACGCTTTATAGTACATTACAACAAATTTGTGATACTTTAACCAGAAATGAGCAGAAAGCGTCGGAAGACAGGGAAAGCATTGCAGAGTTGACTCGCTGAACAGAGCAATTAGAGAATACAATGACGGAGTACACTGAGGTCTCTGATGTGCATAATGCTGCCCTGAAAGATCTACACTATAGAGAATTACTCCTCCAACAACAGCTGAAAGACCTTGAGAACAGAAACAGATGTAATAATATAAGATTACACGGTCTACCGGAGGAAACAGAATCTGGCCCAATGCCTAAATTCATTGAAAGCTTACTGAAAGAATTGCTTGACCTGGATAAAGATAAGGATCTGGGCATAATCCGTGCACACAGGTCATTAGTTCCCAAACCGAAGGATCCAAAAGCCCGCCCTCGCTCAATAATTCTGGCCTTTATAGACTTTAGAATAAAAGAAGAAGTGATTAGGGCAGCCTAAGCAAAGAAGCAAATTATCTTTGGAGACACTCGGCTTTATCTTGATCAGGATTATGCCCCCCAGACCCTGGCTCGCCGTCAAAAAGCATTCCAGGTAGTGAAAGCAATCAGACAAGCAGGTTTTTCAGCACAACTTGAATACCCAGCAAAGATAAAAGTACTCACACTTGAAGGCTGGCGAAGATTTCAAGAACTACCAGAGGCCTGCAGTTGGGCTAAGAAACAAGGGATAGTGACTCCACTAGAGGGCGCATCGGACCATCGCACAGCCGTGGCAAAGAAATCTTGGCAAAGGAGGGGAACGAAAGGAATTAGAACTCAGCACTCAGAAGACATTATTTTGAGGTGGGACAATGTTTGCAACAGATCTGACCCCCAGCGCGGTTCCACCACTTAATCTTCAACTACAGAAGTCCCGATGGAAGACATTTCTTCGCAGTCGATTGGATGAACATTAGTAAAGGGTGAAGCAGCCTGAGCAAATTCACTGCTGTTCCCTTTCTGGGATCCACAGTCCAAATGAATCGTGATGACTTTAGGTTCTGGGCTGAGAGTCCATATACACCCTTCAATCTTATTTTTGCCTGTATTTCTCCACTCGAGCCTCTAGTGGTTTATTTTATCTAGTTTAGGATAACCTGTTGGTCAAGAGGCTCTACAGTGGCGGAACTAGATAGTTGACATGACACCCATTTGTGTTGCTTGGCTATCTGAGCGATCCCAATTGGATATATAATATCAGTACTCAGGGAATCATTCCAATCCCTTCCGCTACTGATTGATATGGGTACAATGAGAAGGGTTGTAACGGGTAAAAAAAAAAATTCCATTTAAAACCTACATCATTACATGCATGGTCTTAAGGAAAATCAGAGTTTTATTCAGGTGGATCACAAGTGTGAGGCAACAGCCTCTACAAGCCAGGAGGGGGGATGTACACTGACTCTTAGAACAGGTTCTATGAAAGGGGAGGTGCTTATGGAAGGGGACAAATAAGGATAAGGTAAACGACCCAACTGGGTACTGTCAGGGTTTGTGACCTCAAACCCCTTCCCTTTGGCTTACTGCCCCATGCCACCTAAGTGAATGACCGGTACGGATGAATGTTGAACAGCCCATCAGAGCACCTAGGAGTGTCGGTGGGAGGTGGGTGGTGACAGGAGATAGGGAGGGATCAATATCAAAGCAAAGTTTACAATAGTCTTTAGATATAACCTTAAGCTCACAGAGGGGCCACAAAGGACCAAAGATAAACGATTTTACCCTCTTTGGGAGGAGAAGGGTGAAAACGATGGATGTCACTGCCGATCACACTTGGCAGAGGTTGAGGTGGGTCCCCATCCCTCACGGTGCCAGGAGGGACCGACAGAAGTAGGGATACCTACCGTGGTGCAAGTGACAGTTTATATAAGTCGGGGTTACATTGGAGGAGCCCCTCCCCTCACCCCCATGGATCCGCTTAAACGACCCAGCAGTTATGAGGGTTGGAGCCCCACTCTATGAGTGGTATGGGACAGAGTTCCAACTTAATCAGAGTTGCCCCCACCCTGGCATTGGTTCTTTAGCATCTAGATTAATAGATGTCGGGAAGTACTGGTGGATAGTCCAACAGTCACTCAGGTGACTGGAGTCATCCCAGTTGGGGAACCCACAGATTTTTTTAGTGTGAGGATTCCTTGACAGGGGGACCGAGATAGTTTGGTCACCTGCCACACGTCATAGATTACTCCTGAAGTGTGGAGTTGGGAATACAGACACCTTGAAGCCGTCTAGATGCCCCCTATTTGTGTAGGAGGCTCTGTAAATATGTTAAGTTTGGTTTACAAGTTAAAAACCTATGCTACTAATCTTGTATATGGTTTATACAGGCTCCTTGATACCAGTTGTAGAGAAAGTGTTCCTTTATGTAGGATATATCACTTTAGATGGCAGATCTTAAGTTGATTTCGTGGAATGTCCGGGGCTTAAGTGGACCGATTAAGAGAGCCAGAATTCTGAAGGAAATACAAAGGCAGGGAGTTAGTTTGCATTTCTACAAGAGACTCACTTGAATCAGGCGGAACATAACAAATTAAAGAGAGGTTGGGTAGGCGAGGTGTATGCCTCCGAATGTGCTAACCAAACAAATAAGTGGGGTACGGCAATCTTGATCAGAAGGGATACCCCCTGCACTATCTCGCAGGTACATACAGACCCTGGAGGTAGATTTGTGAAGATAGAAGGGAAGTTCAAGGGCCGAAAATGTATTTTTTTAAAACATATATGCCCCTAACGACGAACAAAAGAGGATGTCCTTCCTGACCAAAGTGCTGACTGAGATATCCTTAGATCGAGACAAGTTAATATTCATTGGTGGGGACTTTAATACAGTGACTGATTTAGGTCTCGATAGAATTGGGTCTCATTCCACAGGTCCTGCTAGGTTTAGTAAAGTTCTCTCTGGTTGATGCATGGAGATTTGTCCACCTCAGACAAGGACTACACATACTATTCTCCTAAATATAGGATATACTCGCATTGATCGCTGGCTAGTCTCTGCAGATGCTCTATCTTCTGTGCTTAGAGCAAATATAGGGTCTATTTCAATCTCAGATCATGCTCTAGTCACGTTGGAGATGTCTCTGCCCCAAAACCCCAGAATCGGTTTAGCTCTAAGCGTTAGCCTATTGAATTTAACAGAATTCAAACAACTACACAGCGATCAATAAAGGAATACTAGAGACAAACCGAAGGGAGGATACAGAGGCAGGAGTTAGATGAGATGCGTTAAAATGTTATCTAAGGGGTATAGTGATTGCCTTTGCAGCTAAACATAAGAAAGCTCAGATTAAAGAGCGTGTAGAACTAGAGGCGAAAATATCCCAGTTGGAAAGGATCCACAAAGAGACATTAGACCGAAACTGTGCGACTGAACTAATTAGGTCCCGAACCAAACTGAACAAGATTCTAGATCTTCAGACGGAGAGACTCTTAGCCTATGCTAGACAAAGGTATTATGAACACGGTAACAAAGTGGGTAAAATATTAGCTTGGCAGCTACTGAAAAGAAAGGGCCTCCAGGCGGTACCTAAACTTAATATGCAAGACTCTAATAATATAACCTGGTCCCCCTTTAATCACTGCACAATTTCAAAAATTTTACTCTACTCTATATAGTACAAATTAAAGACATAGACCATGAAAGGAAGACCCATCTATTTCTTAACAAACTCCAATTCCCCACCCTCTCTGAGATACAGAGGAAAGATTTTGAAGCCCCTATATCAGCAACAGAAATAACTCAAAAAATTAAAAACCTGAAAAATGGCAAGGCTCTGGGGATGGATGGCTACGTTTCGGAATTTTATAAAACCTTCTTAGATTCACTTTTGCCGGTACTACAAGACACATATAATGAGTTGTGGAGGGGAGAGGGTGCGGCCCCTAAATCATGGAGCCTTGCTCAGATCTCTGTGATTTTGAAACCAGATAAGGATCCAGAGGATTGTAGATCTTACCGGCCAATTTCACTTTTACCAGTGGATTTAAAAATCTTCACTGGGATACTAGCCAATCGGCTCCAGAAAGTAATAGGTTATCTAGTGCATCGGGATCATACCGGCTTTATCTCAGGGAGAGTCCTTCAGGATAACATTTGTTGCCTGTTAAACGTGATCTCAGCACATAAAAATACTAAACACCTTCAATTAGCGATTAGCATGGATGCTGAGAAAGCGTTTGACAGGGTAGACTGGGTATTTTTGGGTGAAACCCTAAAAAGATTTGGCCTGGGGGAGAGGTTTGTCAATACAATTAATAATCTATACAAGAATCCAGAGGCCAGAGTAAAGGTGAATGGGCACCTTTCAGAGAGATTTTCCCTGGAGAGGGGTACGAGGCAGGGCTGCCCCCTCTCTCCACTCCTTTTTGCCCTGTCTCTGGAGCCCCTCGCTATAGAGATCAGATCTAATCCATTGATCCAGGGTGTGGAGGTTGAAGGCGACTTCTAAAAAATCGCACTGTATGCAGACGATTCTCTTTTCTTTTTATCACACCCAGAAACTTCCGTTCCAGCATTAACTCACTCACTGGTGGAATACGGCGCATTAGCAGGTTATAAAATCAACCTTCAAAAATCTGAAACACTGATCCTCAGTGGATCCCCCTCAAGAGATTTTAAAACATCCTTCCCTTTTGCATGGGCCAAAAATAACACAGTCAAATATTTAGGTATACATGTTTCGATTGATCTTTCCTCCTATATAAAAAATAATTACACCAAACTATTTCAGAATATACAGGCTGATATAGCCAGGTGGCGTCTGCTCCCCCTGTCATTGTATGGTAGATCACAAACTCTCAAAATGAACATTTTACCTAGGCTCCTGTTTTTATTCCAAACCCTTCCAATTCAGCTCCCTAGGCGATTCTGGGCTAACTTGCAAAAAGAGGTCCAGGACTTTATCTGGAACAGGAAAAGGCCTAGGCTAGCTAGAAAACTGTTACAAGCCCCTAGGAGCAGGGGAGGCTTGACTCTCCGAATTTTTACTATTACTTCCTGTGGCCCAGGAGCTCAAATGTGCTCCTGGATAAAGCGTCGGGTGGACTCTGGTTGGTACCACTTAGAAGAAGCCGCAGTTCACAGATGGGCCCTTTGGGCGGTTCCCACAGGCAATATGCCTACACCCTTGACCAGAGAGATTACTAACCCATGGATTCTGTATTCATTCTGGATTCTAAAAAGTTGAGAAGGCTCATGGTACTCCAGAGGACCTGGGCCTCTTTCCCTAATAAGATTTGTACCTCATTTGCTCCCGCGGGAGGATGCAGGATTCAATATTGGGCTGCACATCGACTTTCTACCTTCTCTCAATGTATTGTGAGAGCCAACTGTCACTCCTTTACTTACCTAAGGGACAAATACTATCTCCGTCAGGAGGATGATTTTAGATATTTACAGGTCCGACACTATATCACCTCTGAGAACAGGTTACAAAAGATCATTAGAGAAAGGACCCCCATAGAAGAGTATTTTTACTGTAATAGTAAGATCAGAAATATCCCACATCCCCTTGCTCAGCTATATGAGATCCTGATTCACCTAGACAACCCAGGCTTAGATAAACTTAAGCAAAGATGGGAAACAGAATTAGGGATCTCGATCTCGCAACAAGTCTGGGAGAATAGACTAACCAAAGGCTGGCAGGTGGCAAGTTCTCCTGCTTGGCGAGAATTCCACTGAAAAGTTCTTCTAAGATATTTTCTTACGCCCTCCAAAACAAAACACTTTAAAGCAGGGGGCTCTGAGCTATGTTGGAGGTGTGGTGGGGCAAGGGGAACTCCAGCACATATAATGTGGGATTGTCCCAAAATCAGCAACTTTTGGAAAGAAGTACACGGGTACATGCAAAGAGTATCAGGTCTACAGATCCCTCTTAAAGGGGAGGAGATGGTGCTGGGGCTTCCTGCCTGGTCACAGGGCCTAGACAGGAAAGGCTGCTACCACAGATTATGAGAGAGCAGCACTGAAGGCGATCACTTGAGATGGCTTTCACCTCACCCTCCAACAACAGAGGACTGGAAAGTCAGAATGAGGCAGTTGGAGTCAATGGAACAGATCACCTATAATCTAAGACAGGGTAGGGAGATATTTGAGGCCGTCTGGTCCCCTGGCAAGCCTTGGAATCGGATGGGAGAGCCCCAGACATTCAACCTGAAGCCCTAGGACTTCACTTAAGGAAAAGAACTATGTCATGATGGCCTTTTGATTTTTGAACAGTAAAATTGTATAAGGAGCCAATGTTTAAAAATATGTCAAATGCTGAAGGAAATATCAGGATGCCAGAGTTTAGTTTTGATTGTTATACTAATTATCTAAATACACAGTCCATTTATCAGCTTTGTTCCCAGTTAGGGTAACTAGACAAGTCAGCCTAGATCATAGACAAGGGTTATTATCCAGTTTGTCAGAGAAGCAGATAAGGAGCAACCTAGTCAGCAACAAGAGGGAAAGAGGGAGGGTAAATGGGGTATGGCGCCTACTCTTATATAACTTTATTAAGTTTAACAAGAACTTATTGAACAAACTATAACCTATTTGATGAACTTATCGACAGAAGTGTTGTAAGGTACGAAAGTATAACCAATAATGAAAAGCTTACCCTATGGAACTATGTATTGTTATGTAAAGAGATACTATGGACAATCAATAAAATATGAAGTACAAAAAAAATAACAGCCCCACCCAGATATTCAAAAACACCAGATCATAGTCATCATTCAAGTCCCTTTTAACAGCGCTACCCAAAATAAACCTAAAAGCACTAGTTTATAGTCACCATTTGTATCCTATGGGTCCAGAGTCTTGGTGTAGCTTCCCTGAATAGACCAGGGCAGTCTCGCAATTATAGCTTCACACGGGTATTTTCCTTTGCCAGTTCAGAGTTCCAGAGAATCCTGTAGATGTAATCAGCTGCCCTAGATAACCTTCAGCGTCCAGCTTCCCAGTTTCACCAACAGACCTTTGTGTCCCTTGGCTACTCCCTCCTCCTGTTGCATATGTCGGTTTCACCTTCGATTTACATTGCTCCTCCCTACTCCGGCATTTAATAGAGGCCGGGGTTGGAGAGGGTGGGCAGAACTGAAAACCAGCCCAAAGTGATTACAGCTCTCTCTCCCTGCTCTGTTCCTCTTTGCCACCAGCCTTTCTGGTTCAAAGCAGCCCAGTGTTTTCATCTCTCTCCCTGCTTTGTTTCTCCTCGGCTCGGCCTCTCTGGTTCACTTCCTGGCTCCTTATGACCGCTGATGCGCCAATTTCAGCCTGACCTCCTCCCACGGCAAGACCAGCGCGAGTTGAGTGTAACCCCCGCAAATGGGGGTTCCCAAAAGACTTCAGGAGCTTGCTTGAATGCTCCAAGCCTGAATGGTGTTTGGCGTTCAAGCCATTTATCTGTGAGTGTTTTTAGAGCCTCTGGTACTGTCTCTTTAAGAGCTGTCTGCTTGCAGACATAATTAGTTTGTATGGGGACTGTGTGTTGCTTCTGCTTGAGTACCACTCGAGCTGCTGCCAATTCACTCCATTTTGCAGTCACTAGGAGTGCAAAGGAACCTATCTGAAAGATGTAACTGTTTGCCAGAAATCATTTAGAGTAATAATGAAAATACAGTTTGTCTAACCTGCTTTCTTTGCAGTCAGAACTGTGTTTGCCTAGTTCCCATTCTAGTTTGAACTGCTGAACTGGACCAATCAGTGTGGGTTAAGGTAGCTCTAAAATGATGCCTTGGACTGAATCAGAACTTGGACTCGTAATCTGAGCCAGCCACAAGAGGATTGTATGGGCAGTGACTCTGGGAGATGTAGTTTGGACTTCGGCTTTTTGGACCAACAGGAGCAGTCTATTGTGAGTGACAGCCAATCCAGCCAAGAACTGGAGGAACTCAAAGGAAGTGCCGGTTTTGTCTGCTGGAGTTTCAGTTGAGCTCTGGCAGTGAAGAGGGAAGGAGCCCTGTGCTTTTTTCGTGTGCAGTTTTAGTCGGAAACGTGTGTAGGCCCAGAGTTCCGGTCTGCAGCTTATGTAACTGCTTGTTAGGACTGAATCTGTCCTGTGAAGAGAATCAAAGGATATCTGAAGAGTAGAAACCAGGCTCACCCTGTAGAAGACTGGAGAAATTGCTGAATTGCACTCGGTCTGTCAGGAACTGAATCTGCTGTGTGTTCTCCCGGTATTGTGCAGTAATTGCGATCAGGATAGAGAAGCAGCCTGCCTGGTATAGTACTTTCTGTTTACCATATAAATGTGTGAAGAGGCTTGTGTAGCTCGAGTGAATCCTGCTGCCATTAAAGGACTTTTGCCTGTTGCAGTTTGCCATATAAATGTGTGAGAGTCTCGTGGAGCTCAAGAGTAGCCCTGCTGACATTGAAGGACCCTATCTTGTTTGGAGGTCGTGAGTACTAATTCAGGTCGCCTCCCTGTTGAATTGCCACATTGAACCCAAATGGAATTACTGTACTGCTGACTGTTTAACTAATTTTCTTTTCTCTGTGTGAAAGGGCCCTACCAGCTGCCACGGTTTGGACTAGCCACTAGGGCTTGGGTACCCAGGGACAGTAACTGGTAGGGATAGGCCTGCACAGAGCCATGGGTAGATGAGTAAAGTGATAAGCTAATTAACCTGATTCCCCTGTCCTTGTTATACCCCTAAATAAATCAGAGCTGCTTGTTTCAGCAAAGTTATACTGCCTGAGGTATTTGTCTATGTTAAAGTATTGTACTGTGATTGTTGCACTGTATCTTATTTTACAGGAGGTCCCAGTGCCTGAACCAGTCCTGGGGTAAGTGTATACTGTGAAGGTAATTCTGATATATTGTGTGGGCCACTAGTGGGAAGAAGGGGGTTGCAGTGTCCCAGAGGGCTGTGACCAAGTTAGTTTAACTATTGCAAACCCTGACCTCTGGGTGGAGGCACCCGCCATCAGATCCAGGCCCCTCAACCTGTTAGTGGCAAATCAGGCAGGGGTAGTAGCCCCTGGGATAGCGCCATCTAGGGGTTACATCTTGGAGGCTCACCGCTGGGATTGTGTGTCCTCTAGTGGCCATATTTACAAACCACTGTTAAGAAAAAAAAAAATAAATGGGTACCCCGACAGAAGTGGCTGTGCACCGGCTGGTGGAGTGGTGTACTGGGGAGGAGATTGACCCCCAAAATGCTATGCTTATCCTGGACATCCCCCTGGGTATCAATACAGACACTGTACAGGAAGTACTTTCCAAGGTGGAAGGTTTACAAAACCCTGTGGTGGTGGGTCGGCATGCTAATCTGCTCACCCACACTTTCCTGGCCCTAGTAGAGTTTAAGGATCCCATAGATAGCTCCAAAGTGCCACAGACCATTACCCCAGAGGAGCCCTCACTGCCTGGAGAGTGATAACTAAGGACAGTAAAGACCAGGGGAATGAGCTCCCACCACTGTCTGAAACTTTGAGGAGAAATTTGCTAAATGGTTTCTGGGGAAGGGAAAACTGTGGAGGACTTGAAGAAACTATTCTGCCACCTGGGGTGTTCCTCCCCAACACCCTCTCCCGGCTCCAGTACCCGTAATGGTGGCTGAACCAGTGCAGACTCCTATTTCTGCATCTGCCATTAGTCACGACTCTTACCGAGAGGTTGAGGATCTTCTCTGGCACCCTCCCCACCCCCAGGGAGGATGACTGGGAGACCTGGATGAACTATGTTGCCCCCATGCTAGAATGGCAATGCTCGAAGCCGAAAAAGCGAAAGGGTTAGTGAGAGCCTGCGAGGTCCTGCCCTGGCTACCATCCGTGCTAAGCGGGCCAGTAACCCTGAAGCGACTGCACAGGCCTATCTTGAGGCCTTGGAGAATGTGTATGGGAGCCCAGATTCTGATGAGGACCTATGGTAGAGAGTAAGAAATGCACAACAGTACCAAGGGGAGTTGTTGTCTGTGTATGTATCTCGGCTGGAAAAATTGTTGCAAGAATGCCTCAGAAAGGGTAGTTTGCCAGCGATTGAACTGGACCGAACCAGGCTGGACAGGAACCTTAAGTCTGCCCCCTTCTCAGAACTGCTGTTGCTTCAGTTACGCCTGGCAAATCGACTGGAATCCCCACCCTCCTATGATGAGTTAATGAGAGAAATTCGAGGAGTTGAGAAGCGACCTCGGAGGGACCTGCACCAACAGTTGCGGCCACGAACCGAGTGACTGAGGGTGACCCATCAAGTGAAGTTCAGGGGCAGAGGTTGGCAGTCAATGAGTGCTCTGACAAGGAAAAGATATGCCACAATTGGGCGAACTGTTGAGAGAGATCCGAATTCAAAAACAGTCCCTTTATGAAGGCCACGCCTGCAAGTGGGGCCCTGACCTATATCCGACTGCATCTGCTATGGGGGTGGGTTACCCACCCATGTATCTCCTGCTGATAACAGCTCTGAACTCGATTCCTTGACCATGAGTGGAGAAACTGATGAGATGTTTCCAAATGCTTATCACGCGCGAGACAGAGATGGCACCAAGGTTTCCAGTTAGTCATACTCCTGCCCTGGCTCCCAGTGTGGCGCCTGCCAGCTCAAACTCCAGAAAGTATGTTTTGCTATAATTGTGGGAAGGATGGGCACATGAAAAGGAATGCTGGTCCCCAAAAGACACTGACAAAGTTGCATATAGGCTACAAGGAGAGCTTGGGAGAACAAATCAGTGGTTAAGGAGTGCAGAAATGATCCAGTGAGGGCACCAAAAATGCTAACTCACGTCTTTTGTGGCAAGGTCAGTTGCCCAGGCCCCCACTACCGCCTCTCCAGACTGATCCAGAATAGTGGGTCCTCCATGGAGACCACTGTAAAGGTGAATGGAGTGTCTACAAGAGCTGTATTAGACTGTGGCTCCCAAGTGACAATTATGTTCCAGGATTGGTATCAGAAGCATTTGTCAGGCGTGCCACCTACAACCATTAGAAGGACTGAATGTATGGGGGTTAAGTGAGAAGGCCTACCCTATTCGGTATATCCGATTTGACTGTCTTTCCCCACCTCCGTGGCTGGAGTGGCCGAACAAGTAGAGACCTAGCCTTAGTGTGTCCCCACTGGACTGTATGATGGTGTCCCTTTGCTGATTGGAACAAATCCTCATATGTTCAGAAGGCTAGCACAGTGTGTTACTTGAAAAACAGGGGTCAAAGACTAGTAGAGCTTTAAGAGTTCTGGCTTTAATTAAGAAGGCCTATGAAGCACAGAGATGTTGAAAAATAGAACCAGAGGAACCGGTCGGAATTGTATGGAAGAAGGATCCT
This sequence comes from Neoceratodus forsteri, assembly GCA_016271365.2. Lineage (NCBI taxonomy): Eukaryota > Metazoa > Chordata > Ceratodontiformes > Ceratodontidae > Neoceratodus > Neoceratodus forsteri. The sequence goes on along the minus strand of CM028133.1, from coordinate 1,130,337,649 downwards.
GAGTCTCTGATCCTAGCGCCAAATGCCAGTGTACCTTACAGGAGAGGTCCGTATCAGAAAGGATGTTAAGAATAAAATATTAATGTTGGATGCACCAGGCTATGGAAAATTGCCAGAGGACTGCTGGTCCAAGCCTAGTATTTTTGCCCGCTAGAGCCCATGCTTATGCCAGAAGGGTAATGGTCCAAGTTCATAATGTGTCTGAAAGAGACTTCGAGTAAATGAGGTTGCGGCATCCTGGCTAATGTGCATTATTGCGAACACTGCAGTGCTACCCAGCAGCAAGAGTTCAAGGAAGAATGACAAATGCTTCTTGACTTTTTGATTCTGCGACTCCCGCTGCCAGCTGAATGGAAAGTGAGGATCAGTGAGAAGCTTGCCCAGAGAGACCGGTGTTTTCTTTAAAGGAATGGGATGTAGGATGCATGCAAGGAGCTGAGCACAATATCCGACTGCATGACGAAGACCATTTAGTGAGAGGTCTGAGCGCCCTGGCACCTGCTGACATAGATGATGTGAGGCGGCATCTGCAAGAGATGTTAGCTGCTGGTGTAATACAAGAATCCAAAGCCTTATGCTTCCCCCCATTGTGGTAGTGAGGAGGAAAAGAATGGGACAGTAAGGATGTGTTGTGTGGATTATCGCACCTTAAACGGCGGACTATCCCTGATCAGTACACAATGCCTCGCATTCAGGATGCTTTGGACTGCCTAAATGGGAGCAAGTGGTTCTCTGTGTTGGATCTCTGCAGTGGGTACTACCAGATCTGATGGCCGAGAGGACCGTGAGAAGACAGCGTTTATCTATCCGCTTGGCTTCTATGAATTCATAAAGGATACCTCAAAAGTTTCAGGTGCCTCAGCCACTTTTCAGCGATTGATGGAGCGTGCAGTGGGGACATGAACTTACTAGAGTGCCTGGTATACCTAGATGATGTTATTGTGTTTGGCAGCTCACTGGAAGAACATGAGAGCAGATTATTTAAGGTATTGGACTGACTGGAGGACTTTGGCCTTAAACTGTCCATTGATAAGTGTCAATTCTTTCAAACATCAGTAAAGTATGTAGGACACATAGTATCCAGCGAGGAATAGAGACAGCCCAAGTAAAGTTGAGGCCTTGACCACCTGGCACAGCCAAAATCTAAAAGAACTGCAAAGATTCCTGGGATTCTGTGGTTATTATCGGCATTTCATCAAGGACTATTCAAGAGTGATCGCCCTTTACTTAACCTTACTCAAAGGTATCCCCAACCCACAAAAATACCAAAAGTCAGCGTCCCTCAAGACTGAAAAGAGTGTATTTTCGTCAGTGAAGTATTTAGAGACCGCTGGACTCCTGATTGTGAGACTGCTTTTCATGAGATCATATATCAACTTACCCATGCTCCAGTGCTGGCTATGCCGATCCAAGAAAACCTTCGTCCTGCACACTGATGCTAGCTTGCAAGGGTTGGGGCTGTGTTGTACCAAAACACGAGAATGGCCTGAGACCAGTGGCCTTTGCCAGTAGAAGCCTGACCCCATCGAAAAGAACTATCCTGTACATAAGTTAGAGTTCTAGCTTTGAAGTGGGCTATTGTTGACCAATTCCATGAGTACTTGTATGGAGCTAAAATACTAGTAAAACTGACAATAATCCTTTGACCTATGTGCAGACCTCAGCTAAGTTGGATGCCACTGGCCATAGGTGGCTTTCTGCAGTATCTACATATGACTATGCTCTCGAATACTGAGCAGGTCTGAACCACATAGATGCTGATGCTCTCTCCGGAGGCCTGTTCCCCCAGAATGATTGAGTCAGATTGGCAGAACCTGACATTCGGGCACTCTGCGGAAGTTTGACAGGAGGAACAAATGTCCGCAGGGACGCAGTGAACTGCATGGTGGATTGCTTGGGACCCTCTGAAATTGCATACCTGCTGCTTGTGCCACTTTTCTGCAATAGACATTGGTGCACTGCCTCAGCTGGACAATGACAGTATTCGGCGGGCTCAATCCCATGATCCATAATCAAATCAGCTTTAGAAGCCCTCTATGCAGGAAAAGATGTGTCCAAATTACGCTCCACTGATTTGAGAACTGCACTGTTATACAAAGAAGGTCCTAAGTTGAAATTGATCAATAAACTGTTATACAGAGAAACAGTAGACAGGGGGACAAGTAGACAAACAACAACTAGTGCTGCCCACTGCCTTTCGAGACTCAGTACTGAGATCCTTGCACAACCACATAGGGCACCTTGGTATAGACAGAACACTTGACTTGGTGAGATCAGATTCTATTGGCCTAAGATGGGGGCTGATGTGGAGCAACACATTCGAACTTGTAATCGCTGCCTACAGAGAAAGCTTTGCCCCAGAGGGCTGCCCCCTTGTTAACATCCACCACCAGTGCACCCATGGAGCTGGTCTGTATTGATTTTCTGAGTTTCGAGTCAGATCAAAGAAATATCAGTAATGTGCTGGTGGTCACTGACCATTTCACGAGATATGCCAAGCTTTCCCCACAAAGACAGAAAGCATCCACTGTGGCCAAAGTACTTGTAGAAAACTTTTGTTCACTATGGGGCTACCAAAGAATCCATTCTGATCAAAGGAGAGACTTTGAGAGTCATCTGATCAAAGAGATGCTTTCTCTGTGGGGACTCGAAAGTCCAGAACCACTCCTTACCACCCCAGGGGACCCACAGCCTGAACGTTTCAACCACACTTTGCTAGATATACTAGGCACCTGCACCCAAAGGACAAGCCTAGATGGAGCCAACAATTAGCACCTGGTACATGCTTATAACTGCACCAAAAGTGATGCCACTGGGTTCTCCCCCTACCACCTGATGTTTGGAAGAGAAGCTCGACTACCGGTAGATGTGTGTTTTGGGGTCTCTCCTGATGGGGTTCAAGCTGACAACTATTTACAGTATGTGCAAAAGTTAAAGGCCCAGCTAACTCATGCGTACCAACTGGCTCAAACCATGGCTGCCAAAAGAAATCTGGCCAACAAAGAAAGGTATGATAAAAAGGTGAAAGCACAGGAACTCCAGGAGGGAGATCGGGTATTGCTAAGAAATCTGGGACTGCATGGCAAACACAAGATTGCTGACAGGTGCCACCATCTCCCCTCACATTGTAGTGGCAAACTAGATGATCTGCCAGTGTACAAAGTAAGGCCTGAAAATAATTCAAAGATGTAAAAACAATGCATAGAAATCATTTACTGCCCATTGGACAAATTTTGATTGAGTCTGAGCCCCAGAAGATCCCCCTCTGGACCAGTGACTAGAGCTGCTGCTAAGAAAGATCAAGAAAGTCTGCCCTACAGAAGCAGAGTTAAAGTGTTCCCCTCCACAAGTCCCAGTTGAGCATGACTGTCAGTCCATATCAGAAGAAAGTGAGAGTGACTTTGAATACTATCCTTCTTACGAACTGAGTCAATTGTTTGGGGCAATCCCTAGTCAATACTGGAGCGAAGCTGGACCTTCTGGACTGTCTAAGCCCCCAACTTCGTCCCTGGAGCCAATGCTCCCAGAAATGAAGTACAAGCATCAGATCAGATGAAATGGAATCATTGTGCATGGTTGAACTGTTTGAGCCTTCAGGGGAAAATGATGGATTGGGCAGACTGGTGATACACCAGAACAAGAAGAGTATTTTGAGTGCCCTGACAGTCCACTGCCAGTTTCAGCTCTCCATTGAGCCAAATGTTGTGGACTCAGAAACAGTAACTCCTGGAGCTGAAAGTGCCCCAAGTTCTAGCCTCCCTACCCCCATGGAGACTCCTGACAAGCGAGGACAATGCTGAAAATGAGGCTCAGAGTGCAGATCCTGTAACAGTTCCCCCTAGAAAGACTGGTCGAGCTGTAAAGCCTGTGGTGCACCTCAGTTATGATTCCCTGGGCGGCCAGTGGACCTGCCTCTCAATGTTGTCCATAAAGGAGTGTATGTGTCCCGAGCTCATTGCCCAAACTGGCGTCAGTGCTAACTCAAGTTACTTGTGTTGCCCTCTAAGTATGGTGCCCTTGCCCCGTCCAGCCCAAGGTAACTGATAGGGAAGGGCCCCTCTCTTCAGGTTTCATGTACAAGAGGTAATAACTTGAGTTATGGTACAATGTGTGTAATACTGTGTAAAGAGTGACGACTGCAATGTTTCAGAAATGTGTTCTTGGTAAAATGATATATTGACTGATGATTACATGTGTGAGCCTAATGCAAATGTATATAGTTGCAGTTAAAACTGATGGGTACTTGCTTGACGTGACGTCAAGCTTTCCCAAACCAGGAAGGGTGTAACCCCTGCAAATGGGAGTTCCCAAAAGACTTCCAGGAGCTTGCTTGAATGCTCCAAGCCTGAATGGTGTTTGGCGTTTAAGCCATTTATCAGTGAGTGTTTTTAGAGCCTCTGGTACTGTCTCTTTAAGAGCTGTCTGCTTGCAGACATAATTAGTTTGTATGGGGGGACTGTGTGCTTCTCTGCTTGAGTACCACTCGAGCTGCTGCCAGTTCACTCCATTTTGCAGTCACTAGGAGTGCAAGGGAACCTATCTGAAAGATGTAACTGTTTGCCAGAAATCATTTAAGTAATAATGAAAATACAGTTTGTCTAACCTGCTTTCTTTGCAGTCAGAACTGTGTTTGCCTAGTTCCCATTCTAGTTTGAACTGCTGAACTGGACCAATCAGTGTGGGTTAAGGTAGCTCTAAAATGGTGCCTTGGGACGAATCAGAACTTGAACTCGTAATCTGGCCGCCACAAGAGGATTGTATAGGCAGTGACTCTGGGAGATGTAGTTTGGACTTAGCGCCTTTTGGACCAACAAGAGCAGTCTATTGTGGTGACAGCCAATCCAGCCAAGAACTGGAAGGAACTCAAAGGAAGTGCCCGGTTTTGTCTGCTGGAGTTTCAGTTGAGCTCTGGCAGTGAAGAGGGAAGGAGCCCTGTGCTTTTTCGGTGTGCAGTTTTAGTCGGGAAACGTGTGTAAGGCCCAGAGTTCCGGTCTGCAGCTTATGTAACTGCTTGTTAGGACTGAATCCGTCCTGTGAAGAGAATCAAAGGATATCTGAAGAGTAGAAACCAGGCTCACCCTGTAGAAGACTGGAGAAATTGCTGAATTGCACTCGGTCTGTCAGGAACTGAATCTGCTGTGTGTTCTCCCGGGTATTGTGCAGTAATTGCGATCGGGATAGAGAAGCAGCCTGCCTGGTATAGTACTTTCTGTTTACCATATAAATGTGTGAAGAGGCTTGTGTACCTCAAGTGAATCCTGCTGCCATTAAAGGACTTTTGCCTGTTACTGTTTACAATATAAATGTGTGAAGAAGCATTGTAGCTCGAGTGAATCCTGCTGCCATTAAAGGACTTTTGCCTGTTGCAGTTTGCCATATAAATGTGTGAGGAGTCTCGTGGAGCTCAAGAGTAGCCCTGCTGACATTGAAGGACCCTATCTTGTTTGGAGTCGTGAGTACTAATTCAGGTCGCTCCCTGTTGAATTGCCACATTGAACCCAAATGGAATTACTGTACTGCTGACTGTTTAACTAATTTTTCTTTCTCTGTGTGAAAGGGCCCCTACCAGCTGCCACGGTTTGGACTAGCCACTAGGGCTTGGGTACCCAGGGACAGTAACTGGTGAGGATAGGCTAATGCACAGAGCCATAAATAGATGAGTAAGTGATAAGCTAATTAACCTGATTCCCCGTCCTTGTTATATCCCCTAAATAAATCAGAGCTGCTTGTTTCAGCAAAGTTATACTGCCTGAGGTATTTGTCTATGTTAAAGTATTGTACTGTGATTGTTGCACTGTATCTTATTTTACAGGAGGTCCCAGTGCCTGAACCAGTCCTGGGGTAAGTGTATACTGTGAAGGTAATTCTGATATATTGTGTGGGCCACTAGTGGGAAGAAAGGTTGCAGTGTCCCAGAGGGCTGTGACCAAGTTAGTTTAACTATTGCAAACCCTGACCTCTGGGTGGAGGCACCCGCCATCGGATCCAGGCCCCTCAACCTGTTAGTGGCAAATCAGGCAGGGGTAGTAGCCCCCGGGATAGCGCCATCTAGGGGTTACATGAGGATTTATAGCAGATGTATATCTATGAAAGGACATTTAACTATCTCTAAAACAAGCATATGGTTTACATATATATATATTTTTTTTATATTTATTGGGCTGGCAGTATAGCCTAGAGGTTAGAGGAACTAGGTGTGAGCAGACTTGGTACATCCAGCAGACTAAACCAGAGTTTAATTCTCACAACCTCCACTTGCATACTGTGTGACTCTGAGCAAGTCACGAACCTCCCAGTGCTCCCAGGTCACCCCTGAAAACAGGCACTTGTGCCTAGTGGGCCTTACTTGGTTACCAAAGATCTGTGATCCTCTCTTCATCTCCATTTGAGAGAACCAGGTCTAAGATTGCTCCCTCTCGAGTGGGCTCCAATACTAGTTGTCTAAGGCATGCCCCCTGTAGAGCATCTAGAATAACCCCACTCTTCGAAGTGGCTGCTGCAACCCCTAGCTTACCCCCGGAGGGCGGAGTCATGGCACCGTACGGACCACCAGTGCTGCGATACTGGGACTAGTTGGAAGAGCTGGCTGGGAGGTTAATCGAAGCCTGGGGGCAGGGCTTCACTGTGATGGCTGGCTGCAGAGTTTTTTCCCCCTGTAAGCTGGGGCAGGGATGTGCAATGATGGCCTGTGTCTGTCCCACCCCAGAGTTACGTATGTGTCTGTGCAGAGTGACAGACCCAGCCTCTGCCAGGTGTCGTTCCTGCCCGATCACAGACCACACTCCCTCCTGGAGAAGGAGAGCAGTCCTAAGGACAGTCAGTCCTTCTCCCCGTCCGAAGACCTGGATCTGTTCCTGACCCCAGGTCACCAGTGTTGCAAGTGGAAATCCAACCACTGTTCTGGCGGGTTGGCTGTTCCTCCACTTTCTGTCTGTCAATTGAGTTACAATCACTCTTTCTGGCAGCACCAAGCCCTCCTCCACACCAGTCACTATTGGGCAGAAAAAAATGTGTTTTTCTCTCTCTCTCTCTCTCTTGTTTTGCTGCTCAGTTGAGTTCGGTAGTGAGCAGTGGTGAGAGAGTGCAGGTGTAAAGCACTTCAGGGGAGAGCAAGAGACAGTGCCTGTGCTGTAAGCACTGCCGTGTGCTGGGGGATTACAAGAACTATTTGTGTACCTGTTGGCATGTATGTTATGAACACAAAGTGTGAGAAATCATGCTAATACTGTTTTCTTGCATTTCTGTGTTCATAACATCACTGAAAGATGCAGTCCCTGTTGGGGACTATTTGACACCCCTGCAGGATACATGCACATTTCTTGTATTTAAACTGTTATAAAACAGTTTCTGTTCATTATTTTTTTTCCCTGTAAGACCCCATGTTATAAGTGCAATAACCTACTCCAGGGTGTGCGGTTATTGGGGATTAATCAACATCCCGGGTGCTGTGAGGGCACTCTGCCTGTGGTCTCGTGACTCACAACGCACCTGGGCTGTTAATAAATCCCCAATAACCGCACACCTTGATGTGAGTTATTGTTTGCATGGAAAGTTGTATCCGAACAAGACAGCAGGGAAAGGGAAGGCACAACTTTGAGAAAGTAAAAGGAGAAGCATCAGCAGGAGGAGTGCTGCCGGGAGCTGATGGAGACACCGAAGGGACCAGCAGATCAGACCATGAGCAATTACAAACAGAAAATCATTCACAAGTTGCACTTTCCATCCCATTTAAATGAAGAAACCAGGGCAAGGGAAGCTCTAACTATCAGACAGTAATGTGGAGCAGCTTCAGCAGGAGGACGTGCCGGGATATAACTGAGTCATACTGATAATGAACATCACATGACCAGTTCATGTTGATCAATAAGAAATTGAAAAAATTATTTCCTGTTCCTTCCCACCTGAAGGATAAGCATACGTTAGGTTTTAATTGTACAATAAAGCCCTCCCCCAGCAAGCCCGCAGGACTGATCATCGCTAAGCGCCAGGTAATTGAACAATGGAATCTGCCTTCCCAGCAGCAAAGCAGCCCCTGGACTTTCTCCCTCCCCCCGGTGGTGTGGCGGCCTCGGCGCCAAATTTAAACTGTGCAGGGAAGTCTCCGTGAGGGAATTCGGAGCTCTAGCTCCAGTGTTCAGCTCCCCACCACCCCCACCACCACCCTTGGTCGGCTCTCTGTTATATAGGCTGTGGTGAGTCACGTGGGGTAGGATATAACCTATCAGCCTTGTTTGCCATCTGCAGGTTATATCCTTTGACCACTAGTGGCCGTAATATTCAGTCTAGCTAACTCTCACTTACAATTCCTTCCTAAGCTATCTCACCCCACTTTTTTTCTTTTTCCCCTGTCCTACCTAACCACCCTTTGGTCTGCTCCCCCTGTGCCGTCTGCGCGAGGTAGGCACTGATTCATAGTTGCTGAATCCCGTACGGTCTTTTTCTCCAAATAATCCTCCTGCCCCTCTTTTTCTGCTCTCTTACACCCCACTCCTGTCCACAGGAACTGTCCTATTCCCCTGCCTAAACTCCCCTGCTGCTCTCTGGACCCTCCCCTTGGGATATGGCCCACCCTCCGCATCCGCTACCCCCCCTCTCTGCTCCCCAACTCCTCTCCCTGGCTCTCCATGAAAGGGCTCAAGATCGCCCACTTGAATGTGCGGAGCCTTCTACACAACCAAACTGAGCTCACCGCCTGGGTTGCCCTCCACAAACCTGACATTCTGGCCCTTTCTGAAACCTGGCTCAAACCCCATATACCCGATGCCATGTGCTTCCTACCAGGTTACAACCACCTCCGACGTGACAGGCCGGGTAAGATGAAGTGGTGGGGTGCTTCTCTATTACCTAGCACACCTCAACCTCTCCCTCATTGACCATCCTCCTACCGACCTGCCTGCTTGTGAGTTCCTCCATGCTCTCCTCCTGCTGGGTCATTCTAAGAAGATCCACTTGATATGTGCCTACAACCCACCTAAGAAGGGGCTGCTTGGACTCTCCTCCCTGCTCGACTGTATCAGCAATAAAGTGGGTCTCAACGAAACTCTCGTGCTAGGTGACTTCAACCTCAACTGGTTGGGGGCAAACGCAAGTTGTCGAACCTCTGCTTTGGGCCTTACTCTTGGCCAAGTCATTACCGAACCCACTCGGCTCTCCCCTAGGGGTAACTCGGGAACCCTTATAGATTGGCTCCTGTCGAACAGGCCTGCCAATATCTTGTCCTCAGGCACTCTCCCAGATGCCATCTCTGATCACTCCCCGATCTACTGTGTCTGGGGCTTCTCCCCGCCTAAGATCCCTAGCAAAATCATCAAACTGAGGGACTATTCCAAATTTAATCCCCATGACTTCCTGGATGACCTTCTAGCTGTCGACTGGACTGGTGTCACCAGCTCCACCGACCCCTCACGAGCTTTGGATTTATTTCTAGCCAAGCTAATCCCCCTTCAGAACAAACATGCCCCCCTCACTAGGAGAAGGGTGAGGGCTCCGTCACTAAATGGCTAAATGGAGACCTACTCTCCTTATGAAAGCCAAGGGATAAACAGTGGGAATCCTACAAGGCCTCCCTTAACAACCATGACCTGATGGCTTATGGGCACCTCAGAAACACCTGTAAAAGCCATCCACTCTGCTAAGCGATTTCTGCAAAACTGAATTACTCTCTTCCAGCCGTAACCCGAGGAGCTTCTGGCAACATATTAAAAATGCCATTGGGGATCGGCAAAGCCCAGGTCACTGACCTGCTCATTGAGTGGATCAGCTGTAATAACCCCACACCTTTGCTAAAGCCTTCAACTCCTGTTCTCCCAACTGCCCCCTCCTCCCCTGCCCTCCTCTGCCTGCCCCCAGGCGCCCCTCCCGGTCTCCATCCCGCCCCCCTTCCAACTGAGGCTAGTAACTCCCATAGAGACCCATAAGCTGCTCTCTGGCCTCTCCCCTAGCGGAGCAGGGCATGACACTCTTGAGACAAACTCCTCAGGCTGGGTGCCCATCTCCTTACCAGGCCCATCTGCACCTATTCAACTCCTCCATTAACTCAGGGATCATACCTGACCTGTGGAAAGTGGCCAAAGTTGTTCCTATCTTAAAACAGGGAATCCTAAGGATCCTCTGAACTACCGCCCATCGCCATTCTGTCGCCCCTAGTAAACTGCTTGAGAAAGTCGTTGCCTTCCAGCCTCCCCAATACATCCTGGACTATAATACATTCTCTCCTGCCCAGCACGGTTCGGTGAAAGGGTACAGCACGCCCACTGCCCTTGCCACTGTCACCCCTGATCAGGCAGGCACTGACCCAGGCAATCTCACTGGGGCCATTTTCGCGACCTGTCCAAAGCCTTTGACAGAGTTAACCACCTCCTCGCCTCCCCACGCCTATCCCTTGGGTTCTCCCCTTCTACCCACGCCTGGTTCCAAAACTATCTTTCCATCTGACAGCAATACACCTACTTCAATCGGACTTCCTCCAACCTTTCCCTGTCCTCTGTGGTGTCCCTCAAGGGTCCGTCCTTGGTCCGACCCTATTCTCACTATTTATCAATGACCTACCTTCCGTCCCCACCCATGCCCACTCCACCCTTTACGCAGATGACCTCGTCCTCCTGGCCAGCTCACGGGACATCTCCACTATTAACTCCCAGCTTAACTCCGACTTTGAACGCATACATACTTGGCTGGGTGACCACAGGCTCACCCTCAATCTCAAAAAAACTCAAGCCATGTTGTTTGGGTCCACGAACAAAATAAAATCCTGCCCTGCTCCCCTTCGTATCCTCGGGGCTGATGGCTCTCCCCTCGAGATGGTTACCTCCACCAAGTACCTAGGTGTCACCCTCGACCAGCAGCTGGACCTCACCCTGCACATCCGTAACATCTGCAATGCCTCTAATTGCAAATTTGGCCTAGCTTATCGAGCCAATAGCTGCCTCACCCCTGCTGCCCACCTAGCCCTCGCCCGGGGGGTCCTCCTCCCCTCTCTCTGCTACGGCCTCGTAACTTTTGCCCCAGTCCTAATACTAGCCTATCAAAATGGGACTCAGCCTACAATAATGTTTGCCACCGCTTCCACCTCCCTTACCCACCGGTGTGACCTCACAAGCCGCCTAGAGTGGCTCCCTGGAGAAACACCGGTCCTTCTATAGGTAACTTCATTGGCAACATTGTCCGCTCTGGTTCCCCCTCCGCCTTGCTCCTTCCCTCAACCCTAGGGCCCCATCCTACCATCTCAGGCCTGGGACAACCCAAGAACGCCTGCCTAGGGACCCACACCCTCTGGGTGATCGGTCCTTCCACGCTACGCCCCCAAACTCTGGAACTCGCTCCCAGAACTAGTCAGGGCCTCCTCCTCTCTTCCAAGCTTTAAAGCCTCCCTCTGGAATTTCCTGAAACCTTCTGCCCCCTGCCCCTGCACCTCATAATCCTACTCCATTGCCCCCTCCCTCCCTCACCCTGGTTGGGTGGGGGCCTCTCCCTCCTTCCCACTCTCCCACCTCTGCCCTACTCGCACTTTCTCCCCTAGCTCCGCCCAGCAACCTGGTCCATCCCCCTGCCTTGGCAGCACCCTGCTTGCACTTTCTACCACCGTCACCGCTACTGCTTCACGCATAGCTGCCACTTGTTCTAGAGCTAGCCTCTAACGCCTGTTGTGTTAGGTTACCTTCTTGTCTCCTCAAACTGACTAATCATGTACTCTACCTATCCGCGTTTTTTGAGTTATTTCCTATGTTATTACCTGTATTCCTCCCATGTATTTTCACAATTTACTGAGCCACCTTTGTACTGCCTGGCTCTCCTATGGACTTTTTCCCTATTCTGTAATCTGTTAATTGTATGATGTCTGACTCCGGCAACTCTCCCGGGTCGCACCCATTCTGTAACTGTTGATGTACACCGTATGATACCTGTAACTCTCCCGGGTCGCACCTGAAAATAGGCACATGGCTGTCTAGTGTGCTTACCTGGTTAACAAAAGCAAATAAATAAATACATTTTCCAGATGTGGTGGTTCTGTCATTGTGTCCGTTTTTTTTTTTTCAGGGGGTGAGGGTTGACTTTTTATTTGTCTTACTTTGTTTACATGACACGGCTAGGTGGATCTGTGGGCTGTCTGGGACTCCGGTGGAGGAACACAGTCAGTCACCTGCTGCTGTTTGTTATCTGATCAACACACTCAGTTAAATTAAAGCGAGGGTTAAGTACACCTTTTAAAATGAATCCTCATTTGACTGTTGGCTGTGGCTGCTACTGTCTATATGTCCAGCCCCGTCCCAAACACACCATCTCCTCCATCCGCTTCAGCTTCTCTCCTCCCTCCATTCCCTTCTGATTCAGAAATGGGATATTATTAAATGGGAGATTACAGGGTCAATGGAAGCCTGCACTAAGACACAGAGTAAGAGGAGCAGAGCAAGGAAACTGTGCTTGTTGAACAGCGAGGTAGTGGAGGCGGTGAGGACAAAACAAGAGGCGCACCAGAGGTATAGGAGGATGGGGAAGGAAGGGGACAGGGAGGAGTATGTAAGACAGTCCAGGGAGGTGACCAGAAAAGTGAGAGAAGTCAAGGCCCAGAGGGAGCCGAGATTACCACAGGGAATTAACGGGGAGATTTTTCAGATACATCAGGAGAAAAGGAGCGCAAGGAGACAATAGTGAGGATAAAAGAGGTGGGGAGGGATCTGGAAAAGGGAGGAAAAGGCAGAGGCACTGAATGAATACTTTTGCTCAGTGTTCATGGAAGAAAAGGGGGGACTGCTACCACCATGGGCTTGGAAGGTGGGGACAGGGGGAGAGGAGGCGACAGATGGAAGAACTGAGGGAGGTAGAGTGCAAGAGGGACTGAGGGCACTGAGGGTAGGCAAGGCACCAGAGCCGGATGGTATCCACCCCAGGGTGCTGAGAGAGATGACGGAGTTGTTGGCTGACCCGCTGGCAGATCTGTACATTACCTCACTGGAGTCGGGATGTGTGCCACTGGACTGGAGGATGGCACATGTAGTACTGTTACATAAGAGCGGACCAAGGGATGAACCAGGTAATTATCATCCGGTAAGTCTCACCTCCATAGTGTGCAAACTCATGGAAATGATACTAAAGGAAAGACTGGTGTCGCATCTGGAGGACAACGCCTCCCGGATATGAGGCAGTATGGGTTTGTTTCGGGAGGTCTTGTCAAACCAACCTGATACAATATTATGACTGGGTGACAGGTGAGCTGGATAAGGGTCATGCAGTGGATGTTCTTTACTTGGACTTCAGCAAGGCCTTTGATTTGGTGCCTCATGGGTGGCTTGGGGGGAAGCTAACTGGTGTGAGGGGTAGGGGCAAAATGACACACTGGATTAGAAGCTGTCTGAGTGGTAGGCTGCAATGGGTGGTGGTGGGATGGGAGCTCTCAACTCCAAAGCCAGTGACGAGCAGGTGCCACAGGGCACAGGGTGAAGAGACTGACATTGAACTGTGCATATTCTAATAGCTGTGTCTCGGCAGCACCACCAGTGAGGAGACTGACATCTTTGGCTGATCTGGCTTGCATTACGGAGACCTGGATTGGTGATGATGCTAGCCCAGTTTTAGAGGCTGCCATCCCGTCCGGGTATACCGTAGTGCACTGCCCCAGAGTGGAACGCAGGGGTGGGGGTGGGGTTGCCATCTGTTTTAGATCTGAGCTGGGCTTCACCCGTGCACCCAGTGAGAGCACCACATTCATTTGAGTGTGTGGCCATTCGTGGGGGTCCGGGCACAGGCTGCTTGGTTCTCCTGATTTACCGCCCTTCTGGAGTGACGGGATATTTCTTGCAGGAAGTGGCCGACTTCATCATCAGGGAAACATTGGAGGCCCTCAGATGTTTAGTGCTGGAGGACTTCAATGTTTGGGCCGAGGATGAATCCTCTCAGCTTGGTCATAACTTCCTCCAGATGATGTCATCTCTGGGCTTTGTGCAGGGAGTTTCTTCCATGACTCATCAGGGTGGCCACATGTTGATTTGGTGTTCTCACTGGGGCTTGAGATAAATAGTCTCAGCATTGATAGGGTTGTTTGGTCCGATCATTGCACGGTGAAGTTCCGATTTGGGGCCCCCCTTGGTAGCCCTCCCCCTGCAGAGATGGTCAGCTATTGCCCTTTGAGGGGGCTGACCCCTGAGGATTTGTGGGGCTGACTTATCTAGTGTGGACAATGCATGCGGTGGGGGTGTAATGCAGTAGTGGACACCTATAATAAGGTGCTTTCTGCGCTTTGACTCCTCACACCACCCCGCGTATGACCCAGGTCTTCTCACTTGAGGTCCCCTTGGTATGATGGGAGCTCAAGGAGATGAAGACCTTGGATTGGAGATTAGAGCACTGCTGGCGGAAGTCTGGCCTGGAGGTAGACAAACTGGCCCTACTTATGCACTATGGTACATACCGGGGAAAATCAACCATAAGAAGGCAGAATTCCTGTCCAGGGAGATTGCTGCCAGGAGGAACCGACCAACTGTGCTCTTTCGGACGGTGGACAGGTTTCTTCATGCTTCCTGTCTACAGCTGAAGGTAGCCTTTTCGAATGCATTGTGCAATGAGTTTGCTCGGTTCTTCTCGGAGAGGGTGTCTGCCATCAGGCAGGGGGTTCCGCCAGTGGACCAGAATCTGGCTGACAGTGGTCGCCATAGGCAGCCGGAGAGCACTCCGCCTGTTTGGGGTGAGTTTAGACTGGTGGAGGTGGCTGAGGTCATTGAGATTTCCTCCAAGCTTCGGCACACCTTTTGTGAACTGGTCCCAGTGCCAACTTGTTTCTTAATAAGATGTGTTGACTCTGTTGGCCTGGTGTTTGCCCTGATTGTCCAGTGTTCCTTGTCAGAGGGGGTCTTTTTTGATGTCTCGAAGGAGGCATTGGTGAGACCCCTTCTGAAAAAAACATCGTTGGACCCTGACGTCAAGGCAAATTACTGTCCTATCTCCAATCTTCCATTTTTAGGCAAGATTGTCGAGAAGGTGGTGGCGCTTCAGCTTGAGGAGCATCTCGTGGCCCATAATCTTTAAGAACTGCTCCAGTCTGGGTTCCATGCGAGGCATAGCACAGAAACTGTACTAGTTCAGGTGCACAGTGACCTCCTTAGGGCTAGAGATCGAGGGAGGGACAATTCTTGTTCTCCTCGATCTCTGTCTTCAGCATTTGACACAGTGGACCATCAAGTGTTACTTGACTGCCTAAGGGAATTCTAGGGACTCACCGGCTCTGTCATCTGCTGGTTTGAGTCTTTTATCTAACAGGAGGCAGAGGGTAGTGAAGGAATTTCTCCTCCTCCCGACCACCTGTTGTACGGAGTTCCCCAGGGTTCGGTCTTGTCACCGATGCTGTTGCCGTGTACATGTTACCCTGGGAGAGCTCATTAGGAAGTACAGCTTGGGTTTTCACTGCTATGCGGATGATACCCAGCTGTACTTTTTCCTTGCCCCTGGAACATCCTGTGCAGTAGAAGTGCTTAACAGCTGCCTTGCTGAAATCAATGACTGAATGGCCTCCAGCTGGTTGCGACTGAACCCCAGTAAGATGGAGGTACTGCTGGTGGAGTCGAACAGAGGATGTGATAGGTTGGCCTATGGTGCAGAGACAGGACTTTACCTTGGCTCTATACCATTGAAGGCCTCCTCTAGGGTGTGTGATCTGGTTGTTATTCTTGACAGCAGTTTGACACTTGAGTTTCAGGTGGCTTCCGTTGTCCATACTAGCTTTTATCATCTGAGGAATATCGCCAGGATCAAGCCCTTAGTTCCACCACTGGACCTCCCCACTTTGGTGCATTCCTTCGTGATGTCCAGGCTTGACTACTGTAATGCACTCTATCTCGGGGTCTCTAGGGGTACCCTGCGCCAACTGCAGCTGGTGCAGAATGCGCAGTGAGGTTGTTGACAGGACAGTCTAAATACTGTCATATTACTCTGGTGCTGCGTCAACTGCACTGGCTGCCGGTTAGGTGGAGGGTCCTCTTTAAGGTGGGTTTGCTCACCTTTAAGGCCCTACACGGCCTGGGCCCTAGCTACCTGAGTGATCTTCTTACGCCTGCTGTCTCGGTCCGCTCCCTCTGATCCTCTTCTAGGGGCCTCCTCGCAATTCCCAGGATGAGGCTAAGAACTGCTGGTGACAGAGCATTTAGTGTCACTGCCCCCGTCCTGTGGAATTCGCTTCCTTTAGTTGTTAGGGAGGCCCCATCTGTTGAGGTTTTTAAGGCTCGCCTCAAGGCATTCTTGTACGATCAGGCATTCCCGGACTATGTTTTATAGTTCATACTTGTTTAAAAAAAAAAAAAAAAAAAAGAAATTTTAAGGTTTGTTTTAGTTTTAGAGATTTTAAACGTAGCTGTAGCTGAATGAAGCAAACTGTGCAGCAAATTGTTTTAACTTGTTTGGAGCAGTGTGTTTATTGATTATTATTGTGCTGTGCTGTTTTTATTTGATTGACGTACGGCACCCAGAGCCACCGGGATGGGCATCTTCTTAAAATTTGCTTTGCCTTGCCTTGCCATCTGACTGTGCATATTCTAATAGCTGCGTCTCAGCAGCACCACCAGTGAGGAGACCGACATCTGACTGTGCATATTCTAATAGCTGTGTCTGAGCAGGAGCTGCAGTGAGTAGACTGACATCTGACTGTGCATATTCTAATAGCTGCGTCTCAGCAGCACCACCAGTGAGGAGACTGACATCTGACTGTACATATTTTAATAGCTGTGTCTGAGCAGGAGCTGCAGTGAGTAGACTGACATCTGACTGTGCGTATTCTAATAGCTGCATCTCAGCAGCACCACCAGTGAGGAGACTGACATCTGACTGTGCATATTCTAATAGCTGTGTCTGAGCAGGAGCTGCAGTGAGGAGACTGACATCTGACTGTGCATATTCTAATAGCTGCGTCTCAGCAGCACCACCAGTGAGGAGACTGACATCTGACTGTGCATATTCTAATAGCTGCATCTCAGCAGGACCTGCAGTGAGGAGACTGACATCTGACTGTGCATATTCTAATAGCTGTATCTGAGCAGGAGCTGCAGTGAATAGACTGACATCTGACTGTACATATTCTAATAGCTGTGTCTGAGCAGGAGCTGCAGTGAGTAGACTGACATCTGACTGTGCGTATTCTAATAGCTGCATCTCAGCAGTACCACCAGTGAGGAGACTGACATCTGACTGTACATATTTTAATAGCTGTGTGTGAGCAGGAGCTGCAGTGAGTAGACTGACTTCTGACTGTGTGTATTCTAATAGCTGCATCTCAGCAGCACCGCCAGTGAGGAGACTGACATCTGACTGTGCATATTCTAATAGCTGTATCTCAGCAGCACCACCAGTGAGGAGACTGACATCTGACTGTGCATATTTTAATAGCTGCGTCTCAGCAGCACCACCAGTGAGGAGACTGACATCTGACTGTGCATATTCTAATAGCTGCATCTCAGCAGCACCACCAGTGAGGAGACTGACATCTGACTGTGCATATTCTTTTTTTTTTGTAATTCTATTTATACCCCCGTCATGCTCTGGAGCTGCCTCTCCTTCGGGCTGCCATGACCCTCAGACATCTCCCTACTATCTCCCCCAAGCCACCTTACCTCAGATCTGCAGCCATCCTTGGGATAGCCTGGTGTAACCCTGTACCGGGTGGGTCCCTCTCTTCCAAGGGGAACGCACCGGCGGGGAGGAGACCAGCACACTATTTTTCCTGGGTCACGAACACTGCTGAGGCTTTCTGTGGCTTCCTGGGAGTCTTCAGAGGTGTCTGGGGCTGGCAGCCGCCATCTGGCCAGTCCCCAGAGTGGTATTTCTGTTTTTCCTGGTGTTCCCCGTAATGTGATCCCTCAGCTGTGCTCCCTGTCTCCACCGGGGCCACCTGAAGAGCCGACCATGCGTCCCCAACCCATCCCCAGAGGAGGAGAGTAGTCCTATGGACGCCCATCCTACCCTTCCCTGCCGACCCCCTGGTGCCCGAGTCCGTTCCTGAACCCAGGATGCCGGGGACTGTGCATATTCTAATAGCTGCGTCTCAGCAGGACCTGCAGTGAGTAGACTGACGTCTGACTGGGCATATTCTAATAGCTGTGTCTCAGCAGGACCTGCAGTGAGTAGACTGACATCTGACTGTGCACATTCTAATAGCTGCGTCTCAGCAGGACCTGCAGTGAGTACACTGACATCTGACTGTGCACATTCCAATCGCTGTGTCTCAGCAAGACCTGCAGTGAGGAAACTGACATCTGACTGTGCATATTCTAATAGCTGCATCTCAGCAGGACCTGCAGTATGGAGACTGCCATCTGACTGTGCATATTCTAATAGCTGTGTCTCAGCAGCACCACCAGTGAGGAGACTGACATCTGACTGTGCATATTCTAATAGCTGCATCTCAGTAGGACCTGCAGTGAGTAGACTGACATTTGACTGCACATATTCTAATAGTTGCATCTCAGCAGGACCTGCAGTGAGGAGACTGACATCTGACTGTGCATATTCTAATAGTTGTATCTCAGCAGCACCACCAGTGAGGAGACTGACATCGGACTGTGCATATTCTAATAGTTGCATCTCAGCAGCACCACCAGTGAGGAGACTGACATCTGACTGTGCATATTCTAATAGCTGCTTCTCAGCAGGTCCTGCAGTGAGGAGACTGACATCTGACTGTGCATGTTCTAATAGTTGCTTCTCAGCAGGTCCTGCAGTGAGGAGACTGACATCTGACTGTGCATATTCTAATAGCTGCTTCTCAGCAGGTCCTGCAGTGAGGAGACTGACATCGGACTGTGCATATTCTAATAGTTGCATCTCAGCACCACCAGTGAGGAGACTGACATCTGACTGTGCATATTCTAATAGCTGCATCTCAGCAGGTCCTGCAGTGAGGAGACTGACATCTGACTGTACATATTCTAATAGCTGCATCTCAGCAGGACCTGCAGTGAGGAGACTGACATCTGACTGTGCATATTCTCATAGCTGTGTCTCAGCAGCACCACCAGTGAGTAGACTGACATCTGACTGTACATATTCTAATAGCTGTGTCTCAGCAGGACCTGCAGTGAGGAGACTGACATCTGACTGTACATATTCTAATAGCTGCGCCTCAGCAGGACCTGCAGTGAGGAGACTGACATCTGACTGTACATATTCTAATAGCTGCATCTCAGCAGGACTTGCAGTGAGGAGACTGACATCTGACTGTACATATTCTAATAGCTGCATCTCAGCACGACCTGCAGAGAGGAGACTGACATCTGACTGTACATATTCTAATAGCTGCATCTCAGTAGGACCTGCAGTAAGGAGACTGACATCATACTTTGCATATTCTAATAGCTACGTCTCAGCAGGACCTGCAGTCGTCTTCAGCTTGTTGAGCTCAAAAATGCAGCTATGTACCCTGGGCTGCAACTGTATAAGAAATAGACCCTGTTTTTGAAAATCTTGGGACATCCTTCCCAGAATAGATAGATGTTCTTGTTGAAAAGTAAGGAACCACTTTTTCCTTTTCACAAAGGACAAAAGGGTTTGAGCACTATCTGAATCAGGACTCCCCACTGTGCTGTGATGCACTATTTTCTAAGTGGTCAATTACTGCCGACAGGTTGTGGAGAAGAGCTGTCACAGCATTGATGGCGAAACTAATCCCTCTTACACAGTGAAGATGTTGATGAGTTTTTTTTAAACAAAATCCTTTTTATCATTGTTACAGTCAATGCATACAAGTCTGTAACAGATAAATCCTTAAAGTGTGCAACTGTCCCAAACAAGCTTAATGGGATTGATGGTCAGTAAAACAAACAAAAATGTACATTCATCTGCAGAATGTCCTCCTTCCCAGAACTTTTAAAAGGAAATCTGCACTGTAAACTGGAGGGGGTTGGGAGCATTTAAATAAAATGTTCCTAATTTTACTTTCCACAGGCGGGCTACTGTTTTTGACCAAGCAGTGGATGACACTGTCTCCAGTGAAAATGCCCGCAAACTGATAAAGGAAAAAGTATAGCGTAGTGGGTAAGGGCACTGAGCTGCAAACCTGGAGACCTGGGTTTGAATCCCATCAGCCCTCACTTGCACACTGTGTGACCCTGAGCAAGCCACTTAACTTCCTTGCGCTCCCAGATAGCACCTAGAAACAAGCTCCGGCTTAGTGTGCCTTTCCTGGTTAAACAATTTCCCCTTTTGCTTTCCTTTCCCTCATCTTGCAGTCATCACATAAGTGCCAGCTCCTCAGTGGCTCAGAGTGTCCTAAAACTGCCACGTGAGCTCTAATATTCATTAAGGAGTTTATATGACGTCAGAATCAATATTGCATTGTTAATTACCCCATGTTACAGTCACAGATCTGTTTGCTTACAACTTCAGTCAATTATTAGTTTTAGAAAGTAAATGTGCTTTCTGCTCTTTTTTTCTTTTCTTTCTTTTTTTTTTAAATGCTGTCAATATACTACTGAATTCCCAGCTGAAGGGAGATGGGTCATCTTACTAAGTAACCTACCTCACAGTGAGTGCTCGTTTTAGGTATAATTTTGCACAATTTTTTAATTACTTGTTTCATAAAGAAAGTTCAGTGTCACCATCTAATAAATCAAGTAGAAAAACAGAAAGTCTGACACGTTAAAGCACAATTCTTTAGAGAATAGTTTTTAATTAGAACTTCACAAGCTTTGAGTCAGACAGATGGTAGTAAGCAATAACCCATGACAGTATGGTTATGGGGATTAATCAATACCCCACAGGTGCATTGTGAGCATGAGGTTGCAGGCCGAGTGTCCTCACAATGCCTGGGGTGTTGATCAATCCCCAATAACACCATACCATGGAGTGGGTTATTGCACTTATAACATGGGTTATGTCCAAAACATGGGAAAACCAGGAGAAAGGGTGGGGGTTGGGGTGGAAATGATGAGCAGAGACCTGAGGAAACTAGAGGAGTAGTCAAGGGTATGGCAGCTGGGTTTCAATGTGAAAAAGTGCAGAACAATGCAGTTAGGGCACAAAAACCCAGGGCGGACTACAAAATGGGTGAAGTGGTATTGATGACTACCAAGCAGGAAAGAGACCTAATGGTAATCATATTGATGACTTAAGGTGGCCAGGCAGGTGACAAGGCAGTAGGGAGGGCTAGTGGGATGCTGGAGTGCATAGGGAGGGGTATCACCAGCAGAAAGAGGGAGGTATTGTTGCCTCTGTGTAGATCGCTGGTAAGACCCCACCTATTATGTCCAGTTCTGGAGATCACATCTCCAGAAGGACACAGAGTGGAGGTGATCCAGAGGAGGGCAACTAAAATGGTGCAAGGTCTGCATCAGAAGCCCTATGAGGAGAGACTAAAGGAACTCAATATGTACACCCTGGAACAGAGGAGGGAGAGGGGGGATATGATAGAGAGCTTTAAATATCTCATGGGGGCAATAAGGTACGGGAGGGGAGTATTTTTCAGAAGAAAAGGTGCTCATGAAAATGGGGACATGCTATGAAGCTGGAAGGGGTTAGATTTAGGAGAGATGTGAGGAAGTACTTCTTCACAGAAAGAGTGGTGGATTCCTGGAACAGCTTTCCAGCAGAGGTGGCAGGGGCCAAAACAGTGGTGGGGTTCAAGAATGCATGGGATAAGCACAAAGAAATCATACTGGAAAGGATGGGGGGAGGGAGAAAGAGCTGTAGATCAGGAATGGTCCGATGAAATAGTATAGATAGGGAGAAATGGGCAGACTGGATGGGCCAAGTGGCCCTTATCTGCCGTCAAATTCTATGTTTCCAGTAAGCAGTTAAAGAGCTACTGACACCTCAAAGAAAAGTTTAAAAAACATAATTAGGTACAATTCTGCTTACATTCCATTTATATTTTATATATTTCTCCTCCCATAATTTATTATTAAAGGAATGTATAAATATATGATTGTTGTCCCTTGTAGTTCATTTTGAGTTCATCCACCTCAATAGCTTACTCCCTACTTCAAGTCATAATCCTCTGTTGTGACATCACCATCTGTTGCCATGGATGTAACTGTGAGGTCATAAACAGTGCCTCTACGACCTCAGGTAGCGTAAAAGCAGTAGAAATAAATGAACCCAAAGATCCTATTTTCATGCAAATGACCTCACTACTAAATAATGGTAAGGAAGAATACAGCACTAATGGAAAATACAAGCGGACAGTGCCTAAATACTAGGTCTTGTTAGTTCTCCTGAACGTGTCACCAGCTCTTTAACATTTCTTCAGAAGCCATTTACATTGTCATGACACCACTGTATTATGCACTGGGAGGGGAACAAGGAAGTCAGGTGTCCCTTTTAAGTGTATTGTACACATTTCAAATGTCACTGCTCCCCGTGGTCTGAAGTTCTGCCAGTATTTAACTGCCCTCCCATTCTGAAGTCACTTAAAGTCTTATCATGTTTATATGGAATTATTCCCTCTTATCTCTCCTTTAGTCAGCGAGGTGCTGAGTTAACTGTGGGCTCGTATGTTGGGTTCAAGTTTTCTGCTGTGCATTGTAGCTTTTCTAGCTGTCGGCTCTTGGAATTGCTGTAACAGGCATCTGATTTCTTTCATCACATGGGGTGCTACATTTTGCCCGGTTGACTTCATGGTATTGTGACAGACTGTTGTCCACTCTCCATGTGACTGGCCTGCTGAAGCTTTCTGTAGAGAAGGTCACATTTGAAGAGGTATACCTCTTTCTTTAAGGGCTTGCCGCGTTTCCATTGGGGTGTTATAAATTTGTGTGCCATTGTCCTAGAAAATCCTTATCTGCGTCAGATATAGTGTTTGAAATTTTATCTGTGGGTTTCAGAGGGCTTGGATAATGTCCATGTACTGTTAGTGCAAATGCTGGACATGGGAGGGGGCGTAATCATGATCCAGAAACAGCCATACTCCATTACGTTTCATTTCCTTTTCTTGCCAGGCCAACAGAAAAACATAGAAAACATAGACTTTGATGGCAGATAAGGACCACTTGGCCCACCTAGTCTGCCTATTTCTCTATAATCAACAGCCTATTTCTTCCTACCCCCCCACAAGAATTGCCTTATGTCTGTCCCATGCATTCTTGAATTCACCCATTTTGACCACACAATCTCCCTCAGGAAGGCTGTTCCATGCGTCCCACCACCCTCTCTGTGAAAAATACTTCCTCACATTGCCCCTGAGCCGTCCTCTATCTTCAAATTGTGTCCCTTGTTCTTGCACATCTCTTTTCTGAAAGATGCTACCTACCCTTTGACTTTGTTGATTCCCTTGAGGTACTTGAAAGTTTCTATCATGTCCCCCTCTCTCTCCTTTCCTCAAGGGTATACATATTAAGCTCCTTTAGTCTCTCTTCATATGGCTTCTGTTGCAGACCCTGCACCATTTTAATTGCCCTCCTCTGGACTGCCTCCATCCTGTCTATGTCCTTGCGGAGATAAGGTTTCCAGAACTGCACATAGTACTCCAGATGGGGTCTCACCAGCTGTCTGTACAGAGGGGTAACAACTTCCTGTTTTCTACTGATGATGCCTCTCCCTATACATCCCAGTATCCCCCCAGCCATCCCTACTGCCTTCTCACATTGCTTGCTAACCTTTAGGTAATCTGATATGACCACCCCCAGGTCCCTTTCCATTTTTGTTGTTGTTACTACCTCCCCTCCATTGTGTACTCTTCCCCTGGGGTTTTTGTGTCCCAGGTGCATTACTTTGCACTTCTTTGCATTGCATCTAAGCTGCCATACTTCTGACCATTCCTCCAACCTTGCCAAGTCCCTTCTAATCATTTCCACCCCCTCTTGTGCATCAACCCTGTTGCAGATCTTTGTGTCATCTGCAAAGAGGCATACTTTTCCTCCAGTACCTCTGCAATGTCATTTATAAAGACGTTAAAAAGGACCAGACCCAGCACTGAACCCTGCGGTACCCCCACTAATAACTGCCCTTTCTTCAGAGTGGACTCGTTTACTATTACCCTCTGTGTCCTGTTGTCCAGCCAATGTTTTACCCAGGCTACCACCCTGGGACCCACTCCCAGGCTGGCTAATTTGTTTATTAATCTTTTGTGTGGGACTGTGTCAAATAAATGCCTTGCTAAAGTCTAGGTAGGCCATGTCCACAGCCCCTCCCTGGTCTACTACTTTGGTCACCCAGTCAAAGAAATCGATTAGATTCGTCTGACATGACCTTCCTGCTGTGAATCCATGCTGCCTTGGGTCCTGTGCCCCACTGGCCTCTGGGTACTCAACAATTCTTTCCTTCAAAAGTGATTCCATCATTTTCCCTACCACTGAGGTCAAACTGACAGGTCTGTAGTTTCCTGCCTCTGTCTTGCTCCCACTTTTGTGAAGGGGAATCACATCCGCCCTCTTCCAGTCCTCAGGTACCACACCATCCTCCTTCTTCTTTAATTCAGAAACTGGTGAATTTCATGAATATGGGCCATGGCCCTACTTTTGGATCTGTAGGTGTATGCATTAGGGTCCTATGTGCCCTTTAGATTCTAAGGTCCATGGTAGGGGCTGAGGACTAGAACATCTCTCAGGAGATCTGCGAGGTAGTCGCACAAGTGGCCAACATCTGACCCTTCTGGGAGGCCAGTAAGATGGAGATTATCACATCTGGATCTGGCTTCAAGACCTGTACACTTTTCCTGGAGGGCTTACATGTACTGAAACAGCGAATCCACGGCAGTTCTCAGTTGCAGTGTGCCATCATCTACTGTCGCTACTCTCTCTTGTGCCTCCTCAATCTTTCGTTCTACCCCATCCAACCATTCATTCAGGTGCCTAAATTCCTACTGAGTATCTCTCTGGGATGCCTTAATCTCCCTCATTAGGAGTTCAAACCAATTTCTGGTAAGTTTTTCTCCCTCAGAATCAGTATCATAGTTTGTAGCCTTGGAGCTAGCTGGGGAGACGCTTCAGCTCCTGTCATCACTACCTGCCCTGGCTCTAACACTTCATCCTAGCACTGTTTTTATTTTTATTTATGTTTTTGATAACTGGGTGAGTGAACTGATCCAATGGACCATTTTCAGCCACCACCTGAACCACAAGTGTCAACAACAAAATACATATCATGGGTACAATACAATACAGAGAAGATAAGACAGTGTTCAAAAATACATGTGGTTACATGAAAGAGCAACACTGCAACATGAGGTCAGGAACTTGATAATGGGTTCTGTGCTAAAATACAAGCAATGCAGTCGGTGAATTTTACAGGAGCACAAAATACCAGACACGGAAATAATCTGTCTAACACAAAGGTAATTAACTCATATAAAGTGATACAATACAATACAGAAATCATGAAGAAAGGACGGGCATTTGTAATTTGGATCCATTGTCTCGGGAACTAGGGTGGCTGTAGTACTTGGAGGTTGTAAGTTACACGTGGACTCAGTGAGGAGCCAGTCTTTCAGATTTTTTTTTTACTGTGCTTTTTGGCTGCTCTGGACCATCATGTCATCCGCACTGGTCATGGCGCCCCTTCACACTTCCACCTCCTAGATTGCCGGAGCTCTCCCAGCCACCCTTGGCTTGCCTCCCAGAGGGTGGGATCACAGCACCGTCGGGCTTACCAGTGCCGCGAAACTGTGACTGGTTGGGAGAGCCTGGCTAGCAGGCTAATTGAAGCCCAGGGCAGGGCTTCAAGGAGACAACCGGAGCAGGATTTTCTCCCCTTAAGCTGAGGCGGGGACGTGCAATGACGGCCAGCGTCTGCCCCACCCCAGAGAGAAACTGGTGTCGGTGCAGTGTGATGAACCCAGCCTCCACCAGGTGTCTCTTCTGCACCGAACATGCACTACCCTTCCCTCCTGGAGAAGGAGAGCAGTCTAGAGGATGCTCAATCCTTTTCCCTCTGGCCGGCCCTTCGATGACCCGGGTCCATTCCCGAACCTGGGTTTGGCGTCATAAGCGAAATCCAACCGCTGCACCGTGGGGCCAGCTTTCAGATTTGTTTTGAAAGACAAGTGGGAGGGTGATGAATGAATGGACGATGGGAGATGTTCCAGAGGGAGGGAGGGGGCGGAGACAGAGAAGGCATTACTGCCCATACTTGTTGAGATACGCGGGACTTCCAGAGGGGTTATAGAGGATACTCTGAGATTCCTAGAGACTGCCCTCTCAGCCAGGAATGAAGCACAGGAGGACTGCAGATAGTTTTTGAGAAAGCTGTTGACTAGGCAACCCATAGCATAGTCAAATTGGCCTTGAAGAGGGAGCCAGCCTAGAGACAGTGCACAGTGGTGCGTAGTATAGGGAGCTTGGAGGACAAAGCGGCATATGGAATTATATGTGGTGTTAAGGCAGGAGTGAAGAGAAATGGACATGGCAGAGTAGATAGGGGAACAGTAGTCCAGTAGGGGCAGAAAGTTACCTTGTGCAATTGCCAGGTTAGCCTCAGAGGACAGGTATTGCTTAAGGTGGTAGGCAGTACCTATTTTCTGGTGATTTTTCATCACCATGAGATTTTTATGCTCTTTGAAGGTAAGAGAGGGCTCAAGCGTCACCCCAAAATATTTAAACGTGGGGATAGTTTCAAGGGGAAAGCCTGCTGGTGTGAGCACAGTGAGGGATGTGTTGGATTTCATGGCCTTGGCAATATATGGTTTGGAGCCGAAGAGCATGGCTTTTCTCATTTACAAGTAGTTTGCTAGAGAGGTACTAATTATGTGCGGCGCTGTAGTTGAGTGTGAAGGTGGAGGAGATGGATTGCAGGGACTTGTCGCAGTGGTATAGAACTAGGTCATTTGCATATAATAGAGCATTACAGTTTAGGCTAGAGAACAGTAGTGGGCCAAGGATGGAGCCTTGGGGAACCCCAGTGTGAATGAGTAGTGAGGCAGAGGAGTCTTTCCCTATTAGCGTGGACTGGGACCCGTTTGCAAGGTAACAGCAGAACCAGCGGTGTTAGGGTAGCAGCCAAAGTGAAGTAGGGTATTGTGGAGAAGCTTGTGGTCAACTAGGTCGAATGCCTTTGACAAGTCCACAAACACCGCACCTGTTGCCTTGCCCGTATCCATGTTCCCGAGAACATGATCGGTGAAAATCGCCAAGGAGGTAATATGGTGTTTATGGAAACCATGATGTAGGGTCCAGGAGGTTGTATTTTTGTAGGTGTTCTGACAGTTGGTAATACATGAGGAAGATGGGCCTGTAGTTCTTCTGGAGCGAGTGGATCGCTTCGCTTTATAAATTGGCATGACAAGTGTGTGCTTCCAGGAGTCAGGAACCATTGCTGATGTGAGGACGAGTTGAATATGTAGGTTAGGGGTCTGACAAGAGCTGGGGAGATAATCTTCAGGAAGGAGGGGTATAGCCCATCACTGCCCAGGCTCCCTCTGTTAGGAAGTGCCTTCAACAGCTTAGTGGTGACATTATGACTAATGGTCCTAAAGAAAAGAGGGCGGGAAAGCGACATTTTCCGAGGAGCTGGGGTAGGCACCGTGTGCGCCACTATCATGTCCCCTGTGATAGTCTGGGAGGAGTTTACTTAGGTACACACTTAGGGTCCGTAAACACAGAGAGTTAAAGATATCGGCGATCTTAGTGGGGTCATCAATTGGGCCAGTGGGGATGCGAGTTGCATTATTCGCTTGTTTGATTTGGGATTTATAAGGGAACCAATAGAGGCCCAGAGGTTGCAGGAGTTCCTAAGGGAACTTTTTTGCAGGTTAGTGAAATAAGTACATTTCAGCATCTTGGCTACTTTTTTACAAGTGTTACGCAATTCCAGAGTTGTGGCGATGGTGAGGAATTGTAGGCCCTCCATTTGGAGTCCCTAACTTTCGTAAGTGCCAGCAGCTCTTTAGATAGCCAGTTGGTGCAGCCACCTCTGACCTTCCTGGTGGTGATGATGGGGAAGTGTTTATCTTGTAGTCTCCAAAGAATGTCCGTGAGGAAAGTAACCATAGAGGAGACCTTTCAAGGAGGTAGAGGTTAGACCAATTTATGTTCTTGGCATCATCCAGGGCAGCATTATGGTCTTGGTTATTAGGCTTCCTGATGGACAGGAGTTTATGGGTGGGCAGCTGGACCTTGTGGTCAATACAATATAGGTGGGGTGTGGTCACTGGCTGAATCTGCCATTATGCCTGCCTGGAGAACTAGATCAGCCCAGTTAGTCATAATCCAGTCTAGAGTGGTATGGTCTAGGAGTGGTGGTTATACCTGGTAGGGGAGGAGATGACTTGCTCCAGGTTGTGGGACTTCAAAAGCATTGCATAGTCAGTTTCAGGCACTGCCATTCAGGTTAGATTAAGGTCACCAAGAAAGATGGTGTCTCGTTGTGGTGAGACAGAAGTAAACACCTCTAGAAAGTTAGATAGGCCCTGGACATGCCTCGGTGGGGGGGGTTGAAGCAACAGCCTATATGCAGTTTCTTAGATGCCCCAAGGGTTAACTCAGCCAGGATCCAGTCACTTGGGGAGTTAGGGGTAGAATAGTTAATGGTGGAGGCGGAGATATGCTCCTGCACATATAGTGCAACACCTCCGCCTCTCTTTTTCTACCTGGCCTGTCCAGGCGAAGTAGTGAGTAACCAGGAAGTGGAAATGAGGCATCATCATGGTACGACTTTAGCCATGTCTCAGAGAGACCGAGTATGTTAGGTTTGTATAAGGTCACCCATGCCTCAGGCTCAGTGAACTTTAATGGCAAGCTGCATATATTCAAATGTGCAACTCTAAGGCCACCTTGCTTAGCCCAGGTAATGTTAGTATGATCAGTCTGAACGTTTGTGGTGCCTGGGCTGCATTCCACATCGCCCGCAAGGAGAGCAAGGTGGAGGAGGGAGAGGAGAGGGCATGTAGAAGGGAGCGAGCGTGGGGGTATGATGGTGAGGGAGTGAATAAAAAGATCAAGCAAGCGGCGTTCATAACTGGTTAGTAGAGCCAGCGTTGCCTAGACCACTGGAGTAAGGTCATACCTAGGTTTAAAGGATGGGGTAACAGGTAGTGAGTGTGACGAGAAGCAGGAGTACAGGCACTGCTGTTCAACCACAAGAATTTTTGCACAGTGATCTGTGGCAAACAGCAGGCCAGTCATGGAGCTCGGCACCAGAACAAGCAGATAGAAGTTAATAATGACTAACTGTGTAAATAGGCTAGTTGAAGGTGCTAATGAATATCTAAGGGTTAGGCTGGGGTCTCTTTAAGAGGTGTCTACCAAAGTAGGGGGCGGGGAAAGTGGGAATGTACACTGCAGGGAAGAGCATTTAAAGAGTGTCAGGGGTGGGGGGGGGGCTGTGCCAAAAAATACAGTAGAACTAAGTCAAATAGAGCAGAAAAGGCTGCTGTAACTTTTTAGTACAAAAAAAAGCTCTCCAATTTTCAAATGTGGAGCAAAGATGGGGCTCACTGGCCACTTGAACTGTGCTCAGCCAATCAGCAGTAAAGGTACAAAGGTAGGGAAGTGGCCCCGAGTAATTACCTGCAGGAGCCGGGAGGGGAGCAGACTTCTTTGGGCAGGAAGATTCGACCTCGGCAGCAGGGTGACTGATCAGGGGCAGGCAGGATAATTCTGGGGACAAAACAGAGGAGGCTGGGGGTTAAAAGAAGTGAGCAGACAAAAGGTAGAGGTGGGTGGAGATGAGAATCAGCAGGGGACAGACAGGGGAGAGAAATAGCTAGGCAAATTAACAATACAAAAGGCACAGGGATTAGTTAGGGAGGGCTTTTAACAGCAGCTTTACAGATTCCATTAACAAAAGACTGTCTGCTCTAGTAATTTATCAATTTACCAGTTGACTGTCTGCCCTTGCAATTCATTTAATATACAGCATTTCAGTGAATTACCTAAATTTATGCACTGACTACTCCAACACATAAAACCAAACGGATAGTTGCTAAAACCAGCCTAAAAAGACAATACAACTAGGTCAAACAGAGCAGAAAAGTCTGTTGTAGGTTTTAGTACAAAAAAGCACCCAATTTTCAAATGTGGAGCACAGGCAGGGCTGACTGGCCACCTCGAGCTGTGTTCAGCCAATCAGCAGTAGAGGCACTCTGGTACAAAGGCAGGGAAGCGGCCCGGTAATTACCTGCAGGGCTGGGAAGGAACAGACTTGTTTGGGCAGGAAGAATGGCCGCTGCCCCCTCGGCAGCAGGGCCTGTCAGGGGCAGGCAGGATACATCTTGTTTCAGTTTAATGGACCTGTATCTAGTCCATCTGTCCTGACCCATTGATATTTTGTTGATTTTCTGTTGTTTAGGTTGCAGGAGGAGAAATGAACCTTTGGGAAGGTAGGAAGCTACTTTCTATGTTGCTACGCTAGCTATGACGCTACTGGAGGTTCAGGTTTTAGCTAAATTTTGAGGTATTTTCTCACTCCTGGGTCATTGTTCCATTTTTGTGCTTCTCTGTGGATTACTGATTTGCTGGATACAATTATACATGGATAGTCTCCTCACAGCCTGGTGACAATATTAACTGTGTTTCATTTTTGATTCAGTCTCTGCTCCAGATCTGTGAGAATGTTGTCCCTAAGATCATTTGTTTTAACTGGTTTTACTCTTGTCAGCCTAATGACCGTTACTGGTTTCCCAGTTCCTGCTCCTGATTAGCAGTATTTGGTCCCTGCCAGACAATCCCAGGGCTTCCAATTCTGTAGCCTAATGGTTGTCTCAGCCCCACCCAGGCCAACCATTTGTCTTTTTATGCTTCGGCTCTAAGTATGCTTTTCATTGTGCCACTTCCTGACCCCTAGGCTACAGTCCTCTTTTTTTTTTTAAGCTACTTTCTTTCTCCTTCCACTGACCAGCCCCCTTCCACCACACCCCCCAGCCCTCCGCCACCCCGGTGCCCACTGGAACTTACCTCTTTGCATTGGAGGTGCCAGCTGGCCAGGTGCGGCACCTGTGAGGGGCCAGCACCATCTCGATGGTTAGTGGGGTTTTCGGCCTCCATTTTCTCCCCATCCCCGAGTAAGCAGCGGTGCATGTAGTGATGTCAATGGCCGAGCTGCGCACGCTTCCCCACATGGTACACCGGGCATCTGCTCTGTCTCTGCCCCCTGTCAATGGAGCCAGTGTGCCAGCCTCCAGCCACTGCTAGGGGCCAGGCATGCACCGGTCTCCAGTCCCACCTCTCCCCGGGAGAGGAGAGCTGTCCTCCTGACACTTGATCCTCTCCCTCCCCCGCCAACCCCTGTGACCAACCTGCACTGCGGAACACGGGTCGCCGCGTGGCAGGAGGTAAGGCAGGACGATCACCCTCCACACCACTAGGCCGCTACAGTCCTATCTTACCTACGGCACATAACTTTTGTTAAGTCTGTCAGAGACGCTGTGTCCAGTCCCGCCCATCTTGCAATTAAGTTCCCCCAAATCTCCCCTATGGCTTAATACTAAGGGAATCAAGGCAGCTCAGTTTAATATTCGGAGCCTTAGGGCTAACCTTCATAAATTAGAAACCTGGGTTACTTGTTACAGTCCAGATATACTCGGTGTCACTGAATCATGGCTCAAAATCTCGGTCCCTCATTCTATTTGTAACCTGGATGCCATGTCCCAATGGGCTACTACCCTTGCCTGGGTGGCCACTAACCAGGTTGAGGGGCCTGGGTTACCATTTTGGATATTAAACTGGTTCTTTTCCAAGATAACATTTATTGCACAGTGCCTCCACCCAGGGTATACTCTCAGTGGGTCTGATATAAAGCTGGCACAACCCCCGGGATGCTGCACCCACCCACATAATCATATTATCATCCCACACATGGATTACAGTTAGCAACCCCAACACATATTCCTGAATTATTGACTCATACTAATAATACTCTCGACACCAGATTTATAAACACGGTTAACCAACAATGTATTTACGAAGGGGTGAGAGTTAGGAACGGAATAATTGGATGAAGAGTTCAAACAATTGCATTGATTTGGCATGGCATCGAAGTAATCATTTTGCATTTTGAATTCAGACATTAATTCTTTCGAGCCACTCACCGACCTTTTGATGGATTTAGGATATTTTCTGTCTGGCTAGCTACATTAGATTTTAAACATCAGATTACCCCAACTGGTACCAGTCCCCAGTCTATAACAGAACCCTGCAATTCTATACCTCTGGGTACCCAGTACTATTTATAAGTTGCAGGTCTGATACTGTTGCAGCTGGTTGGCAGGGGGTTGTGGCCTTTAAGGAAAAAATCAGATTAGCATTCTTTATTCCTGGGACACATTTTAAACTGTAACTCTGTAGATAAAGCTGATCAACCGGGTATCCTTAGCATCCTTCAAGCATCTATACCTAAGTCTCTTCCCTGAAAAATGCAATTGCTTCCACAAGTTCTAGTTTATTCGCAGTTCTTTCCTTCCCCTCTCAGGCTGCC
This sequence comes from Neoceratodus forsteri, assembly GCA_016271365.2. Lineage (NCBI taxonomy): Eukaryota > Metazoa > Chordata > Ceratodontiformes > Ceratodontidae > Neoceratodus > Neoceratodus forsteri. The sequence continues at coordinate 1,130,305,336 of CM028133.1, read as the reverse complement.
ATCATATCATGGCAATTCACTTCCTAGAATTCATCTCCCAGATACCTCACCCCTGGCTATAATCTTCTCCCATTAACTCCAGGCTCCTACCTTAGCCCTTATCACTGCCTTTCACCTCCCAGTTCTAGCACCATTCCCTGCTCTAGTCATGTGTACCCCTTCCTACCATGTCACTTGTCTCAGTCTATGACCACCTCTTTCAGTCATCCAATCACTATTTCTCTTTGTCCACATTGACTTCCCTTGGATCTTTGGAATCTTGGGTATATCATGTTGAATGTATGCCATGTTTACTGCCAATGTTGATATGTATATACTGGTTTACCTAGAGTGCATCTCATATGTTCCTACCATATCCTGTTATGTTTAAACAATTTCTGTTCTTGATTTCTGTATATAAGTGTTTTAATTATTCATGTACATATACCAATTATTGAACCTTGATTACTGTATATAAGTATATCACGTGTTTTAAATCTTCCTATACATGTACCAATTATTGAACCTTGACCTTATCAGGTCTATCTTGCAAATGAGCCTTGCTCAATGATGTTCGCCTGAATAAATAAAGATTTGATTGATTGATTGATTGATTGATTGATTGATAAACAGGTGACTCCCTCACTTGGTTAGCTCGAGCCTTAGATACTGAATTTGGAAAACACAGCTTTATTTACAGTTCTCCTCCAAATTTGCAGAGCTGAGTCTGCATACTCGCAGTTCTGAAGTTAGGCATTTTAGGTGCAAAAGGATTTTCTCAGGAAGATATGAGGTAGATATAATTCGTGCAGGTAGCTTTAGCTGAAGTGCAGGCAGAAGCTTGTGCTAACCCTTTTTCTTTACAAGGCTCTTGCAGCTTGCAGGCTGGAACATTTCTCAGCATCTTAGGAGGTGCCTCTTTTATAGGCCGAAGTCACTTTCTGGAACATTCTGGACAAAAATGCAGCACTAGGACCAGGGCCAGCACGCCTCAGACCCCTATGTCTAGGCTATGCCTCTCTGGGGGAGACGCATATGGCAGTGCTGTAGCTGGCACACTATCAGGCTGACTCCCAAGCTGGTCCAAAACAGTCTCTTAACTCTTTTCTGGCATTCAGTAGCTTTGCATTATCGCAGCACCTTTAACCACTCTGCTAGCGTGGTGGACACGGTCCTTTCACATCACAGCATACAGGTTCAAATGTGGGTGCATCCCTGTGGGCTAGAGAAGACCAAAACTCTGGCACAGTCTCAGTTGGTGGGCAAATTCTCTTTCTCTTTCTAAGGCAACACAGGAGCTTAAGGCATGACTCCTCACCTCGATAGATGACGAAACTTAAGGCATGACTCCCAACCAAGATAGGCATTTTACTTGTTAGCAAATTCTGTTCACAGGAGCTTCTCACAAGCTCAAATACTGGCCTCTCATAAGCCGGATCACATAGCACAGTTCCTTTTGGCCAGCTGGCGGTTTGCAGCTCCAATTAAAACATCTTACAGTCCTCACTGGTAACTTCTGGCAAAACTCCGACCTCAGAATACTTTCCTTCCATCCCTGCAGGCACACTAAACTGTCACATCAAGTGTTTCACATACACAGGACCATCCATGGTCATTCTGGCAAACCAATGTCCACTCTATACTAGGCACTGATCAGATGCAGAGTGCAGACAAACACTGAGCACCTCTTAGATTTTGTGGCTTCTTTGCCCCAAGCAGGTCTCTCTCTCCTCTCTTTCTTTCTTGAACTCTCAAAGTAGCTTTTACTCACTCAGATTAGACATGCAGCTTTGGCTTAGCTGAAACTGTAGACCTTCACAGCGCCTCACCGCTGAGGTAGAAACATTCTTGCAGCTCTCTCACAATTGCAGGCAGAATTCTTGCAGCCTCTCACAGCTGAAGTTAAATCAGAATCCTTCCCACACTTCCTTCAAATGTGGAAAGACAAATGCCAGCCCTGGGGGACACGTACCTGGCAACCCCCAGGCCAGCCACTTCAATTTCTTGTGGCCACATTTCTTACTGAGAAAGGACTTCCACGGAACTAAGCCCAGAATGAAAAGTCTCTGGGGTTGTGGGAGCTCTCCACAGCTCCTGACTGGCTGATTCACTTATCTCTCTGGAAAATTAATACTCATTAGGCTCCCTCAATGCCTGATAGGTTTCTCATTTAGGTGCCAACATTTGTCCCTGCCTTTTCCCCAAGTTTTGGTACAGTCCCAAAAGTCTCTGCCTTAAATTCTAGGTTTCCAATTGGCTGCAAAAAGATCAAAGGCTGCAAATGTGGCTGCTAGTAACACAGTCTCCAAGTAGTCCAAACTTTAAATAATTGGTGCAACCAGAATAGACACATTATTTGCTTCATTGCCCCACTGTTCATAAGTAGACCTTGTGCACTCTTCAGCACTTCCATTATTTAAAATACATCTGCAGTCCTCAGCCTTTTGCTAGTGCCGCTCTAGACAGTCCCAAGGTGCTAGACAGGCAGCTCATTAATATTCATGAGCCATTACATAGCGCGATTGGCGTTCTTTATTTAAAAGTAATTGGGGCCTCTCAGCGGCCTTGTTCAGGTCTCCAGTCCCTGTTCTGCCTTTACCAGGGGACTGGGACCATACAAAATGGTGCCGATTTATCACAGGCAGTAAGAAAATAGAAGCTTGCTACGCGCAGCGCGAGCCGGCTGGCGCACATTTGTGTCAGTGGAATGGGCAGCGGCTCTGCAATTGCTCCTCCAGCCCCTATCCAGAGCCTGCAAGAGAAGCAGAGGCAGGACGGATATTCCAGGCACACATCAGGGCACCAAGAACTCTGGCTGTGATGGTACATGAAAGGGAAACAACACAGGGCAAACGGGAGGCAACGGGAGAACAGAGGGCAAATAAGGTAAGCTCCACAAGGGGGTTACATATGTGTTTCCTTGCAGGATACAAGCTGCTCAGACTTGATCACTCCTTCACCAAACAGAGTGGGGGCATAGTCATTTACTATAAGAATCACCTACACCTGACTGCCCTACCTGGTGACTCTCCTTCCTCTTGTGAAGCCCATCATTCCCTTCTAGTCCTAGAAAAAATATTATTGTTGTTGTATTGGTCCTTGTAGCAGAAAAGCCAGAAAAAAAGATGATTTGATACCTTTTATTGGACCAACATAGATGTTGCACCTGATGAAGCACCTGTTTTCTTCTGTAACATCCATGTTGATCCAATAAAAGCGAATCAAATCATCTTTTTTTCTAGGTCTTCTAGTCCTCAGGATTACTAAGAAAATTCACATTGTGTGTATACAGTCCTCCCAAGGGTGGTAGGGCTGGCCTATCAGAGTTAATTGATTACCTGTGCTTCATTACTGGGAGGAATGAAATCATTTTATTTGATCATTTTAATCTGGAAAGGCTTTGTCAAAACTCTAAGGGTGGGATATTCAAAGGGGATGCACCCTGGCACGATAGTAAAATCTCGTTCTTGGGGCACACCAGTAATATATAAAGCGCAAGTGCAGAAATTCGTGCCCATGTATCGGCACAACCTTTATTCAGCCGGGATGTCGGCGCATATGCAGGCACAAACCCACCTTGCATGGGGGGGGGGGCGCAAAGATCCGCCTGTCGAAAGCAGGAGCAAGTCCTGGCCACCCACAGGAGAGCTGCCATATTGCAAGGCGCAACATGGCAGCCGCCTGCTGTGGGTGGCCACCCAACTTTCTGAGCCACAGGCCAGGCATTGTGCCCGCCCACGCCCGATCGTGGGTTTTGTAAACTGTAATAATCCTTGGTGGTCGTGCCCCCCCAGCCCGATCGTGGGCTTTGTAACTAAAAAGACTCCCTGATGGTCCAGTGGACTTGCTCCCCAGCCCGATCGCGGGCTTTGTAACTAAAAAGACTCCCTGGTGGTGAAACCATTCACATTTTGGGACTATGTAGTACAGTACGGTCTGCACACCCCTCAGTCGGCGGGTGAGGAGCTGCCCGCCACTGACCGAGGGGAGCAGGGTGCGTGTTTGAGTGGGTGGGTGGGAGGGAGACCGCTGACCACCAGGGATGTTAAGTTTCTGAAGCCCACGGTCAGGCTGGGGTTCGGGTCCACCGTCCACCAGGCATTCTCTCATTACACGTAAGCTCATGATCGGGTTTGGAAGCAGGTCCACTGGACCACCAGGGATTCATTTTCTTTACAAAGCCCACGATTGGGCTTGGGAGCAGGTCCACTGGACCACCAGGGATTCATTTTATTTACAAAGCCCGTGATTGGGCTTGGGAGCAGGTCCACTGGACCACCAGGGATTATTTAACTGTATTTACGCCCGTGATTGGACTGGGGAGCAGGTCCACTGGATCACCAGGGATTCTCTTTATTTACAAAGCCTGTGATCGGGCATTGGGGCGTGTTGCCGCTGAGGGGCAGGGGGCATTGGTCCCTAAAGGCTGCAGCCTAGCAGGGCACCAGGCTAAGTTGCTGGGGATTGGCGCACCTGCATGCAATGAAGCCATAATGACATGCAAATGGTCCCATTTGTACCTTGCATTCATAATGGCCTCATTTGCATGTTCCACGTCTGAATATTGCTCTTGCTTTTCGCGCAGCTGCCTTGCGCTGGCACAGCCCCTGCTCCTCAACTGCCACTTCGCGCTGGCTCAGTGCCACTGTGCCTGGTGCAATGCCACTGCGCCGCGCAGGTGCCCTAGTGCCATATTCAACTGTGCTGAGCCATGGCGCAGCACCGCGAATCTCACCTGGTCCATGCCCTGGCACAGCCCAGTTGTGAGCTGCGCCTGGCTTGCACCTGCTGCGCATTTCTGAATATACCACCCCAAATCTTTTGAATTGCTAATAAATGAAATTTACCTCTCTCAGCTTATCTCTGACCCAACTAGACCGCTATCAATGGAGGTAATCACTCCCTCATTGATTGGGTTCTGTCTATTAGGAAGGATAGGACTGTTGCTGCTGCCACTCTTGCTGATGTAATTAGTAATCCTTGCTGATCTTCACCTATTAAATGGCTCCCCGCTATATACTGCCAATGATGTTGTTGAAGCACTTGCCTACTTTGCCTCCACACGCCTATCCCTTCAGGATAAACACATTCCACTCATCAGGCATAGAGTGAGAGGAAGGCCACTAGGTGGATTCATAATGACCTGCTCACCCTACTGAAGGCTAGGATAAGTGTCGGGATAAATTTAAAGCCATGTTACTGCACTCTGATTGGTTGTAATATCAGTCCTTGAGGAATGCCCGTAAAAAAGGAATTTGTTTGGCTGAAAGTGTATGCTGCATGGAGCTCCTGCAGGCCTCTGCTAGTGACTCCAGGAGTTTCTGAAACCACATTAAGGGGCTCATGGGTAACGGTAAAAATCACTCACTGACATGACAATAAATGGCATTAATTGTAATGACCCTGATATAGTCGCCAAGGCTTTTAATGCCCACTTCTCAGATCCAACGAAGTCTGAGAATCTTATGCTTTCCTGATTGTAGTTCACCACCTAGTCGCCCTACTTTACTACTGTTTTACCTCCAAGCTGTCACTCGCAGTAAGGAGCTGCGACTCCTATCAAACCATCTCCACTTGTGGAAGCCTAGCTCTGATGGGCTATAGCCTGGGCTACTTAGCGATTACTGCCCTCTTTTAGCCACTCTGATTACCAGACTATTCAATTTGTCCCTCTCTACAAGTACTGTTCCTAACAGTTGAAGGTTGCTAAGGTCATCCCAGTAATGGAAAAGGTAATCATAAAAGCATAGAGAACTACTGACCTATTGCAATCCTGCCTGTGCTTAGTAAACTGCTTGAGAAGCTGGTGGCCTCCCAGGTTATGGCTGACCTTCACAGACGTAGCCTGCTGTCCCCTAATCAGCTTGGTTTCAGACAGGCTCCCAGCACTACCGCAGCGCTTGTCCAGTTCACTAATGATGTTAAAATGGCCACAGATAAGGGAATGTTTACGTGACCTAGGTTCATTGAGCTCACTAAAGAGTTCAACCTCGTTAACCACTCAAATTCAAATCGTCATCCCTGGGAATTTCCCCCACTGCCATTAGCTGGTTCTCTAGCTGTCTTAGTGACAGGCAACAAATTATAAAGCTTAACCAGGCCAACCTTGTCATAACCACTGTTAAAGTTAGTGTTCTCCAAGGAGCCGTATTGGGCCCATTGCTTCTTTCCATCTTCATTAACAATGTTCTCAATGCTCCATCTTTCTGTAAAACTCTACTATATGCTGATGATATGGTGCTATACACTAGCTCCAAGAGTTTAGCTGACTTTAACATTCCGCTCAGTGCTGACTTTGGTAGAGTTCAGACCTGGCTTGTTCAAAATTGGCTTGACTTAAACCCTAATAAGACCCAGGCTGTGCTTCCTGGGTTCACACATAAGTAAAGGGCATGCACCATTGGCTTAGCCCTCCACTCTTTAGATGGTTCCCCCTCTCCGTGGTTGACTCCTTTAAATATCTAGGTCTTACATTTGATCCTGCTCTGGATTTTAGTCTGCACATTTTGAACATCTGCAAGTCTGTAAATTCTAAGCTTGGGCTTGGCTACGGAATGGGATATGCTTTTGACTCCTGCTGCAAGGACTGCAATAGCTCAGGGAGTCCTGTTACCAAGCCTTACCTATGGGCTCACCTCATTTTATCAGGCCAGTAAATGCAACCCATCCGAACTGAGCATCTCTTACAACAACATATATCAATTTGCTTTTTCTGCTAGCTGGATGACCCAGTACTGTACTCTATACTCCAGTCTTGGTTGGCTATCTCCGACCTCTCGACGCCTATATATGCCGGGCTATGTTATCAACAATATTACTAGGTTATACAAACCGACAACACTGGCAGCTCTGTTGACTTCTTCAGACTAGGCCTACCCCCCGCAATCCAATGATCTGTCACTCCTGACTATACCAAGTGCTCCTCTAAAATGGGGGAGCAGGCATTTGCCATCTTTGCTCCAAGAGCTTGAACTCCCGCCTCTTTACCTTCAGGTCTCTCAGTACCACCCTACATTCAAGAAAGAATGTCACAAATTCTTAAGTTCCACAGAAAATGTTCTCGCATACATGACACTGTTCTGTAGGGGTATTATTGCATTGTTATGTTTCCAGCCTGTATGCTTTGTTTTTGATTGTCACACTGCTGTGTTTATCTTTAACCTTTTGTAGTAATGTGGCGCATTCTGTATTCTGCGTCCACACTACTGTGCTTGTATTCACTATACCTCTTCTGTGATGTTACTGCTACTGGGACACAGTTTTGTATCTCATTATGGTTCTTCTGCAATTTGTATTATTTCCTTTGCTGCTTTATGAATTTCAATTGTCTTTTGTAACCTTCCTGGGCGTGCCTGAAAATAGGCATTTCTTGTCTAGTGCACCTACGTAGTTAACAAAAACTAATCAAATAAATAAATAAATGTCTACCCGAGCCGTCTCCTGGATTGATGCAGTAAACACATTCCTGCGAGTTACTGACCTTGCTGTACAGACTCGTATTAACATCAACCTGACTGACCAAGAGCAAGACAGGGTACAGTACTTGACCACAGGGGCACTGATGGCCTTGACGACTGAACGTGACAAATCTGATTGTTATTAATCAGTCGAGGTTATCCACATCCCCCATCCCCTCAAAATCCTCCAGTTAAGTATCAAGATGTTTTAGAAAAATGTTAGAAAAATGATCACAGATCCAGGCTTCTTCCCAGGCACCTATACCTAACTGAAAAAAAAAAAATCTATTGACTGTTATACACACTGCAAATTTAAGTAATAGCCACTTATTGAATTGTCTCGTGGCATGCAGTAAATTCATTTTCAATTTTCAGCACTTTAGCAGCGTACAGCAAATGACATCTTTATTTGCATGAATTTTCTATTTTCAGCACAGTCTCTGGATGAGAGAGTAATGAGTTGACAAACAGGGTGGTGGCAGCAGGTGGATGTGTGTGGCCAGGCTGGGCAAACAACTTTGACTATATTCAAAGTTAACTCTCCATTGAAATGGAGCTGCCAGGGATGCATACAGGCAAATGGGGTAGGGAGGGTCATGCTTGAGCAGACAGTTTTCCAGGACCTTTAAGGAACAAAGGGAATGACCTGTACAATGTTTGGGGGCGTTGACTGCCTGGCTGGGGGGTAAAATGCTTTGTCCAGGGGATACCACTTTCAGGATTCGCCTAAACCACATACCCCGAGGACTTCCCTTTGTGAGTCGGAGTGACAGCCTGCGAGCATGCACGCCACCTGTGCACGGGAGTCTGATAAAAAGGGCTAGGCTGCACGTGGAGGGGGGCTGAAACTGAGAGACAGGAAGCGAGAGCCCTCTGTCAAATGCAGAACAGAGAAACATTGTAAGAGTGAAATCCAGAGAACTACTGTGAGAGAAAGAGATATGTGTATATACTGTATATATATAGAGGGAGCTCACTGTTTCAGCTGAGATAACTGCCAAAAGAAATAGTGAAAGTAGCTGAGAGGAAATGACAAGAGGGCAGAGTGCTGTGTAAAAGACTAGAAGAAAGTCAGTCTGGAGAAACTGGCTTGCCTAAGAAAGAGAAACTGCTAAATACACTCAAAGCTGCAGATACCACACAGAAAGGTGAAAGCTCCTCTGCTCGTTCCGCTTGACTGCTGAAGAAAGCTGCCTTGTTTCCTCATGTAACTAACAGAAACGTTACTTTAAACTTTAAAGAAGTTCAGCATAGAGCCGGTACATCGACACATCGGTAGAGTTCTGCTCGCGATGTTGACGACCTGGGTTTGGGAACAAACCTAGATCAGAGTGCTGGGGGGGGTGATGGTTGAGCGTCCCATCAGATGCTCACCTCCTTGGGGGTGGAGGGTATCTGGACTCCATCAGATGCTACCATCTGGGTGACCATAGGTGGTACAGCAAGCTGGAGCTAGCGAACAAGGGCTGGGGCATTGGTGCCTTGACGCATCTTAGTGTGTCAGCCAAGGGCCTCCCAACATCTGTGGGTTGATAAATAGAAAAAGTACCAAATATTCCCGCCCGTGGAAGATGCCACCCACAGCAGGTCCTGCACTGTCCAGCCTCCCGCTTCAGGACCAAATCTCAACTCTGCTGGGAAGAATTGGGGCTAACCCCTAGCAGCCCTTCCCATGGTGGCTCATCCATGGGGGAATATGGAGCTGTGGTTAAGTCCCGAAGAAAGCAGGTGATGGGGCTACGTGGTGCGGTGGGCCAGTGTGGGCCGGCTGAGTGCAGAGGGGGCATATAAGCATACTAAATTATGATAATAATAAAAAACCTGTTCAGTGTCCTATATTGGGTGTTCCTTGCAGGCACTGGGTCAGAACAGTGCTGTCAATAACAGCGCCATCCACTACAGCGCTGTATTGACAGTGCTTCCACCACAGTAGCAGGACAGAATGCCACTGCACCACAGAGCACCAACACACTGTTTTAATGTATTTTTATGTGAGGGGCTCTGTCCCTCATACCCCCCCCCATGCAGGGGGTTCTGCCCCCCGCACCACCCGATCTAAAAGATTCTCGCTCTGAGGGTGTGGATCATGGGAAAGATAAATGTATGGGGCTGTGGAATACTGTTTCAAGGCCCTTGTAAAAAAAAAAAAACAAGTCCAGCAATGAAGAATAAAGGCAGACCAGGATTAGGAACCCTGGTCTCTGATACCATTCTGCTAAATTGCTCCATGCCTTAGTCCTCACTGCCACGGGCAGCTCAGCCAGCCTCCTGAACTCCTCTGCCCTTTAGCTATTCCCTAGCACTACAGACAGCGACCTGGGAGTGCTTACTGCATAGCACTATTAAACCCCTATCACTGTCTGAGGGGCTCTCGAGACCGCGCTCTCTTTTCCCTGCACTATTATTGTGCCTTGTTCTAACTGGTTACCGTCCTGGCAGTGCGTAGCACGGGCATGCAAAACTCTGTGATAGGTTCAAACTCCAGTAAAAGCCTAACGGCAGTCTCACATTGAGAAATGGAGGTTAGAAAGTTGTATAAAGGCTCAGCCTTGTCCGATGACATACCTTCCTTTCTGTGGTTGTCAGCAAGGTCTGATCCCCAATGTCTGGCTGTAATGCAACAGAGTCCTACACAATCTTAACATTTCTGTTGAGTCCCACTTTGTAGCACACCAGTGGATAGTGCATTCTCTCTCTCTCTCTTTTTTCTTATTGGTATAGTGGCAAAAGTTAACAGAAACAAGAGCTAAATAAAAAGTTGAAAGCTCTTAAGGATTTAGAAAAAGAGTTAACAGATAAACAGTAAATGGAAACGATGGCAACTTAAAAATGACTATGATGAGTTAATAAGAGACGAAGCAGAAGAGTGTTTAAGGAAACAAAAAATAGATATGCGGATACAGGAGCAAAGTCCTAACGACTTCTTTCTAAAAGACTTAAAAAAATGCTAATGGTAGTGCAAACAACATTAGGATAAGAGACCCTGTAACAAACAAGCAGAAATTCAATAGAAATAATATAAATAAATTAGTCAGTGAATTCTACAAAAATTTATACTCAGAGGAACGATCAATAATCCCATGGCCTTATTTGATACATTTTGTAGGTAGCTGTTTTACCAAAAGTTAGAAAAGAACATGTAGTTGAAGTAAAAAAAACAATTACAATACAAGAAATGAAAGTTGCAATAGAGGGTCAGAACTTTAAGAAAGCTCCAGGACCAGATGGCTGTTCAGAAAACGTCTAAAGATAATGTATTTCAGGAACTGGCACCTAAGCTGGCCCACTGGCACAATGGTAGCACTACCGCACACGGCAGCTGATGACCTGGGTTCAAGAATGAGCCCGGAGTACCAATGGGCCAGCGGGAGGAGGGGGTAGGTAGGATGAGTGCCCATTGGACTGCCCTCCTCCTTCAGTAGTGGAGGTGGGTGGTGGAGCCCAGCGTAAGTGTGACCCCCGACAGAGGGTGGAAGGTCAGGATGACGGAGAAGGGCAGAGATGGCAGCAGGAGTTTGTAGGGCACATGCGGGAGTGCACGTGTCCTACACTGACACCGATGCACGTCCGCATCTCCAGAGGGCACCCAAAAGATGGAAAAAAAACCCACACTCAGCAGCACCGTGAAGCTCCTGCTCTCCATCCGAATGATGCCTCCAGCATAAGTCTCAGGTGGAATCAAGGTGGATCTCAGTCACGCCTTCGGGAGCTCCACCGTAGGGGTAAGTGACGGGGCCTCCATTCTGGGCAGCTTGGGCAGATGCAGGGTGGGAGGGGACTGTGAGTGGTCCGATATGGAGTAAATCCCTGCCTGAGGCTTGGTGATAAAAAAAAAAAAAAGTTTAAAAAAAGGAAAAATTGGCACCTATAAAGCTAGATATATGTACAATGAAGCATGGGAGAAAAGGAGGCCACCAGTCTCCTTGGATCAAGGATCACTACCCTAATCCGTAGCAAAGGAAGAAGCACAAATGAATACAAAACTCTAGGTCTGTAACTCATACATTCAGACATAAAAATGCTAGCCAAATGATTGCAAATAGATTACCAAATGTATCAGGTTACCTTATCTGACCACAGCAAACTGGCTTCATTGCAGACAGACATGCGGCAGATAATGGAAGAAAGATATTCCATGTGTTGAATTTAGCTAGTAGAGACACAACTCCTATGACTCTTATTTCTCTCCTTCCAGAAAAGGCATCTGATGGGGTTACTTGGTCTTTATTATTTGGCTTCTTGATATCATGACGTCTTCCATCTACCTTCTCCAGATGGATCAAGCTTCTCTACACTAAGCATAAGGCAGCTGTGGTAATAAATGGGTACTTTCTCAATACATGGACATCAAAAGAGGCAACAAGCAGGGACGCCCTCTTCTGCTCCTTTCATTGGAACATTGGAGCCTTTAATAAGGAGACTGACAGAAAACAAAGAGTTTTGAAGGAGTCAAGATTAATCATTATATATATATTTTAGGCATATTTCTTTCTTTCTTTATTTAGAAGTTTAACCAGGAAGTACATACTGAGCTGAAAACAGCTCATTTCAGATGTGTCCTGGGAGATGGCAGTAGGAGATAGCTAACAATAAAAAAATAATAAGGTAAAATACAATAATATAGCTTTACAAGCAGAATCATAAATATAAAAGTAGAATAGTAAATGAAGGCTTCTAAAACATAAATACACACTCTAATATACTATATATATATATATATATATATATGTATATATATATGTATATATATATATAGAGAGAAATAACAGTAAGAAGAAGGCCAGACTACAGAATGGAAAAAAAGAGGAAGAGTCACAAGCAGTTGCAGATAGGATGACAAAAGTCACATAGAAGAGACTTTAGTGAGGAAGGGGAAAAGGCAGAATGAATAGGAAAGGGAAGGGGGACCAAAGTTTTGGAAAGCGGTAAGGAAAAAGCAGATTGGCCAACAATAGATTTTCTAGAAGGCAAAGAGAGAGAATGGAAAGTATTGTTATGGAGAGGGTAGGAGGAAGAAGTAGGAGGGGAAAGAAGGGATCTGAGATAAGCGGGAAGAGTACTGAACCAGAATTTGCATAAAAAAGAGACACAATGGGTAAGGCGCCTAGCATCAAGAGAGAGGAGGGAAAGAGCTGAGTACAGAAAGCAAGGGTGAGTACGAGAAGGGCAATCTAAAGCAAAGTGGCAGAAAGAACGAAAAAGGGGATCCAGTCTGGCAAGGGAAGATTTAGGAGCACTACTATAGACTAAATCACCATAGTCAAAAATAGGAAGGATCAACTTCTGGTGGAGCTATGAAGGAATAAACCACACGCTGGAGAAGCTCTCCTGCCACACCACTTTAAAATTCCCCCAAATCTGAAAACTGTCTTTTATTGCTACAACCTGCTACTGCAAACTTTTTGAGGCATAAAACTACAATTTTCTTCTTGGGGAATGGCCCGAAAAACCAAGAATCGCTTACACCCACTGACCAATTTTGAAACGAGATGAGGGTGGCCTACCAGACATCGACCTGCCATCTAAGTTACCTCCCCAAGCAGACTCAGCAGGAAATCGTAGGGGAAGAAGCTGCCGATGGTTCGTGACTGACACTATTCTCAAGGCCATTGCTGATTTTGTTCTGAGATGAGAAAATTGATCAAAGACCTTCAAACAGACCTGGGGTGCTTCAGGGCAGGATGGATAGGCAGATGTACAAATTACAGAGAATACTCACTGCACGGACACATTGGAAACTGCTTTAAATCTCTGGCTACTGAACAACTCCAGATATCCCTCCGTCAGGAAGATACAAAAAATAGGGGTCAGATAAAAAATATTAGAGTTTACTTAGCTTCCTGAGAACAAAGAGTGCCACAATCCCTCTGCCTTTGCCGACTACCTCTCTACGGCTCATCCTAGATTTAAGCCCTGATTTCAAATCAACATAGAGCGGCACACCGCGCTCTAGGCCCAAAACTCATAAGGCCCGACACTCACCCAGGTCCTTCGTGGATGCTTCTTAAACTATAATGTAAAAGAATAACTACTGATTAAGGCATAGCAAAAGCAAAAATTATGTACGCAATCAAAGACTAATCTTTGATAGTGATTATGCCCTACTACACAATGCATGCACAGGGAATAGTCGCCAATACTTTTATAGCTTAGGGCCCAGAAACTGAAATTCGCACTCTTACCCAGTTGGTAATCATTTTCCAGAATGGCCGCATACAGTTTATTCCACAGCAGCTGGTGAAGGTGAACCTTCTTGCATGAGGAATCTATCAGAAAAAGGCAACAAACTGGTGCAGAATCCTACGGATGCAGTGAAACACAATCCGAACTCTGCCAGACGTACTCTGGATCCTGAACTCTCCTTGATGGAAATCGTAGACAAGTTGAGACAATATCGCAATCCTACTCTACAGACCTGAAAGGACTTCTACTTAATCTTCTGTATTTACCAGGTTAGAGGTGGGGCTGAGGGCTCTGTGGGGGATAGAACACAGACCTGGTGGCATAGGGATGAGAGAAGTGCCCAGCACTCCAGCGTTTATGTAATTTAAAGTAATATGCACCTTGAAGGTGTTGGCTCCCACCTATCCTGGCGGGAGTTTTCCTGGCCGGGTGGGGTAGATTACAATTGGGGTGCTTGTTCTCCCACGCGCCGTGGAGGCTTCCTTTCCGCCTACTCTGGGACCTTCTCCTATGCCTCTTGCCTCACCTGCAAGCAATCGCCTCTGTCTTCCACTGTTTGACTGCTTAAACCTATATGCTGAGAAACCTTAAACAGGGGCATAAGTCAAAAGCTCCCATCTACTAACTTTGGATTATTTTCTTATTAGCCTATGTGTATATATATATATATATATATATATATTTTATTATTGGCATTGTAGATGTGAACTTGCTTGGGGACGTTCGATGAGCTTCTTTGCTCCAGTGCATTTCTAGGGACAGCTGATATTTTGGTCAGTATAAGACCTCCTCATTTATCCCTCGGGGGGGGGTATGATACAAGGGGTGTAGGTCATACACATGAGGTAGTCCCTATTTCGGTCTTTACACTTTAATTTTAAGCAGACCTAAGAATTTAGGGTCTGCTACCATAGTTTTCTTCCCCACTAAATATGGAGGCATGCTCCTACACTATATCCGACCCACTGAATCTAAAATGACCCCTCTTTGGACTTATCCCTAGGGTCTAAATCAAGCTACCTACACAGATCAATGAACCCCCCCCCCCAAAAAATAGAACTATCTCAAGCTTTAGTGGACCTGTAAAGATGGGGAGGGTTGGGAATATGATGAGATGGCTGTTCCCTTTAGGGAGCCCGAATGGGGTCATATCTTATTACCCCCTATTACAAGCTTGGTCCTTCTCCGGGTCTAAGAGCCTCCTCCGTTAACCCCTGGGAGACTTAACAAGAGGGTGTGGGGGGGGCTTCCCAGATGATATTTTAGCTTTAGTGTCAGTGGCTCAGTAGGTAGCACACTCGCCTCTGAGGCCGGGAGATCAGAGGGCTGTGGGTTCAGTTCCCACATCTGGCACTTGGGTTAATATCCCAATACTGACACTGTAGTGCAGCATGAGAGGGGTGCTGCACTTCTCTGATGTGCCGTCTTTTGGATGAGACGTTAAACCGAGGCCCCATCTGCCTGGATTGGTGGTAGTTCAGGTGGATGTTAAAGATCCCATGGCACTTATCGAAAAGAGTAGGGGAATTTTTATTGAAAAAGGACTACAAACAGAAAACAAAAACATATGCAGCAGAACAAAAAATGAATCAAGAACAAAAACAATCAGATGCAATAAAAAATACTGATAACCTAAGGGGGCTTATACCAAGATTCACAGTTAAGCCATAGCATCTTACATCTTGTGTCAGAATACTGTTTACAATCTGATTGCCATACTTTATTAAGGGAAATAGCAACATTTCGGAAAATATCAAAGGAAGAAACCACTTTTTGTTGCATAAGCCATGCACATCTGGCCTGCCACAAATAGTACCATATAATAGCAAACACTATCAAAAGAATCTCTTTATGATACTGCCTATCCCCTTAGGGAATACCATACAAGAGATGGGTAAGATAATGATGTAAATAATGGTTCTCCATTCACTAGCTAAAATTGCCAAAAACTGTGGCAAAGTGACACTCTAAAAAAAGATGTTCCTGAGGTTCCAGGATCCTAAAACATGTACCTCTTAAACAAAACCTATTATTTATCTGCTTGTGCTTATTATTGTCCCGAACATGTAACTTCCCATGAACCGTAAGCCAGGAAGTGTCCCAAACAAAAGCTGGTAACCTTTTAGAGTTTAATATACCTAAGTTAAATTGGATGGCTTCTAAGGGACAATCAGCAAGCAAGATGGCCTCTTTTCTATCTTAAAGGAGAATATGAGAATAACTCTCTTTTCTAGATGTAACTTGAAGAAAAGTAACCGTAATCTGCCATTTCAACACTTGTTTAATATGTAACCTCCAAACCTCTGGAAGAGTTTTCAGGGAGCGAAGACCAAAGGGGTTTCCCATAGTCCAAGCAGGTAAGCAAGGGGAAAGCCAGTGCAAAACAGCCTCCTTCCAAATTTTAATTCCCAGTTTTAAAGCACCCCAAAACTGTAAGCATAAAAACATTACAAAAAAAGCGATGGGATGTATCATGTTAAGGCCTCCCTCCTTAAGGGTCTATAAGTAACCTCTCTTTAATGGGGTTTAGACTGACTTCCCATAACGCCTGAAAGAATATACTATATAAGGGTGTAAAATGGATTGGGTGGAGGAAAACATAACTAAAATACAAAAAATAGGGACCAACAGAGATTTAATCAAAATGACTCTCTTTTTTTTCGACAGTTGCTGACCTTTCCAAAAATTCACCAACCTGCTCGCTTTCTGTAGACCCATGTCCCAATTTCTCATGGCCATATCATCCCCCCCAAAACTCACACCTAAAATATTAATACAACCATTAATTATCCGAATGCCTGCAAAGGACAAACTGCGAGGGAGTGGAGTATTACCTAGGAAAACACCCACACTTCTGGAATTGTTAATTAAGGATCCAGACCAAGAGGAATAGGCGTGAAAAAGTCCAAGCAGGTCTTGTTCTGGAGTGTCTTGGTGCAGACGCAAAACCAAATCATCAGCGTATGCTAGAGCTTTAATTGTGGGGGAAGATGGATGGAATTGTAACCCCCGTACCAGAGGATTCTGATCAATACAATGTAAAAGTATATCCTTACAAAAAACATAAAGTAACGGGCTGAGGGGGCATCCCTGTCGTATCCCTCTCCTAACAGAAATCTCTCTACCCAACCATCCATTAATATTGGGGGTAAGGGAAGACTTACTGTACATTATTTGTATCCAAGAAATAAAAACCTCTGGAATACCGTAGGCTTTTAGAACTTTAAATAAAAAGTGATGAGAAATTTTATCAAAAGCCTTCTCCTGGTCGATACTTATAACAAATCCAGACAAATTAAAATATTTAGCCTGAAAAAAGATTTCCCGAAGCAAAATCAAATTATTATGTTGATGTCTATTAGGTATTGCACATGACTAGCAGGGAGAGATAACCTCATCTGCAATGGAAGCTAACCTATTCAGCAAAACTTTACTAAGAATTTTAAGGTCAGTACTCAACAGGCTAAGAGGTCTCCAGTTCTTAAGATCCTCCCGTTCCCTTTTTTTAAACAGGAGAATTAAAGAGGCCTGATACATGGAGGTAGATAATATCCCTGCTGCAAGTAAACCATTAAACACCACCTCTAAAGCAGGAGCTAAATTGTCCTGAAAGGTTTTATAAAAGGCAATGCCCAGCCCATCCATACCAGGAGCAGAGTCCATCCTAAGCCCCTGAATGGCCAACTTAATTTCCTGGCTGGTAATCAGTACCTCCAGAAGAGCCTTGTTAGCATCAGAAATTTGTGGGATCTGACCTGAAAAAAAAATCTTCTGATAAGGGGATAAAGTCAGCTTCAAACATACTTCTAAAATACTGGTCAACTTGTTGTAAAATATCCTCTGGAGCTGTAAGCACTTGCCCAGAGGAATCAAAAATCCAAGCCAAAGTCCTGTTGTCCACTCTCTTCGCACATTCTTTAAAAGGGTCCAATGACCCTCTAGACAAGAAACCCAAAGCGGAGCTCCTGCTCCAAGGATTGTGCCCTATTGTATTGAAGTTGGAACAACTGCAACTTCAATTCTTTTATCTGAGACCCATAATCCCTTTTATGAATCTCAGTGAGAGAAATCAAGTTCTGCCACTGCCCCCTTAACCTCAAATAGGCATTGTATGTGCCAGAGGCTTTAGTTCTAGAATAGGACTGAAATAAATCTCTCCAAGATATTTTCGTATCTTCCCACCATGTTGCTATGCACTCATAAAATTCAACAACTGAGAGCCTCGCCTGCCATTCATGTCTCCAAGCCCATTGAATACATTCATCCACTAAAAGGGAATTATTGAGGCGCCACAAATTTTTCTTGCACTGAGGAGCTAGATGTCAATCTAATTGCACAGTAATGGAGCTATGATCCGAGACTCCCAAGCTTCCAATGTTACCCAACTAATATCCAAGATACTAGAAAGAAAAATGAAATCTATCCTGGTAGAGAAGGAGCCTCTAAAATAAGTGTTACCACCAGAGGGTGCATGGCACCGATAAGAATCTTTCAATTTAGCGCCGGAAATAATATGTTTGAGGGCAACTGAATCACAAAGCAATTTTTCCGTCTGGGCTCCCCTATCCGCTCTACCCAGACCACAATTAAAATCTAGGCCCAAATAACAACCCTAGAAGTATACAAAAATGGTTGAATTCACCGAAACAAAGCAGCACGGAGGGCCTTGGTTTGAGGTGCGTAAATGGAGATAAGCCGAAACCTTTCAGTTTTGTAAACAAAATCAAGTAACAAAGCTTGTCCTGGATCAATATCAACCAACTGAGATACTTTCATTCCAGGTTTATTAAATAAAATCCCAACCCCATCACAAGTATCCTGGCCATTAGACCAAAAAGAAGGGCCCTTGGTCCAGGTTTTAGAGGCCTGTTGCATTTCATAAGTAGTTTTAATCCTAGTATCTTGGATACAAATAATGTCAGAATGGATTTGCATTAGGGAACCTAAAACAGTAATCATTCTCGTCCGATTCTTTATACTGTTCACATTTAACGTGGAGATCCTAATGGAGCTCATAAGGAAATAAACAAAAGGGAGTCATACTTCATATCATGGGGTTTACTCATCTCCTTCGCCTAGTCCTTTGTGAAATATGTTGAGATCCCCACCATCATCCAGGTCCGAAGGGACATCCACAGAAGTTTTAGAGGAAGAATCAGAGATCACATCTCCAGACTCATCATCAGACTGGTCTACCACTAAGGCTGAAAATGTATTCCCAACCTTCCAGTCACTTGTACTGGAAGTGCCTTGTGATACAGGTTTGGACGTAGTATTCTTTCTAAGTGCCTTCCCTGAGCGATTCCGTTTTTTTGCAGGAGCCTTCCTAGGTTACGAACATACGAAATTTGCCAGCAGATAAAGGCCTAGAGGTCTATCAAGTCTGCTCGAATGTGCAGCTAGCACCCCTTATTCTGCAGCTGCCCCTCCCTTCCACCCTTCCCCTTCATTAACCCTCCCCCTTGTCCTGTCCCATCTTCGTTTAAAGCAGTCCACTATTCTACTGCATTCCACTTCTGCAGGTAACACATTCCACCCAGCCACCACCCTCTCTGTAAAAAAGTGTCTCCTCATCTCCCTCCTGAACCTTCCTCGCTCCAGTCTCATATCATGGCCCCTGGTGGCCCTCCCCTCCCTTACTTTGAACAGCCCCTCTGTACCCGTCTTATTTATTCCTTTCATGTATTTAAAGGTTTCAATCATGTCACCCCTGTCTCTCCTCTCCTCCAGTGAGTACATGTTCAACTCCTTCAGCCTCCTCTCATATGATAAGTCCCCAGCCCCTTGATCATCTTTGTCGCCCTGCGCTGCACCCCCTCCAGTAACTTAATGTCCCTCTTCAGATACGGACGCCAGTACTGCACGCAGTACTCCAGGTGTGGTCTAAATAATGACCTATACAGTGGCAGAATCACCTCCTCGAGGATACACCCCTTGCAATACAACCCAGCATTTTGTTGGCCTTTGCAGCTGCCTTCCTACATTGTGCTGAGTTGTTCATTGACCCTGTAATGAGCACACCCAGATCCTTCTCCTCCTCTGTCTGGGCTAACTGCACTTCTCCTAGCTGGTAACTCCTCCTTGGGTTCTTCTTCCCAAAATGCAGCACCTTGCACTTTTTGGCATTAAAGCCCAGTTGCCAGGTGTCTGACCAGGTTTCAAGCTTTGCCAGATCATCCTGCAACCCCTGCCATCCCCTAGGTCATCCACCACCGTCAACCTTGGTATCATCAGCAAACAGACTGATCTTGCTCTTGATGTCCCATGATATGTCTGCAATGAATATCCCAAACAACACTGGTCCCAACACTGAGCCCTGTGGGACACCGTCACTGCCCTTGGGTGTGAGCTCCCCACCCACCACCACCCTCTGTTGCCTTCCTGCAGCCAGTTTCCTACCCATCTCACCAGCTCCACCGCCCTGTGCCTACTAACTTCCTTCTCAGCCTTCCATGTGGCACCAGGTCAATGCATTACTAAAGTTCAGATACAGGACATCCACTGCATGGCCCTGTCCAGTTGCCTAGTTACCCAGTCATAGAACTCGACCAGGTTGGTTTGGCAGGATCTGCCACGTGTGAACCATGCTGTCTGCTGTCCTGTAGTCCTTTGTCCTCTAGGAGGGCCACCAGCCTCTCCTTCAGGATAGTCTCCATCAGCTTACCCATGATGGATGTGAGGCTCACTGGTCTGTAGTTTCCCAGTTCATCCTTGGGGCCACTCTTGTGGAGTGGCACTACATGAAACCATCCTCAGTCTGGGGTACACACCTGAATGTAGTGAGGCATTAATAGGTCTGCAAAGGTCCTGCAAGACCTCTGCCAGCTCCTTCAGTACCCTGGGGTGGATGCCATCTGGGCCTGGCGCCTTGTCCACCCTCAGTGCCTTCAAACCCTCTTGAACTCTGCCCTCCATGATTTCCCCATCTGTCACCACTTCCCACCTGCTTCTGCCATTTCTCCCACCTTGGGTGTCACCCCCCTCTTCTCTTTAGTAAATACTGAGCAGAAGTACTCATTTAGTGCTTCCGCCTTATCGTACCCTGCTTCCACCCAACCCCCCTCCTTCCTAATCCTTACTATGTGGTCCTTACAGCTCCTTTTCTCCCTGATGTACTTAAAGAAGTCCTTCTCCCCCTTCTTAATGCCTTGTGCCAGCCTGAGTTCCGTAGATGCTTTGGCTCCCCTTACTGCCCTTGTCACCTCCTTCGATTCTGTCAAGTACTCCTCTCTGTCCTCCCCCCTCCCTGTTTTCTTGTACTTCCTAAAGGCAGCTCTTTTCCTCCTTACCTTTCCATGACCTCCTTGCTCAACCAGCTCGGTTTCTTAGCCCTAGCTTTCTTGCTCTGGGCTTTGCAGCAGGTTTGGTTGCTCCACTATCCCCAGCTTTATGAGCTCCCACCTCTGGTTAGTATCCATACTAGATTGAATTCAGGTACCCTTTACCACTTCCCCATCCTCCCAAAGTCGGCCCTCCTGAAGTCCAGCACTCTTGTGCCAGATTCCACTCTTCCTTGCCCATATCCAGTGTGAGCCATACTGAGTGGTGGTCACTTCCTGACAGCGGTTCCTCCACTGTAAGTTCTCTCACAAAGTCCCCATTTGCCAGCACAAGGTCAAGGGTATTCCCTAACCTGGTTGGTTCACTGACCATTGCAGCAGGAAGCTGTCCTGGAAGGCATCCAGCAGTAGCTGCTCCTTCTGTTCCTGGTTGTTGGGGTGCTCCAGTCCACTCCTGGCATGTTGAAGTCCCCACAATCACCACATTACCCTTCTCATGGGTCCTCCTGATCTGTCCCGCTAGTTCCTGTCTAACTCCTCTGTCTGAGATGGTGGCATGTACACAACTCCCATTCTAAGAATCCTATTCTTGGAATCCTGGATTTGCACCAAAGTGACTCAGACTACCTCCTCCCTCCCTCCCGCACACCTCTCAGTCCTCCTTCACATATAGTGCCACCCTCCTTTCCCAATCACCCTGTCCCTATGAAATAACCTGTACCCTGGTACAGACAGGTCCCAATCATTATATTGTGTGGCCCATGTTTCGTGATGGCTGCAATGTCCACCTCTCCCTCTGCCATGAGAACCTGTAACTCTGCAGTTTTCCTTCCAAGGCTCCTAGCATTAAGGGTAACCACCTTCCACCCTTCCCCTCCCATCCTGCCCTCCTTTCCTAGCATCATCAATAGTACTTGCCATTTGTCCTTTGTCACTGTTATGGGGTAAGCTCATATGATTTCCCAACCTGTGTCTCTGCATATCTCTTCCCCAACTGCCACCCTCCACTCCTAGTTTAAATTCCCAACTTCTCTATATACTCTTCCATCCTCTGTTTCAACACTTTCTTTCCTCCTCACTCAAGTGTAGTCTGTCCTTGGCATAGAGACTACTGTCCTCCCAGCTCCCTCCCCACCCCCCAACAGCCCATACCCTTTAGCACAACACCAGGTTTTAGCCATCCGTTAAATTCCTCTATTCTCAGCTTTCTTGTTGTGCTTGCCTTTGGCACCGGAAGTATCTCAGAAAAAGTTACTGATCTTCCTGCCCCCTCACATAATTGTGCTAGTTCCTCAAACCTCCTTTGGACTATATCTACTGTCTTGTCAGCCAGGTTGTTTGTCTCAAGATGTATAATTAAATGAGGCTTGTCTCTACCCCTTCTAGCATATTTCAGAACAGACTGTCCCACCCTTTCCGCTGTCATTCCTGGCATGGCCTCCACCCAAATGCGACTATGCCTCTCCCCCTTGCTACCCCACCTGACTCCTCTTAGTATTGAGTCCCCCAGCACTAAGATTCCACCCCTCTTACTCCCTGCTTGCTTCCATTCATCTCCCTCTCTCATTTCCAGCTCCTCTTCTTCCTCCTGCACATTATTTCCCCCTTTTACCCCTGTTGCAATTCTCCCAGCAGAACTTCCCCCGCTCCAGTTTGGTCCAGGCATTTATTAATTACTCCTCTAATTTCATAATTTCCCTCCTCCACCTTCTTCCTCTCTAGCAGTGCACAACTATTTTCTGAAGGCCCTTCACAAATGCCCGCCCTCTCTGCATAGTAACCTGTTCTCTCCTTTCCATTCCATGACTTTTGCCACTTCTTCGCCTCCCTCACAAGTCCCTATCTCCTCCTTCCATTTGTCTTTTGTCTCCTGACCTGGTTTCCTGGCAATCGTTCCTCCTGGCCTGGGATGGGCCCTTTGTCTCTGCTTCCCTTCTTCTGACCCTCTCCTCACCACTGTTGGCTTAAATCGCCTCTTCTGACATAGGAGTGAGGGGCATGTCGAGTTGCAGTGCTGACAACATCCTGAATTAGAGGAAGAACCATCTGGGTGTGTGCAATTGTACTAGGTTCGGAATTACACTGTCATCAGGGAGGCAGTATCCATAGGGTGACGACACAATAGGACAAACAGGAGCAGGGGAAGGGGACCTCAAGTAGAAGGGGCTGTTAAGATAGATATTTTAGCCTGAAGCTGCTGAGCCCTATTGATTAAACCATCGTGAGGGGACAGTCTTCTCTATTGTGGGAGGCCCACAGAAACTTACCATACCCATGCCCTGTATGCTCACAAAGATTACATTTAAAGGTTCACACAGCACACAGAGACATGGCTGTAATCCATGCAATGACCTCAGCGAGGCGTGTCACAGGCAGAACTGAGATGAGTGCGAGCCCACATTTAAAACACGATTTGGCTGGCTTGATAAAATAAAATACCCTATCTTTTCCTAAAAAGAAAGAAATGGGCAAATGAACAGGACCCTATTTGTAGTAAATAATTTGACCTTCACTTTCCAACCCCATTCCAGATTTGCTCACTATCCAGGTTCAGGGAGGGTTTATCCAGGATCTCGCACCGTTGCTTCAGCCAAAAGAATATCTCAATGGTCTCCTCATTACGGAACATGACCGTAATGACTTTGACCGCAGGTTTGGTAAGAGGAATTGCCAAATAAGAGAGCCATAAAGGGAGTTCTTAACGGACTGATACTGGCCCAAAATCTATCTAGACTGGAAACAGTCTTGAAACTAATATTGTAGTTTCCATTAGCCCAAACGTATTAAAACATAAATTTCCAAAGAGAAAAATGCATGGAACCTTTCAGAAGCTGTTTAGCTATATGTAGCCTATCTGGAGGAGATTCAAGCCTCCTTTAAAATTAACCAGACAGCATTCCTCTGTGGGGCCAGCTCACCCTTGTTTTGAAAAGATCAGAAAGCTTAAACATAGGGTTGAGCCAAGCCCTCTAAGAGGGATCCTGCAGAACCTCTTCAGCTGGACCCATATGTACATCATTTTGCTCAGTGTCATCAATAATCTTGTCAGACTTATGATCAACAGTAGGGTCAGATATAGCATCATCAATAATTTTGTCGATCAATGTATCAACAACAGAGTCAGAAGTAGCTATTGATGTTGGAGCCCATACCTGTAGGTGCAATTTGTTTAGTAGGCCTAGAATCCCTGGAAGGCTAGTTGGTAGCTACATGCGATGAAGCAATGCCAGAGCGATAACGTTGTACATCTGAGTCATGTGGGTCAGGCATCCAAGACCCATCTGGTTCAAGACACCAGCCGACATCCTGTAAAGCTGCT
This sequence comes from Neoceratodus forsteri, assembly GCA_016271365.2. Lineage (NCBI taxonomy): Eukaryota > Metazoa > Chordata > Ceratodontiformes > Ceratodontidae > Neoceratodus > Neoceratodus forsteri. Next base: position 1,130,281,118 of record CM028133.1, on the reverse strand, counting down.
ATCCGGAGACCATGCAGACATGTCCAAAGGTGCATTGTCACTAACATGCGTACTTCTTGAAGGCACAGCAGTGTGTACAGTAGGAGAGTGCTGCCATAATCCTGCAGGTGGGACTAGAGCCTAACGACCCATACCTGGTCTGCGGCTCTGCTTTTCAGGAGGTCCATCATGTAAACCATTATCGCAAGACTTATGGCACTCAGCCGACAGCTCATGCAAGCTGGCAGCCGTGCAATCGGGTTCCGAAGATCCCCCCTGCTGTGGCAATCCTGGAACAGTACTAACAGTGATAGTAGCCTGCTGCTGAGCAGACGAGGCCGAGACATCCAAAGGTGGAGCGCGTTGAAAACCAGAATCCTCCGTCAATTCGGCTTGGAACGCTAGACGAAGTCGCTGCAATTCTGTTTCTTTTGCTAACAAGTCATCAGTTTCCTTCTGCAGTGTAGCACGCTTACCCTCAAGTGAAGGCGTGTAGGTAACAGCAACATAAGGCACTGGGACAGTAACATTGTGAGAGGGACCAATAGCCATATCAAACGAACCAACAGGTAAATCCACACTTCCTAAGCCTAGAGAAGCAAAAATAGCAGCCTCTAGTGAAGTCGGAACAGGAGAGGAGACCAGCTCTCCTGTTTCCCCAACAAGCTCTCCACCACCTCCAGGCTCCAAAGGAGTGGCCATCTTGGAACAAGATGACCAGAGGATTCCCCTACTATTGGAGTAGGGGAAATTTTTATTGGAGAAAGCTTCAAAAACAACACGGGAAAAATACAAATAACAAAAAAAACTCATATAATTACAACAATGCAAATGCATAATACAAAATTCACCAAGTCCCTACAAAACCCGAAAACCCGAAAACGCCTACACCAATTCCCCAATCCCAAAACAAACCCTGCACTCAAAAACTTCCAGACATAAAATGTTCCTGTTTAAACATACAAAAAGCAAAAACAGCCATCTTATTAGATACCCCTCCTCCCAGCATGAGATGGAAGGATTCCACTAGTTCATTTGGTACCCCCAGGGTACTACTGGTTCGGCAAAGCCTGTAAAAAAGGGAGGTTATTCCAGCCTTTCCACCTGTCACGTATTAGAGGTCTAGGAAAGCTACGTCTTTCATTAACATACTAACATACTATTTGCCAGCAGATTAGGCCTTACGGTCTATCGAGTCTGCTCGAACCTTAGATCCTTAGTTGGGTGCCTAGGCCCTCCCATCCCTTGTGCTCCAGAAACCCCTATCATCCATACCCACACCCCTGGGACAGGCCATCATCTGATACATCCACTTTCTGTGTCTGTCCCACTCTCTTGAAGCCCTCCACTGTAGATCTCTGAACCAGCTCGCCAGGCAGTGCATTCCAAGGGTCCACCACCCTCTCAGTGAAAAACCTCCTCCTCTTTTCCCCCCTCACCCTTCCACCTTCCAACTTCAAACCATGCCCTCTGGTGATACCTCCCTGCTTTAGTCTAAAGATCCCCTCCATGTTTACCCTATTTATTCCCTTGAGGTACTTGAAGACCTCAATCATGTCCCCCTGTCTCTCCTCTCCTGCAATGAAAACAGGCAGAGCTCCTCAAGTCTGTCCTCATACATCAAATCCCCTAGCCCTTGTATCATCTTGTTGCCCTCCTCTGTACCCTCTCCAGGAGCTGTATGTCCCTCTTCAGTGTGGTCTCTGTATCAAACAGTACTCAGGTGTGGTCTAACCAGTCCATTGTACAGCGGAAGAATCACTTCCTTGCTCCTAGAGGTTATCCCCTCCACGATGCATCCCAACATCCTGTTTGCCTTGCTAGCCACTCTCCTGCACTGCTCAGAGTTATTCATACATGCATCCACCATGACCCCTAGGTCTTTTACCCTATTGAGGCTTCCAGCGCCTCCTTTCCAGGTGTACCTGTGTTTAGGGTTTCCCGACCAAGATGCAACACCTTGCACTTGGTGATATTGAATTCATTCCATGTGAGCCCAGCTCTCCACGGTGTCCAGGTCCCCTTGCAGGGCCAACCTCCCCTCTTCTCCCTCAACTACTGCTCCCATCTTGGAGTCATCCGTGAAGAGGCTCATTTCACACCCTATACCCTCCCTGATGTCCGATATGTATGTATTAAACAGGATCAGACCCAGGACCGAGCCCTGCGGTACCCCACTACCAACCTCTCTAGGGTTCGAGAGCTCCCCACAGACCACTACTCTTTGGGTGCGTCCAGCTAGCCAGTTTTCAATCCATCTGACCATCAAAGGGCCTACTCCTAACCCCATCAGTTTCTCCACCAGACCATTGTGGGGGACAGAGTCAAACGCCTTGCTGAAGTCCAAAAATAATACATCCACAGGCTTTCCCCTGTCCAGTTCTGATGTTACCCATTCGTAGAACTCCACAAGGTTGGTTTGACATGATCTACCTGGCACAAACCCATGTTGCCGACTAGCCAGACCTCCCACCTCTTCCAAGTACACCCCAATCGTCCTTTAGTATACTCTCCATTAATTTTCCACCACCGAGGTCAAACTGATGGGTCTATAGTTACCTGGTACTTCCGTCGACCCCCCTTTATGGATTGGCACCACATGTGCCTCTCGCCAATCCCTAGGTACCCTCCCTGTCTCAAGTGACCTGTTGAAGAGCTCCACCAGGGGCGCAGCCAGTATGTCTGCAAATTCCCATAGTACTCTCGGATGAATGCCATCTGGCCCAGGAGATCTGTCTTTCTTTAGGGCCTTGAGGGCTAACCACACCCTTTTTGGCGGAGATAGCATCATCAGTCCCTCCACCTTACTGGCCTTTTTATCCTTACCCAGATGTGACACCCTGGGGTACCTCCCTCCTCTTGCTCCATTTCTGTTGCTCCCTGATCCCACTTACTGCATTTCTATCCCTTCATGCCTTGCTTTGTAGATATCCCATCCCCTCCTAGTGAACACAGAGGCAAAGTACTCGTTAAATACCTCTGCCTGGTCCCTCGCCTCTTCCACCCACCCTCCTTCTGATCTCAATCTGCTGAGATGGCCCTTAGTTTTTTTCCACTCCCCAATGCACTGGAAGAACCCCTTTTCCCTTCCATGTATCCCCTGTGCCAGCCGCTGCTCTTTACTGGACTTTGCTCCCCTCACCATACGGGTGACTTTTCTAGATGCAAGATGGTACATTTCCTTATCCCTATCCCCTCTTGTTGTTTTATATTTTTTGCAGGCCGCCTTCTTTTCTCTGACTGCTACCTGTACCTCACTGGACCACCAGCATGGTTTATGTGACCTTGCTCCCTTACGTTTCAACTTAGCGCAGATCCTGACTGCTTCATGAAGTCCCCATTTTATGACCTTCCATCTCCTTTCCACACTTGTCATTGAGGTAATCCCCTTCAAGTGATCCTTGAGAATATTTCCCATGCCCATAAAGTCTGCCCCCCTGAAGTCCACTGCCAGTGTCCTAGATCTCACCCCTCCCCATGCTTATTTGAAACCAGACAGTATTGTGGTCGCTCCCAGTCAGGGGTCCTGTACAACCATGTCCCTTACCAGATCCCCATCTGCCAGAACCACGTCCAGGACATGCCCCTCCCTTGTGGGCTCCATCACATGCTGTGTTAAGAACACATCCTGGAAGCCATCCAGCAGCCTCTGCTCCTTGGCCACCTTACAGGACATGGTCCCCCAGTTTGTACCTGGCATATTAAGGTCCCCCATCAACACCACTCCTTCCCCTTTTGGTCCACACTGGGCAATGATGTTGTCCAGCAAACCATCCTCTAGAACATCACTCATTCCGGGGGCCTATATACTACACCCAGCTTGACCTTATCTCCTGCTGGGGATCGTAAGGTGACCCATAAAGCCTTCACGTTTCCCTCTGCTTCTTCTACCCTAGCAATTTCTATGTCATCTCTAATGAACATAGCCACTCCACCCCCTCTGCCCTCCTTTCTATCCTTCCTAAGCATAGTGTACCCCCGTACGTTTAGGTCCCAGTCATGGTTTTTGTTGGCCCACGTCTCCGTGACCGCCGCCACATCCACCCCCCTCGAACAGCATGGCCTGGAACTCTGGCAACTTGTTTCCCAAGCTCCTGGCATTTACTAACACCAACCCCCACCCCTTATCCCTGATCCTCTTTGTCGAACCCCACCCAGATTCCTTATACTTCCATCCTCCCTCTGCTCCTCCTGAAACCTCCACCCCTTGTCCGTTTCCCCCCTCCCCATTGGGCTTGATGGCTACTCCCCTCATCTGGAGGAGAAGGCTTGCTGTCAGCCTCCTTATCCTCCCCTCACAAGTTTAAACCCACCTTTCTTGATTGTAGTCAGCCATCCCCTGTTTAAGGACTTCCTTCCCTAATGGGGCAAGATGAAGCCTGTCCTTGGCATATAGTCCCTTATCCTCCCAAACTCCATTCCAGTTCCCTAACACCCCCAACCCACTCTCTTCACCCCACTTCCTGAGCCAGTCATTTACCTCTGTGAGCTTCATTTTTTTCTCCACTGAGGCCTTTGGTACTGGCAATATCTCCGAAAAGGAAATGTTGCATCCATTATCCCGACAGACTCTGGCAAGTTCTTGGAACCTTGCTTGGATTTCCAAAATGCTATTTCCTCTAGATCGTTAGTTCCCAAATGCACCAGGAAATCCAGTTTCCTCCACAATCCCTAACCATTTCATACACCATGAACTTTGCTCTGTGCACTGTCAGCCCAGAGATACTCACTACTTTCACCTGGCTATGGCATCCACCCCCCTGTCCCTCCCACTGGATACCCCTAATCATCGAGTCTCACAATAACAGAACCTTAACACCGCCATCATCCTTATGGTTACCTCCACTATGCCCTCTCAGCCCCTCTTCCCCCCCTTTATTCATGATCTCAATTCCATGGGAGTCTTCCTGCCTTATTAGAGACCCCCTTGTCACCCTTCTCTTTCTGCCTCCCTCGCTATTTTGCCCACTCAACTCAAACCCCCTCTGAATAGGTGTCCCCTGTAACCCTCTCTTATCCGAACCATTTACCCTGGCCCTGATGGTTTCTCTTCCCCCACACTGCCATCCTCTCCCCTTGTAATAGTACCTCTGCCTCCAGAGGCTCTCTGTGGGTCCCCTTTAGCTAGGGCCCCATCCTTGGTACTAGCCCCCTGCTGAAGGGGGGCCTCTCCCACCTCCTTGTCTCCCAGTTTCTCTCCAATCATGCTCTTCTCCCTCATGTCTGCAATATGTTGCATCTCCCCCATTTGCTTAACATTTATGTTTCCCCTTCTCCCTCTGGGACTGTTTCTATCCTTTCCATAGCCGGTCTGTGATGCCCTATGGGTATCCGACTCCCTCCCTCTGGCCTCTGTATAAGTTTCCTCATTTCCACCAACCCCTTCCTCCCCCTCTAGGTTGCTTCGTAGCTCAAACTTATTGTGACACTCTATGTCAGCCTCCGTCAAGTAACCTGAGTTTCCCCTGACTGCACCTCTAAACTGCCCCTCTTCTTCCCCTCTTGCTCTGTTCACCTTAGGAGCTCCCTTCCCACAGTCTGCTGTTTTAGGCTTCCGCACAACAGCCCCTCCTGTCTCTTCCCCCTCCACTCTCTTTGTATTCAGAATGTTCGCCCCGGACGCTTTCCCCTTTGCATCAACATCCCTATCTAAGGGTCCTCTGTCCCTAATATCCCCCCTCCTGCTTGCTGTACATAACGTCCTGTAATTTCAGAGCATTGCCCAGCCTCCCTCAGCCCCACCCTTCTGCTGCCCATATCCACACCCCTATCCTTGGACACCCCCAGCTCCCGCATATAGCTTACTCCTTAACCAATATACTTCACTCCTGATACAAGATAGCTATCTACAGAGTGGGCAGCCTCCCTCTCTCCAAGCCCAATTTAGAATTATTGCCATCCCACAGCCTGTGCAGCCTACAACCCTTCCGAAGAAGCCTGCCATGGTGGAATATGGCCACCCTGTTTATCTCCCTCTGTTTATAATGGCACACTCCCTTTTCTCAGTCCCTTTTCCCTTGGAATACAGTTTCTCTCTATACTGACTGCAGTTATTTACAAACCCAATTTAACCCCACCAATAAAGTTCCCAAGTCTCACAAACACATACAGTCCAGTGTGTGTTCAGTCCCACTAACAGTGTGTGTGTATGCAGACATCAGGTACCATATGATGTCACAGGCCCCAGCTCCTGTTGCTTCGAATTTCAGTCCCAAACAGAAATACTCAGCCCTTCAATCCCAACCCCCAGGCAAACAACACATTTAAATTTCACTCTAATTATCATTTCCAAACAACTGTTCCTAAGCCTCCAAAGTTACAATATCACAGCCCAAGTAACAGTTCTAACTCAAGGTAATAATTGTTAACACATAGAACTAATTTCACTTACAAAACTATTCAAATATTTCCGTTAAAACAGAATATAACCCCAGACCTCTGTCCTTACCAGCCTGCTGCTAATGTTCCCAAGTGAACAATGAAGGCCAAGGTAATTCCTGTTAAAGACAAGGTAATTCCAGCTAATGTCCCTCCCCCTAACACCAGGCAAACAACACATTTAAATTTCACTCTAATTATCCCTGCCAAACAACTGTTCCCAAGCCTCCAAAGTTACAATATCACAGCCCAAGTAACAGTTCTAACTCAAGGTAATAATTTTTAACACATAGAACTAATTTCACTTACAAAACTATTCAAATATTTCAGTTAAAACAGAATATAACCCCAGACCTCTGTCCTTACCAGCCTGCTGCTAATGTTCCCAAGTGATTAAGCTATACCTTTTTAATTTCTAGCTCTATTTTATTTTGTAAGCCCAACAAGGATAGCTGTTTTTGTTGCAACACATATTGACATCTGGTTTGCCAAATGACCCATTTAATCAGTGCCATAATTATGCGAGTCGTACCAGAATGGAAATGGCTCCAAAGATTGCAGTCATATTGTCCATACAACAAAGTATTATAATCCATGACCCTTAAATGAGGGATATTCCAGGAACAGGTCAACAAAAGCCATAAATCAATAATATATGGGCATTTGAAAAAAAGATGTAACATTGTTTCTACCTCCAAACCACAATCCTCCCTCAAACATGATCTGTCTTGAATGCATTTATGGAAATGATTACCTCTGACATTTAGCCTAGAATGGCAGCTAAACCATACAGAGACCCATACTTTAGGGGGAAGTCTGGCTTCTGTCACTTGTTGGAGAACAGCAGCAAGAACTACTGAGTCCGGTAAAACTAGACAAGGTTCCTTAAAACAAATCTCTTGTAACAATTTATGGTATTCCAATTTCCTAGTTGTATGTAAAAGGTCAGGTTGAGATGTTAAAATTTTTGACTTTTTACATATTTCCAATAGGTAAGGGGAAAAAGCCCGTGGGATACCCCAAAATATCCCCCATTGTTGGGTTTCCCATTTCTGCCAGAAATAAAAGCATCTATTTTTTCAACAAAGGCACCCAAGATATTTGACTCCTCAATAAAATGGGGACAAAATTTATGTAGAAAGATAGTAAAAAAAAAAATCACGGGATTAACCATATTCAATCCACCATCGCTATAGGCCAGTAAGTGCAATTTCTTTTAATGGAGTTTAGCCGGCTGCCCCACAATAACTGAAATGCCACACTATACATTTTAACTTCCAATTTGTTTGGCAGCAGATATACATAACTAATATTCAAAAATAAAGGCAAAAGAAAAGTTTTATACATATATACCCTTTTTTTTTTGTCATGGGAAAGCTCTTCCATCTTGCAACCTTCTCCTCTGCTTGAGTTAACACAATTTCCCAATTAAAATATGCCGGATCAGGTGCCCCAAACCAATAACCCAAAATTTTAATCGGCAACGGGGTTATAACAATGCCCCCTATAGACTGAGGAACAGCACCTAAAAGATGGAGCCCTACCGCTTTACTTTTATGTTTATTAATCCATGATCCAGAGATACTAGAGAAAGAATCTACCACCCTCATGGCCTGTTCCCCAGACTCCTGATCCTCCACTAGTATATTAGTGTCATCTGCATAAGCAAAAGCGATTGGAAATATCCCATCACCTAACCCCAATGGTGAGATCCCTGCTACTAAATTCAATCTTCTCAACAAAGGGTCCAAAGAAAAAACATAAAGAAGCGGACTCAGGGGACAGCCTTGCCTGACATCTCGCCGGATCAGAACAGACTTCCCCAGTCTTCCATTTGCCAAGGGCCTTGATGAGGCATGTCTATAAACAATTCTAAGCCAGTCTATAAATGTGACAGGGATACCAAAATGTTGTAGTACCCGAAACAAGTAAGCATGCAGGACCTCATCAAAAGCTTTTACTTGATCCAAGGAGATCAAATATCCAGACCCACTTGTTTCATCAAAAGCTTCCCTCAGGAGTTTAGTAATGTCTCCCATTCTCCAATGAGGGATGGCACAAGTCTGTCCAGATGAAATTATATCCTGAGCTACCCAGGATAAACGTTTGCACAATATTTTACACAGGATTTTCCAATCCACATTTAGCAAGCTAATAGGCCTCCAATTTCTGAGATCCGATTTGTCTCCTTTTTATAAAGGAAGATCAAAATGCTATCTGCCAAAGTCGCAGGAAAAGGAACCAAACTTGATAACATATCATTATACACAGTTACCAAATATGGGCATAAAAGGCCTGCAGCTTTTTTATAGAATTCCCCAGGTATTCCATCTGGGCCAGGGGAAGATCCAGACAGTAATCCACCAATAACCTCAACTTCTTTTTGTGAGATGGGAGAGATCAGTAGAGATTTATCTGCCTCTAAAAGACCAGGTATCTGTAATATACTAAGAAATTCCTCTATCCCAGCTATAGGGGAGAATTGTCACAAAAGAGAATTCTACAAACTGATGAACCACTCTTTTATGTCGCTACCAGAATCTACAATCTGACCAGCCTCTGTCCTTAACATAGAAACATAAATTTGATGGCAGATAAGGACGCTTGGCCCCACCAGTCTGCCCATTTCCTACCTAATGGAAAAGCTGCAGATCCTAGTTAACCAGCAGCCTACTCCTTTCTACCCCACCCCTAGAATTGCCTTATGGCTGTCCCATGCATGCTTGAATTCCACCACTGTTTTGACTCCACAACCTCCTCCGGAAGGCCGTTCCATGCATTCACAACCCTCTCTGTGAAAAAATACTTCCTTACATTACCTCTGAGCTGCCCCCCTCTATCTTCAAATTGTCTTTGTTTCTTGCACACCTCTTTTTGAAAGATGCTACCCTCTTGGAATTTGTTGATTCCTTGAGGTACTTGAAAGTTTCTATCATGTCCCCCTCTCCCTCCTTTCCTAGAGGCTATACATATTAAGCTCCTTTAGCCTCTCTCTTCATAGTCTTCTGGTGCAGACCCTGCACCATTTTAGTGCCCTCCTCTGGACAGCTTCCATCTTGTCTATGTCCTTGCGGAGATTGGGTCTCCAGGGTGCACACAGTACTCAGATGTGGTCTCACCAGCTGTCTGTACAGAGGGATAACAACTTCCTGTTTTCTACTGGTGATGCCTCTCCCTGTGCATCCCAGTATCCTCCCAGCCCTCCTTACTGCCCTCTCACATTGCTTGCCCACTTTTAAGTCATCTGATATGACTACCCCAGGTCCCTTTCCATTTTTGTTGTTGTTAGTATCTCACCCCCCATTGTGTACTCTTCCCCTTGGTTTTTGTTTCCCAGGTGCATTACCTTGCACTTCTTAGCATTAAATCTAAGCTGCCATACATTTGACCATTCCTCTAACCTTGCCAAGTCCCTTCTCATCCTTTCTACCCCACCTTGTACATCAACTCTGTTGCAGATCTTTGTGTCATCTGCAAAGAGACATACTTTTCCTTCCAGTCCCTCTGCAATGTCGCTTACAAAGACATTGAAGAGGACCGGTCCTAATACTGAACCCTGCGGCACCCCACTAGTAACCCCCCTTTCTTCAGAGTGGACTCCATTTACTATTACCCTCTGTGTCCTATTCTCCAGCCAATTCTTTACCCAGGCTATCATCTTGGGACCCACTCCCAGGCTGGCTAACTTGTATATTAATCTTTTGTGTGGGACTGAGTCAAATGCCTTGCTAAACTCTAGGTGCCATATATTTAGAATCCACTTTTGAGCACAACAATCATACTTGTGCTTTCCTTGGGTCCATATTTTTGTTCTAAAAAAGAGAATGAGACCGATCATACTGAAAATTACACATCTCAGTTTTAATCAGGGCAATGTCCTCTGTGAGGTCCCTCTCCAGTCTCCACAGCCCAAGAAAGTTATCTCTGTAGCCTATCTCTTAATTTCAGATAGGTTAGCTACTTAGAAGTGGCAGCCTTTTTTGCCATTGAGTTACATAAACTTTTAATATCCTGTTTTGAGTCTTGCCACCATAAAAGGGAATGATCATATAAATCAAAGACGGAAAACCTGGCCTCCAACTCGTTATAAATGAGATCCCAGGTGTCTGTATTTGATAAAAGAGTAGTATTCATCCTCCAGACTGGATTTGGGCTCGGTTTATTTACAGGAGTACCCACAGTCATTTTAATCATTCTATGATCTGAGGTCTCTATCAGGGAAACTGAAAAAGTGCTCACAGGGACCCAATGGGAGGCAAGCCAGAAATCAATCGTGTGGATAAGTGGCTCTTAAAAAGTATGCTCCAGTTCAGCAAATCTTTGAGTCTAGCCTGGGTACACATTTTGTGCAAGAAATTAGAATTTGAATAAAGTTTTTGTGTTCTACCTGTTTTGTCGGACAAAGGTAATATACAATTAAAATACCCTCCCAAAACACTGATCTAGTAGTGTACAAAAAAGGCAGAACTTTCTGTAAGAGGGCAACCCGTTGAAACTTGGTCTGAAAATTGTAAACATTTTTAATACGTAAATCACGTATCCCCAGTCTAGCATCAAGGATGCACGCCTGTCCTGGGACCAAGTCAATAATACGAGATACTTGGAGGTCTGGATTCAAAATTAAAAATCCCACCCCTGAGCATGGTTCATCACCCAAGGACCAGAAAGAAGTACCCCTAACCACTCTTTTGACGCCCGGTAGGTCTCCCTTGTAGTATGTAGCCGGGTGCCTTGAATTAAACAAATGTCAAGCAAATGACTAGATATAACAGAAAAAGTGGCAAGTCTTTTTTTATGGTTCTTGATGCTATTAACATTTAAGGAACCCAATGAAAGGTGCCACTCCATGGTCAGGTAGTAAGGGTATTCGCCATAGCATTAACTGTAGAGTTTGAATTTTTGGACCCTGATTGTTCAGATTTCTTCTTCGTCTTCTTCTTCTTACCCCTCCTTTTGCTTCTACTAGAGGAATTTCAGAATCAGTCATATGTTCTGTCTGAGAGGAAATCAATGAGGAGCAGTCAGAATCATCTTCCACCTCATCCCATTGTTTTCGTTTAGTAAGGGGAAGAAATCTATTGGACATGGGGAGATCAACCTCACTCCCATCTGCAGCCTTTTTCCCCATTTTTTGGGATACACTGCATGTCATTCACCTGTTTTTCTGAAGTTCCCATTCTACAGAGCGAGGGGGGTGGCACAGTGGGATTTAACCTAGAAGGCCCTGGATCAGCAACAGAGGGAAGGTGCAACTCTGCATTCTCAACAGGAATGGGCAGTACAGGAGTTGCCACTGCCTCTGGGGCCATGCCTTCTGTGGAAACTGCCATTTGTGATAACGGATTGACTGGGGTAATAGCAGGTGAAGGTCTACTAGAAGGCTGAATAGTGGCCTCATGTGGAGAGGGAGAAGGGAGCCTGGAGCATGATAAATTTGTAGGGCAAGCTTCTCTTACAGGCTTCTGAGGTTCATCGTCAAAGGTCTCTGTAGATTCATCTCCTCCTGTATTATGGGAAGCCCAGGGACAGTTCCTAGAAGTGTGAGTAGTGTCTTCACAAAGGTTACAAACCACCGGAGTTTGGCAAGAAAATGCCACATGGCCAATCCCTCCACAAAGGGAGCATTTCATCTTGTCACAGGCATTGCTCAGGTGAATATGGGCCCCACACCTGAAACAGGATCTGGGCTGCCCAGCATAAAAAATAAAGTCCCAATCTCTCCCCAGGTAGAAACATCTAGGTAGGTGTTGAATAATGCCTCTGATTTGAGGGAGTTTGACCCGAATCCTCCACCCCCCAGTCCAAATATCCTCTGAGTCCATAATAGGATCTGGGAGTCCTAAGACAGAACACTTTGTCCGCAACCAAAACAAGATATCCCATATTGCAACACCTTCATTTTTAAATAAAACAGTCACTGTCCTATAAGCAGGTTTAGTTAAAGGAATAATATTGAAAGCTTTCCATTCTGGGTTACTACAAATTCCTTGATAGCATTCCCAAAAGAGTTCCAAACTTGCCGCTGTTTTAAAGCTAACATCAAAGTTTGGGTCACCCGATGTGTGTATAAATGCATAAATACTATGAGCAGAGAAACCCATGCTCTCCTTCAAAAGTGTACAACCTACATGCACTCTGTCTGGATGCACCTCTAAGCCCCCTTTATACTTTTTTCGTACAGCATTTCATCATTTAGCAGATTCTGGGAGTGTGAAATAATCCAGCGTATGTTCTGCGGGACGAGGATCGACTATCTTCAGAAGGAGCCCCTGCTGTACCCATAGGATGGTGGTGGTGGTGGGGGGAACAGGCGACTCCGGGCCATGCCCAGACAAGCCCGATACTGATTCAATGGGAATAACAGTGGCATGTAACTATTCAGAGGCATCATTAGGAGAAGAGCTTTCAATTGGATCCTGCTGATGCAAAAACAATACCGGAGAATTAGTAAATTCCAAGGAGGAGGGAAACTCCATAGGGTCTGCAGGAGCAGGCTCTAATCGCAGAGGTGATACCCACAGCTGATTTGGATCAGATTTCACCCACCCAGCAGCTTGTAGGGCTTCTGCCACAGTATGTCCCATAACCAATGCATTTTTGTTAAAGTCTGGACTCTCCCCTGGAAAGTTGTTGCTTCGGGAGTTAGAAGCAATCAATACCTCATTTGTAGAAGGACTAGGCGAAGTCCGAGACAAGTCAGATCTTAAAACTGTGTTTGGCTCATAACCCTCTTCATGTAGCACAGCATTTGTCAAAACTGGAGCAATAGAAACATCTCCAAGTTTACGGGCAGTTCCCCAAGATGTCATACGGGAACCTTTCCCAGCTGCTGAAGCCGGTGCACCGCCAATCCCCTCAGCAGGACAAGTAGCTAACCCAGCACCACTTTCTACCACACAGGGAGAGAACAAAATATCAATCTTCAGGGATAACATAATTTCAGAAGGAGAAACACTTATCTGTCGTTCTGTAGCTTGTATTTGGAGTTCGCGGCGCTCTTCGGCGAGAAGCGCTTGCAAATATGCACTCCGGGATTGAAACTGGTGACAACCTGAGAACTCCACTCTCAGCAGAGGGTCTGCTGAAATAACTGGTGTTTGCACAGAATCCACACAAGCTGAAGATGCAAGCAGGCGTTGCTCAGTAGGAACCATAGGGCCGTCCTTCTCAGGCATAAGCAAATCAAAAGCAGGTTTCTTAGAAGCAGTATCCACATCCTTCAACTCAGTAATGGAAGAAGCCTCACACAGACAGGGAACCAAGGAAGAGGCTAGCTCCTCAGTTCCAGAGACCATCTCACCTCCACCACTTCCACCGGGATCCATGGAAGCTGCCATCTTGGCCAGAGACAAGGATGACAAAGGGTCCCCCACAGGTGAGTAGGGGAATTTCCCCGGAGTTTTGGCCAAATTTCCCTCATTCACTAAACATACCACCAACAGCTTAATCTGGTTCAAGGTCAGTTGGCATTCATCTGTATCCCCCTCCCCCGGGTCATGCCTGAAAATAGGCAGGATTTGTCTGGTGCACTTACCCGGTCAACAAAAACTAAATAAAAATTCTGGCACCACTTCACAAAGATCAGCACTGGTGCTTGCCGCTGTTCCTCTTAGGGTTATTTTTCCCTAGTGGGCTTACACCCATTAATTATGATTTACACCCCACTAATCTGAGCTGGAGCTCATAATTAGGGCTCTGCCCCAGGATAACCAGAGGAAGAAAAGTCATTCTTCCTCATCAGAGGAAGTACCTCTGTATATAGTTAACTCCCTATGGAGATTTGATGGTTATTTAACAGGAACACAGGGTGACTGTTCCTGGCCCATACTCTCAGTCAGATTTCTGGCCTGGTTATGTTTTTTTTTTTTTTTACCCTTTTTAATTTTTCATTACATACTTGAATGGGATGGGGGAGGACTAGATTACTTTATAGAAGTACTTAATGCTATATCATTGGTCTATGTTTTGGCCAGAATTTGTTATTCCTCTCTTTTCACTGTTCGATAATATGAAAATCAATGGAGTCACACTGGATAAACAAAGGTTTGTAAAGATCTTTTATTTAAATGGAGGGGGTTGGGGGTTCACCCACTGGGGGGTACTCTGGAGTTCCGCATCTCTTCTTTCCTTTCTGGCTGGCTGCATTGGGTTCTTCGGGATGGGGTGAACTGGACACGTGTTGTTCTGCGTGTCCTCTGGTTGTTCCTTCCTCCTCCTGGGGCCTCCTCTTCCCTCTTCCACTCTTTTCTGTGTCTTGGGATGGCGATTAATCCTGTTAAGATATACTCACGGAATGTAAATGGTCTGCTCAACCCCATTAAGCTAACACGCTTTATGCAACATTTGGGAAAACAAACATCTGACATATCTTTTACAAGAAACACATTTATCTGAAGGGAAACATCAGAAACTACAGTGGGGGCAACAATATCAAGTTATTGCATCCTCTCACTAGAGTGGGCGCAGAAGAGGGATGGCTATTTTAGCACTTTCCTCCACTCCTCTAGAAATTCAAGAAATTTATAAAGACACCCAAGGCAGATCTGTAATAATAAGGGGGATCCCTTATTCTCAAACAGTGACCTTAGTTAATGCTCATTTACCACCACAATCTGCACTTCCTGTACTATGCTTTTTCATCCATAAAGTGGTGGACATACTGCAAGGTATATTAATAATGGGAGGTGATTTCAATATTGCCCTAGCCGCACACCTAGATTCCGCTAATCCTCAAGCTTACAAAACTTCTAATGTGGTAAGGTTTCTGAAAGGTAACCTGGTGCATTTAAGAATAGAGGATGTGTGGAGGAGAGTATTCCCTTCCTCACCTGGCTACACGTATTACTCGGGGCGACATCAGTCTTATTCTAGGCTGCATTACTTTTTTACTACTTGTAAACACGTCACTTTGGTCCAGGACATAATTATAGGTCCCCGCCTACTGTTGGACCATCACCCACTAATATTAAAAATGGACCTGGGGAAACCCCAAAAATGTAAACTCTGGTGCTTTAACTCTTTGTGACCCAGAATATATAAAATACATGTGAAAACATATTCCACAGGCTATACAAGACAATCTTACTTCAGATGTCTCAGACCCTATACAATGGGACACATTAAAAGCAGTACTAAGGAGTGAAACTTTTGCTAATGCCTCCTGCAAAAAGGGAAAGCTAGATGCCTCATATAAGTTTCTTGTGGACCAGCTTCATTCCTATCAACTCCTCTACAGAGAAGGAGATAAGGAATTACAGTGGAAAATAAGGGAAACAAAACAAGAGATCCAAAAAATACTAGACTACAGAATCCTTCAAACCTTAAATTACTTAAAACAATCCAATTATAAAGGGGTGCTAAAGGTTCTAGGTTTTAGCTCATAGACTTGGAGCACAAATACAAGCAGCAACAATTTTAAAATAAAATACCCAGATCCCAGCCATACTACATATAAAGAGGAACACATTCATGCAGCCTTTTTCTCATATTACCATCTTCATATTCTGCTTCCTCCCCAGTCAATTAGGCAAAAATGGTGCCAAATATTAGTTCTGCCTATCTCTCCTAAACTTTCAGAAACCCAAAAAACGGTCCTGGAAACCCTGTAGGAAATGAAAGTCTTGAACCAGATAAAGACATTAAAGCCATTACAATGTCTGGGTCCGACGGCTTTGTGTCAGAATGGTATAAGAAATTCATAGGGCAATTACTACCGATTCTTCTCCCACCTTTAGAGTGTCAGCAAATTGGCAGACCCCACCCTCCATGGGATTACGCAGTTATCTGCCACTTCCCAAATCTGAAAAGACATTACCTCACCGCCTTCCTATCACCCTATTTCTGTACTAAACACAGACTATAAAATCTATATGGCCATCTGGGCAACAAGACTCTCCTTCCTAAACTTATTCACCCTGACCAATCAGGTTTATCAAACAGTGAAGCATCACAGATAATACATCGCCTTATGTTATTATTAGAATATATCCATACTAGACAGATCCCAACTGCCCTCTTAAGCCTTGATGCTAAGAAAGCTTTTGATAGAGTGTCGTGGGATTTTCTATGGGACACCCTGCCAGAGTTCTCATTTCCTACTCTTTTAAAATGGATAAAATATATTTACTCTCAACATAAAGCCTAAATCCGTATTAATGGCGCCTGTCTCCCCAATCCAATTACAATGAGGCACAAGACAAGGATGCCCCTTCCTCTATTATTTGCCCTATATATGGAGCCTTAGCAACTACATTAAGAATGAACAATCAAATTGAAGAGGTCCCGTGGGGCAAAGACCCTACAAAGTCTCCTTATTTGCTGATGATGTTCTTCTGACTGTTCTTTCCCCGGAACAGTCAATTCCAGCTATCTGGTAATCCCTTCAGGAATTTGAGGAAATAGCTAATCTTAAACTTAACATTTCCAAAACCAGAGTTCTCCTCTTACATTTTACACCATCCCAAATTTTGAAAAAAAAACAATCCTTTAAAATGGCACTGTACTAAAATTAAATATCTGGGTGTCCATGTCCCTGTAAATATGGATCACCTAGAGTTAATTAGCTATGAACCACTATTTATTCAAATCCAAACAGACTTGTCCAAATGGGGCAAACTAATCTCACCTTTTTTCAAAAGGTAGAAACAACTTGCATGAATGTTCTCTCACGTCTCCTATACTTATTTCAAAATATCCCTGTCTTCCCTTCCCCCTTCTACTTTTCATCCTGGGACAAATCAATCTCTAACTTTATATGGGGGGACCCAAGGTTAGATATTCTTTAATGCAGCTCTCTACAGCCCAGGGAGGGTAAACCTACCCAACTTGAAGTTCTACGTAATGGCTGCCTTCCTTAAAATAATGATCTCATGGTTGATCCCATCCACTCTGACCCCTGGAAAGACACAGAATTCTCCATAAATGACCTACACAACACAGCAAAAATAGCTCTTGCCTCTAAGGGGCGGAGACCCCCACTTCGATACTTCTCCCCTTACATAGCCCAAATATTGAAACTCTGGTACAAAATAAAACAAAAAAGGGACTTCAGAGAGATATTTATTTTACTTTACATTAATATCTGAGGATGATAACTTCCACCCAATAACTTCTGATTTGACTTTTGCCTCGTGGAGGAGAGTTGGGCTAAATTATTTCTACCAATTCCAAGCTAATTCTGGGATAGCATCTTTTGAAGTTCTACGAGGGAAATATGATCTCCCTGAGAGAGATGCCTTCCATTGTCTTCAAGTTAAAAATGATATTTTATGACAATGAGAGATATCTGCTAACTTACATACCCTTTGGCAACTCTCTGGGTGTTGCTGAGAGGTACACTGTTGGGTCACTCCGGGGACACCTAATAGGCCACCTTTATAAAATATTTAGGGTACATTTAGGGGACACCTCAGGCTCAGTGCTGGATAGCTGGAATAAAGACTTGGAACTCGAGATCCCTTTCTCATCCTGGCAGCTCTCCTCCCTTATGGCCATTAAAATAACCTCATCAAATGTTTGGGGGGAGTTCGCTTAGAAATGTCGTTCCAGGTTTTTTGCTCCCCGTGGTTCTAGTCAAATATCTCCAAATGTCATATGGCAGATGCTAACTGCAATTGTAACATAGCAGATTTGGGGCATGTTTTCTGGCTCTGCCCAAAATTAACACCATTTTGGTGCATTTTCCAAGAGGAGATGCTAGACTGCCTGGGAGAGTGACTGGACCTTAAGGCAGAGATGATAATCTAACTATTTATCCTCCTCATAGACCATCATGGCATTGTTCTCTGCTACCCATGTACCTTTAAACTGCTAAAAGGCCATAACCAGGAGGTGGATATCCACTACCATCCCCACAATCTCCGACTGGAGACAAATCGCATTAGATACATACAAATTAGAGAGCCTAACGGCTGCCCTGATGACAGTCATACCTCCTTTAGGGAAAATGGAACCATGAGCCCTCTATATGGCACAACATGACCCAGAGTTTGTACCTTAGGTAGGAACGAATAGTTGAGGGTGGGGAAAGGACAGCAAACATGAGAAATTTTTATCATTTTATTGGGAAAACTCATATTTTAAAATTAAAAAATATAAAACTTGGGTCAGCAGACCATGACCATCTGTGAGACTGAACACAAGCTCAGCCTCTATTAGTCCTCCCTTGAAATGTACTTAGACCCACTGCATTTATTTGCCAAGATTAGGATCACCCATTTTTTAATGGCACAGGATCATTGGTGATTTACAGCTATGTATATTTATTATGCCCGAAAATTACTTCCCTGTGCATGTATACAATATACTGTACTGTGTCTCTCTTAATAAAAAGGAAATAAAAAAAAATAGGAAGGATAATTGTTAGGACAATTTCTCAGTGGGCAGGGAGTGGTATACTCACTTTATTCCTGTACAAAGTACCAAGCTTAGGATGAAGCTTTTGGTGAATTGCATCAGTGTGCACAGAGAAATCAAGATGCCAGTCCAGACAGACCCCAGGGTACTTAAAGGAGGAGACATTTTCAATATTAGCACCATCAAGGGTATTAAATAGTAGAGGAGAAGTAAATTTGGCAAGCCTCTGACGGGTACCAAAAGCCATTGAGACTGTTTTTTTGGCATTAAGAGACAGTTGGTTATCCCTGAACCAGCACTAAATGTTATCAAAATCCAGCTGAAGTCAGGAGGTAAGGTCACAGGGAGAGAAGCCAGATGCAAAAAGAACTCACCAGCATACGTATGAATAGAAGCAGATGAACAGACAAAGGGTAGGTCATTTAGGAATACTAAAAAGAGAATAGGACCCAGGACAGATCCCCTGAGGGACATGTGAGCTAATGGGAAGTGAAGGTGAAATGAATTTTCCTATCCGGACAGCTTGAGACCTGCCTTCAAAGTAGGAACAAAACCAACTGACTGAAGAGTCAGAAAGGCCCACAGCTTTAAGTTTGTCCAGTAGGAGGGGATGCACTACAGTGTCAAAAGCCTTAGCAAGATCAACAAAAATGGCAGAAGTCATCAGTCCTATATCCATATCTCTAAATATGGAACCAGTGAGCCAAAGGAGGGAGGTAGAAGTGGAGTGGAATTTCCTAAAACCAGACTGAAAGGGAGTGAAAAAAGAGGAGTTGTCAAGAAAGTAAGCAAGCTGATATAGAGCAATGCATTCTGTAACTTAGCCAAGGTAGGAAGGAGTGAAATTGGACAGAGGTTACCAAGAGAAGTGGGATCACCACCTTTGTGAATAGGGATGACAATAGCCCACTTCCAGATGTCAGGAACAGTAGAAGAGGAGAAGGAGAGATTTAGAAGTAAGGTAATGGAAAGAGCAATGGTAGGTGCTGAGTGAAGGAGACGTTTAGGGTCAAAACCATCAGGACTACCTCCTTAAGTAGATTTAGGGACAGCAGGGCCTTTAGGGCAACAGCAAAAGTGATAGAAGAGAAAGAAATGAAGGAGGAGAAGAAGGCAATGAGAGGAAGGGGTGGTAGAGGAAGAGATGAGAGAAAGGGCACAGGTAGTAAAATAGGAATTAAAAGACTTAGCAAAAGCAGAAGGGTCAAAGATAAGGAGTCTCAATCTTTAGAGGGAAGGGGAGACTGGGTCTGAAGGAGAGAAGGGAATGGCTAACCTTCCAAAAACTGGGGGTTATTAATGTTGTTATGGAGTGTGGAACCAAGATACTCAGACTTCGTAAGAGTGATGGCTTTGGTACAGGCGTTATGAAGGCTTCTGTAGTAGGCCAATGAGGATTGAGAGCCAGTGATTTTAAAAGTACACCAGGCAAGGTCTCTGGAGCGGAGGCAAGTAAGTACCTCAGCCGATATCCAGGGAAGATGTGAACCCCGCACTCTGGTTCTACGCAGGGGTGCATAACTATCCCATACTGCCAAGAATTTAGACTGACAGTAATAGAGGGCAGAATTTGTATTACAGGCTGTAGAGATGGGAGACCAATCAATTGACCAAAGATCAGCAAGGAGAGAGGTCAAGTCAAGTGACTTAAAAGACCTGAGGTATATAAATTTAGGGGGAACTTTAGGACAGTGTAGCTTATGCATACAGTAAACCATACGATGATTGTTGAGTGCATCAGGAAGGATACCTGCATCTACTACACAGTGGGGATGTGAAATGAGGACCCAGTCAATCAGAGAGTGGTTTAAGGATCTGACATTTAAATGTGTGGGTTCCAAATTAACTCCTTCGGTCCCATAGATACCATATGGTCAGAACCATCCATTGCTGAGCCCGACCAAAATGGCCACTGGGAGGGAATCACTGGGTTAGCTGCAGTGACTTTTCATTTTAAGAAAATGTTTTGGCATTGGTGGTAATCTAATTTATGTTAAATTCACCAAGTATAAGTAACTCACCACTCAAGAGTTCGAACAGGTAGAGGACAGAAGCTCAGTAACTGAAGCAGAGGATACACCAGGGCAGCAGTAGCGCCAGCAATAAAGATGGGAATAGAGAAGGAAGGGAGAGTTTAAGGAGGATCACCTCATGGGAAGAGGGGAGGATAGAGTGAGAACAGTTGTGCACTGGATTCTAGTCGATATGTAAACTGAAACACCTCCGCGCTTTTAGGCGATCATGTCTGACTAGGGTATAGCCAGGTATAGTGACAGCCAGATTCAGAACCTTAGAGGACAGCCAGGTTTCAGACATAAGTAAAACATCCAGCCAAGGTCAAGCGTGATGGGTGATAACTGGTCCAGTTTTGGGAGAAAGTTGCAAAGGTGAAGGTACTGGGATCAGGATTATCTCAATGTCACCTGCTAACAAAAGTAGCAAGCTGACAGAGAGTTGTAATGCACAGTTATGTTGCTTGGAGGAGGGGGGAAGGGAGGAAGAAAAAGAGGAAGAATAGGAAGGGAGATGACATAGAAGGTGCCAAAGAGATTCTAGATGAAGCCAAGGAGCAGGACGAAACTGACACAAGGGGCGCCAAGGGAAGTGAATGAAAGATGGAGTTGAGGAGGAGGGGAGAGTAGGAGAAGAGATGAGGGAAACAGTGAGAGAGGAGAAAGAGGAAATTACAGCAGGTTGTGAAGAGAAGAAGGAAGACAGATTAGGAATGCGAAAAACAAGAGATGTTAACAGCCTAGTGACTATAAAACTGAAGACAGAAAAATAGATTAGATATGTAAGAACAGTTATGGGAAAAGTAAGTGACGTAGGATGTTAACAGGCCCAGAAAGAACAGCAATAGGAATGCAAAAAGCCAGATAGACAATATAGAGAATCAAAACACAAATGCACTATTAAACAGTTAAGCAGGAGCAACTGTCAAGGATAACATACCCTCTTCTCAAACCAACAGTAACAGCAGAGATGAACAAAACAGTTATGAATTGGAACAACCCGTGCAAAATAAATAAACAGATACCTGTAATAGAGCAGTATGCAGAAATTAAACTTCTTAGCTAGACGACACACTATGTGAGCTTAGACAGACTACACAGAGTGCTTGCATTCACAACAGATCTATCAGACAGAACATACAACATACAAATGAATACAGCAGCATATATAAAATCAATACCTTTTTGCACATACAGATGAAATGCTGTTATCCACAGTCAGTCCTGTCACAACTGTGCCAATATTAGTTAAAGCAATAGCTGAATTTGGTGCTTTTTCAGATTTAAAAATAAACTACGATAAATCACAAATTTTAGCTCTGAATTGTTTTGGTCTAAAGAATTGAAAAAAATTGAACTAGAATGGGTTAAGTCAGAAATTGATTACTTAGGTATACAAATAGGAAAGAGTGACAAACTAACCATATCAAAGAACCTAAAACTACTAAGAGAACAAAGCGAAAGGTATGTGTAACCCCTTCCCCCCGCTACTTTACACAGTTAGCTACCCCTGGTACCCTTGACTGAGCACAAACCACTTCGGACATTGACTTTGGGAATGTATACCAGGCTCATCACTTCCAGAGGTCAGAAAAAGGGGTGGGGGCGTACAAAAACAATACTTATGACCAATAACCCAGGTCCTGAGGAGATAACTTTTTGCTAGAGCTATGCTAGATCTGTACTTCTGGAAGGGTACCCAGTAACTCCACACAGGAAGCAGTAACATGAATGTCCAAACCAGGTTGGGGTTCTAGAGTGTGACTTTATTCCAAAAGATGTTCTCTAAAGTAAGGGTGGACCCCCAAGGTTTACATAGCATGGTGCAGGGCAATTGCAGAACAACAAAATGACTGTATCTGACAGAAACTCTACATATTCCCGTATTTCACATGACACTGAGTTCTCTTCAGTGGCAATGGCCTTAACTGAACAATATTTCTTCTAGTGGGCACTGGCCACAGCTGAGTACACACACTTCCCATATGGCATAGGACTTTAAAACTTGCTGGTGGCAACTGACCACACCAAACCATTTCTTCTAGTGGCCCTGGCCACAACTGAGCACACTGGGGCTCATTAGGCATGCTCTAGGCATGCTGGGCATATTCACAGGGAATGGCACCATTAAGGGTAGTATCACTCAGGGTGTGGGGCAGGGACTATGACCCCATCTGGGCATTCAGAGTTGATGATGTGGAATGTCTCATTCCCAGCCCCATCCATGATTCACACAGTATCCATAAACAGAGTCCTGCCCATTCTCTAGAATTTAAGTCGCTCATTTATGACTGTCCCTGACACATTCTGCTGCGCCAGAGTACAAATTCTTGCTTGCCTCTTCCAACAACCAGGATTGCATGTTCTGTTCAATTTCCTCCCAGACTTGGTGAGGAAAGGTGGGAAAGGACTTCCCATAGATGGCGTCAGCCCTCCTACGTATCAGTCTCTCCTCCTTGCTACTCTTCACAAGTCTGTGACCTGTGGCCCGGCTTGGGGGTAGCCAGTCCTGGTTGAGCCAGTGTTGCATACTTAAAGAATGAAAGAACTTGTCCCCAACCATCTCTGTGGGCAGGTTGCTGGAGCCTTCTTCTTCTTCTTCTTCTGTCTCTGGCTCCTCTGAGGCAAGAGCTTGAGGCAACTCACTGGAGCCCTCAACGTGAAAATACATTTCTTCATCCTCCTCTTCCTCACTCATGATCTGAGCCCAAGAGTGAGCAAATGTCCTCACTCCTGAGACATTCCCTCACACTGGGTGTGGAAGTAGACATCTCCCAATTCAGTGCCTCTTGCAGTTTGTCCTCCCCCACTAGGCTAGAACTTGGACCCTGCTTCCATGGGTCCACGGATCATTCTGTTGCACTGTCCACCTGGGACACAGGCCTGGACACCTCTCTGTTCCTTCCCTTGCAGTGGATCAGCATCAATTTTTCTCTCTCCTTCTGTGGCACACTCTGTGGAACTTTCCCCAACAGGTTCAACCTGGTGCTATTTGCTGCTACATGCAGAAGCCCCTACTCGGGTCCACATGGGGGCCAAACAAATTTGTGATTCCCTCTATGGCGCTGCACCCCTGCTCATACTTGCTCATACTTCACAAGGCAATCTGAACAGTGGGGTATCAGAAACACATCCCTTCCAGCCTTGAGGCACACAATGCAGTGTCTCACTGGATAGCTAGGGATTGCTACATCTGGAAGCAAACTTTCACCATAGAAAGTTCTCTCTAGTTCTCTTAGTGCTGCCACCTTGTCTGTGATCATAGCTCAGGCATGATCCAGATATCGAGGAATTCCTGAAGCCATGTCTGAAAGCAAGCACACAAAAACTTGTTGTTACTGAATTACTCACTAGTCTCTTTACTGTCTCACAAAATGGCTCCCTGCTGCTGTGTTTACATTGCTGACTCCACCCTGTAATGGTGGCGCTAACTTTTCTCATGCATCAAACTTTGTTCACTGGCTAAAACTGTGTTTCCGACTTTTTCTGGCTACTGAATTTACTCAAAACTGCAGTCGATTGCTCTGCTGGTATCTTTCAGCGCATGCATACGATTTTAAACTTGACTTTGCGATCAGCATCAATTCAGAGAACTATTTACACATGCTCAAAGTCACTTGCAAGCCACAGTCTTTCTTTGTACAGGATTGCCTGTTCTGCTGCACCCTAATCCAGTCCCTTTTTGCTTAAAAACATTTACTATTGCTGAAACCATTATCACTGCTCACAGTCTATGCTCAGAATTTTTGTTTGTTGCCTTGCTGTTACAACACACAGTCCTTCTTTGCAAAAACAATCACACTGCTCGTACACAGATTCAGCTGGCTTGATAATCACACACAGTTTGTTGCACAGTTAACTGGTTTTACTCACTGAATTCAGTAGCTGGCTTCCTCTGATGGAAATTTTTGGCCTGGTGCCGATCCTGGGAAGGCCTCCGGGGTGAAATGGGCTGGCAGTCGAGCCGATCATAGCCACGTATGCCATGCTCACTTTCCAATCAGTCGGACAAAGGGTTGAGCCTGAAATTACACAGAAATAGTCTGTTGGCTACAGATTAGAATGTTCACAAGCCCCTCAATGGTTGATCTTGGTCTGGCCAGCTTGCACGCGCCTCTCTCTCTCCTCCTCCTCAAACACTCTGCAGTGCATAGATGCTGGCCAAGGGGCAGGAATGATTGCAGTTGCACCAATCACTTGATGGCATGCAAATGAACCTCTCTCTCTCTGGCTTGCTCTTCTTTCATGGCGATCGTCAAGCAGGAGCAAATTTAAGCTGCAAACTGTAACTTTTTTTTCTCAGCTGCAATTCCAGCAGTGGGTGTGCCATTTTGACCATTTTCTCCACAGTTTCTGGACAATTTCTCTAGCGAATGCTCCAATTTGCACACAAAGCACATGAAACGTTCAGGGCACATATCTGACAGAAACTTTATGTATTCCCATATTTCACAGGACACTGAGCTCTCTTCAGTGGCAATGGCCTTAACTGAACACACATTTCTTCTAGTGGCACTGGCCACACCTGAGTACACACACTTCCCATATGGCATAGGACTTTAAAACATCTGCTGGTGGCAACTGGCCACACTGAACCATTTCTTCTAGTAGCACTGCCCACAACTGAGCACACTGGGGCTTATTACTAGCACAACCCACACCAAGGGGTAAACTTCTCTTCAGACATTGGCCAACATACCCTGAATAACCAGGCACCCTTACAGATCCTGTAGTGTTGAACTGGTTACTCCAGATGGGGGTGCTGCCCACCTTTCGCTTATGCATCCATGCCCAGCCATTCTTTCAGAGTTACACCAATAAATTTCTTAAAAAACACTTAGGAAATGCATCTTGGATTGAACTTTCACATCCAGCATATGAAACACACTACTCCAGGAGTGCAGAAATGAAAGTCCTGAACAATGTGCATTAGTCTGCCTCTGGACCCCACAATTGTTAACCAACTTTAAACTGAGAAAAGTCTCAGAACAGAATGGGTGTACCTTTTCTCATTTAGTCAGAGAAACACCAAAGCACAGGTACTTTCCTCAGGAAGCACAAAGTCAGATCTATGGAGTTAGAACGTACAGGCAACTTCAAAGTGTCCTGGATCAAATAGGGTATTGCCCCTAGGATTCATTCTCAAGCAGTCCTTGTCATCCCTCCGGGAATGAAAATCAGGAGATCCTGCTGTAGACAATGGTTTCTACGACTTCTATTGGCCGGCTGATGACTTTCAGGACTAGGATGAGAAAACTGGCTCGCCTCTAAGAGCCCACAGCAGCTCTCACTCCTCACACTTCAACTACCAACTCAAAAATTCGTCTCACAGACTAACCCAAGATTCTAAAACTCCCCACTCACAGCCAGCTGCTGTGGCTTATGCTGCTGCGAGAGTTCTAAATGACTCATGTCTCTCATCTCAGCTGAGACCAAGTAAATAAGAGAGTGAGTAGGTGAAAACCCCATTTAAATAGTTATTCACCAGCTGCCTTCCCTACCTAGCACTGACGCTGATGGGATTCAAGTAACCCCAGGAGACTGGGTGGTTACACATAGAAAGGTGGAATAAGTTGCCATTGAACATATGGAGCAGAATAGATTCCACAAAAATGAATGTACTCCTCAGAGTTCTCTTTGCACGAACGATAATGAAGCAGAAACAAGACTGGTGCTTCCCAGTGCAGGTGCTGCCCCTGAGGTTGTCTGCTGCTCTGTACCGGTAGTGAGGGTGTGTGGCAATTAGGGTGGGGGCAGGACTGTGAACTGGGGAGGGCACAATGGCCATAATTACAGGAAGGCCTACATTAGCAAGAGGGCCCTGCCTGGCTAGCTGCCAGCAAACAGTATTATGCTGCTAGTGTTTTGCTTTGTGCCTGCTGGCGTGTCTCCATCTCCAGTGTGGTCTAGGTCTGTGGCACCTCCACCTGCTAGGCCTGAAGCAAAAGTGCTTTGCTTGCTTGAAGAATCTTCTTTCAAGCATGCGTGATGCATTACATGAGCCAACAAATCATGAACTTGCTTGCCTGCTAAAACTTTGTGAGCTTTTTGAAACTTTATTGTCTTTTTACATAATGTTCTGTCTTTCCCCAGGTCTACTTAGGTAAGGTAATACAAGCAGATGGGGTTGGGGGGGTTGAGCTGCTTACTGAGTCGGTGAAGTGAAGACACTGAGGGACTCCTGAAATGAGGCAACGTAAGAAGAGAAAGTGAAATCCACCTTATGGCTTGTGCCTTGCTACCCTGATGACGGCTGCTGCTTTCACTTTCTTGACATTGTCTGCTTCCGAGGTGCTGTGAGATGACCAATGACCTGATGCAAAAGAAAAGAAAGTGAGATGGAGTCCCTTCAGATGAGGTAAGTGGGCATCCTGGTAAGAAAACATATGCTGGTCCAAGAGAAAGGGTAGGAGCCAGGAAAGGTTGACTCAAGAGGGCACCATGGTTATAACATTTATTTTACTGGTCTTAGAAGAAGGATGCTGAGCCGGGAAAATACTGTACTGATCTGGGAAGGTTCGTGCTGAGACAGGAAACTGCTTAAAAAAACTTTAGGTCTGGGAAAGAGGGTTGAGAGTTTGAAAGTCCGTGTCAGGTGATGGACTTGTTTTAAAAAAAATTGTGTAGGTCTGAGAAGGTGGGTCAAGGGTAGTAAGGTTTGTGCTGAGTGGGTGGCTTGTTTAACAAAAAAAAAGTTGTGCCTGTCTGTGAATATGGGTGGAAGGTGGCAAGGTCTGTGCCGGATGGGCAACTTGCAAAAAAACAAAACAAAACAAACAAAAAAAAATTGTAGGTCTGGGAAGGTGGATGGAGAGTGGTAGGTCTAAACCAAGCTGGGGACTTGTGTTTAAAGTAAAATGTTTCTCCATGAGGGTGGCAAGGTCCATGCCAAGTGGGGAACTTGTTAAAGAGATTCCCCAAGCTTAATGTGTTTGTGACTTGCACCACATATTGTGGTGCCTTACCTCACCGAAATGCCATCTGTGTATAGATAATTAACTTTTCTTCACTATTTTTCAAGTGGAAGGGATTGTAATTTTGCTCTTCCCAGATCCCTTCCACTTCCTGGTTTGATGGATCCACCCCTGCACTCAGGATGATGTGTGCCCAGGGAGAGTGTGGGGATGCTCCCCAATAAAATAAATGCAGTCAGGTTTATGTACATTTCTATGGACAAATATGGCCAGATGGAGAGCAGTGTCCTTGATTGCTCTCTATCCGGACATATTTGTCCATAAAATGTACATAAAACTGACTCCCATTGATTTTAATGAGGTGCATCCCCACAGCTCTCCTGGCACACGTCATTACATGCCGGAGCGCAGGAGCAGAGCTGCGATCAGCCGGGAAGTGGACGGGATCGGGGAGAGTAAAATTATGATCCCTTCCTCTTTAAAAATAGTGAAGAAAATTTAATAAGCTATACACAGATGGCATTTCATGGAGGTAAGGCACCACAACATGTGGTGCATGTCAGTAGCTTGGGAAGCTCTTTAAAAAAACCTGCAGGTTGGGGAAGGAGGGTGGGTGGAGGATGGGAGGGTCCGTGCTGGGTTGGGGACTTGTTAAAACAAGCCTTGCTTGTCTGGGAAGGTAGGTGGAGGGTGAGAGTGTCCGAGTCAACTTGGAGGTTTGAGTAAAAAAAAGAGAACTGTGTCTCTCTAGGAGGGTGGGAAGGTCAGTGCTGAGTGTGTGTGTGTGTGTGTGTGTGTGTGTGTTTGCATTAAAAAAAAAATGTGTGTTTGTCCGAAAATGTAGGTGGAGGGTGGGAAGATCCATGACAGGTTGAGGGCTTGAGGATAGTGTCTGTCCAGGAGGATGCCAAGATCTGTGCTAAGGGGGGCGCTTGTGAAAAAAAAAATTGTACTTGCCTTGGTGGGTGAAGGTGGCAATGTCCATGCCAGGTGGGGGACTTTTAAAAAAACATTGTGTAGGTTTGGGAAGGTGGGTGGAGAGTGGTAAGGTCTGTTCTGGATTTGGGAAGAGGGGTTGAGGGTGGTAGGGTCTGAGCCGAGTTGGGGTCTTGTGTAAAAACATTGTGTTGGTCCAGGAGGATGGGAAGGTTGGTGTTTGGATGGAGATTTGCTAAAAAAAAAAAAAAAAAGACAAACAAACAAACAAAAAAAAGAACAACAAAATGTTGCTTGTCCAGGAAGGTGAGTGGAGGGCTACTCTAGTGAACTCTCATCTTCTCCTGCTGCTTGTTTCCTGTCACTGCTGCAAAAGTGCTAAACGTATAGTGTGACGCCGTCCATGCCAGCCAGTGGACTCATGCAGTTCTGCGTTCACTGGGACCTTTAGCTGCCAGCCTGCCTGCTTTCCATCATCAGAATACAACAGCAGCTGGCAGAGTGGCTAGATGCTGGAGACTGCAACAGTGGCAGGACAGACTCCCTACTGGAGATGGGGGGGGGTCAAAGGACACCAGACAGGAGGTAGAAAGTAAATAAGAGGCTCGAGATTTGGGGTAGAAAAATAAGTTATACTGAGCAGAAAAAGTGAATATAACAGGGACACAGGCGTATAGAATGAAAAGAATAAACAATAACAAGGACACAGGTGCTTAAGCCAGTACTACTGGACCAGAATGCAAATGGTTTCACTCTGTTTGGTGCTCAATCAGCTGCAGGTAACGGCATTAAGTCACAGCACACTGGGGGCATGTGTCTGCATATTGGTACAGCACAGCTTAAAAATTAACCAGGATTTTATTGCCAAAGTATAGAAATTGGACACTGGAAGTTGACTATTTTGGAAATTTTTATTTTGCCTTTTTTTTATTTGATGTTTTCATCCATCTGCCAGCTGCATGCCAACTCCTTCAGGAGTCGGCATGGCATCCAGTCAGCTGTCATCCTCCTTATCTGTGCTTCGGTGCACCAGCCTTCCCCCATGGAGCCGTGATTTAACTCCCAGGCAGGGATGAGGGGGTCCCCGTTGAACTTCCATGTACTGTTGGGAAGCCTTTGCCGTGGGACAAGCAGGAGAGATCCGGGACTGTGTTAAATGCTCCATCGTCCTAGCATGCAGGGGCCCTTTTCTGATGTTCTTCTCCCTGCCCAAGGACATCGGCACTCAGAGAGAGAGATCAAGGGGTCAAGCGCACATGCAGAAGAGTGGCGGCACAGCTAGATCTGGTCAACATCCCACCCATCCCCCAGCATCCCCCGATCTACACTACCACCTGTGGTCACCCATATGGCAGTACAGCAGCTGAAATGGCTACCTTCCCTCCCCAGAGGAGGAAAATGTCCTGTGGGATGCTCAGTCCTCCTCCTTCCCCCTGCTGGCCCCCAATGACCACGAGTCAGCTAATAAACTTGGGTCATTGGTGTTGTGAGCAGTAGTACTACCGCTGTACCGATGAGCTGGCTAGAATTTTTAGTTTGCTTAATTGGCCTCTCCTTGTGTGGCTCCAAGGTCATGTTTAGATTTTCAATATCCTTTTTAAACTGAACTAAACTACTGGTAATTTTTATGTTGATTGCATGCAAGCGCAAGAAACACATTGCAGCAGCTTTTGCAAGAAGCAGGTTGTGGAGGCACGGCACTGTTGTGGCCAATGCTCCCACAGCCTTTAAAGGCTTGGCCTGCTATCCCCAGTGGTGTGGCACACTGCTGCTGACACTAGTTCAGCCAGTGTGCCACAACTATCTAATGTTTTAGCTGCTGCAATCAGGGGCCGCCTCGTCATTGAACATCATCGGCTGCAATGAGGCGACCCCTCATTGCTGGGCTGTCCTTAATTCCCATCCAACATAGCAGGGGACATCCCTGTCAGCATGTCCCCCACCCCCATTCTTTCTGTGCCGAGGGTTCCCAATCCCCCTTGGCATTATGTCCCCCAAAAAGTTTCATTGCTGGCAGAGCCCAATCATCGGCATTATGCCCGGCCAAATGTTGCCAATGGGGAGCCCACTCCTGTCGGCATAATTCCCCAAAGGTTAATTTGCCGATGGGGAAGCCCACTCCCATTAGCATAACCCCCAAACACCCAGTTGGCTTGTGCGGGTACCCAATCCCCTCGGCTCTTGTGCCCCTCTTTTGTGCTGACAGTGGTGCCCAATCCCCATCAGCTACAGCTGCCCCCCAAAAAACATATTGTGTTGGCACGCTGGGAGCCCACCCTAACATACCAAATGGTTCTGAAAGAAAAAAAAGTCCTGCGATGGTTTTTATTCTTGTACCCTGTAAAAAAAAAAAAAAAAGATCCCTCGCCATCTCCCTGCCCCCCCCACAACCCATGCCCACCCACTGCGCACCCTGCCTCCCACCCCCCTCACCCCATACTTACCTCCGGAGTCTGGCACGACGATCTTCGGTGGACTGGGAACACGTCTGCACTCTTCAAAGCCGACCATGAACTGAGGAAATGCCGCTAAGCTGTATAATGGAATAAATAGGATTTTTTTCAACTTTGATGTATATCTCAGTCATTTTTTGGAATTTTGGCACCAAATTTTTAACATGGGGTTTTTGGGACCCCTCCTCATAAATTCTGACACTGTCATGGGGTTAATGAGCCCCGGAAGGTGATTTCGTGGTGACTGCATGGAATCACCTTTAGGGATTAATGAAACAACAGTGCTGCTGTTCATGAGGTGGGCTCTCAAAAGCCTATGTTGCAAATTTGGTGGAAAAATCCAAAAATTACTGTTTTATGGTGTCTGCGTTGCAGTTACTGGCCACCGTAACTTCAACAAATTTTCCAATATTTTCAAAGCACATTTTCAACATTGGCATTTTCCACACCTCTTGTAGACAGTACTGCTGTCATTTTTCACATCCTGGCAAAATGTGTTTTCACACTTCCAGTGCAGAATAGCGCAGTCACTGTGGGAAATCAGTGTTCGGACAGATTACTAAAATGACAGTGACACTGTTCATGAGCAGATATCCTAAAATGCCTATGTTGATAATTTGGTGCCAATACTCCATAAAATGATTGTGTTAACAAGTGTGCGTTGTGCAGTTTGCACGTACACTCATAAGTTCGTGAATTTATAATATTTTCACTCCAGATTTTCAACATTACCATTGTTCTGCACCTCCTTATGAACAGTACAACTGTCATTTTTCAGATCCTAGCTGAAATGTGTTTTTGCACTTCTGGTGCAGAGTGGCGCAGTCGCTGTGGGAAATCCATGTTCAGGACACATTATGAAAATGAAGTGACACGGTTCATTAGCTGAGGCCCTAAAATGCCTATGTTGAAAATTTGGTGACAAAAGTCCATAAAATGAGTGTGCTACGAACATGCATTGTGCAGTTTCCACGCATGCGCGTACCTTAGCAACTTTGCAATATTTTTACTTAAGATTTTCAACATTGCCATTTTTCCACACCTCCTTATGAACAGTCCTGGCCCAAATGTGTTTTTGCTCTTCCGACGCACAATAGCGTGGTTGCTGTGGGAAATCAGTGTTCAGGACACATTAAGAAAATGACACTGACACTGTTCATGAGCAGAGGTCCTAAAATGCCTATGTTGAAAATTTTGTGATGAAACTCCACAACATGACTGTGTTACGAACGTGCATTGTGCAGTTTCCACGCACCCTTGTAACTTCGTAAATTAGTAATATTTTCACGTCACATTTTCAACACTGGCATTTTTCCACACCTCCTTATGAACAGTACAGCTGTCATTTTTTACATCCTGGCTGAAATGTGTTTTCGCGCTTCCGGCGCAGAATACTGCAGTCACTGTCAGAAATCAGTGTTTGGGACAGATTAGGATCGAGCGAGTGGGGCGGTGACTGAGCTCAACTGAGCTCTGTCGGGACTGCTGCGGATTTCTTTGTGGGCAGGAAAAAGCACCAATGCAGGCAGGAGCCCAGTACAAAAGGGCAGCCTGCAGCCCCGGGAGACACAGAACGAGCGAGTAAGGAGGGGGAGTGAGTGAGCTCAACGGAGCTCTGTTGGGACTGCTGCGGATTTCTTTGTGGGCAGAAAAAGGCAGCAATGCATGCAGGGGCCCAGTACAAAAGGGCAGCCTGAAGCGGCAAAAGAAACGGAACAAATGACTGAGAGGGGAGTGAGCAAGCTCAGCGGCTCTATCGTGACTGCGGATTTCTTTGTGGGCAGAAAGAGGCGACGCGCATGGAACCCCATACAAAGGGCAGCCTGCAGCGCCGGTAGAAAAGAATGAGCGAGTGACAGAGGAGTGAGTGTCTCTGTCGGGACTGCTGCAGATTTCTTCATGGGCAGGAAAAGGTGCCAACAGAGGCGGGAGCCCAGTACAAAAGGGCAGCTTGCAGTGCCAGGAGAAACAGAATGAATGCTTAAGACAGGGGTGAGCGACCTCAGCGAACTCTCTCGGGACAGCACTGGATTATTGTGTGGGCAGAAAAAGGTGCCAATGCAGGCAGGGCCCAGTACAAGGGCAGCCTGCAGTGCTGGGAGAAACACAATGAGTGAGTGAGAGAGGGGGTGAGCGAGCTCAATGGAGCCTCATCGTGACTGCTGTGGATTTGTTTGTGGGCAGGGAAAGGTGGCAATGCAGGCAGGAGCCCAGTACAAAAGGCCAGCCTGCAGCGCCGGCAGAAACAGAATGAGCAAGTGAGAGAGGGGAGTGAGCGAGCTCAACAGAGCTGTGTCGGGACTGCTGCAGATTTCTTTGTGGGCAGAAAAAGGCAGCAATGCATGCAGGGGCCCAGTACAAAAGGGCAGCCTGAAGCGGCAAAAGAAACGGAACAAATGACTGAGAGGGGGGAGTGAGCAAGCTCAACGGCGCTCTATCGTGACTGCTGCGGATTTCTTTGTGGGCAGAAAAGGGCGGCAACGCATGCAGGAGCCCCATACAAAAGGGCAGCCTGCAGCGCCGGTAGAAAAAGAATGAGCGAGTGACAGAGGAGTGAGTGTCTCTGTCGGGACTGCTGCAGATTTCTTCATGGGCAGGAAAAGGTGCCAACAGAGGCAGGAGCCCAGTACAAAAGGGCAGCTTGCAGTGCCAGGAGAAACAGAATGAATGCTTAAGACAGGGGGAGTGAGCGACCTCAACGGAGCTCTCTCGGGACAGCACTGGATTTATTTGTGGGCAGAAAAAGGTGCCAATGCAGGCAGGAGCCCAGTACAAAAGGGCAGCCTGCAGTGCTGGGAGAAACACAATGAGTGAGTGAGAGAGGGGGAGTGAGCGAGCTCAATGGAGCCCTATCGTGACTGCTGTGGATTTGTTTGTGGGCAGGAAAAGGTGGCAATGCAGGCAGGAGCCCAGTACAAAAGGCCAGCCTGCAGCGCCGGCAGAAACAGAATGAGCAAGTGAGAGAGGGGGAGTGAGCGAGCTCAACAGAGCTGTGTCGGGACTGCTGCAGATTTCTTTGTGGGCAGAAAAAGGCAGCAATGCACTCAGAGGCCCAGTACAAAAGGGCAGCCTGCAGCAGTGGGAGAAACAGAATGAGCGAGTGAGAGAGAGAGAGGGAGTGAGCCAGCTCAACAGAGCTCTGTCGTGGCTGCTGCGGATTTCTTTGTAGGCAGAAGAAGGCGGCAATGCAGGCAGGAGCCCGGTACAAAACGGCAACCTGGAGCGGCGGCAGAAACGGGATGAGCGAGTGAGAGCGGGGAATAAGCGAGCTCAACAGAGCTCTGTCGGGACTGCTGCAGATTGGTTTGTGGGCAGAAAAAGGCAACAACAGAGGCAGGAGCCTAGTACAAAAGGGCAGCCTGCAGCACCAGGAGAGACAGAATGAGCGAGTGAGGGAGTGGGACTGAGTGAGCTCAACAGAGCTCTGTTGGGACTGCTGTGAATTTCTTTGTGGGCAGAGAAAGGCAGCAATGCATGCAGGGGTCCAGTACAAAAGGGCAGCCTGCAGTGGTGGGAGAAACAGAACGAGCAAGTGAGATGGGGGAGTGAGCGACCTCAACTGAGCTGTCGGGACAGGTACAGATTTCTTTGTGGGCAGAAAAAGTGCAAACGCAGGCGGGAGCCCAGTACAGAAGGGTAGCCTGCAGTGCCAGGAGAAACACAATGAGCAAGTGAGCGAGTTCAACGGACCTCTATCGTGACTGCTGTGGATTTCTTTGTGGGCAGAAAAAGGCAGCAATGCAGGCAGGAGCCCAGTACAAAATGCCAGTCTGCAGTGCTGGCAGAAATGGAATGAGCGAGTGAGAGGGGGGAGTGAGCAAGCTCAATGGACCTGTGTCAGGACTGCTGCAGATTTCTTTGTGGGCAGAAAAAGCTGCCAACGCAAGCAGAAGCCCAGTACAAAAGGGCAGCCTGCAGCAGTGGGAGATACAGAATGAGTGAGACAGGGGGAGTGAGTGACCTCAACGGAGCTCTGTTGGGACTGCTGTGGATTTCTTTGTGGGCAGAAAAGGGAGCAATGCATGCAGGGGCCCAGTACAAAAGAACAGCCAGCAGCAGCAGGAGAAACAGAATGAGTGAGTGAGACAGGGGGAGTGAGTGAACTCAACAGAGCTCTATCATGACTGCTGCGGATTTCTTTGTGGGCAGGAAAAGGCGGCAATCCAGGCAGGAGCCCAGTACAAAAGGCCAGCCTGCAGCACGAACAGAACGAGCGAGTGACAGAGGGGGAGTGAGTGACCTCAACAGAGATGTGTCAGGACTGCTGCAGATCTCTTTTTGGGCAGGAAAAGCCACCAATGCAGGCAGGAACCCAGTACAAAAGGACAGCCTGCAGCAGCAGGAGGCACAGAACGAGCGAGTGGGGGGGGAGTGAGTGAGCTCACCAGAGCTCTATTGGGACTGCTGTGGATTTCTTTGTGGGCAGAAAAAGGCAGCAATGCATGCAGGGGCCCATTACAAATGGGCAGCCTGCAGCGGCGGGAGAAACAGAACGAACGAGTGAGAGAGGGGGAGTGAGTGAGCGAACTCAACGGAGCGCTATCATGACTGCTGCAGATTTCTTTGTGGGCAGAAGAAGGCAGCTATGCATGGAGGAGCCCAGTACAAAAGGGCAGCGTGCAGCACTGGCAGAGACAGAACAAGTGAGTGATAGAGGAGGCGTGAGCAAGCTCAACTGAGCTGTCTCGGGACTGCTACAGATTTCTTTGTGGGTGGAAAAAGCCGCCAATGCAGGCAGGAGCCCAGTTCAAAAGGGCAGCCTGCAGCAGCGGGAGACACAGAACCAGCAAGTGACAGAGGGGGAGTGAGGAAGCTCAACGGACCTGTGTCGGGACTGCTGCAGATTTCTTTGTGGGCAGAAAAAGCCACCAACAGAGGCAGAAGCCCAGTACAAAAGGCCATCCCGCAGCACCAGGAGAAACAGAATGAGTGAGTCAGAGTGGGGCAGTGACCCATCTCAATGGAGCTCTGTCGGGACAGCTGCGGATTTCTTTGTGGACAGAAAAGGGTGCCATCACACGCAAGAGCCCAGTACAAAACAGCAGCCTGCAGCACCGGTAGAAACACAACGAGCGACTGACAGAGGGCCACTGAGCGAGCTCAACGGACCAACGCAATCAGCATTCGGCATTGACAAATGCTTGTTTTTAAATGTGGTTTTCAGTAATGGATATCCAAAACTTTTTTTCACACTAAACACAACAAGAGGCTCCTGAAAGATGATGAAATGTCTGAGAAGTCTTGCTCGGCAAGCAAACTTCCATGAACTAATCCTCTCTGTGTGGTTCTGTGCTGTTTATAGTCAAAATGTGTGTTAGCATTATCCTAGTACATAACAAAAGAGAAAAAAGACGCTGAAATTTGGTTCCAAATATTAAATGATGAAGCAAGGCCTCTAGTAGCACTTCCAAGTGCCTTCCTGGAAGGTTATTAAGAAACAAAGAAGTTTATCTGGCCAGCTAAACTGCATCGATGGAACCCTGTAAAATCTCCTAAAGATCTTTAAATTTCAATCAATCAGCAATTTTATTGTATGGCAAATTAGCTTTCACAATGTATACAAAGACACAGTGATAAGTTACAATAATTATAAAATCCACTCAAAGACAATACAAGAGACTGTATCACCAGACATGCTACAGTACAAAGTGCCAGAGATTTACTGTACACGTTACTGAATAACTTCTGATTAGTACAACGGGCCTAACTCATTCCCAATAGTTCATTTTCTTATCTTGCCTATGGCTAAAAATAATTTTGCTACTCTAGTAATAGTCTCTTCGTTTGTTGTATGTATCAAAATAGTTGTCAACATTTCCATATCGATATTGTATAGTGGATTGATATATGGCCCAAGCCAGTACAATCTTTCATTCTGGTACCAGGTACAGATCCACATCACGTGTTGTAAATTTTCTTTACCCCGGACAGCTACAATCCTCCAGTTCTTTAGTTAACATATTATACCTTGTGCGAAGGACGTTATTTAGGAAATGTTCAAATTTATAAGTTATGAAATTTTTTCGTAACTCATAACTTGCTAAAGTTTTCAAATAAATCTTAAAGCCAAAGCCATTATTCCCTGTGAACCATTTAGAATATGCCAAATTCTTAATGGCCACTTCATCCATTTTATTCCAATGTGTACTAATCATTTTAGTAATGTATTTTTTATACTTAGGACTAATTGAAATTCCCTTAGCCTGCCATCTCTTCATCTCTGGAAGATTGTACATGTCCAGATTTTTCAGCAGTGAATCGTACCAGAGATTCCTTTTAAGACCTAAATCTTTCCATTTCTTTTTTTCCACCAAGCAATGATAAGAGGGCAAATCCTTAGAAATCGTGTGAAGTCTTAACCAGAAATTAATTTTCCTGTTATCTGCAAATGCAGCAATATTAGTCAGTCCCAACTCAGATCATATGTACAGTATGCTGCAGGACAGGAATTCCCTAACCTTGTTACTTTTAAGATTTTGAATATTGATATGGATGTTTTCTGTAGATTTTTTGATTCCCATATTTCCGTACCATATAGGACCCGAGTCCTATACTTAACCTTAATGGCTTGTAACACAGGTTCTATTGTTTTACCTCCATATTTGTAATTTTACCTCCATATTTGTAATTAAAGGTCTCTAAACCTACCATTGTTTTTTTAACTTTTTCTTGTACAGCTGTAAGCTATTCATTCCAGCTGCCATTTCTGTGAAAGAGGATCCCTAAATAAGTATATGAGTCCACAGTTTCAATTTTGTTTTGGCCTATACACCAATATTTTGAAGATTTAGATTTCTGCCCATACACTACTACCTTTGTCTTTTTCATATTAACAGTCAGATCTAAGGTATTCGATTCCTTTTGAACAAGGTCAAGTTTCTTTTGGTGCCCTGCTTTAGATAAGGAAAAGATGACAATATCATCAGCATAAGCTGTTGCTGCATAAGTATTATTAATAATTTTTGGTGAATCCGAATCGAAATTATTCAACTCTGCTAAAAGATTATCTATATAAAGGGAGAGTAAGATGGGAGCTAGCACACGTCCTTGATGGACCCCTTTATTGGTCAAGAATGGTGTAGAAATTTCCCCACCGGTCCCAATCCTTACTGTAGCCCAGGTATTAGAATAAAGGCTAATGATTAGATGTACTAAATTTTCATTGATTTATCCAGTAGAATTTTCCATAGTTTACTTCTAGATATTGAATCAAATGCCAAAGAATAATCTATAAATACTGCATACAGTGTTTGTTTCCTAATTATTGTGTATTTTTCCATAAGATGCCTTAGTATAAAGACATTATCACATGTTGAATAATTTTCTCGAAAACCCATCTGGTATTTAGAAATTCCTCCTGTTCTTTCTATTTCTAGCATGAGTCTCTGTAGTAAAGTCTTAGATAGGATCTTCAGATTTATGTCAAGGAGACTTACGGGGCGATACATTATGGGATCTGACAGGGGCCCTTTCTTATGGATTGGGACAATGTTTGCCCCTTTCCAAGTCTCTGGAAATTATTCTCCTTTATACAGCTATTATAAAAATGAGTCAAAAATTTACACCATAATTGTGGATAGGACAGGTATATTTCTGCATGGATTCCATCAGGACCTGGTGCCTTTTTGGATTTAAGTGTAATCATTTCCATCAAAACCTCATCGTAATTAAGCTGTACATAAGATGAGCCCAACTGGGTAAACCCCACTAGGTTATTATCTAAGCAGGGTTTTATTTAACTCTAAAAATTGATTAGTGTTTTGCTCATAAAAGTTCTAAAACATTGTAAAAATGCATAGCACTTGTCTCACTGTGTTTAACAAAAATAACACTTGTAGAAAACCTATATAAATGCTTTCTGTACAGTTAGCATTGTCCCAAGAAAAAAACTGCTAATCAATTATTTAAAACCCTGTCTAAGTTAGAGTCCCAAAAATATTTGTAAAATGTTCTTTCAGTTATATATGTATCAATATTATTTTTACTATAGTTCATGCCCTTGGCTACTAACATCCAGAATTTTTTTGAATCTTTCTTTTCCATTGCATCTATCATTTGGCCCCATAGTTTTAGTTGGTGTGTCTTCTTTTTACCTTTAATTAAGATTTTATACCCTTTTTTACATTGGTTAAGTTCGCCCAATTTTTGTTTAGAGGGATTTGCCAAGTATATTCTATTCTGTTTCCTTATAACACCTTTTGCCCTTTTACACTCCATATCAA
The DNA here is from genome assembly GCA_016271365.2 of Neoceratodus forsteri. Taxonomy (NCBI): domain Eukaryota; kingdom Metazoa; phylum Chordata; order Ceratodontiformes; family Ceratodontidae; genus Neoceratodus; species Neoceratodus forsteri. The sequence goes on along the minus strand of CM028133.1, from coordinate 1,130,241,870 downwards.
ACCATCCTTCCTTAAAATCATTTTTTGTTCCTGATTTGACTGAACTCCACAACCTATCTTTACTGCTATCACATATTAACCTCAATTTTTACTTCAACACCTCACTACTCCCACCCTTTAATTTGTTTTCTGGCATATTTCCAATGGAGTCCTGAATCAGATTTCCAAGCTTCTCCTGGGAATTATTATGCCAAATGATTCTTTTATTTGCTCTAAGTTCAGTGAAGGGGAGTCTCTCAACAGGAATTACATCCTCATGGTTAGATTGTTTACTCCATATAGTTACAGGGAAACGGTCACTATCAGCACGATTAGTGACCTGTATCTTGTCCCAGATATTGGGGGGCCCTGACCATAATATTAGGTCAACAATTGAAGCCCCTCTGGAGTTTAAGTACATCGCTTCTCCTTGTGCACCTCCTTGCAACCTACCATTTAGTGGATAAAAATGGTGTGCTCTCATTAATTCTATCGGGTTTTGTCCTGAATCATTAACTTCCTGGTCTTTTGTTTTCCTTATTTTTATATTCTCTACATAATTGTAGGTATAAAGAGGGTTGTCCATCAAACCACCAAAGGCTCCAATATGGGCATTTAGGTCACCACCAATTAATATTCATTCCTTCGGGTATATTTCCTTAATAATATCAAACATTCCCTCTAGTTGTGTCCAAAATTAATTGCTGAAAAACCTCAAATTTACTGAGAGACAGTAGCAATTAATACAGATGAATTTAACATTTCCAGTATCCACACAATTAGTCAAATTGGACTCTTCTTGTTTTATACAAGACACCGCCTTAATAGGGCCAACCTTTTTAATTTTTAGTCTTTGGTAACCAGGTAAGGCCCTCTAGGCACAACTGCTTGTTTTCAGGGGTGACCTGGGAGCACTGGGCGGTTAAGTGACGTGCTCAGAGTCACACAGTATACAAGTGGAGGTTGTGAGACTCAAACCAAGGTCTGGTCTGCTGGATGTACCAAGCTCGTTCACAGCTCGTTACTCTAACCTCTAGGCTATACTGCCAGCTTGTGCCAACCTTAAAGTATGATACAATGCCTCCTGAACATCTACCTGATTTTTCCTTTCTTCTGCCTGGAGAATAAAAAGCTTCATACCCATTTAGGTGAATTTTTTCTCTCTCTCCTGTCAGGTTTCTTGGAACAATAACACGTCAAATTTTCCAGTAAAGGCCATCCAATGTTTATCACCTATTTTATTCTTTAACCCTGACACATTCCATTATGTTATAGAGAGGCTCTTGTTAACAAGCCCCTCTAAGTGAACTAACTAGTCCGCACTAGTGGCCTTATCTGATATGTTTAGCTGTCAAGCACAATAACCTGCCATTGTTTGATATGTATTGAGGTTATTATGTTTCTCTGTCTGGCCTATAAACTCTCATATGGTCTAGTATCAGTGGTCCCCAATACCTCAGATTCCACCATAAACAGACCCATGCTATCTAAGATGTGTTCTTTTTGTTTGCTCTCTCCTAATAATTGTTCACCTTTTATTAGAAATTCAGTCTCACTATCACATCCCACTCTACTAACTGACAACATATGCCCCATTTTCAATGGAATCTGCAAGATAGTCTTTAAAAACTAGTAATAGTTTCAGTCGGTAGTTGATTACTTTCACTCTCTATTTCATTCATTCCAAAAAGACTTAACGAAATCCAGTCTTCTTTACCCCCTACTAAGTCTTCTTTTTTTCTATCATATCACTATTTTTTCACCTGCAGCCACTGACCTTCCTCATATTCCAACCACCGCTCCACCTCCATCACCGACCCCAGAGTTGCATGCCCAGCTGGCATATGCAGTATACCTTCGAGAGGGGCACCCCCATTGCCCCGCACCAGGCAAGGATCCAGTATCGGCACGCGACTGTCCAGGATCATTGGTTGATGGGAATAGCAGCCATCAAGCTGCCGTGTTCTGTGCTGCCATTTCTGTGTTTTCGCCCCGGGAGTGCAGCGTGCAATGATGTCGGGCACCTACATGCATATGCCTGCCACACTCCCTACTTGTTGCACTGTCTCTAGCAGTGCCCTCGGTCATCACCAGGGGCCACTGCAGAATGGTGGCACCCTGGATCCCACCCTGGGATACAAGAGCAGTCCTCCAGATGCTCAATCCTATCCACCCCTGCTGATCCCAGACACCCCAGGCTCACACCAGACCTGGGTCGCCAGCGTGTACAGTGTGGCATAAAAGCCTCAACCCTCAGCACCACTGGGCCAGCCTAAGTCTTCTTTATACTTATTAAACATATGCCTATTGGGGAAGATAATACAAAGGTTCACGTTTTTAACATTTAAGCTATTAAGCCAGACATAATTAGCTACTCTGGCTGAAGTGAAGAATACTTCCACAAGACTGGCAAAGTTCAGTGGAATTTGTTTAACATCTATTATGTCATCTTCTAGAAGGTCTATATCTAGTGATGATTTAATAAGCTCTCTCATTAATAGATTCAGTGATTCTACATTTTTATTCAGCCAATTCTGTGGACCTAGGAATCTTATGAAAGGCTGTGTTATATTTTCTTCGGTTTCTGCTAACACTGACTCCTTTTTCTGTGGTGTTACTCCTATTTCTTGGTTCTCCTCTATTAAATGTAATTCAGACCTTTGTATTCCCAGTTCCTGATTGAGTGTTTTATTTCTGTTTTCAGCATTTCCAGTTGTAACGTTAGGGTGTTAAAATTCAAAACCTCTCTGCTAGGAATCACTAGATCTTCTTTCCTAACAATAGCTTTTTCCTCAAGGGCATTACTGGGGCAGGTTCTGTGACTAACATTATTTCCTATCTCAATACTACTGTTAGCTATTTCTATCCCCCCCACCGTTTCCTTTCCTGATTTAATCTTTTTTCATCATTTTCAGTTTTTATTATCATTTTAGAGTGTTTGTTTTTCCCATTTCTTTTTTTATTTCCTTTCTTTTTTTTATTAATTTTTTTATGGATTGGGGAATCAGGTATTACAATCATACTGAAATCAGGTCTCTGGTTGTCAGTCTCAGGGATGTCTTGCTCTGCTTCCTGTTATCCTGTTGTGAATTGCTCCAATTATCATAACTTTTAACTAATTGCTCAATTTTGATATCTAGTCAGGCCACATCTTCTCTTGTTTGTTCTATATTCTTGTTAATTAATAACTGCTCCATTAATAGTATGTTAGCAGTAGGCTGATGGCTTAAGATTTCATTAAATCTTCACTGAAAAATATGAGCTATATAGTGGTTTCCTTATAGATTTATCAGTTTCCGATTCAATATTTAAATTACAAATGCAGTTTCCCATTTGTGAAGTTTGTCTCTCTAAATGTTTCAATCCTTCTATGGTATTTTACAAGTCGGACATAATCTTCTCCAATCCTGTATTCTCCCCCTTACAGTCTCTTCCCCCTGTGCTACAACTATTTAAATAGTATCTCTCACTACTGGGTGGGGATGAGAAAATCAATTCTGGAGATTTTTCCAAATCCACAGACACAAATATGTTTTGTGCCATTCTCAGAATCACTAATCTCTTCCACTAATGATAGGGGTCGTACAGGTTGAATATTTCCTGAATCTAAAAGAATTACAGGACTAGAGCTTTCTTGCAGTGGACCAGAACCCATCTTAAACTTAGGGGCTGAGGGGTTAATTCCACAGGTTTGCTTATGGTCAGTGATCTTTGTTTACTACAAGCAATTTTAGATCTTGCTGGGAGTTCCTGTAATGGTGAGGATCTCACACTCCTTTGTATTTGTAATCTAGTATTCACTGTTATGCTCCTTATTCCTTAAGATGTAATATTCTGGTAACAAACCCCAACAATCCCCCCAAAAGAAAAAAAAAATATTTTATAGTAGTCACAGGTGTAGGGAAGGAAACTGTTCACTAAAAGCTGTGAATACAGTAATGATTTACAGCTATTTAGTCCTAATTTAATTTGCTCTGCTACTACTTGACTGGGTAACTGCCAAGTGATCTTGTTAATTTAAGTTAGGGAATTACTAAGGCACCAATCTCAAGGTCCCTACAGCACTACAGTACTTACATCACACACATACAGCACACACTATTAAAATTCTTATATATTCTAGAGATTTTTCCCAAGTTATTACGTCTTAATATGACCATCTAAATATTTCATAAACTTTAAATAAGTATAAGAACAGATATGACACCAGTTATGACAGCAGTCCCCCTTAGAGTAGTATCTAAACTGTCTTCGCACACTCTAGGCACTGAGCAAATCACAGATTTCTTAAACGAGCAATTTCCTTTGCTCCTTTCTTGATTCTCCTTGACTCTTGTTTTTGATTCTTGTTCGTTTATCCGCTTGTATCTTGTTCCCAAATCAGCTGTACCCAATGTGCCTGTTAATCTGTCTTTTTTGTTTACTGATTAGTGTCTGTTCAAAATCCGCACAAGTCCTGTAGTGGACTCAGCCAGTTTTCTGTTTTTTACTCTGTGAGCTTTGCAATCAGTTTCGCTGTTCATTAAAATCAGTATCCCTCCCTTTAGTTTTTTCAAATCTTTTTGTTTATACTTTTTCTGGATCCAAACAAGCCCACATCCTTTGAAGGCTCTCACTGGGTCAAAAGATAAAAAGTTAAAGCCTGTAAGACCATAGAACTTATTATTATTATTATTTTTCTTTTTTATTATATCAGACTCTATTGATTAGCTGTAAACCCATATTCGTTAAAACAATCCATTGCTAAATGTAATGATGCAGTAATAATGTTGCTTAAATATATATTATGTAAACAAATAGCAACCTTTAGAATATTTAGGGTATTTTAAAAGAGAAAACCAAAGGGAGAATTTGCCACAATCTCGGTCACAATTGGCCACAAAATCACCCTAAGGAGTCTGTTCAACAAATAATTTAATACAGGCTGCAATAGAAACAGGTAATCTAACTTCCAAAACTTCAACTCCAGATAAAGTTATATGAGAACAGTACAACAGCACAACATTCAATTAAAAGATAAAGTCTGACTTACACTCGAAGCAGGTAAATCTACTCCAAAAAACGCTTAGGCCCCTGCTGTCCGTCTCCTACTCCTTGGACCAAGCATGTGGCAATTTTTTTTTCAAAGGCACTATAGGCAGGCACTTAGGCCATTTCTCTGATTTCCTCACCATTTTCCTATCCAGTCCTGCTCACTTTATTCCATAGTACATACCCACTTTTCCCTCGGGATTATGGCACATCAGTGTAGAACATATAGGAGTAGAAGAAATAGGGGAGTAAAACTAAATACATGCAACCGAGCACGGCAATAAATAGAAAAACTGAGGAACGCCAAAGACAGAGCTCACAGCAGATCTGTTCGTCAAGTGTACTAGTACACAAGAGCACCAGGCAAATTAAATACATGGGAACTGGCTCTCAGTCAACTAATGACATACACACAGTCTTTTAAGGAACCAAACTAAAAATCAATTAAGGACAAGTGGGCTCAGGTGGACACAACCTACCAAAGGCTAATCAGCAATAACAAATAGCCACAATCGTGCACAAGTCCCAGAAAGGAAACGGGTGAGCAGGATAAACAAATCAAGGTGTGCAGTCAGAAAACAATCAAGAAATCAAGGCGAGGAACATACTGAGCTGCATAGGTAGACATATTAAGTCTAGGAGGGCGAGGTCTTTCTGCCACTTCACAGTTCTTTGAGTGGACCACATGTGGAATACTGTGCACAGTTCTGGTCCCCAGGCTACAAAAAGCAGGCGTAGCTTTGGAGAGGGTCCAGAAAAGGGCCACACGAATGACTGAAGGAAATCAAGAATGTGACTATCTGACCCGTCTAAGTAAACATGGACGGTATGCACTGGAGTATAGGAGGTTGCGAGGAGGCGTGTCTGGTTTATAAGGCTCTTACTGATATCACACTAAGGGAATCGCTGGGGTTAAAAATAAAGAGAACAATTATGTCAGACTAGAGCACACCCTTTCCATCTAAAAATGGAAAAGTACAGGTTTACAAAAGAAAGTGTTGGTTTAGCGTTAGGGTTGTGCCAAGCTGGAATGAAATGCCCCTGAAGTGGTATCTAGTAGCACTATGCAGGCCTTTAAAATAAACCTAGATAAATATCTGTTAGGTAACAGTATTTTAGGATATTAAGAATTTAATGGCGAGCAGTATGGACACAATGGTCTTTTAAGCTCTGATACAACTCACGAACTTATGAACTAGTACTAGTAGAAAATTACTAGTTAAAGGAGCAGTACAAGAAACAGGGAATATATATCTAAAAAATCTGTTAGGGGTCCACTAATAAAATCAACATGAATAGATAAATAAATTCAATAAAAGCACCTGAATCGTACACAAAATACTTCTAAAACTTAAAAAAAAAAAGAAAAAAGACAACTCGTTGATCTGCACATAAAAAGTCAAATAATACACTGAGTATAAAGGGGATAGAGGGAAAATATTAAATAAAATTCCTCCCCTTTATCCAGATTTTAACGCCAGTCTTTTTCTAGTTTTTAGCTTGTGTCTTCTTAACTGTGACTGAAATATTTTCTCTTTAGTCAGGAGTCTTCTCGGTGCTCTACTGCTGCTTTGAACAGCTTCTCTCTCCCAGAGTAGTCCTGCTTCACATCAGGGACCCTCTGTGAATTTGGAATCAGGAAGGATCTCCTGCACCATCCATGGGTATTCCTTCTACAGCTGGGGAGGAAAGCAGAAACACGGTACGTCTGCCCAACAGAGGTGCACAATAAGCTGTACTGAAAGGCAACAAAGCACACAACGGCTTAGATAGCATACCTTTTCAATACTTTTTCAGGCTTTTTGTTGCCCTGCTTCTCCCTCCTACTCCACAGGATGGGAAAGCACGTAGTATCAAGTCCGTCTCTGTTCAGCACCAAACAATTCTGTGAATAGAGACATTCTTTGTTGAAGGAGTCCTGATAATATGCAACAGTGCAACAGCTTTCATTTTCTTAAGAGCTTTGTAAATTCACAAAGATTTTTTTTTCTTTACTTGGATTTAGTAACTGCATGTTTTTGCAGGTGTGCCATTCTGACAGTGAAACTGTTATGCCAAAGACCATAACAGCAACAACACTGGAAAACACAGAAACATAGAATTTGATGGCAGATAAGGACCACTTGGCCCACCTAGTCTGAAATTTCCTCTACCTAATAGATAAGCGGCAGATCCTAGTTAACCAACAGCTTACTTCCTCCTACCCCCCACTAGAATTACCTTTTGTCTGTCCCATGCATTCTTGAATTCCTCCACTGTTTTTGACTCTACGACCTCCTCAGGAAGGCCGTTCCATGCATCTATAGCCACCTCTGTGAAGAAATACTTCCTCACATTACCTCTGAGCCGACCCCCCTCTATCTTCAGATTGTGCCCCCTTGTTCTTGCACATCTCTTTTTCTGAAAGATGCTACCCTCTTGGACTTTGTTGATTCCCTTGAGGTATTTGAAAGTTTCTATCATGTCTCCCTCTCCCTCCTTTCCTCGAGGCTATACATCTTAAGCTCCTTTAGTCTTTCTTCATATGTCTTCTGGTGCAGACCCTGCACCATTTTGGTTGCCCTCCTCTGGACATCCTCCACCCTGTCTATGTCTTTGTGGAGATGGGGTCTCCAGAACTGTACACAGTACTCCAGATGTGGTCTTACCAACTGTCTGTACAGAGGGCCAGCAACTTCCTGTTTTCTACTGGTGATGCCTCTCCTATGTATCCCAGTATCCCCCAGCCCTCCTTACTGCCTTCTCACATTGCTGGCCACCTTTAGGTCATCTGATATGCTACCCCAGGTCCCTTTCCATTTTGTTGTTGTCAGTATCTCCTCCCCATTGTGTAATCTTCCCCTGGGTTTTTGTTTTCCAGGTGCATTACTTTGCACTTCTTTGCATTGAATAAGCTGCCATACATTTGACCACTCTTCCAACCTTGCCAAGTCCCTTTTCATCCTTTCCACCCCACCTTGCGTATCAACCCTGTTGCAGATCTTTGTGTCATCTGCAAAGAGACATACTTTCCCTTCCCATCCCTCTGCAATGTCACTTATAAAGACATTAAAAAAAAATGGCCCCAGTACTGAACCCTGCGGTAGCCCACTAGTAACCCCCCTTTCTTCACTGTGGACTCCATTTACTATTACCTGCTATGTCCTGTTGTCCAGCCAGCGTTTTCCCCAGGCTGTCACCCTGGGACACACTCCCAGGCTGGTTAATTTGTTTATTAATCTTTTGTGCGGGACTGAGTCAAATGCCTTGCTAAAGTCTAGGTAGGCCATGTCCACAGCCCCTCCCTGGTCTACTACTTTGGTCACCCAGTCAAAGAAATCAATTAGATTTGTCTGCCATGACCTTCCTGCTGTGAATCCATGCTGCCTTGGGTCCTGTTCCCCACTGGCCTCTAGGTACTCAACAATTCTTTCCTTCAGAAGTGATTCCATCATTTTCCCTACCACTGAGGTCAAACTGACAGGCGTGTAGTTTCCTGCCTCTGTCTTGCTCCCACTTTTGTGAAGGGAAATCACATTTTTCCTCCTCCAGTCCTCAGGTACCACACCATCCTACCATGATTTATTAAAAAGGGTAGTCAATGGTGTTACTAGTTCTTACCTTTGTTCTTTTAGAATTCTGTGGTGAATCCCATCTGGCTCCATTGCTTTATCCACCTTCAGTTTTAAGAGTTCTTTCAGAACCCTATCTTCTGTGAAAGGACTAATATCAACCCCCCTATCCAGAGTGCTTCTATTGACTGGATTAGGTATCTCCCCCTGCTTTTCCATTGTAAATACTGAGCAGAAGTATTCGTTCAGTATCCCTGCTTTTTTACTGTCGCTGTCTGCCCAACCACCTTCCTCTTTATTCAGCCTCAGTATCCCTGCCTTAGTCTGTCTTTGCTCCTAATGTACCTATAAAAGGCTTTATCCCCTTCTTAACTGAGTTGGCTATCTTTTCCTTGGTTTGGGCCTTTGCTATTCTGACTGTCTTCCTCCTTCCTTCGCTTTAACTAGTACAGTTCTCTGTCCTGCTCCTTCTGTGTTTCCTTATACTTCCTGAATGCTATCTTTCTCCTTTACCTTCCCTCACTTCTTTTGAGAACCAAGAATTTGACTGCCTGGGATAGATCAGGTCAGACCGACAGGCTGGAAGGCACTTCAAGGCTTTCCATTGGTAGAATAGGTCATGGCAGATCACTGATCAACACAGAAGAACTGGATTATTTCACAAGACCCTCTTGGCATCAGCAGGGTGGTTACAGTGTACCACTGCACACGGTCGCACTGAACACTCAAGGATTTGTAATCCAGGTATATTGATCTGTCTTGCACATGATATGTAGACAAAGTCTAGTTTAAAGTTTCAGGTTTATTGATTCAGAAACAACCTTGCCATAGTGTGGGCCCTAAAGAAGTTAGAGTCATACTTATATGGGCAGCATTTTGAGGTACAAACTGACCACAACCCCTGGTTTGGCTGACATAAATGGGAAAAACTAATAGTAGACTATTAAGATGGAGCCTTGCCTCGCAAGGGTATGACATGACGATCTTACATAGGGCTGGAACGACCAATCAGAACGCAGATGGCTTGTCACGTTTATATGAGGAGTGAACTGACTTAGGGAGCTCATCCCATGCATGGGATAGAGCCCCAAATTCAGTCTAGATGGGGAGGATTGTGATGCTTGGCCAGCTGGTTATGATTGTTGTATGATATCTGTAATATAAAAATATAGTATGTGATCCTGTGCTTCCATGGGTCCCCCCCAGGTTTCAGTGAAGCTACAGGATATGTAAACTGACCGGGAGATCTCTGTCACGTAATTAACTTCCTCAAGAAATTGCATTTATGGCCTTTTTATGACCTCGCGCTTTTAAGTTAGAAACAAAATATACATTTTATTACAGGACAGGACATCATTTAGATAATTCCTGTTGGCTATATCACACCTAGGTGATGGACTGCAGGGTTGTAAACCTCAAAGGAACTGGCTGATC